>OY728167.1:396443038-397678877 GCA_963277665.1 Viscum album | reverse complement strand
AAATCCCAATAATCATAACTTAAAACATGAAACTTTGTGGCATACACACATAATCATAGAGAATCATTTCTTGTTAGTCAAGACTCATTGCCAAAACTATCTTAGTGGACAAAGTCCATTTCTGAATCGAGTAACCCTCGTTCCAGTCCTATTTCACTGAACCGGTATAACCTACCATTCCAGCCATGTCTATCTCATGAGATATAAAATCTTTACCCAATTCATTGGAGGGAGATATAGGTCCCACCCATCTTATAATGAATCCTTTATTATGTGTGCCACATAATCATAAAACATACATCATCTCATAACACATGTAATAAAAATGGGATTCTTGAAACAACATAAATCAATTCATATAAGATAAAGGAATTTATAAAAATAATTCCATCACAACATGATCAAATCAATGTAATAATAGGGATAAAAACAGAACCCTTTATTATCTTAGATGGAAAATAATTTTGATAAAACACTTGAACTCCATTCTTGAGGAAAATATCCTTTCTTCTTCAAAAAAACATTTTTCCTTTCATAACATGTCATATAACTTTAAAATAAAAGAAGTTGATTAAAAATAAACATGAAAACTTTTAAAAGAAGGTTATTTGAAATAATGTTTTAAAAATCCATTCATGCCGTATAAGTTAAAAAAACATTCTTCTCGTACTTTTGTCGGAAAAGTCAAAAAGTACCTCATATGAAAAACGATAAAAGATTCCTTTCATATCTTTTACTAAAAACTCACCAAAGGGTAAAATAGGTTTTAAACAATTGTAGGTGGATGAAAATAATATTACATGTTGAGGAAACATGGATGTGGATGACAAAATACACCCCAGTAAATTTCAAAGTATAAACAATCTCGAATAAAAATGAGATTGTGATATTTCCCTTACCTTATGTCCGACTTGCTTTGTAAGTGTCCAAACCTCCTGTATAATGATTTAAATCATGTTATTGACTTATTCCAGAATGATATCATATATGGTTCACTTATGACATTATATTACCCGTTCTTTTGTAAATTCAATGTTAAAGAAGCGTTTTGGGTAAAATTGTTTCATTTATCATAGGTGTTTTGACTTGTTGTTCTTATATCATGATTTACTTACTTACAGAATATAAAATATTATTTATATATCATATATATTCAGTATATATATATATATAATATATAGATAAATAAAATGAAAAACACCGTTCATGGAGACGGTAGTCCGTACGTACGCATGAACGCTGTTTTACTTTCCTTATTGTCTTGAAATGGAAGTAAGTAGATGACATACATATATATACATAAATCCAGTAGCTTTATAATGTCATATATTTCATTATTATTTCTTATATATACTTTATAATCATTCTTAAATGGTTAACATGGAGAATGAATCTCATCGCGTCATGGAGACGGTAGTCCGTACGTACGCACGAACGATGATATCATTTCCATAAATATTGAATTGAATTGGAGTGGATTATACAATATATCAGAATCAATATGATGTTGTAATAACTATGTATATTTATTCTTTACACCATTATACCCATCCATGTAAGGTGGTGGTGGAAAATAGATTACACCACGGCGTGGAGACGGTATTCCGTACGTACGCACGCGCGGTGATTTCTTTTCCCATAGGATGGATAGATGGTGAAATAGGGTTGTTTCATAATTATAATAACATATCAGTATATGAGTGATACTGATGTTATTACTTCATAATGAAACAACCTAAGAAGAAGAAGTGGAAGAAGAAATAAAGATGAAAGAATTGGTAACGGTAATTACCTCTTCTTTGAAGCGCCTCTTTGAGACCTCCTCTTAGGGCACTAAAATTTGTCTTTGAGGAAGACCAGAACCTCTAGGATGTTGCTAGGGAAGTGGAGAAGATATTTTGTCAGGGGTTGGCCGAGCTTGAGAGCTCAAATTGGTGTGAGGAGGAGGGGGAGGAGGTGTCCTTTTATAGGGGAGGAGAGGGGCACCTTAGGAATTCTTAAACATATTAATTTATAATAAATCTAACCCCACTTAAAAACCTCCAAAAATGACTCATATTCTAAGATTAGATGAGATAGGGTTTTAATCTCATCAACCAATCAAATTTAGACATGTTTGGATATTATTTTAAACCTTATCAATTAGATTTAACTCTAAGTTAAATAATTTAACTTTTACCGTGTCTTTTTGTTTTCTTTCACTACATGGTTAATACACTTACTATAACATGCCAAACGAACCCCAAATTGTTTATTATTAATATATATATCCTTATCTAAGTCATTTGGCCGAACCTTATATTTTTAGGAATAAAATAACAATTAATAATATAATATTTGATTTAAAAACTATTTTGAGTCAATTTGGACACTATTTGATATATGATTTTTGTGAAAGTCATAACAGAATTATATGTTCCAACCAAGTTGATTAAATCAACATTAATATATCATAGTAACCTAGAAAATTATTGGAATTCATAAAAAGTCTCAAATTACATTTATTTTGGTGTTTATAACACCAATTATGTCAATATTTCATTAATAAGATAATTACTGCATCATCATTGTGTCATAAATAAATTAAATTATTTAATGTCTAAAAATTAAAAATAAAATACCATTATGTAAGAAATCTTTTTATATTTCTAATGAATATTTACAATCGAATTTATCTTATGTATAACCCTATATTAAAAATGTTTTATTAAATAAACTTTGATTTTAACTCTTTTAACTCTTCTTTAAATCAATTAATAATAAATGTCCTAATCTAATCCAAGTGGGCCTAAATGGTCATATTTTATTCCTAAGTTTGTTTTTGGTCGAATTACACTTTTACAATGGAATTAGGACATGTGTTAGGGTAATAGTAATATCATATTTACCCTTAGTTACCCGATTTACTATTAACCGCGGTAAAAAAAGTAAAAAGTTACTATTCACCAAAAAATTATTTTTATCTCATTGAACAACATTTTACTTACTGATATCAACCGTGTCCGTCGGATTTTTGAAATTCCATTCACAGAAGCGGTAAAATTAAGTTTTATGCAAAATTCAGTTTTTTTAACTACCACTTAGTAGTTTCACTATTCATCAAAAATTGAAGGTTTTTAGAAAAATACCAAAATTTCATCCTAAGCTGTATTTCATATTCCGAATTCAAAAATGAAGTCTATTTTACCAAATTCATAACATAGAAGTTGCATTAATTAATTTTATAATTAAATCCCGCTGTTAAAACAAATAGCGTGTTTTTAAGAAACAATATCTATCAAAAGATTGACACTTGTTTATGTCTGGTTTAAATGTGAAATTACATTCAATAACCAACATTGTATTAAATTGTAAAAATATATTCTAAATATACTTTAAAACTACTCAAATTAATAATTTATCACTATTAATTATTTCGATTAAAAAAGTTGTTTTTTAATTATAATTTAGTAATTTTCACTATTCATCAGAATATGAAAGTTATCCGAAATGTACCAAAATTTCACCTTAGGATAAATTCGATACTCCGAATCCAAAAATGAAGTTCATTTTGAAATATAAGATTTACAGAATTTTAAAAAGTGGTTATTACTATTCATAACGGCTAGTTAATAATATTTTAATAGCATATCGTTGTTTAGTGAAACTCGGTATTGCGTATTACACACGCTATCGAGGAAGGTCGCGATTGCGTGTAATGCAAGGCAAGTCAAGGATGCGTGTTGTGCAAGCTCCTTTTGGTGTAGCGTACAACACAAGACATTAATAAAATTAAAAAGAATAGTTTTTCATAAAATCTTGGGCTATTACATTCTACCCCCCTTAAAATGAATTTCGCCCTCGAAATTCGTCGGGGTTATAAATAGTTTACTATTCGAAAGTTTCTTTAATATAAACCTACAACGTAAAAAGGAATATCAAAACCAATCTTTAAAAACAAAAGTATGAAACGTAATGGTTACCCAAATAAACTAATCACTGGGTTTCCACATAGGTGAAAATATGGATATGGAAGAGAAATCTAACCATCATGTTCTGATGGAGAGTGGTAGAGAACAGGGCTATGGAAAAGCCAATAATCACAAATCCATAGATTTGTGATGATATAAGGTACCATCTGATTTATCAGGTATAAGATCACTAGGACAACATTTTTGGTTTTCAAGATCATTTCCCTAAAGTTGAAAACTTGAATTAGAATAAATACTTACTTTATTTTGGTACAATCTCACTATTGTTCGTGCCTTGAACAATTTCCACTTCATCTCTTAAATAAATGAAGTTGAATTTGTTATTCGTGAAGTGTTAGTAGATCATGTGATAGAATGACGGGTCATTCCATCTGTCTCAAACAAAAGGTTAGTAAAAATTATATGCATAAGTCGATCTATAGTGAGATTAATCATATATGGTTCCTAAAATGGACTTATACTTCATATATCATACTGCTTAATATAATAAAACTAGTTTCTACTAAACAGGGACTTCCTGTAGGCCAGTGGTAGGCGATAAAGGCCAGTCGCACTTCAGTTGTGGGTTCGATTCCCACAGCCTTGTCCGACGCGATGGGCTGTCACCCGTCCTGCAGGTTGTCCTTTTTCTAAACCTACATTACTATAACATCACATAAATAATATCGAAAAACAAACAATACTAACTTATGTCCAACATAATTCATTCCGATCCTTAGGCTTATCCATAATACTACAATCCACTCTCATAAAAAAGTGAAAACGATTACCAGAGATTTAATACCATCGTTGATCCCCATATATCATAAGATATGTTTTGTTGGTCACATTCCAAACATTCAAAGTCCTTAATCATGTATTCTCTTGAATACCTTAGTGAAAACATGAATGCAGTTAAAAGTTAACACCTTCCACATACCAAAATCCTCAAAATTCTATATACTCAAACCATGATATCACTTAGTCCTTATATCAATCATGAGCTCATGAATACAATCAAACATCTTATTGTCTTCTTATCCTTTCATTATGCACTTATCATCTACTTTCCAAAAGTATCTGAATAACCTTTCATGGTTACTGGTACCATTCATCATACACTTTCAAAACTTAAGGAAAGACAACAGTGTAACAATCCTTAGATGTCTCCTTATTCCATGAGATTACTTATACAACATTACACATGATAAACATGTAATCATTCCACTACATTCTTAGACCATTGACTGAGCTTCAACATTTCTTTCATCTCACATATCATTTGTAGTTTCTTCATCATCGTCAACATAAATACTTCCCATACGACCATACTGATTCTCTTCATGAGACTTTCCCTTAGGGGATTCGTTTGCATAATGCCCGTACATTCCACATTTAAAGCATTTAACCATTGTTGATGTCGTAGAAATACCATTATCCTCATCCATGGTGTTAACCAAACCTTTTCCTTTGCACTTACTTGCTTTGTGTCCTTCTTTTCCACACCCAAAGCATCTTCCAGTTCCTTTGAAACATTCTCCTTGATGTCTCATCCCACATGATTTACATAGGGGAAATTTTACTTTCTTTCCTCTATGATCATCATGAAACTCCATCTTTCTCTTATTAGCCGAGTCAGGAAACTTACCAAATTTTACTTTATTGATCATATTATGAGATTTCTGATTCGGCATAATAATTATGTTTGGACTTCCAAATCCCATTTCATTATGAAGAATATCATTCTATTGTCCATCATATCCTCCATTATCGTGAATCATCTTGTTTCCAGCCATTTTCTAAAACCCAAAAAGAATAGTGTGAGAGGCAAAAATCACGCTAGGGAAAACAACATAATAAAGGGGGAGTACCTTCAATATCTAACATCTTAGGTTTAATTCTATGATCGTTAGTGTAATTCTAGTACTATAACCTATACGTATACTTATCCTTAGGGACATCCCTAGACATACCTTAGAAATATCTCTAGGGATCTCACTAAAGTTCTCGCATCCTAGTTTCCAAAGGTTGACTAAACCTTTCCTCTGATACCAACTGTAGAGACCCGAAGCCTGACGTACATGGACATTACATTACTTTTGCGGAATACTTATTACATAACAAAATCACACACACAAGGATCGTAATAGTTTAGTGTCTTTGGAAACTCGGAACGTAATCTTCTAATCGTGGTGAAAGATCTTCAATATCTCCCATAAAGATCTTCCCTTTTTTTACCTAAAACCTTTCTTTATATCCTGGGGAAAAGAAAACATAAAAGGGTGAGCTCAAATGCTCAGTAAGGGTAAACAAAAGAAAAATCAATCACATCATATTCATAAGAACATAACTTTTGGAAATCTTAACCTGCAAAAGAGAGCATAATTTCATAACATGGGATAAATCATAGTAGTGAAATGAAATCCCAATAATCATAACTTAAAACATGAAACTTTGTGGAATACACACGTAATCATAGAGAATCATTTCTTGTTAGTCAAGACTCATTGCCAAGACTATCTTAGTGGACAAAGTCCATTTCTGAATCGAGTAACCCTCGTTCCAGTCCTGTTTCACTGAACCGGTATAACCTACCGTTCCAGCCATGTCTATCTCATGAGATATAAAATCTTTACCCAATGCATTGGAGGGAGATATAGGTCCCACCCATCTTATAATGAATCATTTCTTATGTGTGCCACATAATCATAAAACATACATCATCTCATAACACATGTAATAAAAATGGGATTCTTGAAACAACATAAATCAATTCATATAAGATAAAGGAATTTATAAAAATAATTACATCACAACATGATCAAATCAATGTAATAATAGGGATAAAAACAGAACCCTTTATTATCTTAGATGGAAAATAATTTTGATAAAACACTTGAACTCCATTCTTGAGGAAAATATCCTTTCTTCTTCAAAAAAACATTTTTCCTTTCATAACATGTCATACAACATTAACATAAAAGAAGTTGATTAAAAATAAACATGAAAACTTTTAAAATAAGGTTATTTGAAATAATGTTTTAAAAATCCATTCATGCCGTATAAGTTAAAAAAACATTCTTCTCGTACTTTTGTCGGAAAAGTCAAAAAGTGCCTCGTATGAAAAACGATAAAAGATTCCTTTCATATCTTTTACTAAAAACTCACCAAAGGGTAAAATAGGTTTTAAACAATTGTAGGTGGATGAAAATAATATTACATGTTGAGGAAACATGGATGTGGATGAAAAAATACACCCCAGTAAATTTCAAAGTATAAACAATCTCGAATAAAAATGAGATTGTGATATTTCCCTTACCTTATGTCCGACTTGCTTTGTAAGTGTCCAAACCTCCTGTATAATGATTTAAATCATGTTATTGACTTATTCCAGAATGATATCATATATGGTTCACTTATGACATTATATTACCCGTTCTTTTGTAAATTCCATGTTAAAGAAGCGTTTTGGGTAAAATTGTTCATTTATCTTAGGTGTTTTGACTTTTTGTTCTTATATCATGATTTACTTACTTACAGAATATAAAATATGATTTATATATCATATATATTCAGTATATATATATATATAATAGATAGATAAATAAAATGAAAAACACCGTTCATGGAGACGGTAGTCCGTACGTACGCATGAACGCTGTTTTACATTCCTTATTGTCTTGAAATGGAAGTAAGTAGATGACATACATATATATACATAAATCCAGTAGCTTTATAATGTCATATATTTCATTATTATTTCTTATATATACTTTATAATCATTCTTAAATGGTTAACATGGAGAATGAATCTCATCGCGTCGTGGAGACGGTAGTCCGTACGTACGCACGAACGATGATATCATTTCCATAAATATTGAATTGAATTGGAGTGGATTATACAATATATCAGAATCAATATGATTTTGTAATAACTATGTATATTTATTCTATACACCATTATACCCATCCATGTAAGGTGGTGGTGGAAAATAGATTACACCACGGCGTGGAGACGGTATTCCGTACGTACGCACGCGCGGTGATTTCTTTTCCCATAGGATGGATAGATGGTGAAATAGGGTTGTTTCATAATTATAATAACATATCAGTATATGAGTGATACTGATGTTATTACTTCATAATGAAACAACCTAAGAAGAAGAAGTGGAAGAAGAAATAAAGATGAAAGAATTGGTAACGGTAATTACCTCTTCTTTGAAGCGCCTCTTTGAGACCTCCTCTTAGGGCACTAAAATTGGTCTTTGAGGAAGACCAGAACCTCTAGGATGTTGCTAGGGAAGTGGAGAAGAGATTTTGGCAGGGGTTGGCCGAGCTTGAGAGCTCAAATTGGTGTGAGGAGGAGGGGGAGGAGGTGTCCTTTTATAGGGGAGGAGAGGGGCACCTTAGGAATTCTTAAACATATTAATTTATAATAAATATAACCCCACTTAAAAACCTCCAAAAATGACTCATATTCTAAGATTAGATGAGATAGGGTTTTAATCTCATCAACCAATCAAATTTAGACATGTTTGGATATTATTTTAAACCTTATCAATTAGATTTAACTCTAAGTTAAATAATTTAACTTTTACCGTGTCTTTTTGTTTTCTTTCACTATATGGTTAATACACTTACTATAACATGCCAAACGAACCCCAAATTGTTTATTATTAATATATATATCCTTATCTAAGTCATTTGGCCGAACCTTAGATTTTTAGGAATAAAATAACAATTAATAATATAATATTTGATTTAAAAACTATTTTGAGTCAATTTGGACACTATTTGATATATGATTTTTGTGAAAGTCATAACAGAATTATATGTTCCAACCAAGTTGATTAAATCAACATTAATATATCATAGTAACCTAGAAAATTATTGGAATTCATAAAAAGTCTCAAATTACATTTATTTTGGTGTTTATAACACCAATTATGTCAATATTTCATTAATAAGATAATTACTGCATCATCATTGTGTCATAAATAAATTAAATTATTTAATGTCTAAAAATTAAAAATAAAATACCATTATGTAGGAAATCTTTTTATATTTCTAATTAATATTTACAATCGAATTTATCTTATGTATAACCCTATATTAAAAATGTTTTATTAAATAAACTTTGATTTTAACTCTTTTAACTCTTCTTTAAATCAATTAATAATAAATGTCCTAATCTAATCCAAGTGGGCCTAAATGGTCATATGTTATTCCTAAGTTTGTTTTTGGTCGAATTACACTTTTACAATGGAATTAGGACATGTGTTAGGGTAATAGTAATATCATATTTACCCTTAGTTACCCGATTTACTATTAACCGCGGTAAAAAAAGTAAAAAGTTACTATTCACCAAAAAATTATTTTTATCTCATTGAACAACATTTTACTTACTGATATCAACCGTGTCCGTCGGATTTTTGAAATTCCATTCACAGAAGCGGTAAAATTAAGTTTTATGCAAAATTCAGTTTTTTTTAACTACCACTTAGTAGTTTCACTATTCATCAAAAATTGAAGGTTTTTAGAAAAATACCAAAATTTCATCCTAAGCTGTATTTCATATTCCGAATTCAAAAATGAAGTCTATTTTACCAAATTAATAACATAGAAGTTGCATTAATTAATTTTATAATTAAATCCCGCTGTTAAAACAAATAGCGTGTTTTTAAGAAACAATATCTATCAAAAGATTGACACTTGTTTATGTCTGGTTTAAATGTGAAATTACATTCAATAACCAACATTGTATTAAATTGTAAAAATATATTCTAAATATACTTTAAAACTACTCAAATTAATAATTTATCACTATTAATTATTTCGATTAAAAAAGTTGTTTTTTAATTATAATTTAGTAATTTTCACTATTCATCAGAATATGAAAGTTATCCGAAATGTACCAAAATTTCACCTTAGGCTAAATTTGATACTCCGAATCCAAAAATGAAGTTCATTTTGAAATATAAGATTTACAGAATTTTAAAAAGTGGTTATTACTATTCATAACGGCTAGTTAATAATATTTTAATAGCATATCGTTGTTTAGTGAAACTCGGTATTGCGTATTACACACGCTATCGAGGAAGGTCGCGATTGCGTGTAATGCAAGGCAAGTCAAGGATGCGTGTTGTGCAAGCTCCTTTTGGTGTAGCGTACAACACAAGACATTAATAAAATTAAAAAGAATAGTTTTTCATAAAATCTTGGGCTGTTACATTTAGGGTTTTTATTTAATTTTTGGGTTTTTTAAGGGTTTATGGATTTTATTATTTTAAGGTGTTTCAAGTGTTTTTAGGTTGTTAAGGTTTGTTTATTGGGTTTTTAGGTATTTAGGTATTTATATATTATACAGTTTTTTGTGATTTTTTAAGATTTTTATGTTTTTATGTTTTTTAGCAATTTTGGAGGGTTTTTAGTGTCTTTAGGGGGTTCAGGGGTTGAAGGGTTTTTAGCCTTTTTAGGTTTTAAAGGGGATATTTTTAATGTTTTATTTGGGTTTTTTAGGTTTTTAGGGATTTTGATGGTTTTTTGGTTTTTTGGTTTTTTTGGGAGGTTTTAATTTTTTTTTTGAGTTTTCAAAGTTTTTAATGTTTTTATACTTTTATTACATTTTTAGGAGTTTAATGGGTTTATAGAGTTATTAGTTAGTTTGTAGGGTTTTTATGGGAATTATGGGTTTTAATGTGTTTAGGGGTTTTAGGTATTTTTATGGTTTTTTAGGGTTTTAGGATTTTTATAGTTTTTATTGGTTTTAAGAGTTTTTTGTTTTTTAAGGTTTTCTTAGAGTTTTTTTGGGTTTTTAGGATTTTATTTGTTTTTAGGTATTTTTAGGGCGTTTTAGTAATTTTATGGTTTTTAATGAATTATGGAATTTGAGGGTTTTTGGGTTTTTTAGAGCTTATAATGTTTTTAAGGTTTATTGTGGATTTTAAGGTTTTTTTGTTTTTTTGGGTTTTTAATGTTTTAGAGACTTTGAAAATTTATTGGATTAATGGATCTTTATAATTATTATTTTTTTTAGGTTTTTTATTTTTTTAGGGTTTTAAAGGTTTTTTGGGGTTTTAGGGTTTTTTGGGGGTTTGAGGAATTTCACGGTCTTTTAGGACTTTAGGATTTCTTAGTTTTTCTTAGGGTTTTAAGTGTTTTTAGGTTTTTATTGTTTTCTTCAGTTTTTTATATTTTTTCATTTCTTTTATGGATTTTTTTCCCTTTTTAAAATATTTTTGGCTCTTTAGTGGTTTTAGCAATTTTGGGGGTTTTAGTGGTTTTTGAAGGTTTTATAGGATTTTGGGTTTTTATGGGTTTTTGGTTTCTTAGTATCAGTAACATATTTAGGTGTTTAAATGGTTTTTAGTGTTTTTTGGTTTTTATGGTTCTTTTGCTTATTTTAAGTTTTTTAGATGTTTTATGATTTTTAAGGGTCTTAGGGGTTTTAGGTTGTTTTAATGGTTTTATCATTTTTTATTTTTTTAGGGGTTTTAAGTGTTTTTAGGTTTTTAAAGTTATCTTATGGGTTTTAAAGTGTTTAGGGGTTTTAATTTTTTATGTATTTTTATGGATTTTATAGTATTTTTATGGTTTTTAGTGTTTTAGACTTTTTGATAGTTTTTTGGGTTTTCAGGATTTTTGTAGTTTTTGCAAATTTTAGGGGGTTTTTTTTATTTTTTTAGAGTTTTATTGTTTTTTATATTTTTTTAAATAGGGTTTAAAGTGTTTTATAGTTTTTAGCGGTGTTAGAGTTTTTATGGGATTGTATGGTTTTCTAAGGCTTTTAGGGGTTTTATGATTTTTATGGGTTTTAGGGTTTTTACGTCATTTTTATGGTTTTTATAATTTTTAGGTTTTTAAGGGTTCTAAGTGATTTTCAGGTTTTAAGTAGTTCGTAGGGGTTTTAATTATTTTTAAAGGTTTTTTGTGTTTATATATATTTTTTGGGTTTTTTGGGAATTTTATGGTTTTTTCGGTTTTGGTTTTTTTAGGGTCTTTTGTTTTTTTGGATTTCATTGGGTTTTAAGTATTTAGGGTTTTATGTTATTTATAATTTACCAAAGATTATAGGGGTTTAAATAATTTTTAGTAGTGTGTTAGAAATTTTATGGGTTTTTAGGTTTTTTATTATTTTTAAGATTTTTATGGTTTTCATCAATTTTTAGGTGTTTAGGGGTTTTAAGTGTTTTTATGTTTTTAAGGTTTTCTTTGGGTTTTTCAAGGTTCTTAGGGTTTTATTTTTTTCGGGATTTTTAAGTATTTTATAGGATTTTCATGGGTTTTTAGAAATTTTGAGGGTTTTTTTGGTTTTTTAAGGATTTTAGGATTTTTATGGTTTTTTGGGGATTTAAGGGGAGTTCTTTGGGTTTTTTGGGTTTTTAATGATTTTTAGATAATTTTAATTTTTGTGGGGTTTAATGGGTTTTTATTGTACTTATGTTTTTTAACATTTTTAGGGGGTTTTATGGTTTTTTGGGTTTTTAGTGTGTTTTTTTGTTTTTTCATAGTTTTAGTGTTTTTTACATTTTTTTATATTTGTAGAGATTTTTTCAATTTTTATGTTTTTTATGGTTTTTAGGGTTTTTTAGGGTTTTTATGGTTTTTTAGGTTTTCCAGTGTTTTATAGTTTTTTAAATTTTAGGGTTTTTTTAAATTTTAGGTTTTTAGAGGTTTTTATACTATTTTAATGTTTTATGGAATTGAAGGGGTTTTCTAGTTTTTAGTGTTTATTATGGGTTTTATAGGGTTTTATAGTTCTTTAAGGATTTAGGGTTTTTTATGGTTTTTAGGGGTTTCATGGATTTTATATTTTTTTTGGGTTTTTAGTGGTTTTAAATTTTTTTAGGTTTTTATGGTTTTCTTAGTAATTTTCCTAGTTTTTAGGGTTATTACGTTTTTATTCATTTTAAATATTTTTTACGATTTTATGCATTTTATTGGTTTTAGGAATTTTGTGAGTTTTCGAGTTTTTAGGGTTTTTATGGGTTTTATGATTTTTTTTATTTTATTGGTTTTTTCATTTTTAGGATTTTTAATGTTTTTGAGAGTTTTTTAACATTTCAAGGGTTTAAAGGGTTTTTATAGTTTTTATTCTTTTTGGGATTTTAGGGTTTTAAAGGATTTTCAGGGGGTTTATGGTTTTTAGGGTTTTAGTGTTTTGGGGTGTTTTTAGTTTTTTGGTATTTTATAATTTTTATGTGTTTTTAGGTTTTTAATGTATTCTTATGGGGTTTAAAAATTTACTGTTTTTACGTTTTTATGGATTTTTAGGGATTTTTAATTATTTTTTTGGTTTTTAGGGATTTTATGTATTTTGAGGCTTTTTATGCTTTTTATGCTTTTTTTGTTTTTAGTGTTTTTTAAGTTTTTCAGTATTTTAGTTCTTTAGGGTTTTAAGGTTTTTTTAGTTTTTTTAACATTTATAGGGTTATAAAGGGTTTTATATTTTGTAGTTTTCTTAGGGTTTTTTATTTTTTCAAGGGTTTTAATGGTTTTTAGGTGGGTTTAGGTGTTTTGGGGTTTTTTAGGGTTTTTATGTTTTTTTGGGGGGGGGGGTTATTTTTTATTGGTTTAATGGTTTTTAGAGTTTTATTACATTTTGAGGGGTTTAAAGTGATTTTAGAGTTTTTAGTTGGTTTTTAGAGTTTTTAAAAGTTTTTAAAAGTATTTAGGTTTTTAAAAGGTTTTATGGGTTTTTATGGTTTTTATGGTTTTTTGGTTTTTTGGGTTTCTTAGGGTTTTAAGCTTTTTTTATGTTTTTTAGGGTTTTAAGATTTTTTATGTTTGTAAGTTTTTCTTAGGTGTTTTCAGTATTTTTTGTCTTTTTTACATCTTTAGGTATTTTTAGGGTTTTTAGAGATTTTGAGGGGTTTAGGGTTTTTTATGATTTTTAGGGCTTTATGGGTTTTAATTGTTTTTAAGCTTTTTTGAGTATTTTAGTGTGGTGAAGTTTATTATACTTTTTTATGTTTTTATTATTTTAAAGAATATTTTGAGTTTTTGATAATTTTATGGGTTTTATGGATTTTATGGGGTTTTAGGTTTTTTTAATGTTTTTACAGGTTTTATGGTTTATAGGGTATTTTATTGTTTATAGTGACTTTTAAGGGTTTTTAGGGTTTTTATTATTTTATCATTTTCTGGTTTCTTAGGGTTTTATGTGTTTTTAGATTTTCAATATTTTCTTATGTTTTTTCGGGGGTTTTATGGTTTTTTATGTTTGATGGTATTTTTTGAGATTTTTAGGATTCTTAGGGTATTTTATGGTTTTTAAGAATTTAAAGGATTTTTTGGGTTTTTTAGGGATTTTAAGGGTTTTATGTTTTTTTTAATTTTTTAGGGTTTGAAAGGGTTTTAATGATTTTATTGTTTTTAGGGGTTTAAAGGGGTTTTAGAATTTTTAGTGGGTTTTTAGTGTTTTTATTAGTTTTTATGATTTTAAGGTTTTTAGGGGATTCTATGTTTTTTTTGGATTTTGGGTTTTTGTGTTTTTAGGGTTTTTAGGGTGTGAAGAATTTTTAGATTTCTTGGGAGTTTTAAGTATTTTAATATTTTTAAGGGTTTCTTCTTATTTTACGGGTTTTTTAGGGTTTTTTTTTACATTTTAGGGATTTATAGGATTGTTATGGATTTTAGGTTTTTATGTATTTTGATGGTTTTTATGTTTTTCTAGGGATTTAGGGGTTTATAGTTTTCTGGGATTAAATAGTTTTTAACGGTTTTAGGGTTTGTAGGGTCCTGAAAATTCTACTAAGGGAAGAAAATACCCTCGTAATCGCTTTGAAGAAGGAATTAAGCACTTTTATAAGCTTTCTAAGGCGAAGGGACTCAAATAGAGTTGCATTTCTATGAGGTAACTTGAAGGAATTAATCTTTTCAAGTGGTCTGCGTACCATTTATCGGGAAAGGTATGAAGAGGAGAAGATGGACTGCGAACCTCCTGGTATGCGGGACAGTCCGCAAACCACTAGCCCGCAAAATGATGGCCTGCGAGCAGGGAAAACCACGAACCATGCCAACCGAAGAAGTTCTGCATAGAAGAAGGTTTACATACCATGCCAAGGACCTCTCAATTCGCAGATTAAGCATACAAGAAGGGTTCTGCAAACCATTATCGAGAACCAAAATCCCTGTAGGCCCTAGTTGACCGAGTCATCCACGGGTCAAAATACTGCTTCAATGGGCCTCCAAAAATGGCACCGCCTGCCCAGTAGATATGATCATTCTGATTCTCTACAAGTAGAATGGCGAAGAGGAGATAGATAAAAGGGAGGAAAGGTGACAAAATTGTGAGGATAATTCAGAGGTCTCACTTCTGATTCCGTTTCATTCCATCGGCGAAAGCACGAACCATGATCCACTTCCTCCGCAGGTACAACCAGCCGCGAACCATAAAACGAGGAAAACGAGTAATAATTATAAAAACGCGAACCTAACTGGTAAACCATGAACCAAATACTACTCGCAGATGAAATTACCATGAACGGTAATCCCCCGGACCCTCCTTCAGTACGGTGCTCTGCGTAGCAGACCGCTAAGCGGACTGAACCCAGCGCCGTGTACCCAATCGGTACACGGATACAACCCAATGCGGCACGATGAGCAGCCTACCACTTTGGTATGCGGTTGACGATACCCATGCTCATGTACTAAACTAGTACATGGACGGTCCATCTGCACGCCTACCACTATGGTACGCGGAGCTTCCCCCATCCCATGTAAGGAACCAATACGCGGAATAGGGTGTTTTGGGTATTGTTCCCTCTAGTTCCATCCTCACCCCTCCATTACCGTCTAGTCCTCCAAAATCAATCTGCTGAACCTGACACTGTGCCAAAGCCTCCTATAAATCCACCAAACCCATATGATCAAGCCAGTGGGTGCTTCAGCACACCCAATTGAGTCTACAAACCCACGTTACGTGGATTCACTAAGGCCCTCCACACAAAGGTGCGGGCTTCTGGAATGCCTGTAAGGATAAATTCCGAAGGTAACCTAGATTTCAACTTGGGGATGCTGAGGTGAACCTCTCTGTTCTCGAGATTAAGGGTGATCACTTGCTTTTCCATTCAATGAGGGACAATGATCAGTCGAAGGGGTTATGTTCGCTTCCCCCTTTGGCAAGAACATCACTCCTCCCCTTCCTAGAACATGCTCTAGGGCCCTCCCACTGATGTAATTCCCCAATCTTCTAAGGCCAGGCTACATGACCATTAATTCCACTTCACATTGAAAGGTTCATCGCTCCATGCCCTCTCTCACCGTCACCCCGACCTCTTTCCCTGTAGGCTCTCCCTCCCCCACCAACTGTAGGAGAGGCATGTGCTTTGTTGAATCTTTCATATCATCTTGTTTATCACACCGAGCATGACTCGCATGGGATTAGAGGTTTTTAAGGATTACAATATGCACACCTTCTAAACTAAGAGAACTCATATTCCTGACCAAATCACGATATGTAGGATGCCTTTCAGAAGGCATGATCTCAAAAGGGTGCCTATCCATAAATGGACTACCGAATCATGGTTCTCAAATGGGATGCTTCCACACGTAATCCCCATACCTTATAAACTACTAGAACTCTGATTCCTGAACAAATCAGGATACTTAGGACGCGTATTAGAAGGTCCAAGCTCAAAAGGGTGCCCATCCATAAAGGTTCCACCCAACCTTGTCCAATCAAATGGGTAGCTTCCATGCGTAATCCCCACACCTCCAAAATATGTCGGTTCTGATACCTCTCCCGAGGATACATAGGAAGCCCTCCTTGTGGGCCCGATCCCAACATCTAGTCACCTTCCATCCCCCTTTGATGACGATAAACTCCAAAGCACCTCATAATACTGATAAGTCAGCATCACCTCCATGGCATAAAAAATATGCACGCTCACGATGATCTTGCAAACTAAGGGTAGCTTGTGGACTCACTCTTCGAGAATAAAACAAGGATTCACGAACATATGAACATGACTTAAATCTATAAGTGAGTCCTAGAACAGGAAAAAAATCCTCCCCTGGAATGGTGTGATGAGCCTGACCTCCCATCCTCTCGACCAATGGAGTCCTTAAGTTTCTTTGGCTAAATCGTCAGCCGATGAGTGCCTGCCTTTGGAAAGAAAGTCTATGAATCGTGGATTCCAGGGTGGTTGGGCATTCTTGGATCTATGAATAAACCCATTGGACACCATCTAAGGAAGTTATATATGAGAAGTACCAGTTTCATGAGCGCTTGATCCCCACTCAATCACCCATTGGTATCAACAGTTTCCCACAGGGTTAATTCAACCTTCTTTAAAGGATAATGACGTTGAAAAGGTTGAAACAAAGGAATGGTAAATCACCATTTCCACACTGCCTGAAAACATGTCACCTCGGAGGAGAAATAAAAATGGTGAACCTAACATGAATCCTTAACCAATGTGGTGGTTGTACCCCTATGATAAAATACAACATGATACTACATGTCAGGCCATTTTTTCGCCTCAGTATGAGAAAACGCGCCACCTCAGAGGCGGAAAAAAAAGGTGACCCCGATGTGAATCCTTAACCAAGGTGGATGTCTCACCCTACTTATGCCCCTTCTCCCTATTGTAGAAGAAAATGGGAAGTGGATAGGCTGAATTACAAAATATGTATATGTTTAAAGGAATTATACTTCGATGATGTTTTGTGGTTTGTATTCCATACATATATTGCAAGTTCCCGCAGAGCGACCTTCGATCCAAATGGAATCTCCACGATCCATGAAGATGCATGCACCAACGATCCCGCAGGTGGCCTGATCCACAAAAAATAATAAGACTCATTCCTCTACCCAGCATCTTCAATGCTGGGTGTCTAATAAACAGATCAAAGAGTACCACTGAAATGGTACTCTCCCCACGTTGGAGGCCATAAGACGAGCCCTCTAATCTGAAAGGGTCCGCTGGCTACCTCTTCAGCGACTACTGGCACCCCATCACCAATCGGCCTTGATGGTTGTCTCAAACCATTTCAAGAGCCTATCCCCATAACATGAAAATGACTACCTCCCCTACCTTAGGGAGGAAAATGAAGTCAATAATGACGACTTCATCCCAGCCACACAGGGGTCCTACCCATGGGCCTCCTCCAAAGAGTGTCTCCACCGATGTTGAAAAACTAGAACTCATCCTACCGAGGAGGAGATTTTACCTAGGTGGTGCTTGTTCCGAGGGAACCTGCCAAATTACAAGAGACCAGGGGCCCTCAGGTTACCCTCCAAGGGTGGAAAATGTGAAATCAGGACCATGTTGTCACCCTGGTTCCTCGGGAGCAGCTCCACCGTACTAACATGATGGAATTCAATGGGTATACATACGACTCTACCCTCTCCACTCAAGCCCACCACAGAAATAGGGTGGCACAATACGAGCACACACACATCTCTTCTAGTACTTGACGGTCCTGCTACGCAGATATAGCGGCAAGCTATAGGAAGATGCAAATATCTGCCAACACACAACAAGTCTTCCATCCAAATAGGGCGGAAACCTACTACATGCAGGCACAAACACCCACTGATGCACAAGAAGCCCGCCATCCAAATAGGGCAGAAACCAAATATTAGAAGAGTCAAATTCCTACAGATGCATACAAAGCCCGTGAGAAAAATAAATTGGAAAGAGAGCAGATGAAAATCCTCACTCGTGTATATGAATACCACCAATCAAATACAGTGGCAACCAGAGAAGACAACCAGTGAAAGACTCATTCCTCTATCCCAACACAGGAGAACTGCAAGCATCTAATGGGGACTCATGGAGAACCAAAGCAGGCACAAACTCATGCTATGACATCAAAATGGGAATTCATACCCATTCCAGCCAAAGATGAATCTCAACACATCCTGTCTAGGATGGAAAATCAGTCGTCGATTCCAGACTATATCCTTCAAACATGCCATGATATCATTGCATCGGTGGGAATGGTAAGAAATCAGGTGCACAACCTGATTTCCTCGAATGGAATGGCTCACTCACGAAATGAGTTAGTCACTTCAGAGCACTTATGCATCCCTTATCAAGTCCAGGAGGGTCGACGACAATATCCCGTGAAATACTGAAAACCAGATCAGGAACAAATACTCGTTCCAACTGGGGGATGTCAGTCCAACGTGGTGGTTGCTCCAGGGCAGTCATATATCCCTTCCAAAACTCAAGATGGTAATCATCATATCACAAAAACATCATGGGACCCAAAAAATATGGGAACCATATATTAAGTCCCTTACCAACAACAATTGGCCCTGGTCACCCGTAAGAGAGTTCTTAAAAATGAAAAGGGCCAAAGGCAACTGGAAAATTAAGAACACATACATGATCCTGCTCTACTATAAGCTGGGGTTCCCGATGCCCTCAAACACATATCAACCAAGGATAAAGATAATATCATTACTTTACCAAATTATGGAAGTGGCAGTAGAAGTTGTGAAGGTCCTCCCTACAATGTCGCTACCAGTAGCTCTGAAGGTCCTCCACAGAGCACCCATGGGGGCTTACTCCATGGGTCATGATTGATCGATCACGAGAGCCTATCACCTGATGCGTGTCGAGGTATCCCTCCCCTAAACCTGAATATCAGACAACAAGAAGGTCCTACCCTTGCTATCGTCCTCCATGATGGTCCTCCTTAGGGTATACGTAGCAGATATGCTTATCCCTATAGTCAAACATCATGTCATGATGGTAGTACTCTCCATGATGATGGTTATTGCGAAGGCCCTCCCCACAATGAATGTTTTTTTGAAGGTACTTCCCACAGTAACACCAAGCAATGAGAAGGTCCTCCCCTCATTGCAGTACATCCAGAAGGTCCTCCCCAGGATGTAAACTGCAGAAATTCTCCCTACATCCAGACATCAAGTCATGATGGTAGTACTCTCCATGATGAAGTTCATTGCGATGTCCCTCCCCGCAATGACAGTTGTTGTGAAGGTCCTCTCCATAGTAACGTTAAATAGTATGAAGGTCCTCCCATCGCAAGAGAAAATATGATAAAGCACTCTTATACTGAGGTTCTCGGAAAAGAGTCAAACACATCCAGAAATCCATCTATAATGAGCGATATTATTTCGCAACCATAGGTTATCTCGGGGCCATGATCATCTTCTGAGCCACCCCCACGGCGTTCGCAAGTCAATAAGTCTCCTACCAACCCGATTTCTTGGAAAAAATCATCAAGAAGCAGTCAAACTGGGCATATCAAGTAGAGGAGCCTCCATAAGAACAACATCATGATACATTGCTTCTGAGAAGACAACTAGCTAGGGGTAATATAATAGTGATGTATTAGACTACAACCTCTTATCACTTCGACATACCAGGGGAATTGTCTTGGGAATGCACACATGACATTCCCCTCAATATATGGACAATTCTTCGAAAGATGAAAGAAATATTACTACCCTAAGAAGGGTACGTGGACCATGTTAGCACAATAGGGGAGCTTCACCATCTGATCGACTTAGAAGCCCTCCCATCTGCCAGGAAACCATGATTAGAAAGGAAAAAGAAGAACCTTGCACTGGCCTACCTCCATGCACTGCAGAAGCTGCGTTGCCTCATTGGCAATGCCCCTGCTGGAGTTCACATTCAGGGATGGGGAGGACATGGAGCTTTGCACTTCACCCCATGTCTCGTCCAACATGCCCCAATGGAAATGAAATCCTTCAATTTCATCCCCCAAGTACAACAATCAAATGACACCCCTTCTCAAGAAATATGGAATACTCAACAAAAATCAGATATGAGTAAGTATCAAAAGCATCAGGGCCGAAGGGATCAAGCCATAGAAAAGCATCTGAGTTAGGCTACTAAGAACATCCAACAGGCTTTCCACCTAAGGGAATCCAACCAGTAAGTAGTGCTCATGTCTTAAAAAGAGCATATACCCGGCCCAATTCCACACATGGATTACACCCGTATGGGAGTACGTGAAATTGAAAGGGTGGAAATTGCAGCGGTTACCACCGCGATACGGGAACAAACCCATCCCATGGGCCTGGGGGAATTTTTAAATCAAAATTCCCCCATAATACCAATGAATCCAGGATGTAGGGCAGTAATAGGGGAGCAAGAACAACCCTAGCCCGCAGGGATGGGGGAATTTTAACCTCAAGTACCCACATGGCATACGTCGGTCTTCAACCATCTAGGAAGAACAATGGATAGAGGAGTTAGCCATTCCACCCCTTCTCGTAGTTTGAACCCTCCAAGACAAAGGCCCGTTACAAGGTCAGAACAGGGATCCCATCGAGTCAATCTCCGTCAGGAAGCCCGATGAATACCACAGAATGGAAGGATAAAATACAACAAAGGATGTAGGTAGTCATCCTCCCATTCGGCACTGGTTACACCACTGCCAATGTGGTATGCCTTAGTGAACATGGTGAGAGTCAATCCCACAAATCTCGCAAAAAATGACACAGGGGGAGAAGACGCAAAGGAAGATGGTTCCCTCCTAGAAGCATTCCACAATGAGCCTGATGGTGTGCATACTCAAAACTAGAGGGCAGTTTTATATCTGGGTGCCCCCTTAGTTAATATATCATTACCTCCCCCGCGAAACTCTAACAAAGAGAAAAACAAATCAAACGTTGTCAATGACCTTCCTCCTCCTCCCCATGAGAGTGCATCCCTCTCCCTTGAAGAAATTTTCTCCAAGAAGGAGGAAGAAATAAAAGATCTCAGACAGATTAATGCCAAGATATGTTGAGGGAGATATATCATCGGATGTGTTCCCTCCAAGGAACGTCAGAAGGTGCTCCAAGAAGAGGTGCCCATACCACAAGCACTCATTCCAGTGAATGAAGCCATGACCGAAGGACCATTCAACCCAGCCCTGGAAGGACATCAAGACGTCCCCTTGTTTGGAAGGCAGCTAGAATATGTCCAGGTAAAACCAAAAATGATACACCTAGCAGGGTATCCACCCCAAACACCAGTAGCACCGACACACCCAATCCTGGCCCCTTTTGCACCAGCTCAAGATGAAGCCTGAAAGGACATGAATTAAGGGATCATAAACACTGTCGAGAATCTAACAACTCAACTAGAAGCAATGGAAGAGTGGCGCGCTCCCACAAAACCAGAGCGCAAGCCCAACCCGAAGGGGGTGAGCAATGTTCCTCCACCACCAAACATAGAGAACCCCATATTCACAGTATTAAACGGCTCAGGGGACCCTAAACAGCATTTGATGCACGATGCCTCTTACTGTGACCTCATGATGGGCACTCCAGAATGGAAAGAAGCAGTAAAAATCAAGTGCTTTGTACGAACCTTGTAGGGCTCAACCTTTGTATAGTACACTAGCCTACCATCCAATTCAATCACAGGCTGGGAGGATCTCTAACGATAGTTTCTATTCCAGTTCAATTCCACACAGCCTAAGATGATAGTCAGTGTCCTCATGAACTGCAAGCAGAGAGAGAACGAGAGTCCTAGACTTCATTTCAAGATAGAAAGGCCTGACATATTCCCTGAACCAGCCACTCCCCCAGGATGAGATGCTTGCCATGTGCATCGGTAATCCTCATGATGAATTTCGAACACCGCTCATCCCAGTGAAATACACCAGTGGGTTTAGAGACTTCTCTGCCATTTCCCAAAGGAAAGAAGACTCCTAGAAAAACAATAACCTTAAGTCCCGAGTGGCCCCATCAGCCCCTGGGAATAGAATGGGAAAATCTGAAGTGGCTTCTTTCACACATAAGCCACCCCCGACACTATCTCCAATTGCGAGTCCCCCAAAAAACCATGTGGGACCCCCTGGGCACCAACAGCCACTCCCACCTTGGCAGGATGAGTGACAGAGTGCTAAAATAAATAATTTCAAAGAATGAATGAATAAAGTCTATTCATTCCAATATGAACATGTCCACGAATATTTCATAGCCGCCATGAATTTTAATATTCTCCGGCTACCAGATCCAAAGTGATCCGATGAAGTGGGTCTCAATGACCATCTGAATTATGGTCTGTATCACTAAATACTAGAACACACAATCTGGGAGTGTTTTGTTTTCATGGATCTCCTAAAAAAGGTGGAGGATTCTAGGGAAGTCATGTTGGGACCACCACCAGCACAAGTGACATATGTCTCCACCTCCGACCCAATAGAGGAAGAGGAGTTGAAAATCATCACCGGTAAGAGGGAGAAAAAATTAGACAACTGGATGACCCAGAAGACTATCAATCAAGTCCATGGAATCCTTTAGGGGTAGTTAAGACAACCAACTATTCCCCCAAAATCTCCCAATGCAACAATACCATTCTCCTTATCCTTGCGGTCCTCTAAAGGCCAGAAGGGTAGAAAACAAGAGCAAGAAGATGAGTTGGTACCAAAGCTAAAGTCAATGTTGACACTTCAAAATTTCGTGCCAATAGAAACGGAACAACGGGCACCGCCCCACCCAATGGTACAACGGGAACCACCCTGCCAAACGGTACAACGGGCACAACCCCGCCAAATGGTACAATAGGAACTGCCCTGCCAAATGGCACCATCAGAAGGATAACATCTGATAGAAACAGTATCAGATTAGGAATTGATCTTCGGCTCCATTAATGTCAGTCACTTGGTGAACCCCTCATCTGATGAATAATATGGACAAAAATTTGAATTCCCCACGCCCAACTAGAGAGTTGGGGAAAGAGGCCACAGAGGTCGGAGGTTTCCTGGTAGGCATGATCATGTCAGGAATCAAGTTCCCCGCCACACCACAAGTGAAACTGTTAACATTGTGGAAACCCATGGAAAGACCTTCTGAAAGACACTAAAAGAACCAGAATGATCCTTCAACACTGATATAGGAAACCCAAGCCCAGTTATCTTGGAGTAACCATCAATAGAAGAACAAGCACTGAATCACCCATGGCACATGGGTGAACCAGTCCGTCCAAACACAGAAAATACCACAGTGCTACCAGCCTCTATCACAAAGGTCGGGTCATCTACTTCCAAAGAAAAAACCCCTAAAGTGTCTGGAAAAGAGAAACCCCAAGTTGGGATGCACCAATATTTATAGAATAAGTATGACATTTTAAAGCGGTTGACCTCAGTTCCAGCAAAGTTGTCAATCCTGGACGCATTAAGCATGTTTGTGGACCTTAGAGAGGCACTCATTGAATCCTTTCTAACTCCCCAATAGTTTGAGGCTAAAGTAGTAGCAGCTGAAGTCTAATAGATGGATACCAATCCCAAATAATTTCATGTCGTCATCTCCTTCACATACAGAGATTAAGACGCCATAATTCAAGGTCACCTCAAACCCTTATATGTGTTCTGTAAGATAAATGGAATTGATGTTCGAAGGATGTTCATCGACAAAGGTTCTGGAGTTAACCATCTCCCACTAAGAATGATTTATCGACTAGGATATGATTAAGGAAACTTGACACCCTACACTAGAACTCTATTGGGATATGAAAAAAGTGAGTAGAAACCATTGGGATGAATCAATCTTAAAACTTGGCTCAGATATCCCATATCAGATTCATAGTTCCTGGTGGTGAAACAAAATATGGCCTTCAATGTTTTTTTAGGGAGGCCTTGGATGTTTCAGCATGATGTGGTTCTCTCCTCTTACCATCAATGCATCAAATATTGCATTAATGGAAAAAAAGAGATTTTTCACGCAGATAAATCCCCATTTGAATTCGGTGCGTCGCATTACATCGATGCAGGGCACTATGAGTCAGAAGAAAAACATCTTTCAACTGAAGATGTTGATTGGATCAATGCCCAAAATGGATTGGAGATGGATTCTGATGACCCCTTCTATCATCATGGTGAGGAGTACTTACTACCCATCAACCAAGTTGAATGCGTGAGTACAAGCCCAGATGCAGGCTCAGTGGTCTACATGGTCTCTTTTATGAAAAGAGAGTCCAAAGACAAAGAAGAAGGTGTTGACTCCTATGCTGTTAGGAAAATCCCTAATGAAGATGCTTTCGGCCCACCCTTGGGAAATAAAACTACCCTTGACTCACACACTATGGAAAAATATGATTTCGTTCCCAATATTGGAGAAGTTATCTCAAAAATACATTCTCTATCAGAAGGAAAAAATGATCAAGATGAAGAACAAGAAGAGGAGTAAGACATCAATGATTCCCATATGGAATTTGAAGAAGGTTTTTCCAGCACCATCGATGAACTTAAGGAGATAAATCTGGGCACTAAAAGAGACCCTCGACCCACTTTAATCAGTGTGGCCCTGCCAGTTGGGTAACATGAGGCATGTACCTCCTTCATAAAAAATAATTGAGATGTGTTTGCCTGAAATTACATAGTGATTCCAGGCCTCAATCTAAAATTTGATGCCCATCATCTGGGCTTACCAAAAGATAACCAGGATTATAAGAAGACATACTGAAGGACCCACCTGATGCACGCTACTAAAATAGAGGCTGGAGTAGACAAATTGATCAAATCCAACTTCATAAGGGAGGTCCAATATCTGATCTGGATGGCAAACATAGTCCATGTCAAAAAGAATAATGAACATATTAGAATTTTCATCGACTTTAGGGACCTTAATTGGCATTTCCCAAAAGACAAATTCCTGATCCTGATCACAAGATTGTTGATCGATGCGACATCCGGATACAAATCCCTCTCCTTCAAGAACAACTATTCTGGATACAATAAAATCTGGATGGCCTGAGGAGATGAATAAGCTACCGCTTTTAGGTCCCCTAAGGGGGTGTTTGGTTATAAAGTGATTCCATTCAGTTTAAAAAATGCCGACACAACATATCATCATTCTATGCATCGCATCTTCAAGACCTTTTGGGAAAATTCGTCGATTGTTATGTCAACAACATGGTGGTTACGTCACGACAGTGCTCAAACCACCAGGATGAACTTGAAACTGTCTTTATCAAATTGAGACAGAGCTGTTTAAATATAAATACCCTAAACTGCGTTGGTGTTACCTCAGGAAAATTTCTTTAATTCTTCAAACGTCATCGTGGCATCGAAGTCAACCCAGAAAAGACAAAATCCATTCTTGGCATGTCTCCCCCTTGCAACCTTACCGAGTTGAGAGGTCTCAAAGGGAACCTTTTCTACATCTGGGACTTCATATCCAACATAGCAGGTAAATGTTTACCTATCACCAAGCCCATGAAAAAAGGAGTTACGTATGAATGGGATGATTATTGTCAAGAATAATTTGACAACCTCAAAATATATCTCCTAATCCCACCGGTTCTCATGCCAACAATTGAGGGGAGACTACTCATTCTATATGTAACTACTCTGGAATGCTCATTGGGTGCCTTCCTCTCGTAGAAATATGATGTCGACTTTGAGAACAACCTCTACTACCTCAGCTGGACAATGATTGATGCTGAAACTCGGTATTCAAAGATTGAAAAGAATAGTCTGGCCCTAATCGTCATAGTTCAGAAGCTCAGACATTACCTACAGCACCATGAGGTCCACCCGACCTCTCACTACAACCCGATTAAGTATATCCTCAACCATCCCATTCTAAATGGGAACCTATCACGATGGGCGGTCATCCTGCAACAGTTTGAAATACGATACATACCCCAGAATTCCATCAAATTCCAGGCGTTAGTAGACTTTCTGGCCGAGCACCCCTTGGAAGAGATGACACAGTTGGGTGCCAACCTTCCAAATTAAGAGGTTTTTTCCATCTTGAAGAACCCCCGGATGTGGGAAATGTACTTGGATGGTGATTCCTGAAGCCTGACAGGGAAATGGATGGAGGATCCCAAGATCAAAAAAGTGGGGCTGGGAGTTGGGCATGTATCTCCCGAAAATGCCATCTTTCCCTACTCTTTCCTACATTCAGAAGGGTGTATGAACAATGAAGCGGAGTATCAGGACATCATTGAAGGCATGTAATTCGAACTCCAGGTGAAATCCGAACACCTAAAAATAAAGGGTGATTTGGAGCTAGTCATCAAATAGGTTAACGGTCACTATGCTATTAAGAAAGAACTGTTGGTTCCCTTAATGAACCATGTTTGAGAACAACTGATAGAATTCCCATCAGCAACAACATTGACTCATGTCCCTCAGTCACAAAATATTCAAGCCGACGCTTTAGCAAATACATCCACAACCTTGGTCGATCTTGAATGGGATGCAACTGTCATTTTCATTTCTCACCACTGGATAGTCTTTCCATTCATCCAGAGAAATACAGAGGAAATTGATGATATTAGTCATGTCCTCGAGCCTTATATTCATACCACCGGTTGGATGACACCCATTAAAAATTACCTTAGGAATGGGGAACTCCCACCAGTTAAGGATGAAAGGGAGCAAGTTAGAATATGGGTAGTCAATTTTACTTTTTACAATGGGGTAAACCAAGAGAAGGTTCTCTACAAACAATTCCTTCATAGAGTCCTTCTTAGGTGGATCGATGGAGAAGAGGCTATTGTCATCATGAAAGAAGTGCATGCCGAAGCTTGTGGATCACACCAGTCAAAAACCAAGCTCTCTCACCAGATTCAAAGGCTTTGGTATTTCTGGCCCACTATGATACAGGATTGGGCTGTATTCACTAAGAAGTCACATTCCTACCATGTTCATTCTAAATTTATACACCGAACCCTAGAGTTAATTCATGCAGTTAAGTACTCCTATCAATTTTCCGCCAAGGGGGTGGATGTCGTTGGGCCAGATCCTCCCGCCACAGCCAAAAAATTCATGTTCATACTCACATCGACCGACCTCTTTTCCAAATGGTCCAAATCCATACCTCATAAGGAATTCGGGGCCAAAAAAATCATCTGCTTTGTGAAGGCCAACATCATTACTAGATTTGGTGTCCATCATATGATATTGACAGACAATGTCACCGTCTTCTGCTCTATTGAGTTGGACCAGTTTTACTAGGAGTATGGAATCAAAGGTAATCGGTCATCTCTCTACCAAACGGTGTCCAATGGGAATATAGAGGATTTAATCAAGACTCTATCCAATATACTCCATAATATGGTTGATAAGGATAATAAATTATGGTTGGACAAGCTCTTCCATGATTTTTGGGCTTATCGGACCATGACCCGCACCACCACCAAGGAAACCCCATACTCACTAGTATACGGGGTAGATATAGTGTTAGATATAAAAATCCAAGTGCCATCACTTCGCGTGGATATTTGTTATCAATTTATACAGAAAAGTAATCCCAAAGACGATTTGATGAGTCGGAGTGGCTAGACGAGAAAAGGCTGCACACTCTCCACCATTTGGAAATCTACCAAAACAGGATTGCAAGAGCCTTAAAAAAATGTTCGCCTTCGATCTTTACTCGAAGGAGAAATGGTGTTAGTCCTCTGAACCCCAATTATACTAGGGATGAATCCCCCCAATCATGAACCAAAGTGGGACAGACTATATGTCATACATCAGGTCTATTCCAATGGAGCATACACATTGATATCAATGGATGAAAAGCTCATCACAGCTCCCACAAATGTGAAGTTCTTAAAGAAATACTTCACATAAAAATTTCCCATATCAGGGTCCAAACTCTAAGACCCTAAACCATAGGTTATAAAATATTCCCCTACATCATGGTACAAACTCTATGACCCTAAACTAAGAGTTATAAAATATTCCCCCACATCATCGACCGAACTCTACAACCCTAAACTATGAGTTATAAAATATCCCCCCAGATCATGGTCCAAATTCTACGACCCTAAACTATGAGTTATAAAATATGCCCCCACATCATGGTCCAAACTCTATGACCCTAAACTATGAGTTATAAAATATTACCCCACATCATTGTCCAAGATCTAAGACATTAAACTATGAGTGATGATATTAAAAAAATATGTCCCCATATCAAATTCCAAGATCTATGATGTTAAACTATGAGTCACATAAAAATATTCCCCATGTCATGGTTCGAACTCAATGAACCTAAACTATGGGTCATGACCGCGCCAAAAACACAAAGTCCAAGCTCTATGACGATAAAATATGAGTCACATAGAAATGTCACCAAAAGACAAACTCCAAGCTCTATGATGTTAAACTATGAGTCATGAAGATGTCCAAATGTTTATGGTCTAAATTCTAAGACCTTAAACTACCAGTCATCCTCATTTCCAATACGTGAAACTATAAATAACATGTCTTCATGGTAATATGTTAAACTACGTAGCATGAAATGTGCTGAGTAAATGACAATAAACTGGATGGTCTCTCACAGAACTACACATGGCTTGATTCTTTCCCTCGCAGGGCACGTCGTGACGCCTTGATCTTCGATCCTAGCCCAGCCCCATTCATAAAAAGAAATTACTTCATCACACCCCCTATCTACCCATACTCATAAGGGAATCCCATATCACTCCTTGTTTCTCACATCAAGCATAACTCACATGATATTGGGACTAGTGGTGGAGATTCTCTTACAAAATTCAACTATGGGGTAACATGATAGATTTTGCCGATGTGATGGGTAGAATAAAAATACCCCTACCCTTTGGACCAAACTAAATTGTTATAGGGTACTTCCATAACTACCTGTGGCTTGATTCCTTCCCTCACAGGATACGTAGTGACACCTCGATCTTCAATCTTGGCTCAGCCTCCAGCAAAACATACCCCTTTTCCATCATATGCAGGTCGGAACTATGTGGATGCTCCAAGAAGGTTATGGTTAATCATGATCCGGGTAGTCTCACATTCCCAATCATACTATTCCCATTTGTCACACTCCATACATCGGGAAAACATAGGACCTCAAAATTATCAAAGGAAATCTGAGATGGAAGGCTATTTTTCTACAAACACCTTTGATTGACTATGCATATCATGCCCTGGTGGCTCTGCATACGTTTCCCACAAACACAGAAATCAATCAAAGGAAAATTTGTCCCCATGAGAGTACTATCCTATATCGATACACCCAATGGATTTCAATCCCCATGACATCCCTCCCAATTCATGTCACCCCCAAAACTATGGTTTACACCTTTTATCATCACTCACATCTAAGGAATGTCGGGCTGTGATTAACACGAAACTTTTGAAGACCTTTACAAGGCCAAAATTATCCTCACTACACAACTTTGATGTTCAAGGAAATGAATTTAGCCTAAAATTGCCCCTTATGTTTAACTCACTATTCTTAGATGGTAAAATTATACCCATGTAATACCTTGATTCTCACACTGAGCATAGCTCACGTGAGCATAGGGATCTTAGCAAGAGGTACACCAAGACATTATGGAAAAGTGGCCCAGGAATCTGGTCCTAGAATAATGACCCTAAAAGTCATGAAATGTTCCTATCCCCCGAGAGGAACCTCGTATCCAGGTCATGTGATGATAAAAGACTGGGTATCCCAATGATAGAACAAATACCTCACCCTATGTATGAGTCATATCTATGTAAGGGGACCCATTTCATGAGTAAATCGTAGCCTAAAGGTCTGCAATATGTCAGGATACACCTATTCCATATAAAAAACTCTAGTATTTGAGTGATCTTGAAACCCAACATTCATCCAAGGCCATCTGGGATGGAAGGCTAGTGTCCTATAGACACCTTTGATTGACTATTCATATCATGCCCCAGTGGATATGCATATGTCGCCCACAAAAATGGATGTCAATCAAAGGAAAATTCATCCCCAGGAGAGTCATATACTATCTCAAAATGAAAATGGATTTCAAGACTCATTCCACCCCTCCTGATTCAAGGGTCCTCAAAAACAGGTTTTACATATTCCTCATTTCACACATCCTGGATATATTGGAACTTATGGGCCTAGTTCATTGCTGGTCTCTTTTGAGGTTTCTAAAAGGTGTCTCATCAGTGTGCGTGAAATTGAACCGCATGAAATAGAAGGTTACCCTTACTCATTTCCAGGTTTCCCTAAAGAATTTCATCTATGAAAGACTCCTTATATTCTTAGAGGTACCCTAAATCGATGTTCACGAATCATATTCAAAAAGTTCTCAATCTCCATGATCCTCAAGGGCCATAGGAAATGGAAGAAAAGTGTCCCGCGAACACCTTTTATTGACTATGCACATCATGCCCTGGTGTCTTTGCATATTTCGCTGACAAAAATGGCCATCAATCAAAGTAAAATATGTTTCCAAGGGAGAAATTTCTAGCCTCCGTACACTCAAATGATGTCCATGTCTTGTCACACAACCACATTCGGAAAAATCCTGAATAACGGCTTATGTACCTCCTTCTTCCCAAGTACCCCTGACATAGAAAAGACTCTTAACTGAACTGACCACTTTCTAGATCTCCCTCACACAAGTGAGAAATGTGCGTGAACAATGTCCCCCCTCAAGGCTGATATGAATGGTCCTAATGTTCTCAAACAACACTACTCATACTAACAACCTATTATGACTCCAAATATTATGATAAATCCAAAATGTCGAAAATCCCACCAGGCCATCAGAAATGGATGACCAATGTCCTATGTAAACCTTTGATTGACTATACATATCATGCCACAGTGGCTCTTCATATGTCTCCCAAAAAAAAATTCCTTTAGTCAAAGGAAAAATCGTCCCTAGGAGAGTCCTTTCCAAACTACGTACGCCTAAAGTGGGTTTTGAGCCTCTTGCATGTCCATAATCCACAAGTTTAATGTCATCAAAAATCACAAACCTATGTCTGAAGGATACTATAACATTCCTGACTAACGGTCTTGAGTTGGGGCCCTACCCGATTAAGTTTGGTCAAAGATGTTTGGCCTAAAACATCATTATCAAGTTTTATTGGTAGGACTATGAACTTCTAGCAAAAGAAGGATACGTTTTTCTCACCATATTGAATATCTACCGAAGGAACCTCTGGAAAAAAATCAGGTATTGGTTTGTTAAAAAAAATAGACAAACATTGAGGCATCAGAAAAGGCGTAAAGCTTGTTACGTCAAAAATCCACAAAGGGCAGCCGAAGAAAAATACAAGTTATTCCCTCTCATCCCATGCCAAGAAGGATAAGTAAAAAATTAGGTTAATGATGAAAAAGGAACAAAAGTTCGTGAGGTGTTCCACTCAATCTCAACAGTAGTCAAACTATGCTCACTGAGCCCCTGGGCTCAAGAAAAAATTAGAGCTCTATTCAGTTATCTCAGTTCACTAATTTCATGTCATGGTTCAAAATTAACATGTACCAAAAGTTATTTTAATAGGAATACATAGAGAATAGGTGTTTAATAGAAAAAAAATTGTTCCATTGAGTTCAACAAAAATGGAGGAACATACCCATTTTGGAGTATCTCTAGAGTAAAAAAGGGGGAGTAAATGTTGTAATTTTGGAAAAAGATACAATAGGGCATGGTTCTCCCTTTCCAAAAGAATGGAGAGTGATTTCTATGGGTCGTTGATAGTCTATTACAAGTAATTTATCTCCTAAGTTTCAGATTTAGTCATTGGGCGCACCCGCTCCAAGATAGCTTTAAGGTCCCTCCCCTTTTTCCGAAAAACTTCATAAGTTGCACACGAGGAGGACAGTTATCCCCTCAACTTGGCTGCATGGGCTTCTCACTCCCGCATATCTTCCTCTTGAACTGCCATCAAATCACGGGCCTTCACTTCCTCAGCCATTAGATGATCATGTGTTTCCGAAATATCCCGGAAGTTTGCCACCTGTTAGGGGGACAAATTGAACATGGTCAGCTTGAACTCTCAAGAGGTGAGGTCTCATCAGGAAATGACTATTTGGTAAATAAGGGAGTAAATTTGATGGTAATCAAAGTCACTAGAACCCAACTAAATAAATAATCGCTATAAATTGTCACCCTTATTGGCAAGATCGGACCGGGGTGTCTCCGATGTAAGAGAATGAAAATGGAGTCATGCATCTTTGCACACTATCGGGTGTCTTTCTATAGCACTAGCAATTTGATCCTCCTCTGCTGCCTCATATTTGTAAGTGGGAAGCATCACCATATGAGTGGAGAGGGACCTAAATCTATTCACCCAAAGAGGGAGTCTCTCTTTTCCCTCAGATTTCCCAACCATTTGAGGTAGATTCATAGGGATAACTATGACCTCTAACATGATAGGCGATGCTCAGTTGGTGCCAGTCTCATTAAGACCTTGGGAAATATCCGCATAAGGGGAGTAGTCTGATTCTATCCCCACCAAAATGGGTTGCACTGATGTAACACCTCCCAGATTCTTTTAACAACGGACTAAATGCCTTCTTTCCATGAGAACAAGGGTGGGAGGTGTATCTGTCTTAGTTTTTGAAGGGATGGAAGTAGAAGGCATGGCTACTTCACTTCTCCTGATGAGAGGAATGTGTGGTGTTGTTGTTGGGGCAAGACTAGGGTAGGAAATGGCTAAGGGTTTCTGCACCTGCCAAATAGGCTCTTTCAACATTCCCATGGGGTAAAAATTTACCCATAGTTGGGCATACTCTACTGATAGGAAGGTGGTCCCCGTTGTGTTAGGAATGATAATCTTCCTAGAAGCACCTTTATGCATCATCATAAGCCACAATTGATGGAGAACAATAGGATGAGATTCTCCCCTCAATTGAACAAATGGAAGAAGTGAAATTCATTGAAGGCATCAAAACTATAGGAAAAAATGATAGAGTAGATATGGCTCACAAATTACTACTTGGTCTCCACAAGCAGTGAGGATCCCATACCGAAGATTGATGAGGTATGATCATTTATATAATGAACCATCATTTTCACCTCTCAATGACCCATGAGGGGTAGGATAAGGTGAAAATTAAAAATGAGAGGTGTCATTCAATAACCCAACCACATCAGTAATGCTCATAGATCTGGAATGTACATCAAAAAAGTTGAAAAGGGCAGGGTGAAAATTAGAATGGGGAACCCTTGCAGTATGTTGGTATTCATAATAAGGGAAGTGTTCCTCCATCCACCCGTACAGTAATTGTAAAGGTATACTGACATGATGTGGAGGTCATCCTTCATGTATCTTTCCTAGTAATTCATAAAGTCGGGAGAGGGTAGGAAGGGCCAAATTAATTGGTTGACCCACCACCATCATGGTCGCCATCATCAAGGTTCAGGCCTGAGCCCCGTTGTTTAAGTCATGATATGGGAAAAGCCATCCACTTAAGAAAATGGAGAAGAAACCTAATAACCTAAGAACAGGTGAAATGTCGGGCCAAAGCTCATATCTCCATGAGGAATACCACCCTTCTTAAAGGGTAGCACAGTATGACCCTAAAGTTTGGTGGGACTGATGGGTTGGGTGAGTTTAACTATGGCGCGACTTTGGCTTACGCTCGTTCTCCTGCAAGAATAACCTTATCCATGCTTCGAATGGGATGAGGGAACGAGCTTCGAGGGGATGATCCAGTGATCCCGCTGCCATGACCAGTAAGTCCTTTGTCAAAGGAGACACATTATCAGTGTCATTATATGTGGAAACAACTAGGAGATTCTCATCACACATCTCTTTGAGGACAGGAAGTCCTCCAAGATGGTAGATGTCCTAAAGATTGATCCCACTTCTCTATGCAGTAGATGAAAGGTTTTGGTGCTCAAACACCAGAAACACATCAATATTTGAAGGATTTTTCCTGGAGAGAAGGTTGTAAAATTAGACACCCAGGCTTCCTGGTGCAGGCTCACCACCTCTAGCTGGTCGGGGGACTCTAGAAAAGTATGATGCACTCAGAAATCCCAGGATCACTCATCAGAGAAACATCTTATGGCCCACAAATCCCATTTTTTTTCTCCACCTGCCATTAGGATTTTCTCGAGAAATGCTGATGATTGATGGGTATTCTCAAATGTCTAGTATCAGGACACCATTGTGGCACCCACAATTTCCCTAAGTCCAAGATGAACCTCGCAATATGAAAAAAATTTCCAGAATAGGAGTGGAGATGAATTCTCCTGTTGAGGAAATATTGGCATAATCATGATCATGTGGTGCCTCTAAAAGGATGAAAGGATTGTCAGGATTGGATAATGGCATAGGCACGTTAGCAGGAATATCAAAGCTATAAAGTGGAAATTGCATGGATAATGGGTAAGATAAAAGCTCTGGTTTTAAGAAGACTGTCATAAAAATGTCATGAGGAATGATGTGGGTATGAAGGCTATCACCGCTATTCCTCACTGTGGCAGCCCTCATCTTCATTGATTTTCCCGCAGCCTATGAATCAGCCATTGTAGCTAGCACATAAAAAATCCAGAATATGATGAGAAGTTATTCTAATAAAAAAATATTATCAATGGATAAAAACTATGGAAAATGTCTAAAGTACCTAAAAACAGTACGCAAAAGAGAATTATGCATACTGTTTATAAAAAAACAACCATACATGGAAGGACCATCCTTCGTACAACATGAAACATGGAAGCAGTATTCCGCCTACCGCAATGGTACGTGGGTCCTATTCACCATGTAAAACCATGGTACATGAAGCGACTGCGAGGCACAAGCCCACGAACCATTGGCTAGAGAACAGAATGGTCTACAGAAGGGAGATGTTGTGAACCTAGGTCTCAGTTATCTTTTTGTTTAAAGGTTTCAAAATAATGTTTTAAGTCTGGGTTAATGTTTTTCATTCACCGATCTAAGTTCTGTATGCAGAAAATATAAACATGTAGCATTATCCTATGAAAATACCCTTTTTTAATTTCACAGTCCCATTCGCAGAATTGAAAATGTTGTATGCAGATGGGGAAATGGAGAGGAACTCAGTTCAAAGAACATACAGAACAGTTCGTGAACACGTTTTTTGCAATGAGCACGATACGCGAATAGAGAAGGAGGCTGGAGAACTAGTAGCACTTTTCTCCATGATAAATTTTAAAGGAAAAATGAGATGGGCCCCTATATATAGGTTCGGGCCCCTTCTACTGGGCCTACTTGCCCTACCGCAAACAATTTCAATTCAGGACTACTTCTGCATCGTAATAGTTCTATTTTCATTCCAAATGGACACCATTCTGATTGGTGGCATTTGTAGGCTCCTTAAAATTCCTCCATGGGAATAAAATACCCCCGTAATCATTTTTCAGAAGTAATTAAGAACTTCTATAATCATACCAAGGCAAAGGGACTCAAATGATGTTGCATTTCAATGAGGGAACATGAAGGAATTCAAGTTTTCAAGTGTCCCATATACCATTTACTGAAAATGTATACAGAGGAGACGAGGGACCGCGAACCTCCAGGTATGTGGGATGGCCCGCGAACCACTGGCCCGCAAAATGATGGCTAGGGAGCAGGAAAAACTGCGAACCATTGCAACTGAAGGAGTTATGCACAAAAGACAGTCTGTTTACTATGTCGTGAACCCCTCAGTTCATGGATTAAGTGGTCAAGTAGGGTTCCTCAAACCATTATCGCGAAAAAAATCCCCCTAGGCCCTGGTTGACCGAGTCGTGTGTGGGTCAAAATACTACTTCGATGGGCCTTCACAAATGGATATCCATGCCAAGCAGATATGATCATTCTGATGCTCTATAAAAAGATCACAGTAGAATGTAGAAGAGGAGATGGATAGAAGGGAGGAAGAGTGATGAATTCTTGAGTAGAATTCAAAGGTTGCACTCCGGATTCCATTTCATTTCATCGTCAAAAGCATGAACTACAAGACACTTTATCCATAGGTACAACCCGCCACGAACCATAAAACGGGGAAACAAGTAAAAATTAAAAAACTACAAACCTAACTGGTAAACAGTGAACCAAATACTGCTCTCAGATGAAATTCCTGTGAATGGTAATCTTCTAGACCCTCCTTTGTTATGGTGTTCCATGTAGCAGTCCACTATGCGGACTGAACTCGACATCGCATACCCAATCGGTACACTGATACAACCCAAAGTGGCATAGTGAACTGTATAACACATTGGTACGCAGTTGGTGATACCCATGCTCGCATACTGCACTGGTACCCGGATGGTCCCTCTGCCCATATACCACTATGGTATGCGGAGCTTCCTCTATACCGCGTAAGGAATCAGTTCGTGTAATGGGGTGTTTTTGGGTATTCTTCCCTACCATTCCAACCTCACCCCTCCATTACCATCTAGTCCTCCAAAATCCCTCCACTGACCAGTTCCTCAGCACTGGGCCAAAGCCTCCTCCAAAGCCACCAGACCCATATGATCAGGCCATCAGGCGCATCAGCGCGCCCCATTGAGTCTACATACCCACGGTAAGTGGAGTGGTGAAGGCCCTCCCCACAAAGGTGTGGGATTTGAGAATTCCTGTAAGGCTACATTACCATGATAACTTGAAGTTCAAACTTGGTATGTCATCATAAACCTCCCTATTCTATAGATTAAGGGTGACCACTTTCTTTTCCATTCAATGAGGGATAGTGATTAGTCTAAGGGGTTATGTTTGCTTCCCCCTTTGGCAAGGATGAAACTCCTCCCCTTCCCATAACATGCTCTGAGGCCCTCCCACTACTGTAAGTCCCCAATCATCCAAGTTCGGGCTGCATGACCTTTAATTACATTTCACATGGAAAGGTTCATTGCTCTGCACCCTTACACACCGTCCCCCTGGCCTCTTCCACCGTAGGATCTCCCTCCCCCACCAACAGTAGGGGAGACATGTGCATTGTCAAATATTTCAAATCCTCTTGTTTCTCACACTCAGTATGACCCACGTGGGTTTAGAGGTTTGTAAGGATTATAATATGCACACCTTCTGAACTATCAGAACTCCGATTCCTGACCAAATTAGGATACGTAGGACACATTTCAGAAGGCCCAAGCTCAAAAGGGTTCCCAACCATAAAGGGTCTACACAATCATGGTTATCAAATGGGTAGCTTCCATATGTAATACCCAAACCTTCTGAACTATGAGGACTCTGATTCCTGACCAAATCAAGATATGTAGGATGCTTTTCAGTAGTCTCGAGCTCAAAAGGGTGCCCATCCTGAAAGGATCCTCCCAACTATATCCCTTCAAATGGGAAGCTTCCATGCATAAGACCCACACCTCCGAACTATGTGGGCTCTGATTCCTCTCCCGAGGATACATAGAAAGACCTCATTGTGGGACTGATCCCAACATCAAGTCACCTTCTGTCCCCCTAGATGATTATAAACTCCAAGGAACCTCATAATATGACTAAGTCAGCATCACCTCTATGGAATCAAACATATGCATGCTCATGACGATGTTGCAAACCAAGGGTATCCCATGGACACACTATTTGGGAATAAACCAATGATCCATGAACATATGAACATGACATAAATATATAAGAGATTCCAAGAACATGCAACAATCCTCCCTCGGAAGGGTGTGGTGAGCCTAACCTCCCATCCTCTCGACCATTGGAGTCCTTCAATGTCATTTGATAAATCATCATCCAATGAGCACCTACCTTTAGAATGCAGGTCCATGAATCATGGATACCAGGGTTGTTGGGTCTTCTTGGCTCCACGAATAAACCCATTGGAGACCATATGAGGAATTTATATCTAAGAAGGACCAATTTTATGAGAACTTTATCCCCACGCAATCACCCGATGGGATCAACAGTTCCCCACAGGGTTAATTCAACCTTTTGAAAGGATAATGACGTAGAACGGGTCGAAGAAAAGGAATGGTAAATTGCCATTTCACGTTTCCTTAGGGTTTTAAAGGATTTTGAGGGTATTATATTTTTTAGGGGTTTTAGGGTTTTAATGTATTTTTTTTTGTTTTTAGGTATTTTCTGAGTATTCTAGTGTTTTTATGATTTTTTAGATTTTATATGTATTTTTAGGGGTTTAAAGTGATTACATATTTTTTGGTTATTTTTAAGGATTTTATGGGTCTTTAAGGATTTTTAAAAAAATTAGGGTTTTTCCTGTTTTAAGGGGTTTTATGATTTTTGAGGACTTTAGGGTTTCAATGGGTTTTAGCGTTTTTAGGGTTTTAGGGGTTTTAAGTGATTTTAGATGTTTAGGGATTTCTTGGTGTGTTTTTTAGGTTTTTAGGGTTTTATATGTTTTTATGGATATTGATTTATTTTTTAGGTTTGTTATGGTTTTTAATTTTTTGAGGGATTTTTAGGGTTTTTAGTGTTTTTATTGCTTTTAGGGATTGTAGGGATTTTTAGGGTTTTTAGGGTTTTTAGGGATTATAGGGTTTTTTAGGGATTCTATCATTTTTAGGGTTTTTAAGTGTTTAAATGTTCTTCATGTTTTATTCAGGATTTTCATGTGTTTTTAGGTTTTTTATGGTTGTAGGGGTTTTTGTGCTTTGGTGGATTTTTATTGTTTTTAGGGATTTTAATGTTTTTAGTATTTTTTAATGTTTTTAGGGGTTTGAAGTGTTTTTAGAGTTTTTAGTGGGTTATAGGTGTTTTATGGGTTTTTAGGGTTTTTAAACGGTATTGTGGGTTTTATGGTTTCTAGTGTTGTTTATGGTTTTTATGGTTTTTTAACATTTTTTAGTTTTTAGGTGTTTTATGTTTTTATATTTTTAAGGGTTTCTTATGGGTTTTCTAGGTTTTTAGGGGTTTTCTACATTTCATATATTATTAGGGTTTATATAGGATTTTATTGGTTTCTTCAGGTTTTTAGGGATTTTGTCAGTTTTTAGGATTTTTTCAGGTTTTTAACGTTTTTTAGGTTTTGAGGGGTTTTATTTGTTTTTATTTTTTGAGGTTTTCTTAATGTTTATCATGGATTTTTGGGGGTTTTATGTTTTTGGGGATTTTTAGGAATTTTAATGGTTTTTATATATTTTTAATGTTTTATCGGTATTCGTTGAGTTTTTTTAAGGGTTTTAGGGTTTTTTGGGTTTTATAACATTTTTTGGTGTTTAAATGGTTTTTATAGTTTTTAGGGGGGTTATAGTTTTTTAAGGGTATTAGGTTTTTTTATTATTTTTTGGTTTTTTATGGGTTTTTAGGGTTTTAGGGTGTTTAGGTTCATTTTTGGGTGTTTTAGGGTTTTTGAAATTTTTTAGGATCTAAGGTGTTTTATGTGTATTTTGGTTTTTAAGGATTTATTAGGGTTTTTTAAGTTTTTATGTACTTTTATGGATATTTTAGAATCTTTGTATTTTTTAGGTTTTTTAGTGATTTTGATGGTTTGAGGGGGGTTTAGTGTTTTTTGGGATTTATGAGTTTTCTAGGTTCTTAAGGTTTTTTTATTTTTTTAGGGTTTTAAGGTTTTTTTGAGCTTTTAACATTTCTAAGGGTTTAAAGGGTTTTTATAGTTTTATTGGATTTTAGGATTTTTAAGGGGTATTAGGAATTTTTAGGATTTAGGTGGTTTCTATGTTTTTAAGGGTTTTTAGGGTTTTTAGAGGTTTGATACCTTTTATAGGATTTTTAGGGATTTTAGGTGTCTTCGAGTTTGTAAGGCTTTATTATGGGTTTAATTATTTTTAACATCTTTTATGTTTTTTATATTTTTAAGCTTATTTTTTGATATTTAATTTTTTTAGAGTTTTTATCTATTTTTATGGGTTTTAGGGTTTTTTGGGTTTGTGGGGTTTTTAGGATATTTTTCATTTTTAGGGTTTTTAGTAGTTTTAAGTGATTTTTGGTTTTTAATGATTTCTTAGGTGTTTTCAACGTTTTTTTGGGTTTCGTATGTTTTTATGGATTTTTAGGTATTTTTTAATATTTTTAAGGTTTTTAGTGTTTTAGGGATTTTTAGGGGTTTTAGGGGTTTTTATATTTTTTAGGGTTTTCATGGTTTTTTGGGTTTTTGATAGGTTTTTTGAGTTTTTATTATTTTTAATGTTTTCTAGAGTTTTGTATACTTTTTAAAGGTTTAATGGGTTCTTTTTGTTTTTATTGTTATTTAGTGATTTCATGGTTTTTAAATATTTTTATGGGTTTTTATGATTTTTAGGGAGTTTAATGTCATTTAGGGTTTTTATGTTTTTTATCATTTTTTAGGATTTTAGGGGGGTTTAGTGTTTTTAGTTTTTTAATGTTTCCTTAGAGTTTTTCAGAGTTTCTTTTTTTATATATGTTTTATGTATTTTTATGGTTTTTTAGGATTTTTATGTTTTTTATGGTTTTTGGGGTTTTTAGGGGTTTTAGAATGTTTAAGTTTTTTTAAGGGTTTGATGTTTTTTAGGTTTTTAAGGTTTTTGTTGGGGTTTTTAAGGTTTTTAGTTTTTTATGTTTTTATGGGTTTTTAGGTATTTTTAGGGATTTGTATTATTTTAATGACTTTTAGGGTCTTCAAGGATTTTGGGGGGTTTTTTGTAACTTTCAATGTTTTTATGGATTTTTTAGGGTTTTAGTGTTTTTTTAATTTTTAGGGGTTTTACGGTTTTTTAGATTTTTTAAACTTTTTTTAGGGGTTTAAACGATATTTAGAGTTTTCATAGGTTTTTTGGTTTTTTAAGGTTTTAAGGAGTTTTATGGTATTTTAGGGTTTTATGGTTTTTATGGTTTTTTGGGGTTTTTGGTTTTTTAGATTTTTTAGGTTTTTTATGTGTTTTAGTATTTTTATGTTTTAAATGTTTTCTTAGGGGGTTTTAGGGATTTTAGGAATTTTTATGTTTTTAGGTATATTTAGATATTTTTTAGGATATTTATTATTTTTTAGATTTTTAGGGATTTTGATTTATTTGAGGGTTTTTATGGGTTTTAGGATTTTATGGGGGTTTTTTGGTTTTTTTTAAGAGTTTTAATTTTTTTGTAGTTTTTTAATGTTTTTAGAAGATTAATGGTATTTTAGAGTTCTAATTAGTTTTTAGTGTTTTTGTTTTGGTTTTTCAGTTTTTTTAATATTTTTATAGGTTTTATGGTAATTAAGCGTTTTTAGGGTTGTTAGAGTCTTCTAGGGTTTTTAGCATTTTTTTTGGTTTCAAGGTATTTTTATGTGTTTTTTATATTTTTAAGGTTTTCTTGGGATTTTCTGGGATTTCATGGTTTTTTTATATTTTTATTTATTTCTAAGTATTTTTAATATTTTAATGGGTTTTTAGGGTTTTAAGTAATTTTGAATGTTATTTTTTTTATTAATGTTTTAAGGATTTATGATTTTTACCATTTTTATGGGGTTTATGTGTTTTTATATTAATAATTTTTTCTAAGGGGGTTTTAATTTTTTTTTCATTTTTAGGTACTTATAGGTCTTTTTTATGATTTTCCTGGTTTTAGGGTGTTTTATGGATTCTGAGGGTTTTTGGGGTTTTTTTGGGTTTTTTGGTTTTTTGGGTTTTTAGTGGTTTTTCGAGTCTTTTTTGTGGTTTTAATGAGTTTTAGAGTTTTAAAAAAAAATTAAGGTGTATAAAGTATTTTTATAGTTTTTAGTGTTTTTCAGAGATTTTATGGATTTATATTTTTTTATTATTTTTAGGGGGTGTTTGGGTTTTATTGGTTTTTGGGTTTTTAACATTATTATATGGGTTTTTTTGTGTTTCTTAGGTTTTTAGGATTTTTAAGTGTATTTAGTTTGTTATGTTTTTCTTTGGGTTTTTAGGGATTTTAGGTTTTTTAACATTATTATAGTTTTTAGGGGTTTTTTGAGTTTTAATATTTTTTTATAGTTTTTTAATGTTTTTTTGGGTTTAAAGGGTTTTTAGATTTTGTAGTAGTTATAAGGGTTTTATAGGGTTTTAAATTTTATTAATGTATTTAGGGTTTTTATGATTTTTAGGGTTTTTTATGGTTCTTAGGGGTTTTATTTGATTTTATGTTTTTCAGGATTTCATAGTGGTTTTTTTGGGTTTTTAGGGTATTCTATGTTTTTAGGGATTTTAATTATTTTAGGTTTTTTTTGGTTTTAGTGTTTTTAGGGATTTTTTTGGGATTTTTCGTGTTTTTTGGTCTTTTTTAGTTTTTTAGGGTGTTATTTTTTTAAGAGTTTTTAATGTTTTTAGGGTTTTAAATGGTTCTAAGAGTTTTTAGTGGGGTTTTAGGGTTTTTATAGATTTTAATGTTTGTTGTGGTTTTTTTTTTGTTTTTCTGGGTTTTTTAATGTTTTAGGAATTATGGGATTTTATGTGTCTTTAGGTTTTTAAGGATTCTAAGGATTTCTTTGGGTTTTTAGTGTTTTTGGGGGGTTTTACATTTTTGTGAATTTTTGTTATTTTTTTTGTATTTTAATGGTTTTTAGGGGGTTTGTGGATTTTGGGTGTTTTATTTGTTTTTAGTGTTTTTAGGGTTTTTATGAGTTTTTTTGTATTTTTTGGTTTTTTCAGTTTTTAATGGTTTTAATGGTGTTTATAGTTTTTTAACGTATTTAGGGATTTAAAGTGTTTTTAGTGTTTTTAATGTTTTTATATGTTTTTAGGGTTTTTAAGGTTTTTAGGGGTGTTATGGATTTAGGGGTTTTATGGTTTTTAGGGTTTTTTTAGCATTTCTTGGTCTTTTAGGGCTTTTATGTGATTTTATATTAGTTTGGTTTTCTTAGGTCTTTTCAAGGTTTTTATAGTTTTTTACTTTTTTAAAGATTTCTTTTTTGGCATTTTAGTGTTTTTATGGGTTTTCAGGTTTTTAGAAATATTTGGTGTTTTTAGGGTTTTGGTTAGGTTTTGGGGTTTTTTTTGAGATTTTTAGGGTTTTTAATGTTTATTATATTTTTCAAAATTTTTTATGGGTTAGAACTATTTTTTGGATTTTTAAGTTGGTTATTAGGGTTTTTGTGTTTATTTAGGATATTTTAATGGTTTTATGTTTTTTTATTATTTTAAGGGGGTTTAGGGGGTTTTAGGGTCTTTTAGGGTTTTATCATTTTTAGGTTTTTAGGGGTTTTAAGTATTTTTAGGGTTTTAAGGGTTTCATTGAGTTTTTAGGGTTTTTTCCATTTTTTAACATTTTTATGGAATTTTAGGGCTTTTAGAGTTTTAATGGTTTTGGGGGTTTTATGTATTTTGAGGGATTTAGAGTTTTTATTGGGTTTAGGGGTTTAGGTATTTCTAGGGTGTTTATGGTTTTTTTATTTTTAAGGTTTTATGGTTTTTTACAGTTTTTTAGCCTTTTAGGGGTGTAAAGGGTTTTTAGATTTTTTAGGTGGTATTTATGGTTTTATGGGTATTTATGGTTTTTATTGGCCTTTAGGGTTTTTTGGGGGTTTAGAATTTTTTATGGTTTGTAGGGTTTTTTTGGTTTTTTGGGGGTTTTATCCTTGTTCATGTTTTTTGGGTTTTTATATTTTTATGGATTTTAGGATTTATTTAGCATTTTTATGTTTTTTAGTGTTTTTAGAGATTTTAGGGGATTTTTACAGTTTTTTATGTTTTTTTCTGTTTTTAGGGGTTCTTTGAGTTTGAAGGGTTTTCTGGTTTTAATGGTTTTTAAATTTTTTAAGGATTTAAATGGTATTCTGTGTTTTTTTGGGTTTTATGGGGTTTTTGGCATTTTTATGGTTTTTAGGGTTTTATAGTTTTTAAGGTGCTTTTGGGTTTTTTGGGTACTTTTAATGGTTTTTGGGTTTGTAGCATTTTAGAATTTTTATAGGTTTTAAGTGTTTTTGGGTTTTTAAATTTTTCATAGTGTTTTTAAGGGTTTTAGGGGTTTCTATGTTTTTTGGGATTATTAGGGATTTTTATACGTTTTATGGGTTTTTAGGGATTTAATTATTTTTGAGTTTTTTTAGATTTTTTTTAGTTTTTTCATATTTAATAGGTTTTTATAACTTTTTAGGATTTTAAGTGTTCGTAGACTTTTTAATGTTTTTAGGAGTTTTATGGGTTTTTAGAATTTTTTATTGGGTTGTAGGGTTTTTATGGGCTTTAGTGGGTTTTAAGGTAAATACGTTTTTATGGTTTTAGAGGGGCTTTGGGTTTTAGGCTATTTTTAGGGTTTTAATGGTTTTAGTGATTTTTTGGATTTTAGGGGTTTTAAGTGTTTTTAGATTTTTAATTATTTCTTAGTATCTATTGTGATTTTAAGGATTTTTACATTTAGAGGGATTTTTCAGAATTTTATTTTTTAATATATTTTTAGGGATTTTAGAGTTTTTAGGGGTTTGTTTTGTGTTTTACGGTGTTATGGAATTTTTGGGATTTTATACATTTTTGTGTTTTAGGGGTCTTTAGGTTTATTATAGTTTTCTTTATCATTTTTTTGGTTTTAAATGATTTTTAGAGTTTGTATTGGGTTTTTAGGATTTAGAACTGTCTGTCAGATTTTTCAAGGTTTTTAGATTTTTTTATTATTTTAGGGAAAGGAAGATGCAAGGGTCAGGCTATTCCCGACCCCCCCCCCCCCCGCCAAATTTATTAGAAAAAAGACACAACAGAAAAGCGAGGGGAGTGGTCAAACGACCCACACCCAAAAAACCCTTAACAACCCTAACCCAAAAAACCCAAAAAAAAGTACACAATAAGACAAACGAAGCAGATATGTAGTACTACCCCCATCATCAACTCCCATCCAATCATCAACCAGCATCCAGCAGCACCATAATCCAAAAACCATTTTCTTCATCACATCCCAACCAATCAGCAACCATCCCACAACATCATTACCATCATCTATCATCTCCTTTCCAAGAAAATCAAATGTCAGCAGCACAAAACCACTAGCATCACCAGCCTCCAGCACCTCCTCACCAAGAAGATCCACTGTCAGCAATATAGATCCACAAGCCCCAAACTCATAAATCACAACTTCATCACATCCCATCCCATCAGCGAACAACATCCAACGCCACCTTTTCCGATCGACAACTCCTTCCACACCTCATAAATAGGTAGTGACAGACAGGCTTCCTCTCGCATCGGTACACAACAATTGTATCCAGCACCTCAGATCCCAACAACTACCATCACCCTCAATAGATCCAAGCCAAACAACAACCATCACCCAATAGTCCGAAGTCCAGAAACCATCACCTCCTAATTTTTTATGGGTTTTTATTATATTTTTAACGTTTTTATGTGATTAGAAGGGTTTTATAGTTTTTAGTGGGGTTTTAGGAATTTTTTTTGGTTTTAGGGGTATTTATGATTTTTAGCGGTTTTTATGGTTTTTTATGGTTTTTAGGATTTTAGGATTTTTTATTTTTGTAGGTTTTTTAATAGTTTTAACTTTTTTTTATGTTTTTAAGTCTTTCTTTGGGTTTTTCAGGTTTTTTTGAATTTTTTATCCTTTTAGATATTTTAGGGTTTTTATGGATTTTTTTGGGTTCTTAGTGTTTTAAGGGATTTTGAGGGTTTTAAGGTTTTCATGTTTTTTTGTGGTTTTTATTGTTTTTTTGGGTTTTAGGAGGATTTTTGAGTGTTTTAGTGTTTTTAATGTTTTTTATATTTTTTAACATAACAAGGGTTTAAAGGGTTTTTTGAGTTTTTAGGGTTTTATGGGTTTTTATGTTATGGTTTTGAGGGGGATTTATGATATTTAGGGGTTTATTGTTTTTTAAGAATTTAATTTTTTTTATTTTTAGGGGTTTTAATTATTTTTAGGTTTTTAAATTTTTCTTAAAGATTTTATGAATTTTAAGGTTTTTACATTTTTATGAATTTTTAGGGCTCTTTAAGGATTTTTATGGTTTGTAGGATCTTATAGATTTTTATGTTTTTAGGGTTCTTATGAAATTTTATTTATAGGTTTTTTGAATTTTTAAGGGTTTTATGAGGTTTTTAATGTTTTTAACGTTTATAGGGGTTTTTAAGGGTTTTATAGATTTTTGTGGGTGGGTTTTAGGGGTTTTATCAGTTTTTAGCGTTTCTTAGGTTTTTAGGGGTTTTTATGGATTTTATGGTCTTTTTAGGGATTTTAACTTTTTTAAGGTTTTTGGGTTTTTTAAATTTTTTTGGGGTTTTATGGTTTTTAAGAGTTTTTTTCTTTTTTAGAGGTTTAAAGTGTTTTTAGAGTTTTTGGTGGTTTTTAGGGATTTGTTGAGGTTTTAACGGTTTTAAGGGGTTTTATGTGTTTTAGGGTTTTTTAGGATTTTTAGGGTTACTTAGGGTTTTTAAAATTTTCTAGGTTTGTAAATTGCTTTACGTGTTTTCTAGTTTTTAAGGTTTTCGTAGGGGTTTTTTGGGATTTTTAGGGTTTTTTACGTTTTAGGGATTTTTATGGATTTTTTAGGATTTTTTGGGATTTTAGGGATTTTAGGTATTTTGATGGGTTTTAGGGTTTTTTATGGTTTTATAAGTTTTTATATTTTTTTTGAGATTTTTATGGTTTTTGAGGTTTATTAATGTTTTTTTATTTTTTAGGGGTTTAAAGGGTTCTTAGAGTTTGGATGGGATTTAGGGTTTTTATAGGGTTTTTGGGAGTTTTATGGTTTTAGGGGGTTTTATGGGGTTTAATGTTTTTAGGGTTTATAGGGTCCTTTAGGTTTTTTAGGTCTTTTTCCATTTTTAGGTTTTTAGGGTTTTAATTATTTTTGTTTTTTTGGGTTTCTATGGGTTTTCATGGTTTTATGGGTTTTATGTTTTTAAGGATTTTTTTGTGATATTTAGGATTTTTAGTTTATTTTAGCATTTTTAGGTATTTTAAGGGTATTGGGGGTTTTTAGATTTTTTTATGGTGCTTTGGGTTTTTAGTGTTTGTTTGAGTTTTTTATGGTTTTAAATGGTTTTTATAGTTTTTGACTTTTTAGGGGTTTGAAGGGTTTTTAGAGTTTTTAGTGGTTTTTAGTGTTTTTATGGATTTTTTGGTGTTTACGGTTTCTAGGGCTTCGTAAGGTTTTAATGTTTAAGTGTTTTTAAGCGGTTTTGTGTTTTTAGGGTGTTTTGAATTTTTAGGTTTTTAGGGCTTTTAATTGAATTAAATTTTTAAATTTTTCTTAGGGGTTTACTTGGTTTTAGTCTTTTTTTATTCTTTGGTCTCTTTTAGGACATTTAAGGTTTTTAGGGGTTTTAGGGATTTGGGGGATTTCATATTTTTCTAGGGGTTGTTATTATTTATGGTTTTTTTGAGTTTTTATAGTTTTTAATGGTTTTAGGGGTTTAAATGGTTCTTAGAGTTTTTAGGATTTTTAGAGTTTTTATCAAATTTTAGGGGTTTTAAGGCTTTCATGGGTTTATGGTTTTTAGTGTTTTAAGGTTTTTTTTACCATTTTTATGGGGTTAGGTATTTTTTATTGTTTTTAGTGGGTTTTTGGGTTTTTATGGGTTTTTATGGATTTTTATCATTTTTACGGGTTTAGGGTTTTTGTGGTATTTAGGATTTTTAGCATTTTTTTAGGTTTTTTAGTGGCTTTAGGTATTTTTTCTTTTTATGTTTTTCATAGGGGTTTTCAGTGTTTTTTTATGTTTTTACATATTTTTAGGAACTTTTAGAATTTTTATGGGTTTTTAGGGATTTTGATGGTTTTTAGGGTTTTTTTGGGTTCTGCTGTTTTTGTGTTTTTTGGGGGGTTTATGGTTTTTGGATTTTTTAAGGACTTTTAATGTTTCTTAGAGTTTTTGAAAAAAAAATTAGGGGATTAAATTGTTTTTTAGAGTTATTAGTGGTTTTATAGTTTTTATTTTTTAGTGTTTTAAAGGTTTTTATGGCATTTTAGGGGTTTTGTGGTTTTTAGGGGGATTTAGAGTTTTTAGAGCCTTTTAGGTTTTTATAATTTTTAGGTGTTTAGGGGATTTAAGTGTTTTTATGTTCTTAATATTTTATTATCGGTTTTATAGGATTTTAATTTTTTTTACATTTTTTAGGAATTTTAGGATTTTTTTATAATGTGCATGGATTTATAGGGGTTTTAGGGATTTTGAGGGTTTTGTGGTTTTTTTTTGTTTTTTTGGGTTTGTATGGTTTTTAGAGTTTATAAAGTTTATAGGGGTCTACAGGGTTTTTAGTGTTTTTTTGATTTTAAGAGGTTTTATGTGTTTTTGTATTTCTTAATATTTTTGAGTGTTTGTTATTGGTTTTAAGGGGTTTTATGGTTTTTATGATCTTTTAAGGGTTTTAGGGTTTTTAGGGTTTTTAAAGTTTTCTGGTTTCTTATGGGATTTAATTATTTTCAGGTTTTTAAGGATTTCTTATGGTTATTTAGTGTTTTTTGGTGTTTTTATATTTTTAGGAATTTTTAGGGGTTTAGTAGGATTTCTATTATTTTTAGTGTTTTTAGAGTTTTTTTGGGGTTTCTGGATTTTTATGGGTTTTGTAGTTCTTTCAGATTTTAAGGTTTTTTTACGTTTGTAGGGTTTTAACTTTTTTTTAGTTTTTTTAACTTTTCTAGGGGTTCCAAGTTTTTTCAAAAAAGTTAGTGTTTTAAGGGTTTTATGGGCTTTTATGGGATTTTAATTTTTTTTTATAGTTTTTATAGTTTTATTGGGTTTTTTGGGTTTTTAGGGATTTTTTTTTTGTTTTTAGTGTTTTTAGAGTATTTTAGGTTTTTAGGGTTTTTATGTGATTTTAGTTTTATAAGGTTTTCTTATTGTTTTGATGGATTTTTAATCATTTTTAGTGTTATAAATATTTTTAGAGAATTGTTTGGAATTTTATGGGTTTTTAGGGTTTTTATGGTTTTAGTGTTTTTTCAGTTTTTTGGGTGTTACTATTTTTTGGGTTTTTATATGTTTTTTATTTTTTATGTATTTTAGTGTTTTTATAATATTTTAATGATTTTATGGGTTTATAGGGTTTTTAATTTGTTTTGTGGGTTTTTAGGTTTTTGTTGGGTTTTTACATTTTTTAATGTTTTTGGAATTTTTTATGGTTTTTAGTGTGTTTAGGGTTTTCATCATTTTTTAGTTTTTTATGGGTATTAAGTATTTTTTTAGGGTTTTAATGTTTTATTAGTGGTTTTTAGAGTTTTTAGGATTTTTTATGTATTTAGTGATTTTTAGGTATTTTTTTTGGATTTTCATGTTTTTGTAGTGTTCTTAGGGATTTTAATGGTGTTTTGGGGTTTTGTAGAATTTTTTTATTAGTATGGTTTTTTGTTATTTTAGGGGTTTTCATGAGCTTTTTGATATTTTGAGGGTTTTAAGTATTTTTTAATACTTGGGGTGTTTCAAGTGTTTTTATATTTTTTGGGGTTTTTATGGGGTTTTATGTCTTTTTTAGGGTTTTTATTGGTATTATGGTATTTAGGGTATTTTTTTGGGTGTTAAGGGTTTTTTAGGGTTTTCAGCGTTTTTTGGGTTTTTAGGAGTTTTAAATGTCTTTTGGTTTTTAGTGTTTTCTTTGATTTTTTTTTGGGTTTTTAGGGTTTTTATGGGTTTTTTGGGATTTTATGGATTTTTAGGTTTTTTTAGAGTTTTTAAGGATTTAGAGGCTTTTAGTGTTTTTAGGGTTTTTCTATTTTTCAGGATTTTTGGGTTTTTTACAGTCTTTAAGGGTTTTCATAGTATTTTTACTTTTTTATGTGATTAAAGGGTTTTTATTGTATTTAATAGTTATTTATGCTTTTATGGGATTTTAGGTTTTTTAAATGTTTTGGTTGTTTTTTACGGTTTTCATAATTTTTAGGTGTTTTTAGGGTGTCTATAGTTTTTAGAATTTTTTAGGGTTTTAAGGGTTTAATGTATTTTTTGGATTTTAAGGATTTTAAGGTTTTATTTAGTGTTTTTTATTTTTTTTTGTTATTTTACATTTTTATGGTTTTTGGAGTTTTTGAGTTTTTTTACGGTTTTTAGGGTTGTTTGGGATTTGAGGGGTTTTATGGGTCTTTTTCTTTAGGTATTTTGGATTTTTTTCATTTTTTTAGGGGTTTTAATGTTTTTAGATTTTTTTTAACTTTTTAAGGGTTTAAAGGGTTTTTAGAGTTTTATGGTTTTGATGGGAATTTGGGGGTTTTAAGGATTCTTTGGGGTTTTATAAGTTTTAGGGTTTTATGGTTTTTAGTGTGTTTTTCATTTTTTGGGTTTTTAGGGTTTTAAATTGTTTTTAGTTTTCAAGGGTTTCATAGGTTTTTTATGGGATTTAGGGAATTTAGGTATTTTTATGGATTTTAAGGAGTTTTATGATTTTTATGGGTGTTAGGGATTTTTATGGGTTTTTATTCCTTTTTTTTTGTTTTTCAGGATTTTTAGGGTTTTTATGGGTTTTATATTTCTTTTTTTGTAGTGGTTTTAATATTTTTAGGGGATTTAGTGTTTTTAGGGTCTTTAGGGTTTTTGTGTTTTTTTGGGGTTGTTTGGATTTTTTTGGGATTTTAAGGGTTTTTACTGTATTTTAACATTTATAGGGGTTTAATGTGTTTTTTTTGTTCTTAGTTTTTTTAGGGGTTTTAAGGGGTTTTAATGGTTTTTAGTGTTTTTGAAGGTTTGTAATGGTTTTTATGGGTTTTTTATGGTTTTAGGGTTTTTTCGGATTTTAGTATTTTTTAGGTTTTTCACTGTTCTTTAGGACTGTTAAGGGTTTTAACTGTTTTTAGGTTTTATAGGTTTTCTTTGGGGTTTTCAAGATTTTTTTGTTTCTTATGTCTCTAGAGATTTTAGATATTTTTTTGGATTCATTTGATTTTTATATTTCTTAGTGATTTTGATGGGTTTTATGGTTTTTTTGGGTTTTTACGGTTTTATGGTTTTTAGGGTTTTTGTGAGTTTTTTGGGTATTGAGGTTTGTTATAGGTTTTTAATTTTATTAAGAGTTTAAAGGTTTTTTATAGTTTTAGATAGTTTTTATGGTTTTATAGGGTCTCAGGGGTTTTTATGTTTGTAGGGGTTTTATGGTGTTTAGGGTTTTTAGGGGATTATGGGGTCTTTTAGGGTTTTTTGGATTTTAGCATTTTTTGTTTTTTTGGGTTTGAAGTGTTCTTAAATTTTTTTATACTTTTATTAATATTTTTATGGGTTTCTATGGGTTTTTACATTTTTAGGAATGTTTAGGGATTTTTTTGTGTTTTTATGTTATTTTTGGGGTTTTTGGTATTTTAAGGTATTTTGGGTTATTTGGGTTTTTATGAGTTTTTTTTGAGTTTCATTAGATTTTAAAGGGGTTTTTTGTTTTTTAATGTTTGTAGTGGATTCAAGGGTTATTATATTTTGGGTATTTTTTAGTATTTTCCTGGGTTTTAGGGTTTTTTGGTTTTTAGGGGTTTTATGGTTTTTAGGCTTTCTTTGGGTTTTTATAGTTTATAGGGTTTTTAGCATTTTTTTGTTTTTTAGGGGTTTTAGGTGTTTTTAGATATTTTATTTATTCTTATGTTTTTTTTCTGGGTTGTCTGGGTTTTTTGTGATTTTAGGGATATTTATGGATTTTTTAGGATAATTATGGAATTTTATGATTTTTAGTGAAATGAAGATGGGAGGATCAGGCTATTCCCGACCCACACAAAAATTTATTAGAAAAAAAACGCAACAGACAACAAGCAGACAAGGGAGGGGAGGGGTCAATCGACCAGCACCAAAAACCCCTTAACAAAACCCAACCAAAGCCCAAAGAAGAAAACCCAAAAAAGAAAACAAGTGAGTCCACATCACCACCAAAGTCCAAAAAGGAAGCCACGCCAACATGGTCACCATCCGCACCATATCCAGAGGCCGCATCATCAAAGCAGGAGTTAGAGTCATCCCATCCTGACTCATAATACTCATTAAGATTGAGGAGCATCATAAACATCTCCCTGTTCCTTTCTTGTTCCGGGGAATACTACATCTCTCGATGATTCACTTTGACTTTCAGCTTAACCGCCTTTGATGACGCCTGAGTTGCCATGGGTCTAAGAATAGTGGGGTAATCCCGCTTCATCCTCCTCTTTGAGGAGGCAGAGGTGGGACCATCATCCATCCCTTTCACCTTGTTTCACTTATTTGACTGCTCCTCTACCTCCATGCCATGATCCAGGATAAAGGAGGCTTCCTGGTTTAGGGGAAACTCAACCAAGTCTTCATACTGCGGCAAGCATGGAGCCATAGTTATTTCTGCACTCCCAATAACAGAAACTGGAGGCCCTTTCCAGTAAGGTCCATCAGCAAGGGACTCTTCATGCACCTCCATGACCAGCCCTATCATCTCCACCTTTGCAGCATCTTCTCCCTGTTTGTGATCAACCCCTGCCCCAGCCCCCTCCCCATGGCCACACATACTCCCTTACTTAGGCACTCCCCCCGGATCAGCTACCTCATCCCAACGATCCATTTCCATTTCCCCCCATGCTCCTCTATCATCCCCTTATCAATCACATGGTAAACTACATCACCAGCCTCCCCTTCGAGCTCCTCCTTAGGCATACTTGAACCACGTCTAGAACTCCTGAAACAATCCACACCCTCTATTTCCTCCTCCCCAATGTCCACATTGACAACCATTGGGAGGACCTATCCTTGATCTGCCAACACCCTCTACTCCGCCATAACCCCCTGTGCAGCTACATCTCTCTCAGTCACAGCACATACTGAATGTTTGATCCTGGCATTAGCATCACTGCCAGGCATGTGAAACTGCACCTGAGCACCTGAGGATCCATAGATAGCAACACTGACATCATGCAAAGTACAAAACTCCTCATCACCCATACCATCGAACATAACATCACCACCACCTTCCTGCACTCCCTTACCCTTATCAGCACAGGAGGATCCTGGAAGCCCAGAGCAGGAGTTCTGCCCAACATTCTCATCAAAGCCACCGACCAACTGTGACTGTGCAAACTGTTGCTCCTGAAGCAAATCCACCGAAGTCAAATTACCAAACTGATTGTGCAGGGGGATGCCATCACACCCACCAAGAACTGCCAATTTTTTTTTGGAGAAACTCCTTTATCCTCCATTCCAGGAGCAGTAGCTAGCCAAGATAGCTCCATCTGCCGCAACTCCTCCATTCTCTGACTAATTCCTCCTTCCATAGATTCTGTCACCTCTCTAACAACCAAAATTCCTAGGTCACCATTCAGCCTATCAAAGACATCACAGACCCTCAGAGTAGAAAGGGGCTGTCGATCAACCTTCAATGGAACATCCCCCACTTCAATAGCATCACGGTCCTCAGCCAGAGGAATATCAACCTGTCTAGTAAGAAGACTCGCATCATTAAAACAAAGTTCTCCTCGGTGAGGAACATCTGTTTTAAAACCAGAATATGTATCAATTGGCCTCTAAAGTAGAGGCTTGACATAACCAGCACACATACAGATAGAGGGGTAGTGGCCCAGTTTATGGAAGGACAAGTAAAAAGGCACCCATGATTCAAAGAAGATCATCTGGTGCCACCAGAGCTCACCCTCAATCTCAACGCAGACAGAAGTAACTGGATCTTTAGACACATCAACCTCAACGCAAATCCTCGACGCGATAGGGTGGTAGGAAACAGCAGTCCGCACATCCATACAACGATATCTACTAATCAGGTTACCAATGATACGGAGGATGGCTGGGTTTTGGAAGGGCAGAGCAAGTCCAGGAAGGTTTACCCACAAATCCACGGTTGTGAGATCACGATGCAGGTGAAAATAAATATTCCAATGAAATAAGTAAAACCGAAGACCATCCAAATATCGTGGAGAAAAAGCCTAAGCCGAAACCAGATCCGCTTCATTCCAAAACCGAATCAGAAAGTGTTGAGCGTCCAAAAACCCAATTACTGCCTGTTCATGGAGATTCCAAGAAGAAGCGACCAACCTGCCAAAATCAGCCACAGAGGGCTGAATCCTCCCGAAACGAGCCACCAACGAAAGGTCTAGGAGAGAAGAATCCAATAAGAACTCTCGAGAATAGATCTGAAATGAAGGCACACCATTCTACAAAGAAGGGGACTTTGGATCTAATATCAATATCTGGGAGACAAGGGAGTAGAGCGGGATCAGAAGTAGGGGGGAGGGATTTCGCGTCGCATTCACCACTTCCCCTGGCCAGGGCGCTGTGCGTGGAGACGCCAAAGAGGCTATAGGCTACACCGTTATATTCCATGGAGAGGAGGGGAGCATCGAATGCGAGAGAAGAGGTGCCTCAATCTTCCTTTATGATTTTTAGGGATTTTTAGGGGTTTTTTTGGGTTTTTAGGTTTTTTTGGGTTTTTATGGTTTTGGGGTTTTTATATTTTTTTAATGGTTGTAGGGGTTCAATGAGTTCTTAAAATTTTTTGGGTATTTTATGGTTTCTTAGGGTTTTTAATGTTTTCATGGTATTTCAAGTGTTTTTAGGGTTTTTAAATTTTTTTAGGGGTTTTAGGCGTCTTAAGTGTTTTTTGGTTTTTAATGTTTTCTTAGGGAAAGGAAGGTGCGAGGACAGGCTATTCCTGGACACCCAAAATTTATTAATGGAAAAGCAAAGCAGACAAGGGAGGGGTGGGGCCAAATAGACCACACCCAAAAAGCCATGGACCCCCCATGACACCAAAATTCCAAAAGACCCAAACACAGAAGAGAAAAAAGAAAGAGCTACAAATCAACATATCCATCCCCATAAGGGTCCCCATCAGCACCATAACCATAGGAAGCATCCGACTCCACCGAATCCCATTCAGATGATTAATATTGCTTTAGGAAGGTAGTGTAATACTCTCTGAGATGTTGCTCCTCCACATTCAGCTGCACCTTGACAGGGCGACCTCCCCTGCTAGAGGCAACTTCCTTAGCTTTGCAAGAGGCCCTCATGGACACAGTCTTAGGCATAGTCGAATAGTCCTTCATTGGATTCCTCTTTTGGGGATCTGAAGAGACCCATATAGATTCGTTTTCCTTCCCATCTGGAAAGGACACCTCAATTATGGACTTCTATTTTATGATCATATTCATATTTTGTCTCATCATTCTATGATACTCCTCGAAGAAATATTGGTCAGGGATGAAAGAGGCTTCCTTATTGAGGGAGAAAAGGAAACCACCCTGTGCCACGCTAGGAACCACAAGGGCAGGTTCCTCCCTAGTCAGGCAAAGAGGGGACACCACACCAGCCAGGGCTAGCTGCAAATTCCCCTCCTCCCTAGGCAGCTTGCTTTCATCCCCCTAGAAATTCTGTAGCTCCAACTCATACAAGCCCATACAGCGAGGCCGATCTGCTAGAGTCTCCTCACATTCCTTCAAGTCTGCCCTCATCACCTTCTCCTATGCAGTGGAATCCCCCTACTTGGGAACATCCCCCTTCTCAGCTCCCTCCCCCTACCTGCATGCCACACCGTTCGCCAATAGTCCCCCTTGGTCAACTTCCTCCTACGACTTTCCCATTGTCCTATGCTCCTCCACCTTCTCCTCTACCTTCTCCTCTACCTGTTCTTCCAACACCCTCTACTCAGCAACGTCTGTAAGTGCAGAAACAACCACCTCTATCTCAGCACCAATGGGTCGAGCTGCAATTACTCCATTAACCACCAAGGATACAGCCCCTCTGGTCTGGACCTAAGATCCCGGCTCAGTCTCACTATTATTCTGGGCCACACCCACTCCACCACACCTAGATTCATCAACCTATACCTCACTCATCATCTGCGTATCAAACCTCACATTCTCAGTATCAGCAACCTGGGACCCAAGCCCCTCATCCCCAGAAAACTTTCTAACTTTCTCCTCATCCACAACAACCTCCTCACATCAATGAAAAAGAACCTGTATGCCCCTTTTCTATTTCTAAACCGCCCCGCCCAAGTGCCTAGTAGTGTCCGAACTTATCATAGCTTCCTTAGCACTCAGGTCTACACTCCCTCTATCACGCCCAGCATCAAAAACCTCCACCTCACTCCCATGTTCCGCAAGTAGAGACCCTTGCACCTCCTCCTCACTCTCCAACCCTTGAAAGTGACTGAAAGTTGGAAAGGATTCTATCCTACTTATCATACTGTTCTCAATGGAAATAAGCATCCTACCAGTAGCGACCCCCCTGCTTGCAGAACTTTCTACAGCCGGAAGATGCAAGTCTCTCTGAAGTTTCTTGAAGATAACACTCACCTTGGGCTCCAGCTGGAACTGAACAACCATCCTCCCCAATCCATGATCACCTATTTCAGACCCATGGCCCCCAACACAACCGGAAGATCATCCCACACAATCCTCGGGCCTAGTGATCTAGAGCCAGGACCAAAAGCAGTTTCCACCGCCTCAGCACCACTCTTTTCATGGACTCTTACAACATCCATTGCAACCTCCGTAGCATGCACTCCCACCCAAGCCTGACCCTCTTCACCTGACTCAACCTAAACCACATTCAAGAGATGGGGAACCATGGGAATAGCCCCTTGTACCTCACCCTGCTTCTGCCTCCCTTCGCCAGCCACCTCCTGTGCTCGATTCAAAGCACCACCATTCCTACTGCCACACCTCGAAGCTCGATCACTATGCCCCAGTTTCCAACAGGAGGAGCAGAAATTAGTCCATGACTCAAAAATCATATGTTTCTTCCACCAAAACTCTTCACCAACAATAATCCAAACAAAATCAATCGGTTCTTTCGAAGCATCAACCTAAATAAAGGCCCTTATAGAAACCGGTTTACAAAAGGACCTATTTCTACTATCCATGCATAAGAACCTTCCCACTAGATTCCCCAACATGGAAATAATGGAGTGATTTTGAAAGGGAAGGGGAAGTCTGAAAACCTGACCCAAGATTCCACCATCGGTGATTCACAGCTTAGATGCAGATCAAAGTTCCATCAGGAAAGATGAAAACGGGCATTGTTGCATTTTCTTAGAGCCGCAGAATAGTAATGAATCATATCCTCCTCCGATGCAAAGAGAATCAGGATGTGCATGCTATCAATAAGTCCTACCATGGCATGATCTTGGAGGTCCAAATGAGCAAACCTGAATCAGTCAAAAACATCCACCAGAGGTCACCAATTCAAGAAATAAGCAACCAAGGTCAGCCTATGCAGGGCAGAGGCCTCGTTGAACTCTACCATTGATAACTGGAGATGAAAAAATCCTTCATGTAAATTAGGAACCCTAGGGAAAATCTCAACCTGAATAAAAGGGGGGAGAAAATCAGGAACCAAGAATAGGACAAATGGATGCTCCTCATCAAGAACCAGCAGGGGCCTCTCCCCCACGGAGGGGGGAGGGAAAGGCACAGGAGTCATCATCATCTTCAAGCTTGCTGTAGTAGAGGAGAATCTCCATCGTGAGAGAGTGGAGCGACCATCCTCATTTTTTTGAATAATGTTTTCTTAGGGAAAGGAAGATGTGAGGTTCAGTCTAATACTAACCCCCCCCCCCCCAAATCTTATAAGAAAAAAGGATATAATAGACAAAGGGGTGGGGAGAGGTCCATCGACCGACTCCCAATAACCCTTATGGACTCCAATGTGAAAAAAGAAGGAAAGAGAAAAGATCCAAAAGAAAAAAAAAGTCAGTCAATGTCGCCACCAAAATCAGAAACCAATGTAGTTCACTGAGGTTCATTCACTACACCATATCCATAATCTTCATCATATCCATATGGATCCCCATCAGCACCATACCCAGAGAAAGCATCCGAGTCCACCACCTCCCATTCAGATTATTTATATTGCTTGATAAAGTTGGTCTAATATTCCTTGATATGTTGATCCACATTCCACCGCACCTTGGCAGCCCTTTCTCCCCTTCCATTTTTCTTAACTTTGCAGGAGGCTCTTGTGGAAACCGTCTTTGTCATAGAAGAGTAGTCCTTCCACGACTTCCTCCTTCGTGAGTCAACAGGGACCCCAACTAGCTTGTTTTCTTTCCTAATGGCCTCTTTCAGAAAGGATCTCTCTTTAAAGATCATATCCATGTTGTGATTCATCCTTCTTCCATCCTCCTCTTTTTCAGGAATGAAGGAGTCATCCTGATTTAGTGAACAGGAAAGAAGGACCCCACCACGCAACGTGCTAGGGACCACTTCAGGTGCCCCGGTAGCCTCTCCAGCTAACACCACCAACCTATCAGTCAGATCCACCTAGGGGCATCCCTTCCAGGGGATACCTGGGCGGTCTACCATCTCCAACTCATGAAAAACCAAACATCCAGGCTTGTCAGCTAGGGCATCCTCATGCACCTCCATGATCGGCCGCATCACCTCCTCTTGTGAAACGACATCCCCTTTATCATGATCGGCCCCATCACCTCCTCTTTTTTAGGATTTTTATGGTTCTTATGTTTTTTATAGATTTTGAGGGGTTTTATGGTTTTTAGGGGTTTAATGGGTTTTTTATGTTTCTAATGTTTTTTTTAGGTTTTTATCATTTTAAAGTTTTTTAGAGTTTATAAAAAAATTATGTTTTAAATGGATTTTAGACTTTTTAGTTTATTTTAGTGTTTTATGGGTTTTTATTGTTTTTAGGGGTTTTTTGGTTTTTTGGGTTTTTAGTTTTCATTAGGGGTTTTTAGGGGTTTCAACATTTTTTAGGATTTTTAGGGTTTTTCTATTTTTTAGATTTTCTTATGGTTTTTCATTATTTTTAGGGTTTTTTAAATTTTTGTGATTTCTAGCGATTTTTTTTAGGATTTTATTCCTTTTAGGCGTTTTATGGATTTTGAGTTTTTTATGGGTTTTTAGGGTTTTATTGGTTTTTTTGGGGTTTTTATGTTTTTTCTATTTTTTTAGGGTTTTATGAATTTTTAGAGTTTTGTAACATTTTTAATAGTTTAAAGTGTTTTTATTAGATTATTTAGTGGGTTTTTATAGTTTTTAACATTTTTAGGGTATTATAGTTTTTAGGTTTTTTTTGGTTTTTAGGGATTTTTATGGAATTTTTAGTAATTTTATAGTTTTTATTGGTTTCAGTGATTTGAGGGATTTCATTGTTTTTAGGGTTTTTAATGTTTTTAGCAATTATTAGGTTGTTTATGGGGTTTATGTATTTTTGGGATTTTAAATTTTAATACATGTTTTTAGGTGTTTGAGGGTATCTTAGGTTTTAAGGGATTTTTGTTGATTTTTTGGAATTTTGTGATTTTTAGGGTTTTAAGGATTTTGAGGGATTTTATGGTGTTTATGGTTTTGTACGTGTTTCTGTTTTTTTGAGTTTTTTAGTATTTTTAAGGTTTTTTATATTTTTTTAAAATTTTTGATGTTTGAAGGGTTTTTAGAGTTTTTATTGGGTTTTAGGGTTTTTATAGGTTTCTAGGATTTTCTATTTTTTTGTGTTTCATGGTTTTTATGGTTTTTTTTGTTTTTATAATTTTTTTGTTTTTTAGGTGTTTTACTTTTTTAATTTTTAGGTTTTCTTAAGGTGTTTCTGTCTTTTAGGGTTTTTTTACATTTTATAAATTAATATGGATTTTTTTAGGTTTTTAATTTTTTAGGGGTTGTAGGGATTTTAGGGTTTTTATAGTGTTTTCGCGTTTTTAGGGATTTTAGAATTATTTTTGGGTTTTTAGGGCAAGGAAGATGCGAGGCCAGGCTATTCATGGCCCCTCAAAATTTATAAAAGAAAAGTAGAGTTAACAATGGCAGGTGAGGTCAAATGACCCACACCAAAAAGCCCTGAACCCCCAAACACCAATGTACAAAAGACCCACAAGGAAAAAGGAAATAAACAGGAGTTATAAACCAGCATATCCATCCCCATATAGGTCTCCATCAGCACTATAACCAGAGGAAGCATTCGACTCCTCTGACTCCCATTCAGCAGATTCATATTTCTTAAGGAAGGTAGTGTAATACTTCCTGATATGTCACTGCTCCACAATTGGTTGCATCTTGCCGAACCGACCTGACCTAAAGTGGGTATCTCCCTCATCATTTATGGCCATGGAGGAATCTCTAGTAGTTATTTTCCTAATAAAGGAAGAATAGTCACTTCGTGTTCTCCGCTTCACTGGGGAAACAAAAAGCCTTGCCTTTTTGCTATGCAATACATCATCAGCACTCGACACCCTAGGATTGATATTCCCATCCTTCTTGGGATCATCAACTATAGGATCAACCTCCTCTCCCTAAATACTAGGTCCAGGAAAGAGGTCCTTGAATGACTCTGGCTTCCTCTTATGGGGGCATGGGACTAGTCCGGAAGATATAGGGGGACCCATCGAAACCCTCTCCCTCCTAACCCTGTCAAAATTAGCACACATGATGTCATCACAATCCCTGAAGAGTTCCCCCAACCTTATATGTTCATCATTCTCATCCCCCTTGAAGATAAAATTTTGTTCCCGGTCTGGGTTCTAAAGGATCTCTTTTTGATGCTGCTCAAAGGGGATTTCTGAACAATCCAGCATTATCTGTTCAGAAAACTCAACACACGGAGGTACAGTCTCAAACACAACAAGGGTAGAGTTCGGATGAGGTTTCTCATCAGTTCTCCTAACAACATAAAGGTTATTAGAATGGTTATCAGGCTATAGCCCCAGCTGATGGGCATCAATCGAACCGTCCTCAAGCTCAGCAGCAGTAGCCAGCACTTACTCCGGCTCATGCTCAGATGGTAAGGGATTATACTCCACTCCCACTTGCCTCATTCCATCACATATGGAAAGAAGAGGCATCTCCTGTAGGTCAACAGGGAGTTCAGGATCATCCTTAACCACCACGACCAGCAGATCTAGGTTCACAAGACTCCTCTCCTCATTACCCACAAATTCCATAGGTTCCAAGGATGCAAACTTATTAGATGTTATGACCAACTCATGTCCCAGGATCTGAACTTGCACAGCAACGGCTGAAGGATTTGGAAGTGACTCCTTCTCCATATCTTCACCAATGAGGCTCGGATGCTCATTGTCATCCCTGACTAGATCATCCTACAAAAAGTCCAAAGCACTATCATTATCATGAGCCTCACGCCCACCTCACTGGAAGAAGGGGCATCACCCAGAAGTCCCAGGTCACCCTTCAGTCGCTTGAAGATGTCCTTTTCCATAGCTTCAGATTGATGCCCCTCATCACCCTACCGAGAGAAGGGTCCCCCCTCTTCCACACTAGAGTCCCTCCCTACGTCCAGTAGGATATCCCGCAGAGTTCCCTTCCTTGCCTCAAGCTCAGTTGTCAACCCGAACCTCAGAGAGATGACTCTGTGTTCACCCCCTAGACACAAGATGCTTACTACCCCTACGTCTGCAATACATTTTCACATGGCCATGTTTAAATCAATATTCATAGTATCTCATCCATGATTCAAACACCACTAGTGGTAACCAGAAAATATCCTAACCAATTTCAATCCATACAAGGTCAACCAACTCTTTTTAAACATAGATTTAAACCCAGACCCTTAGAGAAACCGAGTGACAGAGGGCCATCGTTCTCCTATCCACACACAAAAACCATCCAACCAAATTTCCCAACAATTAAATAATATATAGGTTTTGGAAGGGGAGTGGGAGCTCAAAAAACCTCACCCAAATTTCGATCAACATGGAATCACGATGCAGATGAAAATCAAAGTTCCACCAAAAAAGGAAAAATCGCATGGAATCACATCTATGAGGATCCATAGACCAAGCCCGGATAAGATCCTCCTCAGAAGATAGCTGAATCAAAATGTGACAAGAATCGACATAACCGACAGTGGAACGATATCGTAGATCCCAGTGTTAAAAAAAACCTTTCAAAACATTAATTGGGGGCACCAAATTCAAAAACCTAGAAACCAAGGTCAGATCATGTAGGGTAGAATCGTTATTGAACTCTGCAATCAACATTGGAAGCTTAAGAAGTCCTTCGTGCAAGCCCAAAACCTTAGGTAAAAGCTCAATCCACAGAAAACCATGAAGCAAGTCAGGATCCGAGAAAGGGATAAAGGTTCTATCTACATCAAGAATCATCAAAGGCCCCTCCCCTGCAGAGGGGGGAGGCCGAGGCACAGACATCATCCAAATCTTCAAGCCGGAAGAAGAGAGGCAGTGTCACCATCCGAGGAGAGCGGAGCATACATCTTTTTTCTTGGGTTTGTAGCGGTTTTATGTGTTTTTAGGTTTTTGAGGTTTTTTTATGGATATTAGTGTTTTTTATGTTTTTAGGGATTTTTAAGTATTTTTAGAATTTTAATGTGTTTTTATTGTATTTAGGGATTTTAAATGTTATGGGGTTTTTTAGTGTTTTAGGGTTTTATATTTTTTTGGTTTTAGTATTTTTTCTTTGAATTTTTTAGCGGTTTTTTGGTTTTTCTTATAGTTTTATAATGTTTTTAGGGGTTTAAAATCTTTTTAGAGTTTTTAGGGTATTTTTAAGTTTTTTATGGGTTTTAGGGTTTTTATTGTTTTTAGGGGTTTAATGTTTATTACTATTTTAAGTCTTTTATGATTTTTCTGGTATTTTAAGGGTGTTTTAGGTTTTGGTATTTTTTAGTTTCTATGTTGTTTCATTTAGTTTTATGTTTTAAGGATTTATTTGGGATTTTTAATGTTTTTAGGGTTTCCATATGTTTTTAGTTATTTTAGGTATTTTTTAATATTTTTATAGTTTTTAGTGTTTTAAGGGATTTTGAGGGGTTTGTGGGGTTTTATTTTTTTTATTTTTATGGTTTTTAGGATTTCTATATTTTTAAATTTTTTTTAGTGTTTTTTTGGGATTTTATGTTTCAAGGTTTTTAAGGATTAATTATGATTTTTCAGTTTTTTTTCTGGTATTTTATATTTTTGGAGAATTTTAGGGAGGTTTTAGGTGTTTTTAGTTTTTTATAGTTATTAGGTATTTTGAGGGTATTTTGGGTTTTTTATTATTATGATTTTATAGGGTTTTTAGTATTTTTTATGTTTTTTTTTAGTTTTTTGTGATTTTTGGTTTTTAAGGATATCCTAATATTTTTTAAGGTTTTTTGTATTTCTTACTTTTTTAGGGAGTTTTAGGTACTTTTGTATTTTTATAGATTTTTTGTATTCTTATAAATTTTGGGGGGTTTTAGGGTTTTTTATGATTTTTAGGTTTTTGTGGTTTTTTTGTTTTTAATTTTTTTTGAGTTTCCTTGGGTTTTAAATGTTTTAAATGTGTTATATTTTGTTTTGGTTTGAAGGGTTTTTTTCATTTTGAGTAGTTTTTATTTTTTATGGGGTTTGAGGTGGTATTAATGTTTTTATGGGTTTTATGGTTTTTAGGGGTTTTTGGCCTTTTAGGGTCTTTTAGTGGTTTTAACATTTTTTTGGGTTTTTATGGGTTTAATTTTTTTTAGTTTTTTAAGGTAATCTTTGTGTTTTTAGGATTTTTAAGATATTTTTACATTTTTAAGGATTTTAGGGATTTTTTATGATTTTTATGGGGTTTTAAGATATATATATATTTTATGGTTTTTGTGGGATTTTTAGAGTTTTAAAAATTTTTAGGGTTTTTATCATGTTTTTTATTTTTAAAGGTTTTAAGTGTTTTTAGGTGTTTAGGGTTCTGTGGGGTTTTAGGGTATTTTGGGAGTTTGTTTTTTTGTTGTGTTTTTAGGGTTTTTAATGTGTAGTTATAGTTTTTTAATGTTTTTTTGGTTTAGAGGGGTTTTAGTGTTTTTATGAGTTTTTAGGGTTTATGGGTTTTTAGTGTCTTTATTAGTTTTTAGGGATTTGTGGGTCTTTAGGTTTTTATGGTTTTTAGGGGTTTTTTAGTTATTTAGGGTTTTTAGGGTTTTTAGAGTCTTTTATGTTTTTTACATATTTTAGGATTTTTAGTAATTTTAAGTGTGTTTGGTTTTTAAGGGTTTTTAGTGTTTTCAGGGTTTTAAATATTTTTTGGAATTTTTAAGTATTTTTTATGAATTTTATGGATTTTATGGTTTTTATGGATTTTGAGGGTTATGATTTTTAAGGTTTTTAGGTTTTTTATTATTTTAGTGGGTTTATGAGTTTTTAGGTTTTTAAGGTATTACTAGGGGTTTTAAGGGTTTTTACATTTTTCGGGCCTGATACAGATTTTATATGATTTTAAAGGTTTTTAGTGTTTTTTTGGATTTATAGGGTTGTTAGGGTTTTTTAGGGTTGTTATTTTTTTTGGATATTAGGGATATTTTATGTTTTTTGGGGTTCCAAGGTTTTTTATAGTTTTTAAACATTTTAAAGGAGTTTACGGTGTTTTTAGTATTTTTATGGGTTTTTTTGTTTTTATGGTTTTAGGGGGGTTTTTGGTTTTAAGGGTTTGTTAGGTTTTTTTTTCAATTTTAGGTTTTTATTGGTTTTAAGTTTCTTTAGGTTTTTAAGGTTTTATATTGTTTTTTAGGGTTTTTAGGTTTTTTATGTTTTTAGGGATTGTTTGGGATTTTTTAGGAATTTTTTATATTTTAGTATTTTTATTAATTTTGAGGGGTTTAGGGTTTTTTAGGGTCTTTAGGGGTTTTAATTTTTTTTTATTTTTTTAGTTATTTAGAGGTTTTAAATATTTTTTGGTTTTTAAGTGTTTTTAGGTATTTTCATAGTTTTTTGTGTTTCTTAAAATTTTAATGTTTTCTGGATTTTGTTGTATTTTTATGGTTTCTATGGATTTTATTGATTTTTATGTGATGAAATGTTTTTAGGTTTTTTATGGTTTCTTTTCGGTTTTTATGGTCTTTTTGAGTTTTTCACAAGTATTAATGTTTTTATTTTTTTTAAAATTTTTAGGGGTTTAAATAGATTTTAGAGTGTTTAGTGAACTTTTAGGGTTTTAAGTGTTTTTATGGATTTTAAGGTCTTTAAAAGATTCAAGGTATTTATTGGTGTTTAGGGGTCTTTGGGTTTTCTGAGTTTCTAAGGATTTAACTATTTTTAGGAATTTTAGGAATTTTAGGTTTTTTTAAGTTTTTAAGATTTTTTATTGGTTTTTAGGGTTTTTACATTATATGAATTTTTAGGGTTTTTTATGATTTATATGGTTTTTAGTGTTTTAGGGATTTTATGATTTTTTAGTGTTTTTAGGGTTTTAGGGTTTTTTGGTTTTTAGCGTATTTTAGGTTTCTTCATTTTTTTATCTGTTCTTAGGTTTTTAAGGTTTTCTTAGGGTTTTTGGGTTTTTATGGTTTTATGGTATTTTATGTTTTTAGGGATTTCAGGGAATTTTTTTTAATTTTATGTAATTTTACTTTTTTTACATATTTTACGGATTTTTTTGGGTGTTTAGGGTTTTTACGACTTTTTTGGGTTTCAGAGTTTTTTTAGCATTTGATGGTATTTTAGTATTTTTAGGGGTTTTTAATGTTTTTATTGGTATAAATGGTTTTTAGAGTATTTATTACCTTTTTAGTGTTTTGATGGGGTTTTATGGTTTTAATGTTTTTATGGGGTTTTATGGTTTTAAGGGATTTTAATGTTTTTAGTGTTTTTAAGGTTTTTATCATTTTTTAGGTTTTCATGGTGTCTTAAGTGATTTTAAGTTTATAATATTTTCTTAGGTTTTTTCAAGGTTATTTGGGGTTTTTACATTTTTAGGGATTTTTTAGGATTTTTATAGTTTTTTTGGATTTTAGGGAATTTGAGGGTTTTTTGAGTTTTTAGAGTTTTATGATTTTTTTTTTGGGTTTCTAGTGATTTTTTTACATTTTATGGTTTTTATGGTTTTTTATATTTTTTTAATTTTTTATAGGTTTAAAGTGTTTTTAGTGTTTTTAGCTATTTTTTGGGTTTTTTTTGGGTTTTTGGGATTTTCTAAGGGTTCATGGTTATATGGTTTGTAGGGTTTTTGTTGTTTTTAGGGGTGTTTAGGGGTTTTAGCATTTTTTATGTTTTAAGGGGTTTTATGTTTTTTAGTTTTTTATGGATTTTTAGGTATTTTAGTGGTTTTTAAATTTTTAGATATTTTTAGGAATTTTTATTATATTTATGTGTTTTTATATTTTTTAGGGATTTTTAGGTTCTTTAGTGTTTTTAGGGGTTTTTGGGTTTTTATGGTTTTTGAGGGTTTTACGGGTTTTTTGATAATTTTTGGGGTTTTATGGATTTTTAGATTTTTCTCACATTTTTATGGGTTGGAAGGGTTTTTAGAGATTTATTAGTTTTTATGGGTTTTGAAGGTTTTTAGTGGTTTTTATGGTTTTTATTTTTTTTTTGTCTGTTTTTAGGCCTTTTAGTGTATTTAGGTTTTTAGGGGTTTTAAAAGTTTTTTGGTTTTTATGTTTCTCTTTGGGTTTTTCAGGTTGTTCAGGTTTTTTATGGTTTTTTCATTTGTTGGGTTTCTTTAGGATTATTATGTGTTTGTAGGGTTTTAGGTATTTTAAGTATTTTTATGGGTTTTTAGGTTTTTAGGTTTTTGGGGTTTTGGGGGTTTTTATGGGGTTTTTTATTTGAGTTTTTAGGGTTTTATTGTTTTCTTTAGTTTTTTAACATTTTTAGGGGTATAAAGGGGTTTTTTTTATTTTTTATTGTTTTTCAGGGTTTCTGTTGATTTTTAGGAGTTTTTATGTATTTTATGGGTTTTATGGTTTTTAGGATTTTATGGGTTTTTGGTGTTTTTAGCATTTTTAGGTTTTTAGGGTTTTAAGTATTTTTAATATTTAATAATTTTCTTAGTGGTTTTAGGGGTTCTTTGGTTTTTTATGTTTTTACAGATTTTTAGGGATTTTTTATGATTTTTATGGTTTTTAGGGGTTTTAGCCTTTTTAGGGCATTTTAAAGGTTTTTTTTTGTTTTTTTGGGTTTTTAGTGTTTTATTGGTGTTTTTCGGTTTTTATTGTTTTCTTTGAGTTTTTATTATATTTATGGGTTTTAGAGTTTTTTTAATGATTGTATGGGTTTAAAAGGTTTTAAATGTTTTTAGTGGGTTTTAGGATTTTATAGGTTTTTAGGGTTTTAAGATATTTTCTAGTGTTTTATGGTTCTTGGGGTTTTAGGGGTTGTTAGGTTTTTTAAGCATTTTAGGTTTTTATTTTTTTAAGTGATTTTCGGTTTTTAATGTTTTCATTGGGTCTCTCTAAGATTTTTTGGGTATTTTATGTGTTTATGGATTTTTTAGAAATCTTATTGTTTTTAGGGTTTTTAGGGATTTTGAAGTTTTCAGGGGATTTTAGGGGTTTAAATGTTTTTTTTGGGTTTTTAGATTTTTTAGAATTTTAATGTTATTTAGAGTTTTTAATGTTTTTAGGGGTTTGAATATTTTTTAGAGTTTTTAGTCGGTTTTTTTGGGTTTATTATGTTTTTAGAGGTTTTAATTTTTTTAAGGATTTTAAGGACTTCATAGGGTTTTTCAGGATTTTAAGGGTTTTTATGTTTTTTGGTATTTTTAGGGATTCTTAGGATTTTTATGGTTTTTAGAGTTTTTAGTGATGTTGATTGCTTTATGGTTTTTTAGTGGTATTTTCAGGTTTTAATGTTTCTTTTGTATTTTTAGGGTTTTATTGGAGTATTTATAGGGTTTTAAAGGTTTTTTTGAGTTTTTTTACCTTTTTAGTGGTTTAAAAGTTTTGTGGAGTTTTTATTAGGGTTTTAGGGGTTATATCGGGTTTTTGGGGTCTTTTAAGGTTGTATGTGTTTTTATGGTTTTAGGGGGATTTTGGGGGTATTAATGGTTTAGGGACTTTTTAGGATTTTTAGGGTTTTAGCATTTTTTTGGTTTTTAGGAGTTTTTTGTTTTTTAGTTTTTTTATTATCTTAGTTTTTTTATTTTTTTAGTGATTTTATCATTTTTATGGATTTTTAGGGATTTTTAGGATTTTTAGGATTTTTATGGTTTTTAGGGTTCTTTGGGGAATCATTGTGTTTTTAGGGTTCTTTAAGGTTTCTATAAATTTTAGATTTTTTGTTGTTTTAGGGGGTTTTTTGAGTTTTTTGTGTTTTTAAGGTTTTTATAGTTTTTAATGTTTTATGGGTTTAAATGGTTTTTTTATTTTTTAGTGATTTTTAAGGTTAATGTGTTTTTAGGTTTTTTTATCATTTTAGGTGTTTTATGGTTTTTAGGGTTTTTAATGTTTTTTAGGTTATAGGGGTTTTTTTGTTTTTTGTTTTTTAAGGTTTTCTTAGGATATCTTATGGGTTTTAGTGTTTTTTTACATTTATCTGGGGTTATATGGTTTTTTTAATGTTTTTCAGGGTTTTATGGATTTTTATGGTTTTCAGGGGTTTTTTGTTTTTTGGGGTTTTAGGGGTTATATTCGAGTTTTATATGGTTTTTAAGTGTTTTTAGAGTTTTTTAATTTTTTTAGGGGTTTGAAGGGTTTTACATTTTTAGTGTATTTTAACGTTTTTATTGGGTTTTTGGTTTATTAATGTTTTAAAGGTTATATTGTTTTTGGGTTTTTTAGGGTTTTTAGGGGTTTTTAGGGTTTTTATATTTTTTTAGTTTCTTCTGAGGTTTTATGTGTATTTTGGGTTATAAGGTTATCTTAGGTTTTTTCAGGGTTTTTTGTTTTTTAATTTTTATTTTTATTTTTGAATTTTATGATTTTTTAGGGTTTTATGTGATTTTGAATATTTTTTTTTGTTTTTAGGGTTTTTATCATTTTAGGGGTTATAAGTGCATTCAGTTTTAAAGGGTTTTTAGGGGCCTTTCGGTTTTTTAATATTTTTTTACGTCTTTAGGGATTTTGAGGGAGTTTTTCAAATTTTAAGATTTTTTAACTGTTTTAGGGATATTAGTATTTTTTTTTAAAAAAATTAGGGTTTTCATGGGGTTTTTGGGATTTTACTGTTTGTTTTCTATTTTATAGGGTTTTAAGGAATTTTGGAGTTTTTTAAAGTTTTTATGGGTTTAAATGATTTTTAATGTTTTTTGTGGTTTTTAGGGTTTTATGAGTTTTTTGTGTTCTTAAGGTTTTGATGGGGGTTTTAGGTTTATAGGGTTTTTAAGGTTTTGTGTTTTTTTGGGGTTTTTAATGTTTTATGGTTTTTAGGTGTTTTAAATGTTTGCATGTTTTTATTGTTTTATAGGGGTTTTCAGGTGTTTAAGGTTTTTATATTTTGAGGGATATATATGGATTTTTTAGGATTTTTATGGGTCTTATGGTTTTTATATTTTTTGACAGTTTTTAGCAATTTTATGGTTTTTAGGGTTTTTATGTGTTTTTGGGTTTTCACGTTGTATTTTGGGTTTTTAGGGGTTCTAAGGTTCTTTATAGTTTTTTTAATGTTTTTAGTGTTTTAAAGAGTTTTTTTCAGATTTATTGGTTTATAGGGTTTTTATGGGTTTTTGGGGTTTTTATGGTTTTATGGGTTTTTTAGTGTTTTTATGGTCATTTAGGATTTTTTCTATTTTTTTTATTTTTAGGGGTTTAATGTGTTTTTATTTTTTTTAGAATTTCATAGTGGTTTTCAAGGTTTTAGGGTTTTTTATTGGTTTAATGATTTTAAGGTTTTTTTTTGGATTTTTGCGTTTTTAGGGATTTTAGGATTCTAAGAGTTGTTAGGTGTTTAGGATTTTATAGAATTTTAGTTTTTTTGTTTTTTTTGTTTTAAGTATTTTTGGGTTTTTAATGTTTTCTCATTGCTTTTCCATATTTATACAATTTTATGTCTTTTAGGGACTTTTAGGGATTTTTTTATTGTATTTATTTTTTTACTGTTTTAGGGATTTTAAGGGGTTTAAAGGTTTTTTGGGTTTTTGTGGGTTTTTATGGATTTTTTGGGTTTTGGGTGTAGTTTTAGTTTTTTAGGTTTTGTATGGTTTTTAACATTTTTAGGAGTTTAAAGGTTAATTAGATTTTTTAGTGGCTTTTAGGGTTATTATGGGCTTTTAGGGGTTTTAAGGTTTTTAAGGGTTTTGTGGTTTTTATGGTTTTTATAGTTTTTAGGGTGTTCTATGTTTTTAGGGTTTTTAATGGTTTTTAGTGTTTTTAGTGTTTTTATTTTTTTATAATGGTTTTTAGGGTTTTAAGGGGTTTTTACATTTTTAGGATTTTTTGATATTTTTTTTACTTTTATAAACTTTTATGGTTTTTTAATATTTTTTGGTTTTTAGGGGTTTTTTATGGTTTTAATGGTTTTATGAATTTGTTTTTTTAGGGGTTTTTTATTTTTTAAGGGATTTATGGTTTTCTATATTATTTAACATGTTTAGGGATTAAAGTGGATTTTGGGATTTTAATGGTTTTTTAGGGTTTTATAGTTTTTTTAGATTTTTAAAGGGGTTCTTAAGTTTTTAAGAGGTTTTCATGATTTTTTTATGTTTTTAGAGATTTTCATGGATATTAAGAGATTTTTTTTTTGTTTTTATGGTTTTTAGGAATTTCTAGGCGTTTCTAGGGTTTTTATGGGTTTTTAGTGCACTTTAATTTTTTTTAGATTTTTAGTGTGCTTTCATGTTTTTAGTAGGATTTTAGGTTTTTTATGGGTTTTAAAGGGGTTTTAAGGTTTTTATGGATTTTTATGGTTTTTAGTGTTTTAGGGTTTTTACGGTTTTATAGAGTTTTAAGTGTTTTTAGGTTTTTTAGTAGTTTTTTGTGTTTTTAGGGTTTTAATGTTTTCTTAGAGTTTTTAGGGTTTTAGTGGTTATTACGTTTTGTGGGATTTTTAGAGATTCTTTATAACATATATATTTTTTTGGGTTTTTATGGATTTAAGGGGTTTTAGGTTATCTAAAAAATTTATGGTTTTTTGGGGGTTTTGGTGGTTTTCGAGTTTTTAGGGCTTTTAAGGATTTTTTGAATTTGTTAAGATTTTTATGAGTTTAGAGGATCTTTAGAGGTTTTATGGGTTTTTTTAGTTTTTTATGGATTTATAGGGGTTTAAAGGTTTTTTTGGGTTTTTAGGGTTTTTAGGGTTTTTAGGGATTTTATAGTTTTTAGGGTTTCTTAAGATATTAAGTGTTTTTAGCTTTTTATGTTTTTCAAAGGGGTTTTCAGGGTTTTTAAGGACTTTTCCATTTTTAGGGTTTTTTGGAGCTTTTTTAGTATTTATATGATATTTTAGGGTCTTGAGGTATTTGATGTTTTTAGGTGTTTTAATGGTTTTTTTGAGTTTTTTTATGGTTTTTATGTTTTTTAGAGTTTGTTATTTTTTTAGGGGTTTTAAAGGTTTTTTTACTTTTTAGTTGTTTTTTTGGGTTTTTTGGTTTTTATGTTTTGAAATATTTTTAGGGGTTTTATGAGTTTTATGGATTTTTAGTGTTTTTAGTGTTTTTAGTGTTTTTAGGGTTTTTAGTTTTTTAGTGGTATTATGTGTTTTAGGGTTTTTAAGTTTGTCTTAGGGGTTTTCTGTGTTTTTATGGGTTCTACATTTTTAGGGATTTTTTGGGCTTTTTTAGTAATTTTGTGATTTTCCTAGGGTTGTAGGGATTTTGAGTGTTTTAGGAATCATTATGGGTTTAATGGTTTTAATCATTTTTAGGTATTTTTAGGGGTTTTATGTTTTTTGAGTTTTTATGGTTTTCTTAAGATTTTTTCGGGTTTTTTATTTTTTTTGATTTTTTATTTATTTTTAGGACTTTTTATGATATTTATGGGATTTTAGGGTTTTTTATGTATTTAAGGATTTTTAGTGGTTTTAGGGATTCTAATAGTTTTTAGGGTTTTTAGTGTTTCCAAGGTTTTTTCGGGTTTTTAGGTTTTTAATGATTTCTTATTAGTTTTCAGGGTTTTATGGTTTTTTACAATACTAGGAATTTTTTATAGTTTTTTGGTTTTTGAAGTTTCTAGAGATTTTTATTGTTTTAGGGTTTTTAGAGTTTTTAGGTTATTAATTGGTTTTTTGGGGGTTTTAGTGTTTTCCTGAGTCTTTTAGACATTTTATGGGTTTTTTGAGTTTTTCAAAAAATTACAGGTTTAAAGGGGTTCTTTTGAGTTCTTAGTGGTTTTTTGGGTTTTTAGGGATTTTGTGGTTTTTTTGGGGGTTTTAGGGGTTTTAGGGATTTTTTATGCTCTTTTATGGTGTTTAGTGTTTTTAGTATTTTTTGGGGGTTTTATTTTTTTTTAAATATTTTCTTATGATTTTCAAGGGTTTTTTGGTTTTATTACATTTTCAGGGATTTCTAGGGGTTTTTTTATTTTTATAGTTTTTTAGGATTTTTAGGGATTTTTAGGGATTTTAGGGTTTTAGGTTATTTAGGGATTTTTGGATTTTTGGGTTTTAGGATTTTTTAGTGATTTAGGGTTTTTAGAGTTTTTAGTGATTTTTAGGATTTTTATAGGTTTTTGGGGTTAGTTAATGTTTTAGGGGTTTTATGGTTTTTATGGTTTTTAAGGGTTTTAGGGTCTTTTAGGGTCTTTTTTTAGGGGTTTGAAGTGTTTTGTTGTTATAAAGGTTTTCTTAGGGGTTTGCAGGGGTTGTTGGGTTTTTTCCCAATTTTATTTATTTTTAGGGATTTTTTAAGATTATTATGATTTTTAAGTATTTTTACGGATTTTGAGAGGTTTTTGGGTTTTTTTTCGATTTTTATGGTTTTTAGGGTTTTTAGTGTTTTTAGGTATTTTAGGGGTTTTTTGTGTTTTTAGGTTTTTACATTTATCTATGGGTTTTTGTGTATTTAGGGTTTTTTACATATTTTTAGGAATTTCAGAATTCTTTAGGGTTTTTATGGTTTTTATGTTTTTGAATTATTTTTAATGGTTTTCAAGGTTTTTTAATGTTTTTAACACTTTTAGGGGTTTAAATAGTTATTGGAGTTTTCTGTGGTCTTGGCGGGTTTTACGGGGTTTTAGGGTTTTTATAGTTTTAGGTTTTTTTATGGTTTTTATGATTTTTACAGTTTTTAGGGGGTTTCAGGGTTTTTTAGGTTTTTAGGTGTTTTAAGTGTTTTTTAGATTTTTACGGTTTTCATATGGGTTTTTAGGGTTTTAAGGATTTTATGCTGTTTGTGATTTTTATGTATTTTTTATATTTTTATTATTTTTTATGGTTTTTATGGATTTTGAGGGTTTACAAGGTTTGCGGGGTATGGGGTTTTATGTTTTTTTGTGTTTTTTCCTTTTTGATTTTTTTGGGGTTTTAAGGTTTTATTATAGTTTTTTAATGTTTTTGGTGGTTTAATGGGTTTTTAGTGTTTTAATTCATTTTAGGGGTCTTTTGGGGTTTTTTGGGATTTTATGGTTTTTATGGTTTTATGGTTATTGTGGGTTTCTAGGTTTTTTAGAGGCTTTTATTTTTTTTCCATTTTCTACATTTTCTAGGAATTTTAAGTGTTTTTTGGTTTTTAAGGTTTTTTAATGTTTTCAAGGTTTAAAGGTTTGTAATATTTTAGTGTCCTTTTAGGATTTTTTATTATTTTATTGTTTTTTGGGTTTTTAGGGATTTTGAGGGTTTTCAGGGGTTTAAGGTTTTAGGGTCTTTTAGGATTTTTAGCATTTTTATCTTTTTTCTTGGGTTTATTTATTTTTAGGTTTTTATGGCTTTATTAGGTTTTTTCAAGGTTTTTAGGGTTTATTACATTTTGAGGTACTGTTAGGGATTTTATTGGTTTTTTTATTGTTTTTAGGATTTTTATCGATTTTGTGGGTTTTAGGGTTTTATTTTTTTGGATTTTTTGGATTTCTGAGTATTTTTGGGGTTTTATGTTTTTTTAAATATTTTAATCATTTTTAAGGACTTTAATGTTTTTAGAGTTTTTATTATTTTTATTGGTTTTATGGGGTTTTAGTGTTTTTAAGGTTTTTTGTGGTGTTTACGGTTTTTCAGGATTTATGGTTTATTAGGGTTTGTTAGGAATTTTAGCATTTTTTAGGTTTTTATGGTTTTAATTGTCTTTAGGTTTTAAATACTCTCAAAGGGGTTTTCAGGGTTTTCAGGTTTTTTATGTTTTTAGGGATTGTTAGGGAATTTTTAGGATCATTATTGTTTTTAGGGTTTTAGTGGGTTTTTGGGTTTTAGGGGTTTTTTGGTTTTCAGCTTTTTTTGAATTTTTAGGGTTTTATTTATTTTTAGGTTTTTAATGTTTTATTTTGGTATTTTAGGGTTTTTATCAATTTTTAAAATTTTAGAGTTTTTAAGGATTTTTTTGTTTTTTTTGTGTTTTTTGGGATTTTAGTGATTTTGTGGTGTTTTATTTTTTTAGGGTTTTAATTGTTTTCTTTTGAGTTTTTATGATTTTTTTAGTTTTTTGCAGTTTGTAATTTTTTTATAGTTTTTTAATATTTTTAGGGATGACTTTTAGAGTTGTTAGTGGTTCTTTGGGGTTTTATGTGTTTATAGTATTTTTTAATTTTTTTATGGGTTTTTATGTTTTTTAGGGGTTGTTTGTGGTTTTTGTAATTATTAGAATTTTTATCCATTTTTAGGTCCATAGGGATTTTATGTTTTTTAGTGTTTTTAGGGTTTTTTACATTTTATGGATTTTTAGGGACTTTTTAGGATTTCTATGGGTTTTTAGGGTTATAGGGTTTTTAATATTTTTAGGAATTTTTAGGAATTTTATTGAATTTTAGGGTTTTAACAGATTTTTTATATTTTTAGGGTTTTTTGATTTTTTACGATTTTTGTCAGTTTTTACAGTTTTTATGAGTTTTTTTAGGGTTTTTAAGGATTTTAAGAGGTTTCAAATGTTTTTTGAGGATTTAATTGTTTTTAGATTTTTTATAATATTTTTAGGGTTTTGATGGATTTTTATGTTTTTAAAATATTTAGGGGTTTCTATGGTTTTTATAGGTTTTAGTGTTTTTAGTGTTATTTAATATTTTTATCATTTTTTAGGTTTTTTTGGGGTCTTAAGTGTTTTAGATTTTTATGTTATTCTTAGGAATTTTCAGGGTTATTTGGTTTTTTAGATTTTGTGGGATTTTATGTTTTTTTAGGATTTTTATAGTTTTTTAGGGTTTTAGGGATTTTGACGGTATTTTGGGTTTTTTGGATTTTTAGGGTTTTATGGTTTTTTGGGGGTTTTAGTGTTTTTAAGGTTTTTATAGTTTTTAACATTTATAATGTTTTAAAGGGTTTCTAGAGTTTGTAGTGTTTTATTATTGTTTTTATGGGTTTTAATGATTTTATAAGGGTTTTAGGGGTTTTTCTTGTTTTTAGGGGGTTTGGGTTTTAGGGGTTTTTAGGGTTTTTAGGTTTTTCTAGTTTTTTTAGATATTTTCACTATTTTTAGTTTTTTATTGTTTTCATAGGGGTTTTCCAGGTTTTTAAGTGTTTTTTTAATATTTTAGATATTTTTAGGGATTTTTAAGAATTTTTTTTGTTTTTAGGGTTTTATGGATTATGAGGAGTTTTGGTGTTTTTTATGGTTTTATGGTTTTTGGGATTTTAGGTTTTTATGGTTTTTTTGAGTTTTTAGGGGATTCATGGTTTTTTAGAGTTTTATTACATTTTTATGGGTTGAAAGGGCTTTTAGAGTTTTTAGTGGGTTTAGGGGTTTTATGTGTTTTTCATGGTTTTTAGGGGTTTCTATGGTTTTTAGTTTTTTATTGGTTTTTTAGTATTTTTTAGGGTTTCAGGAGTTTTAAATGTTTTTATTTGGTTTTTTCAAGTTTTTAAGTTATTTTTTCATTTTGTATGGATTTTTAGGATTTTTATCAGTTTAAGTGTTTTAGGGAATTTATGGGTATCGTGGGTTTTTAGGGTTTTATGGGTTGTGGATTTTAGGGGTTATTTTGAGTTGTAATATTTTGAAAGGTTTTTTAGAGTTTTTTAACATTTTTAGATGTATAAAAGGTTTTTAGAGTTTTCATTGGTTTTTTAGGTTTTGAATGGGGATTTAGGGTTTTTAGGTATTTTAGGTATTTTAGGGGTTTATGAATTTTGGGGTTTTTATGGTTTTTTTATTTTTTCAAGTGTTTCTATAATTTTTTAGGATTTTTAGGGTTTATTTGTTTTTAGTATTTAAATATTTTCTTAGTTTTTATGGGTTTTTTGGGTTTTTTAAATTTTAGGGAGTTTTAGAGATTTTTTAGAGTTTTAAGGTTTTTGGGTTTCTATGGATTTTAATGGTTTTTTGGTTTTTTTTGGGTTTTTTGTGTTTTGTGGTCTTTTTTTTGCATTTTAGGGATTTCGTTGAGGTTTTCAGGGTTTTAAGGTTTTTATATTTTTTTAATGTTTTTAGGGGTTTAAAAGTTTTTATAGTTTTTAGTGGGTTTTTAGGTTTTTATTGGTTTTAGGGTTTTTAAATGTTTTTGGGTTTTATTCTCTTTAGGGTTTTTTGGGTTTTGACGGTTTTTAGTGTTTCTAGGGTTTGGGGGGGTTAAGTTATTTATGTTTTTGAAGGTTTTCTTAGGGGTTTTCTAGGTTTTTAGGGTATTTTATGTTTTTATGGATTTTTATGGATTTTTAGGATTCATATAGTTTTTATAGTTAGTTATTTTGAGGATTTTTAGGGGGATTAAGGATTTTGAAGGGTTTTTGGGGTTTTAGGGGTTTTTCGGTTTTTTTGATTTTTTAGGGTGTGTAATGTTATTTAGTTTATTTATTATTTTTAGGGTTTTAAAGTGTTTCTAGATTTTTTAGTGGGTTTTTAGGGTTTCTAGTGTTTTTTAAGGATTTTAATGTTTTTTAGGTTTTTATGGTTTTCTTAGGGTTTTTTCAGGGTTTTTAGGTTGTTTCTGTTTTTGGGGATTTTTATCGAATTTTTTGGAATTTTTTGGTTTTTTAGAGTTTTTAGGGATGTTGAGGGTTTTATGATTTTTGGGGTTTTAGAGTTTTTTTATTCTTTCAATTTTTAGGGTTTTTTGTTTTTCTATAATGCTTTTATTATTTTAAATATTTTTTAAAAAAATTAGGGCTTTAAAATTTCTTTTGAGTTTTTATTGGGTTTTTACCGGTTATATGGTGTTTTTTTGGTTTTTAGTGTTTTTTTGGATTTTTAGTGTTTTTTGGTTTTTTAGGGATTTTTATTGTTTCAAGGTTTTTATGATTATCTTAGTGGTTTCCATTATTTAGTGATTTTATCATTTTTATTGATTTTAATGGATTTTTTGGATTTTATGGGTTTTAGGATTCTTTGGGGTTTATAGTGCTTTTAGGGTTTCTTATGTTTTCTAGGATTTAATGGATTTTGTGTGTTTTAGAGATTTTTTATTTTTTTAGGGTTTTGAAGGTTTTTAGAGTTTTAATTTTGTTTTACAGATTTCAAATGTTTTTAGAATTTTTAGTTGGATTTAGGGTTTTTATGCTTTTTTAGGGTTTTTTATGGGTTTTAGGTGTTTATGGTTTTTAGGGATTTAGGGTTTTTAATGTTTTTGGGTATTTATGGGTTTTGTCTTGTTTTTAAGTTTTTCATAGGATATTTTTGGGTTTTTAGGGTTTTTTACATTTCAATGGAATTTTAGGGATTTTTTGTTTTTTTAAGGTTTTTTGGGATTTTAGGGATTCTAAGGGTTTTATGGTTTTTTGGGTTTTTTCAATTTTTTATGGTTTTATGATTTTTTATAGTTTTTTAATGTTTGTTTTATTTTTAATTATTTTTGAGTTTTTATTGTATTATTATGGTTTTAAGGTGTTTAGGGTTTTTATGGATTTTTAGGAATATTTTTTTTAATTATTTTTAGGGTTTTTAAGGTTTTTAGGGGTTTTAGTCTTTTTTATGTTTTTTTGAGGTTTTATTTTTTTTGGTTTGTTAGGTTTTCTTAGGTTTTTAAGGGATTTATGGTGTTTTACTTTTTTATAGATTTCTTGTGATTTTTACGATTTTTATGATTTTAGGGTTTTTGGGGATTTGGGGGATTTTTATGTTTTTAGGGGTTTTATCATTTTTTTGTTTTTAGGGGTTTAATTGTTTTTTTTTTCATTTTTTTCTAATGGTTTTTTTAAGATTTTAGTTCTTTTTACATTTTTAGGGGTTTCTAGGGCATTTTATAATTTTTATGGATTTGATGGTTTCTAAAAAAAATAATGGGTTTTATGGTTTTTTGGGGATTTTAGTGTTTTTTTGAGTTTTGTATGGGTTTTAAGATTTTATGGTGTTTTTAAAAATTTTCATAGGTTTAAAGGGTTTTTAATGTTTTTGGTGGTTTTATTAGGGGTTTATGGATTTTTTGTGTTTTTAAGGTTTTTAAGGGTATTTTTTGGGTTTATAGGGTTTTTTTGGCTTTTTTGTGTTTTTTGGTGTTTTTATCATTTCTGTGTTTTTAGGGGTTTTAAGTGTTTATATATTTTTATGGTTTTTAAGGGGTTTTTTAGGTTTTTGATTTTTTCTATTTTGAGGGATATTTAGGTATTTTTATGATTTTTATTGTTTTTATAGAATTTTATGATTTTAGCCTTTTTCATGATTTTTTAGGGTTTTTAGGGTTTTTGGGGTTTTTAGGGTTTTTTTAGGTTTTGGGGTTTTTCATGGGTTTTATAGTTTTTGAAATTATATGTGTTTAAATGTTTTTTTAGTTCTTAGTGGTTTTGGGGTTTTTATGTTTTTTATTGTTTTTAGTGGTTTTTAGGGTTTTATGGCATTTTTAGTGTTTTTTGGTATTTTATGTTTTGTACTCCTTTTTAGGATTTTTATGGGTTTTAAGTGTTTTTAGGTTTTTAGGATTTTCTTATTATTTTCAATTTTATTAGTTTTTTCATGAATTTTTTTGGCTTTTAAGGATTTTTTTCTCAATTTTTCGGGTTTTAGGGATTTGAGGGTTTTTAGGTGTTTTTAGAATTTTTCGCATTTTTTTTTGTTTTTTCATGTTTTAAGTGTTTTTAGGTTTTAAAAGTTTTATTATGGGTTTTTAGGGTTTTTTCAATTTTTCTATTTTGGGAATATTTAGGAATTTTTATGAAATTTTTTTATGGTTTTTAATATTTTGTAGGGTTTTAAATTATTTTATGGGTTTAAAGGGGTTTTAGAGATTTTAGTGTGAATGTGGGTTTTTGGGGGGTATTAGGTTTTTTTAAATATTTTTATTTGTTGATCATTTTTAGGGTTTTTTAGTATTTTTAGGGTTTTTAGGGTTTTCTGTTTTTTAGTATTATTATGAATTTAAGGGTTTTAAGGTTTTCTTAGGGGTTTCCGTGTTTTTAGGGGTTTTATGTTATTATGGGTTTTAGATACCTTTATGTATTTTTATGTTTTTCTAGAGTTTTAATGGATTTTTCTGGGTTTTGGGATTTCTTATGGTTTTTATTATTTTTAGCATTTTTAGTGTTTTTATGTGTATTAGGGGTTTAATGTTTTTTAGGATTTTAAGGTTTTCGTAAGATTTTTCAGGTGATTTTAGTGTTTTTACATTTTATGGGTTCATTGTGATTTTTTGTATGTTTTTTATTTTTATTGAATTTTAGGGTTTTTAGGGTTTTTGTGGATTTTTAGGGATTTTTAGGGGTTTTTGAGGTTTCTAGGGTTTTGAGTTTTTCTTATGATTTTTCAATGTCTTTAGGGTTTTTATGTTTTTTTATTTCTTAGTGGATTTCAGAGGGTTTAGGGTTTTTTATATTATTTGATATTTTTAGCAATTTTTAGATATTTGTTTATGATTTTTATGAATCTTTGTGTTTTAGAGGTATTTAGGGGTTTTAGGGTTTTTAATGTTCTTAGGTATTTAATGGTTTTTTGGGGTTTTATGGTTTTTTTTATTTTTTTGGGTTTCTATGGGTTTTTAGAGTTTTTTAACATTTTTAGGGGTTTAAATTATTTTATTGAGTTTTTAGTGGTTTTTTTGTTTTAATTGGTTTTTAGCAAATTATTAGGGTTTTAGGTGGGTTTTAGGGTCTTTTACGGTCTGTGTTATTTTTAGGTTTTTATGGGTTTTAATTTTTATTAAATTTTTAAAGTGTTTATTAAGTTTTTTCAGTGTTTCAAGAGTTTTTACCTTTTTATGGATTTCTAGGGATTTTTATGATTTTATTATTTTTAGTGATTTTTAGGGGTTTTATGGTTTTTTAGTTCTTAGGGTTTTTAGATTTTTTAGTGTTTATAATGAATTTTATAGTTTTTTTGGTTAGTTAATTTTTTAGGGGTTTATGGTTTTTATTGTTTTAAGGGTTTTTTAGGGTACTTTAGGGTTTTATGTATTTTTTAGGTTTTTAGGGGTTTTAAGTGTTTTGTGATTTTTAATGTTTTCATAGGGTTCTTAGGGGTTTTTTTGGTTTTTTCATTTTTAGGGATTTCTAGGGATTTTAAATACATAAATGGTTTTTAAGGTATTTTTGGATTTTAAGGGTTTTTAGGTTTTTTTAGTTTTTTTAGTTTTTATGGTTTTTAGAAATTTTAGTTTTTTAGGGGTTTTAATTGTTTTTAAGATTTTACGGTTTTATTAGGGGTTTGGGGGTTTTAGAGTTTTTTACATTTTTAGAATTTTAGTGATTTTTATGGATTTTATGGTTTTTAATCTTTGTAGTTATTTTGAGGGGTTTTAGGGTTCCTTAGGGTTATTAGGGGGTTTATGTGATTTTTTATAAATTTTGGTTATAAAATATTGTTATGATTATTTTAATGTTTTTAGAGGATTATTGGTTTTTAGGGTTTTTAGTGGTTTTAGGGTTATTAGGGTTTTTATGGTTTTTTGGGGGTTTTTTATGTTTTTTGATGGTTTTTCGGTTCTTTTAGGGTTTTAATCATTTTTATGGTTTTTATGGGGTTTTTTTAAGTTTTTAAGGTTTTTTAATGATCTTGAGGGGTTTTTTTACAATTTTTGAGATTTTGAGGGGTTTATAGTATTTTTATTGTTTTTTAGGTTTCTATGGTTTTTGTTGGGTATGATGGTTTTTAGGTGCTTTAAGGGTTTTATGGGTTTTTAGCATTTTTATGTTTTTTAGGTTTAAAGAGTTTTTGTTTTTTATGTTTTTCTTAGGGATTTTTAGGGATTTTTATTATTTTTTACTATTTTAGCGGTATCATGAGATTTTTAAAATTTTTAGAAATTTTGGTGGTTTGGGGTATTTTAGGTTCTTTAGGGGGTTTATAATTTTTGTTTTGGGTTTTAGGGGTTTTTTTGAGTTTCTAGGGTTTTAGATTTTTTTAATTTTTTTATGGGTTTTAGAGTTTTTTGTGGGTTTTAGGGTTTTAATGGGGTTTTAGATTTTTTAAGGTTCTAGGTTTTTGATGGTTTTAGGGGGTTTATGGTTTTTATAATTTCTTATATATTTTTATGGTTTTTCCCATTTTTTATGTTTTTTTTCATTTTAATTGTTTTTAGGTTTTTAAGGTTTTAATTAGGTTATTTAAGGTTTTTAGGGTTTTTTGTATTTTTAGGGATTTTTAGATATTTTTAGGTTTTTTCTGTTTTTAGGGTTTTTGAGGGGTTTTAGGGTTTTTAGGATTTTTATGGTTTTTAGGGGTTTAATGGTTTTTTCAGTTCTTTATTTGTTTAAGGGTTTTTAATGTTTTTTTGTGTTTATAATGTTTTTAGAGTTTTTAGTGGGTTTTATGGGTTTTATGAGTATTTATGATTTGTTACGGTTTTTAGGGGTTTTATGGTTTTAAAAGAATTTTAGGATCTTTTAGGGGATTTAGTAATTTTTATTTTTTTATGGAGTTTAAGTGTTTTTAGATTTTTATGGTTATCTTTGGGTTTTTCTAGGTTTTTAGGGGTTTTTTTTGTTTTTTTTGTATTTTTAGTTCTTTTCTTGGATTTTTATTTATATTAGGGCTTTAGGAATTTTGAGGGTTTTTCAGGTTTTTTTAGGTTTTAGGGTTTTTATGATGTTTAGGGTTTTTTTATTTTTGGGGTATTTTATTGTTGTCTGGTTTTAAGGTTTTATTAGTGGTTTTCATGTGTTTTAGGGTTTTTTATATTGTTATGGATTTTAAGGAGTTTTGGGATTTTTATGGTATTTAGAGTTTTTAGTGATTTTTAGGGTTATTATAGTCTTTAGGGTTCTTAAGGTTCTTTTGGTTTTTTTGGTTTTTAGGGGGGGTTATTTTTTAGGGTTTTAAATGTTTTTTTATATTTTTTTAACATTTTTATGTTTTAAATGGGTTTTATAGTTTTTTTGTGTGTTTTAGGGTTTTTGTTGGGTTTACAGTTCTATAAGGAGGATGGTTGTTTTTACAGTTTTTAGGGGTTTTAGGGTTCTAAGGTCTTCTATGGTTTTTATAATTTTTATTTGTTTTAGGGGATTTAAGAGTTATTAGGGTTTCTAAGGTTTTGTCAGGGTTTTTCATGGTTTTTTATTTTTTTTTTATTTTTAGGTATTCTTTTGATTTATTTGGTTTTATAATTTTTAGGGATTTCGAGGGTTTTTAATATTTTTATGGTTTTCAGGTTTTTGATGGTTTTTTTGGTTTTTTGAGGTTTTTAATTTTTTTAGAGTTTTCTATAATTTTAAGGGGTCTATAGGGATTTATAATTTTAGTGGTATTTTTTGGGTTTTTATATGTTTTTAATGTTCTTATGTTTTTAGGGGTTTCTATGGTTTTTAGGGAGTTTATTTTTTTAGGATTTTTATTATTTTTTAAGGGTTTTTTTGTGTTTTTAATTGATTTTAGAATTTAAAGGCCGTCTTACGCTTTTTCAGGGTTTTTAGGGGTTTTTATGTTTTTATGGATTTTTAGGACTTTTTAGGACTTTTTATGTTTATTATGTTTTTTTTGGGTTTTTTGGTTTTTTATGTTTTTAGGGGGGTATTTTAGTTCTATTGGGGTTTTAATATTTTTTAAAGTTTTGTAACATTTTTAGTGTTTTAAAGTGTTTTTTATAGTTTTTTATTGGGTTTTGGGGTTTTTATGGTGTTTTGATGTTTTTATGGTTTATATGGAAAAGAAGGCTCGAGACCAGGTGAACCTGGTCCCCCAAAATTTATTAAAAAAGAGAAGGAACTAGAAAGATGTTACAAGGAGGTATTACAAACCCGAGTGTACAACTCACCCCTCATATCAGACTCCACAAACTGTAGGCATCATAATGGGGTGAAAAAAGACCACATCGAGCCCCTTTCCATAATTGCATTCTTGGAATGGGCATCCACTACTGAGTTCGCCTCTCGATAGGCATGTTTGACATGGAGAATAAGCCGTTGAAAAATGGAAAGGCATTCTAACCATTGAGGAAGAATCCTCCCAATGACTCTCCAATATTTGTTTTTAGGGATTTCTATGATTTTTAAGGAATTTTTGGGTCTTTTAGAGTTTTTAATGATTCTTATGTTTTAGGGGTTTAAAATGTTTTAAGGTTTTAAATTTTTTTCATAGTGTTTTTTTTGGTTTTTTATGTTTTTAGGGATTTTTAGGGATTTTTTAGGATTTTTCTCATATTGTTTAATTTTTTGGGGGTTTAGGTGTTTTCAAGGGTTTAGGGTTTTTTAGGGTTTTTAGGGTTTTTAGTGTTTTTTGGTTATAAGGGATTTTATGTGTTTTCATGTTTTTAAAATTTTATTAGGGTTTTTTAGGGTTTTTGGGGTTTTTAAATTTTTAGTGATTTTTATGGCTTATTTAGGATTTTTATGTTTTTTTGTCTTATTTGGGATTTTGAGGGGTTTTAGTGTTTTTTTGGGTTTTTTGTCAGAATTCTTTTTTTTGTTTTGGGGGGTTATTTTGAGTTTTTTATTATTTTACGAATTCTTATATATTTTAACATTTCATGGGGCATAAAGTGTTTTTATACTTTTTTGTTGTTTTGGGGATTTTTATGGGTTTTTAGGGATTTTATGGTTTTAAGGGTTTTTTTTGGTTTTTAGTGTCTTTTAAGGTTTTTAGACTTTTCAGGATTTTATGTGTTTTAAGTGTTTCTATGTTATTAAAATTTTCATTGTTTTTGGGGTTCTTATGTTTTTTTGCGTTTTAGGGATTTTTTGGGGGTTTTAAGGATTTTTATGGGTTTTAAGTGTTTTTAGGGAATTTGAGAGTTTTTTGGAGATTTTTTTTTTGGATTTTTGGTTTTTTTACTATTTTGTTGGATTTTATGGGGTTTTTAGGGTTTTAAATGTTTTTAGAGATATTTAATGTTTTATGGGTTTAAATGGTTTTTGGAGTTCATAGTGGTTTTAGTGTTTTATGGGTTTTTAATGATTTTTAGAAGTTTGTATTATTTTTAGGGGTTGTGGGTTTAAACAGTCTTTTAGGGTTTGTACTGTTTTTAGGTGTTTTATGTAGATTAATGTTTTTAAGGGTTTCTTAGGGGTTTTCACAGGTTTTTTAGTTTAAGGTATTTATATGGATCTATAGGTTTTAATTTTTTTAGGGATTTTATAGGGATTTTAGTGATTTTGAATGGTTTTAGGGTGTTTTGGGTTCTTTTGGTTTTTTGGGTTTTTGGTGTTTTCTTATGTTTTTTAGGGTTTTAATGTGTTTGGGTTTTTATATTTTTTTAATCTTTTTTTGGGATTAGGGTATTTTTAAAATATTAGCGGTTTTTTGTGTTTAATGGGTTTCTAAGGGTTTTTTAGTTTTTAGGCATTCTGTGTTTTTTTTACTTTTTTGAAGTTTTTTGTGTTTAAATGATTTTTATATATTTTTAGTGGGGTTTTAGGGTTTTTATGGGTTTTATGGTTTGTAGGGGTATTATGTTTTTTAAACATTTTATGGGTTTTAATGACTTTTAGGGTTTTTTGGTTTTTAGTGTTTTTATGTGTTTTTATTTTTTTAAGGTTGTCCTAGGATTTTTCAGTGTTTTTTGGGTTTTTATGTTATTAGGTATTTCTAGGGGTTCTTTAGGTTTTTTATGTATTTAGGGGTTTTAGGGACTTTGAGGGGTTTCATATATTTTTTGGGTTTTTATTGTTTTTAGGGCAGAAAAGGTGTGGGGTTAGACATAGCTGATCCAATGAATTATTCAAGAACATAAAAGTAAAGTACAAAGCATTACAAAGGAGGCTTTCATATCCTGGTGTGGTTTGTCCCTTTCATGTCTGAGTCAACTGAAGACAAACAGAAGTCTGTAGTTCTAAAAGACCATACCGAAGACCCTTCATCAATCGATCTCTTGGAAAGTGGATTTGCAACCCAGTTTGCTTCCCTATATGCATGTGAGATGCACAAATTAAGTGTCTTGGCAGCATCGAGGCACTCAGCCCAGTGTTGGAGAAGACGCCATGGTACAAGTCGTGACTGCTTCCTGAAGGCCTCCACCGCCAATGATGAATCAGATTCAATCCAGAGTTTATTCCATCTGAAATGGGTTGCATATTGAATCGCTTTTATGATGGCCCAAAGTTCTGCCTCATACGTTGTACCGCTCCCAAGGAAGTGGTAAAAGCATCCTTTTACAAATCCCCGAGAGGTACAAAAGACCTCGCCACATCCCGAAGTACCCGGCGCACCCATGCCAGCGCCATCAACGTTGACCTTGATATAACCTGCTATCGGGGGAATCCATCTAATGAATTTCATCATTTTCGGTCTTCTGCATCTCCCTGGAATTCCAATTCTACGCAAGACCAGAAAGTCGTGCATATCATTATTCATCTCCCCATTCTGGATACCTGCCGCTGCATGGATAACCCTGTGAATGCTCACCACACCTTCATGGAAAGAACCTGTTTTGTTCCGATGTGCCACCGCATTTCTGGCAAACCAAACATAGGAGAGCAATGTCGCCACTGCTGCTAGAAGAAGATTGTAAAGTTGCGGGCTTAAGCCGACTTCAGTTACCACAAAGAGAAGAATCATCAGCTCCTGTTGCCTACTCAAATTGATATGAATTCCAAATACATTCTGAATATAATTCCATAGCTCAGAAGCCATACTACAGTGTATGAAAAGATGACTACTAGTTTCCTCCGCCCGCAAGCAAATGTTACAGCCTGAAACAATCTGCCATTCGGCCAGTTTTAGCACTCCATGTAGAGGCAGTATTCCTTTCCATATTTTCCATAGGAAAATATTCCTTGAAGGAGGAATAAACAGATTCCTAAATTTGGAAAGCCACGCTGGAACAGAGGAGCTATGCTCACATTTGTGCCAATATAATCTTTTGGTAGTAAGAATTCCACACCAATCAGGTTTCCACACTAAAGAATAAACATTGAAAAATTTATAGCTTTTTATTTCAATGGCTATCGTGCTCGAAAGCATGCAAGCCATGTCATCGAAATTCTGCAAAAACTCATAAATTTGCATATTTTGCGTGCTGTACGGCAGCTGAAGTATTGTATTTAGAGGAGTGTCCAGCCAAGTACAGGTCCATCAGTTCAGGCCAGATTGTTTCGAGACAATCCACCTTGAATTAGAGATAATATCATGGTATATTTCTTTGATGGAGGGACAAACCGAAGAGAGGTAGTATCCAGAGAATTCATTCATCAGCCTGCAAACAAACCTGTCATTGAGGAATTCCAGTCCTTCATTTCCAGAATTTAGAAAATTCCAGACAAAGTTACCCAGGAGTGACTCATTGAACTTTCTCAAGTCCTTGATACCAAGGCTGTCCATGTCAATTGTTTCAGTACACTTTTTCCAAGCCACTGTGACAAGCTTCCTTTCATTGATGCATCCCATCGACATGAAGTTTCTGATTTTCTCTTGCATTTTATTAAGAAGACTGATCAGCCACCTGTAAATCGAGAAGGCATGCACTAACATGGGTATTAAAACTGAGTTGATCCAAAAAACCCTTCCTGCTTGTGACAGAGATTTCCCTTTCCACCGGGCAAGTTGGTTGATGGCTCTTGTCGCAATCGATTCAAAATTAGAACATCTTGGATTTCCCCAAAAGAGAGGAACCCCGAGGTATGTAAATGGTAATGAACTCCTCTTCACACCCCTAATATGGGCATAGCATATCTGCCTATAATTGAACATTCCTTTTCCAAAGATTATGAATGATTTCCCCGATCTAATGGATTGCCCTGCGGCCTCCTCATAAGGACGAAAGAGCTTATTTATTGAAATAATTTTTGTATGGTTTGCCTCCCCAAAAAGGATGATATCATCAGCATAGAGCAGATGAGATGGTACATGAAGATCCCTACTTGCTTTAAGTGGTGTGAAGAAGCTTTAATTCACCAAGCCAATAAGAAATCGGCTTAAATAATCCTCCGCAATGGAAAAAAAAGAAGACCTGATAGGGGATCCCCTTGCCGGACTCCACGAGAGCAGCGAAAGAAACCTCTTGGGGATCCATTTATCATGACAGAAATTCTTGCACTCTCCAGGATATATTTTATAATCCTGATGAAATTTCCAGAGAAACCATATTTGCCAAGGATATCAAAGATGAAACTCCATCTGATTGTGTCAAAAGCTTTGGAGATGTCAAGATTTAGAGAAAAGCTGCCATGTCTGGTTTTCCTACGCATAACATTAACTCCCTCCGAGGCAATGTACAAACAACTTTTAATATTTCTTCCTACAACAAATCCAAACTGATTTGGAGTAACAATATCATTGAGGATCTTTGATAACCTGATAACAATAATTTTACTGATGACCTTCGGGATAGTGTTCCCAACTACAACTGGGTGAAAATACTTAATGTCAATCGCATTCTCCAACTTTGGAAGCAAGGCAATAAAGTTGGAGTTAGCCCCATGTGGCATAGATGCAGTTCTGAAGAAGTCCTTTATCGCAGAGGATACCTCAGCCTGCACAATATCCCAGAAAAACATGAAGAACTTATTGCTGAAACCATCAGGCCCCAATGTGCTGTCCATGTTGAGTGAATATCGGGAATTCCTGATCTCATCATCAGAGGGAATAGAAGCCAGATGCATGTTCTGTTGCTCATCGATACACGGTTCAATGGAATTAAAAAGCTGGCAGGTCCGTGATGATGGAGGTTCTGTGTATAGGTCCTGGAAATAATCCAACACTACACTAGTTATCTCAGGCTCTTCCGTAAAGAGGGATCCATTAACCCGTACAACACTAAAAGCTTTCTTTTCCTTTTTCTCCTTCTGAAGACAGTGAATGAATTTTGTGTTCTTATCCCCTTCTTGGAGCCATGTCACATTGAACTGATTTCTTATCAACCTCTCTTTTAGAAAAAGAAGGTCATCCAGTTTTGTGGTCAGCCACAATTCCTCCCGCGAAGGCTCATGTTGCTGCTGGTTCAGAAGTTGGCAGTGGGCAAGATGAGATTCAGCCTCATTAATTTCATCATCCAATTGGGAGAATTAATTCATGCTCCATTATCTCATATTTGATTTTATACTTTTTAACATGGAGATCACTTTAAAGAAGGAATTGCCTTGGGTATCATGACTCCAGCCACTAATGATAGCTTCTCTGCACACAGGAATTGTGATCCATGCATTATTAAACTTGAAAGGTAGGGGGGATGACCTTGCTAGACCATCTTGAAAATTAATCACCAGCGGGTTATGGTCCGAGTGGTACTTTGGAAGGGTATGCCCAGTAATTGCAGTAGGCACCCCGTTTTCATTTATTCGGAGAAAACATCTGTCAAGATTACTAGATTGCTGTCCATTTCTAGTGAGCCTTCCCCAAGTAAATTGATCCCCAGCAATTGAGATCTCTGTCAAGTTGTAGGAATCAATGCAGCAGGAGAATTCATCCGCAGCAGCACGAATGAAATGAGGACCAATTTTCTCCTCAGGCCTTAAGACTGTGTTAAAGTCCCCCACCACAATCCAGTGACAATCCATTTGATGGTTGATTCTTTATAAATCTCCACATATCTCTCGTCTTCTAATGTATGAGCAGGATGCATAAATGAAGGAGAAACAAGCTGCAATCCCATGAAAACCTGCTGATATGGTGATGATTTGAGGGAAAACTTCGACAGATAGAAGTTGAACCTCCTAATGGGTAAGGATCCATAATGATTCACCTCCATTGGAAACCCTGTTATGTGCCACCAAAGAATAGTGAAGGGAACTCCAACTGAAGCCTTTCCATTTACTAAACTCAACCTTGGGCTCGGCAAGTGCAATCAGCCCTGGTTTATAATGGAAAATAAAATAACTAAGAGAGGAGGCCATTGGGGAATTTCCAAGTCCTCTACAATTCCAGTATAGCATCTTCATTGATCCTGACGGTGTACCTTGACCCCCTTCTTCTTTGGTGGCCGCCCCACCGGTTTCTTGATAGGCTTAGATTCAATAACCAAGTTCGCCCTATCATCTTCATGTTGTTCTTGTGCCTGATCCGAGTCATCAGCCCAAAACATACCTGATAATGGAGAGAAAGTGTTCAATGACCACATTCCTTCCTGCACAGTTTTACCTTAGGGGTTCCGCTTCGCACATTTCTTTGGTGTAACTGTCATGAATCCGTCAGCTTCTGCAACCCCCTGAGCAAGATCAGGTAATGATTTCTCCGCTGCGAGACTCATAAGAGGGGTCAATGTCTCTTGAGGAGTTTCAGAAGATGGCAGCGCCTTACTGGCATCCACAATGACATTCCATGAGTGTGGCTCCACCTGACTTGGCTCCTTTGATTCCCTATCCAAAGGTGTGACATGAGATTTACATAAATCTGGAACAATTCCTCCAGTAATAGTAGGGGAAGGATATCCGACAGCCAGTAGAGCACCGGCCTCCTTGACTCCCTTGTCATCAGTTAGCACGAAACCAGAGACCACTGGAGGTACCTTTTACACAGAGCCATCATTTCCTTCCTCCTCTCCAGCCTTCACATGGGCTAATCTCGCTTCACTAGTAGTAGTATGGGATTCAGAAACCTGGACAGTAGAAACCTCTTTTAGATTACTGCATTTAGTGCCGTGTGATATAGAACCCCCGACCTCCATGGGGCCTGTCATTCATCCAGGCAGGGAGCTCATTGTAGGTGCCAATTCCTCATAAATCATTGATTTTCCCTTTCTCTTCTGAAAATTATCCTCAGCATGACCTGTTGTTTTACAAAAGTTGCAGAACTTGTTCCTTCTACAGTCCGTTGTTGAGTGACCTATTAAATTTCATACATTGCACAACCTGGGCCTCCTTTCATATTGTATCTCCAATGTGAGGGTGTCATCAATGGTGGTCAAAACAGCCTCTTCAACAAGGGTACTAGCCAAATCGATTTCCACCAACACCCTCGCATAATGACCAAATCTCGGATTATCAGTTTCTCTGTCAATTCGAATAGGAAATCCAACTGCCGATGCAATATCCCATAAAATTCTGGGATGCCAGTACAACCAGTTCAGCTTACAAATTCGAATCCACACCTGTGCACAAGTATTCTTCACATTAGATGGGTCAAAATTCCGATCCCATTCTTGTATGCTAAGCAACCCCGGCTTGAGGGCGAGAGAACCATAGCTCCACGCTCTCCTCCTCAATTCATCCGAGGGAAAAACAAGGTGATAAAAACCGTGCCCCATGGCTGTCATTTTCCAATCCGAAAAGCCCCACATTTCAGAAATTCGCTTCACAAGATCAGAGAACTTCTAGAGGCGCTCACCCTTAGGGACCAAAACCCTTGCGATAATGGAGTAACGACATAGGTTGACACATTCTTCAACCACCTATCTATCTGCCGTGACATGAGCAGTCCGCCCCTTTCTTATGATCTTCCCCAGAGAAGGAGCTTCAAAACCGGCAAAGGAGAATGAGGCCTCCGATTTTACAACCTCGACGAAATTTCTTTTTTCCTCGGCTGATGGCGTGACAGTCTCTCTTGACTTTACAACCCTGGGATTGCATAGTCGGAAGAGCTCATTATGCCCCACTGGATCCTCCGAGCCCCTAGTCAGAGAGACAGAGATACCCAGCGACGACGTATTCTGCTTCGAGGCCATCGCCCCAAGGGCTTTCGTTCCTCCTTCTTCCTCCATCCTTTATTGTTTTCAGGGTTTTTATCTATTTTTAGTTTTTGAGGGGTTTTAATTGTTTTTAGGTTTTTATGGTTTTCTCAGGGTTTTTTAGGTTTTTATAGGTTTCTATATTTTTAGGTATTTCTTGGTTTTTTAAGAAATTTATAGTTTTTAGGGTTTTTAGGGTCATTTATGTTTTTTTGAGTTTGTATATTTTTTGGGTTTTTAATGTTTTTTTTGTTTTTTTAGGGGTTTTACAGTTTTTATGAATTTTTTAACATTTTAATGATTTTAAAGGGGTTTTTTAGTTTTTAATTATTTTTAGGATTTTTATGGGTTTTAGGGTTATTAAATGTTTTAGTATTTTTCATGGTTTTTAGTGGTTTCTAAGGTTTCAAGGGTCTTTTAGGGTTTTTTGAATTTTTGTAGGATTTTAGGAATTTTATGTGTTTTTAGGTTTTAATGGGTTTCTAATGGTTTTTAATGTTTTTTTAGGTATGTTATTTTTTTATGTATTTATAGAGATTGCTTAGGATTTTTATTTTTTTAGGGTTTTAAGGGATTTGAGGGTTCTAGGGTTTTAAAAAAAATTTAGGGTATTTTGGGGGTTTTATAATTTTTTTAGGTTATTTATAGGTTTTATGTTTTTTAGGTTTTTAAGGGTTTCATAGGGTTTTAATGGTTTTAGTGTTTTTTTATGTTTTTAGGGGTTTTATGCCTTCCTTAATATTTTTAGATTTTTTCAGTTGTTTAGGGATTTGGATGGTTTCCGGAATTTTTAGGGGTTTTAGTGTTTTTATGGTTTCTTGGGCCTTTAGGGTTTTTAATTTAGGTTTTTAGGGGTTTAATGGTTTTGTATTGTTTTTAATTTTTTTAGGGGTTTGATTGCTTTAAAGTTGTTTTTTAGGGTTTCATGGTTTTCTATGGTTTTTAAGATTTTATAGGGTGTTATGTTTTTTAGGGGGTTTTAGGTGGTTTTAGGGTCTTAGGGTCTTATGGTTTTTAGATTTTTTTTATGGTTTTAGAGATTTTAGGCGTGTTTAGATTTTTATGGTTTTCTTAGGGGTTTGTAGTGGTTTTTATATTATTTGGTATTTTTAGGGATTTTTTAGGATTTTTATGTGTTTTAATGATTTTGGGTGGTTTTAGAGTTTCTCATGATTTTTATAATTTTTTAGGGTTTAATGGGTTTTATGTTTTTTTGGTTTTTAACATATTCTTAGTGTTTTTTAAGGTTTTTGGTTTTTTTAGTTTTTAGGGATTTTTATGGATTTTTTTGTATTTTTATTATTTATTAGTTTTTCGAGATATTTTGAGTGGTTTAGGGTTTTTAGGTTTTTTAGTTTTTAGGTTGTTTTTGGGTTTCCTATGATTTTAAGGTTTTTAGGGTTTTTTAACATCTTTAGTTGGTTTAAGGGTTTTTTGAGTTTTTAGGGGTTTAGGGTTTTTATGGGGTTTTAATCTCTTTTAGGGTTTTTAGGGTCATTTAGGGTTTTTGGAATTTTCATGGTTTTTTGGGGTTTATACATTTTGGGGTTTTAGGGATTTTTTAGTTTTTTATGGTTTTGGAGGTATTTTTGGATTTTCTAGAGTTTTACTGAATTTTTTAGATTTTTTGGTGTTTCTAGGGTTTTTAGAGTTTTTTAGGTTTCTTAAGGGTTTTAAGTGTTTTTTATTTATTTATTTTTTCTTAGGGTTTTTATGGTTTTAGTATTTTTCCCATTTTTAAGGAATTTTAAAGATTTTTTAGGATTTTTATTATTTATAGTTTTTTTAGGGACTTTGAGGGGTTTGGGGGGTTTTAGTGTTTTTATGGTTTTTATCGTATTGGGGTTTTACGATTTCTTTTGAGTTTCGTAGGGTTTTTAATGTTTTTATTGTTTTTTAACGTTTTTAGAGGTTTAAGGGGGTTTTAGTGTTTTACGTTGTTTTTATGGTTGTTATAGAGTTTTATATGTTTTTATGGTTTTTAGGGAATTTATGGTTTTTAGGGGTTTAGGGTATTTTATGGTTTTTAGCATTTTAGGGTTTTTTGGGTTTTTAAGTGTTTTAGGTTTTTAAGGTTTTTTTAGGGCTTTTTAGGTTTTTTACACTTTTAGGTATTTTTAGTGATTGATTTGGATTTTTATAGTTTTTAGGATTTTGTGGGATTTTAAAAGTTTTTAGGATTTTCTAGGGTTTTAGGAGGGTTTTAGGATTTTTAGGTTTTTATGGGTTTTAAGTGTTTTATGTTTTTATGGTTTTTTTGTTTTTTTAGGGTTTTTTAGGGGTTTCTACATTTTTAGAGATTTTGAAGCTCTAAAAGATCGAATAAGATATGAGAAGGGTGTTGAATTAGTTGTTCACTTTTTATAAGTTTCCACGATTTTAGAAACTTAACCCCATTAATCTGTTAAATTTCATTACCTTATCTTATTTTAGTAAATACTCATGTATGAAAAAGTATGAAATAAATTAAAGTACATAAGACTTACAAAGTTTGACCTTAGTGTGATAACCTATATCCTTTCCATTGTCACTCCCATGGGTATATGGAAATTCACTGTTATAAAGAAGTGAATAAAACATGATGCAAATCCTGTTGGACACCTTCTATATCCTAATAGAAATAATTATACATACACTCATTAGTTTAAAATTTTTTCTTACTAATAATTTAATCCACAAAAGAAAAGATCACAAAATTTTTTTCTCCATAAAACATTATCTAGATCCTCAGTCTGATGTGGTTGGGTATGATTCTCTCAGTCTAATTGACTCATTACGATGAACCTTTTTCTCAAACTATAATTCTCAATCTCTAATCAACTTCTCAGTCTGATCTTCCTCAGTGTGGTAATAAAACATCCAGTTGTCTAATCTTCTAACATGATCTCTTTCCATGGAAATAACTCTAGCACAAATTTTTCAACTTCCCGCCTTTTCGACTCATTGTAAAGGATGAAAAGTATAAATATACTATGCATGTATTTATATGAATATGATAATGGAAAATGTGGGAAACTGAAAAAACATTTCCTACTTAATCAAATTGAAAAACTCTGAGATCTATGCATATTTTAATGTCATTCTTGACCAATTCAGCTCTTCACAAATCTTATGGAATCTTCTTTAGTCTTATCCCTAATAGCCTTCTTGGACTTTCTAAACTTTCTTCAATCTAATGGAACCTCCTCATCCCATTAGGATGAATCTTCCTCAGCTCAGAAAAATGGAACATCGTCATCATAGTATGATGGAACTTCCTTAGCTCATTATGAAGGAACGTCCTCAGCTCATTTCGATGGAATCCTTCATACAATTTCTTTGAACAGTCAGATTTCTTGAACCACTACATAAAAAGATTAATCACTATGAAAAATTCATCTAATAGATCATCATTTGTTCCTAGCATGGTGGATTAGTGTCAACAAATCTGGTTATTCCTATGGTATACATCTAATGGAAACTTCACATAGATACTCTTCAAACATTATCATCATTACATTAAAATAATTTTGAAAACTTCTATGTCTGGTACTTCTAGATCTGATCTTCTCTATCTCGTTTTCCAGAACTGGTAAGTACTATTCATATTCCTTCAAAATCCTCCGTTATTCAAAATATTTTATCATAAGGGTTTCTCATGTTTTATGTGAAGTCTATGAGCAAAAAAGCATTATTTTATTGACATAGGAAAGTATTATGAGTTCCCTTACTTTCTTCACCTCTGTTCCATCCAACTAAAACTCAATAAGATTGGTAGCACCTATTCTCCCTCTTTTTTCATAATGATTACATCAAAAGTGTTAAAGAAACCTTATAATATTTGATAATTAAAAACCATAAAATCAACATCTATCTTGAGGTGATAATTTAATGAACTTTATGAATCCTGGTTACCTTGAAACTTACATTCAAGTCTTCAACACCACTTTGAATTTATTTCAAAGCTTCTCATAACTTTTTAAAAAACATAGTTAATGAATGATCGTGAACTCCATGCTGATAGATCAGACACTGATAGTGTTTCCAATCAATAAATTTATATTTTGGATAACTTCTATGGTTGTTTCTTCTTAGTCCAATACACTGTGTCTAGTGATTCTCAATCCGATCATCTGCATCTGGAAAAAAAATTTAAAAAACGTTTCTCCCCCTATATGTTTGGGTTCAAAAATTTAGCAACGATCACCTATTTTTTAAAAACAATCTTTAATAAAATATTGTTTTTCAAAAAATAAAAAACATTGTCAAAATAAAAAATCACAATGTTTCTTAAATCTCTCGCTTTAAATTTGTTTTACAACCTTTGTTAACAAATTTTAAAACTCACCATTCTTCAAACACTAGGAAATTTCACAAAATTTTCTGAGACAACTAAAAATTTTCTTCTTTGATCAAATCATAGCCTCTATCAAAATAGAGTTTCCTGATAACACACTACTAGATAATGTAATTTTTTTATAAAATTATATTCCACGATGACAAGAAAATTTTGTGGACAAGTAAATATAAAACCTCCCTCACTTTTATTTTTTCTCTCCTTTTTTCTCTCCCCCTTGATTGTTATCTACTATTTTATCTGATAACCATATCATTATATTCATAAAATAATAATAATTAAAAACTTATTAAAAATTAAAAATTTATTACTTTCTGTACCCCTTTTTCAAAATAATCCAAAGCATGGTAGGGGACTTTCTTAGGATATTTAGGAAGTCACAGGGGGAGACTGAAAATGAAGTTTCATTCTAAACTCAAAAAACGTTTCTTTTAGAATTTCCACTATGAATAAATAATAAATTTGATAATTGATTGAGATATATTCCTGTAAAACAACTCTTGTAACAATTTATGTTTTATAAAGTCTTACGTTACATATATTTGTTTAGATCTAGAATTTTGTATAGTATTTTTAGAAATACCAATTACATTTTATTATCACAAGGTATCTTCAATGGTTTATAAACTTTTACTTTCAAATATTTCAGTTGATCTTTCATCCACAATATCTAAATACAAACCTGAGTTGCCGCAAAATATTCTAATTCTTTTTTTCTCAATTTTAATGAAATTTGTTTCGGAATATGATGAATTACAAAACATTTACACAAGAAAAATGTCCCTCCTAAGGTTTATTTTCAATAATTACAAACTCAATCTCAATCAGCATAATTATAACCATGAAAGATCATCTCAAAATCTATTTTGTATAACATCCCATATGAATTTGTTCCTTTGACATATCTCAAAATTCTCTCTGCTGCCAACACATTCCATTCTATTGGAATACTTTGATACTTGATACACAAAGTCATATCATAAACAATATTAGACCTTGAGGCTTTAAGGTAAAGTAGACTTTCTACCAGCTTACAAAAGTCTTTCTGATTCACTCTTTTTCTGAAATCATCTTTACTCAACATAATCCCCACTAAGATATGAGTAGAAAATTATTTGTATTCTACCATACCAAATTTTTTTTAACGATTCCCTAGAGTAATTTTCTTGATATATAAAATTGTATTTTTCGTTTTTGTTGAACTAGTATACCATGGAAGAATTTCAATTATCTAAACATTGAAATCTCAAAGAACTTTTTCATTTCATTACAAAATGTTTTAAAAAAATATTCTCTATCCCTACAAAAAAGTTATATCCTCCATATAAATAATTACAATTATAGTTCTGAAGTTTACATCATTCATATATATGTTTCTACTAACTTTTACTTTAGAAAAATTCAACATTCCCAAAAAATTATCAAGATTAGAATAACACGTATGTGGGTCTTGTTTCATCCCATAAAAATATTTCATCAATTTATATTTTTTTCATCCTCATCAAGTAGAAATTTAAAATTTTGTTCAATGTAAACTTATTATACAATTTCTTATTTGAGAAATGCTAACATTACATCTATATGATATGATTTTTAATTTCAATGAGTAACTACAGCTAGAAACACTCGAATAGTTTCTAACCGTTGAAAAAATAGAAATGTTTTCATTAAAATCTACAACTTCCACCTATGCATTTCCTTTAAAAATGTCATGATTTGTTTGTTGAAACTTCTCCATATTCATTCAACTTGTTTCTGTAAACCCATTTTTTATAACATTTTTATCTTTCAGATGTGAAAAAGTTTTAATGTTTCATTTTTATAAATTTCACCCAACTATTCATTCATAACATCTACCCATTAATTATATATAATAGCTTCTGAAACTGATTATTTATCAACTTTTGAAATGAGTTACACTTAATTTTATAATATTATATTCCTTCTAGTATGAACTAGTGCCCTCAAATTACCAATAATATTTTTGGTCTCAACATGTTTTTGTAAAGCATGAAATTTTAGAGTTCCTCTTCTTGCTTCACTTTCCTCATCACATGATTCATCTGGATCTTCATGCATAGAAATTTTATCACTTTTATTTTCATTTGAAAATTTAATCATTTATTTCTCAACGTTCTCATCAACTTTTTCTAAAATAAGTTGTATTCTCAGCAAATTTCACTTAATAAGAGCCCAAAACATTTTTAATATTTTGTTCCAAAATTTGTGACTTCTTATATTGGTTGAATAACCCATAAAAGTTCCTTACCCATCTTTCACATCAAGATTTCATATATCCATATTTTTTATTTTAAGTAAACAAAGACTTCTAAAATCCTTTATGTACTTTAATGATGGTTTTTCCTATACAAAATTTCATAAGAAGTCATGTTGGATTCTATCTTTAAAAGACATCTGTTATGAACATGTATAGTAATACTAACATCTTATATCCAGTAAAACATTGAAATTTTTTATTCTACCTACATGATTCTTCCCATTTACGTTAAACTTATATTTTTTCCTTTCTGATACTCCGTTTTGTTGTGGAGTCTATGAAGCTCTATTAAGATATTTAATTCTAGGATTTATAAGATAATTTTCAAAATTATTTCTTATAAAATATTTTCTATTACCTATTCTCTACTTCTTTAAATAAACCCCCATTCATTTCTCCAATTAATTTTAAAAGACTCTAAACTTTTATACCACATATGACTTGTGTTTCATAAACATGATGATTTTCATCTGAGTGAAATCTTTTATAAAAGTGAAAAAGTAAAAATCCCATTTTGTTGATTGATGTCTAATCATCCCATATAAATTCAAATGAATAAGTTCAATAGGTATAGTAGATTGAATCTAGAGGCTCTTATGACTTTATTAGTCATCTTACCTTTCAAAAAAGTTACACAAACATATTCTTCTTTTCTTTTCAATTATGGAAAGCATCAAACAATATCAAACTCAGAAAGTTTGTTCATGTTTTTATGCCCAAGGTGTCTAGGTCTTCAGTTCCCAGACTTATTTTCAACTTGAGCACTTAAGTAACATGATTTTCTAAATTCTTAAAATTAGAAGAGATTCATACTATTTATTTCTCATTTTATAATAACTTCTCCATCTTTGACACTTTTAATAATATAATAATATTTTAGAAATAAAACTTATTTTTCATCATCACAAAGTTAAATTAAACAATGTAAGTTATGTTTTAGTCCCTTAATAATCAAAACATCCTTAGATTTCAACTTTTTACCTTTAATATCAAATATTATGATTCCTATAATTTTTATAGAACTATCATTCACAAAGATCCATGTACCACCATCATGATTTTTAACATGTTTTAGGATTTTTAAGTTTCCTTTCATGTGTGAAGAACAACCACTATCAAGTATGTATTGTTTTTTCTTTTTTACTTTCTTTCAATTCATTATCAACAATAAAGTCTCTATCTTCAACTTTATTCTTTTTCTATTCCCTTTCTTTTAATTCATTAAAAACATTTCCTGGAAGAGTGTTCATACATTCCTTAGCAATATGACCTAGTTTATCACATATTCTAAAAACTTCTTCTAGAAAGTCAAATTGATTCCTCATGAGAATGTTTTTAACATATTGAGAATTCACTTTTTCAACTTTCTGTATGTAAGGAATGTAACACATTATAATTTCTCTATTTTCTTTCACTCTGATCAAACCTTCTTCTAGGAAGAGATAAGTTGTGCCAAAAATTACAATACATTTTCCCATAGATTACAAATCACTAAAAAACAATTAAATCATGATTTTATATTTAATTAAGATATTTATCTATAGAAAATATGTTGAGGTTGATAATTTCTTCCTTCTTTAAAAATCTCAGGAAGTTGACTATATTTCCTCCTGACTAGGTTTTTATCTTTTATAGATGAAATTGGTTTCTCACATCCTTTTCCACTAAATATTTCCCAACACCTTTTATGGAACTCGAAATGTTATAAAAATTATATGAAAAATTAATTTTTGATGGTGAGGAATTCACCTGATTCTTAATCAGAGAATTCTCAATATCTTTTGAGGTCTTAGATTTTACATCTGTAGATTTTTTGAAGTTTACATTCATCTTACTCAAGGTAATTCCAGACTAAAGATGTTTATACTAAAACTTATTGACTTATTCTTCCGTAGATGTTAATATATTATTGATATCTTAAACCAACATTCTCTATTCAATAACTCTTAATTTGTAACTTAATATCTCAAAAATATATTCTTCACACTGTTTGATGAAATCTTGTCATCTTTCAGAAACATCTTCACAATATTATTTCATTACTCTGATTTTGTTACTAAGATTTATATTTTATAAAGACATGAAACATGTTCTGTTCTAATTTGATAATCTCTATATAAATCTTCACCACATTCTTCACTATCTGAAGAATATTTTTATTTCTCAACTTTTGAAATGAATGTTATCAAATTTTCTAATGATCCATCTTCCAAATAAATTTTTTTAGTTGAGTCTAATTCAACTTTCATATTCAAAAAACTTATTTTTTTTTCAGTAAACTTATTATTGTGTTTGCTGGATCACTTTTCTTCTTTAGAACTTTTGTTCCACTTCTTCCATCGAGCTGTTTCATCAGAATCATCTCAATACTCACCAACTTTATTCTTAGAGAAATTCATAGCAAAGCGTCTAATTCCACCACACTCAAAACATTTGAGATTAATGTTTCCTCCAAAATTTACTCTTTCTATTCTATTATTCTAATAGATAAGAGACATGATTTTATCATTCAACTCATAATCCTCTTTATCTTCAAAATCACAAGGATTTTCATCATCATCATCTTGAGTTTTCATTTCTATCATATCTTCAAAATTCATTTAATCTTTAATATTATTTTTGAACATTGTATTTTCCTCATTTCATAAGAAATAAAAAAGTTATGAAATTCACTAAGAGATAAATCATCATTATCTTCTAAAGAGTCAATTTTAGAATCAAACCTATCAAGAATGTTTCTTATAAGTTTCTTCACTATAGTATAATATTCAATAAATTCTCAAAATACTATGATGTTGGGAACAATTTCATTTACCCTAGTGAAGTATTAATTAATATTTTCTTCATATCTTATTATAATGCATTCAAAATTTCTTTGTCTGATTTGTAGCTTTTTTTCCTTCCCTTTAGTATTCCCTTCAAAAACACATTTCAGCATGTCCCACACTCTCTTTAATGTTGTAAGACCCATCACCTTCATATAATAATTTTCTAATAGAGATATAAGAATATCATTTCTAGATTTTCCATATACATCAATATTTCTCTTATTAGTAAAATTAATAGGGAAATATTTCTTAATAGGTGGAAACCTAATTGTAGAAGAATTGACAACTTCCAGATCAAGAGATAAGAGATAAGGAATTATCTTATTTTTTCATCCATAATTTTTTCCTATCAAATATTGGAATTACACTATTGTTGGTAGAATTTATATTATCAATGATAAGTATTCAAAAATTGAACCTTATATCTAATACTAATTGAAGTTCCAAAGTTTAGAATAATAATGGACAATGGGTGGGGGTTGAATTAGTTGTTCACTTTTTATAAGCTTCAAGACTTTTAGAAACATAAACCCTAAAACCTGTTAAATTTAATTACCATATCATCTTTAATTAAATACTCATTAATGAGAAATTAGGAATTTCAGTAAAGAAAACCTGATTTACAAGGTTTATCCTCAGTGTGTGAACCTACATCCTTTACATAGCCACTTCTATGGGTCTATAGAAATACATTATTATGAATAAGTGAATAAAACTTGTAACAAATCATGTTAGAAAACTTCTATATACTGATAGGAATGATTATACTAACTACCTTTATTTTACAATGTTTCCTTACAAAATATTTTCACCACAGAAGAAAATATCACAAAATTTTTCTCCAAAAAAACTCTATCTGACACCTCGGTATTATGTTTATAGTTTTGGTTCCCTCTATTCGACTAAATAATTACGATGGAATCATTACAATGAACACTTTTCTCAAACTATACTTCTCAAACTCTGTTCAATTACTCATTCCTATCTTCCATAGCCTGATCTTTCTCTATCTGATAAGAAAACGTCCAATTGTGTAATTTTCTAATTAGATATTATTCTGGAATGATAAATCTGAAAAATATTCTTCAAACATTCTCCATTTCGACTTATGTGAAAGGTTTAAAAGTAATAATTTATTATGAATAAATTTATAGGAATCCCATAATAGAAAAGGAAGGAAACTGAAAAACTTTTCCCTATTACTCAAATTAAGAAAGTCATAGATCTATTCATATTGGAAATTAATTTTTGACCACTTAAGCTTTTCACAAATATTTTGGAATATTTTTTAGTCTTCTCTTTAATAATCCTTCTAAGACTCCTAACCTTTCATTAGTTTGATGGAACCACCACAGCTAATTATGATGAAACATCTATATCTCAGAATAATGGATCTTCCTCAGCTTAGTATAGGGGAACTTCCTTGGTTAATTACGAAGGAACTTCCTCATCTCATTACGATAACATACAAAATAAAATTTCATAAAACAATTAGATTTCATGGACCAATGCATCAAAATATTTGTTGGTGTGAAGCATTCATTTGACTGATTGGTGATTTTTCCTAGTCTAGTGGACTAGTGACAATAACTACGGTTACTCCTATTTTCTTAATCCAAATGTGAATTCACTCAGACACACTTCATATTTTTTATCTTTACTAAAAAAGACATCATAAAGATTCTATGACTGGTACTTCTAGGTCCAATATTATGTGTCCAGTTTTATGAAACTAATACAAACTATTTAGAGACCATAAAATACCTCAATTATTCAAAATATTTTATCATGAGTCTTTATCATGATTTTTGAGAACATTATGAGTAGAAAATCATCTTTTGATTAGCATAGTAAAGTATTATGATTTCCCTAATGTTTAACACCTCATTTACTCCCAATAAAAACACAATATAATTGGAATAACATATTATCCCCAATTTCTTTATAAGGCTTTCGTCATAAGTACCACAGAAAACATATGATATTTTTTAATTACAACCCCAAAAAGAATAGTATGAATTAAGGATAGAATGTAGTGAACTTTATAATTCCCGATTCCCTTGAAACTAACTTTCCAGGCTTCAAAACCACTATGAATTTATTTCATAGATTCTCATGGGTTTACCAAAAACATCGTGTACGGTTGATCTTGAACTTCAATATTATAAATCTAAGACTAATGGTGTGTACAATAAAAAACATTATATTCTTCATAACTTATGTGACTGGTTCATCTTAGCCCAATACTCTGTACCTGATGATTCTCAGTATGATCATCTACATCTGTAAAATAAAAATCTCAAAATAAAACTTTTCTCCACCTTTATGTTTGGATTCGAACATTTAGCAAAGTTCACAAGTTTTTCAAAAAAATTATTTTAAAAAAGATTAGTTGTCAATAAATAATAAATTTTTGTTAAAACAAAATATCACAAAGGTTCCTATATTTTTTAGGGATTTCTTAGGATTTTTATGGTTATGTAGTGTTTTATGGATTTTGGGCGTTTTTAGGGTCTTTATAGTTTTGTGGGTTTTTTGGGTTCTTATGGGTTTTAAGGGTTTTTATAGGAATTAAATATTTTAGGTGATTAAAGGGATTTTAGATCTTTTAGTGGGTGTTAAGGGTTTTTATGGTTCTTAATAGTTTGTAATGGTTTTTATGTATTTTTATTGTTTTTAGGGGTTTTAGGTTCTTTTATTGTTTTAAGAATCTTTCTGTTTTTTAAGAATTTTATGTAATTTAGGTTTTTAATATTTTTTTAGTATTTTTCATTATTTTTAGGGGTTTTTATGTTTTTCGATATTTTTTTTGGGATTTTTATGATTTTTATGGGTTTAAGGATTTCAGGAATTTTTTTATGGTTTTTAGGGGTTTTTAGGGGTTTAGTGTATTTTAAGGTTTTTATCATTTTAATTTTTAAGTGTTTCTAATTTTTTGAGATTTTTATGGTTTTCTTAGGGGTTTTCAATGTTTTTAGATTTTTTAAAATTTTTAGGTATTTTTAGGTGTTTTTGGGAATTTTATGGTTTTTATGATTTTTAGGTATTTTGAGGGATTTTAAGGTTTTTATTTTTTTATGGATTTTTGGGGTTTTGGGGTTTTTTTGAGTTTTTTGGATTTTTATTGCTTTTTACATTTTTTAAATTATTTTAGGGGTTCAAAGGTTTTTTAGATTTTTTTAGGTTTTTTATGAGTTTTGGGTTTTTAAGGTTTTTATGGGTTTTATGGTTTTTAGGGACTTTCAGGGTTTTTAGGTTTTCTATAGCATTAAACATTTTTAGGTATTTTTTTGTTTTTCTTAGGGATTTTCATGGTTTTTAGGAATTTATACATTTTTATGGATTTTTAGGGAGATTTTAGGATTTTTTTTTATATTCATGGGTTTTAGTGATTCTGAGGGTTTCTAGGGTTCCTTAGGGTTTTATGGTTTTTTTGGTTTTTAAGATTTTTATTTTGTTCCCTTAAGGTTTTTAAGGGTTTTTATATTTTTAGTGGTTTTTAGGGTTTTTATGGGGTTTTAGTATTTTTAATAATTTTAGGGTTTTTTTATTTTAGGGGTTTTTAGAGTTTTTTGGGTCTTTTAAGGATTTTATCATTTTTATGGTTTCCTATGATTTTAAGTATTTTTATGTTTTTAATTGTTTCATAAATACTTTTAGGGTTTTTACCGTTTAATAAATTTTTATTGATTTTTAGATATTTTTTGGGGTTTTTATTTTTTTTGGTTTTTAGGGATTTAGAGCTTTTTTGGGGTTTTTTTGGGTTTCTAGGGTTTTTTAGGGATTTTAATATTTTTAGGTTTTTATTGGTTTTATGAGTTATGTGGTTTTTTTGTTTTCCTTATTGTTTTTCACAATTGTTAGGTTTTCTTACTTTTTAGGGATTCTTTATGATTTTTTTGGATTTTTTTGGGTTTTTAGGGGTTTAGGGATTTTGTAGGTTATTAGGGGTTTTTAAAATTTTTATGGTTTTTAGACATTTTAGCATTTTTTATATTTTTAGGGGTTTTAGGTTTTTTTATGTTTTTATTGTCTTCTTAGAACTTTTCTATTTTTTAGGGTTTCTTATTTTTTTAGGGATTTTTAGGGCTTTTTAGAATTTTATGGTTTTTATATACTTGGGGAGTTAAAAGGGTTTTTAGGTTTTTAGAAGTTTCATGGAATTTTGGTTTTTTGATGTTTTTTAATGTTTTTATGGGTTTTTAAGGTTTTTACAGTTTGTTAACATTGTTTGGGGTTTAAATGGTTTTTAGAGAATCTATTGGTTTTTAGTATTTTTAATTTTTTTAGGGGTTGTACGATATTTACTATTTTAGGGTCTTTTAGGGTAATATAAATTTTTTTTCTTTTTTAAATATTTTTAGGGGTTTTAATTTTTTTGGTGTTAATGTGTTTTTAGGGGTTTTAAGGTTTTTTCATTTTTAGGGAATTTTTGGATATTTTAGGATTTTTATGGATTTTTTAGGGATTTTAGGATTATTAGGGTTTTAGGGTTTTTACTATTAGTAGGTTTTTTGGGGTTTTATGTTTTTTTTTTGGTTTTTATGGGTTTATAGGGATTTTTACATTTTTAGGGATTTTAGCGATTTTTATGGGTTTTTAGGTTTGTTAGTAATTTCTAATATTTTATGGTTTTTAGGGTATTTAGTGTTTTATGGTTTTTTTTGGGTTTTAGGATTTTACTGTTATTTTGATTTTTTATGGTTTTTATGCTTTTTTAAAGTTTTTAAACAAGTATGGGTTTAAAGGGTGTTTATATTTTTAAATGGGTTTATAGGATTATTATGGGTTTTAGGATTTTTTTTAATTTTTTCTGGTGTTTGATACTTCTCAGTAGGATTTTGGGTTTTTTTAGTGTGTTTTAGGGTTTTTATAGTTTTTAGGTTTTAGGGGTTTTATGTGTTTTTTTAGTTTTTTATATTTTTTAACATTTTTATGGATTTTTAGAGCTTGTTTAGTATTTTTATGAATTTTTAAGGTTTTTAGGGATATCGAGGTTTTTAAGGGTTTAAGGGTTTTTTTAGTTTTTTTGGTTTTTAATGGTTTTTGGAGTTTTTTATTATTTTTATTTGTTTAAATGGTTTTCAGAGTTTTTAGTTTTAATAAGGTTTTTATGAGTTGTATGGTATTAATGGTTTTTAGTGGTATTTATGGTGTTTTGTGGTTTTTAGTGTTTTAGAATCTTTTTAGTGTTTTAAGGTTTTTTTATAATTTTTTAGTTTTGTTGGGGTTTTAAGAGTTTTTAGTTTTTTTATGTTTTCTTACGGTTTTCAGGTTTTTAGGGTTTCATACATTTTTAGGGACCTTTAGGGGTTTTTACTAATTTTTATGGTTTTTAGGGTTTTTAGGGAATTTTAGGTTTTTAAAGGTTTTAGGGTTTTTGGGGTCTTAGTTTTTTAGGGGTTTAGTGTTTTTTGGTTTTCATTTTTTTCTTTGGGGTTTTTAGGTTTTTTAGTGGTTTTTACATTTTTATGGATTTTCAGTGATTTTTTATGATTTTTATGGATTTTTAGTGTTTTAGGGTTTTTTAGGGTTTTATGGGTTTTAAGGTTTTTATGGTTCTTTTGATTTTTTAGGTTTTTATAGTTTTTAATGTTTTTATGGGTTTTAAAGTTCTTTAGATTTTTTTGACAATTTTAGGGGTTTTGTGGGTTTTTAGAGTTTTAGTGGGTTTTTAGGGTTTTTATTGGATTTTAATATTTTTTATGGTTTTATGGGGTTTTATTTTTTAGGTGGGTTTAGGGGTTTTAGGATCTTATTGGGTTATTTTGTTCTTATTGGTTTTAAGAATTTATAGGTTTTTAGGGTTTTCCTAGGGGTTTTCAATGATTTTAAGGATTGTTTTTCATTTTTATGGATATTATGGTATTTTTATATTTTTTAAAGTTTTTTAATATTTTAGGAAATTTTAATTTTTTAGGGTTATATGGGTTTTTTAGTTTTTTTGAGATTTTAATGTTTCTTAGTATTTATAATTTTTTTGGGGTTTGAAGGGTTTTTATATTTTTAGTGATTTTTAGGGTTTTTGGTTTTTTAATTTTTTAGTGGTTTTATGGTTTTTTGGGACTTTTGGGTTTTTAACATTTTTCATGTTTTTAGGGGTTTTATGTGTTTTTAGGTTTTTATGGATTTCTTAGGGTTATTCATGGTTTTTAGATGTTTTTATGTATTTCAGTATTTTTAGGGATTTTAGGATTGTTATGGGTTTTTAGGGTTTTTAGGGATTTTGATGGGTTTTAGGGGTATTTATTGTTCTTTGGTTTTTTTGGGTTTTTAGGGGTTTTCTAGTTTTGGGGGTTTTTATGGGTTTTTAGTTTTTTTAATTTCTTAGGGGTTAAATGGATTTTAATGTTTTGGTTGGTTTTAGGGTTTTATGGGTTTTAGGGTTTTTTTAATTTTTTTAGGTTTTTAGGGGTTTTAAATTTTTTTACGTTTTTATGGTTTTTTATGTTTCCTCAGTATTTTAGAGTTTTTTATATTTTATAGGATCTTTATGGATATTTTTAAGATTTTTATTATTTTTTGGGTTTTGACAGATTTTGAGGGGTTAGAGTTCAAAGGATTTTTAGGTTTTTTATGGTTTTTTGTGTTTTTGGTGGTTTTTGGATTTTTTATGGTATTTAAGGTTTTTTATAGTTTTTAAACATTTAGGAATTTAAATGGTTTTTAGAGTTTTAGTACATTTTTAGGGGATTTATGGTTTTTTAGTGTTTTTATGGATTTTAGTGGCTTTATGGTTTATAATGTTTATAGGGTTTTTAGGGTCTTTAAGGGTTTTATTGTTTGTTTGGTTTTTAAGGGTTTTAATTAGTTTTAGGATTTTAAGGTTTTCTTAGGGTTTTCTAGAGATTCTAGTGTATTTTACGTTTTTAGAGTTTTTTGGGATTTTTTAGGTTTTTTATGGTTTTTTTGCGTTTTTAGTGATTTTGTTGGTTTTTTGGGTTTTTATGTATTTTAGGTTTTTTACAATTTTTTAGGTATTTGGGGGTTTTGAAGTGTTTTGAGGGTTTTATGTTTATCATAGTGTTTTTGAAGGTTTTTAGGGTTTTTACATTTTTCAGCTTTTAGATATTTTTTAGGATTTTTTCGTCTTTTCGCGTTTTTAGGGATTTTGAAGGTTTTAGGGTTTTTTGAGTTTCTAGGGTTTTTTTTGGAATTTTATGTTTTTTTAGTTTTTTAGGATTTTAATGGGTTTTAGAGTATTTAATTTTTATAGGGGTTTAAAAGATTTTTAAAGTTATTAGTGGTTTTTAGTGTTTTTATGGGTTTTTAGGGTTTTTAAAGTTGTTAGGTGTTTTTGGGTATTTTTATTTTTAGGGGTTTTTAAGGTTTTTTAGGGTTTTTAGGGTTCTTATAATTTCTAGTTTTTTAAGTGGTTTTAGGTGTTTAATGTTTTTCTAGGGGTTTATTATGGGATTTTGGGATTTTTAGTGTTTTTTACAATTGTAGGGGTTTCTACAGATTTTTTATGATTTTTATGGTTTTATGATTTTTATGTATTTTGTTTGTTTTTATAGTTTTTATGGTTTTTAGAGTTTTTTAACATTTTTACGGATTGAATAGTTTTTAGATTTTTTTTGTGTTCATTTGTTTTTTTTGGTTTTTAGGGTTTTTTTTTTGTTTTTAGGGTTTTTATGGTTTTTAAAGTTTTTAGGTTTTTAGGGGATTTAAATATTTTTATTTTTTAGGGGTTTCATAGGGGTTTTTAGGGTTTTAGGTTTTTTACATTTTTATGGATTTTTAGGGAATTTTTAATATTTAATGGAATTTTGTTGTTCTATGTATTTTGACGTTTTTAGGGTTCTTTAAGGGTTTTATTTTGTTTTTGGTAGTTTTTGGGTTTTTTTAGTATTTAAGGGGCTTATGTGGGTTTTTGAGTTTTTTTAACATTTTTAGGGGTTTAAAGGGTTTTTAATGTTTTTAACAGTTTTAGGTTTTTTAAGGTTTTACTAGTTTTATGATTTTTAGGTTTTTTTTGGGTTTTTAGGGATTTAAGGGTTTTTAGGGTTTTATTGTTTTTAGCAATTTTAGGGTTTTTACGGGTTTTATGAAATATTTTTTTAATGTTTTCATAGGGGTATTCTGTTTTTTTTTTTGAGTTTTTTACATTTTAATAGATATTTAGGGATTTTTTAGGTTTTAATGGGGTTTAGGGGTTTTGTATATTTTTAGGGTTTTGTATGGTTTTTAGGGGGTTTAGTGCATTAGGATAATTATGGGGTTTTGTGGTTTTTTTAGTTTTTTAGGGTTTTTTTTTGTTTTTTTAGTTTTTCTAAGATTTTTATGTGATTAAAGGGTTTTTAGAGTTTTTATTTGGTTTTTAGGTTTTTATGAGTTTTTAGGGTTTTATGATTTTTGGGGTTTTATGGGGTTTTATGGATTTTAGGGACTTCATGTGTTTTTATCATTTTTAGGTTTTTAGGGGTTTTATGTGTTTCTATGTTTTTTATCTTTTCTTAGGGTTGTTTAGGTTTTTTAGAATTTTTTATATATTTTTAGGGATATTAGGATTTTCATGGTTTTTGGGTGATTTTAGGATTTTTAGGGGTTTTATGGTTTTTTATTGGTTTATGGTTTTTGTGGGTTTTAGCGTTATTTAGGTTTTTTAAGGGTTTACATTTTTTAGGATTGTAAGGTTTTGTTATGGTATTTATTGGTTCTTAGGGTTATTTTACTTTATAGGGGTTTTTATGGATATTTTTAAGGATTTTTATGTTTTTAGGGTCATTTGCGATTTGTGGTGTTTTTAGGGTCTTTAGGGGTTTTGTGGTTTTATTCGGCATTTTGGGGATTTTTTGTTTTTTAGTGTCTCTAATGTTTTTAGAGTTTTTTTCTGGTTTTTTAGATTTTTTTAATATTTTTAAGGGTTTAAAGGGTTTTATGACTTTTTGTCGGGTTTTTGGATCTTTTTTAGGGATTTTAAGGTTTTAAAGGATTTTTTCGGTTTTAGGGGCTTTTAAGGATTTTTTGATTTTTTTGATTTTCTTTAAGGGTTTATGGATTTATGTTTTTAAGGTTTTATTAGGTTTTTTCAGGGATTTATGTTTTTTTACTTTTTAGGTATTTTTAGGGATGTTTTTGCATTTTTATGGATTTTAGGGTTTTTAGATATTTTTACGATATTTGGTGGTTTATATGGTTTTTTGGGTTTTTTGGGATTATTTGAGTTTTTTAGGTTTTTTAAGGATTTTTAGATTTTTTTTTAAAATTTATGTTTTTAAAGGATTTTTATAGTTTTATTGGGTTTTATTGGTTTTTAGGTTTTTAACGTTGTATGGGTTTTGTGGTTTTTAAGAGTTTTTATGGATTTTAGGGTCTTTTGGGTTTTTTGCATTTTTTAGGATTTTATGGGTTTTAAGTGTTCTTGGGATTTTAATCCTTTTCTTTGGGTTTTAGTGTTTTTAGGGTTTTTTTTACATTTTTAGTGTTTTTTTGGTATTTTTAGGAATTTTTTATGTTTTTAGGGGTTTTTAGGTTTTCAGGGATTTTTAGGGTTTTTTGGGGTTTTAGTGTTCTTTAGGTTTTTTAGGGGTTTTGAATTTTTTTTTGGTTTTTAAGTTTTTCTTAGGGTTATTTAGGGTTTTTTGGGTTTCTATGTTTTTAGATATTTTTAGGCTATTTTATGATTTTTATGGATTTTTACGGTTTTTTAAGTTTTTAGGGTTTTTAGGGACTTTTTGGGTTTTTAGGGTTTTTAGGCAAAGAAGGCATGGACCAAGCGGGGAGATTGGTGGCTTAATTTATAAATAAATAAGAGTACAAAACATTACAAGGGGGAATTGTACATTCGGGTGCGGGTAGTACCCTTCTTGTTAGAGTCTACATGAGACGCACAAAAAGAAGGAGCAATGAAAGACCACCGTGAGCAACATTCTTCAATAGCTATCATGGAAAGAACATCAGTCACCATATTGAATTCCCTATACGCATGAGTGATCATGAGGATCCGGTTCTTGGATAAGCTAAGGAATTCAATCCATTGGGGTAGGATCTTCCATGGAACCTTCCTTGAGTTTTGATGAAGAGACTCCACCGCAAGCATCGAGTCAGATTCAATCCAGAGATGCATCCGCCCAAATTGATTTGCAAAACGTACAGCCTTGATAATAGCTCATAGCTCTGCCTCATAGGCATAGCCATTCCCAATTAAATTATAGAAAATTCCCTTGACAAAACCTCAATAGGTATGGAAAACACCACTATAGCCTGAAGGACCTGGTGAACCTGCTGGCGCACCATTGACATTAACTTTGATCCATGACGGGATTGGTGGAATCCATCGAATGTACTTCATCAACATTGGTTTTTTACACTTTCCAGAAACACCAAGAGTGCAGAGTGTGATAAGGTCATTGAAACAGTTGTTCATTGTGCCTGATTGGATACACCCAACCATTCAAACAGCGCTGTTCATGGCAATAATACCCTCATGTATGGAGCATGAATTGTCCCAAAACATAGCAGAATTCCTCTCAACCCATAGGAAGGAAAAAATTTCCGCAGATGCAGCAAGAAGAAGATTATGGAGCTGCTCACTGCAACTGAATTTTGTAATAAAAAGAATCCTTTAGAAAAAGGATCCAGGTGAAAACGGAGACCAATACGTCTTGTATGTGGTTCTATAATCTATGCACAAGATTGAATTCAATAAAAAGGTGTTGTACACTTTCAGTATCTCATAAACAGAGGCTGTAGGCTGATATAATATTCCATCCATCTTTTTGCAACTGACCATGGATAGGCAGCCAGTTTCTCCAAATCTTCCAAATAAGAAGAATGTGTGTAGGGGGAATGAATTGACACTTATATTTCAGAATCCATGAGGGAGGATCCAGGACTTTCTAACATTTGGGCTTGTAGAACACCCTTGTAGTGAGCTGACCAATCAGATTTGGCTTCCAGATGAGAGTATCAGAATCAATGTAGCTATAGCGATGAATCTGGGAAATGATGTGTGCTCGTAAAATTTCATCCATCTCCATCAGCCTGGCATTGAGATCATTGATAGACATGTGTTGGGGACCTTGAGGTGCCTGCATGATTTCATATAGAGGATAGTCGAGCCACATAGTGAACCAACAGTTCAGATTGGAGTGATTTAAAATATCACACATTGATTGGGAGATAATGTCTTGATATGAGGATTTAATTGTTGTCCAGACAGAGGAGAGCATGTATCCAATGTAGCCAGCGCACATGTGAGCAGTAAATATATCCTTAAGGAAGTCCAGCTCACCTTCCTTGTGTGTGAAGAGGTTCTAGGTGAATTTGTCCAACAAGGCCTCATTAAAAACCCTGAGGTCCTTAATTCCAAGACCACCCATTTCATTGGGATTAATGCAGTCTTTCCATGAAAAATTTACCAATTTCTTTTCATTAATTCATCATGTCCATGAAAAGTTCTGGTTCTTGTCTTGAAGAGATTTGATCAGACTTACTGGCTATCTATATATAGATAAGACATGAACAATCATTGAGGTAATGACACAATTGATAAGGAATACTCTACCTGCTTGAGACAGGGACTTTCCCTACCATTTTTCCAGCTAATGTGTGATGTTAACAGAGATGCTTTCCAAGTGGAAACTCTTTACCTTTCCCCAAAATAGGGGGACCCCAAGGTATTTGAATGGAAGGGATCCTTTTTTGACACCAAGGCATCTGATGATTCTGTTTTTCCTCACATAGGAGCTCCCTTTCTCAAAGAGAATAGATAATTTACTTCAACTGATGTCCTGTCCAGCAACATCTTCATAATGAGTAAATATTTTCCGGATAGAACATATTGTTCTCATATTAGCCTTCCCAAAGAGAAAAATATCATCAGCATAAAAATGATGTGAGGGTACAAAATAGTCCTTCCCAGCTTTGATAGGAAAATAGAATCCAGCCATCATTGCATTAGTAAAAAAATGACTCAGATAATCTTCTACAAGTGAAAAGAGAATCCCAGAGATGGGATCTCCCAGTCTGACCCCCCGTGAACATTTAATGAAACCCTTTGGTGCCCCATTTTTTGTTTTTGTGGATTTTTTAGGGTTTTTTGAGCTCTTTAGGATTTTTATTTTTGTATTTTTTCTATGTTTTAGCGTTTTAAAGGGTTTCTATGGTTTTTAGTGGATTTTATGGGATTTTTTTTGTATTTTTAATGTTTTTATAATATTTTATAGTTTTAGGGGTTTTAATGGTTTTATGTTCATTGAGGATTTTTATCATTTTGTTTGGGTTTTTAGGGGTTTTAAGTGTTTTTAGGTTTTATTATGGTTTATCAGTTTTTTAAGGAGTTTAATTTTTTTAGGGATTTTTGAGGATTTTTATGATTTTTTAGGGTTTTTAGGGATTTTGAGGATTTTGAGGAGTTTAATTATTTTAGCATATTTTAGGGTTCTTATCATTTTTTAGGTATTTAAGGTTTTCATAGGGGTTTTCAGGGATTTATAGTTTTTTATGGTTTGAATGATATTTAGGTTTTCAAATGATTTTATATTCTTTCAAATTTTTAGGGATTTTGAGGTGTTTTACAGTTTCACGGTTTTTATTGGCTTTGGGTTTTTTAGGGTTTATTATGAATTTTATAGGGGTTTTAAGGTTTTTTAATGTTTTTAAAATTTTTATGGTTTTTATGAATATGGAGGGTTTTTTTGAGTTTTTTATGGTTTTTAGGGGTTTTATGGATTTTTTGGGTTTTAAGGTTTCTTCGAGTCTTTTTAGGGACTTTATGGTTTTTTAGAGTTTTTTAACATTTTTAGGCATTTAAAGGGTTTTCATAGTGTTTTGTGGTTTTGGTGTTTTTTTTTACGTTTTCAATGTTTTTTAATGTTTTTATGGGTTTTAAAGTCTTTAAATTGTTTTAGGGATTTTTGGGTATTTTATGATTTTTAGAGTTTTTTAGGTTTTTAGGGGGTTTTAAGTGTTTCTTGGTTTTTAAGGATTTCTTTGGGGTCTTTAGAGGTTTTTAGTTTTTATGTTTTTAGGGATTTTAGGGATTTTTAAATATTTATATGGTCTTTTAGGTTTTTAGGTATTTAATAGGTTTTAATATTTTTTAGGTTATTTAGTATTTTTCAGGGTCTATAGCATTTTTAGGTTTTTTGGGAATTTTAAGTGTTTTGAGGTGTTTATGGTTTTATTATTATTTTTCATAGATTTTACAGTTTGACAAATTTTTAGGGTTTTTAGGATTTTTATGATATTTATGGTTTTTAGGTTTTTAGGGATTTCTTGGGTTTTAGGGTTATACGGTATTTAGGGTTTTTTGGTTTTTATGGTTTTTTAGTATTTTTTGTGTTTTTAGGGTTTTTAATGTTTTTAGAGTTATTTTATTTTAGTGATTTAATGCGATTTTATAGTTTTTACTCTTTTTCGGGTTTTATAGAATTTTATGATATTTAATGGTTAAGGGGGTTTTATTTTTTAGGGGTTTTAGGGTTTTCAGGGTCTTTTAGGGTTTTCAGAATTTTTTAGGTTTTTTATGGTTATTAAGTGTTTTTATGGTTTAAAGTTTTTCTTCAGGTTTTTTAGTGTTTTTATTTCTTTAATGTTGTTATGTATTTATATATATATATATATTACATTTTTTATGATTTTTTACTGATTTAAGGAATTTTTAGGGGTTTTAGTGGTTTTAGGGTTTTAAAAGTTTTTTATGGTTTTTAGAATTTTTTGGTTTAGGTTTTTAATAGTTCTATGTTTTTATGTTTTTCTAAGTGTTCTTTAGGTTTTTCAGTTTTTTTTATTTTTAGAGATTATAGGGATTTTTTAGATTTTTACTATTGTTTCTAGTTTTTAGGGAAAAGTAGGTGTAGGTATAGGCTAGTCCCGACCCCAACAGATTTATAAGAAAAAGAGACGCAGAAACATGGGAGGCGTAGAGTCAAATGGCCCATACCCAAAGACAGCCCCAAAAGAGAAAACAAAGAAACAAACTACATATCAAAAGGGTCAACCTCCCCAGAATCCCCATAGGGGTCTCCGTTAGCACAATATCCTAAAGTCTCTTCTCACTCTACCATCTCCAAACTCCATCACAAATTTCCAGGAATTTTCCATATCAATAACAATCTTGGTATATATGCCCCTAAGCCTCTGCTGCTCTGTAGACTTGGAGGCCTTGGAGGAGGCTCTGGTTGCAATTAGCTTGGGGAGAGTAGAGTAGTCCCTTCTTGTCCTCCTCCTCTGTGGGGCAGGGGAGAGATCTCCACAGTCCACCTTCCTTCCTTGTAGAATGCCATCAAAACTCATCTCCCTAGTCCTAGAATTATCATCCTTCCCATGCTCAAAAACTCCAAGATAAGCCCCACCTATCTGACTACTAGATCCGGGTGTACTAAAAGCCCATGAATTCCTCTTTCGAGGGCATGAATTCAGGACAACAGAACCAAGGTCACCCATCAAAGCTTTATCCCACATTATCTGAGCCATTTTATCATTGATCATGTCATCATGAGCCTCAAAGATTTCATCCAACATTCCTGCTTCATCATCATCAGCCCAAAAAAAGTTCATGTCCAGCTTTAGGTCTGGCTCCAGCAGGAAGTCCTTTTGATGCTGCTCAAAAGATATTTCCATGCAGTACGACATTATCGTTTCAAAAATCTCAACACACAGGGGTAAGGTCTTATACAGAACTAGAGAAAGGAAATCATGCTCTTTAGTGCCCATGCTCATAATTGATGTTTCGGATAGGTCCTCATGATCCTCAACAGACCGAAATCCTTCATCCGTTCTGTCCCCAGTCCCAACAGCAGCAACCTACACCTCTCCCTACTCAAGAACTTGTTCAGTAGGAGGAAAACAATGCTCCACCTCTGTTCACCCCATTACTTCACAAAAAATTATTAGAGCCTCCCCCTAATGATCCATAGGGATTATGTTGTCATCCTTTTCCACTTCAGCCTGCATCACTCCCTGGTCTTGAATCTCCTGACTCAGCCCCTCCATGTCCACATTCTCCACAGCTTCCAACCCCACAACGTAGTTAGTAGTTTAAACAACAACAATTGATGAATTTTGTATCATCTACTCCCTCATCATCCTTGCATATGTGAGACCAGGTACCATTCCCTAGGGATTCAAAGGATGCACATCATCATCCCTATAAGCTTCAACGTGCACCTCTCACTGTACATTCATCTCGCACCTTGCCTTCCCATCATCCAAAATTTCTGTAGGTCCCAGCTCCCCAAAGTGAATGGAAGTTGGAGCATCATCCTACCTTTTCTATGGTAGATCATTATACACCTCCCCACCCTCATTAAGATCCTCACCCCCATCCTGTCTGGGGAAGGGACGTCACCTTCACGTCCTAAGTCACCCCTAAAACCCTTGACAAATTTGTTTACCTTAGCCTTTGAAAGGTTTCCTATTGTAGCCTAATTTGAGGAGAAGCCCTCTTCTTACACCCAAACATCCCTCTTTTCACCAAAAAGAGAATCTTTTATATTTCATGTCCTTCCCTCAAAATCACATGCCAACCCTAGCCCCAGAGAGCTAGCTCTCTGGTCAGTCCTTGCTATAACACACTCACTGCCCTTGGACCTTCAATCACTTCCTCGATGGAAAAGTTTCAAGCAAGAATCACAGTATCCAACCCATGATTCAAACACCATAGTTTTCTTCCATCAGAGTTCCTCACCAAGGGAAATCAAAAAAAATCAACAGGATCTTTCAAAATATTGACTTCTACACAGACCCTCGGGGAAATAGGGTGACAAAGATCCCTAGTTATACTATCCACACACAAGAACCATCCAACCATATTCCCCAACATTGAGATAATAGATTTATTTTGAAATTTAAGGGGGAGTTTTTGAAACCTCACCCATGTTTCCACCATCGAAGAATCTCGACGCAAATGGAAATAAATGCTCCATCAAAAGAGGGAAAAGAAGGCATCGTCGCATATTCAAGGAGATGCAAACCAGGCCTGAATGAGATCCTCCTCAGATAAAAAATGAATCAAAATGTGCCAGGAATCAATAAGACCCATAGTATCATGATCCCAAATAAACCAATGTTCAAACACGAACCTATAAAAAATTTCTACCGAGGGGTTCCAATTCAAAAACTGAGCAACCAGGGTCAACCTATGCAGAGTAAAATCCTTGTTAAACTCTATGAGTGACAGTTGCAGTTTCGAATGACCTTCGTGCAAGCATGACACCTTAGGGAAAAGCACATCAGCGGACAATATTGAAATGAATCAGGATCCGAGAATGGAACGAAGAGTCTTTCATCATTGAGGACCAGCAGAGGCCCCTCCCCCATGGTTGGGGGAGGCCAAGGCGCAGAATTCGTCAACATCTTTAAGATGATAGCGAGGAGGCTGAATCTCCATTACGGGAGCAAAAGAGATCCATCCTTGGGATTTTCTATAGTTTTTAGAGATTTAGTGGATTTTTAGGGTTTTGAGGGGTTTTATAGTTTTTGTGGTTTTTTAGGGATTTTTTGAGTTTTTAGGGTTTTTGTGGTTTTTATAGTTATTTATGGTATTATGGGTTGGAAGGGTTTTAATAGATTTTTATGGATTATATGTTTTTATCCTTTTTAGTGTTTTAAAAGGTTTTTGTGGGGTTTTATGGTTTTTAGTGGGTGTTAGGTCTTTTAGTATATTTTAGGATTTTTAGACTTTTTTAGGTTTTTTGGGCGTTTTAGGTGTTTTTAGGTTATTAATGTTTTCTTAGGTGTTTTCATGGTTTTTTATGGTTTTTTATATTTTTATGGATATTTGGTTATTTTTTATGATTTCTATGGGTTTTTACGGTTTTTATTGATCATGAGGGTTTTTAGGATTTTTAGGGCTTTTATGATTTTTAGGGGTTTTTATGTTTTTAGGGATTTTTATTGGGTTCTTATGATTTTTTTAGGGTTTTTAGGGTTTTAGTAATTTTAATAGTTCTTCGGGGATTTAGATTTTTTATGTTTTTTATGGGTTTAAGTGTATTTATGTTTTTAAGTTTTTCTTTGGGTATTTAGGGGTTTTAGGGTTTTTTTTGTTTTTAAGGATTTTTAGAGATTTTTTAAATTTTATGGTTTCTTTGTTTTTGTATGAATTTTGTGGATTTAGGCAAAGAGGGTGCAGGGATACTGTTTCTGATCCCAACAAATTTATTAATAAGAATAAAGTACAAGGTGTTACAGAGGAGGTTTGCAAAATTGGGTATGGTAAACCCCGTTCTTGTCTGAGTCCACTTAGGATGTAGAACATATAGGGGTTAACAAAGGACCACAATGAGCTCCTCTTTACAATTAACATCTTATAGAGGACGTATGCCACTCTATTTTCCTCTCTATATGCATGTGTGATATTGAGTATAAGGGCATAAGATGTGCCAAGGAATTATATCCATTGAGATAGAAGCTTCCAAGGTACTTGTATTGATTTTCTTTTGAAGGCCTCCACTGCAAGAAGTGAGTTGGACTCAATCCAAAGGTGATTCCATCGGAGGTGATTAACATATCTTACCAACTTTATAAACACCCAGAGATCCACTTCATAGTCAGTTCCATATCCTATAAAATGAAAAAAGAATCCTTTAATGAATCCACTGTATGTATAGAAGACATCGCCACCGCCCAAGGGTCCAGGTGTGCCAGAAGCCACGCCATCCACATTGACCTTAACCCACATCATGATCGGGGGAATCCAACAGATGAATTTCAGTATCATTGGTTTCTTTCACCTACCAGGGATGCTAATTTTCTGAAGGATCAAAAGGTCATTAGTGTGACTGAACATCTCACCAGTTTGGATGATAGCGGTGGCATGGATTTATCTATGAATGGAAACTGCTCCCTCATAGAAAGAGCATATATGATTTTTGTGCACAACAACATTACCGACAACCCAAACATATGAGAGAAGTGACGCAATTTCCGAAAGAAAGAGATTAAAGAGATGTGGGCTCAGATCAATGTTTTTTTCTAACTTTAGTAATACAGACAACCCCAACTGATTGTTGATGGCGAGGTTAACCCCAAAGTTTCCTTGGACATGCTGCCAAATCTCTATATCAAACTTGCATTGAATAAAGAGGTGTCTTTAATTTTCCTCCACCCATAGGCAAAGGCTTCAAGCAAAGACAAGTTGCAGCCCACTCTTTTTCAGTATCCCATGAAGCAGCAGCCGACCTTTCCATAATTTCAAGAGAAAAATATGATTGGGAGGTGGAATAAAAGGTTTTTTGAATTTGGACAACCAAGCTAGAACCGAAAAATTCTACTCACATTTATACTGGTACAACTCCTTTCTGTTGAGTGAACCACCCTGGTTGGGATTCCAAACCAAGGTGTCAACATCAATGAATGTGTAACTATTTATTTCTTCCATAGTAGAATCTAGGAGAATTTCACCCATGCCTTCAATTCCTTACACAAGCTCATCAATAGACATATTTCTCATGATTGAGGGGTTTGTACCATCCCATTACGCGAGTTGTCCAGCCACGACGTGGACTAGTAATTGAGACACGACCTCCATGAGACAATCCATTTCATTTTGGGGTTTATATCATTGAAGGATGACTTGATAGTAGGCTAGACTGAAGAATAAAAGTAACCAGAGAATCCATTCATCAGTTTATGTGTGATACGACCATTGAGAAAGTCAAGTCCCTCTTCTTTCAAAGTAAGCATATTCCATGAGAAATTTCCCATGAGCGACTCATTGAATTTCCGTATATATTTAATACTCAGTCCCCCTATATCAATAGGTTTGGTTCATGTTGTCTAGGACATAGTAACAAGCTTCCTTTCATTGACACATCCAGTCCAAATAATGTTCCCAATTTTTTCCTATAGTCTCTTAAGCTGACTGATTGGCCTTCTGTATATCGAGAATGCATACACACACATAGAAGTGATTACTGCATTAATTAATCAAACTCTTCCAGCCTGTGACAGGGATTTCCCTTTCAAGTTAGCAAGATGACTGATGATTCTAGAGGAAATTATCTCAAGATAGGCACTCTTGGGTTTCCCAAAAAAACGGGATACCAAGGTACATAAATGGTAGTGTGTCCCTTTTAACACCATGAAGTTTCACATTTCTGACCTTACTTGAATTAGATATCCATTTTCAAAAGAAAATGGATGACTTATCCCAATTGATTGATTATCCCTCCATATCCTAATAGTGGAAAAAAAGCTTGTTGATTGAGTTAAATGTTCTCATATTAGCTTGTACTAAAAGAAGTATATCATCAACGTAAAGGAGATGTGATGGCACATAAAGATCCTTTCTCTCTTTAATTGGAATTAATAAGCTAGAGTGCACCAAACCAATAATTCATCGGCTCAGGTAGTCTTCAGAAATGGAAAAAAGAATGCCAGAGAGGGGTTCTCCTTACCTGACTCCATGGGAGCATTGAAAAAAACCTATTAGGGAGCCATTAACCATCATAGACATCCTGGAACTACTCAGGATAGAGTTAGTAATTTTGATGAAGGTGAGATGGAAACCATATTTGGAAAGCACGTAGTAAAGGGAGATCCATTTGATGGTGTAAAAGGCCTTTCATATGTCCACCTTAAGGGAAAACTTCCCAGGCATTGACTCCTTACACATGATATTCATTCCTTCTGAGGCCATCTAAAAGAAAATATGAATATTTCCCCCTAGGATAAACCCAAACTAATTTGGGGTGATAATATCAAGCACAATCCTTCCCAATCTAGTAGTAATGATCATGCTGATAATTTTTGGGATGGTATTACCAAATGAAACCAATAATATGTCCTTGATGTCGATTGTATTATCCATTTTCGGGATAAGAAAAAGGAATTTAGATGAACCATGTGGAATTGAGTCATAAAGAAAGAATTCCATAATGGCATTAGTCACTTCTATGTGCATAATATCCTAGTAGATCATGAAAAACATGTTTCTGAATCCATCAGGGCCCGCTGAACTATCCACGTTGAGGGAGAAAAGAGTAGATTTAATCTCCTCTTCAGACGGGGTGGCTGTCAAGATCAGGTTCTGCCAGTCATTGAGGCTTGGTGAAATTGAATCAACAATTTTAGTTTTGTTAGGGATAAAAGTATCACTGTAAATTAGTTTAAAATAATCCACCACTAATTTAGAGATTTCATCCTCCTTCGTGAAGAGGGATCCATTTACCTGAATTTCATTCAGCCCCTTCATTTCCCTTTTCTCTCTATAAAAATGATGAAATAATTTGGTATTTTTGTCACTTTCCTTGAGCCAGGTGATGTAGAATTGATTTTGTGACAATTTCGCCTTCACTGTCAGGAGTTCATCCAGCATGGATTGGAGCTATAACTCCTTTCGGGATGGTAAATTCTGATGTTGATTGACAATTTGACAATGGGAAAGAAGCGATTCTACCTCCTTAATTTCATCATCCAGCATAGAGAAGGAGAATTTTCTACATTCCCTCAGCTTGGCCTTAATTCACTTGAGCTTAGATGTGGCAGTGAAAAAGGGGCTTCCATGAATGATGCAATTCCAGATACTGATGACAATTTCCCTATATCCAAGAATGGTAAGACACAAATTATTAAACTTGAATGATAGGGGTCTGACCTTGTGGGGCCTTCTAGAATCTTGATGACAAGAGGATTGTGATCCGAGTGGAACTTTGGAAGTTTATGTCTAGAAATTTCAGCGATAGTGCATCTATCATGAATCCGGATGAAGCACCTTTCAAGCCTACTTGCTTGTATTCTGTTGCCTGTGAACCTTCCCCATGTGAATTTATCACCAAAAATGTGGACCTCTATCAAGTTGCATCTATCTAAGCACCTTGCAAATTCTTTCGCATCATTATGATAAAAATAAGGACCAAACTTTTCATTTTGCAATATGATAGTATTAAAATACCCCACAATAACCCAAATACATCCAATTTGGTCATTAATTAGTTTCAAATACCACCAAAAATCTCATCTCCTTGTGTAGGCATAGGATGCATATACAGATGAAAGGGTGGCGACATCACCACCTTGAATAGTAGAGGTAGTTATGACTTGAGAAAAAATATTAGAAGAAGTAATCTGAATATCATCATTCTCGAGAACCCTTAAGGTTTTAGAGTCGTTGACATCTCCATTATGTGCAACAAGTGAGTATTTAAGAGCAGACCAACTAAACCCTTTCCATTTATCAAAGGTCATTTTGGGTTCAGCAACTTCAACTAGCATCAGCCTATTCTTTGAAAGAATTTGTTTGAGGGAAGAGGCCATGGGAGAGATCCCAAGCCCTCTATAGTTCCAAAAACGGTATTCATTAATTAACGTTCTTCCCTTTACCTTTCCCACCCATCTTCTTGGGAGCCAGACCAATGGGTTTTTTATCAGGCTTCAGTTTTCTTGTAACATCATCATCCACCTGCTCCAGATTGTCATCACCATCATTTGACCAGTATTTACCTAAGAGTGGCATGAATTTGTTCAGAACACATGTATCAACCTTTGGGGACATTCCATAAGGAGTCTTTTTCGCACACTTACTTTCCTGCATGGTGGTGAACTCAGTTGAAAGGTCTCCAGGTGTGCTAGTATCCTCAGATGAGTGATTTGAGGTCACCACCAAAGGGGAGCCCACTGTGACAGCCTGAGGATTGAGTTCAATCTATTGAATCCGAGGGAAACCATGAATTTGTGTTGGTGTTTTTTGAATAGAAAATTCAATTGGAGAAATAGACTCCAGCAATGGGCAATGTCTATTATTAGCACAAGAGGTAATGGGTGCTGCATCGGCCTGTTGCTTAACAGGATGTTGATTGTTCGCCACCTGCATACCCTTCTCAGCCAAGGGTGCAATAGTGTTCGAAAACCCCACATCATGAAGGGGGAGTAGGTTCCGAAGCTGCATCATCATGTTCTACATCCCCCTCCTATAGCTTGTCAATACTATTTCTACCTCCAGAGAAGGTGTGCACCGAGTCAGTTTTAGGTGCAACCTGAGAATGTGCTAGGAGGGTAACTGCCTTAGGTGAGTTCTGTGAGCCTGGGAGCATTTTAATGCTTCCAGATCATTGAGGAATTATATCCCCCCCAACCTTCCCTTGACCAGTGACAGTAGGAACATGTGAGTGAATTTTGGTGCCACCATCAGCTGATACCGAGCCATACCTGTCAGCCTCCAAGAGATTGGCCTGGTCTGGACTAGGGCCAACAGATAAGTCAAGATTTGTTCCCCCTATGGTAGAGCCTAAAGAAGAAGCAGGTCTTGACTCTGGATCTGAGTGATCATCCTGGGAGGATGTGGTGGCCACCTCGTTATGAGTTTTCAAAGTAGGGGCAAGCACTGGCTCGGTGATGTGTGAATTTTCAGGTGGCTTCTTCTCAAAGGGTGCATCAGATTATTTCTCTTTTCCCTTCCACCTCATCCTCTAGCAGTCTCCATCAATATGGCCTCATTGTTTACACCTGCTGCAGGTTGTTAATCTTCTATATTCAGTAATCTAATGACCAATAAAGTTACAATTCCCATAGAACTTGGGCTTTCTATCATACTGAATTTCAATATTCAGTGTGTCATCAATGGTGGTGAGGACCACCTCCTCAACAATTATTCTTTCCAGTTCAATCTCGATGAGGACTCTTGTATAATGCTCATACCATGGGTTATCAGTTTCTCTGTCAATTCGAATAGGGAAACCCACTACAGAAGAAATATGCATTATATTCTAGGATGCCAGTAAATCCAATTCAGCTTGAAAATGAGAATCTGCACCTCTGTGAAGGTTTCTATCACAATTTATAGGTCAAAATTGTGGTTCCATTCCTGAATACAGAGGATCCTAAGCTTGAGATCAATTTATCCAAAGCTCCATGACCTCCTTTTTTTAAGGTTTTTAGGGTTTGGAGTATATTTATGTATTTATGGATTTTTAGTGATTTTTTAGGATTTGTATAGTTTTTAGGGATTCTGAGGGGTTTTAAGGATTTTTATGGGTTTTAGGGTTTTGTGGAATTTTTTGTATTTTTATATTTTTAGGCTGTTTTTTGATTTTTTTTGGTTTTTATGATTTTTTAGAGTTTTTTTAACTTTTTTGGGTTTTAATGGGTCTTTAAATATTTTAGTGATTTTTAGTGATTTTATATGTTTTATGGTTTTTGTATGGTTTTTAAGAGTTTTATAGTTTTTAGAGGATTCTATGTTTTTTAGGGTCTTTTAGGGTTTAAGAATTTTTTTTATTTTTAGTGTTTTTATGTTTTTCTTGGGGTTTTTTAGGATTTTATCATTTTTTGATATTTTAGGGATTTTTAGGTCCTATTTAGGCTTTTTATTTTTCATTAGGTTTCCTAGATATTTTGATGATTTTTAGGGTTTCTATGGTTTTTAGGGGTCTTTAGGGTTTTTAGCATTTTTATGTTTTTTTATCTATTTTATGATTTTTTTTTGTTTTTTAAGTTTCCTTAGGGTTTTTCATGGTTTTTAGGGTTTTTTACATTTTTATGGATTTTTAGGTATTTTATAGTATTTTTATGGGTTTTTAAGGATTTTGAGGGGTTTGGGGTTTTAAAGGGTTTTAGGGTTTTTATTGTTTGTTAGTTTTAGGGTATATTTTCTGTGTTTTATTATTTTTACGGTTTTTAATTTTTTTAAACATTTTCTGGGGTATAAAAGTTTTTAGGGTTTTTTGTAGTTTTTTTGGATTTTTTGGGCTTTTTTATCTTTTTAGGTATTTTAGGGGTTTAAAATTCATTTAGGCTTTTCAATATATTTTATATTTTGGGGGGTTTTTAAGTGTTTTTAGGTTTCTTAAGGGTTTTCAAGGATTTTAGGGTTTTTATGGTTTTTTTTTATTTTAGGTCTTTTTAGGATTTTTATGGTTTTTATGGGTTTTATGGATTTTGATGGTTTTTAGGTTATTTAGGGTTTTCTATTATTTTTTAGAATTTTTATAATTTTTGGGGTTTTAAATGTTTTTAGGTTTTTTAGGATTTCTTAGGGTTTTCAGGGTATTTAGGTATTTTTACGTTTTTAGTGAAATAGGGATTTTTTGGTGATTTTTTTTTGTTTTTAGGGATTTTGAGGGATTTTTGGGAATTTTATGGTTTTAGGGTTTTTATGGTTTTTTGGAGGTTTTTGGGTTTTTTATGATTTTTAGTATTTAGTTTTTTAGAGTTATTTATCATTTTTTTTATTTTAAAAGATTAATAGTGTGTTTAGTGGTTTTAGGGTTTTTATGAGTTTTAGTGTTTTATAAGGGGTTTAGGGTCTCTTAGGGTTTTTAGTATTTTTTATATTTTATAGGGTTTTTATGTGAGTTTAGATTTTTATGGTTTTCTAATGGTTTTTCATGGTTATTATGGATTTCTACATTTTTAGGGGTTTTTTGGGCCTTTTAGGGTTTTAGGGCTTTATAGATAATTAAAGTTTTCAGGGGTTTTATTTTATTTTATTTTTTTAAGTTTTTCTTAGGGTTTTTAGGGTTCTTTATGTTTTAAAGGATTTTTGTTTATTTTTTTAGGATTTTATGGTTTTTTATGGGTTTTATATTTTTTATGGTTTTTAGAAGTTCTTAAAAATTTTAATGGGATTAAGAGTTTTTTTACTTTTAATAATTTCTTATAGGTTGTCCTAGTTTTTAGAGTTTTTTACATTTTTAAGTATTTTTAGGGTTTTTAGGTTTTTTATGGTTATTAGAGTTTTTATGGATTTTGAGTGTTTATTTATTTTTAGGGTTTTAACGGTTTTTAGCGTTTTTAGGGGTTTTATTTGTTTTTTGGGTTTTAAGGATTTTTATTGGTTTTTTATGTTTTTCTTAAACTTTTAATAATTTTAGGTCTTTTATAGGATTTTTATGGGTTTTTAGTGTTTTGAGGGATTTTAGGGTTTTTTGGGGTTTTTAAGGTTTTTGGTTTTTTTGGTATTTTGTAGATTTTTATAGATTTTAAGGTTTTTTAGAGTTTTTAACTTTTTTAGGGGTTTGAAGGTGTTTTTATGTTTTTAGTGGTTTTTAGGATTCTTATGGGTTTAGGGTTTTTATGGGTTTTAGGGGTTTTTAGCGTTTTTTAATATTTTATGTTTTTTTTGGATTTTAAGTGTTTTTTATTTTATAAGGGTTTTTATGGTTTTTTAAGATCTTTTATTTTTTTAGTAATATTTTTCATTTTGGGATTTTATGGGTTTTTAGGGTTTTTAGGAATTTTGAGGTATTTTTATGTTTATTTGGGTTTTTGGAGTTTTATGCATTTTTTTCAATTTGAGTGGTTGGGAGGGGGTCTAAACTGTTTTTAGTTTATTAAGGCTTTCTTATTGTGTTTCATGTTTTTTAGGTTTTTAACATCATTAGAGATTTTTATGGATTTTATGGATTTTGAGGGTTATTAATTTTTTGTATGGTTTAGGGTTTTTTAGGGTTTTTAGGGTTACTTCAATGTTTTAAGTATTTTCAGGTTTTCATTGGGTTTTTCATGGTTTTTAGGTTTTTAATGTTTTAGGGGTTTTAGGTATTTTTTAGTACTTTTATGGGTTTTTGGGTTTTTATTAATCGTGAGGTTTTTTTTGGGTTTTAATGATTTTAAGGGTCTTTTGGGTTTTTTGGTTTTTTCAGTATTTTAGGGTGTGTTAGGTTTTTTAGTGGTTTTTAATATTTTTAAGGTTTTAGAATATTTTTAGAGTTTATATTGGTTTTAGTTTTTTATGGTATTTATGATTTTTAGGTTTTTAAAGGTTTATAGTCGTGTGTGTTTATTTTAGGGATTTTTAGGGTTTTTAGGGGCTTCTATGGTTTTTAGGGGTTTTAGGGATTTTATGGGGTTTTAGTGTTTCTATGTTTTTAAAATTTTCTTAAGTATTTTCAGGGTTCTTAGAATATTTTACTTTTTTTGTATTTTTATGATTTTTAGAATTTAATTGTTTTTTTTCTTTGAGGGATTTTGATGGTTTTTAGGGTTTTTAGGAGGTTTATAGATTTGTTAGGGTATTTAGTGTTATTTATGTTGTTTGGGGATTTTAATTGATTGGAGGTTTTTATTGCTTTCTTTGGTTTTTTCAGGGTTTTTATGGGTTTTTAGGTTTTTAGGGATTTTTAGGGCTTCTTCAAAAAAATTATATATTTTTAGTGTTTTTATGGATTTTGGGGGGGTTTTGGGGTTCTTTAGGTTTTTTAAGGTTTTATGGTTTTTTTGGGTATTAGGGATTTTTTGATTTTTTAGGGGTTTTAAGGTATGTTAGGTTTTTTAACATTTTTAGGGTTTTAAAGAGTCTTTTGAGATTTTAGTTATTTTTAGAGATTTTTATGGGTTTTATGGTTTTTATTGTTCTTATGGGTGTTTAAGGGTTTTAAGGTTTTTATGGGTGTTTATGGTTTTTAAGGGTTTTCTAGTTTTTTAGTTTTTTTATCACAATGTTTAGGTTCTTTAATGCTTTTAATGTTTTTAGGTTTTAAGGTAGTATATGGGTTTTTTCTGGTTTGTGACTATTTTTATGTTTTTAGAGATTTTAGTGATTTTCATGGATTTTTGGGTTTTTAGGGATTTTGAGGGTTTTATGGTTTTTCTATTTTTTATGTCTTTTAGGGGTTTTATGTTTTTTCAGTTTTCATGGTTTTCTTAGGGGTTTTTAGGATTTTAGGATTTTTTATGTTTTTTGGTATTCTAGGGATTTTTTAATGAATTTTATGGGTTTTGGAGTTTTTAGGGTTTTTTAGGATTTTTAGGCATTTTTAGTGTTTTAGTGTTTTAATGGTTTTATGGGTTTTAGGGTTTTTATGAGTTTTAATATTTTATAAGGGTTTTTAGAGTCTTTTAACATTTTTAGGAGTTCGAAGGAATTTTAGGGTTTTTAGTAGTTTTTTAGGGTTTTTTGGATTTTTTTATGTTTTTAGGGGGTTTTATAGTTTTTAATGGCTTTAATGGTTTTTAGGGTTTTATATGATTTTTAGGGTTTTAGGGGTTTAAGAGTATTTTAGGTTTTTTAAAAGTTTTATTTTTTTTTGGTCTTAAGTGTTTTTGGTTTTAAGGTTTTCTTAGGGGTTTTAAAAGGTTTTAGGGGTTTTATGTGTTTATGGGGTTTTAGTGAATTTTTTATGATTTTTATGTTTTTTAGTGTTTTTGATATTTTGATGGTTTTTAGGGTTTTTAGGGTTTCAAGGGTCTTTTGGGTTTTTATTGTTTTATGGGTTTTAACACTTTTTACATTTATAAGGTTTTATTAGGGTTTTTGAAGGATTTAAGATTTTTTTTCATTTTTAGGGATTTTTGGGTATTTTTTTGGATTTTTATGGTTTTTATGGTTTTTAGGGATTTTGAATTTTTTGGGTTTTTAGGGTTTTTAGGGGTTTTTTTAGTTTTTTTATTGATTTTTAGGGTTTTTCGTGTTTTTAAAAAAATTTGGGTTTGAAGGGTTTTTAGAGTATTTAGTGGTTTTAGGGTTTTATGGGTTTTCAGTTTTTTAATGTTTTTAAATTTTTATGGTTTTTAGGGACTTTAGAGTTTTCAACATTTTCATGATTTTTATGGGTTTAAACTGTTTTAAGGTTTTTATGGATTTCATAGAGTATTTCATAGTTTTTAGGGGGTTTTATGTTTTTAGGGATTTTTATGGTTTTTTTGGATTATTATTCATTTTTAGGGTATATAGGGACATTGTTGGTTTTTTATTGTTTTTTGGGTTTTTTTTGTTTTTCAGGATTTTTTATTTTTAAGGGTTTATTTTTTTAGATTTATTAATGTCTTATGGGTTTAAAGTAATTTTATAGTTTTTGGTGGGATTATGGTTTTATGGGTTTTTAGGGGTTTTTTAGGTTTTTAGGGATTTTATGATTTTTAGTGTTTTTTACATATTTTTACGTTTTTTAGGGATTTTAACTTTTTTTAGGTTTTTAAGGTTTTAAAGGTTTTTTAGTATTTTAGGGGTGTACACATTTTTAGTTCGTTTTAGGGAATATTTAGGATTTTTAGGATTTTTTTTGTGTTTTATGGATTTTAAGGGTTTTCAGGGGTGATAAGGATATTTAGGGTTTTCATGGTTTTTTGTGTTTTTGGTGGTTTTTTGAGTTTTTTTGAGTTTTTTTAGTATTTAAGGGTTTTATAGTTTTCAACTTTTTTAGGAATTTATATGGTTTTAGAGTTTTAGTGGATTTTGAGGTTTTTTATAGATTTTTTGGTTTTTTTTGGTTTTTAGGGCCTTTTATGGTTAATATTATTTTTTATGGTTTTTAGGGTCTTTAAGGGGTTTTTATGTTTTTTTAGGGGTTTTTATAAATTTTAGGTTTTTAAAGTTTTCTTAGGGGTTTTCAGGGTTTCTAGTGTTTTTTACATTTTTATGGATTTTTAGGATTTTTCAGTATTTTTTTGGTTTTTTAGGTTTTTATTGATTTGGATGGTTTTTAGGGATTTGGGGGTTTTATGTTTTTAGGGTTTTTATCATTTTTTAGGGTTTTCAGGGGGTTTAAGTGTTTTAAGGATTTTATGTTTTTTATATGGGTTTTCAAGTTTTATAGGCTTTTTAATGTTTTTAGGTTTTGGGGATTTTATAGGATTTTTATGGTCTTTTAGGGTTTTTGGGGATTTTGATGGTTTTTTTTGTTTTTTTGAATTTTATGTTTTTTTCAGTTATTTGGGATTTTTAATGTTTTTTAGAGTTTTTTAATTTTTTTAGGGTTTAACGGGATATTATATTTTTATTTCTTTTTAGGGGTTTTAGGAGTTTTTAAAGGTTTTGATGGTTGTTAGTTGTTTTTATGGTTTTTTTAATTTTTTGGGGTTTTTAGGGTTTCAGGGTTTTTAGCATTTTTAGTTTTTTAGGTGTTTTAGATATTTTAAGGTTTTTAAGTGATTCATAGTGTTTTTGAGGGTTTTTAATATATTTTATATTTTTAGGGTTTTTTAGGGATCTTTTATGATTTCTATGGTTTTAAGATTTTTACAGATTTTTTATGTTTTTGGGGGTTTTTGGTTTTTAATTTTTTTAACTTTTTTTATCCCTTAAAGAGTTTTTTATATTTTATATGTTTTTAGGTTTTTTCTTTTTTTGGTTTTTTATAGTTTTTAGGGGTTTTAGCGTTTTTAGGGTTTTCATGTTTTTTAGGGGTTTTAATAATTTTTTCTTTTTAAGGGTTTATTAGAGTTTTTCAAGGTTTCAGGGTTTTCAAAATTTTTATGAATTTTTAGAGATATTTTAGATTTTTTTTTTGTTTTTAAGTGTTTTATGGTTTTTTTTGTTGCTTAGGGGTTTTTTGGATTTTTGGATTTTTTGGGTTTTTTGGCTTTTTAGGTTTTTAAGGTTTTTAGATTTTTTTATCATTTTAAGTGGTTTAAAAATATTTTATAGTTTTTAATGATTTTTATTGTTTTTACAGTTTTTAGTGGTTTAATGATTTTTAGGATGATTTTGATTTTTAGGGGTTTTAGGGGTTTTATCAATTTTTATGGTTTTTAGGGGGTTTTAGTATTTTTATTTTTTTAATGTATTCTTTTGTTTTTTCGAGGTTTTTCAATTTGTTTATGTTTTAATGGATTTTTAGGGATTTTTAGGATTTGTATTGTTTTTTGGGGTTTTATTGATTTTTATGGTTTTTTGGGGTTTTAGGGTTTTTAGTGTTTTTTGTTAATTTTGGGGTTTTATGGTTTTTTTTTAATTTTTTAGGGTTTTCATGAGTTTATAGGGTTTTTTTATGGTTCTAGGGGTTTTATATGGTTTTTATGGTTTTTTTATGTTTTTAGTGTCTTTTAGGGTTATTAGAATTTTTATGTTTTTAGGGGTTCAAAGTGTTTCTTTATTTTTTAGGTTTTCATAGGGTTTTTAAGGGTTTTTAGAATTTTTTATATTTTTCTATATTTTAAGTGCTTTTTGGATTGTTATGGTTTTTTGGGGTGTTTAGGGATTTTTAGGTGTTTTAGGATGTTTAGTGGTTTAGAGTTTTTTAGGGTTTTTAGCATTATTTAGGGTTTTAAGGGGTTTAATTATTTGTAGGATTATAAGAATTTAATATGGCTTTTCAAGGTTGTTTACCTTTTTAAGGATTTCTATGGATTTTTAAGAGTTTAATTTTTTAGGGTCTTTTGGAATTTGTATTCTTTAGTGTATTTTGGGTTTTTAAGGGTTTTATGGGGTTTTTCAGCATTTTTGGGGTTTTATATTTTTAGGATTTTTAAGGTTTTTAGAGTTTTTAAGGTTTTTTAGACTTTTTAAACATTTTTAAGGGTTTAAAGGGAATTTAGAGTATTTTGGGGTATTTTTTATGTTTTCAGGTGTTTTCATGGTTTTAGGGATTTTTTTTTGTTTTTTGGGGGTTTTAGGGTTTTTATTGGATTTTAGGTTTTTTAGTTTTTTTAATGGTTTTATGTGTTAATGTTTTTATGTTTTTCTTATGTTTTTTCAGGGTTTATATGGGTATTTTTAGGTTTTTAGGTATATTGGGGGATTTTTTTTGTGATTTTAATGGTTTGGAGGATTTTTAGAGATTTTGAGGGTTTTTGTGGCTTTATGCGTTTTTGGGTTTTAGGGGTTTTTTTATGTTTTTTACCATTTTAAAGGTTTTTATAGTTTTTAAAAGTTTAGTGGTTTAAATTATTTTTAATGTTTTGGTAGCTTTTATGGGTTTTTAGGTTTTTTAAGGTTTAGGGGTTTTATGATTTTTAGGGGTTTTGTGGAATTTAAGGTCTTAAGGGCTTTTAGAATTTTTTAGGTTTTAAGGTTTTTGAAGATTTTTTTGGTTTTTATTGTTTTATTAGTGGTTTTTAGTGTTTTTAATGTTTTTACATTTTTAGGGTTTTTTACGGTTTTTATGTTTTTTAGGTTTTTTAGTGTTTTTAGGGTTTTTAGGGTTTTTAGTGTTTTTAGTGTTTATTTATGTTTTTTAGGGTTTTTAAATTTTTTTTTGGTTTTAATGATTTCTTAGGGTTCTATAGAGTTTTTAGGGTTTTCTATGATTTTAGATTTTTTGGGCTTTTTTCTTTTTTTATGTATTTTTAGGGTTTTAGGTTTTTTTGGGTTTTTAGGGTTTTTAGTGGTTTGAGGGTTTTTTAGGGTGTTTTGGTTTTCTAGTTTTTATGGGTTTTTTTTTGGGTTTTTTGGGTTCTTTAGGATTTTTATGTTTTTAGAGTTTTTAAGATTTTTAGTTGATTAAATTTTTTTATATTTTTTAGTTATTTTTAGGGGTTTTATGGGATTTTAAGGTTTTTCAATGTTTTTAGGGGGTTTTGTAGTTTTTAGGGGTTTTTAGTGTTTTTAGGGTCTTTTAAGAATTTTATAATTTTTTAGGTTTTTAGGGATTTTAAGTGTTTTTATGTTTTTTAACTTCTCTTAATCTTTTTCAGGTTTTAGGGTTTTCAATATTTTTAGTCAATTTTATGGATTTTTTATTATTTTTACAATTTTTAAGGGTTTTATGGATTTTGATGGTTTTTAGGTGTATTTTGATTTTAACATCTTTTAGGGTTCTTACGGTTTTTAGGGTTTTTCTGTGTGTTTAGGTATTTAAGGTTTTCCTAGGGGTCTTCAAGGTTTGTTTTTTGTTTTTTATGTTGTTATGTATTTTTAGGGTTTTATAGTATTTTATATTTTTTCAGATTTTTATGGACATTTAGAATTTTTAGGGTTTAAAGGTTTTTCTTATTTTTTGGGTATTTAGTATTTTTAAGAGTTTTATTAGGATTTTAATTTTTTTTAGTTTTTAACATTTTTTATGGTTTTTAGGAATTCTGAGGGTTTTTGGGTTTTCAATGGTTTTTATGGTTTTTTTAGTTTTTAGGGTTTTTTGAGTTTTTTAGGAATTTTAGGGTTTTTAGAGTTCTTTTAACATTTGTAGGCATTTCAATTGTTTTTATCACTTTTATTGGTTTTAGGGTTTTTATGGGGTTTTATGCTTTTTATGGGTTTTATGGTCTTTAAGGGGTTCAAAGGATTTTAGGGTCTTTTAAGGTTCTTAGTGTTTTTTTTAAGTTTTTAGTGATTTTATGATCTTTATGGGGTTTACTTGGGTTTTTTTTGTTTTTTATTTTTTTAGGGATTTTAGGGCTTTTTAAATATTTTTATGTTGTTTTAGGTTTTTTTGGTATTTTGTTGGTTTTTAAGGTTTTTAGGGTTTTTAGTGTTTTTTAGGGTATTTAGCATTTTTTATGATTTTTAAGGGTTTCATGTTTTTTAGGTGTTTAAAAATTTCTTATGGTTTTTCATGGTTTTTACGCTTTCTTACCCTTTTTAGGATTTTTATGATTTTTATGGTTTTTAGGGATTTTAGGGATTTTAGGGATTTTCTGGGTTTTAGGGTTTTTTTGTTTTTTTGGGGGGTTTTAGGGTTTATTTTTGAATTTTTAGTGTTTTTGGGGATTTTTAATGTTCATTTAATGTTTTTAGTTATTTAAACAATTTTTATATTTTTTAGTGGTTTTTGGGTTTTAAGGAATTTTTTGATTTTTAATGGTTTTAGGGGGTTTTATTGGTTTTAGGGGTTTTTATGTTTTTATGTTCTTTTAGGGTTTTTATCATTTTTTAGGTTTATATGGGTTTTAATTGTTTTATGGTTTTATGTGTTTCTTCATGACTTTCATCATTGTTTTGGGGTTTTAATGATTTTTGGGATTTTTGGACTTTTTACGATTTTTATGATTTTTTAGTGTTTTTAAAATAAATGTGTGGTTTTTGGGGTTTTATGGTTTTTTATGGTTTTTAGAATTTTAGGATTATGTTTTTATGTGTTTTAAGGTTTTTATTGTTTTCTTAGTGTTCCATAGGGTTTTTAAGGTTTTATACATTCTGAGAGATTTTTTGTATTTTATTGGATTGTTACTATTTTTTATGGTTTATAGGGAATTAGAGGGTTTTAGGGTCATTAGGGTTTTTATAGATTTTGTGGATTTATTTTTTGTTTTTTAGTGTTTTAATGTTTTTCAATGTTTTTTATGTTTTTAGGGGTTTGATGTTTTTTGATAGTTTTTTATACGTTTTATGTTTTTTATTGGTTTTTAGGGGTTTTAAATGTTTGTGTGGGCTTTTATGTTTTTAGTGGTTTTTTTGGATATTAGGGTCTTATATTTTTTAGAGTTTGTTAGGTATTTTTGGGTGTTTTATGTGTTTTTAGGTTATTAATGTTTTTTAGGGTTTTTCAGCGTTTTTTATGGTTTTTAACATTTTTATGGATTTTTAGGACATTTTTAGGATTTTTATGGGGTTTTAAGTTTTTAAGGGATCATGAAGGTTTTTAGGGGTTTTATGATTTTTTAGGGTTTCTATAATTTTTCATGTTTTCTAGGTTTATTAAGTGTTTTAATGTTTTTAATGTATTCTTATGGGTGTTAAGGGGTTTTAGGGACTCTTACATTTCTATGTATTTTTAAATATTTCTAATGATATTGATAGGTTTTTATGTTTTTTAGGGATTTTGTGGGTTTTAGGTTTTCTTAGGGTATTTAGTGTTTTTTTTGGGATTTTATGGTTTTTTGTGTTTTCTAGGGTTTTTAGGGGTTTTAATGTTTTTTTACAATTTTAATAGTTTAAAGGGGTTTTATAGTGTTTAGTGGCTTTTGGGTTTTTTCATATTTTATTGGGTTTTAAGTTCTTCGGGGGTTTTTATGGTTTTCAAGTTTTTTAGGGGTTTTTAGGTTTTTAGGGTCTTTTAATATTTTTAGCAGTTTTTTTGGTTTTTTGGAGTTTTAAATGTTTTCAATTTGTTACAGTTTTCTTAGAGGTTTTCAAGGTTTTTAGGGTTTTTTACATTTTTAGTGATTTTTATGGGTTTTTAGGATATTTTTGTTTTTTAAGGTTTTCATAATTTTGATGATTTTTAGGGTTATTTTTGGTTTTTTAGGTTTTCCAAGGTTTTTGTCATTTTTTATTTTTAGATTTTTAAGTGTATTTTAGTTTCTAAGGTTTTCTTTGGGTTTTCTGGGTTTTTACGGATTTTTTATGTTTTTTGGATTTTTAGGGACTTTTTGGATTTTTATTTTATGTTACGGTTTTTAAGGATTTTACGGGTTTTAGGTGTTTTAGGGGTTTTAAGGATTTTTAGTGTTTTTAGCATTTTTATTTTTCTTTGGGTTTTAAGTGATTTTCAATTTTTAAGGTTTTCTTAGGTTATTTCATGGTTTTTAGGCTTTTATTTGTTTTTAGTGATTTTTAGTGAATTTTATATTTTTGTTATTTTTTAAGGTATTTAGGGAATTTCAAATTTTTTAGAGTTTTTAGAGTTTTTCTGGTTTTTAGGTTTTTAGTATTTCAGGTTTTTAAGAGTCTTATCTATTATTATGTTTTTCAGGTTTTCATAGTGATTTTCATGGTTTTGAATTTTTTTTGATTTTAGTGATTTTTTAGGATTTTTCCAGTTTTTATGGATTTTGAGGGTTTTTAGGGTTTTTAGGGTTCTATGTACTTTTTGGGTTATTGGGGTTTTATACTGTTTTTTGAATTTTTTAAGGGTTTGAAGATTCTTTATTGTTTTTTAATGTTTATTGGGATTTAAAGTTTCTTTAAATATTTTAGTTTTTTAGGAGTTTTATGGGTTTTAGGGGTTTTTTTACTTTTAGGATTTTTATGGTTTTTACAGGATTATAGTGCTTTAGGATCTTTTAGGTTTTAAGTATTTTTTGTGGTTTTTTAGAGGTTTTATGTGTTTTAAGGTTTTTATGGTTTTCATAGGGGTTTTCATGATTTTATCATTTTTGATGTTATAGGGATTTTTAGGGATACTTTAGGTTTTTTATATTTCTTTAGGGTTCTTAGGTATTTTGAGGGTTTTTATGGTTTTTATGGTTTTTAGGGGACTTTAGGGTTTTTATTGTTTTTTAGGTTTATTATTATTTTTAAGTGTATTAGGTTATTAAGGTTTCCTTATGGGTTTTCATGTTTTTTATGTTTCTTTATATTTTTAAGGATTTTAGTGATTTTTTAGGGATTTTGAGGGTTTTTTTGGTTTTAGAGATTTTTTAGTGTTTTTATTATGTTTTTAGTTTTTAGGGTATTTTTTGTGTGTTTTAGGGTTTTTAAGGTTTTTATTGTTTTTAAATATTTTTAGTGGTTTAAATGGTTTTTAATGTTTTTAGGGGGGTTTTGGGGATTTTTTCTGTTTTTTGGGGTTTTTAAGGTTTTTAAGGGTTTTTGGTGTTTTAGGGTCTTTTAGGATTCTTAGTATTTTTATATTTTGGGGGGGTTTTAAGTGTTTTTAGGTTTCTTAGGAGTTTTCAAGGTTTATGGGGTTTTTTATGTTTTTGGTATTTTATGGTTTTTTAGTATTATTATTGTTTTTTGGGAATTTTAGGGATTTTCATTGTTTTTAGGCTATTTAATGTTTTCTAGGATTTTTATCATTTTTTAGACTTTTTGGGTTTTTAATTGTTTTTAGGATTCTAATTTTTTTAGGGTATTTGGTGTATTTTATGTTTTTTTGTGAATTTAGAGATTTTTTGGGATTTTTTGTATTGTTATGGTTTTTAGGGATTTTGAGGGGGTGTTGAGATTTTTAAGGTTTTAAGGTCTTTATGGTTTTTAGGGGTGTTTAGGGTTTTTATGTTTTTTTGTAATTAAGGATTTTAGAGTATTTTAAAAAAAACCGGGTTTTAGAGGTGTTATAGAGTTTTTATTCATTTAGGGTATTTATCCATATTTAGTGTTTTATAAAGTTTTATTGGTTTTTAGGGTTTTTAGTGTTTTCTAGGAGATCTAAGAGTTTTTTTTGTTTTTAGTTTTTTATGCTTTCATAAGGGTTTTTCATGGATTTTAGTTATTTTTAGCTTTTAATTGATTTTTAGGGCCTTTTTGGATTTTATGGTTTTCTTTGGTTTTAGGGATTTTGAAGGGTTTTAGGTTTTTTAGGGTTTTAGGTTCTTTTATTTTTTTACGGATTTTATGTATTTTTTAGGATTTTTATGGGTTTTAGGTTTTATGATTTTTAGATGTTTTTATTTTTTTTAATTGGTTTAAACATATTAATTTTTTTAATGCTTTCTTATGGGCTTTCAGGGTTTTTAGGGTTTTTTACATTTTTCAGCAATTTTTAGGAGTATTTTGGTTTTCTATGGTTATTGGGGTTTTTAAAGATTTTGAGTGTTTTTTGGGGTTTTAACATTTTTTTAGTTTTTTGGGGTTTCAAGTGCATTTATGTTTTTATGGTTTTCTAAGGGGTTTTCAATGTTTTATGGGTTTCTTAAAATTTTAGGTATTTTATGGATTTTTTTATCTTTTTTATGTGTTTTTAGGGATTTTGGGAATTTTTTAGGGGTTTTAGGGATGTTTATGTTTTTCTTTGTTTTTAGGGTTTTTAAAGAAATTTAGGGGTCTAAATGATTTTTAGATTTTTAACATTTTTAGCAGTTTAATAGGGTTTTTTAGTTTTTATTAGTTTTTAGGGTTTATGGGTTTATATGGGTTTTAGGGCATTTAGGGTTTTTAGTGTTTTCTCGGTATTTTATGTTTTTTTGGTATTTTATGTGTTTTTAGTTTTTAATCTTTTCTTGAGGGTTTTTAGGCTTTTTATGTTTTTAGTGATTTTTAGGTGTTTTTTTGGGATTTTTCTGGGTTTTTAGAGTTTTTATGTTTTTTTAATGGATTTTAGTTTTTTTAGAGTATTAAAATAAAATATGAGATTTTTTTTTGGGGGGGGGGGTTAAACTATTTTTTGGTTATTATGACTTTCTTAAGGTTTTTCATGATTTTTAGGGTTTTTTACACCATTAGGGATTTTTTGGGAATTTGGGGGTTTTTAGGGATTTAAGAGTTTTTTACATATTTTGGGATTTTTATGTATTTTGAGGGTTTTAGGGTTTTTTAGGGTTTTATGGTTTTTAGGGTTTTAGGGATATTTCTAGGTTTTTAGGTTTTTCATGTTTACTTTTTTCCCTTCATAGATTTTAGGTTTTTTATTTTCTAGTGTTTTTAGGTATTTTTTAGTATTTTTATGGTTTTTATGGGTTTTTGGAATTTGAGGGTCTTTCATTTTTTATGGGGTTTTTATGGGTTTGTGGGGTTTTTAGGATTTTTTCAATATTTTAGGGTTTTTTAGGGCTTTAAATGGTTTATAAACTTTTTAAGGGTTTATATGAATTCTATAGTTTATAGTGGTTTTAGTGTTTTATGGTTTTTAGGGTTTTTTTATGGATTTTAGGGTTGTTTTTTATTTTTACGGGTTTTTAGGGTTTTTCAGGTCTTCTAGGGTTTTTAGTGTTTTTAGGTTTTTATGGGTTTTATTTGTTTATATGTTTTTAAGGTTTACTTAGGGTTTTTCAAGGATTTAGAGATTTTAACTTTTTTTGGGATTTTTAGTGAATTTTATTATTTTTATGGTGTTTTAGGTTTTTAGGGTTTTTATAGGGTTTCAGGATTTTTAGGGTTTTTGGTGTTCTTTATGATTTTAGGGGGTTTAATTGTTTTTAGGTTTTTTAAGTTTTCTAATTTCTTTTCTGGGTTTTAATGGTTTTAGGGAATTATAGGGATTTTTTAGAATTTTTATATGTTTTAAGGGTTTTTAGGGATTTTCAGGGGTTTTTTTGAATCCTTTAGGGTTATTAAGGATTTATGGGTTTTTAGGGGTTTATGTTTTTTTTGAGATTTTTAGGGTTTTTAAGGTTTGTTATTTGTTTTTAGTTTTTTTAGGGTTTTAAAGGGTTTTTAGAAAATTTATTTGTTTTTATGGATTTTAGGGGTTTTTAGGTTTTTTAAGGTTTTTATGAGTGATTATGGTTTTTAGGGGTTTTCAGGTTTGTAGGGTTTTTGGGGGTTTTAAATATTTTTTTGGTTCTTTGGGGTTTTTCATGTTTTTAGGTTTTTAAATTATTCTTAGGGTTTTTAAGGTTTTTTGAGTTTTTTTATGTTTTTAGGGATTTTTAGTGATTTTCATTGTTTTTTTGGGTTTTAGGGAATTGATGGTTTTAAAGTTTTATCATTTCTTAGGTCTTTTAGGGTTTTTAACATTTTGTAGGTTTTTAAGGTTTTATTATGTTTTTTAGGGTTTTAGTGGTTTTTATGATTTTATGGGATTTATGTTTTTATAGATTTTGAGGGTTTTTAGACTTTTAGGGTTTAGTGGTTTTAACGGTTTTAATGGTTATCGGGGTTTTGGGGTTTTTTAGTTTGTAAGGGATTATAATTTCTTTAGATTATTTTAGCATTTTTAAGGGTTTAAAGGATTTTTATAGTTTTTTAGTTAATTTTAGGATTTTTAGGATTTTTAAGTTTTTAGGGGGTTTTATATTTTTCATTAGATTTTAGCATTTTTAGGTTCTTATAGGTTTTTAGCATTTTTCTGTTTTTATGGGGTTTAATGTTATTAGGTTATTATGGTTTTCTTATGGGATTTAAGGGTTTTCATGTTTATTAATAGTTTTAGGTATTTTTAGGGCCTTTTAATATTTTTATGGGTTTTTAGGGTTTTTGGGTATTTTGAGGTGTTTTAGGATTTTGGGGTTTTTTTAGAGTTTTTAGGTTTTTTGGGTGTTTTAAGACTTCTTTGGATTAAGGGATTTCTTATGCATTTTCATTTTTTTCGAGGTTTTTTACATTTTTAGTTATTTTACGGTTTTTAGGAATTTTATGGTTTTGTAGTATGTTTAGGGACTTTGAGGGTATTTTAGGCTTTTTTATGGTTTTTAGGGTTTTTATGGTTTTTAGCCTGTTTTATTTTTTAGTGTTTTTATTTTTTTTAATGGTTTTATTATGGATTTTCATGATTTTATTTATTTTTTTATGTTTTTAAGTATATTTTAGGTTTCTAAGGCTTTTTAGGTTTTTTTTGGATTTTTATGAACTTTTTGGATTTTTATAGATTTTGAGGGTTTTACAACATTTCTGTTTTTTGGGATTTTTTGGTTTTTTAGGTTTTTAAAGGATTTTTTAGGTCTTAAAATTATTAAGGTTTTAAATTATTTTTGGAGTTTTTAGTGGGTTTTTAGGGTTTTAGGGTTTTTAGGGGTTTTTTGGTGTTTTTAGGGTTTTTTTGGATTTTATTTGTTTTTAAGATATTTATGGCCTTTTAGGACTTTTAGAATTTTTATATATTTTAAGGCGTTGTATGTTTTTTTAGGTTTTTAATGTTTTCTTAAGTTTTTTCTAGGAATTTAGTGTTTTTATGTCTTTTGACATTTTTAGGGATTTTTAGGATTTTTTTGGTTTTTATGATTTTGATGGTTTTTAGTTTTTTAATGGATTTTGGGGGTTCTAAGATTTTTAGGGTTTGTTATGGGTTTTATCATTTTTTATTTTTTTCTATTTTTTACTATTTTTAATGTTGTTTAATGTTTTTTACATTTTTAGTGTTTTAAAGGGTTTTTGTATGTTTTATTGTTTTTAGGGATTTATGGGGTTTTAGGGTTTTTTATTGTTTTTATGGTTTTTAGAGGTTTTTATGGCATTTAGGGTATTTTAGTGTTTTTATCATTTTTATGGGTTTAAGGTTTTTTATTTTCTAAATTTTTTCTTAGGTTTTTTTATGTTTTTAAGGATTTTTTGGGATTCTTTAGGATTTTTATGTTTTTTAAGGTTTTTATGGATTTTGAGGGGTTTTTTGGTTATCTTGGGTTTTATAGGGTTGTTTTTGGGATATCCCTTTTTTTGGATCTTTAGTGATATTTAGTGTTTTGGGGGTTTTAATGTATTCTTATGGATTTTTAGGGATATTGCGTTTTTATGTTTTTTCTGATTTTTATGGAGTTTTTAGGATTTTTATGGGTTTTATGGTATTTAGGGATTTTGAGGGATTATATTATTTTTAGGGTTTTTTAGGTTTTTTATTTATTTCTCGGTTTTTTGGGGGTTTTAACTATTTTAGGTTTTTAGGGTTTCTTAGGGTTTTTCTAGGTTTTTAGGGTTTTTTTACGTTTTTATGGATTTTTAGAGGTTATTTAGGTTTTTTATGGTTTTTATGTGTTTTTTGGGATTTTGTGGGGTTTGGGAGTGATTGGGTTTCTTTGGTTTATGTTTTTTGGGATTTTAGGGTTTTGTTTGAGTTTTTAGGGGTTTTAATGGATTTTAGAGTTTCTTAATGTTTCTAGGGATTTAAAGTGTTTGTAGGTTTTTTGTGGGTTTTTAGGGTTTGAATGGGTTTTATGGGTTTTAAGGATTTTAACGGTTTTATGGTTTTTAGGGTTCTTCATGGTTTTTAGGGTCTTTTAGGGTTTTTTATAAATTTTTATGTTTTTTCATGGGTTTTCATTGTTTTTAGTTTTTTAAGGTTTTCTTTGATTTTTTTCATGGTTTTTAGGGTTTTTTACGTTTTTTAGGGATTTTTAGGGCTTTTTTAGAATATTAGGGTTTTAGGTTTTTCATGAATTTGAGGTTTTTAATGGTTTTTTTAGATTTTAAAGGGTTTTATATTTTTTATATTATTAGGAGTGTTTATAAATTTTTAAGGTTTTCTTAAGGGTTTTTAGGTATTTTTATTGATTTTTTAGGATATTTCTACATTTAGTGTTTTTTATAGAATTTGAGGGGTTTTTTTGGTTTGTTAGAGATTTTATGGTTTTTATGGTTTTTATGGTGTTTTAGGATTTTTTTTATTTTTTATGGGTTTTAGTGTTTCTTAACGGTTTTATGAGTTTAAAGGTTTTTTAGAGTTTTTAGTGGATTTTAATGTTTTATTTATTTTTATGGTTTTAGTGGGGTATAGGGGTTTTTTTGTTTTTAGGAGTATAGTGTTTTATGGTATTTTTGTGTTTTTACTATTTTTTGGGTTTTTCATTGTTTTTAGGTTTATAAGGTGGGTTGTTCTATGTTTTAAGAGTTTTTAATGCTTTTAGGGATTTTTAGGGCTTCCTTTGAATATTTATGGGATTTTAGGGTTTTTAGGGATTTTGAGTGTTGTCATGGTTTTGGGGGGTTTTAGGATTTTAGGATTTTCAACATTTTTTAGTTTTTTAGGAACTTTACATTTTTTTAGGTTTGTAAGGTTTTGTAGGGTTTTTCAGAGTTTTTTCATCTTTAGGTAATTTAAGGATTTTTAGGTTTTTAGGGTTTTTTTGGATTTTGAGGGGTTTTAGAGTTTTAAGGGTTGTTATGGTTTTGGGGGGTTTTAGGGTTTTTTTTTATTTTTTATGTTTTTTATGTTTTTTAGTTTTTTAATGTTTTTAGGTGTTTAAAGAGTTTTTAGTGATTTTAGTGGGTTTTACGTATTTTTTGTATTTTTATGATTTTTATGGGTTTTAGGGTTGTTTATGGTTTTTAGGCGGTTTTTTGGTTTTGGGGGTCTTTTGGGTTGTTAACGTTTTTTAATTTTTTATGGGTTTTATTATTTTTTAGGATTTAAAGGTTTTATTATAATTTTTTAGGGTTTTATAGTTTTTATAGTTTTTTTTGTTATTTTTATGAAATTATTTATATTTTTTATGGTTTTTTGGGTTTTTAGGGATTTTGAGTGTTTTAGGGTTTTATGTATTTTTAGGGTTTATATCATTTTTAGGGTTTTTTGGGAGTTTTAAGTTATTTTTAGTTTTACATTTTTGGGGGTATTAAGGGTTTTTAGGGGTTATCACATTTATAGCGATTTTTTGGTCTTTTTTAGGATTTTCCGATTTTTAGGGATCTTAGGGATTTTAGGATTTTGAGGTGTTTTAGGGTTTTTTTTATTTTGTGTGTTTTTTGGGTTTTTTGGGTTTTTTTTAATTTTTATGGTTTTTATTGTTTTTATAGTTTTTATTATTTTTTTAGAAGTTTAAAAGGTTTTTAGAATTTTTAATGAGTTTTTAGGGTATTTATAGGTTTTAGGGAATGGAAGGTGTAGGGCTAGGATATCCCCCCCCCCCAATTTATAAAAGAATGCAAAGCAGAAAAGGGCTGGTGGGGTCAAATGACCCACCCAAAAAATCCTTGAACCCTCAAGACACCAAATCCCAAAAAACCCAGAATACAAAGAGAAATAAGTAGGAACTACAAGTCAACATCCTCATCCCCATAAAGATCCCCATCAGCACCATAACCAAAGGAAGAATCCGACTCCACCAACTCCCATTCAGAAGATTCATACTACTTATGGAAGGCTGTGTAATACTTTCTGAGATTTCGTTGCTCCACATTCAATTGCACCTTGCCAGACTGACCTTCCCTGCCATGAGCATCTTCCATAGCTTTACAGACCTTTGATGAGGCTCTGATAGAAATTGGAATGGGAAGAGAATAGTAATCCCTCCTTGATCTCCTATTCACTGGGGGTGCTACAAGATCCACCTTCTAGCAATGCACCACATCATCAATGCTCAACTCCCTGGGCTTGATACTCACATCCTTCTTGTGTTCAAGAGCGGCAGGCTCAACCCCACCTCTCTGACTACTAGGTCCAAGAATAAGGTCACTGTCAGACCGCAACTTCCTCTTCCAAGGACATGAGTCCAAGCCAGGAGAACTAGGGAAACCCATTGATGTCTTCTCCCACCTTATCCTATCCAAAATTAGCATTCATGATGTCATCACGGTTCTTGAAGAGGTACCCTAACCTTGAAGCTTCATCATCCTCATCCAAAATGAAGATAACATCATGTGGCAGGTCTGGTTTCTGTAGGATCTCTTTTTGATGTTTCTAAAAAGGGATCTCCAAACAATACATCATAATCATTTCAGAAATCTCAACACACAATGGTAATGTCTCAAACACAACAAAGGAAAGGCTCAGATCTAGTTTCTCAATAGTTCTCCTGACTGTTGGAGAGTTAGTATTGTACTTCTCAGACTCTGGGTCATCAATAAAACCATCCCTAATCTCAGAAGTATCAGCCAACATATTCTCAGGATCATGCTCAGTTGGTAAGGGTTTATGCTCCACTCCCACTTGACTCATCCCTTCACAAAAGGGAAGCAGATCCACTTCCTGTAAGTCCATAGGGTGTTTATAATCCTTAAACACCATGACTTGCAACTCTCCCTATGCCTGGATCTCAAGTCTCTCCCCCTATTTTCCCACAAATTCCAAATAATCCAATCCCACAAACTGATTAGAGATTAAAACCAACTCCTCTCCTAGGGTATTCCCTTGCACAACAACAGCTGAACTATTTGGTGATGGATCCCTCTCCAACCCTTCACAAATGAGTCTCAGGTGCTCACTATCATCCCTAACAAAAAAACCTGCAAATTAAAGGCCCTAACCCCATCCTCAATAGGAGCCTCACCCCCCCCCCAAATCACTGGCGTAAGGGTCGTCACTCGCAAGTCCTAAGTCACCCTTCAATCGGTTGAAGATGTCCTTTACTATAGCTTCTAATTGATGCCCCTCTACACCCTATCGGGAAGAGGGCCCCCCTTCTTCCACCCTAGAATCCCTCCCTAGGCTAAGTAGGGTATACCTCAGAGTTCCCTTCCTTGCCTCAAGCTCAAATGCAAACTCCATCCTTGGAGAGGTACCTTGCTGTTCACTTCCAGCCACAAGACACCAAATACCCTATGTCTACAATCCCTTTTCACATAGCCAAATGTGAAATAAGATTCACAGTAGCTCACCCATGATTCAAACACCACTGGTTACTTCCATTGAAGCTCCTCACCAATTTCAATCCAATCAAATTCAAATGGATCTTTAGAAACATAGACATCAACACAGACCCTCAGAGCAATCATGTGGCAAAGGGCCCTAGTTCTTCTAACGATGTAAAAAAACATTCCAACCAAATTTCATAGCATTGAAATAATAGACAGGGTTTGGAAGTGGAGGGGGAGCTTAGGAAACCTTACCCAAATCACCATCAATGGGGAATCAGAATGCAGATAGAAGTCAAAGCTCCACTATAAGAAGGAGAATCATGTATCATCACATCTTTGAGGAGGTGAAAAAAATGCCTGAATTAGGTCCACCTCGGAAGAGAATCCGATCAAAATGTGATAGGAATCGACCAGGAAAACATTAGAACGATCCTGGAGATCCTAGTGTTCAAACACAAACCTGTCAAACACATCAACCGGGGGGCACCAATTAAAGAACCAAGCTACCGGGGTCAGGCTATTTAGGAAATAACCCCTGTTAAACTCCATGATTGACAGTGGAAGATTTGGAAGACCACTGTGTAATCCCAGAACCTTATCGAAAAGCTCAATCTGCAGAAAATCTAGAAGTAAGTCAGGATTCGAGAAAGGGATACAATTTTTATCTTTATCAGGGATCAGCAAAAGCCCCACCCCCATGGAGGGGGGATTCCAAGGTGTAGACATCGTCGACATCTTCAAGCCGGTAGTGGGGAGGAATAATCTCAATCGATGGAGGTCAGAGAATCCATTTCTTGGTTTATTTAGTTTTTTATTATAGGTTTTAAGGGTTTTTATGGTTTTTAGGGGTTTAAATAACTTTTAGGGTTTTAACATTTTTATTTTTTTAGGGGTTTTATCTTTTTCTAGGTTTTTAATATTTTCTTAGGGGTTTTCAGGGATTTTTATGTTTTTTGGGATTTTTGCAGCTTTATTAGGATTTTTATGGGTTTTTGGGTTTTTACGAATTTTGAGGGTTTTATGATTTTTTGGGTTTTAGGGTTCTTTAGGGTTTTTAGTTTATTTATGTTTTTAGGTTTTTTAAGTTTTTTTAGGTTGTTAAGGAATAATTAGGGGTGTTTAGGGTTTTTTGAGTTTTTATCTGTTTTTATGGATTTTTACATATATTTAGGATTTTGTTGGATTTTTAGGTAATTTAGGAATTTTTAGTGTTCTTAAGGGTTCTTTTAGGGTTTTCAAGGATTCTATGGTTTGTATTGTTTTTTATATTTTTAGGGGTTTTAATTTATTTTGGGTTTTATAGTTTTCATAGTTTTTTTCAAAAAAATTACAAGTTTTTATAATTTTATAGTTTTTTAGAAATTATTTAGATTTTTATGGGTTTTTAGGTTTTTTATGGATTTTGAGGTTTTTTAGGGTTTTATGTTTTCATTTTTTAGTTTTAATTTTTTTGAGTTTTTTCAGGTTTTTAGGAGTTTTAGGGATTTTTAATGTTTTTAGAGATTACATGGTTTTTATATTTTTAGTATATTTTTAGTATTTTTATGGGTTTTCATGGGTTTTTGTAGTTTTTAGAGGTTTTATGGTTTTTAGGGGGAGTTAGGGTTTTTCAGGTCTTTTAGGGGTTTTAGTGTGTTTTAAGGTTTTTAAGGTTTTATGTTTTTTTAGTTTTTTATAATTTTCTTATGGTTTTCCAAGGTTATATGATTTTTTTACATTTTTTAGGGATATTTTTGCCTTTGAGTATTTTTATGGTTTTTTAGTATTTTAGGGATTTGATGCTTTTTAGTATTTTTAGGGTTTTTAATTTTATAGGGTTTTATAATTTTTAGATTTTTAAGGGTTTCAAATGTTTTTAGATTTTCAGAGATTTCTTAGGGTTTTTAAGGGTATATATTTTTTTTATGTTTTTAGGGATTTTAGGGACTTTTCAATATTTTTGTGGTTTTTTATGGTTTTTAGGTATTCTGTGGGGTTTTAGGGTTTTTAAGATTTTCAAGGATTTATAGTTTTTTGGGGTTTTATGGTTTTTTTATTTTAAGGGATTTTAAGGGTTTTTTAAGTTTTCTAATGTTTTTATGTGTTCAAATGTTTTTATAGTTTTTAGTGGTGTTTAGTGTTTTTATATATTTTTAGGGTTTTTTAAGTATTTAGGGTTTGATATAGTTTTTCAGGGTTTATTCGCTTTTTAGTTTCTTTTAGGTGGTTTTTAGAGTTTTTAGTATTTTTTTGGTTTCTAGGTGATATAAGGGTTTTCAGGTTTTTAATTTTATATTTTTTTATTTTTTCTTATTGTTTTTTTTGGATTTTTAGTATTTTTAGGTTTGTAGGCAATTTTAGGAAATTTTTCTGATTTTTATGGTTTTTATGGTTTTATGGATTTTGTGGGGTTTAGGGTTTTTATTGTTTTTATTCTTTTTTTAGGTTTTAGGTCTTCTTAGTTTTTTATTTTTTTTATGGTATTTTGGAGGTTTTTAATATTTTTAGGGGTTTAAAGGGTTTTTAGTGATTTTAGTGGGTTTTAGGGGTTTTATGGGTTTTTAGTTTTTTTTATGGTTTTTAGGGGTTTGATGGCATTTTTGGGGTTTTTAGGGTTTTTTTATTTTTTAGGGTTTTTAGGGGTTTTAAGTGTTTTTTTATTGAGGTTTTGTTAGTAATTTTCATGGTTTTTAAGTTTTTCTATATTTTTTGGTCTTTTTTAGGATTTTTATGGTTTTTAATGTGTTTTATGATTTTTTTGGTTTTTAGGGTTTTTAGGGGTTTTAAGGGGTTTTTAGTTTTTTTGTGTTTTTTTGGACTTTTTTCATTTTTAGGGTTTTTATGGGGTTTGACGTTTTTTTATGTTTTTAAGGTTTCTTTATAGGTTATCATAATGTTGGGGTTTTCTTAACATTTTTAGGGATTTTTTATGATTTTTATGATTTTTAAGGATTTCAGGGTATTTAGGGTTTTTTTGGGTTTTTTGGTTTTAGGTATTTTTGATTTTCTAAGGGTTTAAAGGTTGTTATAGTTTTGAAACATTTTTATGGGTTTAAGGTGTTCATTTTATTTGTACTGGGTATTTAGATTTTTTATGTTCTTTTAGTGTTTTAAGGTTTTTAGGGTCTTTTATGGTCTTTAGGGGTTTATAGGTTTTTTATGGTTTTTATGTTTTTTAGGCTTTTTAGGTTCTTTAAGTTGTTTTAGGTTTTTAATGTTTTCTTAGGGATTTTCAGAGTTTGAAGGGTTTTTTACAATATAAGTAATTTTTAGGGTTTTTAGGATTTTTAGGGATTTTTAATATTTTTTAGGTTGATATAGTTTTTAGGGTTTTTAGCATTATTTGGATATTTAGGTGTTTTAAGTGTTTTTTGGTTTTTAGGTTTTCATAAGTTTTTAAGATTTTTATGGTTTTTTAATTTTCTAGGGATTTTTATGGATTTTTTTGGATTTTTATAGTTTTTAGGGTGTATTGCGATTTTGAGAGATTTTATGGTATTTTTAGGATTTTTATAGTTTTTATGGTTTTTTTTGGATTTAGGGTTTTTAATGTTTTTTAGTGACTTTTATTGTTTTTAGAGTTTTTAAAAATTTTAGGGGTTTAAAGGGTATTGATAATTCTTAGTGTTTTTTGGTTTTTATTGGTTATTACGAGTTTTTAAGGTTTTAGGGTTTTTATGGTTTTTAGGGGGTTTAGGGTGTTTTAGGATTTCATAATTCCTTAGGTTTTTAGGGCTTTTATGTGTTTTTCGGGTTTTAAGGTTTTCTTATGAATTTTTTGGATTTTTAACACTTTTAGGTATTTTTACAGTTTTTTTAGGATTTTTATAGGTATTCAGTTTTTTAGAGATTTTGAGGTTTTTGGGTTTTCTAATGTTTAGGGGTTTTTGGGTTTTTATAATTATAATGTTTTAGGGGTTTTATGTTTTTTTAGTTTTTTAAGGTTTTTTAATGGGTTTTCAAGGTTTTTTGGGGGGTTTTTTACGTTTTTAGGAATATTTAGGGATTTTTAGGATTTTTATGGTTTCCAAGGGTTTTATGGATTTTACGTTTTAGGGTTTTAGAGTTTTTTGGGTTTTTTGTTTTTTGGGTTTTACGGGGTTTTTTGTGTTTTTTAATATTTGTAATGTTTTTCAGTGTTTTTAACTTTTTTAGGGGCTTAATGTGTTTTTAGAGTTTTTATTGGGGGTTTTAAGGTTTTGTAATGTTTTTAGGGGTTTTATGGGTTTTAGAGGTTTTTAGGGTTTTTTTCGGTATTTTATGGTTTTTTGGAATTTTTTAGTGTTGCTGGGGTTCTAAGTGTTTTTAGGTTTTTAAGGTTATTAGGTTCTTTCAGGGTTTTTTGGGGTTTTTGGGATTTTTGTGAGGTTTTAGGGTTTTTAGGGATTTTAGGGTTTTCATTGTTTTTAGGTACTTTATGGTTTTCATCATTTTTTTTTATTTTTAGTGGTTTTAATAATTTTAGGTTTTTGAGGTTTTCTAATGTGTTTTTAGGGGTTTTATGGCTTTTTATGTTTTTAGGTATTTTTATGGATTTTTCCGATTTTTATGGATTTTTTGTTTTTTAGGTATTTGGAGGGGTTTTAGGGTTTTTTGGGTTTTTTGGGTTTCTATGGGGTTTTTTTAGTTTTTCACGGTTTTTTGGGTTTTTGGAGTTTTTTAATGTTTTTAGGGGTTTAAAGGGTTTGAAGAGTTTTTTGTGGTTTAAGGGTTTTATGGGGGTTTCAGGTTTTTTATGGTATTTGGGTGTTTTTTTGTTTTTAGGGTTTTTAGGTTATTTTTGGATTTTATATTTTTTAGGTTTTTATGTGTTATAAGATTTTTTTGGTTTTTAATGGTTTTCTTATAGTATTTAGGGTTTTTAGGTTTTTTTACATTTTTAGGGATTTTTTGAGATTTTTTGGATTTTTATGGTATTTTAGGGGTTTTAATGATTTTGAGGGTTTTTAGGCTTTTTAGAAATTTTAGGGGTTTTAGGTGTTTCTAGGTTCTTATAATTTTTATAGGGGGTTTTCATGGTTTTTAGGTTTTTTTTATGTTTTAGAGATTTTTAGGGCTTTATTAGAATTTTTATGTGTTCTTAGGGTGTTTAAGGAATTTTAGGGTTTCTGGTGTTTTTAGGATTTTATGGGGTTTCAGGGGATTTTTTTAGTTTTTAGGTATTTTAAGTGTTTTTATAGTTTTTTTGTGTCTTTATGGGTTTAAAGGTTTTTAGAGTTTTTAGTGGGGTTTTAGGGATTTTATTTATTTTTAGGGTTTATTAAGGTTTTTAGTGGTTTTATAGTTTTTAGGGGGTTTATAGTTTTTATGGTCTTTTAGGGTTTTTAATGTTTTTAGGTATATAGGGATTTTAAGTGTTTTTAGGTTATTATGGTTTTTAGGGGATTTTAGGGATTTTAGGTTTTTTTATGTTTTTAGGGATTTTAAGGGATTTTATGATTTTTATGGTTTTTAGTGTGTTGAAATTCCATTTTATCACATAGGATGAAAACAATTTACAAAAATAACTCAAGTAGTAAATAGGTGAAGAGCCATAAGAAGGAACAAGGGAACTCGCCAAGGTGGTCATACACACACACAATCTACATTCCAAAAGGCTCACACAGGACCTTCCTGTGTGACATAGAATTATCAACTACCCTTGCACGAGGTTCTTTCATGGTATACCTTCATGGGGTACCTTCCTAATCAACCTACTTGGAAAAGTGTACAATGTTTTCCTATAAATAGGACCATAAGGCTCCTCATTTGAATGAAGTAAAATCCTGAAGAATCCTCGAAGCTCTGTTTTCCCTAGTCCTTCACCCGGGCCCTCAGAACCTCTGAGGTAGCTCTCCAAAACCTAGAAGAAGATTGAATTAAGTGGGTAATGTGATTAAAGTTCCTCCAAGGTCCAAAACATGAGACACCTATGTGAGGACCCCCCCCCCCAGTTGACAAGCATTATCCTGAAGGTCACTTTCCAAACACAGGACCTACGTGAGACCCTTCTAGGTACACTTGATGAAACCCTTGGTTCCATGAGTAAGGTCTCGCCCAAGTGTTTTTTCTTGGAGGTGCATCATCAAGAAATTTCTAGCTCAGAAAGACCTACCCTATGTGAAACACTTCTAGTTCACAATGGTCCTCCCTTTGAGAGACCCCTTCATCTTGCCCAATCCTTACCTAGGAGAGCAACATTTTATGCCCCTTTTTATGCCACTGTGGAAGGGATACTCTTCCTTTGGATCCCTTGTTTTGGGGGAACAAATATAAACCTCCAATAAAGCCGTAATACTTTCATAAACATGGATATAGTCACACCAGTGTGTCACTCATTCGATTATGCATTCCTTCGGTCATAGGTGTCCTGTAGTTGTCCCATGTGATAGGTTGGTCTTGGGAATGTGTGTTGTTTTTAATCCCTTCAATCATGTGGACCCCAATCCTCGGGGCAGTGGTAGGGAAATCTTATTCTTAGACTCGAGGGAAAGGTATTTTTCCTTACAAATTTTTTCTAAGACCAGGTACATCCCATTCTCGGATATGAGGGTAGAGAAATGTCCTCGCCTCATCATCCATAAGACTAGGGACCTCCCATTTTAGATGATTGGTTGGGTATCATGATTTGTTTTCCCTTTTATGGGTATTAGTGATTTATCATCCTCTCTTCTTCTAAAACTAGGAGCAGATCATGGAGTCCCTCCATGTAAGCCCCCAGTCCTTCCTACGAGCCATATCCATGGGTATATGTGACTATCCAAGTTACCAAAACAAAATTGGAGATAGGCACATCAAGTCCATCTCTATATATCTCATATCCTTGGCCTCATCCACCAATAGATGAAGGAGATTGTATGTATTTCATGATATTTTACTTCCTATTTTTTCTCACATTGAGCATGGCTCCTGTGGGCTTAGAGGTTAGTAATGATCATGATATTCGCATGACCAGATGTTGTCTCGGTTGAGAATACTTATGATGGGTCTTCCTTTTTCCTTGATGGGTGCCTTATATTTTGTGTAATCCCCATTTGACCGTACTCACCCATAAGGTGATCCTCCTAGGTATAAGCCCCGAATGACCTTCTAAGTCACCATGATTCAAGACATTCCTCACGGTTCTGGGCATAATGGAATTCTCCTAGGTGTAATCCCAAAAATCATGTTATCATCCTCTCAAATGGACACATTCCCATGTGAGAAAAAACGTCACAGGGCCTCCATTGGTGTGGTTCCTCAAAACAACCAAACTAAATAGGCTTTTATTTCTATATGAATGGGATACATAGGAAGCCTCTTTGAGGTTCAAAATCAAATCCCCAAATCAACCCTAATCTTCTTTGGTCTGCATTCCCATTACGGTGTTCACAAAACTAGGTGGCGACACACCCTATGGGATCCTTGGGATACTTCAGCATAAGTCCCACACCAACCCTCAGATAGGAAACTTTCACCTATACTTGTTGAATGATATTAAATTACATGGTTTGGTCCTTATCATAAGACCTTAAAATATATGATGTGTCACATTTAGTGAAACTGATCTATGTGGATTATGATTCCTTTCACAATGACATGTAGAAATCCCATCTCATGGGCCCAATCCTGACATAAAAAAACTCTCATATCCCTAGATGATGATAACATCTATAGCACCCCACTCTACGACTTAAAACCATTATATTAATAATAAACTACCAAAGAATATCTAATATGATCATAATAAGGGCACCATCTATGGAAAACCTTAGATACATATAGATGTATCTATCGACGAAGAACCTCAAATACATACAGATGATTATAGAATTAATACATGGTAATAATTTACTATTAAATTTAGGGAAACCTATGTTAAACTTGGGATTTAATGAAGGATTCATGAATATCTCTTAAATCTATAATATAACCCCAAAGTAGGAAATAATTTCCCCCAAAATGGGTGTGATGAGTCTTAAATTACATCCTATTAACTAACGCGAGTCCATATTAGATCATTTCCCAACAAACACCAACCTATGGAAAGTAGGTTCTTGAAGCATCTCAAATAAGGGAATTATTGGGTGTTTCTGGTTCCAAGAACATAACCCAATGGAAATCATCTGGAGAAGTGACACTAGTGTGAAATATTGTAAAACATTTATCCCCAAAAATCAATACCATGAGGGTGGAAAAACACATGTATTCTGGGATGGAAACAAAAATTGTGAACCCAATGTGAATACTCAACAAAGATGACTGTGTGACCCAAATGTAAGGCCCATTTATCTTATAAAATGAAATCGTTCCAAACATAGATCCAAAATAATAAATTTTTAATGTGTTCATTAATTGAGATGATGATTTTATAGGGTTTTATTTTTTGTGTTTCTAACATATATTTCAAACAATTTCTCTAAAAACTCCCTTAAATCCATTGGAATATAACCAATTCAAGTAGATATACGCTTTAACTATTATACATGCTAAGATCTTATCTAAACAAAGGACACCGCCACAAAACTAACACCTCCAAAACTAGCTCTCAAATGCACTGGTTCGAGATTGATTCCAATGTGGTACCATCCTAACCCTAGAGGCCTCTCAACAACATCTCCATCTCATAAATCACTACCAATCATGCACTCAACAATGATTAGTGGCCAAAAAGTAGGAAGCACCAATTTCCATATCCACCCATTTTGGGAGCCTATCCCTGGAACACATAAATAATCTCCACCCTTATCTTAGGGTGGAAGATCAATATGCCACCTATGAACTCATTTAAAAGACATTGGGGTCCCCTTAAAGGGATACTTCCAGTAATTGTCGATGCCAATGACTTGTGGTAGTGAACCCTTAGTAATATGAGGATGATGTCCTCGAAAGTCTGGCATATGTTACCCACAAACCAGGCATGTAAGATAAGTAATCAAAGGAAGTTTCCAACCAATAGGGAATAGGGATACAATTATATCCTCTCCATAGTATCCTTCCAACAAAATTTGGTGGAAAATAGCGAGAAGACACACACATCTACCCACACCATCCAGACCTTCCATTAGACACGTCTAGAAGAACCCTAAAAAGTCTCGTAGAAATATTCAGTGGAAAATAATGAGAATAAACACTAACCTACCTTCACCAACCATACTTTCCAGCAGAATTATCTAGAAGCACATAAAAAATCCTACAAGAAAAATTTGGCCACAAATAGTGAGTTGGCACAAACACCTTTCCACACCAACCAAACCTTCCAGCCAAATTTGAAGGCACATCGTGAAAAGGTGCACACACATGCCTGCATCTATCAAACCTATCAGTAGCCTCATATGACAGCTTCCAGAGAAACCTTATTGAGGACCGTAATGACAAAAAGGTGCAGACCCACCTTTTTCCCCTTCACCTAAGTACAACCAGTACCTACATATATGAAATGAAGGAAAGGGGCAGGAACACACACCTTCTCTAGACATAGAATGATCATATGTCCCTATTCCATCCAATAAATTTACCTAGAACATCATGAAAATGGTGAACGTTTAGACACAAATTCCTTCCCACATCTTAAAAAATTTTCAAGATTTTATAATAGTAAAGACAGTTGTAGAGGGGAAGACACAAAACTTTGTCCCCATAATTGAGGTGACTCGTCAACATGTTACTTTGGAGAAGTCATAAATCTCTTCTCTAGTAAAGGAGGTTTTTGGGAGTATTTCCCCCATGATATATGGACAACCAAGTCATGACTATTCACCCATTCCAACTGGAGGTCATCAGTCTAAACTAATGGCCATTCAAGGGTAGGCACAAATACCTACAAAAAATCAAGATACATGTCATAAAATTCTAGTAGTGGAACATGGGATAATAAAACATGATTACTTATATTAAAACCTCTATACATTTCAAGTGGTCCTAATTTCCCATAAGAATTCATGAAAAGGGACTCCTTACTAAAGGCTATTAGAAAGTGAAGAGATAAATTACAATCCAACTATGCTTAATTCTGGATTATTTTAAGCCCTTAGAAATTTATATCTGCTGGATTAGGATCCTACTTTTTTGTTACCATTTATGGAAATAATAGCAGTTTTTTTGGAGTTCCATTTCATACATCATACCATGAATTATTTCATCTTGTCCAGAATCAGATCGATCATGAGAACTCATCTTCTAATGAGCACTATGGAAACCATATGTGTATCCATAAGATCATGTAGCCAGAGTGTCCTCCCCTTGTTATTTTTGACCCTAAAGGTCCTCCTTATGGTATATTAATTAATAATTCTTTTTATAGTTGGACTTGAATCTGTAATGGTATTCCTCCCCATGATGTCATTCTTTGTGAAGGTCCTCTCCACAACAGTGTTTCACTTAGACAAGAATGTCCTCCAATTTCCAATTTCATGATGAAACATCCATACTATCATGAGGCACTTGGGAAAATGAGACCAGTCATATCTAATGCCTCCTCATAGACAAGTGACACAATATCTTATCTATAAGACAACCCAATGAAATAATCATTATTTGAACCCCCTTGGATCTCATGCCATTGAATATGATCAAGTAAACATCTTCCAAACCTATTCATTACAACAATACAGCTATGAAATGTCTGGTTTGGTGGGACTGGGTTGAGGATCCATTAGAGAGATAAGAAGAAGTCATGTTTAACATGAGAAGAAAGTTGGATAAAGACAATATACCAGTCATTTTCTAACTTTTATCCTCCACTAATACAACGTTCTAGAGGCATTTTTTGAAGGTTGTGTGCACAAAATCCACCTCAATATATGGAATTCTCTTAATCACTTAAAAGAAAAGGAATTTTATTATGATGAGTATCAAATAAAAGTCTAGGTAATATAAGGGATATATTTTTTGATCAATCTAAAAGCCCTCATAGATGCACGACACCCAAAATTGGGAAAATAGCAAGGATACCTTCAATTTACATTTATAAACACATTAAAAAACTTATTTCAACTGATAAAAAATACACCATATGATTCTCACATTAGAGTAAAGGGTGATCATGGTTTGTGTCACTTCACATTTCTCCCAAATCTATAAATCCTATCAAAGGTGACATTGTGTAAATTCTATAGTTTCAATCCAGATTCAACAAATAGAATTAGTCTGCGACAGATGGTGTGCTCAACAAAAACCTTACCTAGTTGAATCTTGTAGATATTGATCCAAGAAATAGTGAGTTATTGAATGGATTTTTCATAAAGAATCTGAAAATATTGATCAAAACTCCTACTTGAGGGAGGTTAACTTCCAGATAGTGAAAATGATTCAAATGTTTCAAATAAGTTCGGTAATAGGGAGATGAGGTTCATGTCGTACCATGAATTCATCCCATGTTTAGACACAACTATATAAAATCAAGATAGAACTTATTGTAGCAGCATCCATGAAGGTCAAGGAGAAACCCACAAACTAAAAGGCTGAGAGATTTTTATCAAAACAATTAAGGTCAGAAAAATAGGCTAGAAAGGTTATGAAGACAGAACCAAAATAGCCTAAATTGGTAGGGATGGGGGGTTTTATCTCCACTTCCTCCTCAATGGAAGTCAATTTTCTCTCTATTAGGGGGAACTCTACAAAATGAATCTTCCAAATTAATCCTATCATATGACCCAATGTCCCCACATGGAACATAGATGACAAAACTATTTGAATATTTCCTACAAATCACCCAACGTTAGACGATTCTTAAGAGGACTAATAAAGAATAAAAAGAGGCCTCATGGTTGGAATAAAAAAATAAATATTTCAAAAATTTTGATGAAATGCCCATAATGAATTACAATTCCGTAAACATTGTTAACACCACCCATATAGAGGCTACAGAAGAAAAGGCTAATATAGGGGAGGAGGAGGAAGATGTTTCAGTTCATAATATGGTCCATACTGAAATGATCGAAGGTGGTGTGTGTACCTAGAACTAGAGGCTCAATATTAATTCAGGTAATCCATCAAATGCAATATTTCCTCTCTAATAGTTAACATCATACAAATAAAAGGATAAGGTAATAGCGTACCTCACCCACCTTTTAAAGAAGTAAAACCCATCACACTTGAGAAATGATTCACTTAACAAGAGGAAGAGATGAATGAACTAAGAAGTCTCAATGCATAACTACTTCACAGTATTCCTAGGGGATAAGTTCCACTATGATCCCATGATGGGGACCCATTCAAAATAGAAGCAGTGAAACTTAGCTGCTTCATGAAAACACTACATGGTCCAACATTTGTATGGTCTAACAGCTTGTCAGCTCAGTCAATCACGGGATCAGAAGAACTCTGTCTGAAAATTCTCTTCCAATTCATCTCAACACTTTAGATGAAAACATTTCTATACCTATCAAACTATAAACTGTGGGAGAATGAAAGGGTCTCATATTTCATTACTCAGTACAAGGGGTAACTTAAAACCTAATCCTACACCTCCTCTAGAATATTTTTTGTCCATTTTTATAGAGAATATTTATGATGAGTTGAGAATAGCACTCATACTTATGAAATATATAGGAGGTTTTTGGGACCTTTCGGGGATTTATCAAATATTATAAGACTCCATATAAAAAACCAAGTCCAATTACCATGTAATTCCATCAACTCAAGAGAAGAGAATTGGGAAAGAAGAGTCTTTCTCTGTCATGCTTAAGCCATTCCCTACAATCTCTCTAGCCCCAAATCCCACACCAAATAGTGAGACAACCCCTCCTGAGAGTCATTAGAAACAATTTCCACATTGGGATGAGAAAAGGAACTAGAGGTGAAACCACTTAGATAAGATGAATAATAATGTTTTTTTTCTAAGGTGAAAAAGTTACTGGCTACTTTATATCGACTTTGGAGAACAACTTAATAAATTTTTCAAAGCCCAAGAGGCCCGAACAGGATGGTATTGAAGATTTCCTAAATCATTTCCTTTTAAATAGGACGTTGGGGCACACCATCTAGTAATATTTTGTTTTTAAATACTTCATGCATAAAATGGTGGACTCTGGACATTTAAAGTAGGGAAAAATACCCATGTACATAGAATGTATTTCTAATACTTATGTAGAGGAAGAATTAAAATGGTAGGAAGTTAACGAAAAGAATAAAAATATTTTTAGTTATTGGATGGTCAGAATGATAATCAACCAGACTCATTCTATCCTCTGAGCATAGTTGAAACAACCAACTTTTCCCCTAGGCGTTTCTGCTATGGTGTGGCCGACTCTGTTGGCACCACAATCCCCTAAAGGCCAGTCTTCTAAAAATAAATTAACTGGAAGAGAAGGAAACAAAGACATGAATATGAACCTATACCTAGGGAAAATTTATCCTTGAATATCTTAGACTTCCTACATACATTTCTACAATAATGTGTTCCACCCCGCCAAATGGTACAACAAAAGTGGACTCACTAAATGGATTCCTCATCAAAATATGATTTAATCTTTAGTTTCATTAAAGTTATTCAAATAATTGATCCTTTTTCTGATGATTAATATGGACATGAACCTGAATTCCCAACATCTAATTGGGGAATAAGAGGAAAAGGTCACCAGATCTAAGGCTATAGGGTAAGATGCAGTTGTAGAAGAAATCAAAACTCTTTCCACATACCCGCAAGGACAATCTATTTCACAAAAACTCTTGGGAGAGCACTCCAGTGGTAAAAAAAGGAGTAAAAATGTTCCCCAACTTATTCTAAGAGTCACCCAAACCCAATTTTCCAAGAGGATCTACTAGAGGGAACACAACTTCTTAGTAAACCTTGAAAAGTAGGAAAACCTATTTCGGATAACCTGAAAAGGATAAGAAGTTCCTTCAAATATTGTTCCTGGAGCCAATTTTCCTACATCAAGTAATTTATTACCTAAATTGCATGAAAAAGAGAAGCCTCATACTGGGAAGAACATAAATTTAGCTCATAAGTATGTTTTTTTTTGAATCCATTTAACCTAGTGCGGAAAACATTTTCAATCATGGATGTTCTTAGCTTATCTAAAGACCTCTATGAAGCACTCAGAGAGGATTTTATGAGCCCATAGGACATTGAAGATGAGGTTTATACTACTAAATTATATCATACAGATATTAATCCCATAGATTTCTACACAATCATCTCTTTCACAAACTAGGACAAACATTTCATTATACTGAGACACATCAGACCCTTGCATGTATATAGTAGGATTAATGATGTTGACATCTGGTTAGAATTCATTAAAATGGATCAGGGGTAAAACTCATTACAGTATGAAAACTTTTTCGGTTAGGCTATAGTGAGGCCCATGTATTCCCTTATACTCTAACTCTATAGGGTTATGACAGTTGTGAGAAAAATACTCTCGAAAAAATCAAGCTCAGAACTATATGTGGGGACCCCGTATCTGACTCATAATTTCTGATGGTTTAGCATGATATAGATTTCAATGTCCTACTAGGAAGGCCATGGTTACATATGAATGTGGTAATTCCCTCTTCATAGAACCAATGCCTTAAATATTTCATTAATGGCCAAATAGGGACATTTTTATGGTGATAAATCCCCATTTTATTTTTAAAATCACAATATATCAATGTAAGATTATACCAGAGGGAAGGAAAGTAGGCCATATCTGATGATATTGCCTGGATCCCTTCCCCGATTGATCTGTAAATAACTCTAGCCAATCCCTTAAAGAATATTGGTGAAAAGTATGTGTTACACATCCATCAAAATTAATATATGAGACTAAATTTAGGCACATATACAACAACCTTCATGATATCAGTCATGAAAACTAATCATGATAATACTGGAAAGGTTGTTGACTCTCTAGAAAATGTTATAATTTTAGATGAAAATGATATCATTCTATCCCATGAGATTCATCAAATCCTTGCCTCATTATCTAAATAATAAGAAGCTACCATCTCACCAAAATAGAGTGAAGATGCTTATTCTCTATTCCTCATCTCCCCTCCAGAGCCTCAAAAAGATCCCACATCGTCAGTCGGGTCGAAAGAAGCTAATTCATCTCTGAAATTCCAAAATGTTGAATCCTCTCTTAATATTAATTCATTACCTCCCTCACACAAGTTTAATGAAAATACTGGAGAGGATGAAAAGATAATAGGAAGAGGAGGATGACCACAGGGATTCCCCTCCAGCATTTGAGGAAGGTGTCTCCACCACCCTTGATGAACATATAAAAATATATCATGGTAAAAAATGGGACCCATAACCCACATTTATTGGTGAGTCTATTTATTTTGAAGAAAAAGAGTTATATAACATCTTTATAAAGAAGCATCAAGATGTGTTTTCCTGGACTTATGTAGAAATTCTAGGCCTTGATCCTGAGGTGTCTGTAACACTAAGAGTTTTTGTGAACCTTATTTTTCAAATAAATTAATTTTAATTGATGTCATGATTTTCATAATACACTGAGTCAAAATTTTATTACATACTACACCAAGATAATCTTTCTCTACACTCAACACCAACTTGGCTTGTGTTACACTCAACACCAAGTTTCTACGAAATATCATTTTATTGTTATCACTATATAGTCATAACCTGGCCATTAAAACTTAGAAATATGAATAGAAATAAATATTTTAAATTATTATTTATAATGTTTTTATATAAATAAAAAAAATTATAATAAAACATATAATATTGGTAAATTCTTTATATGATTGAAAATACTATTTTAAAAAATGAACTGCTTTTATGATGTTATGTGAACAATAATAAAATTAGTTTTATAAAATATTAGAGATTTAATTTGATAAAATAAACTTCATTTTTGAATTTATGACACCAAAATTATCTTTGGGTAAATTTCATGGATTTTTATGAGATACTTAATTTTGGATGAATAGTGAAATACAATGAATATTAATTCAAAACTGCTTCTTCATATAATTTATTTATATAGTTAAATTATATTTAAATTTAGTTTTAATGTCAAAATAGAACAATTATACAAATTTTAATCCAATTTAGTTCATTGGAATCATTTTTATACTGATTTTAGATATGAAATATTAATGATCTTTTGAACATTATCTTATTAAAACCCCGCTTTCTTGGAAGTCTACAAAATTAGAATTATACTTATTTTTTCATCTTATGTGAATTGAATTTTCAAAAAAGTAAATACAAATTTTTAATCAGTATAATATTTGTATTCTAATAATATCAACTCAATTTTTTACCAAAAGGAATAGTAAAATTGAATAAAATTAATGATAGTGATTAATGTAAAATTATTCTTAACAAGAGACTAAAACTTAAACTTAAGGGCCAAAATGACCTATAATCATGTACAAAATCAATTTTCTAGCCATATTTCATTCATAAACCTTCCATTATTGAGTTGTTTTTGGGTTTTTTTACTTTTTTATTTAAAAACGTGGTTACACCAAACTTGTTTTCAAAAATTCCAAGTGTGTCACCTCCCTCCACTATAAAATGCCACCACATATCCCCCTTCATCACACCTATAAAGACAATTACTTTTGACCAATATCTACCCAATTAATTTCCCATTATTCCTACCTTCATCTTTGAGTCCTCAGATTGAGAATAAATCCAACCAAGGAATCCCTTTTGTGCAAACCAAAAGATGTTTTCCAAAGAAGAGGTAGCATCCTCCCTCAAGCTCATTTCCTTTATTTTCTTTCTCCAATACCTAAATTATTCTTATTAAATGCACACATAATATAAGCAGTATCATAAATATTCTAAGATTTTTTTTATGATAAGCATTAAACCTAAACATACACAAACTTCCATCTAATGGGTAACAAACTTACTCTTTATTTGTACGACTATCTACCACCTCATGAAACAATATTGTTCATTTTTCCTTCACTGCCTCTCATGGTTGGGAATTATAATAAAAAATATATTTTTATATGATACTAATATGATATATATGATTTATTTATTCTTATAGAATTATTATATAACACATACCTTTATGCTTTACATTTTCTGTAAATACTATAATTTCGTTTATGGAAGTATGGACTACCACATCCTAAAAGCGATGTGATTTGTTCGCACAGTACATGGAATGTAGTCAGGTTTGTTTTAGTGAACTTATATGATATATGTGAAATAATAATGCTACTTTAATTACATTATATATATATACATGTATTTAATTTACTTTCATTCCTTCAATATAAAAAAAATGAAAATAGTAGTCATGCATACGTATGACCTACCATCTCCATGAATGGCGTATTCTATTTAATATTTATATATTATATAGATTAATATAAATACATATATACCAAAGGTAAATTTTATTTATTTCATGTTTTAAATTATGTAAATCATGATATAATTATGAGGAAAAAAATTTTAACAAATTAAGACACATGTGAAAAACAAAGCAGATACTACCCAAAACAAAAGCTTAACTTAGAATTATTAATAATCTTAAAATATAAAGTAATAATAAAACCGTATGTAGTATTATATATAAAAATAAATTTCTTCAAAATATTAATAATAAAATTTTATTTATTATACATGAGTTTTTTATGAGTATGAAGAGATTTAAGACACAAGGTAAGGGAATTTCATATCACCTTTTATTTTCGTGAGATACATTCCATATTCAACACTCAATTTATTTTGTGTTGTGCATATACTTCCCATGAATATATTCATTGATTATTATAATTATAATTATGGTTATTTACATACCCAATTTATTATCTCTATTTAATGGGATTTTACTATTCAAATGTTACCATATTAGTAATAAATTTTTGTCTCAATTTTTCTTCTTTGAGAAACATGTTTTACTATTCATAATATTTTTTTATGGGGTGTATAAAATTCCATTAGAAATTTTATATCATGAATCTATTTATTTTCATTATATTTTAAATAATACTTAATTTAATTTTCTTACATTGGGATTGTGATTCATTGTTACAAAGTGGTAAGAGTTTATTGAAACAATCTCACCGTTTATCAAGATTATTTATGATTATGCTTCCATTGATGAAATCATGTGATACATATCTAAAGAACTCTCATTAAATTTCTTACCCTATGGTTATTTATGATATATTCCTGTATTGGTACCATTTTATTTCTCTTTGGTACATAAGATGATAAAGAAAGTGCTTTTAAGAAAGTTTGATTTTACCACTATCTTAGGTTAGAAATATTTGTTCCTTCAAAACCTTATTTCATAAAAAGGATTGAAAAAATATTATAATATTATCCTATTATATTTAAAATAAGTTTTAACCAAAATTTTACCTTTTAAAAAATGGTTTTTTATGTAATCTTTTTTTAATTTTCTATTCGATACATTTTTTACAGTGAAAAAGGAATGTTCGGCACATATGGATTTACCCACCATCATGACCATCATTCCCATGAAGCTTACATTAAAAGACTAAAAAGTAATTTTTTTAAAAGAAATTATTTTCCTAATATTCCATAAATTCATTATTTTAAATTGGGTTTCAATGAAAAATGTTTTCAAAAACGTTTTATGTTTAAAATATTTTTTAATTGAATTTTAAAACATTCTTTATAATTTTTCAAAACATTATTTATTGGTTTTCAATAAAATTAAAAGAAAAAGGATTTATATGATTTATAATCTTCTTTTATATGATTTGAAAGTATTTTCAATGAAAAAGGTTTTCAAATTTCTTCTTCTTCTTTTATATGTTTTCAAGGGATAAGGTTTTCAAAATTATTTCAAGATATATTTTTATGTTTTCAAAGTATTTTAAATGAAAATGATTTTCAAAATGTTTTCTAGTTTATTTTATATATTTTCAAGGAAAATTATTTTCAAAATATATTCATGTTTCCATTTTATGTGTTTAAAGAAAGTGGTTTTAAAAAGGATTTATTTTTTAAATTAATTTTGTAACGAAAGGATATTTTACTCAAGAAATTTTTCTAAAAGGATCTTTCCAAATTATTTTACATCTGAGATGACATCCATTGGAATTAATCATGCCTCTCAAAGAAATTATGTAAAGGTTCTATTCACATTCTTTATCTGAATGGTTTATGTTTTGATGGCATGATGTTTATGATACCTGTTTCTCTTTCACATGTCCTATTTTTATAAAACTAATATATTTTTCACATGTTATTGTATTATTAAAACCACTTATTTTCATGAGTTATATGTTTATAAAACCAATTTCTCTTTCAATGGTTATATCGTTATGAAACCTTCTTGATTTTACATTATATAATCCTATGAAACCCACTTCTTTTCATGGGTTATATGGTTATGATTCTCACTTCTTTTCATGGGTTATGATTTGATGAAATTATTGTGAATACTATATTTTCCCACAGGTTATGATATGATTACATGTTTATGAAAACCAATTAATTTCATGGTTGTTGATAGAATTTTTGTGAAACCCATATCTTTTTATGGGTCAAGATATGATGAACGTTTTATTATATTGTTGAACATGTATGAATGATTTTATTATGATATTTATGGGACTTATATATACCTCAAATTTATTAAGTAATGATTTTTATCTCATGAGATAATGATGAGAATGAAGTTAAAATGCTTGATCCACTATTGGAATATGGTGAAACTCGATCCCTTACCCGGAATGGACTGCGACTAGGGATGGTGGTATGTCCTGACCAATAGGCATATTCTCTATGAAGATGGGAAAACATGATCTGTTATGGGAAGATAGGTAAACCTGATCCACAATGGGAAGATGGGGAAACCCAATACACTCTAGGAAGAATGGGGAAACCTAATCCCTTATAGGGAAAGTAGTGCGACCGGGGATGGTAGTCTATCCCACCTAGTAGGTGTAGTCCCCATGAAGTGCCCTGATAAGTTCTTTAAATGTTTCTTGGATTAAAGGGAATGATATTACATGTGTATGTGTATTAAAAAATTCCTTGTCTTATTCCGATATTATTCTTTTAGTGGTTATGCTCTTATTTCCCTTATAATTCATATCCTATGAACTTCTAATCATTATTCCATGATTTATGTTTATGATCTTTGATATTCAAGGTATAATATTCTAATGTTATGATCACATTCTCAGATCCCCATGCTTATGTTTATTATTACACATCACCATTGTCTACCCTTACTGAGCAACTGATCTCACCCCATTTTACATTTCCTTCCTAGGGATATGATGATATGTTTTATGTGTGATGTTTCTAAGAAAGGTGCTAGTAATGAAGAACCTAGTGGGAGATAAAGTATCTCACTTATGCACTACTGCATATGTTTCCATGTTTCCAAAGGAACTACACTAATACGGTCTTTGGGAGTCTACTTTAGTAATCTTTTATGTATTTATCAAAAATGATGTAATGTATATGCATGTTAAGAATAGGTTATTATAGTTGGTAGTAGATAAAAGGTTTACTTAACCTTTGTAAACTAGGATGAAAAAACATTAGTGAGATACCTAGGAATATTTTTAAGGATATTCCTAGTGATATCTATATGGATAAGATTAATTATAAGGAAATGTATAGGAAAATATCATGGAATTTTGGTAAAGGATAGAGAGAGTGGTTTCCTAGTTATAAATACCTATCTAGATAGTACAAGTTGGAATGGTTATAGAACATATGTACCTATGAGTAACAATTCCGACAAGGTGCATCAGGCCAGACATGATCGTAACCTGGTACATGACAATGAGCCTTACTACGCACCTGGTTTGACACTCCTAGGGGATATTCTTTTGAAATTCACAAACTCTTTTCAAACCATCATGATTAATTTATATAGTAGATTAGTATGAATAACCTAGGATAAACCATTGGTGACATAGATTAATGAAATATGTGTCATTATTTATAAATCCTATAAGTAATTTTTCATGATTATGTTCTTGTCTACTATGATATGTGTTTGTCACCTTATGTTTTTTGGTCTTCGTCAATAGTAGGAACTAGAAGGAACTAAATTAACATTGAATGTTTCAGATGTGGAAAGTGCGGGCATTATAAAAATCTATGTCAAATATGGAAACCTCATGAAAAGAATTATAAGGTGGTATGAGTATTAGATATACATATGAAGATAAAAAAACCATAGATGACATCTGGAAGGTATGGAACATTCTTCCAATATTGTTTACATTAAACACAAGAATCATGATTATATTAATGTTGAGGAACCTTAAAACATGGTTCATATTTCATATTATAGGAAATATGTTTTAAGTAATATGTTTATGAATATTATTTAATGGTTTAATAATAAAGTTGGATGATTGAAGTGTATATGTTTTAGAATCCAAATATTATGTTATATGATTAGTGAAATATATAAGGATTTTTAGGTTTACATTTATTCAAAAAGGATTTACAAGAATAATTTTAATGGCTCCAATGGACTAGAAAAATTGATTTAATTGCAAGTTTATGTCCATGTAAAAAAATGATTAAGGTAAAGATTACCCTTAATATATTCCTTATGTTATGAAAATGTTGTTTGGATAAAGATGTGTTGGATATGAATAAGTAAATTGGATTGTAATTTTTACCTAAAAACTGATAATGAATTTGTGGAAATATTATTTGTGCTATAAGGGATGGAGTTTAAAACATTTTTTGATTTAAGGAATATATCTAATAATCATTGGAATATGGAAGAACTCATGTTTTCCAAAATTATATTTGGTAATTCAGGTTATTACTATGTTTTAAGTGAATATACGATGTGGGTATTCACATATTTGGAATGTGAAAACCAAGAGATAATTTGTGATATATAGGGGATCAATGTTATGCTGATTTCGTGACCTTCTTTCTAAATTTTTGGACTTTCATCTTTTAGATGGGTTATAAGGTTAACCATTTCTGGAATATTTTATTTAATCTATAGATAAATTTTGTGAGATTAATGTATTTTCACACCACATGAGGATTTATGCATATTGGACAACATGTTCTAACCACTTTGTGATGATGGTAGATGATGACCAATGGGATGACCTATCATGGATCTTATTAATTTTTAGTGCTTCAAGAATTAAAAATACACCTTATTTTTTATAGAAATTGGTAAAGTTGAAATTGGTTAAGACATGACCAAATGGTGAGCATTTACTTATGAAAGGTAATGAAATCTTATAGGTACATATTCTTGTGAAAAAAAAGTATTCAACTTTTTGAAAATGGTATTGAAATAAAATTTAATCCTATTATCATAATTTTTTGTGATATAAATGACCTATTTCATTCTTATTCACATTATGGTTTTGAGATTGTTAAATTTATCTGGATCACCCATTATCTTGTTATCAGTGATCTTTATCAATCTGTATGATTATTTACGCCTTTCTTCCATGTGGAAACCTAGTTAGGTGTTATGTTGGGTAACCATTCTGTTTTCAAATTTATCTTTTAAAGGAAGTTTTAGTATTCATTTTTACGATGTGGGTTTCTATAAAATTAACATTAAAATATTAATCCTTTAATAAACCAGATGAATTTCAAGGGAGAAATTCATTTTAAGGGGGTAGAATGTAACACCCCATGTTTTTGTGAACCTTTTTTAAAATAATTTAATATTAATTGATTTCATGAGTTTCACTCCACACTAAGCTAAAATTTCATTATAATCGTCATCAAAATAATATTGCACTACACGCAACACTGACTTGGCTTGCGTTACATGCAACACTGATTTTCTAAAAAACATAATTTTATTATTATAATTATCTAGTTATAACATAGCTATTAAACATTGTAATATGAACTTAAATAACTACTGTTATATATATTTTAATAATTTTTTTATATAAATAAATCATATTTATAATAAAAAATATTTATAATAAAACATATTTATAATAAAACATGTAATATTGGTAAAGTCTTTATATGTTGGAAAATAATATTTTCTCAAATGTGCTGCTTTTAAGTCATAATGTGAACAATAAAAAAATTAATTTTAGATAATATTTTTATTTTAATTTGAGAAAATAAAATTTATTTTTAAATTAATAATATCGAAATTTTCATAGAGTTAATTCTAGCGATTTTTCTGAGAAACATCTTTTTGGATAAATAGTGAAAACTGCTGAATTTTAATACAAAACTACTTTTTTATATTATTTATTTATATATATAATTTTATTTTAAGTTGGTTTTAAAGTCAAAATATATCAATAATAAAATTATTAATCTAATTTAGTTCATTTGAATCATTTTTATATTGGGTTTAGATATAAAAGCTTAATGAACTTTTGAATATTCTTAATTTAGAACTCTACTTTCTTGCCACATCTCTAGGATTTGCATTAAAATTAATTTTGGTGCTTCTGTGAATTGAATTAAAAAAAATATACATACACAGTTTTAATAAGTATAATATTTATATTCTAACAATATCAACTTAATTTTTGACCAAAAGTATTAGTGAAAGTGATTAAAATTATTTATAGTGATTAAAGAAAAATTAAGCTTAACAAGGGACTAAACCTTAATATTAAAGGCCAAAATGACATATAAACTTGTCCAAAACCAATTTTATGGTCATATTTCGTCCATAAACATTCCATTATTGAGTTTTTTAGTTTTTTATGAATTTTTAGGTAAAATTGAGGGTACACATAACGTGTTTTCAAAACATCCAAGAGTGTCCCATCCCTCCCCTATAAAAGGAAATCACCACTCCCACATGTTCGCACCTCTATAGAAAAATAATATCAAACAACATATTCCAAATTTACTTCACAATATCCCTCCATTCCAACTTGAAGACTACCTTTGGGATGAAATCCAACCAAGTAATCCCTTTGGTGCAAACCAAAAGGAGTTACCCAAAGAAGAGGTAACATCCTTCCTCAAGCTCCTTTACTTTATTTTCATTATACACTACCTCAATTATTATTATTACATAAACACATAATATAATTAGTATCCTAAATATAATGATATTTTTTTATGATAGGGTTTCAACCTATACTTACACACACTTCCATCTAATGGGTAACAAACTTACCATTCTTGTTTACAGCGAACTACCAACTCATGAAATGATGTTGTGAATTTTTCCATTACCACCTCTCAAGGTTGGACATTATTATGGAAACTATATTTTTATATGATATATATATATATTATGATTTTTTATGCTTCTGTAATTATTATATAACATATACCCTTGTGATTTAAATTTTTGTGTAAATACGATAATTTTGTTTGGGGAAGTGTAGACTACTGCCTCCTTAAAATGATGCAATTTGTTTACACACTACATGGAATGTATTAAGTATGGGTTTAGTGAAATTATATGTTGTGTATGAAATAATAAGTATAATTTTAATATTTATTATATATATACACACATATATGTCATTTAATTTCTTTCTTTCAAAATGAAAAAAATAGAAAAAACATTCTTGCATACGTACGGTATACCGTCTCCAAAAATAGTGTATTCAATTTAATATTTATATATTAAATATATATTATTATAAATAATTATATTATATTTAAATCATGGTTTACATTATGTTAATCATGATATAAATATGAGGACAAAAAATATAACAATGTAAGACACATGCGAAAAACAAAGTGGATATTACCAAAGGCAAAACCTTAACTTGGAATTGTTGATAAGAGGGTAATATAAATTCGAAATAAAACCATATATGGTATTATATATAAGAATATTGTTCTGTAAACGAAGTATAATAAACTAATATTTATTATACAAGAGGGTTTTCGAGTACTAATTGATTCAAGACATAATGTAAGAGAATTTCATCTCACTTTTTATTTCCATGAGATGCATGCAATATTCACTCATCAATTTATTGTGTGTGTTGAATATAATTACCATGAATGTATTCTATGATTATTATACTTAAATTTATTGGTATTTGAAAATCCAATTTATGATATCAATTTAATTGGATTTTAATGTTTAAAAGTTACCAAATCTATAATATAGTTTTGTCTCAATTTTCCTTCTTTGAGACAAATGTTTTTCTATTCACCATATTATTTTAAAAGGATTTTATAACACATTTTAACATGTTATATAATTAATAAACTTATTTTATTGATATTTTAAACTTCACTTAATTTTATTTTCTCACGTGGGTATTATGATTCAAAGTTACCAAGTGGTAAGAGTTTATTAAAACAATCACATCATTTATCAAGATTGTTTATGATTGTGCTTACATTGATGAAATTTTATGATCTATACATAAATAAATCTCATGAAAATTATTATCCTATTTTTATTCATGATTTATTAATTTATTACTACCATCATTCACTCTTTGGTACATAATATGATAAAGAAAGTGTTTTTAAGAAATTCCAATTTTATCTCTCTCTTCGGTTAGAAATCATTGTTCCTTTAAAACCATGTTTTCTAAATAGTTTTCCAAAAATATTATACCATTCTCATGTGATCATTAAAATAAAATTTTACCCATCTTTTACATTTTCAAAAAATATTATTTAAACGTAATATTCATGTTGTTTCTATTAGAGTCACTTTTTAGGGTGTAGAAGGAATGTTCGGTATCTACGGATTTATCTGTCATCATGAACATCATTCCCTTAAATCTCCATTCACAAGAATAAAATGAATTTTTTTAAAAAATTAAATCTTTTCCTAATTTTTTATAAATTATTTATTTTCAATTATTTTTCAATGGAAAGAGTTTTTAATTTTTTTATGTAGAAAAAGTGTTTTAAATGATTTTCAAAACATCATTTAGAAGTTCTCAAAATGATGTTTTCAAAGAAAATTATTTCAATGATATAAAATAATCATTTATAAGTTTTCAAAATATTTTAAAAGAAATAGATTTTTAAAAGGTTTTCAATCTTCTTTTATATGTTTTCAAGGAAAAATAATTTCACAATGATTTCAATCCTTCTTTCTATATTTTCAAATTATTTTTTAAAAAAAGGCTGGAAAAAGTTTTCAGGTTTCTTTTATATGTTTAAAAAAAGGATTTTTTGAAATGTTTTCAAGTTTCCATTTTATGTTTTGAAATAAAAATGTTTTTGAAATTCATTATGTTTTAAAATAATTTTTTTAATGGAAGAATATTTTCCTCAATAAATGTTTCTAAAAAGATCTTTCTAAATTACTTTCCATCTAATATTAGATTCATTTTTGTTACCCATGTCTTTCATGGAAATAATCTAAAATTTATATTCATATTCTTTATCTGAATAGTTTATGTTGTTATGGTATGATATTTAGGAAACTCGTTTCACTTTAATGGGTTATATGTTTGTGAAACCTATTTCTCATTAATGGGTAATATTCTTATGAAACATGCTTCTTTTCATGGGTTATGATTATATGAAACCCTCTTCTATTTTACAGGTCATATTATTATGAAAAATGATTATTTTCATGGGTTATATTATTATAAAACTCTTTTATTTTCACAGGTTATAAGATTTTGAAGGCCGCTTCATTTAATTGGTTATCCTTTGATGAAATTATTATAAAATCTATTTTTTTATAGGTTAAGATATGATTATATGTTTATGACACCAATTTCTTGTCATGGATTATGATAAGATGTTTATGAAACCCATCACTTTTTATGGGTCATGATATAATGAAGGTTTTGTTACCTTGTGGAACATGTAAGAATGATTTTATTATGAGTTTTGTGGGACCAATATCTCTCTCCAATTCATTGGGTAAATATTTATATATCATGGGATAATGTTTGGAATCAAGTAGAAGGGCTTTATCCACTATGGTAAGATGGGAAAACTATAGGATCAAAATATGATGTAGGTGCTCAATATACAATAGGGGGGGTGAATTTTATACATTAAATATTCCTTTGGAACCTTTAAAGATGGTATAAAACTTTATTTTTTAACCTTAAGGGAAACTATTTTTAAAAAAGTTAAACAAGGTAAATTCACAAGACCTCTTAGTTCTACAAACTTTCTAGGTTCTAGAAATATTATTCTGGATGTGAAACAGAAGAAAAGTTTACAAGGAAAATATTCTACATTAATGTGTATATAATCTTACTAATCAGTGTATACAAATACAAGAAATTATTAGATAGTTATACTTTCCTTATTAATCAAAATGAAGCATAAAATAAACTAGGAACAATACAATCAGCAAGTATGGAATATATTAACCCAAAAATTAGGTTATCCTACAACCTTGGATAAAGGTCCCTTGACTTATACATTCAAGAAAGTTTGTCTTACCCACATCAGGGTAATCCCTCAATAGAAATATTGGAATATGTCTTTCTATCCCCACAAACCCTCGAACTTCAAGGTAGTCGGCACCTCTGTCTTCCTAACCAAGTAAGTCCTCAAACATTAATCTAGTCAGAACCTCTGTCTTCTTATCCTGAGAAGCCCCCGATTGTACAAAGCAACAATCAGAGTCCCACAAAGCAATCTGAATAAGGTGGTCAATACACTCTAAGAATGAGATTATCTCTCTCTTCAAATCACTTCTACAACATGTGGTCTCTAGAGTTCTGGAACTATCATCATGTTATGAGCTCGTTAAAATGAGCTCCTATTTATAGGCATTTATCAAACGATCATCTCCCTCATCCAACGATCATATTTTTAAATGAATCTCGGAGGGACCTGTACACATGTCACTCAATCAAAGGTTAGTTAGAAATAGAATGTTCGACATCGTTTCATAACTATAACAAGGGTTAGCAAAATTTGGTTGCTTAACCAAATAAATTTTTTGGAGTCTAAGGATAAATATAGTTGTGAGTCTAGGTAAATAATGTTTAGAGTCTATAAATTATGGATAATCAGATTCTGTTTACCAAATAATTCGGAGAATGAATTATGACGAATGCGGAGTTTGAATGCTGAGGAATTCAGAGTTTGATTTCTGAGGAATTCGGTGTCATAATTATGAGGAATTTGAAGTCTGAATTCTGAATAATTTGGAGTCTGAATTCTGAGGAATTCAGAGTCTAAATTTCAGAGAATTTGGAGTCTGAGTTTCAGAGAATTTGGAACCTGAATTTGGATCTTAATAATAGAATACTCTATATATAAGAATTTATAGGATTCAGTGTTTTTAGATACAAAACCAAATTTTACACTTATAAATAAAATGAGTTAGATTTAGAGAAACTATAACAAGAATAATGAAAACAATGGTAAGGAGAAAATTTCCTTGGGGAATGAAATTTTTCCTTATTAAGATAAATATTAGAGAAACTACGATATGAACAATGAAAACATTGGTAAGGATAAAATTTCCTTGGGGAAGGAAAATTTTCTTAATTAAGATAATGATTTTAGAAACTATGATATGAAAAATGAAAACATTGTTAAGGAGAAAATTTTATTGGGGAAGGAAAATTTTCCTTATAAAGATAAATCTTAGGGGAAATGAAAATGTCCTTAAGTTAGGCTGTTTGTGATTTTCAAAACCTGAAGGAATGGAAAAGTTATAAGGAAACCTTATTGAATCAACAATCTCCCCCTTTTTGGAAAGTAAAAACATCCTTACTAAAAAGAATTCAAGGACTTTAAAAAATTTATGAACTTGAAAATAAAAACTTATCTCCCATTAATTATTGATCATAGTGAATACGACTAACTCCCCCTTAGGATTTGAAATCCCTAAGGATCGTATTCTTGATTTCTTGAATGAGATTTTACATTTTATTGCATACAAAAAATCTTCATTGATAAGAACTTTCCCATATAGATAAAGTCCATGTATATTAGGAAAGTATCTTCTTACATAGTATTCTTTTTATCAATCATTTCTCCCCCTTTCTGATTTTAAAGAAGGAATAAATGGAATGGAAAAATTTGGTACCTGAAATATTAGTACTAAGAAACAAAATATATAGAGAACAATGAAAATTTCATTAATATTGAAATAATTTGTACAATGAGGAAAATACAACAAAAGAATGGATTTAGGAAAAATTAGCCTTCTTTCTCCTTCGACATCAGCATCTTGACAATGGTTTTTATCATCTTGAGCTCCTTGTGATCCTCTTCTCCATGCTTAATTAACTAATCGTGATCTTCACTTTTCTTCACTAAGGCTTTAATTTTCTCTTCCTGAGCCTTAATACAGTCTTCCTAAGCTTTCAACACTTCTTCTTTCATAACTTTATTTTATTCAAATTCGATTCTGAGATACCTTTCCCTATTCCAATTCATGGACACAGAATTTAGCTACCCATTCAAATCCATGACTTCCTACTTCGGAGTAGTCTGTTCAAGGGCTATATTTTCATTAAAACCATTAATAAGGTCCTTGATATTCACTTCTTTAGTTTCAAATGCATCTTTGACATTGACATGAAATTCATCAAAGGATCTCAGATCTTCGATTGTCTTCCTTGACCAACTTGTAATATTCTTACAAGATCTTTTATGAGCTTCATAACCAATGATAAAAGATTTGAAATCTGCCTCTAGTCCGACACATTTTTTCGTAACCATGGAAACAGAATCCAATTTCTTATTTATCGTATACTGAAGCATCTAGAATCTTGATTCAATTTTTGGAAATAATGGAATAGAACCAACCAGATTTTTCAAAGACTGTACCACAAAATCATGTCCAAGAGAGGATGATTCTAAATCCGAGTGCTTGGTTGGTGAAGATTATTTTTCGAACTCAATAGATTTCCTCTTAGATGAAGTACCAACTACTTTCTTCTTCACCACATATTTACTAGGTGTATCAACTACCACCTGTATTCCTTTATAAACTCTCAGAATGATCTCTTGTGCTTTGGGTGATTCGTGTTCACTATCTGATAGCTGGACAATCTTATATTAATCTACTTCTTCTTTCTCGGTTCCAACCTCAACATCCTCTGGATGGATAAAATAATGATTGCTACTTTCTTTTTCAGAAAATTTATTCACTTCTTCCTCACCCTTATCATCTTTTCCTGGGGTAGTAAGTTTTGAAGAATTGGATTTATAATTTCAAATGGGTAATTTCACTGAAGGACTTTCCTTCTCATGATAATCCTCTACTAGCCTTATCATGGCCTCGGTATCACCATTTCCTTCTTATTCTCCTTCTTCTTCCCCTTCTTCATCTTCAACTATTTCTTCTTCATGATGTGATTTCAGAATCACCACTTTTTTTCTCAGAGTTTCAGGTAATGATTCTCAGAAAAAGGATTCTGGTACTAGAATTTGATCAGATGCTTTCTCAGCAGCCTTTAGAAGATATTGAACAATCTCAGCTTTAGAAATCTTCTTCTTTTGCTTATTTTCTTTTTTTTCTTATCAACCTCTTCAACATCCTTTATCCTTAATGATTTTTCCTCATTAGGGTCTAGTAAAAAGTTAGGCTCCCCTTATTTCTTATTTTTTATGTCTTCTCTCCACTTAGAAACTACTTCATTAGGGTAGGTTTTTCTTCTTCTTTGGCTTCGATGATGCTGACTAAATTTTCATAGCCATGAGAGTTTTTCTTTTCTCTTCTAGTTCTTTCACCTTCCTCTTCCTTCCATCCTTTTTGGAAGTCTTGGCTACATCATATTTCTTTGAAAGATCTTGGATTTCAGCTTCTGAAAAATCATAAAATTCACCTGAATCACTAGAAGAACTAACTTTCATTCTTCTTAGAGTGTCATCACTCAACAATATCACTTTGAAATTCCATGGCATTGAACTGCAAGGAATTTTGAAAGACTGAAGGAAAAGAACTATAATCTTTGAATGAATATCTGGATACATGATAATATGAGACTTCAGATTTCCATTCATGATACTCTCAATCGTAACCAAGATGTACTCGACCAGGTTAATCTTCTTGAGGTTCAACAGGAAGTCTAGAATATAAATATCACTTCTATTCAGGGTATCCTTATCCCCTTTTCTTGGAATGAAAAAACCTTGAACCCATAAATAAAGAATCTGAAGGTTTGTGGATAAATGAACAATCTATAAAGTCTTCACTTCTTTTAAAACAAGAAAAGATAGATCCTTCTCCTTATCAAAAGATCCTGAAGTATCCGGTAATTTGTGATTACAAAATTCTGTTTCTCCTTCATAAGGAATCCTGATCAAATTAGCTGCCTTACAATAAGAAAGATAATAAGTCCTTCCATAACATTTAAAAGAAAACTTATCTCTGTCTTCTTCCTTGAAAAAAGTTTCGGACTCATAGAACTCAATCAGCAAGTCTGGATAGATCGGATCCTGTGCTTTTCATTTCGATAAACATAGGCTCTCCCATCCATTCAGCCTTATATTCTTTGAGATTATACAATCATATTTATCAACGAATTTTGGATCAACTAGCCTTTCTCATTATATCTTCCATTCATAAATTTCCTTAACAGTAGACATTTATTTCTGAGGAGAGGCTTCAGCAGACATTCAGAACTGAGAAAACCATTGAAAATTCGAAACGGGGTTAAGTACAGAGGCAGAGTTTCAACACACAAAATCTTGAAAAAACCGATGTGGGACAACCATCGAGGGGGTCCTTATATAGGCAATTGAGATGATGGTTCAACTTCCTTAGTTGATCCAACTATTGAAAAATCTCTAATCAGATCTGACTGTTGAGATGATTGATGAAGAAAGATTTTGATAGATTCTGATCTTTTTAGGTTTTTATGGAAAAAAATTCGGATTTAAGAAAAGTGAATCCGAAAAATTTTTAAAACAAAATTTAAATACCAGTAAGTAAAATGATGATTATGAAATTTTAGGAAAGGAAACTAACCTTTTGGATTGCTAGGAAAATTATTTGTAATGATGAAAATTCTTTTTGAATGAGTTTATATTAATAAAATTTATATTATGAAAATTTCTTTTATGAAAATATTTAGATTAGGAAAATAAACATAGATTGTGAAAAAAAACATGACTACGAATAAAATAGATTACTAAAAATTTTAGACTACTAAAAAATTAGATTACGATAAATTTTTATACTACAAAAAAATTATATTAGGAAAAAAGTTTAGACTACGAAAAATTAAATTATGAAAAATTTATATTACGAGAAAATTTAGACTATGAAAAAAAATTGGACTACGAAAAAAATTATATTACCAAAAAATTTAGATTACAAGAAAATTTAGACTACGAAAAAAAATTGGACTATGAAAAAAAATTAGATTACGAAAAAAATATAGACTATGAAAAATTTCAAAAATATTCTGACTACCAAGAAAATGTTCTCCCCCTATGAAAAAGAGTTTGTTACTGTAGAGAGATAGGTTTTAACAAGAAGTTAATATAGAAGATTACCTTATGGTCATCATTCCTAACTCCTGTTTAGTGAATTCAAATTTATTGGAGGGTAAATATTTTGTGAAAATATCATCAAGTTGATGTAGCATTCCGATAAATTGAAGAATGGTATCTCCTTTTTGTTTAGTGTGTATACATTCTCTTTCCTATGGGCAGAAAGAATAAAATCTTCCTTGGAATAGTATACTAGGCATTTGTCATTCCTAAAATTCATAAGTTAACCTTCATCAAATAATTGAATTATGCTAACGTGGTAGTGATTAAGACCCTTAACCAATAAAACATTTGAAATAAAAGTTCTTCAAAGAAGAACAATGTTACCTATACCAATAATTTATCCCCGATCATTATCTCCAAAAGTTACTTTTCCTCCTTTCATCATGATAATATTTTCAAATAATTTTTTGTTACCAATCATCTGACGGGAACATCCACTATCCATGTACATTGTATTTCTATTTGTACTTTCTTTATTTTCATGACAATAAGTGTGTTAGACTTTCAAAACCCAAAATTTCTTGGATCTGAAAATTTTAGAAAGTAAAATTTTAGGTATCCACATTTTCTTAGAAAAATAAGATTTATGAAAACCTAAATACTGAGTTTTATTTTATGAAATTTTTTTCTCCCAATTTCCACCACATTGGCATTTAGTGCAGAATGGATCACTTTGAGGAACAAAATAGTTATTAATGAAAACCAGTTTAGAATGAGTATAACCAAAACTAGAACTATTCCTTTAAGATTGATTTTGAAAATACATTTTATCAAAGTTTTATTTACCTAAGGTAAAGTTTTACAAACAATTTCTCAAGAAAAATATTTCTGACTTTAGTTTTACAACCAAATTTTTATCCTAAAAAACATTAGTTTTAAAACTAGAGCTAGTCTCTAAAATATTTTTCTTAGAAATTATGTTTTTAAGATCTTTAGAGAGTTTATCCTTCTCATAAATAACTTCCTGATGGTTTTTGGAAAAACATTAAAAATTAAGAGTTTTCTTATGAAGATCTTTAGAATGATTTGATACTTCTTTAGTAAGAATATAAATTATAGAGTTTTCCTTATCAAGATTTTTCTTGATTTAATAATTTTCATTCTCAATAATTTTAGAAAACCTAGAAACATCTTCATAAGTGGGTAAAGTATTATCTTCATCATAAGAAGATTATTCATTCGAAGATTCATAATATTTATCATCACTATAATTACTATTTAAAGAAAAATTTGTGATAGATTCTGCATAATGTATCTTTGCCATCAGAAAATGATTTTCAATGGTTAATCTGGCTAGTAAACCAAGACTATTCTGACCAGAAGATTCATACTATGAGGATTCATCAGAAGAGTATCCACCACTATCACTCCAGGTGTCATTGACATTCAAAACATTCTTAGGTTTAGCCTTGTACTACTTCTTTATTCCTCTTATATCCTTTTTCTTAAGCATAGGGAAATGTGGTCTTATATGACCTTCTCTTTTGCATTCGTAGCAAGTAACTTCTGAGTCATTCTTGTACTTTATTTATTTCTTCTTAAATATATACTGAAAGTATTTCTTCCCAAATATCTTATTCATCCTTTGAGCAAGATTAGCTAGTTCATTCTCAGAATGTTCACTTTCACAAGATTCAGATAAAACAATGCCATTCTTTGACTTAGATCTTGTAACCCGTTCAGGAGTCTTATATTTAGTATTAGTGAAGGCTACACTTCCATTTCTAATTTTCTTCTTATTCATATCAGCATCTCTCTTTATTCTATTCTCATGTTGAAGAAGAGTTCCAAAAATCTCATCAAGAGTAATTTGATATACTTTCCTATTCTCGACAATATTTATTCTCTTAGATTCCCACTAAGTAGGCATGATATCAATAATCTTGTCCAAAAGAGCTTCATCATCAAAACATTTTTCACCAATGGAATTTAAACTATTAAAAATAGTCATAATCCTTTGTTGTACATTGCATACTGGTTCTCCATAATGAAATAGAAATCCATGATAATCTGCTCTGAGCATAGCTCTTCTAGTTTCTATAACATTGGAGGTACCAAAATGAGTAACCTCTAACTTCTTCTAGATACAATTCTTAGCTTCAAAATAAGAAATATGACTATATATATTCCTGGTCATGGAACACAATAAATTATTGTGTAGCTTTTAGTTTAGTTGATATTATGTCTTCTCTTGATTAATAAAAATTCTGACTTCCTTATCAGGAATCTTGTAATCTCTAGTATGAATAACAATGTTATCCAGTCTAATATTAACAACAAAAGTCTTCATACGATCTCTCCAATATTTATAATCATTCCCATCAAAAATATGTGGTCTAGTAGGATTTATATTTTCAATTGAACCAATATTCATTCCTTCCATCCAAAGAAAAATATCTTTCCACAAAAATTTGATAATAGTAAAAGCTTGTAAACAAGTATAAAATTTCTTAAGCAAGGTAAAGTTAGAAAAATGAGAACTTGAGAAAGAAAACATATATTTTAATATAAGTATTTCATATACCTTCTCTAATTGCAATTGTAAGATTGAAATATTATGTAGATGCTCAATATACAAGGGGGTGAATTGTATACTATAAAAATTCCTTTGTAACCATTAAACTTGGTATAAAACTTACGTTTTTAACCTTAAGGAAAACTATGTTTAAAAAAGATAAACATGTTAAATTCACAATACCTATTAGTTCTAAAAACATGGTAGGTTACGGAAATATGATTCCAGAAGTGAAACTTAAGAATAGTTTATGAGGAAAATATTCTACCTTAAAGCGTGTAGAATCTTACTAATCAGAGTATACAAATATAAGAAATTATAATATATTTATAATTTACTTATTAATAAAAATGAAATAGAAAATAAACTTGGAACAATACAAGTAACAAGTATGGAATATTTTAACCCAAGGAGTAGCGTATTCAAAAACCTTGGATAAAGGTCCCTTGATTTATACTTTCAAGAATGTCTGTCTTACCCACACCAGGGTAATCCCTCGATAGGAATATCAGAATCATTCTTGCTATCCCCGCAAGCCCTAGAACTTCAAGGTAGTCGACCCTTATATCTTCCTAACCAATGAAGTCCTAGAACTTTTAAGTTAGTCATCACCTCTGTCTTTCTATCCCTAGAAGCCCTCGATTGTACACAACAACAATTGGAGTCGCAAGAATAAATTTGAACAAGGTGTTCAATACACACTAAGAAAGAGAGTATCTCTATCTAGAAATCACTTCAACAACATATGGTCTCTATAGTTTTAGAACTATCATCATGTTATGATATCATTGAAATGAGCTCATATTTATAGACTTTTCTCCAATGGTCAGCTCCCTCCTCAAATGGTTATCTTTTTCCTTGAATCTCGGAGGGACCTGTACACATGTCACTCAAACAATGGTTAGTTAGAAACAAAATGTACGACATCGTTTCATAACTATAATTTGGGTAAGAAATATTTTATAGCTTAACCAAATCCATTTTTTTGGTGTCTAAGGATAAATAATGTTCAGAGTCTATTAATTATGGATAATTAGATTATATTTTCCAAAGAATTGGGGATCTAAATTTTGAGGAATTTATAGTCAGAATTATTAGGAATTTAGAGTCGGAATTTTGAGGAATTTGGAGTCTGAATTATGAGCAATTCGGAGTCAGAATTCTGAGGAATTCAGAGTAAGAATTTTGAAGAATTCAGAGTCGGAATTATGAGGAATTCAGAGTATGAATTTCAAAGAATTCGTAGTCTGAATTTCAGAGAATTCAAAAATTCAATTTAGATCCTGAAAACAAAACACTCTATATCTATGTATTTGTAGGTTTCTGAGTTTTAGATATGAAACCTAATTTTATACTAAGAAATAAAATGAGTTAGATTTAAGGAAACTATAACAAGAATACTAAAAGCATTGGTAATGAGAAAGTTTTCATAGGGAAGGAAAATTTTCCTTATTAAGATAAATCCTATAGAAACTATGATATGAACAATGAAAACATTGGTAATGAGAAAATTTCATTGGGGAAGGAAAATTTTCCTTATTAAGATAAAACTTAGAGAAACTATGATATGAACAATGAAAACATTGGTAAGGAGAAAATTTCATTGGGGAAGGAAAATTTTACTTATTATGATAAATATTAGGGGAAATGAAATTTTCCTTAGGATAGGGTGTTTGTGATTCTCAAAACATAAAGGAATGGAAAATTCATAATGAAACATTATTGACTCAACAGAAACCTAATCCCATACAAGGAAAGGACTACAAATAGGGATGGGGGTATTGTCCTGCCTTGTAAGCATGGTCCCAATGAAGATGGGGAATCCCGATCCACTATGGGAAGATGGGGAAACTAGATCCACTATTCGAATTTAGGGAAACCCAATCCTATAAAAGGAAAGGACTATGACTAGGGATGGAGGTGTGTCCCTCCAAGTAGGGGTAGTCCCCATGAAGTTCCTTGATAAGTTCTAGTAATGTGACTTGACTTATAGGGAATGATATTACATGTTTATGTGTATTACACAATTCCATGTTTTATTCCTATGTTATTCTTTCATATATTATGCTCTTGTTTCCCTTATGATTCATGTCTTATGACCTTCTAATATTTATTACTTGATTTATGTTTATGATATCTGATATTAAAGGTTTGATCTTCAAATGTTATGATCAAGTTGTTATACCCTTATTCTCATGTTTATGTTTACATATATATCTCCCTCTTTTTACCCTTACTAAGCATCTGTGATCACCCCTTTATATGTTCTCTTCCCCATGATATGAAGATATGTTTTGTTTATAATGTTTCTAGGAAGGGTTCTATTCATGAAAAACATAATAGGAGATATTTTAGATCACTTATGCGCCAGTGTTTATATTTCCATGTTTCCAAAGGCACTATAATAATATAGTATTTGAGTTTCTATTTGTCTATTGTTTTTTGTATACCAAAAAATTATGTAATTTCTATTTAAATTAATAATGGGTTGTTATAATGGCCACCCACCAACTGGGATTTCTATAAAAACGTTGAGGAAACAAACAGACATCCATAAGAATATACCCAACTTATACCTCCAAGATTGAGGCTGATGTTGACATGATTATCAAGTCTGAAATAATTCAGGAAGTATAGTATCTGAACTTTATTGACAACATAGTCCCTATAAAGAAGAACTATAATAAAATCAGGGTCCACATCAAGTTCAGATAACTCAACTATCATTTTCTGAAGGATGACTTCCTGGTCACAATAATGTAACCACTGGTTAATGCTAGGACCATAAATTAATCCATATCCTTCATGGATAGATATTTAGGGTACAAAAATAATTGGATGGCCCCAGAAGATGAATATTTCATTTCCATTAGGGCCCCTAGGGAGTATTATTATATCATATAATTCCCATTGGCATAAAGAATAGTAGAACTACATATCAACAAGCCATGCATCACATCTTTTAAACCTTCATAAGGACGTTTTTTTAATTCTACCTTAAAGATCCAGTGGTTATGTCCTTATAGATTTATAACCAACTAAATTATCATGATACCATATTCAAAAAAGTGTGACAATATATCCTGAAATGAACCCCATGAAATGTTATTTCAGGGTGACCTCAGGAAATTTTATTAGCTTCATTGTATGCCATCTCACATTGAAGTTGAACTTGGGAAGACCAAGTCTATCCTTATTATGTCACCTCTAAAAACTATAATGATTTTAAAGGATTATAGATATACCATACCTGCATTTAGAACTTTATATAGAACCTCACAGGTAATTGATTCCCCTTCAATAGGTTGATGAAAAAGGGGGGCGCATATTAGTGGACCGATGACTATTAGGAAGTATTCAATAGTATCAAGAAATATATATTGATTCCACAAGTACTGATGCCTCATATTGATGTAAATCCACTTATTATGTATGTGATAGCCCTAGAACGATCACTGGGAACTTTAGTCACACAAAATGATGATAATGGGGGTGAAAAAAATCTTTATTATCCTAGTCAAACCATTATAGACACCAAGACTCATTATTATGATATCTAGAAGAGTTTTTGTCTGTTAATATTTGTAGTTTAGAAGATGAGGAACTACCTGTATCACCATGAGGTCCATTTGGTTTATTGTATATACCCACTCAAATATATCCTCATCATTTATATCTTTTTTGGATGTTTCACATGGTGGGTTGTGATTTCGCAATAGTTTTAAATTCATTCCATGCCAAATTTAGTGGTAAAGGCCCAAATTTGGCAATCTTTCTTACAGAGTGACCATTTTTAGAATCAACATCATCAAATGTTGAATTGAACGATGAAGATGTTTTCTCTATTCAATATGTCCCATAGATAGGGGAGATGTATTTCGATGATGTGTCTAGAATCCCAATAGGGAATAAAATGGAAAATCCCAAGATCAACAGAGTCTGGTTGGGATTTGTGCTTATCTCTCTCACAAAGGTAGTCATTCCTTACTCATTCCTATTGACTGAAGGCTATACAAACAATGAGGCAGAATATCAGGCCCTCGTCATAGGGATGGAACTAGAACATCAAATACCAGTGGACAGCTGGAAGATATAAGGAAAATCATATTTGGAAATCAAGTAGAACAATGGTTATTATTCCATCATAAAGGAAGAGATAATCCCACTTCTTAACTATGTCTGAGGACTAATAAAAATATTATCCTCAGATTTGATATTAACTCAAGTACCATGATCACAAAATTTCCAGGTAGATGAATTGGAAAATGCAGTTGTGGATTTTGCAGATCCATAATGGGATGAAAAATCAATAGCATTTCACACCATCAAATGGTGTCACAATTATCTCATGTCATCATAGAAGAAATAAATGAGGTCAACTCCATCCCAAAACTAGACGATACTACAAATGGTTGGATGATAGAAATTTAGAACTATCTTAAAAATGAAGTGATTTCATTGGATAGAGCGAGGAAAGAAAAAATCTAACTACGAGCAACAAACTTCACTCTTTATGATGACCCTAATCACCAAAAAGTCCTCTATAAAAGAGTCTTTTATGGAGTCCTTATCAGTTTCATTGATGGAAAAGAGACTATTACTATCATGAAGGAAGTACATACTGGAGCCTATAGTGCCAACCAGTCAGGGTTTAGGATCTCTAATCAAATCTGAAGGCTCATATACTTTTTGACATCGATGATTTAAGAGTGTACAATATTCACCAAGAGGTGAATTCTTTCTAAGTGAACACCAACTTCATCCATAAACCTTTAGAGTTTATTCACATAGAAAACACTCCTAGACATTCACCATATGGGGAATGGATTTTGTATGGTCGTATCCTCTAGATACATCCAATTTGTTTAAGATCATCCTTAATTATATTGAATTCTTATCAAAGTGGGATGAGGTAATACCCCTCCAATAATCTAGGAACAAAATCATTATGAGCATCATGAAAGCCAACAAAATTACCATATTTGATATCCCTCATATAATACAGACAAACAACAACACCAATTTATGCTTCGATCAGTTGGAGAATCTATACCAGGAGTATAATATCAAATTCAAACATTCTTCCCACTATCATGCAGTGGATAACGGATAAATAGATTAATTAACAAAACACAATATCAAACATACATTAGAAGAAGGTGTATAAGGATAAAAATTATTGGATGAAAAAGCTCTTGTATGCCTTGTGGGCTTATCGTAATAGAACCTGAACCACCATGCAGGTGACCCCGTATTCACTTGTATATGGGATCAAAGTAGTCCTACACATTTTTATTTAGTTTCCATCACTACATGATTCCATTTATGATCAATTATCTATAGAGGATCAATCCCAAAAATTGATGGATGAGTTGGAATGACTTAATGATAAAATACTATATACCTTGCATCACATGGAATTCCTTAAAAAGTGGATATCAAGTGATTTTAAAGAGATGGTTTTCCTCCACTCATTCTTCCAAGTAGAACTATTATTGTTCCTCCAAACTCTAAGGATACTAGGTAAAAAACCTCCAAATCTCAAACTGAAGTGGGGGGGGGGGGGGTCATATTCCATACACAAGGTCCACTCTAATGGAGATTATTTCTTGATCTCGATGGATGGAGAGTTCATCACAATCTCTACCAAGGAAATATTTCTTAAGAATGACTTCATGTGATATATCTAAAAATATCATCCTATTTTGATGATGTTAAACTGCATGATTATTTATTATCTCATGATGTTAAACTGCGTGGTTGACCTCCTACTTATTTGATGTCAAAATGATCTTGTTCTAGCTACATGATTTTAAACTAAATTATTCGTATTTAGCATATGATATTAAACTGCATGGTTGATGTCCTAATTATTTTAAATTAAAATTATTTTTTCACGATCTCATGATGATAAACTGTATGACAAAGTCCTCTCCATATGATGTAAAATTTCATGGTTTATATCCCAGTTACATGACTTTAAACTTCCTAAAATTTCAATCCATGTTTGAGTGGATCACAATCCTTAGTGGTAGTCTAACTCAAAAAATCTTTTAAGGAACTAGGTATGTCTTTATTATCATTTTGTTGGGATACATATTAATTCTCATACCTTATGTCTTGGTCCCAATCATCATTCAAAAAATGAGTCCCCCTTCCCCATGTCTAAACTTGATTAATGTGGGGAAATAATCCATGAACTACATGTAGCTCAATTCCAATCATTATAGTCTACATAGTGACACCCATATATCAAATCCGAGTCTAACTGCAATATTCCATCATCCCATTGAATCAAGTATGTCCTTACCACATGATGTTAAATTACATGATTGATATCCCTCTCATTCAAAACTAGGTATTCTTATAACTATGTATGGATTTAATCTCATTTCTATGAGATACGTAGAAATTCCAGGATCCTATATCCTGTATCATCCCCAAAAATATAAAAATTCATATATCCTTCCTTTCATCACTTATATATAGTAAAACAACACTTTTCCACTCCTTGTTTCTCACACCAGGCATATCTCACATGGGACTAAGAGTTTTGGTACAAGCTTCCCCATATGATCAAGGCACATCAATTCATGAAAATGATAACATTTTCCTAGATGAAAGAACATTAAAGGAACACAAAAAATACAAACTGCATAATGTAAAACTATATAGTTTATGTCCTTGTTTGACATTGTAACACTATGTAACATTTAGGTCCATGATTGAGTGGATCATAATCCTCAGTGATGGTCTCCCACCATACCTCCTTTCAATAAATATGTGTGGATTTATTCCCATCTCAATGGGATATGTAGTGATGCCTAGACCTCATTTACTAGGCCCATCCATATGGTAAATAAAAATGACCCCTCTTCTGTATACAGACAATGATCCATGTAGGAGTTCTTAACATGGGTTCCCTCATTCAGGAATCCATCAAGGAAACATAATTTTCTCCTCCTACATATGAGTCATATCTATTCAGGTAACCCTATACTCCATGGCCAATGTTATTCTAAATGATTCCTTTTTTCTCAAACACATCCCTTCCACACATCATACTCATAATCTTGGGAAATTTCATATCTTTATAAACATTCAATGGAAATTGGTGGTAGAAGTCCAAATACTCGAGGACACCATTGTTTTTACTATGTAGTAAATTTATCCAGTTGGAATTTCATAATGTTACCCCACAAACGAGGTTTTTTCAAGAAAAGGATTTCATTGTTTAAATATGCAATAACACACCATATTTGGATTCCCATAAATTCACCCACAAAAAGGGTTTTTTAACAAATGACACATTCACCCTTGGGAGAAGCATATTCCATCATAGTAAGTGGAAAAGACATCATGCTATAAATCACTATTATAATATGGTTCAATTTTATTCCTTTAATTCTTTCCCTATGTCACATCTGATCTGAGAACCCCCATGATCTTTGTTTACCATTTCCTCCCTCACGTATGAAGTATGATGAAACATTGTTAGTCTATTAAGCCTCATATTACTCAAAATTTTTATAATACCATGATCCTATTCATATGACCAAAAACTAAAAGGAACCATATCATCCTAGTTGCATGATGTTAAACTGCACAATGTATCCTGGACACATGATATTAAATTGCATTGTTTTCCAGAACTATGTTTGGCTTGAAACTCATTCCGGCGAGATATGTAGAAACGCCTAGATCCTATATCCTGATATATCCAAATACAATATAAAAGTACTCCTACTCTCATATGTACAATCCAAATCTATATAGGAGTATTTATTACGGTCTTTCACCCAGATCATGATCCCGTACTCAATAAAAAAGGACCCTCTCAACACAAGAATTCAATCAGTGTGGGGATTTTATTTCTAGAACAACATATGGATTTATTAGTTCCTCAAATAGATTGTTAGTGATGCTTGGATCCTAAATATTTTTCCCAAACTCAAGAAAAAATCCCCATTAAATGGGTCAGGCTTGCCTAGGGAAACACTTCTCTCTATAATAGGTTATTTTGAGATGAAATGTTCTCCACATAATCAAGCAATTTACTTACACAAACCAAACATTGTATCCAGGGAAATCCAAATATCTATATGATTTCATTAACTATTCGTAATATAATTTATGATACTTGAGGAAAATATTGTTTTAATATGCAGTAAAAATACATAATTTGATTCGCATAAAGTCACCCACGAAAAGGGGTTTTCAATAAAAAAACACATTCATCCTCATGAGAAGCCTCTTCTATCCCTATAATCCCCCACAACATTATGTTATACAATACTTCTCAAACATGTTTTTTGGTCATTCCTTACATTGTTTCCCATATCACTCTTCAGATTAGGAAACCCCAATATTATAACTCACAACCTCCCCCATCCTTACCTAAAGATGGTGGAATATTCTCTTTTAGATCACCATTAAATGGAAAAATAATAATCCTTTGTTCAAATCTATGTGACCTTAATTTTTATACCTCAACATAATTTCTATAAGATGTAAAACTACATGTTCCATATCCTGGTCACATGAAATTAAACTACACGATTCTTCAACCCCTATTAGTGAGGAGCCTTTTTTAATGATTTTGGTCAACCAAAACATCATCCCAAAGAACTACATATGACTTTATGATAATTACATCATGGAACGTAGTGATTCCTAGATCCTCTATTTTAGGTCAAGATACCACATCATCCAAAATATTGTGGTACTCTATTCACAGACACAAACTTAATCTCAGTGGGAGGTTTCAGAATTCTTCCAGGAACCCAACATTGCAAGATTATAATCAAAAAAAGAAATACCACACCTTTGAACATACCAAATTTCAATAGGAACTGTTTCCCCATTCATTTTTTGTTCCAACACAGATACCCCCTTCATTATTAGTCACATTCCCTTAAAAAACACCCTATATGGTATTGGGAAATATGGGTATTCACAAAATCCATAGCCATTGGTAATAGGATGTTAGATTCTCAAGGATATATTTTTTTGAATATGTAGTGACACACCCTGGTTAAATTTTCATAAGTCACCCACTAAAATGTCCTATCAACCAGAGGCACATTAATCCTTGGAAGATACATATTCTATCTTCTCAATCCCCCAAAAATAATGATGGAAACCACTTTTTAGACATTTTAAGTGGACATTCCTCACATACTTATCTCATGTTATGTTTTAGATCAAGTGATAATAAAATTGTGATTCAAAATCCCTCATTTTGTGTGTCAGAATAATGTCAGAATGTTCTCAGCCCGGAAAACCTACATGGGTCACCATTCCAAAATCCATGGTCAAAGATGATTGACCTAAAACACTAGTTGCATTAGTCTGGATTATAAGACTCTAAAATTATCAGAAAAAGAGTCTCAGTACTCATCAGACTAAAAACAGACAAAGGTAACCCTAGATAAAAGTCATGTCATAGCTCACTGAACATGATCTCCACATGGTTTAGATAAAAAATTGGGCATTTAAAACAATGAGGCAAAAAACTTGTTATGTTGAAAACCCACAAAGGGTAACTAAGAAAAATCCATTTCACACTTTTTAAGTCTTTATTATACCTAAATTAAGAAAAAATTAGGGCAATGAAATACAAGACAAAACTTTTTTATGGAAAATCACACGACATTAGAAATAGTTAAACTATGCTCTCTAAGTCTAAGGACTTAGGAAAAAAATTAGAGTGCTTTATCACTTCTAACATAATGCTTGACATAATATAATTCAATTAATTGAGTCATTTTCAATGTTATCTTATTATTTTGATGAAGAAAATAACACAGAATTGGACATAAAAAAATAATATATATATGAAATTTTCATTCATGTTCTAAAATGTAAAGGAACATCCACATGATGGAGCCTTTTTCTATTTTTACAATTTTTCCTCAATATAGGGCATGATCTGTTGTACTAATTCCTAATCATTGTCTATAGTTTTCATAAACCCATCCAATTGTGTGGAAATAACCTCTTAAATATTATAGAGTTTCTCCTTCTCCATAAAAATAGAATACCTTCCTTATGCCAAGGACCCCTTCAAGGATTGTTGTATTTGGACCATATCTTCCTTCACAGTGCTCAATTATTCTTGAAGGCATATCATTTGGATGGATTTATCATCAAGATGACGTTGGTACTTTTCAATATCCTTGGTACGGCTGATATTATATTTGGATATAGTGGCCAAGAGATATACAAATTAGCCCACTAACTATGCCTCAACCTTCTGTGATCTATTATCCTCCTCCCATTTTCGTATGATCAACATCATAGCTTGATGGATTATACAGTAATAAAACTCTCTATACCATATGATGAAAAACATGGTTGGGCATTAGTGAATTCATGATTGAAGGTTTTTGAGAGGCATCTATGAGACTATCTTCCAGATTTCTTGCCATACCATATAACATATGGGGTGAAAGGTTTCTTCTATATCGAAGTTTAAATCAAAACCGCTTTTAAGAGGATTTATGTGTTTTTGTATTAGTTTACTCAATGAATCACGTCAATACTCCACCTATTAAATAGTATAAGTTATTTCTACCAGTGTTGGATGAATTGGAATGGAATCCCCCCTATCAATATTGACTACTGAAGGTTATTCCATTGGATAGAAAATGAAAAATATTATTAATATAAATAGGTTAACATATAACAAATTCATTGATGAAAAAAGTCATTTAATAACACTCACCCATTTTTTGATCAAATTTAGAAGTTAATGCATCCCTAATACACCCAGTCTCAGTTTTATTAGTAAGAACCTCAGGAGAATGAACATCACCCTTAGTTGTTTTAGTTTTCAGGATGAAGGGATCTCAGGAATCTCCCACTTTAAGGTCCGTAGTTGATACTTCCTTAGAAATGGGAGTATGATGGACTTGGAAACCTTGTTCTTGGATTTCCATGGAATTTTTTTCTGTGAAAAAATATACACAAGACATGCTCTGACATAATACATAAAATGTAAGGAAGATGAATTCCTTTTAAAACACAAAAAAGCTAAACTCACGTATTCCCAATAACCTATAAGAGTCTCGAATCTCCTCCAAAGAGGATGGTATATTAACTTCATCAAATATTTCCTAAAGATCCTTCATTTCATTAAATAATCTCTCACGTCTAACAACATCCTCCCTAGTAGGGGTATTTGTGGTTCATGGATCAGAACAAAAATTGGATCTAAAATTGATTTAATCCATCAGTCTCTCGGTAGGGACAACCTTTTTGAACCCTAAGGAATCAAAATAATCGTCGATAAATTCATCGAATCATCCAATATCCAGGTTAGACTCTTCCCCAATGGTGAAGCGGATGGTGTTGGTTGTTATAGGATCCTCTGGTGTATATGAATTATCTGAAATATCATGAGGAAGAAAAGTTAGAGATTGACACATGACATATTGTGATTTGAGTCTATCATTACCAAGACCCTCCATCCTCTTTTCAATAATGGGAGTGAACTCAAATTACTATCTCAATACTAATTCTATCAAGAGGAAGGATTCATCAACATTATTTTTTGATTCATTTGAGATGACACTGTCAGTCCCAAAAGGATCGATGTCGGAGCCCTTAAGGGAGGAAAGTGAAGCATATCCTATAAAGGGAAAACAACATAAAATGGGAATGTTGGGATCGTCATGAGATTATGAAACAATGAAAAGGTTTCCCATGACACATACACCTCATAGACTTCTTATCCCTATTTCGTTTCTTTTGTTGAGATAATGAGGATCCCATATTGGTCCTCTCAGTTACGAGCACTAGAGGTGGAAGTTGAGAAGACCCTCCTTCCATATCCTACACCATCATTTTTTGTGATTAATTTAGCTCCAAGGTCTCAAGAGACCCAACCCCCATTCAAATAGGGGTTCCCATTAGCCCATATTGTGGTAACCTGAGCACCTTCCTTGGTTATCTTCTTCTATACCTCCCAACTGTGAGATAAATCCCCTAAAAATAATGATTATGGATAAAAGAGGGAATTTATAAGGGGAAAGAGAAAGATAACTCATAAATGTTGATGTAGTCATCCTGTTACTCTTCATATAAACTAGATATCCCCTCAATAATAGCCTAATATAGTATATCATATACCAATTTTGTGGCCAGGATCTGATCATTAGTGGAATATATTAACATTTACAGTTCCCAAATATCTTTCCCCAATTTCACAAAATTGATGTTGGGATGATGTTTTGAAGGCATTCAGATATCTCTAAGCTCGAGGATATGCATGATAGTCTTGAAAAACACCAATATATCTTTCATGTCACAAGACATTCCCCACCAAGCGTGAATTTATAAATTTCATACATGCTTTGATGATAATTTTTCTGGATTTAAGGAATATCCTACATCTTTTGACTTTGAAACCCATTTTGGCCTCTCTTTTCTAACAAGGGGCTGGGTGACCAGAGCTTAGGTCTCCACTTGACGGTGACGATTGGACCTCCTTGGTCTAGAATATGTGGTCTTCTCAACTCTTACTTACATCATATCCCATTCTTGAGACCATTTTTAAGACATTGGAGCTTCAGCATCATAACCATTGGGATGAACCTTCTTATCCTTATTTCCAAAAACATTAGTCTTTATAGCCACAACTTTAGGAACATTTTTTGTTAATACCCCTTGAGGGTATGAATAAATACAATCACTAACAGACATAGATTCTATCTTGATCGATGCATCTGATAGAGGTAGCTTGATTGACATTTTAGATACCTCCATGTCCATCAAGATCCAATATTTTCAATCCACCATTAGGTGTTTATCAAGAAAAACGTGTATGGGGGGAAATATATTTTGTTTTTTGAGAAGACATGAACTAGTTGGTAAATCAATATGGAGTATAGGCCTTGTATATGATCTTATTGTAAATACGGGCTACCAGTACACTGTCAATGAATTCAATCATGTAAAACGTCATATCATCATAATCTTTTACATTTTAAGTGAATTTCCTAGTAGGAGGATCACCATATATAACGAATTTTAACTCTCAAAATATGTTCAAATTCCTTAGGTTTTATTCATGCTTCAGGGATAAAGGATAAATTCCAGAAATAGCCAGTATAAAGGGGAAAAACCGTCCATCTGTAACATGAAATTAGATTAACACAATATTAGAGTTGAAGTGTCCTGTAATCCATCCTCATAACACTTGAAATGGACCTAAAATTTGGAATGGAGCCTTCCTAGAGAACATGTATATTAAATAGCAGTAAATAATAACCATAATAGGGGAAGATATACATATGTGATCCCCTTATGATAGTTTGGCCACTATGATGAATGTACCTGGCCTCATTCCAATTTTGGATTCATGGGCCTACACTAGGTATGTGTCAACCACAACATAAGAAAGTTGGAAAGATGAGTACTTGTGGAGACATCAAGTTTAACTTTATATCCCCACTAGTGATACTGGCCTTACTCCAACATAAGCCAAAACTTACCCACAATTATCTGATTCTCTAATATGTGGAATCGCATTAGGAATTGATAGGTAGAACCATATTCTCATAGCTTGAGGAAGGCCTTAATAGATTATTTAGGATGGATATTGGATCTTGGGTGAGGGTCTCCCTTCTTGATATTTCAATCCAACTTCAAAATCCCATGGGATAAATCCAATATCCTTTTGAAACCATCCTACTTCACCTTCAGTGGAATGAACTCATCATACATTTATCTTAGGATAGGAACTCCAAAGATCAGATAGATTTCCCACAAACAAATACCAACTTCACCATGTGTTTGGTGTAAATAATTTGTATGAGGTCTTGATTGGATCCAAAATTTAGGGATGATGTCGAGATTCTTATGGAAATATGTCTATTCCTCCCATGCATCCTCATAGATTCTGAATTTCTATATCTCAATATTAAACTCTTCATAATATTGGTGCACCCAATACACCCAAATCCATTTAATCTTGACTCCCCCTCCAAATAGGATGTCCCAATCCTCCTTAATGCCTTTTGATTGGTCAATATAAGTAGAAAGAATGTTTTAGTCATAGTAATGAGGCATTGATTTTTGGTTTTGAGGCTTTATATGTAACGCCCCAAGATTTTATGAAAAATATTCTTTTTAATTTCATTAATGTCTTGTGTTGTACGCTACAACAAAAGAAGCTTTCACAATACGCATCCTTGACTTTCCTTCCGTTACACGCAATCGCGACCTTCCTCGATAGCGTGTGTAGTACGCAATACTGAGTTTCATGAAACAACGATATGCTATTAAAATATTATTAAAACTAGCCGTTATGAATAGTAATAACCACTTTTTGGAAATTTTTGAAATTTTATTTTTCAAAATGGAATTCATTTTTGGATTCGGAGTATCGAATTTAGCCTAAGGTGAAATTTTGGTACTTTTCGGATAACTTTCATATTCTAATGAATAGTGAAAATTACTAAATTATAATTAAAAACAACTTTTTTAATCGAAATAATTAATAGTGATAAATTATTAATTTGAGTGGTTTTAAAGTATATTTAGAATATATTTTTACAATTTAATACAATGTTGGTCATTGTTTGTAATTTCACATTTAAACCAGACATAATCAAGTGTCAATCTTTTGATAGATTTTGTTTCTTAAAAAAAACACACTATTTGTTTTAACAGCGGAATTTAATTATAAAATTAATTAATGCAACTTCTATGTTATGAATTTGGTAAAATAGACTTCATTTTTGAATTCGGAATATGAAATATAGCTTAGGATGAAATTTTGGCATTTTTCTGAAAACTTTCAATTTTTGATGAATAGTGAAACCACTAAGTGGTAGGTTAAAAACGGAATTTTGCATAAAACTTAATTTTACCGCTTCTGTGAATGGAATTTCGAAAATCCGAGAGACACGGTTAATATCAAGGACTAAAATGTGGTTCAATGAGATGAAAATAATTTTTTGGTGAATAGTAACTTTTTACTTTTTTTACCACGGTTAATAGTAAATAGGGTAACTAAGGGTAAATATGATATTAATATTACCCTAAAACATGTCCTAATTCTATTGGACAAGTGTAATTCGACCAAAAACAAACTTAGGAATAAAATATTACCATTTAGGCCCACTTGGATTAGATTAGGACATTTATTATTAATTTATTTAAAGAAGGGTTAAAATAGTTAAAATCAAAGTTTAATAAGTAAATAATTTTTAATATGGGGTTATACATAAGCTAAATTCGACTATAAATATTCATTAGAAAGCTAAAAAGATTTCCTACATGATGGTATTTTATTTGTAATTTTTAGACAGCATATAATATAATTTATTTATGACACAAAGATGATGCAGTAATTATCTTATTAATGAAATATTGACATAATTGATAATATAAATACCAAAATAAATGTAATTTAAGACTTTTTATGAATTACACTAATTTTCTAGGTTACTATGATATATTAGTGTTGATTTAATCAACTTGGTTCGAATATATAATTCTGTTATGACTTTCAAAAAAATCATATATCAAATAGTGTCAAAATTGACACAAAATAGTTTTTAAATCAAATATTATATTATTAATTGTTATTTTATTCCTAAAAATCTAAGGTTCGGCCAAATGACTTAGATAAGGATATATGTATTAATAATATACAATTTGGGGTTCGTTTGGCATGTTATAGTAAGTGTATTAACCATATAGTGAAAGAAAACAAAAAGACACGGTAAAAGTTAAATTATTTAACTTAGAGTTAAATCTAATTGATAAGGTTTAAAATAAGATCCAAACATGTATAAATTTGATTGGTTGATGAGATTACAACCCTATCTCATCTAAGCTTCGAATATGAGTCATTTTTGGAGGTTTTTAAGTGGGGTTATATTTATTATAAATTAATATTTTTAAGAATTCATAAGGTGCCCCTCTCCTCCCTTATAAAAGGACACCTCCTCCCCCTCCTCCTCACACCAATTTGAGCACTCAAGCTCGGCCAACCCCTGCCAAAATCCCTTCTCCAATTCCCTAGCAACATCCTAGAGGTTCTGGTCTTCCTCAAAGACCAATTCTAGTGCCCTAAGAGGAGGTCTCAAAGAGGCACTTCAAAGAAGAGGTAATTACCGTTACCAATTCTTTCATCTTTATTTCTTCTTCCACTTCTTCTTCTTAGGTTGTTTCATTATGAAGTAATAACATCAGTATCACTCATATACTGATATGTTATTATAAGTATGAAACAACCCTATTTCACCATCTATCCATCCTACGGAAAAAGAAATCACCGCGCGTGCGTACGTACGGAATACCGTCTCCACGCCGTGGTGTAATCTATTTTCCACCACCACCTTACATGGATGGGTATAATGGTGTAAAGAATAACTATACATAGTTATTACAACATCATAATGATTCTGATATATTTTATAATCCACTCCAATTCAATTCAATATTTATAGAAATGATATCATCGCTCGTGCGTACGTACGGAATACCGTCTCCACGACGCGATGAGATTCATTCTCCATGTTAACCATTTAAGAATGATTATAATGTATATATAAGAAATAATAATGAAATACATGACATTATAAAGCTACTGGATTTATGTATATATATATACATATGTATGTCATCTACTTACTTCCATTTCAAGACAATAAGGAAAGAAAAACAGCGTTCATGCGTACGTACGGACTACCGTCTCCATGAACGGTGTTTTTCATTTTATTTATCTATCTATTATATATATATATACTGAATATATATGATATATAAATCATATTTTATATTCTGGAAGTATGTAAATCATGATATAAGTAATAATGATGTCAAGAACAACAAGTCAAAACACCTACGATAAATGAAACGATTTTACCCAAAACGCTTCTTTAACATGGAATTTACAAAAGAACGGGTAATATAATGTCATAAGTGAACCATATATGATATCATAACAATGAATATGATTCTGTAATAAGTCAATGACATTATTTAAATCATTATACAGGAGGTTCAGACACATACGAAGCAAATTGGACCTAAGGTAAGGGAAATATCACAATCTCATTTTTATCTGAGATTGTTTATTCGTAAGTATTTACTGGGGTGTATTTTATCATCCACATCCATGTTTCATCAAAATGTAATATTATTTCCATCCACCTACAATTGTTTAAATCCATTTTTACCCTTCGGTGAGTTTTTAGTAATATGTATGAAAGGAATCTTTTGTCGTACGAGGTACTTTTTGACTTTTCCGACAAAAGTACGAAGAATGTTTTTTTTAACTTATATGGCACGAACGGATTTCTACTGTTTTATAAAGCCTTATTTTCATGAAGCTTCCTCTAAAAAATTTCATGACTATTTTCAATAAAATCTCTTTCTTTTAAAGTTGCATGATGTTTTGTGAAAAGAAATTGATTTTGAAGAAGAAAGGATATTTTCCTCAAGAATTCAATTCAAGTGTTTTATCAAAATTATTTTCCATCTAAGATAATAAAGAGTTCTGTTTCTATCCATATTTTTACATTGATTTGACTATGTTGTGATGGAATTATGTTTATGAATTCCTTTATCTTATATGAATGGTTTTATGATGTCATGTTGTTTAAGAATCCCATTTTTATTACATGGGTTATGAAATGATGTATGATTTATGATTTTGTGGCACACATAAGAAAGGATTCATTAAGAGATGGGTGGGACCTATATCTCCCTCCAATGCATTGGGTAAAGATTTTATATCTCATGAGATAGACATGGCTGGAATGGTAGGTTATACCGGTTCAGTGAAACAGGACTGAAACGAGGATTACTCGATTCAGAAAGGGACTTTGTCCACTAAGATAGTCTTGGCAATGAGTCCTGACTAACAAGAAATGATTCTCTATGATTATGTGTGTATGCCACAATGAGTAATGTTTTAAGTTATGATTTCATTTCACTACTATGATTTATCCCATGTTATGAAATTATGCTCTCTTTTGCAGGTTAAGATTTCCAAAAATGTTATGTTCTTATGAAAATTATGTGATTGATATTTCCTTTGTTTACCCTTACTGAGCATTTGAGCTCACCCTTTTATGTTTTCTTTTCCCCAGGATATAAAGAAAGGTTTTAGGTAGAAAAAAGGGATGACCTTTATGGGAGATATTGAAGAACTTTCACCACGATTAGAAGATTACGTTCCGAGTTTCCAAAGACACTAAACTATTACGATCCTTTAGTGTGTGTTTTTGTTATGTACTAAGTATTCCGAAAATGTAATGTAATGTCCATTTACGTCAAGATACGGGTCTTTACAGTTGGTATCAGAGGAAAGGTTTAGTCAACCTTTGGAAACTAGGATGCGAGAACTTTAGTGAGATCCCTAGAGATATTTCTAAGGTATGTCTAGGGATGTCTCTAAGGTTAAGTATACGTATAGGTTATGGTCCTAGAATTACGCTAACGATCTTCGAATTTAACCTAAGATGTTAGATATTGAGGGTACTAACCCTTTATTATGTTGTTTTCCCTAGCATGATTTTTGCCTCTCACACAATTCTTTTGGGGTTTTAGACGATGGCTGGAACCCGAAGGAACCGTGTTAATGCGGAATGTGATGGGCAATGCAATGATTGTACCCCTGAGCAACCAAACGATATAGGAGCTGGAATGCAAAATCTTGTAGCCATGCTCACACAACTTTCTCAAGCTATGAATCATGCAGGACTTCCAAACGAGAAAAGGAAGGAGCAACATTCTGTTGAATCCTTCATGAGGCAGCGTCCACCTTCTTTCAGTGGGTCTACTGATCCATTAGTTGCTGAACAATGGATTAGTACTACTGAAAAGATATTTTCAGTTCTTCAATGTTCTGAACATGATAAAGTCATCCTAGCAGTGTATCGTTTGGAAGGAGATGCTGATCAATGGTGGAATCTTATTAATAATACAAGGCAAAGGGATGAAATTGAGTCTATGGAATGAGACGAGTTCAAGAACTTATTTTTCAATAAGTACTTCCCTCGTATTCTTCGAACAAAGATGGAGAAAGAGTTTCTTGAACTGAAGGAAAGGGACGATGAATCTGTTGGTACCTATGAAGCAAATTTTACAAGACTTGCAAGGTATGCTTCTGGAATTATCATCCAACCTGAAAGTAAAGTTGATCGATTTTTCAGTGGCTTAAAACCAAGTCTTCGAAGGGCATTAGCTATAAGAGACTTCAGTATCTATGAAGAAATTGTGCGTTGTGCTATCAAGGTAGAAATGGAAGTTGGTGTTACATATCCATCTCATGGTTTTGACAAGAAACGAAAGATGGAGTTCAAGGAGAAATCTCAGAATAATGGTGAAAAGAAGATGAATGTTTCCTTATGCACAAAGTGTGGAAAGAAGCATGGTGGAGATTGTCTAAAAGGGACTAGAAAATGTTTTAAGTGTGGAAAAGAAGGTCATCGAGCAGCTGAGTGTCGAAGTAATGGAAAAAGGGTTTCTAATGATAAAGCAAACACTGCAGAGAACGCACCGCCAACACTTCAATGCTTCAAGTGCAAGGAAATGGGGCATTATGCTAATAATTTCCCTAATCCAAGGGTTAGTGATGATCAACATGAGCAACCACTGAAGGCAAAGGACAAAGGGAAATCACATGCGATCACTATTGGCAATGTTGAATATGACAACGATGTGGTGGAATGATTAAGTGTTTATGTAATGGGATTCCAAAATAATGTTGTATCATTGAGTATTGCAATATTTATTGATGTGGTATTCAAAGTGATTGAGATATTTTTTTTGGAAATAAGATGATATGCGCATAATGAAGACGAGAAAATGAAATGTTTAATAGTATTCATGAGCTCATGATTGATATAAGGACTAAGTGATATCATGGTTTGAGTATAAATAATTTTGAGGATTTTGGTATGTGTAAAGTGTTAACTTTTAACTGCATTCAAGTTTTCACTAAGGTTCAATGGTTATTCAAGAGTATACATGATTAAGGACTTTGAATGTTTGGAATGTGACCAAAAAAAAAAACATATCTTATGATATATGGGGATCAACGATGATATTAAATCTCTGGTAATTGATGTCATGAGAGTGGACTGCAGTATTATGGATAAGCCTAAAGATTGGAATGGATTGTGTTGGACGATATTATTGATGGGATGTTATAGTAACGTAGTTTTAGAAAAAGGGACAACCTGCAGGACGGGCGACAGCCCATCGCTTCGGACAAGGCTGTAGGAATCGAACCCACAACCGAAGTGCGACTGGCCTTTATCGCCTACCACTGACCTACAGGAAGTCCCTGTTTAGTAGAAACTAGTTTTATTATATTAAGCAGTATGATATATGAAGTATAAGTCCATTTTAGGAACCATATATGATTAATCTCACTATAGATCGACTTATGTATATAAGTTTTTCTAACCTTTTGTTTGAGACAGATGGAATGACCTGTCATTCTATCACATGATCTGCTAACACATCACGAATAACAAATTCAACTTCATTTATTTAAGAGATGAAGTAGAAATTGTTCAAGGTACGAACAAAAGTGAGATTTTACCAAAATAAAGTAAGTATTTATTCTAAGCAAATTTTCAACTTTAGGGAAATGATCTTGAAAACCAAAAATGTTGTCCTAGTGATCTTATACCTGATGAATCAGATGGTACCTTATATCATCACAAATCTATGGATTTTTGATTACTGGCTTTTCCATAGCCATGTTCTCTACCACTCTCCATCAGAACATGATGGTTAGATTTTTCTTCCATATCCATATTTTCACCTATGTGGAAACCCAGTGATTAGTATATTTGGGTAATCATTACATTTCATACTTTAGTTTTTAAATCCATGTTTTGGTATTCCTTTTTAAGATGTGGGTTTCTATCAAAGAAAATTTTGAATAGTAAACCATTTATAACCCCGACGAATTTCGAGGGCGAAATTCATTTTAAGGGGGGTAGAATGTAACGCCCCAAGATTTTATGAAAAATATTCTTTTTAATTTCATTAATGTCTTGTGTTGTACGCTACAACAAAAGAAGCTTTCACAATACGCATCCTTGACTTTCCTTCCGTTACACGCAATCGCGACCTTCCTCGATAGCGTGTGTAGTACGCAATACTGAGTTTCATGAAACAACGATATGCTATTAAAATATTATTAAAACTAGCCGTTATGAATAGTAATAACCACTTTTTGGAAATTTTGTAAATTTTATTTTTCAAAATGGAATTCATTTTTGGATTCGGAGTATCGAATTTAGCCTAAGGTGAAATTTTGGTACTTTTCGGATAACTTTCATATTCTAATGAATAGTGAAAATTACTAAATTATAATTAAAAACAACTTTTTTAATCGAAATAATTAATAGTGATAAATTATTAATTTGAGTGGTTTTAAAGTATATTTAGAATATATTTTTACAATTTAATACAATGTTGGTCATTGTTTGTAATTTCACATTTAAACCAGACATAATCAAGTGTCAATCTTTCGATAGATTTTGTTTCTTAAAAAAACACGCTATTTGTTTTAACAGCGGAATTTAATTATAAAATTAATTAATGAAACTTCTATGTTATGAATTTGGTAAAATAGACTTCATTTTTGAATTCGGAATATGAAATATAGCTTAGGATGAAATTTTGGCATTTTTCTGAAAACTTTCAATTTTTGATGAATAGTGAAACCACTAAGTGGTAGGTTAAAAACGGAATTTTGCATAAAACTTAATTTTACCGCTTCTGTGAATGGAATTTCGAAAATCCGAGAGACACGGTTAATATCAAGGACTAAAATGTGGTTCAATGAGATGAAAATAATTTTTTGGTGAATATTAACTTTTTACTTTTTTTACCACGGTTAATAGTAAATAGGGTAACTAAGGGTAAATATGATATTAATATTACCCTAACACATGTCCTAATTCTATTGGACAAGTGTAATTCGACCAAAAACAAACTTAGGAATAAAATATGACCATTTAGGCCCACTTGGATTAGATTAGGACATTTATTATTAATTTATTTAAAGAAGGGTTAAAATAGTTAAAATCAAAGTTTAATAAGTAAATCATTTTTAATATGGGGTTATACATAAGCTAAATTCGACTATAAATATTCATTATAAAGCTAAAAATATTTCCTACATGATGGTATTTTATTTGTAATTTTTATACAGCATATAATATAATTTATTTATGACACAAAGATGATGCAGTAATTATCTTATTAATGAAATATTGACATAATTGATAATATAAATACCAAAATAAATGTAATTTAAGACTTTTTATGAATTCCACTAATTTTCTAGGTTACTATGATATATTAGTGTTTATTTAATCAACTTGGTTCGAATATATAATTCTGTTATGACTTTCAAAAAAATCATATATCAAATAGTGTCAAAATTGACACAAAATAGTTTTTAAATCAAATATTATATTATTAATTGTTATTTTATTCCTAAAAATCTAAGGTTAGGCCAAATGACTTAGATAAGGATATATGTATTAATAATATACAATTTGGGGTTCGTTTGGCATGTTATAGTAAGTTTATTAACCATATAGTGAAAGAAAACAAAAAGACACGGTAAAAGTTAAATTATTTAACTTAGAGTTAAATCTAATTGATAAGGTTTAAAATAAGATCCAAACATGTATAAATTTGATTGGTTGATGAGATTACAACCATATCTCATCTAAGCTTCGAATATGAGTCATTTTTGGAGGTTTTTAAGTGGGGTTATATTTATTATAAATTAATATTTTTAAGAATTCCTAAGGTGCCCCTCTCCTCCCTTATAAAAGGACACCTCCTCCCCCTCCTCCTCACACCAATTTGAGCACTCAAGCTCGGCCAACCCCTGCCAAAATCCCTTCTCCACTTCCCTAGCAACATCCTAGAGGTTCTGGTCTTCCTCAAAGACCAATTCTAGTGCCCTAAGAGGAGGTCTCAAAGAGGCACTTCAAAGAAGAGGTAATTACCGTTACCAATTCTTTCATCTTTATTTCTTCTTCCACTTCTTCTTCTTAGGTTGTTTCATTATGAAGTAATAACATCAGTATCACTCATATACTGATATGTTATTATAAGTATGAAACAACCCTATTTCACCATCTATCCATCCTACGGAAAAAGAAATCACCGCGCGTGCGTACGTACGGAATACCGTCTCCACGCCGTGGTGTAATCTATTTTCCACCACCACCTTACATGGATGGGTATAATGGTGTAAAGAATAACTATACATAGTTATTACAACATAATAATGATTCTGATATATTTTATAATCCACTCCAATTCAATTCAATATTTATAGAAATGATATCATCGCTCGTGCGTACGTACGGAATACCGTCTCCACGACGCGATGAGATTCATTCTCCATGTTAACCATTTAAGAATGATTATAATGTATATATAAGAAATAATAATGAAATACATGACATTATAAATCTACTGGATTTATGTATATATATATACATATGTATGTCATCTACTTACTTCCATTTCAAGACAATAAGGAAAGAAAAACAGCGTTCATGCGTACGTACGGACTACCGTCTCCATGAACGGTGTTTTTCATTTTATTTATCTATCTATTATATATATATATATACTGAATATATATGATATATAAATCATATTTTATATTCTGGAAGTAAGTAAATCATGATATAAGTAATAATGATGTCAAGAACAACAAGTCAAAACACCTACGATAAATGAAACGATTTTACCCAAAACGCTTCTTTAACATGGAATTTACAAAAGAACGGGTAATATAATGTCATAAGTGAACCATATATGATATCATAACAATGAATATGATTCTGTAATAAGTCAATGACATTATTTAAATCATTATACAGGAGGTTCGGACACATACGAAGCAAATTGGACCTAAGGTAAGGGAAATATCACAATCTCATTTTTATCTGAGATTGTTTATTCGTAAGTATTTACTGGGGTGTATTTTATCATCCACATCCATGTTTCATCAAAATGTAATATTATTTCCATCCACCTACAATTGTTTAAATCCATTTTTACCCTTCGGTGAGTTTTTAGTAATATGTATGAAAGGAATCTTTTGTCGTACGAGGTACTTTTTGACTTTTCCGACAAAAGTACGAAGAATGTTTTTTTTTAACTTATACGGCACGAATGGATTTCTACTGTTTTATAAAGCCTTATTTTCATGAAGCTTCCTCTAAAATATTTCATGACTATTTTCAATAAAATCTCTTTCTTTTAAAGTTGCATGATGTTTTGTGAAAAGAAATTGATTTTGAAGAAGAAAGGATATTTTCCTCAAGAATTCAATTCAAGTGTTTTATCAAAATTATTTTCCATCTAAGATAATAAAGAGTTCTGTTTCTATCCATATTTTTACATTGATTTGACTATGTTGTGATGGAATTATGTTTATGAATTCCTTTATCTTATATGAATGGTTTTATGATGTCATGTTGTTTAAGAATCCCATTTTTATTACATGGGTTATGAAATGATGTATGATTTATGATTTTGTGGCACACATAAGAAAGGATTCATTAAGAGATGGGTGGGACCTATATCTCCCTCCAATGCATTGGGTAAAGATTTTATATCTCATGAGATAGACATGGCTGGAATGGTAGGTTATACCGGTTCAGTGAAACAGGACTGAAACGAGGATTACTCGATTCAGAAAGGGACTTTGTCCACTAAGATAGTCTTGGCAATGAGTCTTGACTAACAAGAAATGATTCTCTATGATTATGTGTGTATGCCACAATGAGTAATGTTTTAAGTTATGATTTCATTTCACTACTATGATTTATCCCATGTTATGAAATTATGCTCTCTTTTGCAGGTTAAGATTTCCAAAAATGTTATGTTCTTATGAAAATTATGTGATTGATATTTCCTTTGTTTACCCTTACTGAGCATTTGAGCTCACCCTTTTATGTTTTCTTTTCCCCAGGATATAGAGAAAGGTTTTAGGTAGAAAAAAGGGATGACCTTTATGGGAGATATTGAAGAACTTTCACCACGATTAGAAGATTACGTTCCGAGTTTCCAAAGACACTAAACTATTACGATCCTTTAGTGTGTGTTTTTGTTATGTACTAAGTATTCCGCAAATGTAATGTAATGTCCATGTACGTCAAGATACGGGTCTTTACATTATATCCAGAGAACATAGGCTGTGGTGCATGACACTATTGATAGGAACTATTCTTTCCTTGATGAATACACCCTTGGAATAGATGTTAGCGATTGGAAAATTGGTATTTTTCATGAACTAGGACTTCATTAGGTAACTCTAGATCTTCAAGAGATGTGAATATTTTAGAAGCCCGTGGCCATACAAGGGAAGGTAGTCACTTCATGGGTACTCATTCTGGTATTAATTCAATTGATTCACTAAGTCTGGGAGAGTGGAGTCACACATGTCATAGTAATACAATCCATAATCTTTAACCATCATTGAGACACTTACAAAAAATAGTTCTTGGAAATCTAGTGGAGCTTCCATTAGGCATCTACAAAGACACATCAAGATTTTCATTAAAGTAAAATATTGGTTCTCGAAAATTTAGAAATTTTTTGAAATGAGAGGACCTCCATAGGTCACTTACACAAGTGAACTCACATAGGCCACTCCTGCAAATAACCTTTCAAAGGTCAATCGGGAAAATGACCTCATGTAGGAAACTCACCCATGAGATCTCATACATGTTACTTCCCCAAAGATCTATCACATGTTGACAAGGCCATACTGAGCACTTTCATAATAACGATTCATTGAAGGACTTGTTGGAATGTAAATTGTAGAAAGACTAAACGAATGACCTATTTGATGAGAGAAGAAGAAAATAGAAGTGGAAGGAATAATTCCATGGATGGTCAATGCTATATATAGATGAGGATGACCTATGTTCTAAACATTAAAAAATGACCAATGTGGACTACTTTCATGACATTAAGAAATTCCCCCCCCCCTCAAACTCAAGACTATACCCTCTTATTCTGATCGGATCAAATCCTGAGGGGGGGATTTGGGTGACACTATATTTTGTCACATGGGATGAAAACATTTAATAAAAAATTTTAAGTAGTAAATAGGTGAATATCCCTAAGAAGAATCAAGGGAAGTCACCTAGGTGGTCCTGTACGCACACAGTCTGTGAACCAGAAGGCTAATGAAACACCTATATGTACAACCCATAAGTCTCATATACCCCTACACGAGGTACCTACGTAGGATACCTATGCAGGGTTCCCACATGAGAAACCCCATTCAAACAGGGTTCCATGTTTTCCTATAAATTAGACCCTAGGGATCCTCATTTGAATGATGGAGAGTTCTAAAGAATCCAAAATGCTATGAATACCCATGTTCTTCACCTAGTCCATCATAATCTCTCAGGCATCTCTCCAAAATCTGAATGAAGAGAGAATTAAGGGGTATAATGTGATTAAACTTCCTCAATGATCTAAAACACAATACAACTATTCAAGGATCCCCTCCCCTTAGTTGACAACCACTACTGTGAAGGTCCCTTCCCAAATTCGGGACCAGTGAAAGACCCTTACAAGGATACTTTTGGGAACCCTTGGATCCTTAGGAAATGTCTTTCCAAGGTGTTATTTCCAAGGTGGTCTATTATCAAAACATGTCTAGCTCATATAGACCTACCTTGTGTAAAGAAATTACAATTTGACCAAGTCCACCCTGCATGATTCCCCTTCGGCTCGCTCAACCATTACCTTTATGACCCACCATTTAATCCCTCTTTCAATACACCAATGATAGGGATCCTCTTCCTTTGTATGAATCCTCTGAGGGGGACCAAATAGAAACCTCCACCAAATCTATTTCACTTGAACAACCATAGTGATAGGAACACTTGTGTGTGTCCCATTTGGTTATTCATTCCTTCATTCAGAGGATTCATGAACCTATCTCACATAATAAGTAGGGTCATGGGGGTGTGTGTAGATATTCATCCCTTCATTCGTGAGGACCCAAACCCTAGGGTTAATGCTAGGGAACTCCCAGTCATAGAATTGAGGGTTAGGGGTTTTTACTTAAAATGTTTTTACTATGAACAAGGACATACTGATATTGAACATGATGGCTAGAGCTATATCCTTACCTCATCATCTCAAATACCTGGGACCTCACTTCTTAGATGATGAGTGGGGGAGTCACAATTTGTTTTCACTTTAATGGGTATTAGTGACTTATCCTCCTCCCTTCTTCCAAAACTAGGTGTAGAGTACTGCATCCCTCCTAGAGTATTCTCCAAGTCCTTCATATAGTTTATAGACTTGGGTAGATATTACAATCCTGGTGACCAAAATAATAGAGGAGACATACACATAAAGGCCCTCTCACTATCCCTTATCCCCAAACTCATCATCCATTGGATGAAGGTGACTGTATGTTTTGTCATATCTTTTCTTTCACTTTTTTCTCACACCATGCATGACTCATATTGGCTTCGAGGTTAGAAACTATCTTAATATCTATATTATTAGATGTTTTCTCTGTTAAGAATCCTTAGGAATAATATTCTTTTCTCCTTGATAAGGGCCTCATATTCTTTGTAATCCCCAATCAACCATGCTCACCCACAAAGGAATCCTCCTAAGTATAATCCCTAACCAAACCTTTAAATCACAGGAGTTTAGACTTTCCTTAGGGTTCTAGACACAAGGGAATCCTTCTAGGTGTAGGCCCAAAAACAATGTTAACATCCTCTCAAAGGGCCACATTCCCCTGTGAGAAAAACATTCAAAAGGCCTCTATTATTGTGGGTTCTCAAAACAACTAATCTATTTGGGATTTTATTCCCATATAAATGGGATATGTTAGAAGTCTCTTTCAGTTATAAACTATAAACCAAAAATTAATCCTAATTTTCTTTAGGTCACATTCCCAGTAGGTTCTCCACTAACCCAAGAGGCCACTCTCCATCCGGGTTCCTTGATCTACATCAGCACAATTCCCACACCAACCCTTTTATAGGCCCATTTCCCCTAAAATTCCGTGACTCATGATGTTAAACTAAATTTTTTGTCCATTTTTGCATAACCTTAAAAGGTATGATGTGTCCCGTTAAGTGTCACTGAACTACATGGGTTCTTATTCCATTATCAAAGATTTGTAGGAAGACCATCTCAAGGGCTGGATCCTAAAATCAAAACAACTCCCGTCTTCATAGAATATGATAAAATCCAGCACACCCTACTATGTGTCTTAAAACCAGAATCTTAATAATAAACAACAAAAAAATATCTAATTCGAACATACAAAATGGAACAATCGATGGAGAGTCTCAGATTCATATAGATGTATCCATTGACAAAGAACCTTGGATACATAGAGATTATCCCGGAATAAATAAATGAAATTAATTCATTGTTAACTCACGGGAATCCTATGTAATACATGGTATTTAATGAAGGATCCATGAACATGAATAAAATATATAAGAGATTCCCAATGTAGGTGATAATTTTCCCTAAAAAAGCTATGAGGAGGCCAACCACCCATTATATCAACCAACATGAGTCCCTGTGTGTTTTTGGACCATATACAAACAAAATTATACCTTTGGAATGTATTTTGGTGAAACATCTAAAATAAGGGAACCATAGGGTGTTTTTGGTTCCACAAACAAAACCCGTTGAAAACTATTAAGAGATAGTGATCCAGGTCTGAAAGATTGTACAACATTTAACACCCAAAATCAATAACATCAGGGATACACAACACACATATTCAAGTATGGAAACATAGGGTTTTTTGTATTTTTATGGGTTTTTGGGTTTTTAGGGTTTTTAAAAAATTTTAGGTTTCTCGGACTTTTATGTTTTTTTAGGTATTTAAGGATTTTTTAGGGTCATTCATGGTTTTAAAAGTTTTTTAAAATTTTTATGGAATTTTACGGGTTTTAGAGATTTTGAGGGGTCTAGGGGTTTTGGGGGTTTGGGGATTTTACACTCTTTTTTGGATTTTTAGTAGTTTTTTATTTTTTAGGGTTTTAAAGGGTTTTTATAGTTTTTAACATTTTTAAGGGTTTAAAGGGTTTTATTAATTTTTAGTGGGTTTTTAGTATTTTTATGTGATTTTAGGTTTTTTTAATGTTTTTAAGGGTTTTTATGTTGGGGGGGAGGGGTTAGGGTTTTTAGGTTCATTTATGGTTTTTAGCATTTTTTAGGTTTTTATGATTTTTAAGTGTTTTTAGGCTTTTCAGGTTTTATTAGGGTTTTCTAAGATTTTTGGGTTTTATGTCTATTGAGGTATTTTTAGTAATTTTTAGGATTTTATGGTTTTTATCAATTTTGAGGGTTTTTATGGTTTTCAGGGTATTTAGGTTATATCTTTTTTAGGTTTTTATATATTTAAAGTGTTTTAGGTTTTGATGGTTTTATTTGGTTTTTTTGGTTTCTTACATTTTTACAGTTTTTAGGGATTTGTAGGGATTTTAAATTGATAGGGTTTTTGAAGGTTTTTTTTTGGTTTTAATGGTTTTATGGTTTTTTTGGTGGGGGGTGTTTAGGGTTTTCTGAGTTTTTAGGGTTTTTATGGGTTTTTAGATTTTTTTACTATTTTTAGGGTTTATTGGGTTTTTTAGAAATATTTGTGTTTTTTTGGGTTTAGGGGTTTTTAGGGGTTTTATGGTTTTTAGGGGATTTTATGTTTTTATGGGGTTTTATGTTACTAGGGTTTTTAGGGGTTTTAGCATTTTTAGGTTTTTATGTGTTTAAGTGTTTTTTGTTTTTTATGGTTTTCTTAGTGTTTTTTATGTTTTTGGGTTTTTTATGTTTTTATGGGGTTTTATGTTTTAAGGTATTTTTGGTATTTTTTAAGAGTTTATTGTTTTATGGTTTTTAGGGATTTTTAGGGATTTAATTTTTTTATGATTTTAGAGTTTTAAGCATTTTTTGGGGTTCTTAGTGGTTTTAATTATTTTTAGGTTTCTATGATTTTCTTAGGGTTTTTTGGTTTCATTATTATTTTATTGGATTTTTATTGAGTTTTTTAAAAATATTTATGGGTTTCTATTGGTTTTAGGGATGTTCAGGGTTTTTAGATTTTTTATGGGTTTTTAGTGTTTTTTAATGTTTTTAAGGGTTTAATGAGTTTTTAGAGTCATCAGACGTTTTTAGGGATTTTATAGTGTCTAAGGGTTTTTAAGGAATTTATTTGTTTTTATGGTTTTAAGGGTTTTTATGGTTTTTAGGGTGTTTTGGGTTTTATTCTTTTTTTTGGGTTTCAGGGGTTTTAAATGTTTTTAGTTTTTTATGGTTTTCTTAAGGGATTTCATGATTATTATGTTTTATTATGTTTTAGTTATTTTTTGGAATTTTTAGGATTTTTATGGGTTTTATGGTTTTTGAGATTTTCAGGGTTTTAATGGTTTTTTATCATTTTAATGGTTTTTAAGGTTTTTATCATTTTTGTAGGATTTTTTTGTTTTTATGTATTGTTAGGTTTTTATTGGTTTCTTATGGTTTTTTCATGTTTTAGGGATTTTTATATTTTTAGGCATTTTTATGGATATTTAGTACTATTATGGATTTTAGGGTTTTAAGGGATTTTGATATTTTTGCAGGTTTTATGGTTTTTATGGGATTTTGAGTTTTTAGGAGTTTTTTATTTTTTCAGGGTTTTAAAGGGTAATTAGAGTTTTTTAATATTTTTAGGGGTTTAAAAGGTTCTTATAGATTTAGTGGGTTTTTAGATTTTTATGTATTTTTTGGTTTTTAATGATCATTAGGGGTTTTTATGTTTTATAGTTGTTTTAGAGTTTTTAGGGACTTTTAGGGTTTTTGTAAAATTTTATGTTTTTTAGGGGTTTTAACAATTTTTAGGTTTTTACGGTTTTCTTAGGGGTTTTAAGGGTTCTTTTGGGTCTTTACATTTTTTTGTATTTTTAGGGTTTTAGGTTTTATTAAGGACTTTAGGGATTTAAGGTTTTCTTAGCAATTTATGCATTTTTAGTGTTTTTAGATTTTTAAATTTTTCTTAGTGTTTTTTTTATGTTTTTAGGGAAATTTAGGGATTTTTTTGTATTTTGATGGTTTATTAGGGGTTTTCATAATTCTGAGGGTTTTTATGATTTTTATGGTTTTTAGAGTTGTATGGTTTTTTTAGTTTTTAGGGTTTTTAATATTCTTTATTGTTTTTATTATTTTTAGAGGTTTAATGGGTTTTTATAGTTTTTTTTATTTTTAGGTCTTTAGGATTTTTTATGGGGTTTTAGGTTTTCTTTATGTTTTTAGTGTTTTATAATTTTTAGTGTTATTTGGGGTATTTTAGGGAATTTGCATTTTTAGGTTTATAGAGGTTTTAAGTATTTTTAGGTTTTCATGGTTTTCTTAGGGATTTTCAGGGTTTTAGGGGTTTTTTTTATTTTTATGGATTTTTAGGATTTTTATGGTTTTAGGGTTTTTTGAGATTTTGAGGGGATTTAGTGTTTTTAGGTGTTTTTAAAAAAAATTTAGGTATTTAAATTGTTTTAAATGTATTCTAGTTTTATGTTTTTATTATGGGTATTTAGGGTTTTAGGGTTTTTTTACGTTTTATGGATTTTTGGAACTTTTTTTGGATTTTTTGGGATTTTGATGCATTTTAGATTTTTTTTTCTTTTTTGGGTTTTTGTGGGGTTTTAGTGGTTTTTACGGTTTCTATGGTTTTTAGAGTTTTTTAACATTTTTAGCGGTTGGAAGGGTTTTTAGAGTTTTTAGTTCATTTGAGGGGTTTTATGGGACTTTAGGGTTTTTAAGGTTTTAGAGGGTTTTATGGTTCTATGGATTTTTATGGTCTTTTAGGGTTTTTAGATTTTTTAGGGTTTTAGGGGTTTCAATTGTTTTTAGGTTTTTATGGTTTTCCTATGGTTTTTCATGTTTTTAGGTATTTTTGTGTTTTCATGGATTTTTTAGGATTTTTATGGGTTTTAGGGTTTTTTGGGATTTTAAGGGTTTTTAGGGTTTTTAAGGGTTTTTGGGTTTTTGGATTTTTAGTGTTTTTTACGTTTTAAATAGTTTATGTGTTTTTAGGTTTTAAGGTTACCTTAGGGGTTTTCAAAATTTTTATAATTTTTTACATATTTGGGATTTATAAGTATTTTTAATGATTTTAATGGATTTAGGGTTTTAGGTATTTTAAGGGTTTTTAGGGGTTTTGGTGTGTTTATAGTTTTTATGGTTTTTTTTCTTTTAAGGTTTTTTGATTTTTTAGGTGTTTTATGGTTTTTAGAGTTTTTAATATTTTTAGGGTTTAAAGGGTTTTTGATTTTTTAGTGATTTTAGGGTATTTATTGGTTTTTAGGGGATTTAATGGGTTTTAGGGATTTTTTAGGGTCTTTAGGGTATTTAGTATTTTTTTCATTTTATGGGTTTTAATTGTTTTTAATTTTTAAGGTTATCTATGTTTTTAAGGGTTTTCATGGTTTTTTACATTTTTACTGTTTTTAGGGATCTTTTAGTATTTTTATGGTTTTTAGGGGTTTTTTTGATTTTGAGGGGTTTTTAGGGTTTTTAGCATTTTGGGGGTTTTAAGTATTATTATGTTTTTATGATTTTACTAATGGTTTTAAGGGTTGTTATGGTTTTTTATGTTTTTAGGTATTTTTTAATATTTTTTAGGATATTTATGTTTTTTTGGGTTTTTAGGGATTTTGAGGGACTATAGGGGTGTTTACGGGTTTTGTGGATTTTTGGGTTTTTTAGGGACTTTTGTTTTGTTCATGGTTTTATAGGTTTTTTATAACTTTTAATGTTTTAGGGCATTAAATGGTTTTTAGAGTTTTTATTGTTTTTAAAGGGTTTTAGAGTTTTTAAGGCTTTATTGGTTTTATGGATTTTAGGGGTTTTAGGGTTTTTAGTATTTTGTAGGGTTTTGGGGGTTTCAAGTGTAATTCTATTTTTGTGTTTTTCTTTGGGGTTTTCCGGTTTTAAGGGTTATTCATGATTTTAGGCATTTTTAAGGATTTTTAGGATTTTTATGGGATATAATGGTTTTTAGGAATTTTTTGGTTTTTTGGGTTTTTAGGGATTTTAGGTTTTTAGGGGTTTTCAAAGTTTCTAAGTTTTTAATGTTTTTATAGGATATTTTAGGGTTTTTATTACTTTTTATGATTCTAGGGATTTTTAAGAATTTTTAGGGTTATATAGGATTTTTAGGGATTTTGAGGGTTTTAGGGGTTTTTTCAGGTTTTATGGTTGTATTTGGTTTTTAGTGTTTTTATGGGTTTAAACATTTTTAGGGATTTTTAATGATAATATTATTTAAAGTATTTTTAGATTTTTTAGTGGTTTTTTTTTGTTTTTATGGGGTTTTTGGAGTTTAACGTTCGTTATAGTTTCTAGGGGTTTTTGGGTTTTTACGGTCTTTTAGGGTTTTTAGTTTTTTATCATTTTATGGGTTTTACATGTCTTTATATTTGTATAGTTTTTTACTATTTTAATGGTTTTTATTGTTTTTACATTTTTAGGGAATTTTATAAATTTTTGAGGATTTATATGGTTTTTTTATTATTTTAGGGATTTTGATGTTTTTAGGGTTTTTAGGGGGTTTAGGGTTTTTTAGGGGTTTTAGTGTTTTCTATTTTTTATGGGTTTTCAGTTTTTTTTCATTTTTAAGGTTGTCTTATGGGGTTTTAGTATTTTTGGGGGCTTTTTTTACTTTTTTAGGGATTTTTAGAAATTTTCATAATTCTATCGTTTTTTAGGGTTTTAGGGATTTTGAGGGTTTTTTTGATTTCTTGGGGTTTTAAAGTATTTTGTGTTTTTTTGGTATTTATGGGACATTATAGTTTTTTCTATGTTTTTAGTAGTTTAAAGTGTTTTTTATTTTTTTGTGTCCTTAGTGTTTTAATGGGGTTTCAGGTTTTTACTATTTTTTGGGATTTTTATGATTTTTAGGGGATTTAGAGTTTTTAGGATCTTTTAAAGATTTTAGTGTTTTTTTAGGTTTTTATGGGGTTTTCAGTGTTTTGTGGTTTTTAAAATTTTCATAGGGATTTTTAGGGTTTTAAGGGGTTTTTTTAATTTTTAGGAATTTTTAGGGCTTTGTTAGGTATTTTATGTGTTTTTAGGGGTTTTTGGGATTTTGATGTTTTTATGGGTTTTTATGGTGTTAAGATTTTTAACATCATTTATGTTTTTAGGGGTTTTATGAATTTATAAGTTTTCAAGGTTTTCATAGGGTGTTCTTGTCTTTTTAAGGGTTTTAAATTTTTTATGATTTTTAGGGATTTTTAGGATTTTAATTTTTTAGGATTTTTGGGGATTTTGAGAGTTTTTAGGGTTTTTATTGTGGTTTGGGTTTTTTGGATTTTTTGGATTTTATTTCAGGTATTTTATGGTCTTAGATTTTTTATTGTATTTGTGGTTTTAAAGGGGTTTTAGATTTTTTAGTGGGATTTTAGGGTTCTATGGATCTTTAGGGTTTTAGTGGTTTTATGGTTTTTAGGGGTGTCTAGGGTTTTTACGGTCTTTTAGGGTTTTAATCATTTTTTTTGTTTTTATGGGTTTTAAGTGTTTTTTATGTTTTTACGATTTTTTTGAGGTATTTTCAGGTTTTTAGGGAGTTTATTATTAATAATTTTTATGAATTTTTATGTATTTTTAGGGTTTTTAGTTCTTTTTAGGAATTTTATAGTTTTTTTGGGTTTTAAAGGTTTTTAGGGGTTTTAGCGATTTGAGGTTTTTATAAGTTTTAAATGTAATTAGGTTTTTAAAGTTTTTTAGGGGTTTTAAAGGTTTTTATGGATTTTAGGGATTTTTTTATCATTTTTATTGTTTTTAAGGTATTTAGGGATTTTGAGGGTTCTTAGGGATGATTAAGGGTTTTATGGTCTTTTTTGGGTTTTTTTATTTTTTAGGGTTTTAATAATTTTTAGAGTTTTTAGTATTTTGGGGGGTTTAAAGGTTTTTAGATTTTTTTAAGTGGATTTTTATGTGTTTTAAGGGTTTATTAATGTTTTTATGGGTTTTTGGAAGTTATGTGGTTTTAGGGTTTTAGGGTCTTTTAGAGGTTTTAAAGGTTTTAGGATTTTTTTAGGGTTTTTTTGTATTTTTAGGTTTTTATGATTATCTTAGTGAGTTATTGGTTTATTAGGGGTTATTTATTTTTATGTATTGATAGAGATTTTTAAATATTTAATGTTTTTTTTGGGATTTTAGGGATTTTGAGGGTTTTAAAGATTTTAGAGACTTTTAGGGTTTTTCTAGTTTTTAGGGTTTTTAGGGATTTTAAGTGTTTTTAGGGTATTGATTTTTTCTTAGAGTTTTTTAGAGTTTATATATATTTTTTATATTTTTAAGGATTTTAGGGATTGTTTATGATTTCATGGCTTTTATGGATTATTTTTGGACTTTGAGGGGATTATGGTATTATAGATTTTTTAGGAGTGTTATGGTTTTTTGATTTTTTAGGGAATTTGTGTTTATAGGGTTTTTACATTTTCATAGAGTTTTTCAATGTTTTTAGGGGTTTGAAGAGTTTTTAGTGTTTTTAGTGTTTTAGCTATTTTTTAAGGGTTTTAGTGGTTTTAAAGGCTTTTAGAGGTTTTTGTGGGTTTTAGGAGTTTTTAGGCTCTTTTAGAGTTTTTTTTGCGTTTTTTTGGTATTTGGGGGTTGTTAGTGTATTTATTTATGTAAGGTTATATTAGAGGTTTTACATTTTTATGGATTTTTACATTTTTTCATATTTTTATGTTTTTAGGGTTTTTAGGGAATTTGACTGTTTTTAGTGTTTTTAGGGTTTTCAGGGGCTGAAGGGAATTTTAATTTTTTTTTGCGTTTTTAGGGGTTTTAGGGTTTTCAGTTTTTTAATATTTTAGTTTTTCTTAGTTGTTTTATTTTTTTTTGGATTTTTAGTTTTTTATGTATTTTAGGGCCTTTTAAGGATTTTTTTTGGCTTCTAGGGGTTTTAGGGATTTCAGGATTTTTAGGTGGTTTTAGTTTTTTTATTGATTTGTTTTAGGTTATTATGGTTTCTTTGAGTGTTTTAGGGTTTTTTATTTTAATAACATTTTAGGGCTTCAAAGGGTTTTTAGTGTTTTTAGTGGGGTCTTAGGATTTTTATGGGTTTTAGGGGGGTTTTAGGGTTTTAAGTCCATTTATGCCATTTAGTATTTTTAGGTTTTTAGGGGATTAAATTGTTTTTATGTTTTTAATGTTTTCTTATGGGTTTTCTGGATTTGTATTGTTTTTTACGTTTTTAGGGATTTTTTTGTCTTTTTTAGGATTTTATATGTTTTTATGGTTTTTTTGGATTTCGAGGGTTCCATATGCTTTAAGGGATTTTAGGGTTTTTAGGGTATTTGGCATTTTATAGGTTTTTTATGGGTTTTAATAGTTTTTATTTTTTTATAGTTTTTTAGGATTTCTCTAGGTTTTTAGGGTTTTTTATGTTTTTAGGGATTTTTAGGGATTTTTAGGGATTTTTAGGATTTTTATCGTTTTTTTTTGTATTTTGAGGGGGTTTAGGTGTTGTTATGGTTTTTTGGGGTTTTAGGGATTTTTTTTTTATTTTTTTGGAGTTTTAATGATTTTAAATATTTTTAAACTTTTTAGGGGTTGAAATAGTTTTTATATTTTTTAGTGGTTTTAGGGTTTTTATGGGTTTTTAGGAATTTTTAAGGGCTTTTAATTTTTATTAATTATTGGGGTTTAGGGTTTTATAGTTTTGCGGGGTTTTTAGTGGTTTTTAGGTTTAATGTGTTTGTAGGGGTTTTAAGTGTTTTTAGGTTTTTACAAGTTTCTTTGGATTTTTTTGAGATTTATGGTATTTTAAGTTTTTAGTTATTTTTATGTCTCTTTCAGGTTTTTATATTTTATTACAGGGTTTATGTATTTTGAGTGGTTTTTAGGGTTAGTATCGTTTTTGAGGTATTTTTGGGTTTTTAGGGTTTTTAGAATTTTTTAGGGTTTGTAATGATCTTTAGAGTTTTAATTTTTTTAGGGGTTTAAAGGTTTTTAGAGTTTTTAGTGGTTTATTATTATTATTTTTAGTTCTTCTGTTTTTTTGTGTTTTATGGGTATTTAATGTTTTTTTTGGGTTTTTAGCATTTTTTAGGTATTTGAAGTGTTTTTGGGTTTTTAAGGTTTTATTAAGGGTTTTAATATTTTTTAGGGTAGTTGGTTTTTAGGGATTCTTTGGGAATTTTAAGGATTTGATGGAATTTTATCCATTTTATAAAATTTTGAGTGTTTTTAGGGGTTTTTAGGAATTTTAGGTTTCTTGTATTTTTTAGGTTTTTTTGTTTTATGTGTTTTTAGTTTTTTAAGGTTTTATTTAGGGTTTTCAGTATTTTTAGGGTTTTCTAAATTTTTAGGATTGTTAGGGGTTTTATGTTTTTAATGGATTTTAGGGTTTTTTGGGTTTTTAGGGGTTTTTGGTGATTTTTAATGTTTTTACAGGTTTAATATGTTTTTATAGTTTTTGTTGTTTTTAGCATTTTTATGGGTTTTTTTATTTTTAAGGGTTTTATGGTTTTTAGGGAAAGAAGGTGCAGGGCCAAGCTATTCCTGGCCCAACAAAATTTATAAAAGAAAAGAAAAGTATTAAAGGCTGGGTGGGGTCAAACGAACCACACCAAAAAGCCCTGACCCCCCCCCAGGCACCAAGCCCATTATGGTTTCTAGGGGTTTTGGTGAATTTTAAGGACTTTTAGGGCAAGGAAGATGCGAGGGTCGGGCTATTCCCGGACCCCCCAAATTTATTAAAAAGACAAAAAGACACAGTAGACAAGGGAGGGGAGGGGTCAATCGACCCACACCCAAAAACCCTTAATGACCCATGAAAAAAGTCCCCAAAAAAGAAAATCAAGAACGAAAAGGAAAACACACACAGCAAAGCAGCCACCACCATTATCCAGCATCAACCAGCTACCAACAGCTCACAGCTAACCAACGACCAGCATCCAAATTCAAAGAGCAAACAACATCCAGCATCATCACGGCCATAGACCAAATCTTCAGCACCTCCCATCCAAGCAGCAACCAGCATCCAGAATCACCAGCATTTAGGGTTTTAGTTTTTTTATATTTTTATGGGTTTTAATGTTTTTAGAGTTTTAATGTTATCTTAGGTATTTTTAGGGGGTTTCTAATGTTTTTAGGGATTCTTAGGGTGTTATTGGTGTCAAGGTTTTTTTAGAGTTTTTATGTATTTTTGGGGGTTTTATGATTTTTAATGTTTTTGGAGATTTAGGGTTCTTTCTGATATTTTTCGGGTTTTAAGGTTTTTCATAATTTTTAACATTTTTGGGGTTTAAAGAGTTCTTAAATATTTTAGTGTTTTTTTGGGTTTTTATGATTTTTAAGGGGTTTTAGGGATTTTAGGGTGTTTTCGGGTTTTTAGTGTTTTTTATGTTTTTAAGGAAAGGATGGCTCGGGGTCAGGCAATTCCTGACCGCCCCCAAAATTTATTATAAAAAGACACAGACACTACAGAGAAGGGAGGGTAAGGGTCAAACAACCCACACCCGAAAACACTTAACAAACACACACACAAGGACCACAAAAAAGAAAAGCATAGAAAGAAAAATACTCAAACCAGACTCAACAACAGCATCATCATGTCACATCCAGCCAATACCAGCATCCAACAGCACCACATCCAATCATCACTGCTACACAGCAGCAACAACACATCCAAACCAACCAGCCCTAGCAACCAACAACACCAAATCTGACATCATAGCCAATCACAACCAACAGCAGCAAACAAAGGCACAAACACCACAACCAAATGCGGCCATCATCACCTCCCAGCAAACAACAACCAGCAATAGTCCCAACCAAGCAAAAATCAACATCCAGCAGCAGCAACACCATGAACCACACCTTCCTTACCTCCCAGCTGAGCAGCACCCCGCATCCAGCATCACCAATTCCAGCATCCAACACATTCACCCCATGCGAAATCACCACCAGGAACACAGATCCACCAGCACCAGAATTGTAGACATCAACCTCACCATTTTCCAAGAAGGCATAGAGCCACCAGCTAAAGAGAAATACCAAGAACCGTAACTTCAGCACCTCCCAGTTAAGCAGTAACCCGCATTCAACATCACAAATTCCCGCAGCCATCACCATCTATCCAAGCAAGTTTATCACCAGCAACATAGAGCCACCAGCACCAGAAGCATAAGAACTAGGATCCAGAAACCAGCACCCATCTAGACCCGCATCAACCTCGAACAACAAATGGAAGACCCTGAAACGAACCTGCGTCGGCACCAAGATCCAAGAAGCATCTCCTGACGAACTGAGCCAATTCGAGGAAGAGGCATCCAACACCACATCCAGAACCGCCAGAGCTGAGACATTCCACCAAAGACCAAAAACCACAGCTTGGAAAACAACATCTTTGATGCCGTCAGCCAAGAGCAGCATTGTCGCGCCTGGAGCCATCCCAATCCATCGCCAATACCACCCTGCAAGCCCAATCTAGAGAACATCAACATCGGATCTCCACGTCTCAATAGATTCCCTCCTGATCCACACAATGACACTGAATTTAATCCACGTCGAAGAAGAAGCCACAGAGAAGGACCGAGGTAGCAAAGAAGAAGCCATCCACCAATGAGTCCGGAGGCCATGCCACCATTGAGTCCCCCGCCATTGCAGACATTGAAGACATTGACCCATCCTTGGAAGCCCTATCACCTTAAACATGATCCTGATCCACTTCCGGAGTCCATTGGGGTTTCCAATCTGCAAAGAGTCATCTACTTCATCACTAGCCTTTAGGGTTTTAAGGTTTTTATGGGTTTTTAAGGTTTTTAGGGTTTTAAAATATTTTACAGTTTTTTGCATTTTTTTTGGATATTTATGATATTTATGGTTTTTATTTTTTTTACGATTTTGAGGGTTGTTATAATTTTTATAAACATTTATGTTTTATGTGTTTTTATATTTTTATGGTTTTCTTATAGTTTTCATGGTTTTAATGGTTTTTACGGTTTTTAACATGTTTATGGTTTTAAAGGGTTTTTAGATTTTTTAGGTCTTTTTAAAGGGATTTCTGAGTTTTAGGAATTTTTTAATGTTTTTAGGGGTTTTTCTGTTTTTAAGGATTTTAGCATTTTTTAAGTTTTCAAGGGTTTTAGGTTTTTTTAAATTTTTTTATGGTTTTTCAGGATTTTTGAAGGTTTTATGTTTTCCTACTTTTTAAGGTATTTTTATGATATTTTTAGGCTTTTTGGGTTTTTTTGGAATTTTGAGGGTTTTTAGTGTTTTTTGGGATTTTTCGGTGGTGTTAGGGTTTTTATGTCTTTTTGGGTTTTATTGTTTTTGAGTTCTTTGGGGTTTTAAGGATTTTTAGATTTTCAATATGTTTAGGTAAACAATCGGTTTTTAGAGTTCTTAGGGGGTTTTATGGTTTTTATAGAAGGGAAGGCATAGGGTCAGACTATTCATGACCCCCCCCCCCCAAATTTATTAGAAAAAAAAAGAGACAACAGAAAAGGGAGGGGTGGGGTCAATCAACCCACTCCCAAAAACCCTGTACACCCCCATAAAACCCAAAAGTCCCTAGAAAACCCAAAAGGCACTCAAAATCAGACAAAACTAGAAAACAGAAGCATGCCCAACAACATCTCCCAACCAAACAGCAACCAACATCCTTCAACACCATTGTCATCATCCATCTCCTTCTTGCAAAGAATATCCACCACCAGTATCACAGAACCACCAACGTCAGAGTCATAAGTCTCACCATCCTTGCAGCGCAGACAAGCAGTAACCATCACCAAGAAAAGACCACACAACAACCAGACATTCATGATCATTTTTGTCATAACCTCCCGACCAATCAGCAACCAACATCATTCATCACATACCAACCAAGCATCAGCCATCACCCAATAACTTAGAGTCCAGCAACCATCACATCCAATCTAGTTAGCTTCCAGCATTCCACACCTAGTCGCACATCTAGAAACAAAGGCCACAGGACAACCAACCATCATGCGTAGAACCCATCCGCAAAACCCAATGGCTTGACAACATCTAGCGCCACTCAACAGAAACAAAATCTAGTACCCGAAAAGATTCACAAGCAAACCATCCACAAAATAGAAGGTCACAGTCCAACATAACAGCCATAGCACAACACAAATTAACCATCACTACATCAACAACATGAAACAGATCCGTTAGAGGTGAACCAGAAACACAAACCTGCATCTTCTGCACAAATTGATTCCAAGATGATCTCATCTATTCTCCCTGCAACCTCTAATCAGGTCCAAAAGCCCCAATTATAGCATCAATCACCATTCTCCATATTCTGTGAAAAATCCAGAAAACCCACCAAAATCCACCCATCCCGTAATCGCTTCGGAAAAACCTCACCTCTCCATGACTCCTCACAAGCCGCCTAAAACTGAGAAGAGTAATATACTATGACACCGCATAAAAACCAGATCTTTCCTCGCCAACCGAGAAAGGAACCAAGCCCCACTAGTGAGAATCCCCATCACCTAGAAGGTAGAACAAAGACACCGCCACGACAAATAATTCTCTTCAATAAGTGAGACGATGCACGTGGAAGATATTTTGAGGGTATTTTAGGGGTATTTTAGATATTTATATTTTTTGGGGTGTTACATGTATTTTTGGGTTTTATGGTTTTTAGAGCTTTTAATTGTTTCAGGGTTTTAATACGTTTATAGATCTTTTGTTGATTTCTTGTTTTTATGGTTTTGTATATAGATTTATGGGTTTTTAAGGTTTTTTTTTGTGTTTTATAGTTTTTAAGGTATTTAGAGTATTTAGGGTATTTTATAGTTTTTAGAATTTTTTATTTTTAGGGGTTTTGAGTGAATTTAGTTTTTAATTTTTTCCAATGGTTTTAGTGTTTTTTTAGTTTTTTTATTTTTCTAGATTTTAGGGATTTATTATGTTTTTGTGGTTTTTATTCTTTTTTGAGTTTGAATGTTTTGGTATTTTTTTACTTGTTTTAAGGTTTTTGTAGTTTTTATCATTTTTTAGATTTTCTAGGGCTTTTGATTGTTTTCAGGTTTTTCTGTTTTTCTTAGGGTTTTTAGGGGTTTTTTTGTTTTTTATGCTTTTAGGGTTTTCAAGGAGGTTTTTATGGTTTTTAGGGGTTTTTGGAATTTTGAGGGCTTTTAGGGGATTTTATGGATTTTATGGTTTTAAGTGACTTTTTTTTAGGGTTTAAGGGATTTTATTTTTTTAACGTTTCTAGGGGTTTAAAGGGTTTTGAGTGGTTATTTATGGGTTTTATGGGTTTTAGGGTCTTTAAGGTTTTAGGGTTTTTATGGGTTTTGGGTGGTTTCTAGAGTTTTTTGGAGTTTTTATGGTTTTTAGTGTTATTTATGGTTTTTTGTGATTTTATGTGTTTTTTGGTTTTTACGTTTTTTAGGGTCTTTCAGGGTTCTTACATTTTTAGGTATTGTTAGTAATTTTTTATGATTTTTATGTTTTTTTTATTATTTTAGGGATTTTTAGGGTTTATGTGTCTTAGGGTTTTTGGAATTTTTAGGTTTTTAGGTGTTTTAAGGTTTTAAGGATTTCTTATTGATTTTTGTTATTTTTATAGGTTTTTATTTTTTTAGATATTTTTATGGTTTTAGGGTGCATAGGGATTTTGAGGGTTATTAGGGTTTATATGGTTTTATGATTTTTTTTTCGCAGGGTAGGTTTTTTTAATGTTTTTAGGGTTTTTATAGTTTTTTGAGTTTTTAACATTTTTAGGGGATTGAAGGGTTTATAAATTATTTAGTGGGTTTTAGGGGTATTTATGGTATTTAGGGTTGTTGGGTTTTTATAGAGTTTTTAAGGGTTTTATGATTTTTTGGTGTTTTTAGATTTTCTTTGGGATTTTATTAGTTTTTAGGGTTTCTTACATTTTTAGGTGTTTATGGATATTTAAGTATTTTTTAGGATTTTTATAGTTTTATGTGGTTTTATGGTTTTTGATGAGTTTTAGTGTTTTTTGGGTTTTAGGGGTTTTTAGGGTTTTAAGCGTATTTAGACTTTTTAAGTGTCTTAAGTGTTTTTAGGTTTTTAATGTTTTCTTAGATTTTGTCAGTGGTTTTTACATTTTTAGGTATTATTAGGGATTTTTTAAGATTTTTATGGATTTTATGGTTATTAGGTATTTTGCAGGTTTTTAGGGTTTTTAGAGTTTTTTATGGTTTCAATGGTTTTTTATGATTTTTTAAGGTTTTTAGTGTTTTTTATAGTTTTTATGGATTTTAGGGATTTTATGGTTTTTAGTGTTTTCATGTTCTTCCAGGTTTTAGGGGTTTTACGTTTTTTTATGTTTTTTAGTTTTTTTGGGGGTTTTCAGGGTTTCTGTGGTTTTTTATATTTTTATGGTTTTTTTCAGGACTCTTTTGGATATTTAGGGGTTTTTAGGTATTTTTGGGGGTTTTAGGGTTTTTAAGGTTTTTAAGGTTATTTGTGGTTTTAGGGTATTTATATATTTTATGTTTTTAGGGGGTTTAAGTGTTTTTAGGTGTTTAAGTTTATAAGGTATTTTCAGGTTTTTTAGGGTTTTAACATTTTTTGGGATTTTGAGATATTTTTTAGTATTTTTATTGTTTGTTGGATTTTTTTTTGGAATTTTGTGGTTTTTTAGGTTATTTAGGATTTTTATGGTTTTTATGTTTTTTTGGGGTTTTATGGTTTTTTATTTTTAGGGGTTTTATGTTTTTCTAGAGTTTCTAATGTTTTTAGGGGTTTAAATGGTTTTTAGAGATTTATAATTTTTATGGTTTTTATGGGGTTTTAAGGTTCTTAGTTGTTTAAATGTTTTGGGGGTCATAGGTTTTTAGGATCATTTAGGGTTTTTAATGTTTTGAGGTTTTAGGGGTTTTTTGAGTTTTAATGTTTCTAGGGATTTTTAGGGTTTTTAGGTTTTTTATGTTTTATGAATTTTTATGTATTTTTTAATACATTTATGGTTCTTTAGGTTTTTAGGTATTTGGAGGATTTTTAGGGTTTTTAGGGTTTTAGGGTTTTCTAGGGTTTTACCGTTTTTTAAGATTATTAGGGTTTTAAGAATTTTTAGGTTCTTAATGTTTTCTAAGGGTTTTTTACATTTTTTGGATTTTAAATCCTTTTTTCTGATTTTTATATATTTTTGGTTTTGATGGATTTTAATGTTTTTTATGGTTTTTTAGTATTTTTTGGATTTTTATGTTTTTTGGGTTTTTAGGGTTTTTTTGAGTTTTTAGGGTTTTGATGTTTTTTATATATTTTAGTGGTCTTTTTGGGTTCTTAAGGTTTTTAGGGGTTCTTATGGTTTTTAGGGGGTTTTATGGTTGTTAGGGTCTTTTAGGTTTTTAGCATTTTTTTGTATTTTGTGTGTTTTTAGGTTCTTAAAGCTTCTTAAGTGTTTTTAATGATTTTGGGGTTTTTATATTTATCGGTATTGTTTTGTGATTTTTGATGATTTTTTGGGTTTCTATGGTTTTTAGGTATTTCAATGGTTTTAGTGTTTTTAGGGTTATTTTCTGGGTTTTTTCATTTTTATGGTTTTTAGTCGTTTCAAGTGTCTTTAGGTTTTTAAGGTTTTCTTCGTGTTTTTCATGGTTTTTGGGTATTTTTACTTTTTTAAGGATTTTGAGGTCTTTTTAGGTTTTTTTCCTTTTTAGGGTTTTTAGGTATTTTTAGGGTTTTAAGGTTTTCATGGATTTTTTGATGTTTAATACTTTTTTAGTTTTTTCAGATTTTTAATGTTTTTAGTGGTTTAAACGATTTTAGGGGTTTAAATGGTTATTAGAGTTTTTAGTGGGTTTTAGAGGTTTTACTGGTTTTTTGGATTTTTAGTGTTTTTAGGGGGCTTATAGATTTTAAGGGTTTTATGGTATTTTAGGGTTTTAACATTTTTATGATATTAGAGGTTTTAAGTGTTTTTATGTTTTTAATGTTTTCTTATGGGTTTTCAGGATTTTCAGGGTTTTTTATGTTTTAGGGATTTTTTTGGGTTTTGAGGATTTTAGAATATTTAGGAATTTTAGTGTTTTTTAGATTTTAGGGGTTTTTAGTTTTTTTAGGATTTTAAGGTTTTTACAGGGGTTTTAGGGTTTTTAGAGTTTTTTATGTGTTTTGGGTTTTTAGGGGTTTTTTAGAAGTTTTATGGGTTTTTTTGGGAATTTAGGGATTTTGATTGATCGAAGTGTTTTTAGAGATTTTATGGTTTTTATGGTTTTTTTCCATTTCAGGGTTTCTGGAGTATTTTATGATTCAAAATAATTTTTTAAAATTTTAAAAACATGTGGGGTCTATAAGGTTTTTAAAATTTATAGATGTTTTATGGTTTTCTTGGGTTTTAGGTTTTTTAGTTTTTTGGGGTTTTTATGGTTTTTAGGGGTTTTAGGGTTTCTAGTATCTTTTAGGGTTTTTTCATTTTTTTAGTTTTTTAGGGGTTTTAATTATTTTTAGGGTTTTAAGACTTTCTTTCAGTTTTTAGAGGTTTTATATTTTTTGGAATTTTTATAGATTTTTTAGCATTTTATGGGTTGTTAAAATTTTTATGGGCTTTTTGGGTTTTTAGGGATTTTGGGGGGTTTTATGAGTTTTTACTGTTATTAGGGTTTTTATGGTTTTTTGGGGGTTTTTGCGTTTTTTAAGTTTTTAAGGGGGTTTAAGGGTTTTTAGAGTTTTTTTTATCATTTTTAGGGGTTTAAAGTATTTTTAGAGGTTTTATTGGGTTTTTACTGTTATTATGTGTTTTAGGGTTTTGGTGGGGTTTTATGGCTTTAGGGGGTTTTAGGGTTTTTATCGTATTTTAGGGTTTTTAGCATTTTTTAGGTTGTTTATAGATTTTAAGTGTTTCTGCCTTTTTTTCATAGTGGTTTCCATGGTTTTTAGAGGTTTTTAGGTTTTTAGAGATTTTTTAGGGCATTTTTGGAATTATATGATTTTTAGGGGTTTATGATTTTGAGGAGATTTAGAGTTTTTTTGGGATTTAGGATTCTTTTAGTTTATTTCATTTTTTAGGTTTTTAAGGGTTTTTAGGGTTTTTAGGTTTTAAGTTTTTCTTAGAGTTTTTCAAAGGTTTTATGGGTTTTATGCTTGAAATGATTTTTACCTATTTTTTATGAATTTTTAAATTGTGTTGGGGTTTTTAAGGATTTTGAGGTGTTTCAGGGTTTTTATGGTTTTTAGGGGGTTTTAGAGTTTTTTTGAGTCTTTTGGGGTTTAAAAGGTTTTTAGTGTTTTTTATCATTGTCACAAGTTTAAATAGGTTTTAGTGTTTTAATAGGTTTTAAAGATTTTGTGGATTTTAGTGTTTTTAATGTTCTTAGTCATTTTTATGGTTGTAAGGTATTTTATGGGTTTTACGGTATTTTAGGGTTTTTATCATATTTTGGTTTTTAAGGGTTTAATGTTTTTTTAGGTTTTTAAGGTTTTCTATAGTTCTTTAGGATTTTATGGGGTTTTTATTTTTTTTGGTATTTTTAGGGAATTTTTTAGGATTTCTATTGTTTTTTGGGGCAAGGTAGGTTTAGGGACAGGCTATTCCTGACCCCCTCCAAAATTTATTAGAAGAAAAGACACATTAGACAGGGGGTCAATCAACCCACACCAAAAAACCCTGGACAACCCACATAACCCAAAGACGCCAAAAAAAGAAAAATCAAAAAAGAAAAAACACAAAAATACAAAAAAAGAAAAGAAACCAGAAAGTCCTAACATCACCTCCCATCCAAACGGAAACCATTATCCAGCAGCGTTAAAACCATCAGCAGCATCCCACATCTCAATCTCTAGCCACCAGCGCCTCCTCACCAGTCAGAACAACCACTAGCAAAAACAGAGTCACCAGCACTAGAGCCATACACATCATCTTTATCACATCCTAGCCATACCGTAGCTAGGATCCAACACCTCATTTCCAGAAAACCAGATCCTCTTTCAATCAGCAAACATCGCCAAGTATCTCATATCGGCCTCAGTGAGCAGCATCACCAAGTCCAATCAACACCACCATAACCAAGCATGCCCAGTCCCCCAAATTTAGTAACCAAATAAAATTCCAGAGCGTTATAAGGAATATTTACAAACACTAGTGTGAATAATACCATTCATATCTGAAGCCATAGAGGATGCACAAAAATATGGGGTGATAAAGGACCACATTGATCTCCTTTCCTCAATAGGATTTTTAGAGAGCACATCTACAACCGTATTCACCTCCCCATATTCATGAGTGAAATTGAGAGTGAAGTCCTAGTATACCTTGAAGTAGTCTATCCAATGTGGGAGAATTCTTCATGGTACCCCTCTTGATTTGTTTTTGAGTGCCTCCACCACCAAGATCGAGTCAGACTCGATCCAAACGAGCTTCTAACTGAATTGATTATCTAAGTGAACCACTTTGATCATTTCCAAAAGCTCGGCATCATAACCACATCTTCTCCCAATGAAGTTATAAAAGGATCCTTTGATGAATCCCCTATTTTTAAGAAAGAAACTTCCACATCCTGAGGTCCCAGGTTCACTCGATGCCCATCCATTCACATTGACTTTTATCCCTAATGGACTTGGGGGTCCATTTGATAAACTTCAGAGTCAAAGGTTTCCTGCACCTTCTGGAAACACCAAGAGTGTGAAAAAGAATCAAGTCGTTCATATGATTGGACATTGATCTAGTTTGGATGAAAGTAGCTTCATGTACAACTTTTTTGATTGCCACAACCCCTTAGTGAAAGGAACAGATTTTTTGTTGAAGGTCTCAACATTATAAGCTCCCAAATCTAGGAAACGGTTTATGTAGCTGCTATGAGACAAAGATTATGTCTTTTCTCATTTCATTTAATAATAATAATTTTTCTGAGAAAGTCCAAGAGCTTACTATCAATGTAGAATATGAACCCAAATAGGTTCCGCATGTAATCCCATAGGCTGGTAGCAAGATTATATAATATGAATGTGTGCTTCACACTTTCCTCAGCCCAAAGGTATAAAAGGTAGTTTGAGGCAAGAGACCATCCAGCCTTTTGAAACTTCTCTTGAATATGAAATTTTTTCCTCTAAAGTTTCCAAAATAGTATGTATTTTGATGGTGGAATGAAAGTTCTCCTAAATATGGATATCCAAGAAAGAGGATTAATACCCTGATCACACTTATGCTGATAATGATCCCTTATGTTTAGTATCCCTATAAGGTTCAGTTTTCATATGATTATTTCAGTATCAATGAACCTATACCTATGGATTTGCAGGATGATGTGAGTATCAATCTCTCCCATCATCTGGTTGAGGCCAGCAATGGACAGGTGCTGTAAATTTTTTGGGGGATGAATAGTTTCATATAGGGCCCTTTCAATCTAGGTAGTGGTCCAGCAATTAAGATTTGAGTGCCTCAAAAGTGACCATTTTGATTGAGAAATAATGTCATTTTATGAAGATTTAATTGGAGGCCATAAAAGGATGGGATGTAACCTGTTAAACCATCATAGTGTCTGGGAGTGAACCTAGAACTGAGAAAGACCAGGCCCCCATCTTGTGGGTTTAACTGATCATAAGTGAACTTTCCAAGGAGGGCCTCATTGAATTTCCTAAGATCCTTAATTCCAATCCCACCTATATCAATGGGTTTGGTGCGATATTTACAAGAAATAGAAACCATATTTATTTCACTAATTCAACTATCCCATCCAAAGATCATGATCTTATCTTGAAAGCTATTGATCAGACTAATGGGCCATCTATAGATGGAGAAGGCACGGACAAACATGGAGGAGATAACAAAGTTAATTGGGAAAACTCTGCCCACATGAGGAAAAAATTTCCCTTTCCATTTTTCCAGCTGATGAGTGATTTTGATTGAGATTATCTCAAGGTTACATCTTTTTTCCTTCCCCAAAAATAAAGGGAAACCTAGGTATAGGAAGGGTAGAGAGCCCCTCTTCACACCGAGACACCTCGAAATGCTGAGTTTCCTAGAATCTAGAATCCCATTGCCAATGAAAATGGAGGATTTTTTTATAACTGATGGATTTCCCATCCACATCCTCATAATGATGAAAGATAATTTTTATTTAAGATAAGGATTGCTTTTTTGGATTTCCCAAACATAAGGATATCATACACATACAGAAGATGGCAGGGTATAGTGAGATCTTTCTAGACCTTTATTGTCCTGTAGAGACCATTCTATGAGAGATAATTTATTCAGTGGCTCAAGTAATCTTCCGAAATCAAAAAAATAAGAACTAATAGTGGGTCCCCCTTTCTGACTCCATGGGAGCATTGTAAGAACCCTTTGGGGTCCATTGATCAAAACAGACACCATGGCATGGTCAAAATAGTGGTAATCATTTTGATGAAGTCAATAGAGAAACCATACATTCTAAGAACATTTAAGATTAAGCTTCACTTCGTGGTGTCAAAATCCTATGAGATATATAGCTTCAAGTAAAAGTTCCCATAATTCATTTGCTTAATCATGACGTTTATGCCTTCCGAGTCAGTATAGAGGCATTTTTTAATACTCCTCCTAGGAAAAAACTTGAATTGGTTAGGGGTGATAAGACCCCGCACAATCTTTCCCATTCTGATGAGCATAATTTTTCTTATAATTTTTGGTATGGTATTCCTATTGGAAACCAGAAAAAAGTACATTATATCAATATAATTATCCTTCTTGGGGGTTAGAGAAATAAAATTTGAATTGGTTCCATATGGGAGTGATCTAGAGAGAAATAATTATCTAATTTAATTAGTGATCTCCACATGCATAATATCCCGATAGAACTTGAAAAACTTGTTGCTAAATCCATCTTGGCCTATTTCACTATCCATATTAAATGAGAACAAGGAAGAAATAACTTCCTCTTCAAAGGGGGCATCTATTAAGTTGTTTTTCTTATTATCTTGAACACATGATATAATGGAGTCAGAAAAATTATTGGGAGGACCACCACCACCATTATTTTATAATTCTATAAAATAATCCACCACATTATTAGAGATATAATTTTCATATGTAAAGGTGGAATCACTTATACAAATGGAATTCAAAACTTTCATTGAATTTTTCTCCCTATACTGATGATGGAAGAACATGGATTTCCTGTCTCCATCATTAAGCCACTGGACATTAAATTTCTTCCTTGTCATCCTCTCCTTTAAATCCAAAAGGTCATTCAGTTTAGAATGAAGTTGATTCTCCTCTTGGGAGAGCATATGATATTGTTAGTTGTTTCTCTAGCATAGGGAAAGATAAGATTCAGTAGCCTTAATATCATCATCCATCCTGGAGAAAGAGTTCCTACTCCACTGTCTCAGTAGACCTTTAATTTTCTTGAGTTTGGGGGCCACAATGAAATAAGGTATTCCATAAGAGATGTTATTCTTTCCAATTATAACAACCTCACTGTTTCTTGTAATTGTGAGCCAAGAATTGTAAAATTTGAAAGGCATAGATGTTGACCTCATGGTTCCCTTCTGAAGATCAGCAACAAGGGGATTGTGATCCGATTTGAATTTGGGTAGATTAAATCCGGAGAGTTCAATGGGAACACTCCTATAATTAATCTAAAATAAACATCTATCTAGTTTACTGGCATTCCATCCATTGATATTGAACATTTCCTATGTTAAATCTAATCTAGATATTGGAATGTTAGTAATGTTTTAATGGTCAATGATGCAATAGAATTACTCAGTAAAAGTCCTTGAGAAGTGTGGCCCAATATTTTCATGTGGCATGAGAAGTGTGGCCAAATGTTTTGGGTTTTTGGAATTTTTTGGGATTTACAGGGTTTTAAGTGTTTTTAGGTGTGTAATGTTTTCTTAGGGGTTTTTAGGTTTTTAGGGTTTTAGCAGTTCATAGGGTTTTTATTTTTCTAGATATTTAAGTTTTCTTTGAGTTTTTTTGGGTTTCAATTGTTTTTTTTGAGTTTTTAACATTTTTTGGGGTTTTAAGGGGATTTATAAATTTTTACTATATTTTTAGGATTTTTATTTATGTTATGGTTTTATGGGTTTTTATAGTTTTTAGTGGTTTTAGGTTTTTAGTGTCATTTTAGGATTTTTATGGTTTTTTATTTTTTTTTTTGGTTTTTAGGGGTTTTAATTTTTTCTGTTTATAAGTTTTTCTTACGGTTTTTACGATTTTTAGGGTTTTTATGATTTTAGGGATTTTTCTGATTTTTATGGTTTTATGGATTTTAAGAATTTTGGGGGGGTTTATGGTTTTTTAGGTGTTTATTTTTTTATCATTTTTTAGGTTTTGGAGTGATTTTATTAATTTTTAGGGTTTTAATATTTTCTTAGTTTTTTTTATATTTTAAGAACTTTTATGGATATTTGAGGATATTTATTATTTTTATGGTTTTTAGGGATTTTTGGGTTTTAGGGTTTTTAGATTTTCTATGGTTTTTTAGGTTTTTTAATTTTTTACAGGTTTTATGGTTTTTTATAGTTTTTAATGTTTTTAGATGTTTACTGGTTTTTTAGAGTTTTTAGTGTATTCTATGGTTATTATGCATTTTAGGGGATTTTAAGGCCTTTAGGGGATTTTATGATTTTATTGGGATTATGGGTTTTATTTTTTTAATGTTTTTTAGGGTTTTTATCATTTTTCGGTTTTTAGGGGTTCTAATGAGTTTTATATTTTTATGGATTTCTTAGGAATTTGTAGGGTTTTTCGGTTTTTACCTTTTTAGTGATTTTTTGGTTGTTTTTATTATTATGGATTTTAAGGTTTTTAGGGATTTTTAGGGTTTTAGGGTTTTATAGGGTTTTAATCCTTTTTACTTTTTTAGGTGTCTTAAGTGTTTTGGGGGTTATGGTTTTCTTAAGGGTATTCAAGTGTTTTTACATTTTTATTGATTTTTATGATTTTTTTTTGGATTTTATAGTTTTACGATTTTTAGGGATTTAAAGGTATTTTAGAGGTTTTTAGGGTTTTTATGGTTTTAGGGGTTTTATGGGTTTTGGGGGTTGTAGCTTTTTTTATTTTTATACAGTTTTTGAAGCTTTTAATTTTTTTAACATTTTTAGGGGTTTAAAGAGTTTTAAGAGCTTTTAGTGTGTTTTATGATTTTTATGGGGTTTTAAAGGTTTATAGGGAGTTTTATGGTTTATAATGGTTTTTATAGCATTAGTGGATTATTAGGGGTTTTATCATTTTTAGGTTCATTAGGGGTTTTATATGGTTTTATGTTTTTTCAGGGTGTTTAAGGTATTTTACATTTTTAGTGATTATTAGGGTTTTTAGGTCTTTTATGGGTTTTCATGGTTTTTTGGATGCAAAGAGTTTTTAGGGTTTTTATCATATTTTAGGTTTTAGGGGGTTTAAGTGCTTTTAGTGTTTTTATTTGTTGTTAGGGGTTTCTAGGGAATTTAGGATTTTTTTACATTTAAGGTATTTTTATGTATTTTTTACAATGTTCATGCATTTTAGGGTATCTATGGATTTTTATAATTATTAGGGGTTTTTTGGTTTTTTGGTGTTTAGTGTTTTTTGTATTCATTGGAGTTTTAATGGTTTTAAATTTTTTTAATCTTTTTATGGGATTTATTGGTTTTTAGAGTATTTATTTGGTGTTTAGATTTTTATGGGGTTTTTGGGTTTTAGTGGTTTTTAGGGGTTTTTTAGGTTTTTAATGTTTTTAGAATTTTTAGGGGTTTTATGTGGTTTTATTTTTTTTCTGTTTTATTATGGGTTTTTTGGGTTTTGGGGTTTTTATATATTTTGGGATTTTGGGGCATTTCATACCATTATTATATATTTTTAGGGTCCTAAAAAATCGGAAAAGGTGATTCTACCCAAATTCCCCATAGAATTGGGGAAAACAATGGAGAAAATTCAAAGAAGAGACACAAGCAGGACCGGTCCACAGACCGGTCCCATGAAAACATGACGTGGCCAGGCCCCGCGAATAACCCCATCTACGAACCGCTGTCGTTCGCGGAATGGAGGCAGAGGTCCTCCGTGGTCGCGAGGCAGGATGGGTTCCAATCCAGTTCACCGTCATGAACTACCACAACCGTGGACCACGTCAATCGGTTCAAGCCGCATCCGCTGTCGTTTGCGGAATGGAGGCGGAACCCTCCGCGGCCGCGAAGCACTCTCTGAGTTTGGTTCACGAGGGGGGGGAGAAGTGCTCAGTACCCACCATGAATCGTGGATTGACCAAGTCAGTCTTAAATCAGGTTTTTGATCATGGGCCTCCACAAAAGCTGCCACGTGGCCACAGATACATCTCTTTCCCCACTCTATAAAAGGAGACCGAGGGGGAAGGGAAAATAAATTCAGATTTGGACGATTCGAAGGCGGAAGAATAGAATTTAGAGAAGAGCGATTTGATTCGGGGGAAGGATTTCAAAGCAAGGCTTTGGATTTCACAAACATCGAAGTTCCCGTTCGTGAACCGGAGCATGCATAAACCTGGGAACGAACTAATAAGGAACCGAAAATTCATAATAATTTGGTGAACCGTGAACTCAAAATAATATAAAAAGAGAAGACCGTGAACCATAACCCCTCTGCGGATGCACTCCCCACAGACCAGGGTGTTTATGCCTCTTTTCCGATCTGCCGCACCGCGTAGCACCCTCCTACGCGGGCGAATCCTCGACTGACGAACCCCCGATCAGCGCCACCCTTGGCTGCCGCTGCTCGCATGGACCCCTCCATGTACCCCCCAGGTACGCGGACTAAACCCGAAGCCACGAACCACCCTGGTTCACAGGATGCTCACCAGACTACAAACCACCCTGGTTCGCGGGATGCCCCTCAGTCCGCTGACCACCCCGGTTCGCGGACGGCTTCTCCAGCCGCGTAGAACCTTCCTATGCAAAGGGTGCCACCACTCCTTCATATGCGTGTCCCATCAGAGCCTTCGGAGTTCCCATTCCCCGAGCCACATAAAATCTTTCCAATCCGGCCCGATCCTCCGTGACTCCCTCATTGGCATATTCATCAGCCCCGAGCCGAGGCATCCACCAAAGCCACCAGATCCACTTGGTGTAACCCTTAGGCGCATCAGCGCACCATTTTGAGTTCACATACTCATTGTAAGTAGAGGTTAATGGGTTTCCCTGACCCTTAAGCAGATTCCCAAAGCATTCCTGGGTTCACATTCTCATGGTAATGTGGAGTCTAAGCTCAGGAATCCCCTTTTTGCCCCTACACTGGTTAAAGGATCCTCAAGGTAGTAAAATACCAATCAGAAGGAAGCCCTCATACACTGAAAGAGAGGATATGGGCACAAGAGCACCCCCTTTCCCTCTCCAGCTACGCTTTGTTGCCTCGGCCTCCTCAGAGTGTAAGCCCAAATCTATCATTATGGGCTGGTCCATGCATAAGCCCCACTCCACTTTTCATGGACGCACCTTTCGCAACGTGATCGTCTGGTCCCCACTGCCTCTTGTTTCTCACACCGAGCATGACTCACATGGGCTTAGAGTAAGCATTGACCATGATATCCTCTTATGGGCCTCCTCATAGTGTAAGCCTCAATCCATCACTCTATGCCGCCTCAGAGCATAAGTCCCAAGCCAATGTGAACTACGTGGACTTTGATCTGTGTCCCCTAGGCAGGGTACTTAGGAAGCCTCCATGAGGTTCATCCCCAACAGCCGGTCGACCTGATTATCTTCACATAGGTTCACCGTGCCACTCCTAGTGCCGCCTCAAGGAGTTCTGACTCTTCAGGGTCATTAATCCAACGAGGTATGGTAAACCTTGGGCATAAATGATTCTGAACCCCTGCGTTCAGCTGACCATTTCCAACTAGGTTAAATCCATGAATACTATTCTTGGGTATAAACCAAAGATTCGCGAACATATGAATACGTCTTAAATCTATAAGAGAGTCCCGGAATAGGCAATAATTCCCCCCAAAAGGGTGTGATGAGCCTGAATTCCCATACTCTCGACCAATGTGAGTTCTTAAGCATTGCTGGTCAGACCATCCGGCAAACGCCTGCCTTTGGAAAGCAGGTCAACGTGTCATCGGATACGGAACCGTTGGGAATTTCGAGACCGACCCGAAAAAATTTGGTTAACTCGACGTGAATCTTTAACCAAACATGAAGGATTTAACCTAATCTCACCATGTTCCTCCTTATACTCTCAAGGAGGTCCAAGCAAGGTCATTAGTTAGGCATGGGATCATGAGATGCTGCTTTGATAGGTTTGTTGTTTGTATTTGTTAAAATGTTTTATAGGTACCATCAGAACTCCCTTTGATCCAATGGCATCGAAAAGGACCTCAAATGTACTTGCTTCCAACTACGCAATGAATAGAATTCCTCACCTACAGAGGACCCCATATCCCACCCAGCGTCTTCAAATCTGGGCCTCAGACACGCTGATTCGAGAGTACCATGTGAATGGTACTCTCCCAACAGTGGAGGTGGCCATTCACGCCCTCCAATCTACCAGAACTTTCCATTCACCTACCCAGCAGTGGCCGCAAAGGAAAATCCAGACGGCCCCTATTGCTGTCTCGAACCGTTTCGAGAGTCTCTCCCCAGAACGGGACAATGTGTACCTCCCTTATCTTAGGGAGGTGGATGTGGTCGACGCTGAGGACTTCATCCCTACCGAACGGGGGTTCCGCTCCAAGGCCCCTGCTGGAAGGCATCATCGCGGTCAAGCCGCGACTCAACATCCTCGCGCCGAGGAGGATGTCTCCCCAAAGATTATGGCCCACGCTCCCCAAGCTCCGGCCCCTCGGACCGCCCGATGAGGGCGGCAGACGTACAATCAGGGATCGGTCATCACCCTGGTCCCTGAGGAGGAGCTCCACTACCTAGTCATAGAGACGTACCACAAACAGGCACCTACACCTGTTCGCTCCTCTCGAGCCCACCATACAGACATGGTGGCATCGTACGAGCCGACACATTCCCCCGCCAAGCACCATCAAGCCCGTCAATGACATATGACGAAACTAACCCGACATACACCTCTCCCTACCCAGGGTCGTGAATCCCACCATCTTGACGTGGTGGCGGCCCAGCGGCTGCAGGACCAACTCATAGTAGATGCTTATCACTCCCACCATCCTAACATGGTGGCAATCAACAAAGCCTGCCACCCAGATGTGGCGGCAACTCATAGGCGAGCACGTCTCCCAGCCAACAAAGGCCACCGACTCGAAATGGTGGGAAACCAATATATGCAGGGCCAGCTCCCTACAGATGCAAGTAAAGTCGGCCACCCTGATGTGGCGGAAAACGGAGCGATAAACCGGCATATCCTAGTACATGGGTGGATTCGTTCACCTGTCATGACACAAGATAATTGTTAGTACCCATTGACCACCGAAGGACTGGAGAAGGATATTCCTACTCCGATACCGGAATGGGCCTTCATACCCGTTCTAGACAAAGATTTCTCTCTACATATCCCGGAAAAGATGGAGGAGTAGGTATCAATCCCAGATCATATCTTGCAGACTTTCCAGAATGTAATTGCATCAGCAGCAACATCAAGGAATCGGGCTCGTGATCCCGTCTCCCCAATTCAGGAGACTCATCTAAGAAATGAGATAGCCGCCTCAGAGTAGATCTGCATCCCTGATTCTTCCCAGGAGGGTCACCGGCCATATTCTGTGATGCAAGGGAAACCAGATCGAGCAGCTTCACTCGTTCCAACTGGGGGACACCCGTCCATCACAGTGGATGCTCTAGAGCAGGCATATATCCATGATAAAAGTCAAGATGTTCTTCGGTGTATCCCGATGGAATCAAGGGACCCAATTAGGCAGGTACCCAAAGGTGAAGGTCGTTGTCAATAGAAGACGGTCTCGGCTGCCGGCAAGAGAGTGCCCCGAACGCGACGAAGGCAGCTGTAAATTAAGAGCGGGTTCATGGCTCCGCTCTGCTGGAAGCTGGGGTTCCCAATGCCGCTAAGAACACATAACAGGAGCAAAACCTTTCCCACCCATTACCATATTATGGGAGTGCCAGTAGCAGTTGTGAAGGTCCCCCCCGCAATGTTACTACCATTAGCTTTGAAGGTCCTTCCTAGAGCACCCATGGGGACCTCCCCTGTGGGAATATAATGATAGATCACGAGAGGTACTCTTTTGATGTGAGTCACGGAAACCCTCCATGTGACCAGAAGATCGAGAAGCAAGAAGGTCCTCCACTTGCTGCGGTCCACCCTGAAGGTCCTCCCCGGGGTATACACTGCAATCACTCTCCATGCAGTGGGACCACAGATTATGATAGTAGACCTCACTATCATAGTCGTAACTGTGGAGGCCCTCCCCGTAGTTATGTCTCTTCATGACAAGAAGGTCCTCCCCTTGTCGTAGCCTACCCGGAAGGTCCTCCCCAGGGGTTACATTGCAATGACACTCTGTGCAGCCGAGCATCAAAACACGGTGGTAGTCCTCTCCACCCTGATAATGAAGGTCCTCCCCGTAGAGACGTCAAGAAACGAGAAGGCCCTCCCCTCGTTGTGTTACATTCTGGAGGCCCTCCCCAGGGTGTATTCTGTAGATATTCTCCCTGCGACAGCTATAATAGTAGTCCTCGCCATTTCCACAGCTGTGATGATAGTCCTCGTCACCACGGACGCCATTGCAAAGGTCCTCCCTGCATTGCCCCCAAGCAACAAGAAGGCCCTCCACTTTTCGCAGTGTGTCCTGAAGGTCCTCCCCAGGATACACATCGAACGTCAATCCATGATGGTATTTTTTGCGGAGGCCCTACCCGTAACAACGCTACGCAGCTAGAAGGTCCTCCCCTTGCTCTGACATGCCTTGGAGGTCCTCCCCAGGGTGTGCACTGCAAAAGTCCTCTATGCAGTGAAGCATCAAGCAGTAATGGTAGTCCTCACAATTACGGCCGCCATTGTGAAGGTCCTCCCCGCGATGACATATCATATCGACAGGAAGGTCCCCCTCCTACCGAATCAAGCACAAAAAATCCCTCGTATGCCGAGGCACTTAGAAGGATGGGATCGAGCATGTCAGATTACCAGCTAGTCACTAACGACATCCTTCTACAATCAGGAGATGGTCTAGGGCCATGTTCATCCTCTAAACCACCTCGGAATCGCCCACATAATGATTCAGCACCTACCGGTCCCACTGCCTCCGACCACATTGATAGTGAGCATCTCAGTTGGGCTGACTAGGTAGAGGAATCACTAGCAGGGTAGTATGCCGACATGTTGCACATGAGGAAACGACTGTCCAGAAATGATATACCAGTTATTTTTTGGCCCACGACCACCTCTCAGTTCGACATACCTAGAGAGTTTTCGGAAGAATGCATGCACGAAATCGACCATAATATATGGAAAACCCTCCGCTAACTGAAATCAAGCTTCCTGCCCTATGAAGGGTATGTAGACCATGTCAAGACTATAAGATACCTCATGTGTCACATTGACCTGGAGTCCCTTCCTATGGCGCGACAACAACACCTTGAGAGACGTAAAGGAAACATGGAGATAGACTGCCTCCGTGCACTGCACCAGTTGTGCCGCCTCCTCGGTGACGCTCCAACGGGAGTACATATCAGGGGATGGGGGGAACACAGAGCACTGCATTTCACTCTGCTCCCTACCAAGAAGAACCCATTTGGCATTGTGTCTTGCAACGTCATCACATCAAGAAGGCAATTGAGTGATCCCCTTGTTCAGGAAAGGCAATACACCCAACAGAGTCAGGCCTTGAGTGATTTCTAGAAGCGTCAGGCCCAGTGGGAACAAGCCATTAAAGAACTCCTGAATCAGGCCATCGAGAGCATACAATAGTCCTCTCACCGAAGAGAGGCCAATCTGTGATATTTTCCTACCTCCCCATAAGTGATTGTTCCACAGGTGAATTCAGCACCAAATCTAGTTCACCCCCCGAATGGGGGCACGTGAGATCAGGCAGGTCGTGATTGTAGTAGCCACTGCCGCAATCTAGGTTCAACCCCAGCCTGTAGGGCTGGGAGAATTTTTAACAACAAATTCCCCCTTAAGACCATTAAAAACATGAGGAGACTCAACGTCCAAGGAGTGGATCCAACCCCAAACCTCAGGGATGGGGGCATTATTACCCCCACAACAACAACCTCTCCCACGAGAGTCAGTGTTCTCTCGTCTAGGGAGGACAGTCATAAGAGGAGGTTCTCGTCCTATCCCTTCATTTGAATCAACATCCCCTCTAAGAGGAAGGTGCATTGTAAGGTCGCATCAAAGAACTCTCTGTGTCACCCTTCGTTAAGAAGTTCGAAGGCAATCCTAGGTCATGAAAGGGAAGGATAGTAGAAGACGCTGGAGATCCTCTTCCTATTTGGAAGATGACATCCCCTCCACCCCGTGATATGCATTCATCAATGCCATAGAGGCTAACCCCTTGGATGACACTGGGGAACATGCAAATCTGGATGGATCGGGAGACGGCGATTCTAGTCAGGCTGTGACTCACAACGAACCACCAGGTGTGCACTCCCGAAACTAGAGGGCCGCCCTAAATATGGTCGTCCTTCCAGCCAACCCTCCTTTGCCTACCCAACGAGCTTCCAATAAGGATCAGAATAAGGGACTGGTTACCCTTAACCCACCTCCTTCTCTCGACAAAAACGAGCCACTCACACTCAAAGAGAGATTCTCTCAACAGGAAGAGGAGATGCAAGAATTAATGTAGCCTAATGCCGAGCTACTCCAGAGGAACCGCCTTATTGAATGTGCATCCCCAGAAGAGCCACATCATGCACTTCCATCAAATGCACCTAAAAGGATATGGCTTGCCCCAGCAAATGAAGCACGGTCAGTGCTCCTGCCCAATGAGGCACCTGGTCCATCCAACTACCTAAATGTGGATGATGAATACCAAGATTTCCCTCCACTTAGGAGGAAACCAGAGAAATTACGCCCGAACCCTCCGAGGGTGCCCCGAACAGAATATGCACCATTGGTGCTGGCAAATCCGGATCCTCAAGCAATGACTCGGGCTACACCTGCCCAGGACTGGGCCCAACAGGATTTAAACCAGGGTCTCACCAACACCATCGAGGGACTAACAACTCGATTGGAAAGTGATGGAAGGTCGATGCGCTCTGATACAGCCAGAGCGGAAACCCTACCCAGATTGGGTGACCAAAACACCACCTCCACCCAATTTTGGAAGCCTTGTATTCCTTATCTTCAACGGGTCAGGAGATCTGGAACTACATTTGATGCACTACGCATCCTATTGAGACCCTATGATGGGAACTCCATAACAACAAGAAGCAGTGAAAATCATGTGTTTCATACGAACCTTGCAAGGATCCACCTGCGTCTGGTACACGAGTCTACCATCCTAGTCAATAAAGATCTGGGAGGACCTTCGGCATCATTTCCTATTCCACTTCAGCTCAACATTGCCTAAAACAACGGTTAGCGATCTCCTGAACTACAAGCAGACGAAGAATGAGAGGGTCTCAGATTTCATTGCCAGATGGAAAGGTTTGACCTATTCTCTGAACATGCCAATGACTCAAGATGATATGCTAACCATATCCATCGATAATCTTATAGATGAGTTGAGAACACAGCTCGTACCAGTGGAGTGTACCACTGGCTTCCGCCATCTCTTGGCCATTTCCTAGAGAATTGAGGACTCCCTGCAACGGACTAATTCGAAGTCTGGAATAGCCTCGCAGGATCCTGTGAAAAGATCCCCTAGAGCGGAAGCATCCGCTGTCACACTCAAGCCGACCCCTGTGCTCGATCCACCGCTCAGGGCTCCACCAAATCGTCAAGGGCCCACTACATATCAGCGGCCGCCTCCGCCTAAACGGGACGATCAGAGAGGACCGAAGAGAAACAAATTTGAGGAACAAAGACAAAAAAGTATACTCATTCTAAGACGATCAAGTCTACAGCTACTTCATCACCGCCATGAATTGCAACCTACTCTGCCTCTCAGAGCCGAGGAAAACTGAAGAAGTCGGTTGTGAGGACAGGCCATATTACTTCCCGTACCATAGAATGTTGAGGCACAATATCCGAGAATTCTTTGTCTTCAAAGACCTCCTAAAGAGGATGGTAGACTCCGGACAGGTCGAGCTTGGACCACCCCCAGCACATCTGGAATGCATCTCTACCACCGACTCTGACAAAGAGGAGGGATGGAAGAAAGTCACTAGCAAGCAGGGGAAGAAATTCGATGACTGGATGACTCAGAAGACCATCAACAAAGCCCAGGGCATACTCCGAGCATAGCTATGACAACCAGTGTTGCCGCCAATAGCCCATGATGTCACACGGCCGGCAGCATCGTCCTCATAGTCCTCCACGAGCCGGTCATCCAGGCGTAATCAAAGGAGGAAACAATCGCAAGAGGAGTAGTCATCAACGGGGCCAAAGTTAGTCCTGAACCTGGTAGATTATATGCCCTCGAATTTGGCACCATGGGCACCGACCCACCAAACAGCACCATCAGGGACAATTGACCAGGATGATCTGTCAGAGGATGAAGAGCCAATCTTTGGTTCTATTAACGTCATCCATCTTATGGAATCATTCCCTGATGAAGGGTATGGTTACGAACCCGAGTTCCCTGCATGAGAAGCCGGGAGAAGGAATCATGGAGGTAGGGGATACCAGGGAAGGCACAACCGTGGCTGAAACCAACCTTACGGTTGGACCCCAACCCAAACCGTTAGTATCACAGAAACTCGCGGGAGAGCCCTTCAACAGACTCAGTAGAAGAATGAATGCCCCTCCAACTCCACAAGCAGCCACTCTGGCCCAGTTGTCCAACAATACCCACCAGAGGAGTATCAAGTGTCTGGCCACCTAGTGCGCACAAACAGACTGGCCGAGCCAAGCTCTCAAAACACGGGAACACCATCGACATCTGACCCCACTTCCGTTCCCTCCTCGTTAAATGCTCCATCCCCCAAATAACTCGCCAAAACTCTCCCGCCAGCAGAGAAACGTCAGCCGCTGGAGCAAAAATACGATATCCTTAATCAGCTGGCCTCGGTACTAGCTAGGTTGTCAATCCTGGATGCCCTGAGTTTGTCAGCAGACCTTAGGGAGGCGCTTATAGAAGCTCTGATCAGCACCCAGGAGTTTCAAGCCGAGGTAGCTTCCGTTGAGATTTACCGAATGGAGGCTGGCCCGGCTGAATGCAATACGGTGATTTCCTTCATCAATCAGGATGAAGATGCCATCATGCAAGGACACATCATACCACTATATGTGTCCATCACGTTGAATGGTATTGAGATTCATAATTTCTTTATAGACAATGGCTCTAGAGTTAACCTCCTTCCCCTATGAACACTCCGCAAGTTGGGATACAGTGAGGACGATCTAATTCCCTCAGCCACAACTCTTTTGGGTTACGATAGGAATGAACAGAAGCCAATGGGAAAAATTAAGCTAGGGACCCATTTGGGTGACCTCATAGCCTACACGGAATTCCTGTTGGTCCGGCAGAGCACAACATTCAATGCCCTACTGGGAAGGTCGTGGCTCCATAAGCACATGGTCGTTCCTTCATCCTACAACCAGTGTATCAAGTACTGCGTTAATGGAAAAAGTGGAACATTGCACGCCGACAAGGCCCCTTTAGAGCTCTCCGAGTTACATTACATTGACGCTGAGTTCTATGAGAAAAAGAAATAGAAGCCTTTGGTTGATGGTGTAGACTGGATCCTCACTCCATATGGCCTAGAAATGGTTCTTGATGACCCCCTCAGGAAGATTTGTGGAGATTATGTCCTACCCATCAACCATATTGAGAGTAGGAGTTCAAGTCTAGACACACACTTGGATTTCCTCATGACTTCATCCATAATGGTCGAGTATGACAATGCGGGATCGTCTGCCAACACTCGATCTAGGGATGAATACTCGAGTAAGGACGCCCACGACACCTCGCCTCCGGACTCCCAAGAGCACGTGACAGGAGCTCTCTCCTCGTCTGACCAAGAATATGAGGATTTGGGAGAAGAAGAGGGGGAAGATCTCATGGACGCACCTCCTGCATTTGAGGAAGGTATCTCCACCACTATGGATGAACTTAGGGAAATAAACCTGGGTATTGAGGAAGAACTGAGGACCACTCTCATTAGTGCATCCATGTCTCCCGAGGAACACGAGGTATATACCACCTTCTTAAGGAAACACTGGGACTTCTTTGCCTAGAATTACATGGATAGTCCAGGACTCGATCCCAAAGTAGCGACGCATCACCTAGGTCTTCTAGAGGACCACTGGGGCTATAAGAAAGCTGCCAGAAGGACGCACCCCTCACATGCTACCAGGATAGAGGCAGATTTCGATAAGATCATTAAAGCAGGCATCATAAGGGAGGTACAATACCCCATATGGTTGGGCAACATCATCCCCGTAAAGAAAAAGAATAGGAAAATCCGCGTCTGCATCGATTTCAGAGATCTCAATCGATATTTCCCGAAAGATGACTTCCGGGTCCCAATCACCTAGCTGTTAATCGATGCAACGACCAGGTATGGGGCTCTGTCCTTCATGGACGACTATTTCGACAATAACCAAATCAGTATGGCCCGAGAAAACGAAGAAGCCACTACTTTCGGGGCCCCTCAAGGGGTATTTTGTTACAGGGTAATGCCCTTTGGTCTCAAGAATGGTGCCACCACATATCAGCGTGCTAGGCATCGGATCTTTAAGTCGTTCCTAGGGAAATTCATTGGATGTTACGTGGATAACCTGGTGGTCAAATATAGATAGCGCTCGGATTACCTGTCGGACCTTGAGATGGTCTTCAACAAACTCCAACAACATAGCTTGAAGATGAAACCCTTGAAATCTGCCTTCGGGGTTACCTCAGGGAAATTTCTTGGCTTCTTCGAACGCCATCGTGGCATCGAAGTAAACCCTGAGAAGACAAAGTCTATACTTGGATTAAAACCTCCCCGAAATCTAACCGAGTTGAGGGGATTACAAGGACACCTAGCCTATATTAGGAAGTTCATATCAAACCTAGCAGGAAAATGTTTTCCATTCACCAGGTTAATGAAAAAGGGGGTCATGTACCAATAGAGTGATGACTGCCAAGAGGCGTTCGAAAACTTGAAGAAGTACCTCTTAAGCCCATCGGTTCTCATGCCCCTGGTTGAAGGAAGACCTCTCATCCTATACGTGATGACCCTAGAATGGTCACTGGGGGCCTTTATCGCACAAAAGAACGACGCCAACAGCGATAACAGTATCTATTACCTCAGTCGAACCATGATTGATGTTGAGACTCGATACTCAGATATCAAGAAGAGTTGTTTGGCCTTGGTCTTCGTAGTTCAAAAGCTGTGACATTATCTGCAGCATCATGAAATCCATTTGATCCCATGGGGTAACCCACTCAAGTACATCCTCAGCTGCCTGATGCTAACCGGATGCCTATCCTGATGCGCAGTCATCCTGCAACAGTTCGACATCAGGTTCGTGCCTCAGAGAGCCATCAAGGGCTAGGCATTAGCATACTTTTTGGAAGAGCACCCTTCGATAGGGACCACTGCACCGAACACCGAGCTACCTGATGAAGACATCTTCTCAGTTCAAGTGGAGCTCCCAGCATGGGAAATGTACTTCAACGACGCATCCCAAAGCCCAATCGGGAAGAGGATGGAGGATCCTAGATTCAACAAAGTGGGTTTGGGAATAATACTCATGTCCCCAGAAAAGTAAGTCTTTCCATATTACTTCCTCTTGTCATAGGGATGTACAAACAATGAAGCAGAACATCAGGGCCTCATTGCAGGCCTAGATATCGCACTCCAGGAACAAGTATATCACCTTAAGGTAAAAGGTGACTCAGAGCTGGTCATTAAGCAAGTCAGTGGTGACTTTGCTATTAAAAAGCTGGAGTTGATCCCCCTGTTTGACCATGTCCGAGGGTTAATGGCTGAGTTCTCCATAGAACCAACATTAAACTATATTCCTTGGTCTCAGAATGCTTAGGCTGATGCATTAGCCAAAGTGGCCACAACCCCAGATGACCCAGACTGTGATGAAACGATTATCAGTATTGCTCATTGTCGAATGGTATTGCCATTTGTTCAGACCAAGACGGAATAAATCCATGAAGTTAGTCCTATCCCCGATCCATATGCTCCTACCACTGGCTGGATGACCCCCATTGCAAACTACCTTCAGCGGGGAGAACTTCCATCAGATAGGGCTGAACGAGAGAAAATATGGAGAAGGGCAATCTACTTTGTCCTATATGGCGGTGCGGGTCAGCAAGAAGTCCTCTACAAATGAGGCCTCGATGGAGTGCTCCTTAGATGCATTGATGGAGAAGAAACCACTGCCTTAATGAATGAATTACATGCTGAAGAGTGTGGATCACATCAACCGGGGACCAAGCTTTCCCATCAGGTTTGAAGGCTTGAGTACTACTGGCCTACAGTGGCACGAAACTGTGAGCGTTTTACCAAAAAATGACACTCATGCCAGATTCATGCAAACTTCATACACCAACCCCCGTAGTTACTTCATCATGCCAAGTACTCCTAGCCGTTTTCCATCTGTGGGATGGACGTCATGGGACCATATCTTCCCGCCACAACAAAACAGTTGAAGTATATCCTCACAAAAACCGACTTATTTTCCAAATGGGAAGAATCCATACCCGTCAAGGAAGTCGGGGAACGAAATATTGTTAGATTTTTGAAGACCAACATCATCACCAGATTTGGTGTCCCTCGTACCATACTGATGGACAACGGCACCAACTTCTGCTCTGCTGAAGTGGAAAAACTATACCGTGAATATGGTATCAAGGCTAACCGCTCATCCTACTACCATGCAGTGGACAACAGATAGATAGAGGCTTTCAACAAGACCCTATCCGATATTCTCCAGAAAATGGTGGACAAATACAAGAAGTCATGGATGGATAAACTCCTCCATGTGTTGTGGGCTTATCGAACCACAACCCACACTACTACTCGGGCTACCCCGTACTTATTGGTGTATGGAACAGAGGTGGTCCTGCCCATTAAACTCCAAATTACCTCGCTTCATGTTGCCCTTTGTGATCAATTATCCAATGATGAGTAGTCAGAAAAGAGGATAGGTGAATTGGAATAGCTATATGAGAAGAGGTTGCACACCTTGCACTATCTGGAAGTATACCAGAACCGGATCGCACGAGCCTTCAACAAAAAGGTTCGTCTTCGGTCTTTCATGGAAGGAGAATAAGTGTTGGTCCTCCGGACCCGAATGATACCCAGCAAGAAACCTCCAAAGCTGGAGCCCAAATGGGAGGGACCGTATGTTGTACACAAGGTCTACTCCAACGGAGCATATACCCTGATCTCCATGGACGGGCAATTCACCACGGCTTATACAAATGTGAGGTTCCTGAAGAAGTATTTCACATGATAACTAAAGTTGTATGCCTTGTCTGAGCTTCATGAAATTAACCTTCCAAGCACCCAATGGTAGAAACTCTATGACCTTAAAATAAGAGTATTACGTCCTCACTGCATGACGTTAAACTGCATGGAGTCTAATAATACCCCTCTTCCTAACCACATGACGTTAAACTATATGGCTTTCGTCCATACCGCATGACGTTAAACTGCATGGATAATAAATGTTAAAAATGCCTTCTTCCCCCATTTACAGACCAGACCTACATAGGGCATATTCCCCATACTCACCGCACGACGTTAAACTGCACCGATTTTAGAGAACTACGTACGGCTTGATTCCTTCCCTCGCAGGATACGTAGTGACGCTGGGATCCCCTATCCTGGCCCAACCACTCCCAAAAAAAAGTGAAAAATTCCTTCTTCCCCCCGTGTATGGACCAGACCTGAATGGGGTGTATCCCTCATCTTCACTGCATGATGTTAAACTGCACAGACTAGAAGTTGTAACAATGCCCCTCTCCCCCGTGTATGGACCAGACCTGCACGGGGTGTACTTCTTTCATAGAACTATGTGCGGCTTGATTCCTGACCTCACAGGATTCATAGTGATTACAGGGTTCCCCGTCCTGGCCTAGCCCCTTCAATAAAATATAAAAAAATTCCCTTTCCCCCCGTGTACCGACTAGATCGGCATGGGGTGTACTCCTCATCCTTACCGCATGACGTAAAACTGCACGGATTGCAAGATTAAAAAAATGCTCCCTCTTCCCTATGTACAGACCAGACCCGCACGGGGTGTATACTTAGTCCTCACTGCATGACATTAAACTACAAAGACTTCATCCTCACCACATGATGTTAAACTACACGGGCTTCATCGCGACCCAACCAAGACGCATGGAGAAACGAGATGGAGATACTCCTTGCACATTTGGATGCATCCTCTCCATACATCAGACTCCACAACACGAATAATTATGGATCTTCATAACCACTCATGGCCATCAGAAGTGGAAAGTCATCGACTCATGGAAACCTTTGCATGACTATGCAAACCATGCCCTCAGCGGCTCTGCATATTGATATCCCCTGCCCCGTCTACCAAAGACAAGATTTCCTCGGGCGACACTCTTCCTAGCTCTGTACTCCTACCGGCCTCAGAGCCCCCATATGACATCTCCCGATCCAAAAATTTATGGAGCAGTGGTTTACAAGTTCATTCCCCTTTTCACATCCAAATGTTTCTAGGGTACCCCTATCTGGATAGCCTATGTGTCTTTCGGTGGTTCACATAGTAACCCGCATCAGTGAACATCAAGCCAATACTAGGCTACATTGACTCAACTGAAAATTGTAGTGAAGATGTTTCTTGTATACTCGGACACCATTTTCCCCACGTGCCAAACTCTACACTGTGAGAAATCTCAGATTTTTATAATCATTCATGGCCATCGTAAGTGGAAAGTTATCGACCCGGGGACTCCTTTGTACGACTATGCATACCATTCCCTCAGCGGTTCTGCATAATGATAGCCCCTAACTCATCCATCAAAGGCAATATTTCCTTGGGCGGTACTCTTCCTAGATCTGTATTCTTACCGGCCTCAGAGACCCCACGCCACACCTCCTGATCTGGGAAAACTCAATGTTACGGTTTACAACCTTCACCCCTCACCTTGTTCCAAGTTTATCCGAACATGTTGACCGAGTAATCCTTCGAGTGACTATAGTAATAGTCACCCAATGGTCCAAGCTCTATGACCGCTAAACTAGGAGTACCTTGTCCTTACCGCACGATGTTAAACTACACAGAGTAAAGGAACACCCCCGCGCACAAAATAAATCAGCGTAGGGATCTCACTAAGATTTAATAGCAACCAGGGCCAAATATCCCCAATATACCAAGACATCTCCTTCCCCGATGACAGACTTCGTGGACCGGACAATTTTGGATCTTCATAACCATTCATGGCCATCGGAAGTGGAAATTCATCGACCTAGAGACACCTTTACATGACTATGCATACCATTCCCTCAGTGGCTCTGCATATTGATAGCCCCTGGCCCGTCTACCAAAGGTATGATTTCCCCGGGTGATACTCTTCCTAGATCTGTATGATTATCCACCTCAGAGCCTCCGTGACATCTCTCCTGATCCAAGAAGCCCCAGAACCATGATTTACACCATCAACCCTCCCTCCACGTCTTGGAAATTCCAGGATACTCAGGCCTAGTTACATTCTAATCAAGAGAAGCCTTTTTAACTATGTCTTTGCCGCATGATGTCAAACTACACAGAGCACATCTTGGCCACTTGGCGTAAGGCTGCAAAGGACAAGCATCAAACATCCAGGGGAATTCCTCCCACAAAAGTATTTTTCATTGGTTTAATAATGCTCACAGCCCTTGCTGCACGATGTTAAACTGCACATCATTGGAAAAGGAAAGAAAAATGCCCCCGTCCTTGCTGCATGATGTTAAACTGCACAACACCCTTTAATAATACTCTCTGTCTTTACCGCATGATGCTTAAATGCACTATCAAACCCGTCATGGGTTCAGTAAGGAATAGAGGATTTTCTCTGTCCTTCAGTAAATGGGTCAAACCGGAATAAGACGCCATCTCACACCCACGTGAGAAGGGATTACTTCATCCATTCTCGGGAAGTTTAGTCTAGATGTTTCCTACTGTTTCCAGGCACCCCCTCCTCATAAACCATACTCTGCACTCAGAAAAAGTAAAACTCTCATAAATCCACCCCTGGTGGTCCAAAATCTCAACATCCCTGAAGTTCCTTGGCTATCGGGGGAATACAATCATTGACCTAAGGACACCTTTGCATGACTATACATACCATTCCCTCAGTGGCTCTGCATATTGATCGCCCCTGGCCCGTCTACCAAAGGCAATATTTCCTTAGGTGATGCTTCTCTTCGTACGCCTCTTGGCACTTGAGACCCATGTCTATCCCGGGATTCAGAAACCCTCTGAGCTATAGTTTACCAACCTCTTTCACAATCCTACCTGAATATGGTGGAACTTATTTGACAAGATTACTGAGAACCAGGAAAAGTCATTCCATTTTAAATGATGTCCCAGCTGCATGAATTTAAACTGCACCAAGCTTCAACCATCCCTTACGCTAACTAGATGCATAGGGAAGTGGTATCTTGACCACGCTCATGATTAATAAAGATGTTCCCAAAATCCTTTCAGATGTCTCATTCCCCTTCTGAGCCACCACTGGTGGTTTTCATAATTTTCCAAGCCACCCATCGTGGTCTCTATGATCCAGAATTCCATGAAGTCCTATAGACATCATAAATGGAGAGTCATTGACTTAATGAGACCTTCACACGACTATGCATACCATGCCCTCAGCGGCTCTGCATATTGATCGCCCCTAGCCCGTCTAACAAATAGAAGATTTCCTAAGGCAATGCTCCTCCCACCTATGCATGCCAATGCGGCTCCCATGCCTTGAGACATGCCCTGCATGTCGTTCAAATTTCAACACACTCCATACAAATGCATCTGAAGGACACCAAGACATCTTCTAATCAACCAAACCCCATTGGGGCCCTTTCCCCACCATATTTGGTTAAAGTTGTTCGACCTAAAACATCAGTAATGATAGTATTGACAGTGGGACTTTAAACTTCCCCAGAAAAGAGGCACAAAGCCTGTTAGGCCAAAAACCCAAAGAGGGTGACCTAAGAAAAATTTGGGCCATACCCGCAGGGTCTACACCATATGGGCCCAGGAAAAATTAGGGAATTAATAAGAAAAGACAAAAATTTTGTGGGGATTTTCAACAAATCCATAGAAATATTAAAACTATTCTCGCTAGATCTCATGGTCCAGGAAAATTTTAGAGTTTGTATCTATTTTCCTATGTTGTGATTAATTCTGATTCAGTGAGTTGTTATTCATGAGACAATTGTTATAGCAACAATCATATTTTTACAACAGCAAAAGACTGACATAGATTATAATCATTTAAGAAAAAAAAGAGGAGGATGTCCACAGGCCGGGGTCTCTCCCTTACAGCGAGGGAGGTCAGAAAAATAGAGTATACGAGAAGGGATTTGATCGTCACAAAGGAGATTGTCTTGCTCTCTCCACCAGATCAGCGACCGTGCAGTGGAGGTCGTTGCAAGACTGTTCCAACACAGCCTTCTCCCTAGCTTCAACCTCAGCCACTAGATGAGTTTGATCCACTGTTGTTTGGAGAATGTTGATCCCTTTTCCGGTGGCTTTAAGACGACCAGTCAGAGCTGACAACTGATTCCTCGGCATTGCTGCATGTTCTTCACATTCATGCAACTTGTAGGACAGGGCAGTCGCTTGATCTCGAGAGATAGCCTCTTGTGCTATCAGCTGATGGAGATGTATCGTGGCATCCTCCAGGGCTCGGGTCCCGCAATGAGCGGCACCAAAGTGAGCAAGTTTTTGTTCACTAGTGGCAGCTTCCTCACAGTCCATGACAACTTGGCTAGCAAGAGAATGGAAATGCCAATAGTTAAATCCACCCGACCCCAAACCCAAGAAGAGCTATCGAAGATCTTCGGTTTTAGTTTCCATCTCAAATAGAGGATTTTTGGAAAAGATCTCACAAATTCAAGGCTAGGCCCACCTGTGCACCGCTCGGTGGTCCTCCATGACATGAGGATCTTTGGTATCCTCACCGGATAGCATGAGAACAAAATATAGCATTGCAACCAGCACAGACATGTGCTCGTTAGAAGTTGGTTCTGAAACTGGAAAGTATAGAGCCTCTAACCCCAGTTTAGGCTTGGGGATCAAGTTTCTAAGCCCGGTATCAAATGAAAAAACTTCCGGGATTGTCTTTCTGGGACTCGGAACCACAGGGTCGTCCTCATCCACATCCAAGAAGGATGAACCTGTCTGATCTTCGGCCACCTGAGGACTGGGGGAGGAAAATCCCTTGAGTTGCTTTGATCGATGAGCCATTAGTCGATCCTCCCTTAGAGATGATGAAGAAGGTGCAGTGGATGCAACAGCCGCAGTACCTCATGATTTGGGAAACTTTCGGATGGCTTCCCTAGGATCCCATCGAGGTAGTGTTTTGCCCATGCTTTTGTATACTCCGTGGAAAGGCTGGCAGCCGCCCCCGCAACAGGCAGAGGAATGATCATGTCAGATACCTCCCACGTTAGCATCATCCACCATTGACGATGTATGACCGGGTGCAGTCCGTGAGCCTGAGGAGGGGGAAGGGAATCTTGGACTTGCATGAACCCAAACTAGAGAGAAAAATGATATGGGACATATAGATCGCACAGAGAAACTCCTTTGATCCGCGTAGACAGAAATTCATCCCGTAGAGAGAACATGTAAGAACGCTCCTCAGGGATCCTTGGTGGATTTCAACTAAGGTGCCAGAAGGGGTGGGGTAGGGAGTGAATGAATACTAGGAGAAGTCACTCAGAAGCTTGAGGAATTAACCAGAGCTGAGGGATTTCAAGCGAACTCCAGCTATATCAAGAAGGGTAGGCCGAAAAGTTGGATGCAGGATGACGGTGTTGTGACGATACTCATAGAAGAGAAAATGATCCACTACCCACCCATACAAAAATGGAAATGGCCCGCTTAGATGAAATGGTGGCCCACCCTTCTCCATGTGACCCAACAATTCATAAATACGAGCCAATGTGGGCATGGACAAATTCACCAGGCGGCCCTCGGCCAGCTCATCTGCCATAATCAGGGTGCAAGCCCTGACACCAGGATTAATACGCCGAGAAGGGAATAGCCAACCGCTTAGGAACATAGCAACCAAACCCGCCAGCCAAAGCATAGGAGGCACACCGGGACACACCTCATAACCCCATGAAAGGTAGTCACCTGCCTCTAGAACCACCCAGTAGGAACCTGGGGAGGTTTGTAATTGTTGAATGGGATGAGTCCTAGGGAGTTTGATCTTCGGCATGGGACCAGTGGTGTTCAGAAATAACCCTATCCAGGTATTATAGGGAATAAGAGAGCAGGCACACAAGGCCTGACCCAGTGATTGCTCCGCCATAACCAGTAGATCCCTCTACAATAAAGGCACATGTTCAACGTCATCCCATGCATCAGGGACATGCATAAATTTGTCATACATCTCATCAATAAATGGGAGCCCTCCCAATTGATTGATATCCCATAGACTAATTCCAACTTCAAATGGGCTAGGTGGAAAGTATTAGTGATTGAACACCAGCGACTGAGTAGGCCTGGCAAGACCAAGGATGGTGGGTAAATAGAAAATTGGGAAGCCCACACTACAGAGTATAAATTGACTGATTCCAGTGATTCGGGAGACTCCCAGCAGTAATGATGGACCCAGAAATCCCATGCCCAGTAATTTGAGAAGAGCCCGCCAGACCGAAGATCCCACCTAGGAATCCACCCTACATCGCGATCTACTCGATTAAGGTTGATAATAGAAGGGTAACTCTTGAAAACAGATTCCCGAGAAAAGTTGTGGATATTCTGATCACTTTGGTTCCCAACAAAGCCTCTCAAAATGAAGTTGTCCTTTTGGTCCGAGTCGGAAACCGTCTCCCCCGATTGGGTAACCTTCGCCTGAATACACATGGGCGACGCTTCCAAGATTGGAGAAGGAAGACCTGAGAATGTGGGGGGAATAGGGACATTGTCTTGAAGAAAAAATCCATGATGCGGAAGCCGATTTGGTAGTGGGTAATCCAGGAGCTCAGGAGGGAGAAAATATTTCAAAACACCATCTTCAGGAATGATGGACCGACTAGGGTCCTCTTGGATGTTCTCTGCTCTACGAATCATAGATAAACGTCTCCCAAAACCAGTTGGGAGAGGCTCTGCAGTAGGCCTAGGTGCAGAACGAGGGGGAACCATATTTTCTACCTGCATGATGAATGCCAACAAGAAGTTACTCCACAATAAATTTTTTCAGACAAAAATACCAAATAGGTGGCTAAGGATCAGTTGAGGAGCCTTCATAGCAAAATCCACGAGGAGGACTCAAGGGACGGTTTTCGATGACAACATAATATGAACCAGCCCTTTGCAAAAGTAGTTCACGAAACTCTGGCCCGCAGAGCATTGGCCAAAAAACCGCGAACCAAGTTTCTCCACGGAATTTCAATCCCAAATTTAACTGGTTCAGTTTGGAAGACTTAGAAAACTTTAAGGATTTCAGTTCGCGGACCATCAACATCGTGGAGTGAGTTCCTCTGCAACCCATCCTGACATACTTTTTAATTAATTATGAGTAATGGTTCGTGTTTGGAAAATTTGTTCGTGGGTAAAGGCGACCATGAAGGTGGAATGGTTTGTGGAAGTCGCAGCTGGTTCGCGGATGAACCACTTCTCAAAGGAATGAGCACGTAGAGGCGAGGGAGTTCTAGTTTCGCAAAGAATTCGGTAAAGGACAAATGAAGGACCCCCCATATTTATAGGCATGGTCCCCTACTGGGTCCACCTCTCTATCGTAAACCATCTACGTTTCTGGACCACTTTGCATCAGAATGGCCTCCTCTTCGTTCCGATCGGACCCAATTCCAATGGAGGCATTTGTAGGGTCCTGAAAAATCCGCAAAGGAGATTCTACCCAAATTCCCCAAAGAATTGGGGAAAAGAATGGAGAAAATTCAAAGAAGGGACACAAGCAGGACCGGTTCGTGGACCGGTCCCATGAAAACACGACGTGGCCATGCCCCACGAAGCACCCCCTCCGTGAACTGATGTTGTTCACAGAATGGAGGCGGAGTTCCTCCGTGGTCGCGAGTCAGGATGGGTGCCAATCCGGTTCACTATCATAAACAACCCCAACTACAGACCACGTAGACCAGTTCAAGCTGCATCCACTGTCGTTCACGGAATGGAGGCGAAACCCTCTGCTGCTACGAAGCACTCCATGAGTTCGGTTCGCGAAGGGGGGAGAAGCGCTCAGTACCCACCGTGAATCGTGGATTGACCAAGTCATCCGTAAACCGGGTTTTCGGTCATGGGCCTCCGCAAAAGGAGCCGCGTGGCCATAGATACATCTCTTTCACCACTCTATAAAAGGAGACCGAGGGGGAAGGGAAAAGGAATTCAGATTCGGACGATTCGAAGGCAGAGGAAAAGAATTTAGAGAAGAGAGATCAGATTTGGGGCAAGGATTTTGAAGGAAGGCTTAGGATTTTGCAAACAGTGAAGTTCCCATTCGCGAACCAGAGCAGGTATAATCCTGGGAACAAACTAATAAGGAACTGAAAATGCATAATAATTTGGTGAACCGCGAACTCAAAATAACATAAAAAAGAGAAGACCGCGAACTATAGCCCCTCCGCGTATGCACTCCCCACAGACCAGGGTGTTTATGACTCTTTTCCGATCTGTTGCACCGTGTAGCACCCTCCTACGTGGGCGAAGCCTCAACCGAAGAACCCCCGATCGGCGCCGCCCTTGGCCACCGCATCTTGCGTGGACCCCTCCGTGTACCCCCCGGTACGCAGACTGAAACTGAAGTCGCGAACCACCCTGGTTCCCGGGATTCTCGCCAGACCGCAAACCACCCTCATTCCCGTGATGCTTGCCAGACTGCGAACCACCCTGGTTCGCAGGATGCCCCTCAGTCCACGGACCACCCCTATTCGCAGACGGCTTCTCCAGCCGAGTAGAACCTTCTTACGTGAAGGGCGCCAATGCTCCATCATACGTGTGGCCCATCAGAGCCTTCAGAGTCCCCATTCCCCGAGCCACATAAAATCCTTCCAATCCTGCTCGATCCTTCGTGACTCTCTCATTGGCCTATTCATTGGCCCTGAGCCGAGGCCTCCACCAGAGCCACTAGATCCGCATGGTGTAACCCTCAGGCGCATCAGCATTCCATTTTGAGTTCACATACCCATGGTAAGTAGAGGTGAAGGGGTTTCCCCGACCCTTGAGTAGATTCCTGTGGCATTACTGGGTTCACATTCCCACGGTAATGTGGTGTCTAAGCTCATGAATCCCCTTTTTGCCCCTCCACTTGTTAAGGGCTGCTCGGGATAGTAAAATACCCATCAGAAGGAATCCCTAATGCACTGCAAGAGAGGAGATGGGAACAGGAGAAACCCCTTTCCCTCTCCCACTGCGCTTTGTCACCTGGGCCTCCTCGTAGTGTAAGCCCCAATCTATCATTATGGGCCTCTCCATGCGTAAGCCTCACTCCACTTCTCTTGGACGCACCTTTCGCGATGTGATCGTCTGGTCCCAGCTGCCTCTTGTTTCTCACACCGAGCATGAATCACGTGAGCTTAGAGTAAGCATGGACCATAACATCCTCTTATGGGGATCCTCAGAGTGTAGGCCCCAATCCATTACTCTGGGCCACCTCAGAGCGTAAGTCCCAATCCTATGCGAACTACATGGACTTTGATCTCTATCCCCTAGGATGGGTACGTAGGAAGCCTCCATGAGGTTCAAGACCAACAACTGGTCGATCCGGTTATCTTCACATCGGTTCACCGCGCCACTCCTAGTACCTGATCAAGGAGTTCCGACTCTTTGGTGTCATTAATCCAACGAGGGATGGAAAACCTTGGGCATAAATGATTCTGAACCCCTACGTTCAGCTGACCATTTCCTACTAGGTTAAATTCATGAATACCATGCTAGGGTATAAACCAAAGATTCACAAACATATGAATAAGTCTTAAATCTATAAGAGAGTCCCGAAACAGGCAATAATTCCCTCCATAAGGGTGTGATGAGCCCGACTTCCCATCCTCTCAACCAATGTGCGTTCTTAAGCATCGTTGGTCAGACCATCCGACGAATGCCTGCCTTTGGAATACAGGTCCACGTGTCATCAGATATGGAACTGTTGGGCATTTCGAGACTGACCTGAAACAATATTTTTAGGGTTTTTAGGTATTTTTAGGGATTTTAGGGTTTTACGGATTTTATGTTTTGTGGTGTTTTTAGTTTTTTAGGGGTTATAATTTTTTTTAGTTTTTAATAATTCCTTAGGGGTTTTCAAGAATTTTATTTGTTTTACTTTTTTAGGCATTTTAGGGGATTTTTTTTGTTGTTTTGGATTTTTATGTGTTTTAGGGTTTTTTAGGGTTTTAGGGATTGTTTGATTTTTTTAGGGATTTTTATGGATTTTTGAGTTTTTAAAATTTTTAGGGGTGTAATTTTTTTATAGTTTTTATGGTTATTTGAGTTTTTATGGGTATTGATATTTTTTTATGGTTTTTAAGGGTTTTTATGGTTTTAGGGTGTTTAGGGTCATCTTATATTTTTTTACAGTTTTTAGTGGTTTTAGGGTTTTTAATGGTTTTATTTGATTTTAGGTTTTTAATATTCCCTTAGGGGTTTTCAAGGATTTTAGGATTTTTCACCATTTTAGGGTTTTAGTATTTATTAAGATATTTTTTGTTTTTTTTGTTTTAGTGATTTTGAGGGATTTAAGGTTTTTTATAATTTTTATGTTTTTTATAATTTTTTAGGTTTTTAGAGGTATTATGTGTTTTAGGTTTTGAAGCATTTCCTAAGGGTTTTCCAGGGTTTTCCAGTTTTATTCTTTTAAAGATATTTTTTGGTATTTTTTATGATTTTTATGTTCTTTAGGGTTTTTATTGATGTTGAGGGTTTTATGGTTTTTAGGGTTTTTAGTTTTTTTATTATTTATTTGGGGTTTTAGGGTTTTTTTAGATTTTTTAGGGTTATTTATGTTTTTTGAGTTTTTTTATCATTTTTATGGGTTTAAAGAGATTTTATAGTTTTAGTATTTTTTTTAGGTTTTTTAGGGTGTTTTTATTTTTTAGGTTCTTAGTGGTTGAATGTTCTTTTAGGTCTTTACGGTTTTCTAAGTGGTTTTAAGGGGTTTTAGGGTTTCTTACGTTTAAAGGATTTTTAGTGTTTTTTTAGTAATTTAATGGGGTTTAGGGGTTTTAGGAATTTTGAGGGGTTTTGGGGTTTAAAGTGTTATTATTATTTTATGGGTTTTTGGTGTTTTTAGTTTATTTTTGAGGTTTATAGGTTTTTAGGGGTGTTTATTTTTTTTAATATTTTTAAGCATTTAAAGGGTTTTAGGAGTTTTTAGTGGTTTTTTTGGTTTTTTGGGGGTTTTATGGTTATTAATGTTTTTTGTTTTTATTGTTTTTAGAGGCTTTGGGGTTTTTAGTTAATTTATATGGTTTTTTATAGTTTTAATCAGTTCTTGGGTTTTTAGGTTTTTTAAGTGTTTTTACGTTTTTTATGTTTTCTTATGTTCTTTCACTAGTTTAGGGTAATTTATGTTTTCTGAGATATTTAGGGATTTTTTAGGATTCTTATGGATATTTATGAATTTTAGGGGTTTATAGGGTTTTTAGGGTTTTATAGGGTTTCTAATATTATTTTGATTTTTTAGGATTTTTAGGTATTTTGAATTTTAGGGTTTTTAGGGTTTTTAGGTGTTTTATAGTTTTCATGGTTTTTTTCATTTATAAGTACCTTAGTGATTTTAGGGTCTTTTAGAGTTTTAGGGAATTTAGATTTTTTATGTTTTTTAGTTATTTTATGGGTTTTTAGGTTGTTAAGGTTTTTGAGATTTTCTTAGTGTTTTTCAAGATTATTAGCGTTTTTTATGTTTTTAGGGATGTTTATGTATTTTTTAAGATTATAATAGTTTTTAGAGTATTTAGGGATTTTTAGGGTGTTAAGGGTTTTATGGTTCTTTTATAGATTTTAGTATTTTTGAGGTATTTATGGGTTTTATGAATTTTAAGGGTTTTAAGGTTTTCTTAGGGGTTTTTAGGGTTTTTATTGTTTTCTACGTTTTTGGGATTTTTTTTCTTGTTTTTATGGGTTTTTATAGTTTTTCAATAATTTCATGGGTTTTTGTTTTTAGGGTTTTATAGTTCTTTTGGTTTTTTCAGGGTTTAGGTTTTTTTAAATTTTTTAGAGTTTTTCAGGTTTAATAGAATTTTTTTCGTTTTACCAGTTTAAAGGGAATTTATAATTTTTAGTTGGTTTTTAAGGTTGTATGGGTTTTTAGGGTTTTTAGGGTTTTTAATGTTTGAAGTTTTAATTATGGTTTTTTAGGTTTTTATGACATTTAGTGTTAATTTAGTGTTTTTAGAGTTTTAATCATTTTTTAGGTATTATGGGTTTTATGTGTTTTTAGGTTTATAAAATTTTCTTTGGTTTTTTCCAGGTTTTTACAAGTTTCTGTTTTTTAGGATTTTTTTAGGGAATTTTTAAGGATTTTTTTGTGTTTTTATGGTTTTTATGGATTTTAAGGTTTTTAGGGGTGTTAGGGTTTTAGGATTTATTAAGGTTTTTTTAATTTCTTTAGGTTTTTAGGGGTTTTAATTGTTTTTTATTTTTACGGTTTTTAGAGGGTTTTTAGAGTTTTTTTGGGTATTTTACCTTTTTAGGGATTTTTAGTGATTTTTATGGGTTATTAGGGTTTTTTGAGATTTTGAGGGGTTTCAGGGTTTTTAGGGTTTTTGTCATTTTTATTGGTTCTTGGGGTTTTCTTATGTTTTTATGGTCTCTAAGGTTTCTTTGAGTTTTTTAGAGTTTTTAGGATATTAATGGGTTTTTAGAGTTTTTAGTCGGGTTTTAGGGATTTGATCAGTATTTAGTGTATTTAAGGTTTTTATGGGGTTTATGGTTTTTTGGTGTTTTAGGGTTTTTTGGTTTTTTAGGTTTTTAGTATTTTTATTTCCTTTTGGGGATGTAAGTGTTTTTATGATTTTAAGGATTTATTATAATTTTTTAGGGGTTTTTATTTTTTTACGGATTTTTAGGGATTTTTAATCTCTATTATTTTTTTAGTGAGTTTTAAAGTTTTTATGGGTTTTTTTGGATTTAGTTTTTTTTTGTGGTTTTTAGGGGTTTTAGTGTTTTTAAATTATAAGGATTTCATATCCTTTTTAGGGGTTTTAGGGTTTTTTAGTTTTTAAATAAATTTTTAGGATTTTTTTAGGTTTGTAATGGTTTTTTGAGGTTTTGTGCATTTTTAGGTTTTTAAGGGTTTTATGGTTTTATATGGTTTTTAGGGTTTCTAGAATTTTTAGGATTTTCAATGTTTTATGATTTTTGAGGTTTTACTATGTTTTTCAGGATTCTTAGGTTTTTTAAAAATTGAAGGTATTTTTCAATATTTCTTATGAATATTTTGGCCTTTTAGTGTTATTAGAAATTTTTAGGTTTTAGGGATTTTCAACGTTTTTACCATTTTGTTGTTTTTATGGGTTTTTTTGGTTTTTTTTTAGTTTTTAGGTTTTTTATGGTTTTTAGATTTTTTAACATTTTTAGGGGTTTAGATGGTTTTTATAGTTTTTAGTGGGTTCTAGGGTTTTTATGTGTTTCTAGTGTTTTTATGGTTTTTGGGGGGATTGATAGTTTTTATGTGTTTTAGGGTTCTAGGGTCTTTTTAGTTTTTTTAGAATTTTTAGGTTTTTAGGGATTTTAATTATTATTTTTTTGTTTAAGGTTTGCTTTGGTTTTTTAGGGTTGTAAGGGTTTTTAAAATTTTAGATATTTTTAGGGATTTTTTTGGATTTTTTTGGTTTTAGGGTTTTAGGGATTTTAATTATTTTTAGGGTTTTTAGGGATTTTTTCCATTTTTATGTTTTTGAGCGATTTAAGTGCTTTTTGTTGTTATGGTTTTCTTAATGGTATTTAGGGATTTATGATTCTTTATGTTTTGATGGAATTTTAGGTATTTTAACAATTTTTATGGTTTTATGGTTTTTAGGGATTTTGATAATTTTTTTGTGATTTATGGTTTTTTGAGGTTTTATCGTATTTTTTGTGTTTTTTGGATTTTTTGAGTTTTTTAGTGTTATAATGTTTTTTAGATTCTTTTAATATTTTTATGCTGTTTTAGGGTTTTTAGTGTTTTTTATGGTTTTAGGGGGTTTATGGTTTTTTTGGTTTTTAGGGTTTTTAGGGTCTTCTAGGGTTTTAGGGCTATTTGAATTTGCTATGATTTTTAGGGGTTTAAATTGATTTTATGTTTTTAATATTATATTATGGTTTTAGGGTTTTTTATGGTTTTAGGGATTTTTAAGGATTATTTAGGATTTTTATGGTTTTTAGGTTTTTTTAGGAATTTTGAGGGTTTTAGGTTTTTAGGGTATTTGGTGTTTTTTTAGTCTTTTGGGGTTTCAGGGGTGTTTTGAGTTTTTTGTGGTTTTAATGATTTTTATATATTTTTAATGTTTTTAGGGGGTTAAATGGTTTTTAGAGTTTTAGTGGATTTTTAGCGATTTTATAGGGGTTTTCAATTTTATTTTTTGTAATAATTTTTATTACTTTTAGGGGTTTAAAGTTCTTTTTAGTGTTTTTAGGGTTTTTTAGCATTCTTTGGTTTTTCAGTTTTTTAAATATTTTTTGTTTTTTCAGGTATTTTCACTAATTTTCATTATTTTTTTGGTTTTTTATGTTTTTAGGCATTTTTATGGATTTTTTTTGGTTTTTTCTGTTTGTAGTGAATTTGAGGGTTTTTATGGGTTTTTATGTTTTTGATCATTTTTTAGGTTTTTAGGGGTTTTATGTTTTTTTGGTTTTAAATATTTTCTTAATGTTTTTCAAGGTTTTTTGAGATTTTTATGTTTTCAAGGATTTTTAGGGCCTTTTAGGGTTTTATTGTTTTTTAGAGTTTTAGGGATTTTACATTTTTTTGGGTTTTATTGGTTTTTGGTGTAATTTTATAGTTTTTTGGGATTTTAAGGGTTTTTAGAGTTTTTTAGAATTTTTAGGGGTTTAAAGGGTTTTAGTGTTTTTAGTGGTTTTATTCGTATTTTAAGGTTTTTTGGGGTTTTTTGGTTTTTTGGGGTTAATAGTGTCTTTTGGGGTTTTACGGTTTTAGCATTTTAGTTTTTTAGGGGTTTTAAGTGTTTATTGGTTTTAATGTTATCTTTGGGTTTTCAATGTTTTTAGGGGTTTTGAATGTTTTTAGGGATTTTTAGAGATTTTATAAGTTTCTTAATTTTTTGGGTTTTTTGGTATTTTGATGGGGTTTTGGGTTTTTTATAGTTTTTAGGTTTTTAGGGGTTTTATGTTTTTTATATTTTTAAGGTTTTCTTAGGTTTTTCCATGGTTTTAGGGTAGTTTTACATTTTTATATATTTATATGTTTTTTTAGGATTTTTATGGGTTTTAGAAGTTTCAGGGATTTTGAGGCTTTTATTTTTTTATGGTTTTTTTGGGTTTTTTTAGGTTTTAGGGTTTTTTAGGTTTTTATGGTTTTTATAGTTTTTTATATATTTTTTACATTTTTAGCAGTATAAAGTGTTCTTAAATTATTTATAAGGTTTTAGGGTTTATGGGTTTTCATTGTTTTTAATGTTTTCAGTGGGTTTTATTATTTTAGGGGTTTTAGGTTTTTAGGTTTTTAGGCTCTTTTTAGGGATTTTATGGGTTTTATATTTTTTTGGTTTTTAGAAGTTTTAACTATTTTTGAATTTTTATGGTTTTATGAGGGGTTTTAATTGTTTTTAGGGGATTTAACATTTTGATGGATTTCTATGGTTTTTCAAAAAAATTTAAGGTTTTTAGGGTTTTAGGGATATTGAGGGTTTTGGGGGGGGGGGGGGGGTTAGGGATTTTGTGTTTTAAAGGTTCTTTTTCAGTTTTTAGGTGTTTTAAGTATTTTTAGGTTTTTTAGTGTTTTCATAGGGGTTTTCATGTTTTCATGTTTTTTTATGTTTTTAGGTATTTTTAGGTCTTTGTAATATTTTAATTGGATTTATGGTTTTTAGGAATTCTGAGGGGTTTTAGGATTTTTTATGGTTTTTAAGGTTTATTTATGTTTGTTAGGATTTAGGGATTTTTTATTTTTCTATGTTTTCAAGGGTTTTTAGATGTTTTTAACCTTTATTGGAGTTTAAAGTGTTTTTTGAGTTTTTATTATTTTCATAGGGTTATTATGGGTTTAGTGGTTTTTAATGGTTTGAGGGGTTTTATGGTTTTTAGGTTAGGGTATTTTTAGTTTTTTAGTATTTTTATGCTTTTAGAGGTTTTATGTGTTATTTTTTTAAGTTTTTATTGTTGTCTTTCAGGATTTTTAGGGTTTTTAAGTTTTTTTGGATTTTTTTGGATTTTTTAGGATTGTTATGCTTTTTAGGGTTATTTGGAATTATGATGGGTTTTTTGGGTTTCTCGTGGTATTAGGATTTTTAGTGGTTTTTTGGTTTTTGGGTGTTATAATTGTTTTTAGGTTTTTATTTCTTTCATAGTGTTTTTAAGGGTTTTAGGGTTTTTAACAATTTTAGGTATTTAAATTTTATTTTAGAATTTTTATTGGTTTTATGGATATTTTTGGTTTTTTTGTGTTTTTTAGGGTTTTAGAGTTTTTTCACATTTTTTGGTGTTTAAATGGTTTTTAGACTTTTTTATATTTTTTGGGGTTTTATATGTTTTTTGGGTTTTTTATGGTTTTTAGGGGTTCTTATTGTTTTTAAGGGTTTTTAGGGTCTTATAGGGTTTTTATAATATTTATGTTTTAAGGGTTATAAGTGTTTTTTAGTTTTTATTTTTTTCTTAGGGTTTTTCAGGGTTTTATAGTTTTCTACATTTTATGAGATTTTTAGGGATTTTTTTGATTTTGAGGGTTTTAAGTGATTTTGAGGGGTTTTGGGGTTGTAGGGTATTTCGTATTTTTGGGATTTTTATGGGTTTTAAGTGTTTTAGGTTTTTAGGATTTCATAGTGTTCTTCTAATTTTTCATAATTTTTATATTTTTAAGTATTTTTTGGAATTTTTTAGGATTTTTATGATTTTTTAGTGTTTTTTAAGATTTTGAGGTTTTTATGGGTTTATAGTTTTTATGAGTTTTTTGAGTTTTGTGTTTTTATTGTTTTAGAGGGTTTTTAACATTTTTACTTGTTTAAAAGGATTTTAGATTTTTTAGTGGGTTTTAGGTTTTTTATGGGATTTTTGGGTTTTTAATGTTTTTAGGGGTTTATAGGACCTTTTAGGGTTTTTCGAATTTTTATATTTTTAGGGAAAGGAAGGCTCGAGACAAGGGTATCCTAGTCCCCCAAAATTTATTAAAAAGGAAATGAAAACAGCAAAGAGTTGCAAGGAAAAATTACATAATCGAGAGTGCAATTCACCATTCAAATCAAATTCCACAAGCTGAGAGCAAGAAGGCAGGGCGTTGAAGGACCACGTCAAGCACCTCTCTATGATAGCCTGCTTGGAAGGGGAATCTGCAACCACATTCACCTTCTGATAGGGATGTGTCACATTGAGGTTCATCCTTTGATAGAGGGTAATACACTCCACCCATTGAGGGATAATAATCCAGGGGACGCACCTGGATCTGTTATTGAGGGAATTCACTACAAACATGGAGTTAGATTCAAGCCAAAGAAATTTCCATCCAAAGTGGAAGACATACTTAATCTCCTTCATCATAGCCCACATTTCATCTTTGAGGATTTTATGGTTTTATTAGGTTTTTTTGTTTTTTGGGTATTTGGGATTTTTAAGAATTTTTTGTTTTTTTATTTATTATAGATTTTGATGGTTTTAATATATTTAGTGTTTTTGGGTTTTTTTGGGTTTTAGAGTTTTTAGGGGTTTTAAGAGTTTTATGTGTTTTTTTTATGGGTTTTTTGGGGTTTTAGGGTTTTTAGGTGGGTTTTTGATAATTTTATATATTTTTCAATATTTTTAGGGTTTCTTTAGGGTTTTAGGGTTTCTGTGGGTTTTTTTGGTTTTTAGGGGTTTTATGGGTTTGCTAGATTTTTAGTTTTTTCCTTTTTGGGTTTTTAGGGTTTTTTAGTTTTTTAATATTTTTTGGGGTTTGAGGATTTATTAGTGTTTTTAATGGGATTTTATGTTTTTTTTTTGTTTTAATGGTTTTTAGGGGGTTTTATAATTTTTAGAGTATTTTAGGGTTTTAGGATCTTTAGAATATTGAAGTTATTTTTGAATTTTATGTTTTTGTAGGTTTTTACTGTTCTCTTAGGTGTTTTATTTTTGGGTTTTATGGTTTTTTACATTTTAAATAATTTTTAGGACCTTTTAGGATTATTTGGGTTTTTTGGGTTTTTTGGGATTTGATGTTTTTATGATTTTTGGTGTTTTTTAGGTTTTTTAGAATTTTTTGGTTTTTATGGATTTTATGTGTTTTTAGGGTTTTTTAATTTTTCATAGGGTGTTTAGGGTTTTTAGGGTTTTTAAGTATTTTGGGATTTTTATGGATTTTTAATTATTTTTATTTGGTTTTCGTGTTTTTAATGATTTCTAGGATTTTTGGTGGAATTTATGGGTTTTATTGTATTTTTGGTTGAAGGTTATTTTTTGAGATTTAGGGTATTTAGAGTTTTTATTGATGGCTTTAAATCATTTTGAGAGTTTTTAGTGGTTCTTAGGGTTTAATGGGCTTATAGGTTTTTTATTTTTCTTAGAGTTTTTATGGGTTTTTATGGTTTTTAGGTTCTCTTAAGGTTTTTAGTGTTTTTTTGATTTTTTAGGGTTTTGAACGTTTTTTAGATTTTTAATGTTTTATTTGGGTTTTCAGGGTTTTTAGGATTTTTTATGTTTTTAGGGATTTTCACGTATTTTTAGGATATTTATTTTTTTAGTGTTTTTATGGATTTGGAGCTTTTTATGGGTTTTATTGTTTTAGGGGTTTAGAGTTTTTATATTTATTAGAAGTTTTAAATGTATTAATGTTTTTAAGGTATTCTTTGGGGTTTTTAAGGTTTTATGGGTTTTTATGTTTTTATAGGATTTTAGTGATTTTTAAAAATTTTATCATTTTTATAGTATTTAGGGATTTCGAGGGTTTGGGGGTTTTAGGGTTTTTCTTGTTTTCATGGGGTTTTAGGGGTTTTTTAGTTCTTTAGGATTTTAATTGTTTTTTAATGTTTTTAACAATTTTTGGGTTTATAAGTGTTTTTTGAGTTTTAGTTTCTTTTAGTATTTTTGGGTGATTATAGTATTTAAAATTTTCAGGGGATTTATAGTTTTTAGGTTTTTTATATTTTTTTGGGTCTTTTATCATTTTTTTGGGGTTTAATGTTGTTAGGGGTTTTGAGTATTTTTAGTTTTTTAAGGTTTTCTTAGGTTTTTTCAGGGTTTTTAGGTTTTTTACATTTTTAGTGATTTTTTGGGGATTGTTTTAGGATTATTATGATTTTTTGGTTTTTAAGGGTTTCTTAGGGGTTTTCAGGGTTTTTAGGGTTTTTTAACTTATTAAGGATTTTTATAGATTTTCTCATATTTTTATGGGTATTAGGGTTTCTAGTGATTTTGAGTGGTTTTAGGATTTTTAGGGTTTTGGGTTTTAATGATTTTTTTGGCTTTAGGGTTTTATGAGTTTTTTATAATTTTTTCAATTTTTTCAGGTTTATAAAATTTTTAGGGGTTTAAAGGGTTTTTAGAGTTTTTAGTGGTTTTAGGGGTTTTTAGTGTTTTTACGGGTTTTTAGTGGTTTTAGGGGTTTTTAAGGTTTCTAGATGTTTTTATGGTTTTTAGGGGTTTTATGGGTTTTATGGTATTTTAGGATTTTTAGTATTTTTAGTTTTTTTTTGTGTTTTATGTGTTTTTTTGGGTTTATGGTTTTCCAAGGGTTTTTTTGGGTTTTTTGAGGTTTTTATATTTTCTGTAATCTTTAGGGGTTTTTTTGGATTTTTATGGGTTTTTATGTTTTTGAGGGATTTTGAGGGATTTTAGGGGTTTTTAGGGTTTCTTGTGTCTTGAAGTTTTTTTAGGGGTTTTATGTTTTTTTATGTTTTTTGGTTTTATTAATGTTTTAATTTATTTTTAGGGGTATTTACATTTTTAGGGTTTTATAGTGATATTTTAGGATTTATATATTTTTTAGGTTTTTTAGGGATTTTGAGTGGTTTTGGAGTTTTTATGGGTTTTGGGTTTTTATAAATTTTTTATTTTTAGTGTTTTTTGGGGGTTTTAGGGTCTTGTTAGGGTTTTTAGGGGTTTTAGGATTTTGTAGGTTTTTAGAGGTTTTATGTGTTTTTAAATTTGTTTTTTTACATAGGGTTTTTCGGGACTTTTATTAATGTTTAAGGATTTTTATGGTTTTTTAGGTTTTTGAGGGATTTTTATGGTTTCTAGGGCGTTAGGGGGTTTGGGGGGTTTTTTGAGTTTTTAGGTTTTTAGGGGTTTTAAGTGTTCATAGGTTTTTTTGTTTTCTTAGTTATTTTCCATGGGTTTTAGGGTTTCATATGTTTTCAACACATTATAGGGATTGTTTATGTTTTTACGGTTTTTTTCGGTTTGTAGGGATTTTGTGGGGTTTTAGTGTTTTTATGGGATTTTGGATTTTTATGGTTTTTTTTTGGGTTGTAATTTTTTTTGAGTTTTTTGGGTTTTATTGTTTTTTAAAAAATTTAGGGTTTTAAAGGTTTTTTAAAGTTTCTAGTAGGTTTTTATGGGATTTGAGGTTTTTTGGGGGGCTTTAGGGTTTTTAGGTTTTTTATTGTTTTTTGAGTTTTATGTGTTTAAAGTGTTTTTAGCGATTTATGGTTTTCTTATGGTTTTTTTGGTAATTCGGGGTTTTTATATTTTTAGTTTTTTAGGGATTTTATAAAAAAAATTATAGTTTTTAATGGGTTTATGGATTTTGAGTGTTTTTAGTTTTTTAGGTTTTTGCGTGTTTTTAGGGTTTTTTTAGTTTTTTATGGGTTTTAATATTTTTAGTGTTTTTAACATTTTTAGGGTATTAAAGTTTTTTAGAGGTTTTAGTGGGTTTTTAGGGTTTCAATGTTTTTTTAGGTTTTGAGTGGTTTAAAGTGTTTTTAGGTTTATAATGTCTTCTAAGGTTTTTAAGGGTATTTATTTCTTCTAATTTTTTTAAAAAAAATTATGTCTTTTTAGAATTTTTATGGTTTTTAAGATTTTTTGGGAATTTTATTTTTAAGATTATTTAAGTTTTTAGGGGTTTTAGCATTTATTTGATTATTCATAGGTTTTATGTAATTTAAGTATTTAATGATTTCTTAATATTTTCCATTTTTTAGGCTTTATATATTTTTATGGATTTTTAAGGATTTTGGATTTTAATGGGTTTTAAAGGTTTTTAGGGATATTGACGATTCTTAGAGTTTTTAGGGTAAGGAAGATGCGAGGGTCAGGCTATTCTCACCCCCCCCCCCCAATTTTGTCATGAAAAGAAAAAAATACATAGGAGACAAGGGAGGGGAGGGGTTAAACGGCCTACACCCAAAAACCCTTTACAACCCCAAACCCAAAGACCCCAAAAAAGAAAGACCAAAAAAGACACACAGAAGAGGTCCAACAGAAAAGACACATAAGAAAAGCGTGTCAGTTAATATCCCCACCAAAGACTTCCAACTCCACACCGCAGCAATCGAAGCTCGCAGCAAGGCCAGCGCCCACACCAGTAATGTAGTAGTCTGATTTAGCACCCGTATCCATAGAGTCGTAGCTCGACTCGTAGTACTCCTACATTTTGAGCATCGCTAAAACTTCTATCTGGATCTCCCTCACTCAGAATTTTGTGAAGGCCACTCCCGCTTATTGACTTTGAGATTTATCTTGACCAACCTGGAGGTGGACCGGGTCGCCATAGGTTGTGGGAGTGCAGAGTAATCCTTCTGCAGCCAACGCTTTGGGGGAGCGGAGATGGAACCATCTTTATGTACTGCTTTCTCACAAATGACTCCATCACGGGCCGTACTTGATCCCTTTTTATTCCCTTTCTTTCTTCCCGACCCAGAATTATCGGTACCCCCTTTTATTATCTTATTTTTATTCTTTCTTTGACCTGGCCATAGCAGCATTTATTTTGCGGTCATCCTCAGAAAACATCTCCCCGAGTCTCTTAGATTCACCCTCAAGGGGAGACCTCTCCCATTCAACCATCATCATATCATGATGCTGCACACAATGATCTTCAGCAGATGGAACACCATAAACAACCATAGACCTCTGTAGGTTTGAGGCCATATCGCCAGATGCAATAGAGGGTCTCGGCAGAGGAAACCTAATCAGGTCTACTACATGAGCCCAAAGTTGGTACTCCACCCCACTGGATCCTTCCACAATTGGAGCTGAACCAGCCTCCATAACAGGTCTCCCAACATCATCACACCCAGAAAGCACCAAGTGGAATCTCTCTAATTGTTACATCACACCCTAGGACTCCAGGACTGCTATTCTATCACAATCCTCTCCTTCTCAGCCGAGGACATTAGCCACTCATCCCCAGCCCTCATACCTTGTGCATCCACATCCCCCTACGCGAGCTCTCCTTCCAGCACTTCATCATCCACCTGCTCAGCCGAGGCTAGGTCCTGAAACATATTATGTAGAGTCACAACATTCTCACCCGAAAATCTACTACTACCATCACCCCCACTACTCTTCCTGCAAACCGTATCCTCCTCTCCCAGTGTCAGTGCCAGGGGGGCTCCAACTGGTCATTCCCGTGCCACTCTTCCATCACAGCAGCCTTCCCCTTGTCCAACTGTCCCAATGAAAATTCACCACATCCGCGAAAATCTTCAGCACAAGAATGATTTCCCCCTATAGCCATGTGCACTGCCTCAGCAAATCTAACCCATGATTCACAAACATATCCAGCCAAACTTATGCTGAAACCACCCGAGTCCATCAATTCCACTTCCAAATCAGTACCATGCATCTAGTCTGTCATACATGGAACTTTAGCAACCAGAGGATGGGAGGACAAGGGCTCGGTCACCCCCTTGGCCCCCTTCGCCTCCACCAGAGAGTGGATGTTCTCACCAGGACTCATTTGGACCATATTTCATCCATTCCTACTTGGGGAAACACATCCTCCAGACCGATCATCATGCCCAAAGATCCAACAGTTAGAACAGAAAACCAGCCATGACTCGAAGATAACCGGTTGCCTCCATCGGAGTTCTTCCCCCACAGCAATCCAGACAGCATCCACCAGATCTTTTGAAGCATCAACCTCAACAAAATCCCTTTGGGAAACCAAGTGGAAAAGGGCCCTAGTCCTACTATCCACACAGAGGAACCTCCCCACCAGATTCCCAAGAATTGAAATAATAGAGATGTTTTGGAAGGGAAGGGGGAGTTCAAGAAATCTAACCCAGGTCCCCACCATCGGGAAGTTCCGCTTCAGGTGAAAGTCGAAGCTCCAATGAGAGAGGTAGAAACAAGCGCCATTACAGATTCAGGGGGCTGCCGACCAGGCCAGGATCATATCCTCCTCATATACGAAACGAACCATGATGTGGGAGATATCTACCAGAACCACCATTTCACGATCTTGAAGATTCCAGTGGTCAGAGAAAAACCTATTGAAAGTGTCCACCGAGGGGGCGCCAAAATGGGATCCTAGAAACCAGAGATAAGCGGTGCAGATCCGAAGCATAATTGTTCTCCAGAATCGATAGGGGAAGCTAAGGTCGACCTTCAAAGATCTCTGGGACCTTCGGACAAAGCACTTTTTGTGTAAAGTTTGGCAACAAATCAGGGGAAGAGAAAGGTGAGAATGCATGGTCCTTAGAGGGAGGACCCTCCCCCACAGAGTGGGGGGAGGTGCTTTCGATGCCATCGTTTTCAACCTGGAAGGGAGGGAAAGTCTCCATCGCAAGAGATCTGATTCACCAAAGCCGCCATCCTTTCGTTGTTCATCGGGTTTTAATCATAGAGTTTATATGGGTTTATGGTTTTTTCATTTTTTAGGGTTTCTATGTTTTTAGAGTTTTTATACATTTTAGGGGTTTAATCGGGATTTTCGGTTTTTATTGGGTTGGTTATATGGGTTTTTTAAGGTTTTTAGGGTTTTTTATTATTTTTATTGGTTTTTAGGGTCTTTTTGGGTTTTAAATCAATTTTTAGGTTTTTTAGGGGTTTATTAATTTATATGGTTTTAAGGTTATATTATGTTAGTTTAGGTTCTTTAGGTATTTTTTATGAATTATATGGTTTTATACTATTTTAGGTATTTTTAGGGATTTAGGGGTTTTAGGGATTTTAGGGATTTTAGTGTTTCTTACGTTTTTAGGGGGGTTATGTTTTTTGTGTTTTTAAGGTTTTCTTATAATTTTTTAGGGTTTTTTTTTATGTTTTTAGAAATATTTATGTGTTTTTTATGATTTTTATGGTTTTTATGGTTTTTAGAGATATTGAGGGACTTTTGAGGTTTTAGGTTTTGTACGCTTTTTTGGGTTCTTTTGAGTTTTTAGGGGTTTTATTGGTTTTTATAGTTTTTTAAAAAATTTATGGGTTTGGTGTGTTTTTAGAGTTTTTAGTTTTTTATTGGTTTTAAGGGTTTTAATGTTTTTAGGGGTTTTATGGTTTTTATGGATTTTTATAGTTTTTATGGTCTTTTGTGTTTTAGGGTTTTAGCAATTTGAACTTTTTGGGGGTTTTATGTGTATTGAGGGTTTTATGGTTTTCTTTGTGGTATTCATGGTTTTTTGGGTTTTTTACATTTTTAGATCTTTTTATTTCATTGTTATGATTTTAATGGTTTTTAGGGATTCTGTTAGTGTTTTAGGTTTTTTAGTGTTTTTAGGGTTTTTAGAAGTTTTAGTATTTTAGGGTTTAATGTGTTTTTTGTTTTTTAAGTCTTTCTTTGGGGTTTTAATTTTTTTTATTGTTGTTTATGTATTTTATGTATTGTTAGATATTTTTTGGTTTTTTTCTTTTTTTGTTTTTGGTGATTTTGATTGGTTTTTGGATTTTTAAGGATTTTAGGGTTTTCATCGTTTTTTTGTTTTTTGTTTTTTTGTTTTTTTGTTTTTAGGAGTTTTAAGGTTTTATAAATACTTTTAACATTTTTAGTGGTTTAAATGGTTTTTATAGTATTTAGTTATTTTTATTGTTTTTATTGGATTTTGGGGGTTTTTAGGTTTTTAGGGGGTTTTATGGTTTTAAGAATTTTTAGTGTTTTAGGGACTTTTAGGGTTTTCTAGGAGGTTTATCCTTTTTTAGTTTTTTAGGGGTTTTATGCATTTTTTTGTTTTTAAGGTTTTCTTCTGGTATGGGGGTTTTTAGGGTATTTTCATTCTTAGTGATTTTTGTTATTTTTAGGATTTTTCTAATTTCTATGTTTTTAGGGGTTTTGAGTGTTTTTTGTCATTTTGGGGTATTTTCAGTTTTTTAACATTTTTAGGTTTTTAGTGGTTTTTTAGTGGTTTTATGTTATTTTGGTTTTCTTAGGCTTTATCTGGGGTTTTTAGGGTTTTTTAAATTTTCATGGTTTTTAATGATTTTTGGGATTTTTATGGTTTTTTGGGGTTTTGGGGATTTTAAGGGTTTTTAGGGTTTTTAAGGTCTTTAAAATTTTTATGTTTTTAAGGGGTTTAAGATTTTTTTGGTTTTCAAGGTTATCTTAGACTTTTTCTGGGATTTTTGGGGTTTTTATGTTTTTAGGTATTTTTTGGGAATTTTTAAGATTTTTATAGTCATTTAGTGTTTTTATGGATTTTGATTTTTTAGCTGTTTTAGTGGTTTTATTTTTTTCGGATTTGGGGGTTTTTTGGGTTTTAATGTTTTTTTGAGTTTCTTAAAATTTTTAGGGATTTTAAGGGTTTTATAGTTTTTAGAGGTTTTAGGGTTTTTATGATTTTCAAGGATATTTATGGTTTTTATGGATTTTGTGTTTTTTTTGGGTTTTAGGGTTTTATTTTTGTTTTAGGGTGTTTAATGTTTTTATAATTTTTTTGGTTTGAGGGTTTTTTTTATTTGTAGTTTTTTAGTGTTTTCTTAAGGGTTTTCATTGGTTTTAGGGTTTTTATGATCTTAGGGATTTTCATTGTTTTTTTATAATTTTTATGGGGTTTTAGGTTATTTTGGGATTTTGAGGTTTTTAAAGGCTTTTTGGTTTTTTGAGTTTTACATTTTTTAGGGTTTTAATGTTTACTTTTGGTTTTGTAGGGTTTTTTGTGATTTGTATATTTTTAGGTATTTTTAGGTATTTTTAGGATTTTTATTGGTTTTTATTATTTTGGTAGATTTTGATTGGTTTTAGGATTTTTAGGTTTTTTAGTTTTAAGGGTTTTTTGTGTTTTTTATTCTTTTTATGTTTCTTTAGTGATTTTTAACATTTTAGGGGTTTTTGTGTTTTTAGGATTTTTAGATGTTTTATGGTTTTTATGTGTTTTTATGGTTTTTTAAGGTTTTAGGGATTTTAATGTTTTTAGGGGCTTTTAGTGTTTTTAGGGTCTTTTAGGGGGTTTTAGGATTTTTAATGTTCTTAGGTTTTTTAGTTTTTTTATGTTCATTTAGATTCTTAATGTTTTCTTACAGTTTTTCATGGTTTTTGGATTTTTTTATGTTTTAGGGGTTTTATGGATTTTTATTATTTTTTCTGTTTTGAGGAATTTTGATTATTTTTAAGGGGTTTTAGGGGTTTATGATGTTTTGGGTTTTTTGGGATTTTATGGGTTTTAAGGGATTTTAAGGTTTTTCTGAATTTTTTGGTTTTGTAGGGTTTTTTTTATTTTTCTAGAGTTTTTTAGCAATTTTATTGGATTAATGGAATTTTTGTGTTTTTAGTGGATTTTAGGGGTTTTATGGGTATTTAGGGTTTTTATGGTTTTTAGGGGTTTATGGTTTTTATATATTTTAGGGTTTTAGTGTCTTTTTAGTGTTTTATAGGGATTTTATCCTTTTTAGGGGTTTTAAGGGTTCTTTGTATTTTTAGGTTTTTAATGTTTTCTCTTGGTTTCTAGGGTTTTTATACATTTTTATGGATTTTTATGGCCTTTTTAGTATTTTTATGGTTTTTAGAGATTATGAGGGTTTTAGATTTTTAGGTTTTTTTTTTTATGATTTCTAGTTTTTTAAGTGGTATAAGTTTTTAAGTGGTTTTAGGTTTTTAAGGTTTTTTTAATGTTTTCATGGTTTTGGGGGTTTTTATTTTTTCATGGATTTTTTGTTATTATTTAGGTTTTTTATTGTTTTGGGGGGTTTTACATAATTCGAGTTTTGTAGGGGTTTTTATGGTTTTTATGGAATTTTAGGTTTTTTTGAGATTTTAGGAATTTTTCTATTTTTTATTTTTTTTATGTTTTTAGGGGATTAATGTTTATTTAGAGTTGTTACTTATTTTTAGGGTTTTATGGTTTTTAAGGTTTTTGTGGATTTTAGGGATTTTTGGGTTTTAGGGACTTTTAGGGTTATTAGTGGTTTTACTATTTTTTATGTTTTTATAGATTTTAATGGTTTTATGTTTTTTAAATTTTTCTTCGGATTCTTCAAGTTTTATGGGTTTTTAAGTATTTTTGTATTTTTATGGATTTGTAATATTTTTAGGGTTTTTAGGGTTTTAGTGATTTTTAGGGTTTTTAGGTTATCTTTAGGGTTTAATTATTTTTTTAGTGTTTTTATCATTTTTAGATTTTTAGGGGTTTTAAATGTTCTTAGGTTTCAATGTTTTTTTCAGGGTGTTTTAGGGGTTTGAGATTTTTTATGTTTTTAGGGATTTTTTGTAATTTTTTATGATTTTTATGGCTTTCTATGGTTTCTTAGGGGTTTTAGTGTTTTTAGTGATTTACGGTTTATTTGATTCTAAGAGTTTTTTAAGTTTTTTAGGGTTTTAAAGGTTTTTATTTTTTCAATGTTTTTAGGGTCTTAAAGCATTTTTAAAATTTTTAGAGATTTTTATGGGTTTTGAGGGGTTTAATATTTTTTAGGGGTTTTGATGGTTTTTAGTGGGTTTTAACGGTTTTTGTTATTTTATGGTTTTTAGGGTTTTTAGTATTATTTAAGTTTTTCTATGTGTTTAAGGTTTTCATAGAGATTTCTAGGTTTTTACAATTTTTACATTTTTATTGATTTTTAGTGATTTTTAGGATTTTCTGGGTTTTTATGCATTTTAGTGATTTTTAGGGGGTTTTAGGGTTTTTAGGGGTTTCAGGGGTTTCAGGGTTTTTAGAGTTATTAGTTTTCTTAGGGGTTTTCGATTTTTTTAGGTTTTTATCTTTTTCTTATGGGTACTCATTATCTTTAGGGATATTTAGGTTTTAATGGTTTTTTAGCGATTTTAATGGTTTTTATTGTCTTTTAGATTTTTTTTTGGATTTTAGGGGTTTTTTGAGTTTCATATGGTTTTTATTATTATTATTGAATTTTAATATTTTATGGATTTACGAGGTTCTAATAATATTTGTCGTTATTTTAGGGTTTTTCTTGGTTTTTAGGGTTCTTTAATGTGGTTTATAGTGGTTTACGGTTTTAGGGGTTTTATGGTGTTTTAGGGTTTTTAGGGTTTTTGTGTTCTTAAGATTTTAGATGTTTTAAGAGTGTTTAGGTTTTTAAGGATTTATTTGGGATTTTTAGGGTTTTTAAGGTTTTTTATGTTTTTATGTATTTTTTGGGATTTTTTTTGGAATTTTATTGATTTTTATAGTTTTTTGGGATTTTCATATTTTTAGGGTCTTTTCATGTTTTTAAGTGTTTTTATGATTTGTCTTATTTTATTGGATTTATAGGTTTTTAGTGTTTTTAGTTTTTTAATGTTTTCTTAGGGGTTTCTTAGGTTTTTATAATTTTTTAGGTTTCTATAGATTTTTATGTCTTTTCTAGGATTTTTATGGTTTTTATTATCTTTAGGTATTTTGAGGGGTTTTTATGGTTTTTAGGGTTTTGGGTTTTTATGATTTTTCTTTGAGTTTTTTAGGGTTTTAAAGGTTTTTTAGAGTTTTTTTAACAATTCTAGCTATATAAATGGGGTTTTTAATTTTTAGGGGCTTAATTGGTTTTAAGGGGGTTTTAGGGTTTTTAGGTTTTTTAGAGGTTCTTAAGATTTTTGTGTTTTTTGGGTTTTTATAAATTTTAAGGTTCTTAAGGGATTTTATGTGTTTTATTTTTTTATGATTTTACTAGGGGATTTCTAGTATTTCATGGGTTTTTACATTTTTAGTGATTTTTATCATTTTTTAGGATTTTAATGGTCTTTAAGATTATTTAGGGGTTTTATGTTTTTTATTATTTTTTAGGGTTTTTAGTATTTTTAAGATTTTTAAGTACTTTATGTTTTTAAGGTCTTATTAGGGGTTTTTTGGTTTTTTAGTTTTTTTGAATATTTAGGGGCTTTTTAGAATTTTTAATTTTTTTTGGATTTTTAAGGATTTTTAGGGGTTTTAGGATTTATGAGGGGTTTTATGGTTTTTACGGGTTTGTAGGGTTTTTAGGGTTTATTTTTGATTTTTGGGGATTTAGTGTATTTATATTTTTTTGATATTTCTATGGATTTAAATGATTTTTAGAGATTTTAGGGGGTGTGGGAGTTTTGTGGGTTTTTAATATTTTAGGGGTTTTTATTTATTTTAGGGGGGTTTTGGTTTTAGGGTCTTTTAGTGTTTTTAAGGGTTGTTAGCATTTATTAGGTTATTTATCAGTTTTAAGTGTTTTTAGGTTGTATGGTTTTCTTATGGTTTTTCCAAATTTTTATGGGTGTTTATGCTATTAGTATTTTTTTTTGAGATTTTTAAGGATTTTTTATGGTTTTCACATAATTTGAGAGTTTTCTAGGATTTTAGGGTTATTAGGTTTTTTATTGTTTTTTGTGTTTTTTGGGTTTTAAGGATTTTAAATGTTTTTTTATTTTTATGGAGTTCTTAAGGTTTCTAAGGATTTTAGGATTTCTTTATGATTTTAACTATTTTAGGGATTTTTTAGTATTTTTGTGGTTTTTAGGGGTTTTAGATATTTTGAGGGGGTTTAGGGTTTTTTAGTGTTTTATGATTTTTTATGGTTTTCCTTGGGATTTTTGGGTTTTTGAGTTTTTTTTGGTTTTAAAAGTTTTTATATTTTTCTATTATTTTTTTGGATTTAATTGTTATTTTGAGTTTTTATCTATTTTTAAGCGTTTTTAGGATTTTTAACGTTTTGGGGGGTTTTAGGGTCTTTTTAGGGGTTTTATATTTTTTAGGTTTTTAGGGGATCTATGTGTTTTAATTTTTTTAAGGATTTCTTAAGGGTTTTTTGGGCTTCTAGGTTTTTTATGGATTTTTTGGAATTTTTTATATTTCTTATGGTTTTAGGGATTTTGACAGTTTTTAGGGTTTTTTAGGGTTTTGGGTTTTTAGGGATTTTATAATTTGTCTGTTTGTTATGGGTTTTTCATATTTTTATGTTTTTTAAGGTTTTCATTGGGTTTTCAGTGTTTTTTATATTATTAGATATTTTTTAAAAAAATTGGTTTTTAGGGTTTTAGGGACTTTAAGGGTTTTTCCAAGTCAGGTATTTTGAGGGCTTTTAGGGTTTTTAGTGTTTTTTGGGTTTTCTGGGTTTTTTTAAAGGTTTTAGGGGTTTTTTCGGTTTTTCGGTTTTTAAGGGTTTTAAAGGATTTAACAGGTTTTTATTTGTCTTAGGGGTTTTAGGGTTTCAAGGTATTTGTAGTGGTTTTATCATTTTTTTGGTATTTTATGCGTTTTTAGTATTTTTTTGTGTTTTTATGGTTTTTAGGGGTTTTTTGGGTTTTAGGGTTGTTTAAATTTTAGGTATTTTTATGGAGTTATAACGATTTTTATATTTTTTGGGGTTTTAAGGATTTTGAGGGCTTTTAGGGTTTTTTAGTTAATACTGTTTTTTGGTTTTTTTAGGTTTTAAGGATTTTTTTTTATTTTTTAGGGGTTTAATGGGTTTTAGAGACTTTTAATGTTTTACAGGTTTAAATTTGTTTTAGATTTATTTTTTAGTGTTTTTCTGTGTTTTAGGGTTTTTATGGGTTTTTACAGTTTTTAATATTTTTAGGAGTTTTATGTTTTTAGGGTGTTTTAGGGAATTTATGGTTTTTAGAATTTTTAGGTTTTGTAGTTTTATGCTTTTTACATTTATAAAGATTTCATAGGTTTTTTCAGGGGTTTTATGGTTTTTATGTTTTTTGTGATTTTTTTCGGGATTTTAGGATATTTATAGATTTTTTGGGAATTTGAGGGTTTTTAGATTTTTTATGCTTTTTAGGGTTTTTATAGTTTTTATTGTTTTATAGGTTTTTATGGGTTTTTTGTGTTTTTAGTTTATTAAGCATTTCTAATGGTTTTTTATGTTTTTAGGTTTTTTTACATTTTTAGGGATTTTTTGGACTTTTTTGTGTTTGTATGGGTTTTAAGGGTTTTTGGAATTTAGAAAATTTTTAGTATATTTTACAATTTTCTTGGGGTTTTTTTTTTGGTTTTTTGGGTTTTTAGGAGTTTTCTTTCATATTTAGGGGTTTTGTGGTTTTTTAGTGTTTTTAAACATTTTTAGGGGTATAAAGGGTTTTTATAATTTTTTAGTGTTTTTATAATTTTTTAGTGTTTTTAGTGTTTTTATGGGGTTTTAGGTGTTTTTAAGTGTTTGGGGGTTTTATGGTTTTTAGTGGTTTTTGGTTCTTTATAGGGTTTTATGGTTTTTAACATTTTTTTAGGTTTTTTATGGGTTATCATTGTGTTTAGGTTTTTAATGTTTTCATAGGGGTTTTCATGGGTTTTAGAGGTTTTACATTTTTAAAGATTTTTATGATTTTATGGTTTTTTAGAGTTTTTAGGGATTTAAGTGTTTGTAAGGGTTTTTTGGACTTTAAGGTATTTTATGGTATTTATGATTTTAGGTTTTTTATTTTTTTTAATTTTTTTTTAATTTTTTAAGGTTTTCTTATAGTTTTTCTTGGGTTTTAAATTTTTTTTATGTTTTCAGGGTTTTTAGGGATTTTGAGGGTTGTTATGGTTTTTGGGGGTTTTGGGGATTTTTCAATCAGTATTTAATGTGTTTTATAGTTTTTGAATGTTTTAAGGGTTTAAAAGGTTTATTTAGTTTTTAGTGGATTTTTAGGATTTTCCAGGTTTTTAGGGTTTTTAGGGTTTTTAGGGTTTTTAGTGTTTTTAAAGGGTTTTAGGGGTTTTTCTTATTTTTATGGGGTCTTATATTTTTTGGGTATTAAGTGTTTTAGGGTTTTTAAGGGTTTCCTAGGGGTTTTAGTTTTTTTTGTTTTTTGGGATTTTTAGGGATTTTTTAGGTTTTTTATGGTTTTTAGATTTTTTAGGTATTTTTATGGTTTTAGGGTTTGTAGCATTTTAATATTTTAAGGGATTTATTTGTTTTTAGGTTTTTAATATTTTTCATCATTTTTAGGGTTTTATGATCTTTTATGATTTTAGGGATTTATAGAAATTTTATGGTTTTTAATTTTTTTATTTTTTTATTGGTTTTGAGAGATTTTTGGTTTTTATGTTTTTTTAGGTTTTTAGGGTTGTTCTATATTTTTTAAGGGTTTAAGGGATTTTTATATTTTTAAATTTATTTTTAAATTTTTAACTGTTTTTATATTTTTTAGGGGTTTAGGGTTTTTATGGGTTTTAGGGTTTTTTTAGTTTTTAGGGCAAGGAAGGCTCGGGTCCAGTCTATTCCTGGCACCCCCATTTTTTTTTAAAAAAACTACAAAGACACTACAGAAAAGGGATGAGAGGGATCAAATGATCGACACCCAAGAGAAACAAAAAGCAAAGAAGACATGCCAAAATATTCCAAAAGGAAAGGCACACAAGGGGAGGATCAGTCAATGTCGCCACAAAAAATCATCCAGCTATGCACCACGATACCCAAAGCCCACACCAATGTCGTCACCCACATCAGCAGAACTGAAATTTGACTCTAAAACCCAATTCCATTGAGTCCCATCTAGACTCAAAATCCTCTTGCATGCCAAGCCTAGATAGCAGCTAAATCATAGCTTTCTCTTACTCAACAGAAATTGAAGGCCGCTCTCGCTTATTCCCTTTTAGATTAAGTCTGACTGCCCTTAAAGAGGCTCTGGTTGCCATAGGACGTGGGAGGGTGGAATAATCCTTCCTCCGTCTTCGCCTCAGGGGGGGAAAGTGGATCCAGCTTCAAAACATGATTTCACACAAGTGACTCCATCACTGACAGCAGATGGATCCTTCCCTTTCTTACCTAATGACCCAAGAGTTTCGAAAACTCTTTTGTTCCTTTCCTCCTTTGACCTGACCATAGCAGCATTTATCCGGTGATCTGCCTCCGCAAACCTCTCCCCAATCATCTTGGATTCACCCTCAAGCGGAAAATTTCCCGTTCAACCCACACCATCTCATGAAACTGCAGAAAATGATCTTCAACAGAGGGAGATTCATGGAGGACCATAGCCCTCTATAGGTTAATGGACGGATCACCTGCATCCCCAAAATTCCCCAGGAGAGGGTTCAAAACCAGAGCACTGGGAAGATCCACAGCACAGCTAAAGCTGTCTGTGGGAGGAGATAACCCAGGCTGCATGTCTAGTCCCCCCACACCGGCACACCCGGACAGAACCACAGTGGCATCATGCCAATTAGAGTAATGCACCCTGGGGATCCAGGTCTCCTCATCCGCCACAGGCTTTTCCTCCTCAGCCGAAGAAATAATCCACTCATCCCCAGTCCTTGTGCCCTGAACAACCACTTCCTCCTTCACGACATCTCCCACCAGCACATCCACCACTGCGGGCTCAGCTAGGGATGGAGCTTGGAAAATGTTTGGAGAAGTCTCAAAGACCTTAACTACTGAAGAGGATCCATCGGTACTCTCATTATCCTTCAACCCAGCTATATCATCTCGTCCCAAAGCCAGTGCACAAGGATCCTCTATCTAATCATTCCCTTTCCAGATGCCCAACACAGCAGCCTTCCATAATTCTTACTGCCTCCTAGGGGAGTCACCACATCCATGAACTCCTTCATCAGAAACCCGATTATCCCTCTCAGCCAGTAGCATTTCCTCCTCAACAGCATCTCCCGAAACAAAAACTCCTCCAGCCAGACTTATTTTGAAGCCACAAGAATCCATCAGAGCCACCTCTAGATCACTTCCAGCCATCAAAGTAGACGAGCCGGGAACATCAGCAATAAAAGGTTGGGAGGATAATGACTCAGCAACCCCCGTTGTCCCCTTAACCTCCACCAGAGGGAGGATTCTCTAACCATAAGACATTAGAGCCAGAAAACCACTTCCCCTACCAGGGCCAGAACATCCTTCAGATTGATCATTGTGCCCAAAGCACCAACAAGAAGAGCAGAACACTGTCCATTACTCAAAGATAACACGCTGTCTCCACATGAGTTCTTCGCCCACCGCAATCCAGACAGCATCCACTGGAGTCTTCGAAGCATCAACATCAACAAAGTCCCTTGGGGAAACCTAATGATGAAGGACCCTAGTTCTACTATCCCCACAAAGGAACCTCCACAACAAATTCTCAATCATCGAAATAATAGAGAAATTTTGAAGGGGAAGGGGATGTTCCAGAAATCTCACCCAGGTAGCAAAAATCGGGGAACTCCGGTTCAGGTGAAAATCAAAGCTCCACCAAAAAAGGGAGAAAAGAGCACCATTTTATGACCAAAGAGCCACTGACCAAGAAAGGACCAGGTCTTCCTCCGAGGCATAGATAATCATGATGTGGGAGCTATCGATCAGGCCCACAGTTTCCCGATCCCTAAGATTCTAGAAAGCCGAAACGCACCTGTCAAAAGTGACCACCGGGGGTTGCCGCATCGGGAAGCTTGCAACCAGTGTCAAGAAGTGCAGATCTGAAGCCACAGGGAACTCCCGAATCGAGAGGGGAAGCTGTGGATGACCTTCGATGAACTCTGGAACCTTCGGGAAAAGCACCGTTTTCAGGAAGGAGGGCACCAAATCAGGAAGAAGAGAGCAATGATAAGTCCTCTGAGGGAGGGTCGTCCCCCATAGAGAGGGGGGGAGGTGCGTCGTTTGACATCTTCTTCAACCTGGGAGGAATCCACCATCACGAAGGAGCCGAATTGTCAGAGTCTCCAGAGCCACCATCTCTCTTCAAATGTACACTGGGTTTTTAGGCCCAAGGGGTTACGAGGAATAGGTGGGCCGTCACCCACCACCAAGAACCTATTTGTACTCCCCCATCCGCAGTCCCAGGTGTAACAGCACCCGGGCTTTCAGGCCAGTTCCACACTAGGTAGAGGGGCCCACGAGAGGTGATAGAGGTATATAGTGCATGTTGCCTTGCGAGGAGTCGAACCCGGATCCTCGGGGTTAGGACGCCACCACCGCTCACTAACTCACCCATGCCCCATGGGCAAAAGTAAACTGGGTTTTTAGGCCCAAGGGGTTACACAGTATAGGTGGGTTGTCACGGACCACCGAGCACCTATATGTACTCCCCCAGCCATAGTCCCAGGTGTAACGACACTCGGGATTTCAGGCCAGTTCCACATGTGGTAGAGAGGCCCGCGAGAGGTGATAGAGGCATATAGTGTATGTTGCCTTGCGAGGACTCGAACCTGGAACCTCGGGGTCAGGACGCCACTGCTGTTCACCAACTCACCCATGCCCCGTGGGCTTTTAAAGTACACTGGGTTTTTAGGCCTAAGGGGTTACACGGTATAGGTGGGCCATCACCTACCACCGAGCACCTATATGTACTCCCCCATCCGTAGTCCCAAGTGTAACGACTACCGGGCTTTCAGGCTAGTTGCACACGGGGTAGAGGGGCCCATGAGAGGTGATATATGCATATAGTGTGCTTTGCCTTGTGAGGATTTTAGTTTTTAGGGGTATTTATTATTTTTAGGGGTATTCAGGGGTTTGGGGTCCTTTTGGGAATTAGGATTTTTTACATTTTTAGGTTGTTTAGGGGTTTTAAGAGTTTTTTTAGTTTTTAATGGTTTTTAGGGGTTTTTAGGGGTTTTATGTGTTTTTAAATTTTAAGGGATTTTTGAAGAATTTTATGGTTTTTTAGATATTTTTGGGTTTTGAGGCATTTTATGGTTTTTATAGTTTTAATTGATTTTGTGGGGTTTTAGGGTTTTTTTAGTTTTTAGGGTTTTTATGTTTTTTTATATTTTTTTAGTGATTTTGGGTTTTAAAAGGGTTTTAGTGTTTTAATTGGGTTTATAGATTTTTAGTGATTTTTAGGGTTTTTTAAGGTTTTTAGGGGTTTTATGGGTTTTAGGGATTTTAGTTTCTTATTAGGGTTTTTATGATTTTTAGTGTTATTATTTTTTTTATGGGTTTTCAGGGTGTTTAGGATTTTTTAAGCTTGTATGGATTTTTATGGGATTTTAATGGTTTTTTAGGATTTTTGGGATTTTGATGGTTTTTAGGGTTTTAAGGATTTTTAGGGTTTTTAGGGGATTTAGGGTATTTTTATTTTTCTAGGGTTTTAAAGGGTTATAGATTTTTTTATCTTTTTTAGGGGTTTAAAGGGTTTTTATAGTTTTTAGTGATTTTTTAACATTTTATGTGTTATTATGGGTTTTAGGGTTTTTTTATGGATTTTAGGGGTTATTAGGTTTATTGGGGTCTTTTTAGGGGTTTTAGGTTGTTTATCATCTTTTAGGTTTTTTTGGGATTAATGTTTTTTTAGGTTTTTAAGGTTTTCTTAGAGGGTTACCGGAATTTTAGGGGGGGTTTTGTTTTTAGGGATTTTTAGGTCCTTTTTTGTGTTTTTATTATTTTTAGCATTTTTAGGGATTTTTGTGGGTTTAGGGATTTTAGGGTTTCTAGTTCTTTTTGGGTTTTTAGTGATTTTAATTATTTTTAGGTTTTTAATATTTTTGTAGTGGTTTTTAGGGAGGGTTAGGGATTTTTAGGGATTTTTTAATAATTTTAATTCATCTGGGGTTTAGGGATTTTGAGGGGTTTTATGGGGTTTTTTGGTTTTTTGGGATAATATAGATTTTTACTTTTTTAGGGTTTTTAAGTTTGTTTAGAGTTTTTTTAATGTTTTTAGGTGTTTAAAGTGTTTTGAGAGTTTTTAGTGGCTTTTGAGGTTTTTATTGGATTTTATTGTTTTTAGGGGTTTTATGATTTTTTAGGGTTTTAAAGGTTATTAGGTTCATTTAGGTTTTTTAGTGTTTTTAGGGTTTTTAGTGTATTTGGTTTTTCTTATGGTTTTTTAGGTTTTTTGGGACTTTTTCATTTTTAGTGATTTCTAATGCTATTTGGGGGTTTTATGTATTAATAGTTTTTTAAGTTTCTATTATGGATTTTTGCGGTTATTATGGTTTTTTTATGTTTTTACAGATCTTAGATATTTTTAAGAAATCTAATGTTTTTAGTGATTTTTAGGGATCTTAGGTTTTTCTGGTTTTTTAGGGTTTTTTGAGTTTTTTTGGGGGTCTTAAGGTTTTTAGATTTTTTTATCATTTTTAGGTGTTTAAATCATTTTAGAGTTATTAGTGGTTTTTAGGGTTTTGTGGGTTTTAGGGATTTTTATTGTTCTTAGGGGTTTTATGGTTTTCAGGGGTTTTGGGTTTTTAGGTTTTTTTATGTTTTTAGGGTTTTCATAACTTTTTAGGTTTTTGGGGGGATTTATATAGTTATATGTTTTTATGGTTTTGTTAGGGTTTTTTGGGTTTTTATGATTTTTTTTCATTTTTTGAGATTTTTAGGGATTTTTAGGATTTTTATGATTTTTAGGGTTTTTAGGGATTTTGAGATTTTTAGGGATTTTCATTGTTTTTAGGGTTTTGTGGTTTTTTATTTTCTGTATTTTTAGAGTTTTTAGAGTTTTTAGGGGTTTTAATGTTTTATTTTTTTTAAGGTTTTCTTATGGTTCTTCAAGGTTTTTTGGGTTTTGTACATTTTTATGGATTTTTAGGGATTTTTTAGGGTTTTGATGGTTTTATAGGGTTTTTACAGGTTTTTGATATTTTAAGGGTTTTTAGTGTTTTTATGGTTTTAAAGATTTTATCGGTTTTTTAGCATTTTCTTAGTTTGTATGGTATTTATGTATTTTTAGGTTTTATGTTTTTTAGTGTTTTTCTGGGTTCTTTGGCTTTTTTTAAGTTTAGAGGGTTTTTACGTAATTTTATGATTTATGGTTTTTAGGGTTTTTAGATATTTTATGGTCTTTTAGGGTATTTAGGTTTTTCTTAGTTTTGTTTGGGTTTTGTGGGTTTTTTGTGTTTATTACAGTTTTAAAAGTTTTTATATCTTTTTAACATTTTTGGTGGGTTAATAAGTTTTTAGAGTTATTGGTTGTTTTTATGTTTTTCTAGATTTTATGGTTTTTTATGGTTTTTAGGAGTTTTTATGTTTTTTATGATTTTTAGGGTTTTTACAATCCTTTAAGGGGTTTTAGATTTTTTAGAATTTTTTAGGATATTTTGGTGATTTAAGTGTTTTTGGTTTTAATGGTTTTCCAAGGGAGTTTCAGGTTTTTATGTTTTTTATGTTTTTAGGGATATTTACGCCTTTTTTTGGTTTTTATGGGTTTTGAGGGATTCAAAAGCTTTTAGGATTTTTAGGGTTTAAAATGGGTTTTAGAATATTCTATGGATTGTTTGGGATTTTAGGGTGTTTAAGGTTTTTTGGGGTTCTTATGATTGTTATGGGTTTTTAGTGTTTTTAGGGTCTTTATTGTTTTTAGTTATTTTTAGGTTTTTATGTTTTTTAAGTGTTTCTCTGTTTTTAAGGTTTTATTTGATATTTTTATGTTTTTTTTTGGTTTTTTTCAATTTTTAGGGATATTTAGTTATTTTTTAGGATTTTTTATAATTTTTCATGTTTTAGGGATTTTGAGGGTTTTTTGGGTATTTTTGGTATGAATGGTTTTTATATGTTTATAGGTTCTGTAGTTGTTTTAGGTTTTTAATGTTTTCATAGGGTTTTTTAAGGTTTTTAGGGGGGTTTTATGTTTTTTGGTATTTTTAGTGTTTTTGGGATTTTTATGATTTTTAGGGGTATTAGGTTTTTATGGTTTTTAGGGTCATTTAGGGTTTTTAGTGTTTATATATATATATATATATATATAGTTTTTTAAGGTTTTATTTGAGTTTTTATGATTTTTATGGTTTTCTATGGTTTTTAGGGTGTTTTATGGTTTTCAGAGGTTTTTAGGGTATTTGAGGAATTTTTATGGTTTTTAGGGAATTTGGAATTTTTAGGGGGCTTTAGTGTTTTTTTACTTGTAAATCTTCCATAGTATTTTTCAGTGTATTTGGGGTTTTACGTTTTTTGGGATTTTTAGGGATTATTTATGTTTTTTTATTTTTTTTATTGATTTTGATGGTTTTTTTGGTTTTAAACATTTTTTATATTTTTGGGTGTTTTAATTCTTTTTAGGGTTTTAAGGTGACTTAGGTTTTTTATGATTTTTTACATTTTTTATTATTTTTTGGGAATTTTTAATTTTTTTGGGTTTTTATGATTTTTAGTTATTTTGAGGGGTTTTGGGGTTTTTAGGGTTTCTATTAATTTTTGGTTTTTGGTGGGGTTTTTTGAGTTTTTTAGGTTCTTATGTTTTTTTAGATCATTATAATTTTTTAGTGGTATAAAGGGGTGTTAATTTTTTTAGTGGGTTTTGGGTTTTTATTGGTTTCTAGGGTTATTTAATGTTTTTAGGGTTTTATATTTTTAGGGGTTTGTTTGGGTTTTTTTGGGTTTTTTTGTTTTTTTTCACTTTTTAGGGTTTTTTGGTTTTTTGGGGGGTTTTAGTTTTTTTAGGTTTTTATGGGTTTCATGGGGGTTTTCAAGGTTTTTAGGGTTTTTTACTTTTTTGTGACTTTTAAGTCCTTTTATGTTTTTTTAGGTTTTTACCATTTTTATGTTCTTTAGGGGTTTTAAGTGTTTTTAGGTTTTTATGTTTCTCTTAGGGGTTTTCAAGGTTTTATGGTTTTTTTACATTTTTAGGGAACGATAGGTATTATTTTTGTTTTTTTTGGGTTTTTAGGTATTTTGTGGTGTTTTACTTTTCTAGGGTTTTTTTGGTTTTTATGGCTTTTTAAGGTTTTTTAAAGTTTTTAACATTTTAGGGGTTTAAAGGGTTTTCATAATTTTTAGTGGTATTAGAGTTTTATGGGTTTTATGGGTGTTTAGGCATTTTATGGTTTTTTTACTATTTTAGGGTTTTTATGGTTTTCATGTTTTAAGGGTTTTCAAGGGCTTTTAGCGTTTTTTGGTTTTTGTGGGTTTTAAGCATTTTTAGGTTATATGGTTTTATTAGTTTTTTCCCTTATTTTGAAGGGTTATTTTTTCTTTTTTAGGGATTTTTAATGATTTTTATTATTTTTATTGTTTTTAGGATTATTATGTATTTTGTGGTTTTTAGCCTTTTTATTTTTTAGGGTTTTTTAGGGTTTTTATATTTTTAGGGGTCTTCAGTGTTTTTAGGATTGTATGGTTTTCAGAGAAATTTTTATAGTTTTTTAAATTTTCGAGGTTGTTAAGTATTTTTAGTATTTTATTGATTTGATGAGGGTTTAGTGTTTTTTAGTGTTTTTTGTATTTTTAGGGTTTTTAGTGTTTTTATGGTTCATTTTGGGTTTTTAGGGATTTATAAGTTTTTGAGGATTATGGGATTTTGTTAACATTTTTTGGGGTTTTAATTTTTCTATATTTTTCACTTATTTTAGGGTTTTTAGAATGTTTTAAGGTTTTTAGAGATTTTTATGATTTATTGGGGTTTTAGGGTCTTTTCATGGTTTCTTAGTGTTTTTGGTGTCTGAATGTTTTTAGGGATTTTATGGATTTTGATGGGTTTACTTTTTTTCCTATTTTTAGGTGTTTTAAATGTTTTTTGGTTTTTAAGGATTTCTTAGTGTTTTTCAGGGTTTTTAGGGGGGTTTACATTGTTTGGGATTTTTAGGGGTTTTTTAGGATTCTTATGGTTTTTAGTGTTTTTAGGGATATTGATTTTTTTAGGGTTTTAGTTTTTTTAAATATTTTTAGGGTTTTTATGATTTTTAGTGGTTTTTGGGGTCTTTTAGGGTTAGTATCATTTTTAGGGTTTTTAGGGGTTTTATGTTTTTTTTGGGATTTTAATGTTTTTTTGGGGTATTTCACGAATATATTCTTTTTAATGTTTTTAGGTATTTTTAGGTATTTTATGGATTTTTATTATTTTCAAGGTTATTATGGATTTTGAGGGTTTTTATTGTTCTTATGGGTTTTATAGGTTTTTAATGTTTTTGATGTTTTTTAGGTTATTAGAAGATTTCAGATTTTTTGTGTTTTTATGGTTATCATAGGGTTATTTCAGAGTTTTAGAGATTTTTTAATGTTTTTTGTTATTTTAATGCTTTTAGTATATTTATGGGGTTTTAGGTTTTTTTAGTTTTTTATGCAAATTGAGGGTTTTTAGGGGACTTTTTTGGGTTTTTAGGTGTTTTTTTGTTTTAGGGGCTTTATGGTTTTTAGAGTTTTTTAAGTTTTAATGGGCATAAAGGGTTTTTAGAAATTTTAGTGGGTTTTGGGGTTTTTATGTTTTTAGGTTTTTTATTATTTTTAGGGTCTTTTCTTTGTTCTTAGGGTTTTTATCATTTTTTAGGTTTTTAGGAGTTTTAAGTGTTTTTAGGTTTCCAAATATTTCATAGGGAATTTCATTGTTTTTAGGTTTTTTTAATTTTGGTGATTTTTAGCTATTTTTAGGACTTTTATGGTTTTGAGTTATTTTTAGAATTTTTAGGATTATTATGGTTTATAGTTTTTAGGGTTTTTTGAGTTTTTATGGTGTTTTTTTTACTTTTTAGGGGTTTTAAGGTGATTTCGATGTTTTAAGGGTTTTAAGGATTTAAAGGGTCTTTAGAGTTTATAGTGGTTTAAGTATTTAAGGGGATTTTAAGGTTTTTATAGTTTTTAGGGGTTTTAGGTTTTTTAGGATTTTTAGGGTTTTTTTGGGGTTTTATAGTTTTTTTGTTGTCTATAATTTTTTAGGTTTTAAGGGTTTTATGTGTTTTATTTTTTTAAGGTATTATTCTGGGTTATTAAAGTTTTTAGGGGTTTTTACATTTTTTGAAATTTATAGTCATTTGGTATGACTTTATTTTTATTAGTGTTTTAGGAATTTTGAAGGGTTTTAGGGTTTTTTATGTTTTGTTTGGGGTTTTAGGGTTTTTAGTGTTTTTAGGAAATTTATGGTTGTCTGGAGATTTATAACATTTTAATGGATTTTAATGTTTTTATGGATTTTTGGGGTTATTAAATTTGTAGGAACTTTTGGAATCTTTTTAGGGTTTTTTTTGGGATTTTTTGTATTTTTGGTTTGTCTGGGGTTTTATGTATTTTTTTTATTTTTAAGGTTTTTTTTGGGTTATCATGTTTTATAGTATGTTTTATTCTTTTAGGAACTATGAGGGATTTCTAATATTTTTATGATTATTAACATATTTTAAGGACTTTGGGGGTATTTAGAGGTTTTTAGAGTATTTTTCATTTTTTGGGATTTATGGTTTTTTTGAGTTTTTAGTGGTTTTAAAGTTTTATTTTTTGTTAACGTTTTTAGGTTTTAAAGGTATATTTAGAGTTTTTATTGATTTTTAGGGGTTTTTTTGGATTTTAGGGTTTAAAATGTCTTTAGGAGTCTTTATGGTTTTTAGGTATTTAGTGGTTTTAGGGGTTTTATTATTTTTTAGGGTTTTAAGTTGTTTTAGGTTTTTTAGGATTTCTAGGGGTTCTTTAGGGTTTTTTGGTTCTTATGGATTTTTAGGGTCCCTTTAGGATTTTTATGATTTTTTTGTTTTAGGGATTTTGAGGGGGTTAGGTTTTTTTGGGAATTTTTAGTTTTTTTGGGATTCTTTGAGTTTTTTGTAGTTTTCCAGTTTTCTTGTGTTTTTAACATTTTTAAAGGTTTAAAGGGGTTTTATATTTTTTTAGTGTTTATTTATGGTTTTATTAGATATTAGGGATTTTATGGTTTTAAGAGGTTTTTATGGTTTTAGGGATTTATAGGGTCTTTTAGGGGTTTTGATATTTTTAGGTTTTAAGGGGTTTTAAGAGTATTTAGTGTTTCAAAGTTTTTTTATGGTTTTTTATGGTTTATAGGTTTTTTCTTATGATTTTAAGGTTTTTAGGGATTTTTAGTATTTTTATGGTTTTTACGGTTTTTATTATTTTGAGGTTTTTTTGTGTTTTATAGGGGTTTTGGGGTTTTGGGTTTTTAGGGTTTTTTTGAGTTTGTATGGTTTTTTAGGTTTTTCAGAGTTTTTAAATGTTTTAATTTGTTTAAAGGTGTTTTAGAGTTTTTATTGGGTTTTAGGGGTTTTAGGGTTTTTAGGTTTTTTAAAAATTTTTGATTTTTAGGGGTTTAAAGTGTTATTATTTTCTATGGTTTTTAGGGATTTTATGGTTTTTTATGTTTTTGGGATATTTTGGATTTTATTACAAATTTTATGGTTTTTTGGGGTTTTGGGTAATTTGTGGTTTTTGAGGGTTTTAGTTTTATTTTGGATGTTTTGGTTTTTTAGGTTTTTTAGATTTTTTTAATGTTTTAAACGTTTTTTAGAATTTTTTAACATTTCTATGGATTTAAAGGGGTTTTAGAATTTTTTTATGGTTTTTATGGGTTTTAGGGTTTTTAAAGTTTTTATGGGTTTTTATGGTTTTTATGTGTTTATGGTTTTTATGTATTTTTCATTTTTTTTAATATTTTTTTAGTTTTTTATGGTTTTTAGATTTATTTAACATTTTTCGGTGTTTAAAGGGTTTTTAAATTTATTAGATGTTTTTAGAGTTTAAATGGATTTGTATTATTTCTAGGGGTTTTCTGGATTTTTGGGATTTTAGGGTTTTTAGCGTTTTTAGGTTTTTTAGGGGTTTCTAGTGTTTTTATTTTTTATGATTTTCTTAGTAATTTTCAGGGTTTTTAGGTTTTTTATGTTATTTGGGTTTTTATGGGTTTTTAGGGGTTTTAGAGATTTTGAGCGTTCTTAGGATTTGTTTAGGGTTTTTTGGTTTTTTTGGGATTTTAGGGATTTGTTGTTTTTTGTGTTTTTATGGTTTTTTAGATTTTTTATTTATTTTTAGATTATTAATGGGTTTTTAGATTTTTTTTGTGGTTTTAGGGTTTTTATTGGTTTTTAGGGTTTTATTGGTTTTAGAGGTTTATATGGTTTTTATTGATTTATTCTTTTAAAGTTATTTATATGTTTTATGGTTTTTAAGGGTTTTTAGGGTTTTTAGGGTCTTCTAGGTTTTTTAGTGTTCTTAGTTTTTTTAGTTTTTTTATATTTTTTTTAGGTTTTTTAGGAATTCTAAGGGGTTTTTAGGGTTTTAGGGTGTTTTTACGTTTTTATGGAATTTTAGGGATTTTTCTAATTTTTATAGTTTTTAGGATTTTAGGGATATTGATTGTTTTTATGGTTTTTAGGTGTTGTATGTGGTTTTCGGTTTTTATGGTTTTCTTAGGGGTGTTTGGTATTTTTTAGGGTTTTTTACATTTTAAAGGATTTTTAGGGATTTTTCAGGATTTTTACTGTTTTTAGCGTTTTTTGGGATTTTGTGGGTTTTGTGGGGTTTTAGTTTCTTTTGGCATTTTACTATTTTTAGCATTCTTTTGGTTTTTAGTGGTTTTATGTGTTTTTTGTTTCTATCTTTTTATTACAGTTTTTAGGTTTTTTAGGGGGTTCTATGTTTGTAGGGATTTTTAGGTCTTTATAGGATTTTTATAGTCTTTTTGGGTTTCAATGGAGTTTGATGGTTTTAGGGTATTTTAGGTTATTTAGGGTTTTTATGGTTTTTTATAGTTTTTTTAACTTTTTGGGGTTTAAATAGTTTTAGCAATTTTTTAAGTTTTTATGGGGTTATAAGGATTTTTAATATCTCTAGGGGTTTTTAATGTTTTTAGGGAAAAGGAGGCTTGAGAACAGACGAACCTAGTCCCCAAAAATTTATTAAAAACAAGAAGAAAGAAGAATAGTGTAACAAAGAGGGATTATAAAACTGGCTGTGCAACTTACCATACAAATCAGAATCCACAAACCATGAGCAGAAAGATGGGGAAACAAAGACCACATCAAACACCTCTCAACAATTTCCTTCTTGGATAGAGAATCGGAAACTGAGTTCGCCTTTTGATAAGCATGTGTGACATTGAGGTTCACCCCTTGAAAAAGGGTGAAGCATTCCATCCATTGAGGAAGAATCCTTCAAGGGAATCTCCCGCATTTTTTCTTGAGGGCCTCCACAGCAAGCATTGAGTCTAATTCAAGCCAGATAAGTCTCTATCCAAACTGAAAAGAAAATTTAATTGCCTTTATCATGTCCCAAAATTCATCTTCAAGGCACACTTATCGCCAATAAAGTGATAGAAACAACCTTTAACGAAACCTCAATGGGTGCGAAAGACCTCGCCACATCCTAAGGGGCCTGGTTCTCCCACAACCACACCATCCACATTAACCTTAATCCACAATGAGAATGGGGGGATCTAGCGGATGAACTTTAAAAACTATGGTTTTTTGGTCCAACCAGAAACTCCAAGAATATGTAAAATAATTATATCATTAACATCATTTTCCATGGAAACTGTCTTAATATGATACGCCACATGAATTTCTGTATGAAGTGTCACGACCCTGCCATGGAAGGAGAGTTGATTCTTAATAAAAGAAATGGAATTATAGTAAGCCCAAATATAATAAATGATGGTAGCGATGACGAAGAGATACAAGTGATAGATCTGCTTACTATAAGTCCAGTTAACCGGGCTTTGAAGTAGCTCAAAAAACAGCATGTTCAAGAAAAATGGGAACACGAACAACTTCTGCAAGAAGTCCAAAAATGTTGTTTCATACCTATATTGAAAAAAGGTATGTTGGATGGTTTCCTCAGCACAAAGATAGAGAAAACAGATTGAGGATAGGCTATTCCCAGCCATTTTTAGTTGATCCTGGAGTGGCAACCGATTTTTCTGAAGTTTCCAAAGCAACCGGTGATTAGCCAGAGGAATGAAGGGTCTCTTGAAGCTTGAGATCCAGGCTAGAGGAGTTGTTCCCTATGCACATTTATAAATATCCTTCAAATTGAGATTCCCAATGAGATTGGGTTTCCAAATTAAGGTTTCATTATCAAGAAAGGTGTATCTTTGAATCTATATAAAAATGTCTGCTGGAAGGAGCACTTCAAAATATTTGAATTGGTGAATGAACTCAACTGTTGACATGCTTCTTAAATCAGAAGGAGGAACCAAAAAATCCAACATAGGTATATCAATCCATGTACTGAACCACACATTCAGATCTAAGTGATTTGATACAAACCATTTCGAGTGATCCATAATTCCCTGTTATGAAACTCGGATTGCTGGCCAAACCGAGGATAGAAAATATCCTGTAAACCCATCAAAATGATTCAGTGAAAAAATATCTCGAAAAAATCCTAGGCCATCATCATTTGTGTTGAACAATCCCTAGGTAAAATTATCAATGAGGGCATCATTAAATCTTTTGAGGTATTTGATGCCAAGCCCTCCCAAATCAACTGGCTTTGTGAAATCTTTCCATGCCACATTGACCTATTTTATTTCACTAAAAAAACCCATCCAAGAAAAGTTTCTAATTTTCACCAGCAGGTCTTTAATAAGTTTAAACAGCAATCTATAAATGGATAAAACATAAGTGACCATAGAGTTGATGGACTAATTGATGATACAGACTCTCTTAGCCTTTGAGAAACACTTCCCTTTCCATTTATAAAGTTGTAGGGTGATTCTGTTCACCATGATCTCAAGATAACAACTCTTGAATCATCCCCAAACGATAGGGACACCCAAATAGACAAAGGGAAGTGATCCCCTCTTCACCTTAAGGTATTGAGTAATACGTAACTATCGAGATGGGTAACCCCCTCCCAGAAGACAATAGAGGATTTAATCCAACTGATGGATTTCTCCGCCACACATTCATAGTGGTGGAAATTCATTTGAATTGAGGATAAGGTCCTATTATCAGCCTATCCAAAGAGGAGGATGTCGTCAGCATAGAAAATGTGAGATGGAACCTAAAGGTCTCCCCCTACCTTAATTGGTTTGAAGAGAGCAGCATTCATAAGATCAATGAGGCATCTGCTCATATAGTTTTTGGGAATCTCAATGACAATACCTGATATTGGATCTCCCTGCCTGACTCCAAGAGAGCAGTGTAAGAACCCTTTGTTGTTTTTAGGGGTTTTCATGGTTTTTAGTGGTTTTTAGGGGTTTAATTACATTTTATATTTTAAGGGTTTTTAATTGTTTTTATGGTTTTAAGTATTTTTTATGGGTTTTTAGGGTGTTTAGGTTTTCTTTACATTTTTGGGGATTTTATGGGTTTTTAAGGGTTTTTTGGATTTTCTAAATTTTTAGTGATTTTCAGCGGTTTTTTAGGTTTCTTTTGGGTGTTTATAGGGTTTTTAGGGTTTTTAAGTGTTTAATGGTTTTTATGTTTTTCTTAAATTTTTTTCAAGGTTTATAGGTGTTTTATAATTTTAGGGATTTTTAGGGATTTTTTAGAATTTTTTAGGGGTTTTAGTGTTTTTAGGTATTTTTAGAGGTTTAGGGTTATTGAGGGTTTTTAGGGTTTTTATGATTTTTTGGGGATTTAGGTTTTCTGTTGAGTTTTTAGGGATTTTTTGGGTTTTCAATATTGATAGTCTTTTTAGAGATTTCAGTGGATTTTTACGGTTTTATGGTCTTTTAATGTTTTTAGGGGTTTATGGTTTTTTTGGGTCTTTTATGGCTTTTAGTGTTTTATTGGTATTATGAGTTTTTTTATTTTTAGGTTTTTAAATTTTTCATAAGGTTTTTCATAGATTTTAGTGTTTTATGATTTTATGGATTTTTAGGGTTTTTTAGATTTTTTAGGATTTTAGGGTTTTTCGGGATTTTTAGTGGGTTTAGAGTTTTTGGGTTTTTAGATTTTTTTATAGTTTTTTGAGTGTTTTAGATTTTTATGTTTTTAGGTATTTTTATGGTTTTATACTTTTCTTAGGGGGTTTTTATATTTTTATGTATTTTTATGTTTTTATTCAATTTTATGTATTTTTCTGATTTTTATGGGTTTTTAGGCCTATTAGGTATTTTGAGGGGTTTTGGTTTTTAGGGGTTTTCTAGTTATTAAGGGTTTTAGGGGTTTTTCTTGAGTTTTTTAAGGATTTATGTTTTTTAGAGGTTTTTAATGTTTTTAGGTGTTTATAGTGTTTTTATAGTTTTTAGGGGTTCTTACAGTTTTAATGGTTTTTTTTGTTTTTCAAAACTTTTTACGAGATTTTAGTTTTCTTTCCTTTTAAGGTTTTTAGCGTTTTTTAGGTTTTTTTGGGTTATAAGAGTTTTTAGTATTTTATGGTTTTCTTAATGAATTTCATGTTTTTATGTTTTTTTACTTTTTTTCAGAGTTTTACGACATTTATAGGATTTTTATGGGTTTTTAGGGTTTTTATGGATATTGAGGGTTTTTTTGGTTTTTTTGGTTTTAGGATGAATAATGTTTTTTATATTTTTTATGTTTTTTGAGGTTTTAATTATTTTAGGTTTTTAAGGTTTTCTTGGGATTTTTAGGGGGTTTTGGTTTCGTTATGATTTTAAGGATTTTGGGGGTTTTTATTATTTTTATGATTTTTAGGTTTTTAAGGGTTTTGAGGGTTTTTAAGGGATTTTAGGGTATTTTTTTTATTTTAATTTTTTTTTAGTTTTTTAGGGTTTATAATGTTTTTAGATTTTCTTAACATTTTTAATGTTTTGAAGGGTTTTTAATGTTTTCATGGATTTTTAGGGTTTCTATGGGTTTTTAGGGTTTTTATAGTTTTTATGGTTTTTTATACTTTTTAGGGGTTATGGTCTTTCAATGTTTTTGGAGTTTTTATGTCTTTTATGAATTTATTTTTTTTTAGTTTTTTAAGGTTTTATTAGATTTTTTAGGGTTTCTTATGTTTTTAGGTATTTTTAGGGGTTTTGGGTATTTTTACAATTTTTATGGGTTTTTGGGTTTTAATTGATTTTGATTGTTTTTTTGGGTTTTTTGGGTTCTTAGGGATTCTAGTGTTTAATGTTTTTAGGGGTGTTTCGTGTTTTTTTAGTATTTATTTAGGTTTTTCATCCTTTTATGTTTTTTAACATTTTTATGGATTATTAGGGCTTTTCAAATATTTTTGGGGTTTTAGGGAATTTAGGGATTTTGAGGACTTTATTGTTTTTAGGGTTTTTAGGGTTGTAGGGTTTTTAGGTTTTTATAATGTTTTTTTGGGGTTTTATGTATTTTTTGGTTTTAAATGTTTTCTTATGTTTTTTCAGGTTTTTTTAATGTTTTTTATGTTTTTATGGAATTTTAGGGATATTTTAGGATTTTTATGGTATAAAAGATATTTAGGTATTTTTAGGTTTTTTACATTTTTATGGTTTTTAGGGTTTTAATGGTTGTTTTTGGGGTTTTAGGGATTTGTTTGAGTTTTTTTGGGGTTTTAGTGTTTTTTAATTTCTTTAGGAGTTTAAAGGGTTTTTAGAGTTTTAGTGGGTTATTAGGTTTTTTTTTGGTTCTTTGGGTTTTTAATATTTTTAGTGGTGTTATAATTTTAGTGGTTTTTAGTGTCTTTAGGAAATTTTAGGGTTTTTAGCATGTTTTAGGGTTTTTAGGGGTTTTAAGTGTTTTTAGGTTTTTAATGTTTCCTTATTTTTTTAGGGTTTTTACTATTTTTATGTTTTTATGTATTTTGAGGTCGTTTTTACATTTTTTATTAATTTTTAGGGATTTTAGGGATTTTGAGGGTTTTATGGTTTTTACAGTTTTTTGGGTTTTTAGTGTTTTTTTGTTTTCATGGGTTCTATGTGTTATTATATTTTTATTGTTTTATTAGGTTTTTTAGTGTTCTAGGTGTTTTTTCTTTTGAGTTTTTTAGTTTTTTTGGGATTTTTGTAGTTTTTAGGGTTTTTATTCTTTTTTGGGATTTCAGGGGGTTTATGGTTTATATGGTATTTTAGAGTTTTTTTTAACTTTTTAGGGGTTTAATTGGTTTTTTGAGTCATTATTGGGATTTAAATGTTGTTATGGGTTTTATGGGGCAAGGAAGAGGCCAGAGCCAGGCTATTCCCGGCCCCCCCAAATTTATTAGAAAGAAAAAAATGGAGACACAACAGACAAGGGAGGGGAGGGGTCAAATGACCCACACCAAAAAACCCCTTACAACCCCCGCCAAAAAAGAAAAAATAAGAAAGAAAAATACTCAAAAACAGACACAATAGAGGAAAAATCACGTCACATCCAGCTTGTACCAGCATCCAACAACACCACATCCAATAATCACAGCAACCCAGTAGCAGCAACACATCCAAACCAACCAGCCTCAGCAACCAACAGCACCAAATCCGACATCACGGCCAATCACAACCAGCAGCATCAAACCACAACACAAGCACCGCAACCAAACACATCCATCATCACCTCCCCACAAACAGAAACCAGCAATTGGCAGTACAACATCAAACTCATCCACAGTAGCAGAAAATAACCAAAAAACCACAAGCATCAGCCCCCAATTAGCATTCAACAACCAGCAAATAAAATAGACTTTCCCCAACCAGCCTCCATTCACACCCATTCTAGAAACCAGCATGTCCTCCCCAGGAGGGTCCAGTCTTACCAAAATCTCATGATCCAGCAGCAAAAATAACTCACAATCAAACCAAGAATCATCACCACAGTGGCCATCAAGAACACATAAAGCACCTCCAAAGTCCAAAAGAGTGTCTAACAAACAGCAGAAATCCAGCATACCACAGAAGACAGTTCCTGAACCAAACCATAGTATCCAGCACCCCAACTCCAAGAACCAACACCAGTAGTGGTTCTCATCCAATCCATCCACAACCATAAAGTAGAAAAACTTGTAATGTATAGAATTCAATCCAGAATATCTAGCAAAGAAACCATTGACCACCAAATAGACCAGATCACAGAAAGACCGAAGCAAACCTGCAGTAGCGGGAGGCGACCGCAAATCCGAAGAACGATCTCAAGAAAAAAACCATACCAGAGCACATACCAGCATCATAGACACCAGTAGTGATCCAAGTATACCGAACCACACCAACACGACAAGATCCGCACCCGTAGAATCTAGAACATCGAACTCACCCAGCCATGAAAACCCGATCCTGATCCACCTTGCCACCACTGTAACCATGTCGCTCCATGCATATCCACCTTCCGTAGGTGGGAAAACTCTTGAGGAGAGCAAAAAAATTAAATCCACCAAGACATGGCCCTAGCCGACGCCGTCTTGACCCGCACAAACACCGCCAAAACCTGAAATTCTCGAATGCAACCGCACACCAGGGTGTAGGGCGACAACCAAACTTGGGGAACCAAGCCGCGAAGAAGTCGTCCAAGGGAAGATCCGAAATTTCACCCCTGCCTTGAGAACATGAATACTCTGAAGAGATTGAACCACCTTAAATCCTGAGGAAGCCACAGAATACCACCACCGCCAAGGACGCTCCCAATAGACACAATAGGGGAGGAGCGAAGATCCAGAACTGAGGCCACCATGAGGAATCGGGAGAAACCCTAGCCACTGTGCCAAGAGAGAGGGAGCACCAGGGGAGTGCACTACCATCTTTATGGGTTTTATGGTTTTAAGGGGGTCTTCATGTTTTTCTGTTTCATTGGGGTTTTATTATTTTTATGTTTTTATGATTTTATTTTTTTTAGAAGGATTTCAATTTTTCATAAATTTTTAGGGATTTGTAGGGTTGATTAGGATTTTTAAGGTTTTTCCTGTTGCTAGGGATTTTCATGATTTATAAGGGTTTTAATCATTTTTTTGGTTTTTAGGGCTTTGAAGTGCTTTTTTATTTTTAAATTTTTCTTATTGTTTTCTAGGTATTTTGGGCATTTTACATTTTTTAGATTTTTAGGGATTTTTTAGAATTTTTATAGGTTTTTTTTGTGTTTTATGGATATTGAGGTTTTTAATTTTTTAGGTGTTTTATGATTTTCTGGGTTTTTTCATTTTTTTTTGAGTTTTTTTAGGGTTTTATGTTTTTTAGATCGTTCCCAACATTTTTATAGGTTTAAAGGGTTTTTTGGAGTTTTTAGTGGTTTTTTAGGGTTTTATGGTTTTTAGGGTTTTATTGTTTTTTAGGGTTTTATGGTTTTTAGTGGAATTATTTTTAGGGGGTGTTAGGGGATTTTAGGTTTTTTAATTTTTTTTCATTTTTTTACGGGTTTTAAGTGTTTTTATTTTTTTAATTTTTTTTCTTAATATTTTTAGGTTTTTTATGTTTCTATGGATTTTTTGGGATTTTATGTATTTTAATGGGTTTTAGGGATTTTATATATTCTTTTAGTTTTTTGTGTTTTCTGGGATTTTACCATTTTTTAGGTTTTTTATGGGTTTAATTGTTTTTAGATTTTTATGTTTTTCATAGGTTTTTAAGTATTTTAGGGCTTTTTATGTTTAATGGATTTTTAGGTTTTTTAGCATTTTAATGGTTTAAAGGGTTTAAACTTATTTTCAGGGTTTTTAGGGCATTTAGGGATTATAGGGGTTTTTAGAATTTTTATGAATTTTTGGGTTTTTAAGTGTTTTTAGGTTATTTATATTTTCTTAGGTGTTTTTAGGTTTTTTTATGTTTTGATGTGTTTTTTTAAATTTTATTGATTTTTCATGATTTTTATGGGTTTTAGGGTTTTTAGCAATCTTGAGGGGGTTTATCGATTTTGAGGGGTTTTATGGTTTTAATGTTTTTTAAGGTTTTTTAGGGTTCTTAGTGTCTTTTAGAATTTTTTGGGGTTTTAGTGTTTTTATATTTTTAATGTTATCTTGGTGTCTTTCATTTTTTTGTGGTTTTTTAATGTATTTAGGGATTTTTAGGGAATTTGATGGTTTTTTATGGTCTTATAGGGTTTTAGGGATTTCAAGGTTTTTATAGGTATTTTAGGGGTTTTATGATTTCTTAGGGATTTTATGGTTTTGTTTAATTTTTTATAATTTTATGTTTTCTATAGTTTTTTAACGCTTTAGTTGTTTTATGATTTTTTTGAGTTTTTAGTTGTTTCTTGGGTTTTATTAATTTCTAAGGTTTTAAATTTATTTTTGGAGTTTTTATGGTTTTTAGGTGGTTTTATGTTTTTTAGGGTCTTCTAGGGTTTTTCCTAATTTATTTTTTAGGTATTTTAAGTGTTCATTCTTTTTTATGGTTTTGGTGGTTTTAGGGGATTTTATGTTTTTCTGTGATTTTAAGGATTTTTATGGTGTTTAGGAGTTCTATAGATTTTAATGGATTCTATGTGTTTTAAGGTTTTTATAATTTTTTAGGTTTTTAGGGGTTTTATGTGTTTTTATGTTTTTAAGTGTTTCACTAGGGTTTTCATGGTTTTAGGGTTTTTTTGGATTTTGAGTGTTTTTAGGGGTTTTTAGGGGTTTAATTTTTTCTTGGGGGTTTAAGGGGGTAGATTTTTTAAAGATATTAGGGGTTTAAAATTTTATTTATAGGTTTTTAATGGGTTTTTATGGTTTTTATGTTTTTTAGGGGATTATATGGTTTTTAGGGTTTTTTGGGTTTTTTGGGTTTTAAGGATATTTTTGGTTTTTTAGAATTTTTTAGGTTTTAGGGGTTTTTAGTGTTTTTTGGTTTTTACTGTTTTCTTATGATTGAAAAAAAAATTCCCGTTTTTAGGGATTTTAAGACTTTTTTATATTTTTTGGGTTTTTAGGTTATTAGGGAATTTTTGGGGATTTAGTGTGTTTTATGGTTCTTCGAGTTTTTTAGGTTTTTAGGGGTTTTATATGTTTTTAGTTATTTAATGTTTTCATAGTGGTTTGCATGTTTTTTAGGGTTTTATACATTTTAATTGATTTTTAGGGATTTTTAGGATTATTATGGTTTATATGGATTTTAGGGATTTTGAGGTGTTTTAGGGTTTTTAGAGTTTTTTTGGTTTTTTGGGTTTTTAGATATTTTTTGAGTTTTTTGGGTTTTTAAGGTTTTTTTGAGTTTTGTAATGTTTTATGAGGTTTAAAGGGTTTTATGTGTTTTTAGTGGATTTTTAGGGTTTTCTGGGGTTTTAATTTTTTAAAGGGGTTTATGTATTTTAAGGTTTTTAGGAGTTTTCAATGTATTTTTATCTTTTAGGGTTTTTAATGTTGTTAGGGTTTTTAGGGGTTTTATTTGTTTTTAGGTTTTAAGGTTTTATTATTATTTTTACGGTGAAAAATATCAACGACTTTGGATGGAGCCGTACCCGCAGACCGACTATCAACCATGGAACCCTAATTCCAAACCTCGATCCATCCCAGATGTTGTTGCTGGAAGATCCATCAAGCCTACTGAGTAGCCCAACATTGGTGGGATCGTAGATAATGACCTATTCATTGAACCAAAGATTTTTCGAAATAGTGGTCACCCGAAGATTTCCTTCTCAGCTAACAAGGTTCACTCTCTTTCTTCTGATTTACGATTCGTGCTCATTGGAAAATTCATGAAGAGTAGGCCTCCTTTTAATTTATTAAGGATGTCCCTTGAATCAATTCGATTTACTGGTTTCCATATTGGATTGATGAACTATTCAAATTTCTTTTTTCAAATCTCTTCTAAAAATGAGTATTATAGGATTTGGGTGAGATGATTGTGTGTTTTTTGAGGTTGTTATATGAATGTTTTAAAATGGACCTCAAACATTGATCCTTAATCAGAATCTCTTATTGTTACTATCTGGCATGGATTCCCTGGACTTCTATTTCACCTATTCAAAAAAATTGTATTGTTTCTGATTTCCTGCCTTATTGGACATCCATTAAAGCTTGACTTGGCAATGAGGAATCTTTCAAGACCCTCAGTTCCTAGGGTTTTCACTGAGGTTTACATTTCACAAGGAGTTCTATCCCAAATCTGGATATAGAATGGAAATTCTGATTTCTTTCAGAAAGTGGTATGTGAAAACCTGTCTGATTACTGTAGTGATTTTCTTATGATTGGGAACAATACTAAGGAGTGTGGCAGTAGAGCAGTACGTCCTCAGGCTCGAAAACTGGAATGGGTTGAAAAGGTAAGCAGAAGCTGGATCAAGAAGAATCTAATGATACACATACAGTTGCTACTGTTCCTTCTGAAGTTCACGATCATCCTCAAGGAATTAATGAAGTTAATGGAAGGCCTGATGAGTTTAAGAATCAATATTTGGTCAAAGACTAAACTGACACTATTGAGGTTGAATACCTCTCAGGTTTTTTAGATACTGTTCATATTGAACTAGGTGACACCACTGATTTCCCCACCCCAGTGGAGGAAAAGGAGGAGCCTAGTGAATCTTTTAAAACCCATCAAGATGTACATGAAAAAAGCAGGTCAATCTGAAGAAGACTTCTTACACTTGAGTGCTCAAAAAGGAAAAAAACCATTGGTTGACCTAGATAGTTTCATAATCACTCGTTATAAGAAGACAAGGAAGAGTAAGGATTATTCTAAATTAGATCGAACCATTGTCACTAGATACATGGGGAGATGCATTGAGTAAATGAACCCTCCTCCACAGGTTCATGTTATCAAGGATCCCCCTCCACTCTTTGATGATGAAAACCTTGATGCTACTTTCAAGCTAAAAAATCATTACAGGTTTGTCAAGAAGGGCCTTAAGGAAGAGATTTATCCTTGGGTCAAAGAGCATGACACTCTGACCATCCAATGATATCAAAAGGGGGAGATAACTGCTAATGAATATATTAAAATTATAGACTGCATGATTTCTAAAATTTCACTGGGATTTGAATGGGATCCCAACTTTGATTACCTCCATATTTCTTGGGAATATATTATGGTTCATCCATGAGAGATGCGTATATGGAGTTTATTTTGATGTTCACACTTAGATAACTCCTTTTTTTCTAATTCTGTAATGGTTGTTGGTCCTGGTGTTAAGGAGTTTGGTTACTGCATGGTGTTTTTTGGATCACTATTTTAGGAGGGGGTTTATGCTGATAAGATTTTTTTATAATGTTTTTTTCTCCAAAAATTTCATGCTATCTTTCATGAGGTTTTCTGATAAATGTTGCTAATCTCTTTCAATAAAAATCAATAGCGGCAGTGTGTGATGTGAAGCCATATTTTATCTCTCTAAAGGATGTTCTCATGTGACTCCCAGATCGAAGTGATGTTATTTGGATTTTATTCTTTCTTGGGAAGCTATTTTTCCATGGATGGGATACTATGTTGATTCCAAGAATTGTTGCATTCTTGAGACAACACTTGGTATTCAAGTTGCTCCATGATCACATTTCTGGAGATGATGAGGGTTAATGTCCTTTCTGATGCTCTGAAGAGTAGGTACAATGGTAAGAAGAGGGGTTAGTGATCAGGCCTCCCTCAAAGGAGTAAAAATACGGGTGGAAAGGATCTCATAGGGTGTATGGGTATTGATTATTATTGTCTCGCTTCACACAATGGGAGGGTTACACCATCAAATCTTGCTTTTGGACGTGGGAATGGTGAACCTGCAGCGGGTGCTGATTGGTAATATTCAGTTAGGTGCATTTCACTGATGTGCGTACGATAGAATATTTAATTTTCCATTAAATTTATAGATGGTGTAAACTCATTACACCTCATGTGTACACTGTTATTCTTTTTTCTTTAATAATTCTTTTTGGGGATATGGGTTGGGTGACCAGCTCATGTCTCGGATCGTTTCGGTATTATTATTTTTACATAGTTTTTGGGATTTTAAATTTTAATTATTTTTAAGGACTTTTATTATTTTTATGGATCTTTAAGATTAATAAGGATATTTACATTTTTTATGGTTTTTAGGGTTTTAGGTTTTTAGGGTTTTTATCATTTTTTGGATTATTACAGTTTTTAGTGTTTTTAGATTTTTATGTTTTATAAGGGTTATTTAGGGTTATTAAGGTTTCATAAATGTTTAGGTATTTTTAGGGATCTTTTAGGATTTTATGGTTTTTATTGTTTTAGGGAAAGAAAGATGTGAGGTTCAGGTTATTCCTGACCCCCCCCCCCCCAAATTTATTAGAAAAAAGATTCAACAGACAAGGGAGGGGAGAGGTCAAAAAACCCACACCCAAAAAACCCTTTACAAAAGTCCAAAACTCCACACACGAAAGTCCAAAAGACCCAAAATACAAAAAAGAACAAAAATGATAGACCAAATTCACCATCCCCATAAGGGTCTCCATCAGCACCATAACCCGAGGAAGCATCTGAGTTCACCTACTCCCATCCAGAAGATTTGTACTGCTTGAGGAAGGTTGTATAATACTTCCTGAGTTCCACATCTGGATTCACTTTGATGGCTCGGTCTTCCCTACCATGTGCATCCCTTTAACCTATGCTATCCTTGGAGGAGGCTCTCGTAGCCATTGTCCTAGGAAGGGAAGAGTATTCCCTCCTCGCCCTTCATTTCACTGGAGGGTCACTCTTCACCTTGGCCTTTCTGTGGGGTATAATAGCAGGCACATCCATGTCACCCTACCAAATAAATTTAGGAACAGACCGCAGATTTCTCTTCTGATTATAGCCAGAGAAACCAGAAAGACCCATCATCGCCTGTTCCCTCTTGATCCTATCGAATTTGGAATACATGAGGTCATCTCGGTGCCCAAAAATTTCTCCTAGCCTTATGTGTTCATCATTCTCATCCCCAAGAAAGATCACCAGTTGCAGGTCTGGATTTTGGAAGATATCTTTTATATGATTCTCAAGTGGGATTTCCGAATAGTCTCACATAATCAGGTCAGATAGCTCATCAAAGGGGGGAAACTTCTTGAATAAAACAAGAGTGGAGCTCAGGTCAGGCAGCTCGATTCTACTTCTATCATCATGAAGGCTACCGAACTGCGGCTTAGGCTGAGGGGCTTCACTCAGATAAAATCCAGGCACAACAGCATCAATCAACACTTGCTTCGGAAAAATCAAATATGGTGGGGGGTTTTCCGCATCCAAGACCCTCAATCCATCAAGAGAGGAAGGCAGGTCTGCATCCTGGAGGGAATATGTAATGGCCTCCACATCGTGCAAATCATGTCCCACCAGACCCCCTTCCCCCACAGATTCCAAAGGGTCAGATACCTCAACACAAGTAGGTAGGGTCTCAAACACAACAAGTTCAAGGCACGGGCCCCTTTGCGCCACCTTCCTCCCAACTGTGGAATCCCCAGCCACCTTCTTCGGTAAAATAGAGGATGGGTTGATGCTGTGCTCCGACCCTACACACCCCATTCCATCACCCAGATAAACAGAAGCCTTCTCCAGAGGTTCCATAAGATCATCAGAAACTTGCCGCGTCACACCAACCTGGGCAGAAGTTGGTACCTGCCACTCAGAAGTCACCCCATCCCTAGAGCCAAGCACCACAAAGCAATTATAAGTGAAATTGAGATCCTCTCCCAGTTCATGATAAGGTTCCACCGTAGAAGGAGCTTTCAATATCAATACTCCCTTCCCCACCCCCTCATCACTTGGGAAAGGGAATTCAGAGGTATCCCTAACAGAAACCATCCACAAATAGTCGACTACAACCTCACCCTCCTCTAGAACCACACCCTACACCCTACTGAAGGATGTTACAAAACATTCTAGGACCAAATCATCCTTCAACCACTTAAAAATTTCCTTCACCATAGTCCATGGATGATGCCCCTCATCATTCTGAGCAACTATCCCTACAACCAATGTGGCATCCCTACACGAGCCAGGCTCTTCCCCTAGGTCAGATGATAGACGCAACCCCAAAGGGGTGACCTGCTAATCACTCCCAGAAACTAGGCGTTCACTACCCCCACGTCTACACACCCTTTTCACATGACCAAGTGCCAGACAAGAGTCATAGTAGTCCACCCATGATTCAAACACAACTGGTTGTTTCCATCAGAGCTCCTCTCCAATATCAATCCAGAAAAAATCGACTGGTTTCCTAGAGACATAAACATCAATACAAACCCTTGGAGAAACCAGGTGACAAAGGGCTCTTGTTCTATTATCCACACATAAAAATCTTCCAGCCAGGTTTCCCAGCATTATAAGAATTGACAGGTTTTTAAAGGGAAGAGGGAGTTCCGGGAACGTTACCCAAATCGCCACCATATATGAGTCACGACACAAATGAAGATCAAAACTCCACCTGAAGATGGAATATCGCCCACCACCACATCTTCGAGGAGCCATGGAATAGGACTGTATAAGGTCCTCCTCATAAGAAAAATTGATCAAAATGAGGGAGGCATCCACCAAGCCCACCATCGCACTGTCCCAGATATCCCAATGCTCGAACACAAACCTATCAAAGGCATAAACCGGAGGTAGCCAGCTCAAAAACCTAGAAACCGGAGTTAGGCTATGAAGATATAAGGCCTTATTGAACTCCAAAATCGACAAATGGATATGTGGATGTCCTTCATACAATCCTGGAACCTTAGGGAAAAGATCAATTTGTAGTAAAATAAGGTGTGAATCAGGGTCTGAGAAGGGGATGAAAGCTCTGTTGGCATCAAGGACCAGCGAGGACCCCTCCCCCACAGGGGGGAGGCCAAGGCACGGAGGTCTTCGTCATCTTTTAAGTGATTTAGTATTTTTTAGGTTTTCAGTAGTTTGAGTTTCATGGTATTTATGTTTTTATTACAATTTTTCTGAGTTGTTAGGGTTTTCACATTTTTAGATATTTTTTTAGATTTTTGTAGTTTTTTAAGTTTGTTATGGATTTTAAATATTTTAGGGTTTGAGTATCTTTTAGGTTTTTATAGGTTTTACATTTTTTATGTTCTCAATTTTTTATTTGGTTTTTCAAGGATTTTAGGTGTTTTAATGGATTTAGGATTTTTTTTGTTTTACGGTTTTTATGGTTTTATGGGGTTTTTAGGGGTTTTTTGTGATTTTAGAAGTTTTAAGGGTTTTTATATTTTCTAACTTTTTAGGGGTTTATAAGATTGTTAGATTTTTTATTAGTTTTTAGGGTTTTATGGGGTTTTTAGTGTTTTTAAGGTCTTTAGGTGTTTTATGGTGTTTATAGATTTTAGGGTCTTCTAAGATTTTTAATATTTTTAGGTTTTTAGGGGGTTTAAGTGTTTTTAGGTTTTTAAGGTTTCCTTGGGTTTTTCATGGTTATGTGAGATTTTTATATTTTTTGGGATTTTTTAGGATTTTTTTGGAATTTTATGGGTATTAGTGATTTTTACGTTTTTTGGGGTTTTATTGATTTTTGGGGAATTCATATTTTAAGGTTTTATGGGTTTAAATTTTTTTATGTTTTAGATTTTTTTCTTATCAGTTTTTAGGTTTTTCAAGGTTTTTTATGTTTTTATGGATTTTTATGGATTTTTTAGGATTCTTATATGTTTTCAATGTTTTTTTGGGATTTTGGGAGGTTTTAGTGGGTTTTAGGTTTTAAGGTATTTTATGTGATTTTTGGTTTTTAAGGTTTTCATACAATTTTTTAGGGTCATTAGGGTTTTTTACATTTTTTGGGATATTTAGGGATTTTTAATATTTTTATGACTTTTTACAGTTTTAGGGATTTTAAGGGGCATTAGGGGTTTTAGGGTTTCTGTGGGTTTTTTGGGTTTTTAGGATTTTCTATGAGTGTTTATCACGGAGTGTGTTTCTAGTTAGGAATCACTATTTCCAAATGGTTCCCAAGAGATTTAATTATGGAACCGGAAACACCCAAGGGTTCTATATCCAAAGGGACCTTCTTTATAATGGGAGTCGTTCGTTAGGTGTTTTGACCTATGAATCTTAAGAACTCGCATTGGTTGAAAGGATGGGAGGTTGGGCTCATCACACTGTTTTAGGGGGAATTATTACCTACTTTGAGACTTTTCTATATATTTAATATATGATCATTAATCCTTCATTAATTCTCAAGTATGAAGTTGGTCATCCAAAGATTAGAAACCAATTTTTATCACGTATGGAATTTGGAATCATCGGTATGTATCCAAATTTCTTCATCAATTGATATATATATATGAATATGAGGTTCTCCGTCAATGGTATCCTCTCATATACTACCTAGAGATTATTTGTTAATTATTACGATGATGTTGTTTTTTGAGCCATTCGGTGGGGTGCTCTGGAATTTATTGTTATCAAGGTATAAAAAGGTCACTTGGGAGTTTTTCGTCATCTTGAGAGATGGAAGGTTACTCTGGATTTTATCGTCATCCAGGGATACATAAGTTGTTTTGATGTTTGGATCAAACCTATAGATATGCTACCTACAAATCCTTATGAAAGGAATCCGAACCCAATTAGTTTGGTGTTGCTTAATGGGACACATCATTCTTTTTACGGTCAAGTGATAAGGACCCAACCATATGGTTTAACTCCATGTGGAAAGAACATATAGGGGGGATGTTCGTAGTCAAAGGTTGGTGCGGGAATTATACCAAATCATCCTAAGGAACCTGGAGAGGATATGAGTTTCCGAGTTGGATTAGACCCTACTGGGAATGTGGCCCAAAGAGAAGAAGTTTTATTTGGGGTGTTAGGTTTGAAGCTCAGGGAGACTTCCTATGTATCATGTTTGTATGGGAATCAAAGCCCATATAGATTGGTTAGTCTCATAGGGGATAATTTCCCTTTGAGAGGATAATGTTGGGGCTTACTCCTTAGGAGGATTCCCTTTTAATAGGTTCTAAGAGAAATGGCTTAACTCATGGAGATTTGGGGGGGGGGCTTAATTTAGGGAATACTCCTAAAGAGGATTCCCAGATTAAGGTAATTAGGATTTTGGTTTACTCCTAATAAGGATGCATATATTAATGGGGTATTATTTCTCATTTCATGGATGGGATGAAATGGATCTTGGGCCTCAGGAAGTCTTCCTATGTATCCTAGTTATGGTGGGAATTAGGGTTCTCACATTTTATTACATTAGGTGGATTGTATAGGTGTTGTGAACATTACAAACCTCTAATCCCACATGAGTCATGCTCGGTGTGAGAAACAAGTGGATGTGAATGACTCACCAAACCACACACTTTCCTTCCTCCACATTTGGAATAGGTCTTGGATATGGTGGAAGAGGTCGTGGCTATGGTAGAATAGGTTGTGGCTACGACCCTTCCATCTTTTCACTTTACATTGGACATGATTCTAATGTAAATAAGGGTTGAAGGTAGCAAAGGAATAGAGTAAAAATATTACAACCTCCAATATGAAAGGATATGGGATTACACCAGGATGGTTGCCCTATGATTGGTCCCAGGATAGAAGGGAGACATTTTCTTCCTCAAAGGGAAAAGAAAGTTTGATCCTCACCCTCTATATTCTCAACTGGAGGCTTTGGGTCTTTGAGATGAGAATGGGAGGATAGAGTCCTATCTCTATAATCCAAGACTAGGAACTCCGCAATACAATCCCGGGGTTAAGGGTCCGTGTGACCATAAATATAAAAACCTATATACATCCCATGGATCATGACCCTCTTATAATAAAAATGTGGGAAACTTCTACCTGTAAAAATAAAACTGAAATGGGAGACACGCTGGTGTGTCTTTCCCTAATGTTTTGTGAATTAGGAGGTCTTGGTGGGGGTTTTAAATTTGTACATTTCATACAAGGGTTCCAATTAGGGAGAATCTCTTCGATGAATGGATTTTAATGATGCTTCATGAAAGGCTCATGTAGGCTGAAGAGGTGAGGTGAACCAAGAAGGAGGGTACAAGTTGGTGGCGTGCAAGAGGGTTTTGGTGAATGTATTCTTGGAATAAATGGTTTTAAAAAAGGTGAATAACAACCTGGTTGAATACAATTTGTTGTGACTTGGATCAATCCTTTCAAGGGTCTTCATAGGTATTCCTAGAAGTGAGGTGCCAACTTCCTGTTTAAGGAAGGGTAGTCTCCCAAGAGTTCTTAAATCAAGGGGGTTGGGTGAGCTGGTCGCACAAGTGTTGTTTATTTTAACAATAAATGTTCTTACGTCTCACTATAAACTTTTAATTCCCTGTATTTTTATAGAGACCCGAAGCTTGACGTACATAGACATTACATTACTTTTTCTGAATACTTAGTACATAACAAAAACACACACACAAAAATCGTAATAGTTTAGTGTCTTTGGAAAGTCAGAATATAATCTTCTAATCGTGGTGAAAGATCTTCAACATCTCCCATAAAGATCTTCCTTTTTTACCTAAAACCTTTCTTTATATCATGGGGAAAAGAAAACATAAAAGGGTGAGCTCAAATGCTCAGTAAGGGTAAACAAAAGAAATATCAATCACATCATGTTCATAAGAAACATAACATTTTGGAAATCTTAACTTGCAAAAGAGAGCATAATTTCATAACATGGGATAAATAATAGTAGTGTAAAGTAATCCCAATAATCATGACTTAAAACATGAAACTTTTTGGCATACACACATAATCATAGAGAATCATTTCATGTTAGTCAAGACTCATTGCCAAGACTATCTTAGTGGACAAAGTCCATTTCTGAATCGAGTTCATTCCTCGTTTCAGTCCTGTTTCACTGAACCGTTATAACCTGCCATTCGAGCCATGTCTATCTCATGAGATATAAAATCATTACCCAATGCATTGGAGGGAGATATAGGTCCCACCCATCTCATAATGATACCATTCTTATGTGTGCCACAAAATCATAAATCATACATCATTGCATAACCCATGTAATAAAAATGGAATTCTTAAACATCGTGACATTATAAAACAATTCATATAAGATAAATTAATTCATAAAAATAATTCCATCACAACATAATTAAATGAATTTAATGATAGGGATAGAATCATAACCCTATTTTATCTTAGATGGAAAATAATTTTGATAAAACACTTGAACTCCATTCTTGAGGAAAATATCCTTTCTACTTCAAAAACATTTTTCCTTTCTTAACAAGTCATACAATTTTAAACTAAAAGAAGTTGATTAAAAATAAACTTGAAAACTTGTAAAGGAAGCTTCTTGGAAATAATGTTTTAAAAATCCATTCATGTCGTATAAAAAAACATTCTTCTCGTACTTTTTTCGGAAAAGTCAAAAAGTACCTCGTACGAAAAACAACAAATGATTCCTTTCATATCTTTTACTAAAAAATCACCGAAGGGTAAAATTGGATATAAAATATTGTAGAAGGATATAAATATTACATATTGAGGAAACATGGATGTGGATGATAAAATACACCCCAGTAAATGCCAAAGTATAAACAATCTCGGATAAAAATGAGATTGTGATATTTCCCTTACCTTAGGTCCAATTTGCTTCATAAGTGTCCGAACCTCCTGTATAATGATTTAAATAATGTCATTGACTTATTCCAGAATCATAATCATTGTTATGATATCATATATGGTTCACTTATGACTTTATATTACCCGTTCTTTTGTAAATTCCACGTTAAAGAGCGTTTTGGGTAAAATCGTCTCATTTGTCGTTCGTGTTTTAACATGTAATTATTCATATGATTACTTAGATCATGGTTGCTTAATTCCAGAATATAAAACATGATTTATATATAATATATATTTATAATATACATATATATAATAGATCGATAAATGGAAAGAAATACATCGTTCATGGAGACGGTAGGCCGTACGTACGCATGAACGCTGTTTTCGTTTCCTCATTGAGTTGAATGGAATTAAGTAGATGACATACATATATACATAAATACAGTAGCTTTATAATGTCATATATTTCATTATTATTTCTTATATATACTTTTTAATCATTCTTAAATGGTTAACATGGAGAATGAATCTCATCGCGTCGTGGAGACGGTATTCCATACGTACGCACGAGCGATGATATCGTTCTCATGATCGTGGAATTTTATTGGAGTGTATGTATACTATTAAGGAATCAATATCACTTTAAAATAATTATATATAGTTATTATTTACACCATTATACCCATCCAAGTAAGGTGTTGGTGGTAAATAGATTACACCACGGCGTGGAGACGATATTCCGTACATACGCACGCGCGGTGATTTAGTTTTCCGTAGGATGGATAGATGGTGAAATAGGGTTGTTTCGTACATATAATAACATATCAGTATATGAGTGATACTTATTTTATTACATCATAATGAAACATATAAATAATAAGAAGTGGAAGAATAAATAAAGATGAAAGAATCGGTAACAGACATTACCTCTTCTTTGAAGCGCCTCTTTGAGATCTCCTTTTAGGGCACTAAAATTGGTCTTTGAGGAAGACCAGAACCTCTAGGATGTTTCTAGGAAAGTGGAGAAGAGAATTTTTCAGGGGTTGTCCGAGCTTGAAGGCTCAAATTGATGTGAGGAGGAGATGGAGGAGGTGCCCTTTTAAAATGGAGGAGAGGGGCTCCTTTGGAAAAACTAAAAATATTATTTTATTATAAAGTCAATTTCGGTTTTAAATAGCTCAAAATTGATTTATTTAGAAGCTAAGGTGGGGATGGGTCTAAATCCTCTCATCCAATAGAATTTAGACAAGTTTAGGTTCCTATTTTAAACTTATCATTTAGATTTAACATTAAGTTAAATAATTTTACTTTTAACATGTCTTCTTGTGTTCTTATACTATAAGGTTAATAAACTTACTATAATAAGAAAAAAAACCCCAAGTTGTTTATTATTAATATATATAACCTTATCTAAGTCATTTGTCTGAACCCTAGATTTTTAGGAATAAAATAACAATTAATAATATAATATTTTTTTTAAAAACTTTATGTAAATTTTGACACTATTTAGTAATTGATTTTTTTGAAAATCCTAACAGAATGATTAGTTCAAAAAACATTAATTAAATCAATACTAAAAAGTCATATTAACCTATAAAATTCATAAAAAGTCTAAAATTACATTTATTTGGGTATTTATAACATCAATTTTCTCAATATTTCATTAATAAGATAATTACTGCATCATTTTGTGTGCTAATAAATGATAATTATTTAATCTCTAAAAATTCTAAATAAATTCCTATGATGTAGATAATTGTATTAGCTTTCTGGAGACTATTCATGTTCGAATTTTCATGAAGTTTATCACTAAATTAAAATTATTATACTTATAAGATTTAAGAAAGTGACATGTTGTCACATTCTTTGGTTTTAATAATAATTAACTTATTTTCATGGAAAAAAGTCCATTAAATGAATCTAATCCGAACCTTAGGTGATATGGGTCGACTTTTAGTCATCCAATAAGATTTTTCCAAGTGTTAGGGTAATTTTATAATCTTATTTTTACCCTTAATTACCTGATTTACCTTTAACTATAGTAAATAAAATTTACCATAGTTACTATTCACAATGCCCAAAAAAAAGTAGCTTATTAACATAATTTGTACCCACTGATTCCAAATATGGAATCCATTTTTCCAAATTCAATATTCAAAATTTGCAGAAATTAAATTAAAATTAATCCTGTTGTCGAAAGAAAACGGGTTTTTCTTTAAAACATTGCAAAAGATTGAATTGATTTAACTTGTGAATTCAAGGTAAAATCAATGGTAATGACATACATTATATTAAATGGTAAAAATATATTCTATTTATAATTTAAAACCATTCAATATTATAATTTAACCACATAAGATATTACGATGAAAAAAGTTGTTTTTAATTAAAATATAGCGTGTTTTTACTATTCATTAAAATATGAAAGTCATCAGAATAAAATGAAAAATTTATCCAAAGTAATTTTTTATTTCTTGATTCCAAAGAATAATTTTATTTTGTCAAATGGAACTTATAAACATTTCAAAAACTAGATTTAAAGTGGGTGTGCCATCAAAAGGCGGCAAAACTGTATTTTTTGAAAAATACTTATTTTACCCGAAAAATTTATTTTGTTCTTATAACATGTTCTAGAAAATGTGTAAGATGAATAATAATGTTATAAAATTCAAACTTTAGTTAATACTATTCATAATGGCTAGTTCATAATAATATTATAATAATATATCATTGTTTAGTAACACCCGGTATTGCGTACAACACACGCTATCGAGGAAGGTCGCGATTGCGTGTAATGCAAGCCAAGTTAGGGTTGCGTGTTGTGCAAGAATCCTTAATTGTTTTGTATAACAGAATCCAACTATATTTCATTTATACATTGAATATATATATATATATATACTCAATGTTGCGTAGAATAACTATTATCAAAATTGTGTGTAACACGATCCAAGAATAGTGTTGCGTATACTGCAAGCTATTACGGTGTTGTGTATAGCGCATGGTAATCTTGGTGTAGCATACAACACAAGACATTAATGAAATTAAAAGAATATTTTTCATAAAATCTTGTGGTGCTACATTCTACCCCCCTTAAAATGAATTTCTCCCTCGAAATTCATCGGGGTTATAAATGGTTTACTATTCAAAAGTTGGTTTAATAGAAACCCACATCGTAAAAAGGAATACCAAAACATGGCTTTAAAAACTAAATTATGAAATGTAATGGTTACCCAAATTAACTCATCACTGGGTTTCCACGTAGGAGAACATAGGTGAAAATATGGATATGGAAGAAAAATCTAACCATCAAGTTCTGATGGAGAGTGGTAGAGAACCTGGCTATAGAAAAGCCAGCAATCACAAAGCCATAAATTTGTGGCGATCTAAGGTACCATCTGATTCATCAAATATAAGAGCATTAGGACAACATTTTTTGTTTTCAAGATCATTTCCCTAAAGTTGATGAAATTGGAATTAGAGGAAATACTTTCGTGATTTTGGTATATTCTCACCGTTGGTAATTTTTTGAACAATTACCACTTCATCTCTTAAAGAAATGAAGTTGAATATGTCATTCATGATGTGTTAGTAGATCATGTGATAGAATGATGGGTCATTCCATCTGTCTCAAACAAAAGGTTAGAGAATTTATCAAAAAAATACATAAGTCCATCTATAGTGAGATTAATCATATATGGTTCCTAAAATGGACTTATACTTCATATATCATACTGATTAATATAATAAAACTAGTTTCTACTAAACAGGAACTTCCTGTAGGCCAGTGGTAAGTGATAAAGGCCAGTCGCACTTCGGTTGTGGGTTCGATTCCCACTACCTTGTCCGACGCGATGGGTTGTCACCCATCCTGTAGGTTGTCCTTTTTCTAAAACTATATTACTATAACATCCCATAAATAATATCAAAAGAACTTCTATCCTTAAACAATACTAACTTATGTCCAACATAATCCATTCTAATCTTTAGGCTTATCCATAATACTGCAGTCCACTCTCATAATATAGTGAAAATGATTACCAGAGATTTAATACCATCGTTGATCCCCATATATCATAAGATATGTATTGTTGGTCACATTCTAAACATTCAAAGGCCTTAATAATGTATTCTATTGAATACCCATTGAACCTTAGTGAAAGCATGAATGTAGTTAAAAGTTAACACTTTCCACATACCAAAATCCTCAAAAGTCTATATACTCAAACCATGATATCACTTAGTCCTTATATCAATCATGAGCTCATGAATACTGTCAAATATTTCATTTTCTTGTTTTCCCTTCATTATGCACGTATCATCTTTTTTTTTCAAAAATATCTCAATCACTTTCCATGGTTATCGGTACCATAAAATTATTAAAAACCACAATAGACCAATACATAAATATTCCAATATTCCACGATACTATATACAACATTATTTTGGAATCCCATTACATAAACACTTAATCATTCCACCACATTGTTGTCATATTCAACATCGCCAATGGTGATTGCATGTGACTTCCCTTTGTCCTTTGCCTTAAGTGGTTGCTCATGTCGATCATCGCTAACCCTTGGATTAGGGCATTTATTAGAATAATGCCCCATTTCCTTGCACTTGAAGCATTGAAGTGTAGTAGGTTCATTCTATTTATCTCTTCCTTTTTTTGTATCATTAGACATCTTATTCCCATCATTGCAGCATTCAAATGCCCTATGACCTTCCTTTCCACATTTGAAACATTTACTTGTCCCTTTAAGACAATCTCTACCATGCTTCTTTCCACACTTTGAGCATAAGGAAACATTCATCTTCTTTTCACCATTATTCTGAGATTTCTCCTTGAACTCCATCTTTCGTTTCTTGTCAAAACTATGAGATGGATAAGTAACACCAACTCCCATTACTACCTTGATAGCACAACGCACAATTTCTTCATAGCTACTGAAGTCTCTTATAGCTAATGCCCTTCGAAGATTTGGTTTTAAGCCACTGAAGAATCGATCAACTTTACTTTCAGGTTGGATGATAAATCCAGATGCATACCTTGCAAGACTTGTAAAATTCTCTTCGTATATACCAACAGATTAATCATCCTCTTGCTTTAGTTCAAGAAACTCCTTCTCCATCTTTGTTTGAAGAATACGAGGGAAGTACTTATTGAAAAATAAGTTCTTGAACTCGTCCCATTCCATGGACTCAATTTCCTCTCTTTGCCTCATATTCTTGATAAGATTCCACCATTTATCAGCTTCACCTTCCAAACGATATACTGCTAAGATGACTTTATCATGTTCAGAACATTGAAGAACTGAAAATATCTTTTCAGTGGTATTGATCCATTGTCCAGCAACAAGTGGATCAGAAGACCCACTGAAAGAAGGTGGACGTTTCCTCATGAAGGACTCAATATAATATTGTTCCCTTCTCTTCTCATTCTAGAATGATTCATAGCTTGTGTAAGTATAGAAATAAGATTTTTCACCCTATCTCCCATAACATTTGTTTGTTCAGGAGGACAATCATTGCATTGTCCATTGCATTGATCACCACGGTTCCTTCGGGTTCTAGCCATCGTCTAAAACCCAAAAAGAATAGTGTGAGAGTCAAAAATCATGCTAGGGAAAACAACATAATAAAAGGGGGAGTACCTTCAATATCTAACATCTTAGGTTTAATTCTAAGATCATTAGCACAATTCTAGGACTATAACCTATACTTATACTTAACCTTAGTGACATCCCTAGACATACCTTAGAAATATCTCTAGGGATCTCACTAAAGTTATCGCATCCTAGTTTCCAAAGGTTGACTAAACCTTTACTCTAATACCAACTATAGAGACTCGAATCTTGACGTACATGGACATTACATTACTTTTGTGGAATAATTAGTACATAACAAAAACTCACACACAAGGATCGTAATAGTTTAGTGTCTTTGGAAACTCGGAATATAATCTTCTAATTGTGGTGAAATATCTTCAACATCTCCCATAATGATCTTCCTTTTTTTTACCTAAAACCATTCTTTATATCCTGGGGAAAAGAAAACATAAATGGGTGAGCTCAAATGCTCAGTAAGGGTAAACAAAAGAAATATCAATCACATCATATTCATAAGAACATAACATTTTGGAAATCTTAACCTACAAAAGAGACCATAATTTCATAACATGGGATAAATCATAGTAGTGAAAATTAATCCCAATAATCATGAACTAAAACATGAAACTTTGTGGCATACACACATAATCATAGAGAATCATTTCTTGTTAGTCAAGACTCATTTCCAAGACTATCTTAGTGGACAGAGTCCATTTCTGAACCGATTTCATTCCTCGTTTCAGTCCTGTTTCACTGAACCGGTATAACCTACCGTTCCAGTCATGTCTATCTAATGAGATATAAAATATTTACCCAATACATTTGAGGGAGATATAGGTCCCACCCATCTCATAATGATACCATTCTTATGTGTGCCACAGAATCATAAATCATACATCATTGTATAACCCATGTAATAAAAATGGAATTCTTAAACATTGTGACATTATAAAAAAATTAATATAAGATAAATGAATTCATAAAAATAATTCCATCACAAAATAATTAAATCAATGTAATGATAGGGATATAATCAGAACCCTATTTTATCTTAGATGGAAAATAATTTTGATAAAACACTTGAACTCCATTCTTGAGGAAAATATCCTTTCTACTTCAAAAACATTTTTCCTTTATTAACATGTCATACAATTTTAAACTAAAAGAAGTTGATTAAAAATAAACTTGAAAACTTGTAAAGGAAGCTTCTTGGAAATAATGTTTTAAAAATCCATTCATGCCGTATAAAAAAACATTCTTCTCATACTTTTGTCGGAAAAGTCAAAAAGTACCTCATACGAAAAACGGAAAAAGATTCCTTTCATATCTTTTACTAAAAACTCACCAAAGGGTAAAATTGGATATAAACTATTGTATAAGGATATAAATATTACATATTGAGGAAACATGGATGTGGATGATAAAATACACCCCAGTAAATGCCAAAATATAAACAATCTTGGATAAAAATTAGATTGTGATATTTCCCTTACCTTAGGTCTGATTTGCTTCGTAATTGTCTGAACCTCCTATATAATGATTTAAATAATTTCATTTACTTATTCCAGAATCATACTCATTGTTATGATATCATATATGGTTCACTTATGAGTTTATATTACCCGTTCTTTTGTAAATTTTTTGTTAAAGAGCGTTTTGGGTAAAATCGTCTCATTTGTCATTCGTGATTTAACTTGTAATTATTCATATGATTACTTAGATCATGGTTGCTTAATTCCAGAATATAAAACATGATTTATAAATAATATATATTCATAATATACATATATATAATAGATCGATAAATGGAAAGAAATACACCGTTCATGGAGACGGTAGGTCGTACGTACGCATGAACGCTCTTTTCGTTTCCTCATTGAGTTGAATGGAATTAAGTAGATGAAATACATATATACATAAATACAGTAGCTTTATAATGTCATATATTTCATTATTATTGCTTATATATACTTTGTAATCATTCTTAAATGGTTAACATGGAGAATGAATCTCATCGCGTCGTGGAGACGGTATTCCGTACGTACGCACGAGCGATGATATCGTTCTCATGATCGTGGGATTTTATTGGAGTGTATGTATACTATTACAGAATAAATATCACTTTACAATAATTATATATAGTTATTATTTACACCATTATACCCATCCAAGTAAGGTGGTGGTGGTAAATAGATTACACCACGGCGTGGAGACGGTATTCCGTACGTACGCACGCGCGGTGATTTAGTTTTTCGTAGGATGGATAGATGGTGAAATAGGGTTGTTTAATACTTATAATAACATATCAGTATATGAGTGATACTGATGTTATTACATCATAATGAAACATTTAAAGAAGAATAAGTGGAAGAAGAAACAAAGATGAAAGAATCGGTAACGGACATTACCTCTTCTTTGAAGCACCTCTTTGAGATCTCCTTTTAGGGCACTAAAATTGGTCTTTGAGGAAGACCAAAACCTCTAGGATGTTGATAGGGAAGTGGAGAATAGAATTTTTCAGGGGTTGGCCGAGTTTGAAGGATCAAATTGGTGTGAGGAGGAGATGGAGGAGGTGCCCTTTTATAAGGGAGGAGAGAGGCTCCTTTGGAAAAACTAAAAATATTATTTTATTATAAAGTCAAGTTCGGTTTTAAATAGCTCCAAATTGATTTATTTCGAATCTAAGGTGGGGATTTGTCGAAATCCTCTCATCCAATAGAATTTAGACAAGTTTAGGTTTCTATTTTAACCTTATCATTTAGATTTAACATCAAGTTAAATAATTTTACTTTTACCGTGTCTTCTTGTGTTCTTATACTATAAGGTTAATAAACTTACTATAAGAATCCAAAAGAACCCCAAGTTGTTTATTATTAATATATATAACCTTATATAAGTCATTTGGCCGAACCTTATATTTTTAAGAATAAAATAACAATTAATAATATAATACTTGTTTTAAAAACTATTTTATGTAAATTTTGACACTATTTAGTAATTGATTTTTGTGAAAATCATAACAGAATTATTAGTTCAAAAAAAGTTAATTAAATAAATACTAACATGTCATATTAACCTATAAAATTCATAAAAATCTTAAATTACATTTATTTGAGTATTTATAACATCAATTATGTCAATATGTCATTAATAGGATAATTACTGCATCATATTTGTGTGCTAATAAATGATAATTATGTAATCTATAAAAATTATAAATAAATTACTATGATTTAGATAATTGTAGTAGATTTCTATAGACTATTCATGTTCGAATTTTCATGAAGTTTATCACTAAATTAAAATTATTATACTTATAAGATTTAAGAAAGTGACATGTTGTCACATTCTTTGGTTTTAATAATAATTAACTTATTTTCATGGACGAAAGTCCATTAAATGAATATAATCCAAACCTTAGGTGATATGGGTCGACTTTTAGTCATCCAATAAATTTTTCCAAGTTTTAGGGTAATTGTATAATCTTAATTTTACCCTTAATTACCCGATTTACCTTTAACTATAGTAAATAAAATTTACCGTAGTTACTATTCACAATGCCCAAAAATAAAAAGTAGCTTATTAACATAATTTGTACCCACTGATTACAAATATGGAATCCATTTTTCCAAATTCAATATAAAAAATTTCCAGAAATTAAATTAAAATTAATCCCATTGTCAAAAGAAAACGGGTTTTTCTTTAAAACATTGTAAAAGATTGAATTGATTTAACCTACGAATTCAAGGTAAAATCAATGATAATGACATAAATTATATTAAATGGTAAAAATATATTATATTTATACTTTAAAACCATTCAATATTATAATTTAACCACATAAGATATTACGATGAAAAAAGTTGTTTTTAATTAAAATATAGCGTGTTTTTACTATTCATTAAAATATAAAAGTCATCAGAATAAAATGAAAAATTTATCCAAAGTAAATTTCTATTTATTGATTCCAAAGAATAATTTTATTTTGTCAAATGGAACTTATAAACATTTCAAAAACTATATTTAAAGTGGGTGTGCCATCACAAGGCGAATACTTATTTTACCCGAAAAATTTATTTTGTTCTTATAACATGTTCTAGAAAATGTGTATGATGAATAATAATGTTATAAAATTCAAAATTTAGTTAATACTATTAATAATGGCTAGTTCATAATAATATTATAATAATATTTCGTTGTCTAGTAACATCCGGTATTGCGTACAACACACGCTATCGAGGAAGGTCGCGATTGCGTGTAATGCAAGCCAAGTCAGGGTTGCGTGTTGTGCAAGAATCCTTCGTTGTTTTGTATAACAGAATCCAACCATATTTCATTTATACATTGAATATATATATATATACTCAATGTTGCGTAGAATAACTATTATCAAAATTGTGTGTAACACGATCCAAGAATAGTGTTGTGTATACTGCAAGCTAATACGGTGTTGCGTATAGCGCAAGGTAATCTTGGTGTAGCATACAACACAAGACATTAATGAAATTAAAAGAATATTTTTCATAAAATCTTGGGGTGTTACAATTTTGGTGTTATGAAACTATCTTGGAGGTTTCTAAGGACTTGAGTGGATCACTATGGTTACCAGAGTAGCAACCATGATTTGGGAAAATTCATATGTACAAATGAAGACCCCCAGGGTTCTATTTATTGGAAAATATGAGACCTTGTGCAAAGGTGTCTGGTCACACAAGTGTGGGTGGCATGCAAGGGGGTGGCAGGAAAGTACTTGCATGCTAATGGTGATTTGGGCTACCTTGGGTGAATGACTCTTTAAGCCTTTACAAATATTGGCATTCATCATCTACTTTATCCTAATTTTTTTATGTAATTTCCCTTTGTCACTTTTTCATCCATGCGATGAATCAAAGTGTCAATAACCCCCCCACCCCGCCTCATGATTGGATCTGAATGAAAAAGAGGTTCAAGTCTTGAGATAAAAGTGATAAAAAATACAGATGGTTCGCACTATTTTCCTTGCTTAGATGGGTGCTCTTGGTATGCCACGCAGGTCGTGGCACACAAGACGGATTCTACATCTATGTATATGGGCTTCATTTTAGCATAAAACTCTCGTGATTTTAAATTTAGAGCTCCCTCCATGCAAGTCTTCTACGTAGATGATTTTATTTTCCATTCACACATATTCTTTATGTATTTGAGTTCCAATGTGAATGTTGAGAAACAAACTTGTGCACCAAAAGTTTGAGCGAGACACTTGTGTGCCATAGTTTCACTTGCACATTAATGACTTTGTGATGTTTTCTTTTTTTTTTAATTTTTTTTCAAAATTAACATACTTTGAATTGAACTTGTTATTTCATTTCAGGTTCAAATGGATCCTAATAAGGTTGAAACTTCTGATGAATTGTCTAGAAAGTGAACTGAGGACATGATGAAGATCATATGGAATGATTACTATGACTTCCATGACACCAATCTTCCTAAACTGTAATGGTATCAGAAGTAGTATCACCATGATTTACCAAAGAGTAATTATCTACCACTTTAAATTTATGGTCATCTACCGGAAGCCAACATACCATATCTGAAAAATTATCTCCTGGTTTCCTAGTTTTAAGACCATAACAACATCTCATCTACTAACATTTCGGGTGTGGTCATGTATATTAATGTTGGGATGGTAGCCAAGGCCTATTTTATACATCATAATCTATGTGCTCCAAATCTTAAATCCCATACACCTAAACTAAAGTTGAATAGTCATTCTTCCATTTTTCAAGATTTTTAAATAGATTAATTGAAGTGTTAGAAAAAGATTTGGGACTTTCTCCGAGGAGGGGTTTGTAAGCCTACATGGATGTGGTCATATTGGGTGCTTTAGACATGTGTAGATTTTAAAGATGATCTGAAGGGTTCTAGGGTTTACGAGGATATATGGGTAGGACATACCAATGTATATAGAAATGATAATTTGATGAAAGAGTTGTTGAGCCAATAGATTCTAGAGATTAAATATTTCAATTTTATGCTTGGAGAAGTGGGAATTAGTTTATGGGATTTTTATAAGATCTTCAGAGCTCCAATCCTTCGAGACATGTATGAGGAATTAATACCACCAAAGGAAACATGGAATGACATAGATAGGGTTCCATTTTTGGCATGTGAGTTACTGAATATAGCTCAAAAAATAAAGAGTGAATGTCCCTGTGAAAAATGGTATATTCATCCAAAGGAGTGGATGAAAATATTCCTGATTAAGAAGAAGGAGAAAGGTCCCTCCTACAACTTTCCAACAAGTTTTCCCAAGGTGGAAAAGAGAGTTGTTCCTAGAACCTTCTGGAAAACACTAGAAAAGATGAGTTTTACAAGTGAGGATATGAAGTTTACCCCAAAATACCTTCCAAGATATATATTGAGGGATTCATGGTAATGAGGCTCAGTTTCTATCTTTATCTTAAATAAGATTCCAAAGGCGGTGTAAGGCCTGGAATATTTTTTGTAGTGACCAAGTTTGCAGTGAGGAAGATGGTGGGATTGGCCACCCCTACTCTATAAAAGATCCATTCGATATTGTTTCTTATCCATGGAGGGAATAATCCTTTCCGAATTTTAGGTCTGTTACAGGTTTTATGGGGATCTATCACGACTCATTTTAGAACCTATGATGTGAAGAGTGAGATCCAAGTTATCGGGATTCCATTCAGACCATTTGTTCAAGATTTCTCTGGTATTTATCCCTTATATTTAACATCTCATGAAATTCAAACAAGGTTGATTTTATTCAAGGAGTTACACTTATTTACTTATGTGAATATTCCCATGGGAAGATTTATTGATGACAGGATGGGTAGTATAGAGCTGAGGATGTATATGCTAACCTTCAAGGATGGTTCATTTTCAACTATGATTGAAGGTGAAATCATATTTGCGGCCTATTATCCTTATAGATTTTAATTCCAATTAAAATTATTTCAACATATCACGGTATCCTCTATAGTATATTTTCGACTAGAAAAAAATACAATTGTGGCTCAATAGCTATGGTTGTTGATAGTTGTGTAACTGATATGGCGATATTTAATCTATCTGTAGTTGATGCAGAAAGAAGATTGAATACCTAGTTTGATAAATCTTGGGTTAAATCATACCCAAAAGGGGTTCTAAACAATGATTTTTCTCTGGTTGGAGTAAATAGATGGAGTAGGAAGGAATCCTATCATTTGGAAGGTGCTTCCCCTCCTTTAGAGGACGAGTCATCAAAGTAGGAGGGAGAGGATGAGGAGGCTCATTGCTCACCAAAGTGACCTTGTGTGAGATATAATCTACATGCTAGAATCAAGAGGGATACACCAACATTACTCGTTGAAGTTTCAATTATTCGGTCTAGTCACCACCTCCAAGAATAGAAGCGGGTTACATTTTCTAATCCACCATCTATGACTGTTGGAATTGGGAATCCCGTCAAATATAATACTACATGATCATCCTCATATAAATATAGAACATATTCTGAATATGTACGAATGAAGGTGGTTCAAACATGGAGAAACCTAATTTGTGATGCTAAACCTGTGTGAGAGATTTAATGTGAGGGGCTTCGTATTCCAGGAATAGGAGATATCTAGGTTTCATATTACATTCACTTTGAGAATAATCCTAATGAAGTAATAATTTATATCTAGGAGATTGAGATTCTCATAAATGTAACTAACAATTCAATCCCCACCACAAAATGTGTAAAGGAAATGATAGATCGTGATGCCGCTGAAGTAATTAGACCATCATATTTTGAGGAATGGCTTGATGTTTCGATCCCAAAGATGTAAGTGTACTTTTTTTAAAATTCTTTTCTACTTTTCCATTAAAATTTTCAAAATAATTATTGCTCGAGGGGAATTCCATCTTAAATTGCTGTTAGAAAAGGGAAAATCAGTTGAAGTTCCATCACCATGGTAAATCCCTGGTGGTACCACGATCAGAGATACCGAGTCACCCTATGAATCAGGAGAGATATCTTTAGGATGACAGGACATGTAGGATGAGATGGAGGGATACTCTCATTCTTCAATACCTATTGTTTGAGATGATAGTGCTAGTCCTCCTTTGAAGAAGGAGAAGAAGCAAAGACATCGATGAAAGAAAACTGCGGCTAAACGCTTTATGAGCGGCGGTAAGTCTTCTTGATATCATTAATTTCATCCTCATACAAGTATTTAGTATTCTTATAATTTTAGGAACTTATTTTGTTTCTACCCTTAGTGAATTTACAAATGAGCCTCTGGGAACCATGGAGGGAACTTCCGACCAAGTGAAATCCCTGCCAATGAAGCCTCTCCCTTGACTGAAGAGGAATCTAGGACAGAGAAAGAAATATCTTCTCTTGGAACTATTATCATCCCTGTGTTGGGATAGAGGAGGTATCTGCTACTTTATATGTTCTTCCTGAGAATCTATATAACAACAACTGAAATCCATTTCTATAATATTTCTGGTTCATCGTATGCACTAGAAAATATTGCGACGACTGATGCTGAACCTGTGGCTATCACCGAGGAGGATTTTGGGGGTCTAAAGTCATCAAAATGGGGGAATTAACTAACTGATCCAAGTATTCCCATGGGTGAGACTAAAACGAGTATTGAGATAACAATGTAAGCTATGATAAATCGTGGCATGTCTTTTGAAGAAGTAATGGAACATGTTATTATGCCTACTACTCTAGAAGTGTTTGGGGAACTATATATAGATCCAATTGGATGTGGGTTTTTTATTTTCTTTCCAATCAATATTATTATTCCATATTTATTAACCATGATTGATTTGAATGAGTAGCTCTATTTATACACATTTCTATAGTAATGGTTCCTGGAAGAGACATTGAGATAACTATCAATCCCACTATTGAGGAGGATCCTACTCCGGTGAACATTGAAATGAAAGATCTGCTTGAGGTTTACCTGGAGAATATTAGGAAGGTTCAAGAAAGTATCCTTCACTCAGAGGTTCCAACCAAAACTCATGAGGTTGGGAATGTTGGGGAGGAGTCTTCTCAATCTTCCAACATGTTTTTGGTAAGGATTTCCATCTATTGTCATTGTGTCCACTATTTACATTATTTTTAATCTAACCATGATTTTGATTCATCATATAGGATTATCATCTTATTTGGATAGGTTTAAAGGGGATGATTTTACATTAGCTCAACCAGCATCGTGAAGCCAGGAAACCACTGTTAGGGAGGGAGCATAATAGGGTACTTCTTTAAGTGCATTAATCCCGGAGTACATCCCTCCTTATGACAGTGATTCTAAATTGGACCTAGTTTATCAGGGAACTGTTTGTAATTCGCAATGTAAATCTTTCTGAGATATATGTAATCTTTTCTCTGAGACACCCCTCAAGGACGTTCCTTCACAAATCCCATGTCTTTTAGTGTTATTTAGCATGTTGGGATTTATAGGTTTTGATTATCATGCAATCCAAATTGTGGTTAAGAAGACTATTTGGATATGGGATAAAGAGCACAAACTTCAGCAGGTTGTGATAAAATATAGATTTCATACTAACATTGATGAATTTCAAGTGGATGTATCTCAAGATAAGTCCATTCATAGCACAAATTCTATGAAATTCAACCAACAAATCAAGGAAAAGATTGTTCAAGTGTCGGACCTTTAGAAAGAGTTGAGTGTTACTCAAAGGTAACTTCAAAAACATAAACAATTCAGAGGAGAACCTCAAAAGGAAGGGTCCAATGCTATTGTGACTGCTAAAGAAGAACGTCTTCAGACTAAGGAGACTGAAGCTAGTCGATTAACAAAACTTCAACAGGTTTCTGATGGGGCCCAGGAGGCTGTTCAACAAATGAAGAATTATGTCGATGACCTTTTGTAACTTGTGATAGAGAGACTCCAGTTTGTGGATGTTTATTTAGGGGTTTTTTCTTATAAATGAAAATAATTTTGATTTTGATCATTTGTGTCCTCATCCTTGTTTTTTATTATAATTATAATGTTGAAACTGATTTTCATTGAATGAATTTTTCACATCGGATAATCATAACTACAATGATATGGATGAGATTCACTATAATTTTTACTTAAGCCAATGATACTTGTGAGCATAGGTCAACTATTACTAGGGTCGTATGGCCAACCCTATAAAAATTGTTTATTTTGTGTTATCACTCTAATTTTTTTATCTAAGTCCAATATGAATTAAACTTAGCAGGAGAGAATTGGATTTTCTTAGGATTCCCTATTTAGGTTTTCAACCTAACATGTTTTTTCCTTGTAACATTTTTTATTGCTTGATATTTCCTATACCATACAGAGTTTAATTATAGAGAGATGAGACTCAAATTTTTTCCAAGGTTCTCTTTGTGGGTTTTCAACCTGGTGAGTATTATGTTACTTGTAATGGGAATTTTAAAGACATTATTTTAGGACTAATAAAGCTAACATTTTAGGTTGAATTGCCTTGACCAATAATTTTGAAATTAAAACCCAACAAATTCTTGATGGCTAGTAAGGTCCCGATATTTTTTTTAGATACCCAAAAGGGGAATCTTGAGCCATGATTTTCATGGTCACCAAATCTATGATTTTAAATATATAAAAATAAAGGAGTTATCTTCCAAGATTAAAGTTACCGTTATTTGAAAAAACTATTATAGGGTGATGTATTGTGTTGGGTGAACTAGGGCATTTGATTTATATCCAAATAGTAGCATCCTTAGGCTGACAGGCATGTTATGTGGGTGAATTATACAAGGCCAATTGAGGCATGTACTACATAGTCAAGTAAATTAGATTCTAAGAATTTTGATATACTATTACTGATAGAAAAAAGGGTTTAAGATTTGGATGTATCACGACCACAGTGAGTTTCTTTTCAAAGGATTTATGTCTAAGAATAAAAGGAGTCATCTATGGTGACATAATACATGAATGAGAAAAAACATCTATGAAAATTTTATGTGTGAAGGATGGTAAAATTTTTAGAAAGGGGATTTATGTTATTATGTTTTGAATTTTCAAATCATGAAGCAAGGAAATTAGGGGACTATGTAGTTTAAAGTCAAGAAGTAAGGACATTATGCTATTTAGTTTAAATTCATGAAATAAATACAATTTTTTGTGAAGTTTCATGTCAAATATCAAGGACTTTATGATGTGTAGTTTCATGTCACGCAGTAAGGACATTATTCTCTACAGTTTAAATTCATGCAAAAGAGGACATTAGGGGATGTGATTTAAGGTCATTAGCATTGAACAAAGGGTTGATGGTTCTCTAATTCTTGGTAATCTGTTTGCAAATGTGCTACTTTTTTTGGATATGGAATGAGAAATTCGTAAGATATGATATGGGTATTTCCAAATCCAAAGAGTGATATGTTAAAAAATGGATAGATGGCATTAGAGGAGGTATCTTCTAAGAAAAAAGTTACCACTTCTTGATGAACCTGTTATGGGGGTTGTATTATGCAGGTCCAACTAGGGAATGTGCTGCATATCCAAACAATTTAATCCTTAGGCTGATAGGCCCGTTATGTGGGTGATTTATGCAAGGCCAAATGGGGGTAGGTACTGCATAATCAGGTAAAAGAGCACTCAATAATTCTAAAAATTTATTGTTAAAAGTTGATGAATTTTTTTGGAGATTCAGATATTCCCAAGCATAGAGTTTGGTTTATGGAGAAAATCACCAGAATACAAAATGGATATTTGAAGATATAATTTCAGAAGAATTGTTGTAATAGGAACTCTACGATGGTCTATCCAAAATGTATGAAGTATGATTTATGTAGTTTTTAGGTCATATGACTAGGACCAAAATATTATTCAAACAATGGATGATATGGGGTCAAATTATCCAAGGTTACTCCAATATTCATTGAAAAAGTGAACTGTGAAAAGTGTAAACCATGTTCTTAGAGAATGTCAGGTTGGGAGAAAGTATATGGGGAAAATATTAAAAGGATGATCACTTTAAAATACGAGATCCTTTATATCATCTTCAAATATTAAAGGGGATAGAAGATTCTTCTCTCAAGAATGAAGTTACTGTTATTTGAAAAACCCATTATGGGGGCTGTATTATGCAGGGCCAACTAAGGCATATGCTACATAGATAAAAATTGGAATCTTTTGTATGATTGGTATGTTATATCGTTTACTTATGCTAGGCCTCCTAGGGTAACGTACTGCATAGTCAGGAAAACGAGCTCTCAAGTATCAAATATTCTACCACCAGAAATCGACGAAAGATTATGATGATCTAAAAGTATTAATGATTAGGAGTATGAAATGAAATATGGGTAGTTTCCCATTCACAAGGGAAGTATTTATATTGATATTTTTCATGATTTTTAAGTCCCTTACATAGATCTAAATCAAATGTGTAATCGGTACCTTTCTTGTTTCTTTGATGGGATCACTACGTAGTGGAACCAAAATAAAATCTCCTACATAGAAATTTTTATTTGTATGTCGAAAAGGGAGAATTTTATTTTATATTGTGGCTAGGACTAGGATCAAATTCATTCTTTTCACTAAATATATCAACAGTATAGGAATCAATCCATAGGTAGTTCTTTGTGTACCATGCGGTTTAATGTCGTGTGCCAAGAACATTATGTTTTGTAGTTTAAAGTCATGCAACAAGAACATTAGGGGATTTTATATGAAGAGAAATTGAATATTTTGGATGGAATAGGTCATAGGTCCCAAGTGTCACTAAGTATCTTTTTGGAGTAAGAATCATGAAACAAATAGTCTTATCAGATACAAGTTCATGTGTATGGTGGGAACTTGTATTGGATATTCTCATGTAGATCTGAATCAAACACAAGAGAATAGTGGCTTTTTCATATCATGATGTGGTTCAGCCCATGATTGAAAATATGGAAGTCACTACATATCTCATATTGGAAAGAATCAATCCACACATAATTATTAAATAGAGGTTACCCACCCTGATTGAATTCATATGTGGAGGATAATGAGGGTTTCTTTAATATGGGTTTGTACATAAGATAGGAACTCGTATTGAATCTCCTCATGTAGATCTAACTCATAAATGGGATGAAAATATTAATTATTTGTATCATGTTTTGACTGGGAACAATATTGAAAGTCTAGACCTCACTATATATATCATATGAGTGAGAATCAATCCACACATCATTCTATAAATTGGTCTCCCTACATAGGCTTGGTCCATACATAGGGAGAGGGGGGATTTTTTTTGAATGGAAGCTGGACCAGGATGTAGGATCCAGGCTTCATTATGTATCTCAATAAAATGAGAATCATGACACATGTAGTTCTTTAACATCCAACCAATTTAATGTCATGTGGTAAGGAAGAAGGTGAGCTGTTGTCAAGTAACCATGTATTTCATGAAAAATGAGAATTGAACCACATGTAGCTCATTGAGAAGATCGTTTAGTTTATTGTCATGTAATGAGGACATTTGTTGTGCCTTTTACAGTCTTACATATAGGGTGATTGAGAACCCTAATGGGTATTGAGATAATTTGTTTGTGGAGAAAATTCATTTTGCAAATTCCTATCCCATGCGAGTTATGCTTGGTGTGAGAAACAAGGAGTGGTAAAATTTTCTTCTAGAATAAAAAGGTAATAAAAAATAAATATAGGGAAATTATGATTACGTGGTGGATGAACTAGGGTGTAAGACTTGGGCTTCACTACGTATCTTAATGGGGAAATAATCAAGCCACACATAGTTCTAGATAAATTTTCCCAACATTGATTGAATTTTGATGTAAGGAAAAGAGGATTTTGATAATTTCTAGACTGATGGATAGACCTAAATTATGAATAATAGGCATCACTATGTATTTAATTTTAATGATAATTAGGTCGTATGTCCGGAAAATTTATCCTATGAAGATCTGATTCATGAACAAGTAAAAGGAGGGGGGCTTATTGCTGCTAAACCCGAGATAAGAGATTTGGGAGTCACTACATGTCTCATAGGAATGGGAATCAATACATACATAGTTCTTGAAATGTTCCATGTAGTTTAACATCATGTAGTTTGGATGAAGATGAAACGACATTAAAAGATAGAAATATTGCAGTTTGACCATGGGATAGGGTCTAGGTATCATTATGTATCTTGATAGGGAAATAATATTTCCAGACATAGTTATTAAAGATGGTTCCACACACCAATTGAATGATAATGTGAGAAAAAGGGAATTTAATATTTTCTTGGATAATGTCAGACCCAAGATACAAAATGGTATGAGAATCAAGACATATTTTCTAGAAGGGTTCCTAGTATAGAATTGGATCATATACAAGGAAAGGGGAAATTGTTTCTTTTATGTTTGTAGCTGGGCCCGAGATATGAGATTTGGGAATCACTACGTATCTTTTTGGAATGATAATCCGGACACACATAGTTCATGAGGAACCGTGATGTTTAATATCATGAAGTATTGATGTAGTTCACCTAAAGTGAAAGAAACATTGTGGGTGGGCCAGGGGATAGCATCCAGGTGTCACAAATTATTCTAGAGAATCAAGAATCAATCCACACATAGTTATTGAAGAAATATTCCATAGGAAGATATGAATCATACACATAGGGGATGAAGGATAGTTTTTATCATGGTTGGACCAAATATTGGAGATTTGGGAATCACTACATGTCTCATTGGAATGAAAATCTAGCCATAAGTAGTTCTTGAAACTATTACCTATGATGGTTTGATCTAAACATAGGTATAAATGAGGATCAAGTGTCACTAAAGAGTGGTACTAATATGGGTGGTGCTTACACATGGAAATTTACCAATTCTTTTTAAGGTACAAAAATGAATATCAAATTGTGATGTTTTTGGGAATTCCATAACATCAAAAAAGGAGAATTTAACTATAAAATTTAATTTCAGGTGGTATGGACAAATTTTTCTTACAATTTTAGGTCATGCAACTAGGACCTCCTATTGTGATGTTTATCATCGTGTAACAAGGATAAAGATGATATGAATTTTAACATCTTGTAGCTAGGAAGATAGTTGTTATTAAGTTTAACATCATACTACTAGGGTGATCTTTGTGTGATTACACAAATTATTTATTCATGAACCTTGCATTGGTTGGATTTTTAATGAGTTATCCATCCATTGAGATTAAGGAATAAGCTCAATTATAGTGGGACTTATCTATGGAGTAAGGTCCGTCCCACTTTGGATCATGCTTTGGAGGCTTATTTCCTTGAAACTTTGGAGTCCTAAGGACCAAAACCAACTCTACATGAATGAATTAATGAAGGCAAACCATCCTGTTAAGGGCATATACTATTCTATTTTGATATACTTCCATGTAATGAAAGGTATTCAACCTCCTTTTGTCCAGTCTCCCCAACTCATCCAGCCATTTTTGGGATTTCTCATCAGTAGATAGTTGATCACAGATAGAAACTCTAAGTGATGGAAACTGAATTTAAATGGGAAAAACTACTTCTATCCCAGATACTAATGAGTACAGTGTTGACCGTGTGGCAGTACGAGTAGTATTCCTATGAGCCCCTAATGCATGAATGTGTTTATCAAGAAAATATTTCTTATCTTTATCTTCCATCTTCTAGAGTATGTTTGTAAATTCCTAATTGAAAGCATCTCTCTATCCATTGGTCTCTGTATGATAGTGGGATGATTGGTAGATTTGATATTATGTTCATGATATACCTTCTTTACCTCAATAGAATAGAAATTATTGTCGTTCTCCCTCAATAAGGTATGAGGGACACTAATTCTGGTAATGATATTAGATTTGACAAATCTAACAATGCTTTTTCCACAAATTTATTTAAGAGGTACTGCCTCATCCCATTTGGATAAGAAATCAGTAGCTATAAGGATAAACATAATCTTCTTATTCACAGCTGGAGGATAAGGACCCACAATATCCATTCCCCATGTAACAAATAAAAATGAGTATTTTTATATATGTAGAAACTCCATGGGTTGATGGATGAATTTGGTATACACTTCGAAGGGATGAAACTTGTTAGTGAAATATGTGCAATCCTACATCACCGAAGGCCAGAAGTATCCAAGCCTTCAGATTTGATCATAAAACTTGTGCATATACTGTTGAGAATTATAGGATATTATATGTACTTCATTTATGATAGTCTCAATTTATTCACCATCAATGAATATATGGATAATTTCATCTAATACTTGTCTATAGAGTATCTTCTAGTGATTTAGGCCATCCTAAAGAGTGAAATTACCTGCTTGTCTATGGATATGCTCTCTTCCAACTCTATTAAGTGGAAGTACTCCATCTTGGAAATATTCTATGATGGGTGTTATCCATCCTGTGGTATGAAAAAATGGTTATTTCCTCTTTTCTGATTTGAACAAAAGGAGAAACCACAAGATGATGAGGAATGATGATGATTGTTTCATCCCTGTTAAGATCATCCAAGGTTGTAGCAACATTTTCCAATTCATCATCTTGGGAATTTTATGACTGTGGGACATAATAAAATCTTTGATTTGAGGAAAATTTTCCTCATATTTAGGGGTTTTGTTTTTTTAGGCTCCAGGCTTCATTATGTATCTCAATAAAATGAGAATCATGACACATGTAGTTCTTTAACATCCAAGCAATTTAATGTCATGTGGTAAGGAAGAAGGTGAGCTGATGTCAAGTAACCATGTATTTCATGAAAAATGAGAATTGAACCACATGTAGCTCATTGAGAAGATCGTTTAGTTTATTGTCATGTAATGAGGACATTTGTTGTGCCTTTTACAGTCTTATATAGGGTGATTGAGAACCCTAACGGGTATTGAGATAATTTGTTTGTGCAGAAAATTCATTTTGCAAATTCCAAGCCCATGCGAGTTATGCTTGGTGTGAGAAACAAGGAGTGGTAAAATTTTCTTCTACAATAAAAAGTTAATAAAAAATAAAGATAGGGAAATTTAGATTATGTGGTGGATGAACTAGGGTGTAAGACTTGGGCTTCACTACGTATCTTAATGGGGAAATAATCAAGCCACACAAAGTTCTAGATAAATTTTCCCAACATTGATTGGGTTTTGATGTAAGGAAAAGAGGATTTTGATAATTTCCAGACTGATGGATAGACCTAAAGTATGAATCATAGGCATCAGTATGTATTTAATTGTAATGATAATTAGGCCGTATGTCCAGAAAATTTATCCTATGAAGATCTGATTCATGAACAAGTAAAAGGAGGGGGGTTTATTGCTGCTAAACCTGAGATAAGAGATTTGGGAGTCACTACATGTCTCATAGGAATGGGAATCAATACATACATAGTTCTTGAAATGTTCCATGTAGTTTAACATCATGTAGTTTGGATGAAGATGAAACGACATGAAAATATAGAAATATTGCAGTTTGACCATGGGATAGGGTCTAGGTATCATTATGTATCTTGATAGGGAAATAATATTTCCATACATAGTTATTAAAGATAGTTCCACACACCAATTGAATGATAATGTGAGAAAAAGGGAATTTAATATTTTCCTGGATAATGTCAGACCCAAGATACAAAATGGTATGAGAATCAAGACATATTTTCTAGAAGGGTTCCTAGTATAGAATTGGATCATATACAAGGAAAGGGGAAATTGTTTCTTTTATGTTTGTAGCTGGGCCCGAGATATGAGATCTGGGAATCACTACTTATCTTTTTGGAATGATAATCAGGACACACATAGTTCACGAGGAACTGTGATGTTTAATATCATGAAGCATTGATGTAGTTCACCTAAAGTGAAAGAAACATTGTGGCTGGGCCAGGGGATAGCATCCAGGTGTCACAAATTATTCTAGAGAATCAAGAATCAATCCACACATAGTTATTGAAGAAATATTCCATAGGAAGATATGAATCATACACATAGGGGATGAAGGATATTTTTTATCATGGTTGGACCAAATATTGGAGATTTGGGAATCACTACATGTCTCATTGGAATGAAAATCAAGCCATAAGTAGTTCTTGAAACTATTACCTATGATGGTTTGATCTAAACATAGGTTTAAATGAGGATCAAGTGTCACTAAAGAGTGGTACTGATATGGGTGGTGCTTACACATGGAAATTTACCAATTCTTTTTAAGGTACAAAAATGAATATCAAACCGTGATGTTTTTGGGAATTCCATAACATCAAAAAAGGAGAATTTAACTATAAAATTTAATTTCAGGTGGTATGGACAAATGTTTCTTACAATTTTAGGTCATGCAACTAGGTCCTCCTATTGTGATGTTTATCATCATGTAACAAGGATAAAGATGATATGAATTTTAACATCTTGTAGCTAGGAAGATAGTTGTTATTAAGTTTAACATCATACTACTAGGGTGATCTTTGTGTGATTACACAAATTATTTATTCATGAACCTTGCATTGGTTGGATTTTTAATGATTTATCCATCCATTGAGATTAAGGAATAAGCTTAATTATAGTGGGCCTTATCTATGGAGTAAGGTCCATCCCACTTTGGATCATGCTTTGGAGGCTTATTTCCCTGAAACTTTGGAGTCCTAAGGACCAAAACCAACTCTACATGAATGAATTAATGAAGGCAAACCATCCTGTTAAGGGCATATACTATTCTATTTTGATATACTTCCATGTAATATAAGGTATTCAACCTCCTTTTGTCCAGTCGCCCCAACTCATCCAGCCATTTCTGGGATTTCTCATCAGTAGATAGTTGATCACAGATAGAAACTCTAAGTGATGGAAACTGAATTTAAATGGAAAAAACTACTTATATCCCATATGCTAATGAGTACAGTGTTGACATTGTGGCAGTACGAGTAGTATTCCTATGAGCCCCTAAGGCATGAAAGTGTTTATCAAGAAAATATTTCTTATCTTTATCTTCCATCTTCTAGAGTATGTTTGTAAAATCCTAATTGAAATCCTCTCTCTATCCATTGGTCTCTGTATGATAGTGGGATGAATGGTAGATTTGATATTATGTTCATGATATACCTTATTTACCTCAATAGAATAGAAATTATTTTCGTTCTCCATCAATAAGGTATGAGGGATACTAATTCTGGTAATGATATTAGATTTGACAAATCTAACCATGATTTTTCCACAAATTTATTTAAGAGGTACTGCCTCATCCCATTTGGATAAGAAATCAGTAGCTATAAGGATAAACATACACTTTTTATTCACAGCTGGAGGATAAGGACCCACAATATCCATTCCCCATGTAACAAATAAAAAGGAGTATTTTTATATATGTAGAAACTCCATGGGTTTATGGATGAATTTGGTAAACACTTCGAAGGGATGAAACTTGTTAGTGAAATATGTGCAATCCTACATCACCTAAGGCCAGAAGTATCCAAGCCTTCAGATTTGATCATAAAACTTGTGCATATACTGTTGAGAACCATATAATATTATATGTACTTCATTCATGATAGTCTCAATTTATTCACCATCAATGAATATATGGATAATTTCATCGAATACTTGTCTATAGAGTATCTTCTAGTGATTTAGGCCATCGTAAAGAGTGAAATTAACTGCTTGTCTATGGATATTCTCTCTTCCAACTCTATTAAGTGGAAGTAATCCATCTTGGAGATATTCTATGATGGGTGTTATCCATCCTGTGGTATGAAAAAATGGTTATTTCCTCTTTTCTGATTTGAACAAAAGGAGAAACCACAAGATGATGAGAAATGATGATGATTGTTTCATCCCTATTAAGATCATCCAAGGTTGTAGCATCATTTTCCAATGCATCATCTTGGGAATTTTATGACTGTGGGACATAATAAAATCTTTGATTTGAGGAAAATTTTCCCATTAACCATTTGACATATTCACACATGAGAATTAACCCTTATTTTATGATGGCATAATCTCTGTTAATCTATTTTATTACCAACTCTGAATCACCCTTCACCTCCAGGTGGTTCACTGGTACTTGGATTGCTAATTACAAACATGCAATGAGAGGCTAGTATTCTACCTCATTGTTGTTACCACATTCAGATAATAAGAAGGAGTATGGAAACACTACCTTTTCTAGGGAGATAAGAACAACTCCTAACCCAACTTTTTGACCTTAGGGTCTTCCATTATTTTCATTGTTGGACTTCTGGAAGCACAATCAAAGTACATTTCCCACATTTGGTGACTGTCTTGAATAGAAAATATTTCTTTATTGGAAAGTTTAGTATTCAATGATGTATCTTCAGTAGATGGGTTCTCAGCAAGGAATTCTACCAAAGCCTGGCCTTTTACTAATTTTTGAGGCAGAAACTGTATATAAAACTATTGCAGAATAACTTCTCACTATGCCAGATGTCATGTTAACATAGGATGACTGAGGATAAATTTGAGAAATTTATTATTAGATACTAAGTAGACCTTGTGATGCTGTAGATAGAGCCTCATATTTTGAACTACAAATATTAATGCTAGGTATATTTTCTCAATATCTGAATATTGAGTCTCTATATTGAGCATGGTTTGACTAGGATAATAAATGATCTTTTCATTCCCAGCATCATTGTTTTGCGCAAAAAGGCACTGAGTGATTGATCTATGTCTATCGAATTAATAATGATTGTTTTTCCTTCAAAATATCACATGAATACTAGTGGACTCAAGAGATATTTATTGAGGGCATCAAATTCCTCTTGAAAGTCATTGGCCCATTGATATGTGACACCCTTCTTCATCAATTTAGTGAAGGCTAAACACTTGCCTACTATATTGGCTATGAAACAGAGGATGTAGGACAAGTTTCCTTGAATTCATCTCAACTATTTCATGTTTCAAGGTGGTGAAATTCCAATGATATATTTTTATATTCTCGAGATCAACTTCAATATCGCGATGGAAAACAATAAAACTGAGAATTTTTCTTGAGGTTACCCTAAAAGCACATTTAAAGGGGTTTATCTTTAGATTATTCTATCAAATATTTCTGAATATGGTATCCAAGTTCATCATATTATCAAAATTTTTTCTAGATTTAACCACTAGATCATTAATATAGCATTCAACAAATTTCCCCACAAAGGCTTTGAATATGTGACACATTGAACGTTGGTATGTCGCACCAACATTCTTTAATCCAAATGAAATTACCCAATAGAAAAATATTCCATGAGGGGATCTAAAGGATTTTGATTCGTCATATTATAAGGACATCTAGATTTGGTTGTACCTAGAGTATCCATCCATGTAAGAGAGATCTTTGTAGCCAACTATTGCATCAATCAAGAGTTATGTTATCTGAACTGGGATGTCATCTTTGGGAAAATGACAATTGAGATATCTAAAATCAATAAAAACTATGATTTTCCCATTATTCTTTTTATTGAGAAAATATTGGCTAACCAAATTGGATATATCACCTCTCAGATGAAGTCATCTTTGATAAGCTTGTCGAATTCAACCTCATTTTTGGAGGCCTAAGTCAGGTGTATTCTTCTTGATTTCTGATTATATCCCTGATGGTCTTAGGGAATCCTCAAATGATGGGTGGCCACTTCGGGGTCAAGGACTATCATTTTAGTATAATTCCAAGATAACACATCCCAATGTTGCTTTAAAAGGACGTATACACCTATTTATCTTCATAATTCATGGTCTCACTAATCAAAGTGGTGTATGGATCTTCTTTTGTTATCAAATTTATTTCTATGAGTTTATCCACAGTGGTGGAGACTCCTTCCTAAAATGATGGAGGGGCATCTATGAGGTCTTCCTCTTCATCCACTGCCTCATGTGTTATTTATTCTGCCTCTGATTCTAGGATAGGTGATGGAGTAATATTTTCAGAGCTATGGGAGGTTTCAGTATTTGAAAATCCGGAAGAGGAGGAAACCATCTACAACCCAATTGAAGATGGAGTTTCTTTGATGTTCTGAAGGGAAAATGATCGATTCATAATCTTCATCCCTTCCTTTTTTCATGAGTGTGAAAACTTATTCTATTATATTTGATGAAGTAGAGACTTGTTGAATCTCATGTGATGAAATGAAGACCTCTCCATTTAGTATGTCATCACTTCTTGGTGAGTTAATGATTTCTCTTGTGCTATTAGGTTTAGTTTCCAGAACTGACATTATGGAATCCATTGAATGAGTTCATGGATTTGAGAAAACCCATTAAATTTGATTAATGGGTAGCACATAATATGCACAAAATGATTGAATGGTTTATCTGGGTTCTTTTCTAGACCAATTGGAGAAATGATTCTAGTAACATCATTTTCCATACACCTTTCCCCCCTGATTGATAGAATATCACATCAATATACTAAGATTCAAAAGTTTTGAACAGGGCCATGTCACCGTGCAATGTAATAATTTTATAATTGAAGCAATACTTAAGATATTGGTGGTACGATGAAGGAATGGTCACATGTTAATGTTTTCAAGGTCTTCTCAACAGAATATGAAAAAAATTCCATGTTAGACAACCATGATCTCTGAATGTGATATGAGATCCCAAAACTGAGTTTTGAGCGTAATCTTGTAGAGAGGTTCTTTCTCATTCTTGTCATAACCCTTTAACATCAAATTGGAGGGAGAAACATTGGAATTAGTGAGGCCCAATTAGTGAAGTTTCTGAGTGGGAATATGGTTGTCTCCTGATCCATTATCAATGACGGCTCGTTAGATGTCAATGTAATTAATCTTATTTCTTACTGGTTTTGAGGTTTTTTATGGGATTTTATATCTTTAGGGTTTTTAGTGGTTTTTATGATTTTTATGGGTTTTATACATTTTCATGGGTTTTAGTGTTACATAGTGTTTTGTCTGCTTAATAGGGGTTTTAGCATTTTTTTCATCTTTTTAGAGGTTTTAATTTCATTTCCGTTTTGTAAGGTTTAATTAGGGATTTTTGGGTTTTTTTACATGTTTAGGGTTTTTCGGGCTTTCCTAGGGCTTTCTTTGGGTTTTATGGTGTTTTATTTTTGTAAGGAATATTGAGGGTTTCTAAGGTCTTAGGGTTTTAATTTTTTTTTCCCTTTAGGAATATTTTTAATTTTTTTATGGGTTTAATTTCATTTAGAGTTTTTTAATTTTTTAATGGTTTAAAGTGATTTTAGTAGTTTTTAAGGTTTTTATAGGTTTTAGGGTTTTTAAAGGTTTTTTCCATCTTTAGGGTTTTAGGGTTTTTAGGGTTTCTTCAGTTTTTTATATTTTTTTGGGGTTTTAGGTGTTTTCATGTTTTAAAGGTTTCCTAATGGGTTTTCAAGGTTATTAAAGGGTTTTTAGTTTTTTGGGATGCTTATAGATTTCTTTAGAGGTTTTCGGTTTTTTTTCAGTATTTTGAGGGGTTTTAGGTTCATTTAGGTGTTTTAGGATTTTTATAATTTCTTGGTTTTTTAGGGGTTTTAATATTTTTTAAAATTTTAATGTTTTCTTAGGGTTTTTTAGGCTTCCTTATATATTTTTATTTTTAAGGATTTTAAGTAATTTTTAATTATTTTTAAGGTTATTTGGGTTTTATGGATTTTGAGTGATTTTATTGTGTCTCTGGTTTTTATTATTTTCTTAGATTTTTATGGATTTATTGTTTTCTAGAGTTTTCAAACATTTTTAAGGGTTTATAAGATTTTAATAATATTTAGTTTTTTTTTGATTTTTTATGGGGTTTTAGGGTTTTTATTGTTTTTAGGGGGTTTTATGGTTTCTAGTGGTTTTAGGGGTTTTAGTTTCTTTTGGTGTTTATCTCATTTTTAGGTATTTTATGAGTTTTATGTATTTTTAGGTTTTATAGGTTTTCTTAAGATATTTTGGGTTTTTTTATATTTTTAGGGATTTTAGATCCTTTTAGTATTTTTTTTTGTTTTTAATGTTCTTTGGAATTTTTATGGTTTTAATGGTTATTATTTTTTTTATAGATTTTTATGCTTTTAATAATTTTTTTGGGGTTTTTAGGATTTTTTTGGTTTTAGGGTTTTATGGATGTTGCGGATTTTCAGGTTTTTAATGGTTTTTGGGTTTTTGTGTCTTTTTTGGAGTTTTATCATTTTCATTTAGTTTTTCAGGTTTTAATAATTTTTTAGAGTTTTTTGGGTTTTAATGTATTTTTATAGTTATAAGTGGGTTTTATAGATTTTATGGGATTTTATGGGATTTTATGTGTTTTAGGGGTTTTATGGTCTTTAAGGGTTTTTGGAGTTTACGTTTTTCTGGGGTTTTAGAGTTTTTCAGGTTTTTAGATGTTTTTATTTTTTAAAAATCTTAATGTTTTTTTATTTTTAATAGGTATTTTTTCTTTTTTTAGGGATTCTTTTGGATTTTTAGGATTTTGAAGGGTTTTCAAAGAATTTTTTTTTTTTTGGGAATTTAGGGTTTTTCGGGGTTTTTTTTTGTATTTAAGAATTTCTATTAATTTTTACGATTTTAAGTATTTTAAAAGATATTTTATGTTTTTAGGGTTTTAAGTGGTTTTTAGAGTATTTAGTGGGGTTTATGGTTTTTATGGGTTTTTAGAGGTTTTTAATGTTTTTAGGGATTTTATGGGTTTTAGGAGTTTTTTGTTTTTTAGGGTCTCTTTAGTGTTTTATTGGATTTTAAAAAAAAATTGGGTTTTTAGGGGTTTTACGTGCTTTTATGCTTTTAAGGATTTATTTGGATTTTTTTAGGGTTTTTAGTGTTTTTTATGTTATTTGTGATTTTTATGTATTTTTGAAATTTTTATGGTTTATTGGGTTTTTAGTTATTTTTAATGTTTTAGTGGTTTTCGGGTTTTTAGAGTGTTTATGTTTTTTTGTATTTTTTATGTGGTTTAAGTTTTTTAATTTTTTTAAATGGTTTTTTAGGGTTTTTTAGGTCTTTCTGGTTTTTTTCATTTTTAGGGATTTTCAGTGCTTAGTGAGAATTTTTCTGGTTATAAAGAGTTTTTAGAGATTTTTAGGACTTTTAGGGGTTTTTGGGTTTCTAGGATTTTATATGGATTCTATAAATTTTTACAGTGCTTAGGGGTTTTACGCATTTTTAAGATTGTAAGGTTTTCATAGGGGTTTCTGTGTTTTTCTAGTTTTTTACATTTTCTGGGATTTTTATGGATTTTTGATGATTTTTATGGGTTTTAGTATTTGTTAAGTTTTTTAGGGTTTGGGGGGTTTTTTATTTTTATTTTGGGTTTTATGGGTTTTTTTGAGTTTTTTATGTGTTTTAAGGATTTTTATAGTTTTTTGATTTTTTAGGGGTTTAAAGGTTGTTTAGAGTTTTCAGTGGTGTTTTAGGGTTTTATGTATTATAAGGGGTTTTTATGATTTTTTGGTTTTTTATGGTTTTTTGTGTTTTTAAATTTTTTTGGGGTTTTTAGGGTATTTAGACGTTTTTAGGTTTCTTATAGGTCTTAAGTGTTTTCGGTTTTTAAGGTTTTCTTTATGGTTTTTTAGGGTTTTTAGGGTTTTATCATTTTTAGGGATATTTCGGTAATTTTTTTTATTATTTTTAGGGACATTGAGGGTTTTTTGGGTTTTTAAGGTTTTTAGGGGTTTTTAGGTTTTTAATAACTTTTAGGTTTTTTTGGGTTTAAAAGTTTTTTTTATTTTTTTAGGATTTCATAGGATTTTTTCATGGTTTTGGGAATTTTTTTAGGATTTTTTGGTTTTTAGGGTTCTTAGGGATTTTGATGGTGTTTAGAGTTTTTATCTTATTTGGGTTTTTTAATTTAATTAATGATATTAAGTTTTTATTAGGGATATTCATGATTTTGTGGTTTTTTACCTTTTTTGGAATTTTTAGTGTGGATTTGTGGTTTTTTGGGATTTTTGGGGGTTTAGGGATTTTAAGGGTTTTAGGGATTTTGAGTGTTTTTAGGATTTTTTTATTGTATTTATGGGTTTTTGGTTCTTTGGGAGGTTTAGTATTTTTTAATTTTTCAAGGTTTTTATGGGTTTTTATTATTTTAAATTTTTTTTGGGGTTAAAGGCTTTTTAGACTTTTTGGTGAGTGTTTAGTGTTTTAATGGTTTTTATGATATTTATGATTTCAGTGGTTCTTTTGTAGAAATTTATGGATTTTGGGTCTTTTAAGGGGTGTTCAGGGGGTTTTATTTTTTCTTAGGTTTTTATGGTTTTCTAAATGGGTTTTAATGTTTTTAGGGGTTTTACATTTTAGAGGTTTTTTGGAATTTTATATGGGTTTTTAGACATTTTTAGGAATTATGAGGGTTTTATGGTTTTTTTGGGGTTTTTGGGTTTTTATGGTTTTGGGTGTTTATGAATATTTATGTTTTCTATGGTTTTTAGAGTTTTTAACATTTTTAGGGGTTTGAATCGTTTTTAGAAGTTTTATTGTTTTTTATGGATTTTAAGGTGTTTTAGGTTTCTTAATGTTTTTAGGTGTTTAGGGTTTAGATGGGGTTTAGTGATTTAGAGCCTTTTTAGGGGTCTATAGTGGGTTTTTTCATTTTTTGGTTTTTTATGGGTTTTAAATGCTTTTAGGTTTTTAAGGTTTTCTTAGGGTTTTTTATGGTTTTTATGTTTTTTTATGTTTTTAGTTAATTTTTGGGTTTTTAAGTATTTTTATGGTTTTTTGGGTTTTAAAGGATTTTGAGGTGGGTTTATAGTATTTAGAGTTTTAGAATTTTTGGGTTTTATAAAGATTTTAAGTTATTTAAGGTTTTTATTGTTTTATTAGAGTTCTTATGGTTTTATATATTTCTATAAAATTTTAGGGCCTTTTTTGGCAGTTTTGGTTTTTAGGATTTTTTTGTATTTTCATGGTTTTTAGGATTTTTTGTGGTTTTAGGGGTTTTATTGTTTTTTGGGGGGTTTATTTTTTTTTGAGTTTTTTAGGTTTTTAAGGTTTTTAGTTTTTTTAACATTTTTAGTTGTTAAAATGGTTTACACATTTTAGAGATTTAGAGGGTTTTATGGTCTGTATAGGTTTTTATGATTTTTAAACGGTTTTATTGGTTTTATGGGTTTTTTATGATTTTTAGGTTATTTTGGGGTTTTCAATATTCTTTTTTTGGGGGTTTTATGTTTTTAGGTTTTTATTATTTTCCTAGGGTTCTTCAATGATTTTAGGTTTTTACAAATTTTTGTATTTTTATGGAATTTTTTATTTTTATGTTTTTATATTTTTAGGGAAATAGACGGTTTTTATGGGTTTTTGTGTTTTTATAAATTTCTAGGATTTTAGGGATATTAAGTGTTTTGAGTTTTTTATGGTTTTCTTAGGGTTTTGTCAAGGTTTTTATGGTTTTTTATAATTTTTACGGCCTTTTAAGGATTTTTATGGTTTTTAGGGTTTTTTGAGATTTGTAGGGGTTTTTGGGTTTTTAGGTTTTTTATTGTTTCTTGGATAATTAAGGTTTTTTTGTTTTTAGAATTTTTTTATTTTTTTATGCTTTTTATGGGTTTTTAGAATTTTAATGATCTTATAAAGCTTCTTATCATTTTTAGGGGTTTAAAAGGTTTTTAGATTATTTAGTGATGTTTTAGTTTTTTATAGGTTTTGGCGGTTTTTAGGGTTTTATGGGTTTACTGTTTTTAGGGGGTTTTAGGGTTTTTAGTTTTTTTTGGAATTTAAGGTTTTTATTTGTTTTTATGTTTTTATGTTTTTTTAGGATTTTTCATGGTTTTCCGGGGTTTTATGCTTTTTTGGGATTTTAAGGTCTTTTTTAGTATTTTTATGGTTTTTAGGTTTTTAGGTATTCTGAGGGGTTTTACAGTTTCCAAGGATTTTAGGTTTTTTATGTTTATTTTTATGTTTTATATTTTGTTGAGTGTGTTAGGGTTTTATGGGTTTTTAGAGTTTTTTAAAATTTGAAGTGGTTTAAATTGTTTTTAGACATTTTAGTGGTTTGTAGTTATTTTTTATATTTTTAGTGTTTTTAAAGGGTTTTAGGGTTTTTTATAGTTTTTAGGGGTTTTTAGTGTTTTAACGACTTTTATGGGTTTTATAATTTTTTAGGTTTTTAGGGGTTTCAATGTTTTTATGTTTTTATGTTTTCAATAATTTTTTATGGATTTTTAAGTTTTTAGGGATTGTTATATATTTTTTAGTATTTTTATGAATTTTTAGGGTTTTTAGGGATTTTTAGTGTTTTAGGGGTTCTTACGGTTTTATTTTTTTAGGTTTTTTGGGTGATTTTAGGTTTTTTGGGGATGTTATGTTTTTTTACATTTTTAATGATTACTTAGAGTCTTTCAATGTTTTTAGGGTTTTTTATTTTTTTCAAGAATTTTAGCGCCTTTTTAAAAAATTTAAAGTTTTTTTCAATTTAGGGATTTTAGGGTATTTCTGGTTTTTTTTGTTTTAATGGGTTTTTTTATTTTTTAGGGTTTTTAAAGGTTTTAGTGTTTTTAATGATTTTAGGGGTTTAATTTTTTTCCGAGTTTTTAATCTTTTAATGTTTTTATGGGTTTTTATGCATTTATAGTTTTTAGGGGAGTATGGTTTTTTTGGTTTTTATGGGTTTTATGTATTTTTAGGTGTGTTTAGGGTTTTTAGGATCTTTTAGGTTACTTAGGGGTTTCAAGTGTTTGTAGGTTTTTAAGGGTTTCTTAGGATTTTTCATGGGTTTTAGGGGTTTTTAGGTTTTTATGGATTTTTAGGAAATTTTGGGTTTTCTAAGGGTTTTTGAGTATTTTTAGGGTTTCATAATGTTTTTAGGATTTTAATGGTTTTTTTTGTTTTATGGGGGTTTTTTTAGTTTTTATAGTTTTTATGGCTTGTTATTGTTTTTAAACATTTTTATGTGATTAAGGGTTTTAATAGCTTTTAGTGATTTTATAGGGTTTTCAAAGGTTTTAGGGTTTTTAAGGTTTTTAGGGTTCTTATATGTTTTATGGGTTTATAGGTTCTTTTAGTTTTTCTATCATTTATTATCATTTTCAGTGGTGTTAATTATTTTTAAAAAAATTTAGTTTTCTTATGGTTTTTAAGGTTTTTCAGGATATTTTACATTTTATAGATTTTTAGAGATATTTTTAGATTCATATGGGTTCTTAGGGTTTTTTGGGATTTTGAGGGGCTTTAGGGTTTTTAGGGGTTTTTTAGTTGTTTTAACATTTTTTATGTTTTTTAGAGGTATTATGTTTTTTAGAGTTTTAGGGTTTTCATTGGGATTTTATGGTTTTTATGGTTTTTTACTTTTTTAAGTATTTTTAGGGATTTATAAGATTTTTATGGGTTTTAGGGTTTTAGTGATTTTGATGGTTTTTAGGGATTTTTAGGGTTTTATAGTTTTTTGTGTTTAAAGGGGTGTTTATAGATTTTAGATATTTTTAATGGTTTTATGGGTTTTATGGTTTTATAGATTTTAGGGGGTTTTAGCTTTTTTAGGGTTTTCCATGTTTTAAAGGTTTATTTGTTGTTTTATGGGTATTTATGATTTTATGTTTTTATTAGGGGCTTTCTAGGGTTTTAGGGGTTTAAACATTCTTTAGAATTTTTAGTGTTTTTTGTGTTTTTATTTATTTTTATGGGTTTTAGATATTTTTTAGGTTTTTCACATTTTAAGGGTTATTCAATGTTTTTATAATTGTTCAAATTTTAAAATGTTTTATGCTTTTTTATTTTTCTATTGGTTTCATAGGGGGTTTCAGGTTTTTTTGTGTTTTTATACATTTTTAGGGGTTTTAATGTAATTTTTTGGATTTTATGGTTTCTAGGATTTTTAGTGATTTTGTGGGGGCTTAGGGTTGTTATTTTTATGTGATATATGTTTTTTAGGGTTTTTGGGGGATTTATGTTTTTTTTTTGTTTGAAGGGTTTTTAGTTTTATCAATATTTTTCATGATTTTAAAGGTTTTTTTTAGTTTTTAGTTGTTTTATTGGATTTTTTGTGTTTTAATGAATTTATGGGTATTTATGGTATTTAGGTTTTTTTAGGGTTTTTGTGTTTTAGTGTTTTTAGTGTTTTTATGGTTTTAAGTGTTTCTAGGTTTTTAAGGGTTTTTCAAGGTTTTCATGGTTTTTAAGGTATTATTACATTTTTAGGTATTTCAGGGGTTTTCAGGATTTTTATGGGGTTTTAGGGTTTTTAGGGATTTTAGGGTTTTTAAGTTTTTTATGGGTCTTTACGATTTTTAGGGGTTGTTTTGTGTTCTAAAGTTTTAAGCGGGTTTTTGGTTTTTTAGGTTTTTATGTGTTTTTCTATTTTTATAGTTTTATTACGGTTTTATGGTTTCTAGGATTTTTTATGTGTTTATGAATTTTTATGTCTGCTTAAAATTTTGATGGTTGTTCATGGTTTTTATGTATTTTGGGGGTTTTAGGGGTTTTATGTTTTTATGGATTTTTGAGGTTTTAGGGTTTTTTTTGATTTTTTAGGGTTTTTAGGGGTTTTCATAATTTTTTAACATATTGAGGGGTTGAAAGGGTTTTTAGATTCTTTGTGGGTTTTTAGGGTTTTTGGTGTTTCTTGTGTTTTTAAGGATATTAGGGTTTTTATGGACTTTAAGGGTTTTATGGGGTTTTAGGGTTTTTAGTGATTTTTATGTTTTTTACGGGTTTAAAGTGTTTTTAGGTTTTTATGGTTTTCATAGGGTTTTATCTAGGTTTTTGGTTTTTATGTTTTTTGGGATTTTTATCATATTTTTAAGTATTTTAATGGGTTTTTAGGGTTTCTATGGATTTTTAGGATTTAAGGGTTTTAGGGTTTTGATGACTTTTGGATTTTTATGGTTTTTTGAGTTTTTTAAGACTGTATGTTTTTTTAGATTTTTTAACGTTTTTAGGGATATAATTGTTTTAAGATATTTTTGTGTTTTTTTTTTGTTTTATGGGTTTGACAGTTTTTAGGGTTTTAGGGGGTTTAAGAGTTTCTAGATTTTTTAGGGTTTTTACGGTTTGTAGTGTATTTAGTTTTTTAGGGGTTTTATATTTATTTTGGTTTTTATTTTTTTCTTAATATTTTTATATGTTTTTTATATTTTTATTGATTTTGATTGATTTTTTAGGATTTTTATTATCTTTTAGTGTTATTTGGGATTTTGAAGGATTTGGGGATTTTTAGTTTTTTATGGTTTTTTTTGTTTATTGGTTTTTTATCTTTTTACGGTTTTTATGGTTTCAAAGAGTTTTTTAATGATTTTAGGGGTTTAAAGGTTTAATATAGTTTTTAGTGATTTTTAGTGTTTTTATGGGGTTTTGGGGATTTTTAAGGGTTTTAATAGTTTTATGGTTTTTATGGGTTTTTAGGGTTTTATAATTTTTATGTTTTTTGTTGGTTTTATATGTTTTTAGTATTAAAGTCTTTATTAGGGTTTTTAAACTTTTTAGGGTCTTTTACATTATTAGGGTTTTTTGTATATTTATGGGTTTTTTGGAATTTTTAGGGATCTTTAGGGTTTCTATGGGTTATGGAGTTTTTGGATTTTTAGGGTTTAATTTGATTTTTTATAGTTTTTAAGTTTTTTTAGGGTTTCTTATGTTTTTAGGATTTAATGTGTAATTGAGCTTTTATTTTTTTATGGGTTTTATCGTATTTTTGGGTTTTTTATGTTTTTAGGGGTTTTATGGGTTTTTAGTGGGGTTTAGGGTTTTTAGGTTTTTTATATATTTCATGTGTTTTTATGTTATTATGGTTTTCTTAGGGGATTTTAGTGTTTTTAGAGATTTTTTTGGTATTTGTTGTTCATTTTTATGTTTTTTATCATTTTTAGTGTTCTTAGAGATTTTGAGGTGTTTTAGGGTTTTTTAGGTTTTTTCGGGGTGTCTGTTTTTTTGGTATTTACTATTTTTATTTGAGTTTTTTTTGTTTTAATGATTTTTATAGTTTTTTTGTTAATATTTTTTTAAAGGGTTTATAGTGTTTTTATTGGTTTTTTATGTTTTTATGGGTTTTAGGGTTTTTTAAGTTTTTAGTATTTTTATGGTTTTAGGGGATTTTAGGGATTTCATTTTCTTCTTAGAGTTTGTGGAATTTTTTAGGGTTTTTATGAGTTTTAAATGTTTTTAGTTTGTTTATACTTTTCTTATGATTTTTCAAGGATTTTATTATTTTTTATGTTTTCAAGTATTTTTTGGGATTTTGAGAATTTTTAATGGTTTTTTGTTTTTTTTGGGATTTTGAGGGATTTGAGGGGTTTTATGGAATATTTGGGGTTATAGAGGTTTTTTTTTTTAATTTTTTACTGTTTTAATATTTTTAAGATATTTTTTATCATTTCTAGTTGTTAAAAGCAATTTTAGAGTTTTTGGTTGCTTTTAGGTTTTTAATGGGTTTTAATGGTTTTAGGGTATTTTATAGTTCTTATGGGGTTTTAGGTTTTTTAGTATCGTTTAGTGTTTTAGGGGTTTTTAGGGTTTTATGGGGTTTATGTGTTATTAGGTTTTTTAGGTTTCTTAGGGTTTCTTTTGGGTTTTTAGGGTTCTTTACAATTTTAGTTATTTTTAAGGGTTTTTAGGACTTTTTTGGTTTTTTGTATTTTTATGGATTTTGAGGGTTTAAGGGTTTTTTAGGGTTATTGCAGTTTTTAGGGTTTTCAGCATCATCGAGGTTTTTAGGTGGTTTATGTGTTTATAAATTTTTAAGGTTTTATTTGGGTTTTTAGGGTATTTTATGTTGTTATGCCTTTTATGGATTTTTAGGATTTTTTTTGGTTTGGGGGGTTTTAGTGATTTTGGGGGTTTTTTGTGTTTTTTGGTTTTTATATTTTTTAAGGTTTTAGGTTTTTTAAGAGTTTTTTATGTTTTTATGGGATTTTATAGTTTTCAAATGTTTTAGGGTTTTAAAGTGTTTTTAGAGTTTTTATGGGTCTTTCGGGTTTTTAGTGTTTTTAGGGTTTTTGACATTTTTTAGGTTTTTAGGTCTTTGAGTTGTTTTTAGGTTTTAAGGTTTTCTTAGGGTGTTCATGATTTTTATGTTTTTTTTATGATTTATGTGATTTCATGGTTTTTCAATAATTTTATTGTTTTTTGGGGTTTTAGGATTTTGAAGGGTTTTAGATTTTTTAATGTTTTATGATTTTTTAAAGTTTTTGAGTTATTTTATTTTCAGGTGAATAAAGGGTTTTTATAGTTGTTTATCATTTTTAGGGGTTTAAAGTGTTTTTATTGTTTTTAGTGGTTTTCATGGTGTTTTTATGTCTTTTGGGTTTTTTAAGATTTTAGGGGGGTTTATAGTTGTTAGGATTTGTAGAGGTGTTTGGGTTGTTAGATGTTCTTAGGTTTTTAAGTGTTTTTTGGTTTTTGAGGTTTTATTAGGGGATATTTAGTGGTTTTAGGGTTTTTGCATTATTAGTGATTTTTAGGGAATTATAGGATCTTTATGGGTTTTACTGATTATAGGGATTTTAAAATTTTTTAGGGTTTTTATCATTTTTATGGTTTTTTAGGTTTTCTTGGGGTTTTTATTCTGTTTGGGTTTTTTCTGTGGTTATGTTTTAAAAATGTTCTTAGGGTTTTAAAGGGTTTATAGAGTTTTTAGTGGTTTTAGGATTTTTAGGATTTTTAGGGGTTTTATGGGTTTTATCGGTTTTTATGGTTTTTAGGATTTTAGGGTTTTTTATTATTTTTACCATTTTAGGTTTTTTAGAGTTTTATGTGTTCTTAGGTGCTTATGATTTTCTTAGGGGTTTAAAGTGTTTTTAGGTTTTTTATGATATTAGTTATTTTTACGGTTTATGGGTATTATGGTTTATAGGGATTTAGGGTCTTTTTTTGGGTTTTCTAGTGTGTTTCATTTTTTAGGTTTTTGAGTGGTTTTAGGTGTTTTTAGGTTTATTTGGTTTTGTTAGTGGGTTCTCAAGGTTTTTTGTGTTTTTTGGGATTTTTTTGGGATTCTTTAGGATTTTTATGGGTTTTAAGGGATTTTGAGTGATTTATACGGTGTTTAGGGTTTTTAGCATATTTAGGTTTTTTAGAGATTTTAAGTGATTTTAGACTTTTAAGGTTTTCTTATGTTTTTTAGGGATTTAGATGTTTCAAGAAAGTTTTAGGGAAGTTTTTGGTTTCTATGGGTTTTTAGGTTTTTTAGGTATTTTGAAGGGTTTTAGGGGTTTTTTGGGTTTAAGTTGTTTTGTGGTTTTTGGGGGGTTTACAGGATTTTTTGGGTTTTTTTGGGTTTCTTAAGGTCTTTAGTTTCTCTTAATGTTCTTTGGTGTTTGAAGGGTTTAATGTTTTTTTAGATTTTTTAGTGGATTTTTATAGTTTTTATGGTTTTTTAGGGTTATTAATGGTTTTAGGGGGTTTATGGTTTTTACGGGTTTTAGGGTTTTTAGGGTATTATAGGGTTTTCAATGTTTTTTATTTTTAAGGGATTTTATGTGTTTTTAGGATTCAGTGGTTTTCCTAGGTATTTTCAATGTTTTTAGGTTCTTACATGTTTTTAGAGATATTTATGGACTATTTTGGTTTATTATTATATTTAGTTTTTGTACGAAATTAGATGGTTTTTATGGTATTCAACATTTTTTTAGGTTTTTAGGGATTTTAAGTGTTTTGAGATTTTTTGGGTCTTCTTAGGATTTTTTTAGTTGATTGGGTTTTTTAAATTTTAATGAATTTTTAGGGCCTTTTTATGATTTTTTTCTTCTTAGGGTTTTTCAGGATTTTGAGGGTTTTTTGTATTTTTATGTGTGTTTTTTTCAGTTGTTTTGGGTTTTTTGGTTTTCTTGGGGTTTTAGGGTTTTAAAGATCACATAAAGTTTCTTAGTGTTTTAGAGGATTAAAGGGTTTTTAGTGTTTTTAGTGGTTTTTTATGTTTTTATTGGGTTTTACAGTTTTCGAGGGTTTTGGGGGTTTTAGTGGTTTTTATGGGTTTTTGGGTTTTTGGGGTTCTTTATGGTTTTTATATTTTTCAGGATTTCAAGGGTTATTTGTATTTTTAAGTTTTTAAGGATTTCTTATGGTTTTTCAAGGGTTTTAGGGGTTTTCACCTTTTTTGGAATATTTTTAGGGATTTTTTAGTATTTATATAGTTTTCAGTTGTTTGGGGATTTTGATGGGTTTTAGTGTTTTTAGGTGTTTATGTTTTTTCGGTATTATGGTTTTTTTTATTTTTTCAGTGTTTTTATGTTTTTTAGAGTTTTTAAAAAATTTAATGGGTTTAAAGGGTTTTTAGAGTTTTAGTGGGTTTTAGGTTTTTATGTTTTTTTAGGATTTTCAATGCTTATTGGGGTTTTTTTGGATTATAGGGGTTTTAAGGTTTTTATGTATTTTGGGGGTTTTTGAATTTTTAAGATTTTTTGGTGTTTCTATGGTTTTAGGTTTTGATGTTTTTCATAGGGTTATTAAGGTTTTTAGGGTTTTTATTTTTTTAGATATTTTTAAGTATTTTTATATTTTTTTGGGTTTTTAGTGATTATTAGGGTTTTTAGAGGTTTTTAGGGTTTTTTAAGTTTTATGATTTTCTAGGTGTTTCACATTTTCAGGTTTTTATGGATATTAAGTGTTTTAGGGTTTTAGTGTTTAATTAGCATTTTTCATGGTTTTTAGGGTTTTAATGTTTGTTCTGATGTTTAAGGATTTTTTCAGATTTTTATGGTTTTTAGGGTTTTTTATGGATTTTGAGGGTCTGTGATTTTTGGAATTTTTTTCATTTTTATGTTTATTTTTTATTTTTTATGGTTTTATGGTTTTTTAGTGTTTTTAACGTTTGTAGGTCTCTAAATGGTTTTCAGAGTTTTTAGTGTTTTTATGGTTTTTATGGGTTTTTAGGTTCTTAAGGTTTTTAGGGGTTTATGGGTTTTTGGGTTTTTAGGGGTTCTAATGTCTTTAAGGGGTTTTTAGATCTTTAAGAGTTTTTTAGGATTCTTATGGGTTTTATGTTTTTTTAGGTTTATAAGGTTTTCTTAGGTTTTATAAGGGAATTTTATTTTTTTTATTTTTTATGGACTTTTAGGGATTTATAGGATCTTTTTGGTTTTTAAGGGGTTTTAGGGGTTTTTTGGTTTTTTAGGGATTCTAGGGTTTTTATGGATTTTATGGTATTTTGGGTTTTTATGGGGTTTTTTTAATTTTTATGGGTTGTTATAGTTTTTTAGTTTTTTTACTGGTTTAAGGGTTTTTAGAGACCTGAGTGATTTTATAAGGTTTTCAGGGGGTTTTAGTGGTTTTTCGGTTTTTAGGGGTTTTATGGTTTGGTCTTTATGGGTTTCTATCATTTTTATATTTTTAAAAGGTTTTATGTGATTTTAAATTTTTAAACTTATCTTAGGGGTTTTAGGTATTTTATTGATTTTAGTGGGTTTTAGCGTTTTAATGGATTTTTCGGGGTTTTAGGGTTTTTATGGTTTTTATGGTTTTTAGGGGTCTTAGGGTTATTTAGTGTTTTTAGTATCTTTAGGTTTTTAAAATGTTTTATGTGTTTTCATTATTTTAAGGTTTTCTTATGGGTTTTCAGGGTTATTTTTTTTTATAAATGTTTTGGGGTTATAGGAATTTGTAATGATTTTTTATAATTTTTTGGGATTTTAATGATTTTGAGGGTTTTTAGTATTTTTTAGTGTATTTATGGGTTTATCAAATTTTGGGTTTTTGCGTGTTTTAGGGAATTAATGTTTTTTATTGTTTTTAAATGTTTTCATGGATGTACTTTTTTTAGTTTTTTATTGGTTTTATAGGATTTTTTTGTTTTTGTGGTATTTAGGGGTTTTATTGTCTCATCAATCGGGGCATTTTTTGGGGATAAATTCTTCTTTATCAGTGAAAGCATTGCTGTAACATCATAACTCACATCATGTTCACTAACGAAATGATCATATTTATGAATTCTAACAAGATCTCAGACTGTGGTATCAACAAATTTCTTGGTGACTATTGCCATTGGAGTTGCCAAATTATTAATCGGGCCAAGAGAAGCTTTAATATATCATGAAGATGTTTGGAAAGGGGGGATAGCACCCTAAAAAGAAGCTTGGACATGAAGAGAGGTAGTCTCCCCATGAAGTACCTCAGTGAACCAGTTTCCTCTATAAGGATGTCTATATAAAACTTCTACCATATGGTTGGGAAGATCACAGGTCACATATTGAACTAGAGGAACCATTTTTATCATTTAACGAAAGGATAAATTGTGTGAAAACGTCTTATCACCCATTACTATCCATGATTTATCACCTTTTATGGTTATGAAAGGCATTATTTCTATCATCAATAACATTCTAGTAGACTTCCTTTGGGATGCACATTTGGTTGGGAAAAAGCATTGGGTTTCCTAGTCATGAATGGATAGACCCCTGTAGAGGGTGGTATTAATTTCGAAAGTGTTTCGAACACATTGAAAGGTATTCATGCAATGATTACTCAGGTGGTGATTTAAGAGTGTACATTAATGGGAATGTGCATGGAACCTAAATACTGAAGGAGAATGAGGACAACAAGAGGAAACTATTCTACATTATGGCCTTTGATTTTGCCTTATATTTCGTCCATTCAATCGCACACCATGTGGATTGTGGGAAGTGGGGACATATCATTTTGGCACCTTAATTGGTCTAGAACCATTCTCGGGTTTCCAGGGTGTCTAGTCATGGATATCTCTTTCAGATGAAAATAAGCATCCTTCTTTTATCAAAGCTATATTGGATAAAAATCAGTGGGAGGTTCTCAACCTGATTGACATCAACAATGACCCCAAAAGCTGTGTATTCATAATCGATTTGTCATGAAACATATCTTTTAAATATTTTAGATGGGTGATGACCATTGATATTGTTACTGATTCATGGAGAGATACTCTCTAGCAGAACGAGATACCACAGAAGTATAACTTCCTTTTGTAAAGAATTAGGAACCATATAATACCTACTAATGAAAATGTGAAAAGAATGGGTATTAATACTGCATATAAGTGAACCTTATACAAGAACAATTGAGATGAGAGTAAGAATCATCTATTTTTAATGGAGAATGGGTGATTGTGATCTGGGGAATTGTTTTTATTTTATTGGCTTCTCTTCACTAGAGTTATCATGTTTAAAATTTTTTAATTGTTGGATTTATGGTGGGGGGTCGACTTGGAGAAGAAGTCTCGAACTGTGGTTTTTTCACTGTAGGATATTGGATTTATCTAGAATTCCTATAACCTGTCCCATTATGAGGGGAATAGAACCTCATCCAAATTACTAATTTCTAGGATCATAAATATTATTTTGTATGTGGTTCGACTTCTTAATAATTGGCAGGATGCTCTCACCCTCAGGTGAATTTAGGCATCCAACACATGCAGCGTTACAACTCTCAATACTAAGAAAGGTATCTAGATATGTTATATCCCTCACACATATGGATTAAAAATGAATATGGATGGATCATGTAATATGGGTGTAATGATGGTCAGATGTGTGGTTCGTCATTTAAGGGGCACTGTCATTCTCACTTTTGTGACAAAATTTTGTAGTGGTAATTCTTTACAAGACGAATCCATGGATATGTTATCCGGACTCCATCTTTGTAGATAATGAATAATTGATCAATCGGTAATGGAAACTGACTCCCTTATTAACTTTAATTCACTAAAATGTAGAGGTACCACCCCTAAGTCTATCTTTTATGACATTAGATGTTGTACTATTCTAATCACATACTATACAAAGATTATTTACAGTAGGAATTAGGGGAATGGAGTTACTGACCACCTAGACTTTATCCCAACCCCAGGTACTAGTATCAAATATTTTTTAATTGGACATCTTTTTCTAATAAGGTGAAGAATCTGGTGAGATGAGATTCCCTTGGGTTACATTATTTTAGAATGTCATGGCCTTTTACACTATTGTTCATGTTTTGTTTTTGTACCTATTTTGTTTACTCATTTTTTTCAAAACAAATTATGAAGATGATGACAATAATAAAAAAAATATATAAAAATTAGGGATTTTGAGGGGTTTTAGGGTTTTTAAGGGTTTTAGAGTTTTATGGTTTTTAGAGTTTTTTGAACATTTAGTGGTTTAAAGGGTATTTATAGTCTTTTTTCATTTTTATATTTTTTAGGTTTTTTGGATTTTTATGTTTTTTATGGTTTTTAGGGATTTTATTATATTTTTGGGATTGTTTGGGGGTCTAATTGTTTTTAGTTTTCTTGTTTTTCTAAGTTTTTTCAGGGTTTTTATGGGATTTTAATTTTTTATGGATTGTGAGGAATTTTTAGGATTTTTAGGGTTTTTAGAGTTTTAGGGATTTTTAGGTTATTTAAGGTTTTTTAGGATTATTAAGGTTTGTATCATTTTTTTTGGGTATTCAGTGTTTTTTTTGAGATTTTTATGGTTTTATGGTTTTTTAGAGTTTTTAACATTTTTAAGGGTTTAAAGGGTATTTATATTTTTTAGTGTATTTTATGGTTTTTACGGGGTTCCAGAGTTTTTTATGGTTTTAGGGGTTTTTATGGTTTATATGGTTTTAGTGTTTTTAGGGTTTTTAGATTTTTTTATGATTCTTGTAACACCACAAGATTTCATAGTGTGTTATTTCTTCAAAATAATTCTATAACTTTCACTACACGCAACACCGAGTTCAAGCGCACCATGACTTACCAAACTAGCCGTTCAAAAGTGGTTATGAATATTATTAACTGAATTTTGAACTTTATATAATACTTATAATTTTAGAATCCATATTATGAGTTTCATATACATCATGTAAGAACAAATTCATTTTTTTTATAAAAGAAGTATTTTTCCAAAATGCCCTTTTACGGAATTTTAATGGTGACCCCTTTTTAAATCCAATATTTTAGAACTTTTATATATTCAATTTGAATAAATAAATTTATTCTTTAGAATGGGTACATAAAAAATTTACAATGTAACACCCCAAGCTTCCTCGGTACACTTCTCTTTGAATAATACAATAGCGTGTGTTGTATGCAACTTCGAGTTCTAACACACACCACAACCAATCAAACTAGCCGTTATGAATAGTAATACCTACTTTTTGAAATTTAATAAATTTTATCTCTCAAAATGGACTTCATTTTTGGATTCTTAATATCGAATTTATCCTAAGGTTAAATTTTGTTACTTTTCGAATAACTTTTATATTTTGATGAATAGTGAAAATTACTATATTTTAATTAAAAAAACTTTTTTAATCAAAATAATTAATAGTGATAAATTATGAATTTTAGTGGTTTAAAATTATATTTAGAATAAAGTTTTACCATTTAATACAATGTTGGTCATTGTACATAATTTCACAATTAAACCGGACATAAACAAGTATCAATCTTTTGATAGTTATTATATCTTAAAAACACGCTTTTTTGTTTTGACAGCAGCAATTAATTTTAAATTAATTTCTGCCACTTCTATGTATTGAATTTGGAAAAACAGATTCCATATTTGGAATTAGAATGTGAAAATTCTGTAAATAGGTAACTTTTATTTTTAGACATTTTGAATAATTACTTCGGTAAATATTTTATTTACCATGATTAAAGGGTAAATCCAGTAAATAAGGGTTAAAAATAATATTATAATAATAATAAATTACCCTAAAACGTGTCCTAACCATTTTTTTGTATATATTTCCGACCATGGCCATCATTGGGTAGATTTTGGGACCCCATGGAGCCACTTGTAGGGGATAGGGATAGTTTATTTTAATTAAGTTAAAATAAATACAAAAATGACATAAGCATATATCTTTTAGAAAAAAACTTTACATAGGGTTATATATGTTTTATTTTCGACTATAAATATTTATTAGAAAGATAATAGGATTTCCTACAGAATTTTATTTTATTTATAATTTTTAGTCATTAAATAATTTAATTTATTTATGACACAACTGTGATGCACTAATTACCTAATTAATGAAAAATTAGAATAATTGATATTATAATACCCAAATAAATGTTATTTGAGACTTTTTATAAATACCAATAATTTTATAGGTTAATATGATATATTAGTACTTATTTTTTCTAAGTAATAATTCTGTTATGATTTTTTTTAAAATCAATTATTGAATAGTGTCAAAATTGACATAAAAGAGTTTTTAAAACAAATATTATATTATTAATTGATATTAAATTCCTAAAAATATAATGTTTGGCCAATAGAATTATATCATTATATTTTTATCATTAATGGACCACTTTTGAGTCTCTTGTATGTATATAGTATGTTTATTAACCATATAATATAAAAATATAAAAGAGACACTGTAAAAGTGAAACTAATTAACTAAGAGTTAATATTTAAAGATTTGGTTAATATAGTAACCCAAACCTATCTCAATCCTATTGGTTGAGTTTTTTTTGACCTATCCCCACATTAAAATTTAAATAATCCACTTTGTATCCATTAGAAACCAAATATGAATTTATTATAAAATATTATTTCTAGCTTTTCCGAAGGTGCCCCTCACCCCTCTTATAAAAGGGAACTCCCCATCTCATTAATTCACACCTTAAAATACTTTTGGTTCGGCCAAATCCTGACCAAATACTCTCTCAAATTCCCTAAATTCATCCTAGAGGCCTTACTTTAGTCAAAAAGCCATCCTAAGGATCCCTTTTGATCAAATCAAAAGGAAGAACCCGAAGAAGAGGTAACGTCTTCACCACCCTCTTTCAAGTTCCTTTCATCTTCAACTTCTTCTTTCTTGGTTATTTCTATTATAAAATAATAAATCCATTATCTACTATATACTATTGTGTTATTATAAATATGGTACAACCATATTTCAGTATTCTATCCATCCGTTTAATGACATGTCACCATACGTACGTACGTACAGCTTACCGTCTCCACGTTGTGGTGTAATTGTTATTCAATATATTATTATTTAGATGGTTATAATAATGATGTATAATTCATTTAAATAATAAATATAAAATGATAATTATTCTGTATATATGATATAATATCCAATTATATATTATTTTAATATCAAAAGAATGGTATTTTCTCTCGTGCGTACGTGCGGATTACCGTCTCTACGACGCGATGAGATTCATTTCCAAGTTCACCATTCATCGACAACTATAAAAATATATAGTATGTAATATATGACATAATAATTCTACTGGATATATATATATTTATATATATAAGTATTTATGTACTTACATATATCTTATTCACTTACTTCCATCCAATACTATATGAAAACAGAAACAGCGTTTATGCGTACGTACGGACTACCGTCTCCATAAACAGTGTTTTCCATTTCATATATATGTCTATTATACATATTTATATTCTAAATATATATGATATATTTATCATGTTTTATATTATGGAAGTATTTAAATCATGATCTAAGTGATACAATCAAGAGTAACAAGTTAAAACATGTACGATAAAGAAAACAATTATTACCCGAAATGTTAATTTAACATGGAAATTATTATTAAATGGGTAGTATAAAGTCATAACTAAATAATGTATGATATCATAAATATTAATATGTTTCTTTTATAATTTAATAACATACTATGATCTTCGTACAGGAGGTTAAACGTACCCTCGACTAAAGGAAAGTGCAAGGTAAGGGGTTTTCATCTCACTCCTTATTCCCATGAGATTCATGCCATATTGCCACTATTACCTTTTGTGTGGTGTATGTACTGCCCATAATTGTATTCTTTGTGTAATAAAATTTAATTTATGTGTATTTACATATTCATTTTATGATACCTCTTTCATGGGTTGTATGTATCCTAAGTTACCAAATTGGTAAGGGTTAATTCCTCAATCTCATTATTACCTGAGATTGTTTAGGTGTAAGTATTTACTGGGACATTTTTATCATCCAGGTCCATTTTTCATAAAAATGATTTCAAAATGAATATTTTAAGGATTTTGAATGGTACTCTTTATCAAGATCATAATTTCAAATGTTTTAAATATTTATCTTTCTAAATATTTTTAATTAATGTCAATCTTTTCAAAATGATTTTAAGGATTTATTTATATGGACATGAATGTTTTTAAATGATAATTATTTTCAAAAGTTTAAATGTGGTATGGGACACATTGATTCAAAAATATATTTTAAATTAATTCCTTTATAAATTTGTGACTTTTAAATGAATTTACAGAAAGGATATTTCTCTCAAAAAGTTTTACTCATCATTTTCATCTATGTCAGCATCCTTTGATGGATTTTAAGCTTATTTGAAGTTGATTTATTATACAAAATTTCCATTGAAGGTTTTGTGATATGTTTGACTGTGGATGTGTTATTTTCATACCATTCATGGTTTATGGAGAAAGTATTGACATTTCGTATGCTAGTTTTAAAATGAATTTTTATGTTATGTTTAAACCTATTCATATGAGGAATGAATTGGACTTAGTAAGTGACGGGTGGAGCCCGCTATATCTCCTCGATGCATTAGTAGGTCTCATGAGACAAACTAGTGTCTTGGCATGACGCCTTGACAAAATCCTATTTGTAGTCTTGGAATGAGGCCTTGGCTACGTGGTTATGATAGTCTGGCATTATGCATTCCATCATTATGAAAGTGGTTAGTGATATTGCATGTGATTATTCGACTAGTAGAATATCCATGTGAATAAGTAAATGGAATTATTGCATTTTATTTTTTCCATATTATGATGAAGCTCAAGTTTAAAAGGCTTTTTTTAGTTATAAAATGCCTTACAAATGTTTATTATTATTTATAAAAGTTTCCACTGTATTGTTTACCCTTACTGAGCATTTGAGCTCACCCATTTCTATGTTTTATTTTTCCCAGGATTACAAGAAGTGTATTATGATTGATATGCAGGGTTAAGCCAAGGGAATAATGGTGTTCATAAATATTATTTATGTTGTTTTGTATGTCTTAAAGTGTAATGTAACATTCATGTATGTAATCTATTTTCCAAGACTACTAAACTGATCAGTCCATCGAGATTTGATTCCTTGTAATCATGCCAATGTATTAAAATAATACACCGAATCTAGGTAACTGTGGTCGAGGCGTTACAGTTGGTATCAGAGGAAGTTTAGCAATAACCTTGGAATCTAGATTTAGATAAACTCCAACTAGAGCACATAACCCTAAGATAGACATTGAGGATTAATATAGAAGAACTTCCTAGAATTTTGGTATTGTAGATATTTTGTGAGTTTTCCAAGAAATACATCCCTGTCTGGATACGAGCAGGTAGAGGTGGCTCTGGCACAGATGTACCTAGGGGTAAAACCCGAAAACACCGCTTTGAGCTAGACTCGAATGGGAACTGGTGCACAACAATGGGCCTTGTTTCACTCTTGGTTACGACACTCCCAGGGGATATGCTTAGGATAATTCTCATTTTCTTTACAAACCATTATGAAGGGTTTATGAGTATATTCTTCCTCAAAGAAGACATTTTTATGATTATGGATTATATCCATAGACTGTTCAATTTGCGTTAGGTATTTTACAAGTTTGGAATTATTCATTGAAATTCATAAACTGACCTAGTTTATGCTATTGTATAGAAATGGAGCTCAGTAGAAGGAATGTGAACTCCAGTAATATGTATGATCCAAAGAATAAGAAGGATCATATCTTTCTTGGTATTAAGCCATCATTTAGAAGGGAAATAGTCTCCCACGTATTATCATTAAATGAAGAAATAATATCATGTGTTGATAAGATAAGTAAAGAGTTATCTGAGTCCTATGGATTTGAAGGGAAGAAAGAGAAGAAAAGAATGGAAGAGAGAATGATGGATAAAGGGAAGAGGGAAAAGAAAAATTATCCCATATGTGATAACTGTGGGAAGAAACACCCTGGAACTTGCCTGAAGGGAATGAGAGTTTGTTATAAGTCTGGAGAAAAAGGACACCAAGTACGTGACTGCAAGGGTAAGAAAAAGGTTTCAAATGTACAATGCTTCATCTGCAAGGAGTTTGGACACTACGCGAACCAATGTCCCAATTATCAGACTATGTCTCAAATGATGCTATTGGATAATAGTCAAGTTATGATACTACCACACATAAAGAGGAATGACTAGTGTTCTTATGTTGTTAGTTTGGAATTATTTCCTTGAAGTGTTAATCAATGATGTACTAGAAATAAATAAGGATTGTACTGCAGTACTATTTCATTGAGGATTTGAGATTTTATGGTACTAAGAAAAGTGACTCTACAACGAGTTAAACTTTTTTGGAAATTACATGGTTGAAGGAAAGATAAACCTTAATATGGTCCTAATATTTAGGTACTGATTTTGTAATAAGATATGGTTGATTTGCGTAAATTATATTGGATATTCTTGACTCCATTGAAACTGATTAAAGATTTTTATATTCCATCATTTTTGGAGATTACAACATTTTTTGATGGATGAAGTATATCCAGTATTCTATAAGGAATAAGGTATCATGAATGTAATCGATAAGGTTTTATGGTAATTCAGGATGTTTTACTATTTTAAAAGAATACATGATGTAGGTATTTATATGCTATTATGGGGTAAAAACGATCTTCATTGTGTTTAACTTCCTTATAAATTTTGGACTGAAGTATTTTGGATAGTTCTATTTTGTATTATTTTTTTATTTCCATAAAAGGATAACCCGGAGGTCGGGCGGCAACCCGTCACGTCCAGCAAGGCCGCTACACTTGAACCCGCAACCGAAGGGAGACAAGGGTGTATCACCTACCACCGGCCCACGTGATATCCTGGATTAAATAATTTAGTTTTTTTAAAGATTTGGTAGATGAATTATAAATTATTTTTTTGGAACCCTATACGAATAGGATAAATAGAATATTTTATTTACGTTGAATTATCTTTTAGAGTGAAAGATGAGTTTGTGGTAGAAATTAGTTAAAGGATGGAACTCTACTTGTCAAGAATATATTTTTCTTCTTCTCTTATTCTATGAAGAAATTAATTCTTATACTTTATTTTAAGGGATCCTAAAACGAAAAATGTGTTATCCTAATACCCTATGTTTTGTTGAACCGATGGTATTTCAAATCATCATAGATTGATGAATTTATGGACCTCAATTTTACACATGTTTGTGATTAATGATCTCAATCACTACCTATAAAAATTTACGTTTTTCCTCCAATTATATGTCTTTAATTTACACCCATGTTCTCCTAATAGAGATCATAATTTGGTGGTTACCATTTAATTTCTCTTTTCCTCTTATTAAGACTAAATTTTATTAACCCAATTTTTGGTGTGGGTTTTCCCACAAAGATATTTTCTATTTTCAACCTTTTATTGTCGACGAACAATTTCAAATTGCAAGGAAGCAATTTATTGAATGAGGGGAGAATGTAACACCCCAATATTTCATAGTGTGTTATTTCTTCAAAATAATTCAATAACATTCACTACACGCAACACCGAGTTCAAGCGCACCATGACTTACCAAACTAGCCGTTCAAAAGAGGTAATGAATAGTATTAATTGAATTTTGAACTTTATATAATACTTATAATTTTAGAATCCATATTATGAGTTTCTTAGACATTATTTAATAACAAATTAATTTCTTAGATAAAAGAAGTATTTTTCAAAAATGCACTTTTACCGACTTTTAATGGTGAACCCTTTTTAAATCCAATATTTTAAAACTTTTATATATAAAATTTGAATAAATAAATTTATTATTTAGAATGGGGAAATCAAAAATTTACAATTTAACACCCCATGATTCCTCGATATTCTTCTCTTTGAATAATATAGTAGCGTGTGTTGTACGCAACTTCGAGTTCTAACACACACCACAACCAATCAAACTAGCCATTATGAATAGTAATACCTAATTTTTGAAATTTTATAAATTTTATCTCTCAAAATGGACTTCATTTTTGGATTCAGATGATCGAATTTAGCCTAAGGTGAAATTTTGGTACTTTTCGGATAACTTTTATATTTTGATGAATAGTGAAAATTACTATATTTTAATTAAAAACAAATTTTTAAAAAAAAATAATTAATAGTGATAAATTATGAATTTGAGTGGTTTTAAAGTATATTTAGAATATATTTTTACCATTTAATATAGTTTTGGTCATTGGACATAATTTCACAATTAAACCGGACATAAACAAGTATCAATCTTTTGATAGTTATTATAACTTAAAAACACGCGTATTGTTTTGACAGTGGGAATTAATTTTAAATTAATTTCTGCCACTTTTGTGTTTTGAATTTGGAAAAATGGATTCTATATTTGGAATCAGGATTTCCAAATTGTGTAAATACGTAACTTTTATTTTTATACATTTTGAATAATTGCTTCGGTAACTATTTTATTTACCATGGTTAAAGGGTAAATCCGGTAAATAAGGGTTAAAAAATAATATTTTAATAATACTAAATTAACCTAAAACGTGTCCTAACCTTATTTTTGGATACATGTACGACCATGTTCATCTTTGGGTCTATTTTGGGACCCCATGGAGCCACTTGTAGGTTATAGGGACACTTTATTTTAATTAAGTTAAAATAAATACAAAAATGACGTAAGCATATATCTTTTAGAAAAACAATTTTTAGATAGGGTTATATATGTTTTATTTTCGACTATAAATATTAATTATAAATATAAAATTATTTTCTACACAATGGTATTTTATTTATAATTTTTAGACATTATATAATTTAATTTATTTATGACACAATGGTGATTAAGTAATTACCTAATTAATGAAAAATTAGAATAATTGATCTTATAAATACCCAAATAAATGTAATTCGAGACTTTTTATAAATACCAATAATTTTCTAGGTTAATATGACATGTTAGTATTGATTTAATAAACATTTTTCTAAGTAATCATCCTTTTATGATTTTTACAAAAAATTAATTATTGAATAATGTCAAAATTGACATAAAAGAGTTTTTAAAACAAATATTATATTATTAATTGATATTAAATTCCTAAAAATCTATTGTTCATCCAAGAGAATTATATCATGATAGTTTTATCATTAATGGACCACTTGAGGGTCTCTTGGATGTATATAGTAAGTTTATTAACCATATAATATAAAAATAAAAAGAAACATTGAAAAAGTGAAACTAATTAACTAAGAGTTAATACTTAAAGATAAGGTTAATATAGTAACTCAAACCTGTATAAATCCTATTGGTTGAGTTATTTTATACCTATACCCACCTTAACCTTTAAATAATCCACTTTTGAGCCATTATAATCCGAATATGAATTTATTATAAAATAATATTTCTAGCTTTTCCAAAGGTGCCCCTCACCCCTCTTATAAAAGGGTACTCCCCCTTATCATTAATTCACACCTTAAAAGCCTTTTGGTTCGGCCAAAACCTGAACAAATACTCTCTAAACTTCTCTCACTTCATCCTAGAGGAATTAATTTAGTCATAAAGCCAACCTATGGAGTCCTTTCTATCAAATCAAAAGGAAGAACCCAAAAAAGAGGTAACGTCTTCACCACCCTCATTCAAGTTCCTTTCTCGATCAACTTCTTATTTATTTGTTATTTCTATTCTAAAATTATAACTCCAGTATCTACTATATACTATGATGTTATTATAAATATTCTACAACCATAATTCAGTATTCTATCCATCCTTTGAATGACATGTCACCATACATGGGTACGTACGGCTTACCGGCTCCATGTCGTGGTGTAATTGTTATTCAATATATTATTATTTAGATGGTTATAATAATGATGTATAATTCATGTAAATAATAAATATAACATGATAATGATTCTGTATATATGATATACCATCCAATTATATATTATTTTAATATCTAAAGAATGATAGTTTTTCTCGTGCGTACGTACGGATTACAGTCTCCATGACGTGATGAGATTCATTTCCAAGTTCACCATTCATCGATGATTATAAAAATATATAGTATGTAATATATGACATAATAATTCTACTAGAGATATAAATATATTTATATATATAAGTATTTATGTACTTACATATATCTTATTCACTTACTTCCGTCCAATACAATATGAAAACAAAAACATCGTTTATGGGTACGTACGGACTACCATATCCATAAACAGTTTTTTCCATTTCATATATATTTCTATTATACATATTTATATTATAAATATATATGATATATTAATCATTTTTTATATTATTTAAGTATTTAAATCATGATCTAAGTGATATAATCAAGAGTAACAAGTTAAAACACGTACGATAAAGAAAACGATTATTACCCGAAATGTTAATTTAACATGGAAATTATTATTAAATGGGTAGTATAAAGTCATAAATAAATCATGTGTGATATCATAAATATTAATATGGTTCTATTATAATTTAATAACATACTATGATCTTCATACATGAGGTTAAACATACCCTCGATTAAAGGAAAGTGTAAGTTAAGGGGTTTTCATCTCACTCCTTATTCCCGTGAGATTCATGCCATATTGCCACTATTACCTTTTGTTTGGTGTATGTACTTCCAATAATTGTATTCTTTATGTAATACACTTTAATTTATGTTTATTTACATATTCATTGTATGATACCTCTTTTATGGGTTGTATGTTTCGTAAGTTACCAAATTGGTAAGGGTTAATTCCTCAATCTCATTATTACCGAAGATTGTTTATGTGTAAGTATTTACTGGGACATTTTTATCATCCATGTCCATTTTTCATAAAAATGATTTCAAAATGATGATTTTAAGGATTTTGAAAGTTACACTTTATCAAGATCATAATTTCAAATGTTTTAAGGATTTATCTTTCTAAATCTTTTTAATTAATGTCCATGTTTTCAAAATGATTTTAAGGATTTATTTATATGGATATGAATGTTTTGAAATGATAATTATTTTCAAAAGTTTCAAAGTGTTATGGGACACTTTGATTAAAAAATATCTTTTAAATTAATTCCTTTATAAATTTGTGACTTTTAAATGTTTTTACAAAAAGGATATTTCTCTCAAAAAGTTTTACTCATCATTTTCATCTATGTCAACATACATTGATGGATTTTAAGCTTATTTGAAGTTGATTTATTATAAAAAACTTCCATTGAAGGTATTGTGATATGTTTGACTGTGGATGTGTTATTTTATACAATTCATGGTTTATGGAGAAATTATTGACATTTTGTATGCTAGTTTTAATATGAATGTTTATGTTATGTTTAAACCTATTCATATAAGGAATGCATTGGACTTAGTAAGTAACAGGTGGAGCCCGCTATATCTCCTCGATGCATCAGTAGGTTTCATGAGAAAAACTAGTGTCTTGGCATGAGGCCTTGACAAAATCTTATTTTCAGTCTTGGCACGAGGCCTTGGCTACGTGGTTATGATAGTCTGGCATTATGCATTCCATCATTATGAATGTGGTAAGTGATATTTCATGCGATTATTCAACTAGTAGAATATCCAGGTGAATAAGTAAATAGAATTATTTCATTTTATTTTTTCCATATTATGCTGAAGTTGAAGTTTAAAAGTCTTTTTTTTAGTTATACAATGCCTTAAAAATGTTTATGCTTATTTATGAAAGTTTCCGCTGTATTGCTTACCCTTATTGAGCGTTTGAGCTCACCCCTTTCTATGTTTTATTTTTCCCAGGATTTCAAGAAGTGTATTGTGATTGATATAAAGGGTTAAGCTAAGGGAATAATGGCATTCATAAAGATTATTTATGTTGTTTTGTATGTCTTAAAGTGTAATGTAACATTCATGTATGTAATCTATTTTCTAAGACAACTAAACTGATCGGTCTTTCGGGACTTGATTCCTTGTAATCATTCCAATGTATTAAAATAATGCACTGAATATGGGTAACTGGGGTCGGGGTGTTACAATTCTTATTGGTTTTATGTATTTTTAGCTTTTTATGTTTTTCTTATGGTTTTCAGGGTGTTAAGGGTTTTTACGTGTTTATGTATTTTTAGGGGTTATTTAGGATTGTTATGGTTTTCAGGGTTTTTAGGGGGTTTAGGTTTTTTATGGGGTTTAGGGGTTCTTTTATGTTTTGTAGGGTTTTATGGTATTTAATTTTTGTTTAATTGTTTTTGGGGTTTAAAAGGTTTTTATAGTTTTTAGTCAACTTTTAGGGTTTAAGGTGTTTTTAAGGGTTTTATGTTTTTTATGGTCTTTATGGTTTTTAGGGTTTAAAGATATTTTATCATCTTAGATGTTTTCCGAGGATTAAAGTATTTTTATGTTTTTAGGGTTTTCTTAGGGGTTTTCAGGTTTTTTTGGGTTTTTTAAGATTTTAGGGATTTTTTGATTTTAAAGGATTTTAATGTGTTTTTAGGAATTTTTAATGCTTTTGAGGTTTTTTATGGTTTTATGGGTTTTACGGTATTTATGTATTTTTCATGTTTTAAGGATTTTTTTTGTTTTTTAGAATTTTTTGGTTTTTAGTGGTTTTAAAATTTTTAGTTGTTTAAAATGTTTTTAGATTTTTAGTGGTTTTTTAGAGTTTTTATGGGTTTTAGGGGTTTTTATGGGTTTTAGGAATTTTAATGGTTTCAATGATTTTTTTAGGGTTTTTAGGGTTTGTAGTTTCTTAGGGTTTTAAGGGTTTTATGTTTATTTAGGGTTTTAATGTTTTCTTAGGTTTTTTTTCTAGGTTTTAAATGTTTTTTACATATTTTGGGATTTTGATTGATTTTTAGAATTTTTATTATCTTTTAGTGTTTTTTGGGATTTTTAGGTTTGTTTGGATTTTTATGTTTTTATGGTTTTTTTGGTTTTAGTATTTTCTTGAGGTTTTTGGGGGTTTAAGTTTTTTAGAGTTATCTATTTTTTAGTGGTTTTTGTGTTTTTTTTTTGCGGTTTTAGGGATTTTTGAGGTTTTTAAGAGATTTATGGTTATTACAGTTTCTATGGTTTTGGGGTTTTTTTTATTGGGGTGGGTTATGTGTTTTTAGGTTTTTATGGTTTTCTTAGGGGTTTCCAGGGAATTATGGGTTTTTAAATTATCATGTATTTTTAGGTAATTTTTTAAATTTTTGGGTTTTTAAGGATTTTGAGGGATTTTAGGGTTTCTCGATTTTTATGGTTTTTTTATATTTTTGTGGTTTTATTTGATTTTTAGGGTTTTAATGGTTTTTTGTTGTTTTTAAGGTTTTTAGGGATTAAAGAGTTTATTTATTATTTAGTTTTTTAGGGTTTTATGGTCTTTTAGACTATTTAATTGTTTTAGGGGGTTTTATGGTTTTTGGGTTTTAGGGGGTTTTAGGGTTTTTAGGTTTCTTCGATGTTTTAAGTGTTTTTAGGTTCTTAAGATTCTCTTAAGGGTTTTTTAGTGTTTTTAGGGTTTTTTATATTTTTATGTATTTGTAGTTATTTTTTTGGTTTTTTATATTTTTTTACAATTTTTAGGGATTTTGAGGGGTTTTGCGGGTTTTTACGTTTTTCAGGGTTGTATGTTTTTTCAGTGTATAGCATTTTTATTTGAGTTTTTTATGGTTATAAAGGATTTTAGAGTTTTATAACATTTATTGTGGTTTAAAGGGTTTTATATTTTTATTCATTTTTTAGGTTTTTATGGGTTTTAATGTTTTTTTAATGTTTTAGTGGTTTTTATGGTTGTTGTGGATTTTAGGAATTTTATTATCTTTTTTGGGTTTTGTGTTTATTAGGGTTTTTAGAGTTTTAAGTGTTTTTATGCTGTTCAATGTTTTCATAGGGACTTTTAGGGGTTTTATTTTTTTAGGTTTTTAGGTATTTTAAGGGATTCTGAGGAATTTTATGGGTTTTTAGGGTTTTTATGGATTTTGAGGGTTTTTAGGAGTTTTATGGTATTTTTGGGGTATTAGGGTTTTTTGATGTTTTTGGTTATTTAATGTTTTATAGACTTTTTTATTCATTTTTATGTGTTAAAATAGAATTAATTATTTTTTAGTGGGTTTTAGGGTTTTTAATTTTTTTTGTAGTGTTTATAAATTTATGGGGTTTTTAGAATTTTTAGGGCCTTTGAAGATTTTATGTTTTTTAAGGGTCCTATTGGTTTTTAGGTTTTTGATATTTTCTTAGGGTTTCTCGGGATTTTTTGGTTTCATTAAATTTTTAGTGATTTTTAGGGATTTTTAAGGATTTTTATGGTTTTTAGTGTTTTTAAGGATTTGATGGTTTTAGGTTTTTTAGTCTTTTATGGTTTTTAGCATTATTTATATTTTAGGGGTTTTAAGTGTGTTGAGATTTTTATGTTTTTCTTCTGGATTTTTAGGGTTATTATTGTTTTCTATGTTTTTAGGAATTTTTTAGGATTTTAGGGATTTTAGGGTTTTTAGGGATTTTGAGGGTTTTTATGTTTTTTGGGGGATTGTGGTTTTTTCTAAGTTTTTAGGGTTTTTATCTTTTTTTAGAATTTTCATTAAATTTAGGGGTTTAAAAGGTTTTTATTGTTTTTAGTGGCTCTTTAGGGTTTCAAAGTTTTTAGGGTTTATAGGGTTTTTTGGATTTTTTGGTTATTCTGGTTTTTAGGGTTTTTAGGTTTTAAGGTTTTCTTAAGGTTTTCATGATTTTTATTGTTTTTACATTTTTAGGGATTTTTAGGGGTTTTTGGGGGTTTTGGATTTTTATTTTTTTTATAGGTTTTTGGGATTATAGGGGGTGTGATATTTTTAATATTTTTATGATTTTTTGTGTTTTAGGGGTTTTCTTCTGTTTTTTAGGGGATTTAATGTTTTTTTTTGAGTTTTTAGAATTTTTAGGGGTTTAATGGGTTTTTAGAGTTTTTAGTGGTTTTCTAGGGGTTTTATGGTTTTCCAGGGGTTTTAAGGTTTTTAGGGGTTTTTATGGTTTCTAGGGTTTTTAGGGGTTTTTCGGATTTTCTAAGGTTTTATGGGTTTTAAGTGTTTTTATGTTTTTAAGGGTTTGTTATGGTTTTTTAGGGTTTTTGGGATTTTTTAAATTATTCATAAATATTATATTTTTTTAGGATATTTATTGTTTTTAGGGAATTTGAAAATTTTTAGGGTTTTTTGGGTTGTTATGGTTTTTATTGGTTTTTGGTATTTTTTTATTTTTTCAAGTTTTTTTGTGGTTTTGGGGTTTTTTAATTCTTTTAGGGTTTTAATGGAGTTTTATATTTTTTTTAGTGGTTTTACGGTTTTTATTAGTTTTTAGGGTTCTTAAGAGTTTTAGTAGTTTTTATCATTTTTATGATTTTTAGTGATTTTGGGGTTTTTAAAGTATCAGTTTTTTAGTTTCTTTAAGTGAGTTTAGGTTTTTAAGGTTTTCTAAGGGTTATTCATAGTTTTAGGGGTTTTTACGGTTTTAGTGTTTTTTTTATTTTTTTAGATTTTTATGGTTTTTATGGTTCTATAGATTTTGAGGGTTTTATGGTTTCATGTTTTTTAGGTTTTTATAGTTTCTTGGTATTTTAGAGGTTTCTCGAGTTCATAGGGGTTTTAAGGGTTTTTAATGTTCTATAAAAATTTTCGGGATTTAAATGATTTTAGGGTCTTTAGTGGATTTTATGGTTTTTATGGGTTGTTGGGTAATTTTGATTTTTTTTGGAATTTTTATTGTTTTTAAAAAAAATTGAGTTTTTTAGAGGTTTTTAGGAATTTAATCATTTTTTTGTTTTTAGGAATTTTAAGTGTTTTTAGGTTTTTAATGTTTTCTTAGGCTTTTAATATTTTATGGTTTTTACGTTTGTAGGGATTTTGAGGGAGTTTTTATGATTTCTAGAGTTTTTTATTATTTTGTTGGTTTTATGGTTTTTTAGTTTTTTGAGTTTTTAAGGTCATTTTAGAGTTTTTTTACCATTTTAGGGGTTTATATGATTTCTAGAGTTTCTAGTGGGTCTTTAGAGTTTTTAGGTCTTTAGGGGTGTCAAGTGTTTTAGGTTGTTAAGGTTTCCATATTTTTTCGGTTTTAGGGGTTTTTACATTTTTAGGGATTTTTAGTGATTTTTATAATTTTTATCTGTTTTCAACAATGGGGGGATTTAGAGGTTTGTAGGGGGTTTTTTGGGGATTTAGATTTTTTTAGTTTTTTAGGATTTTTACAAATTTTTGAGTTTTTTTATGTTTATATGGATTTAAAGATATTTTTAAATTTTTAGTGGGTTTATCAAAATTTTAATGGTTTTTATGGACTTTATGGTTTTTAGGGGTTTTAGTGTTTTTAGGGTTTTTAGCATCTTTTGGGTTTTATGGTTTTATATATTTTTATGGTTTTAGATATTTTTAGTGTTTTTATGATTTTTTGGTTTTCTTAAGGGTTTTCAATGATTTTATGGTTTTTTACATTTTTTAGGGTTTTAGGGTTTTTTAGTTTTTTATGGGTTTTTAGGGATTTTGTGGGGTTTTGGGGTCTTTTAGAGTTTTCATGGTTTTTTAGTATTTCTAGTGGTTTCTAGGTTTTGTAGGGGTTTTATGTTTTTTTAGTTTTTCTTGGGGTTGATCAGGGTTTTTATGGTTTTTTATGTTTTTAGGGATTATTAGGGTCTTTTTAATATTATTATGTTTTTTTTGGGTTTTTAGGGACTTTGAAGGTTTTAGGGTTCTTAGGGTTTTTAGAGTTTTTATGGTTTATTTAGCTTTTGATATTTTCATTTGATTTTTTAGTGATTATATGTGTTTTTAGAGTTTTTTAATGTATAAAGGGGTTGAAAGGGATTTTATAGTTTTTAGTGGTTTATGGGTTTTTCAGTTTTTAGGGATTTTTTTGTTTCTAGGGATTTTATTATTTTTATGAATTTTAGGTTTTTTGCATTTATTTTTTTAATCATTTTTATGTTTTTAATGTATCTTAAGTGTTTTTAGTCTTTTATGGATTTTTAGACTTATAGGGGAGTTTAGAGAATTTTTTAGGAATTTTATAGTTTTTTAGGTTTTTATGGATTTTGGGGGTTTTAAGGTTTTTGTGCATTTTTAGGGTTTTTATCATTTTTCGGTTTTTTAATGTTTTAAATGTTCTAAGTATTTTATGGGTTTCTTGGGGTTGTTAGGGTATTTTATGTTTTTAGGGATTTAAGGGATTTTTTAATATTTGAATGTTTTTAGGGTTTTCTTGGTCTTTAGGGTTTTTATGGATTTTTTGAATTTTTATAGTTTTTTTCTAGTTTTTTATTATTTTGAAGATTTTTTAGACTTTTTAACGTTTTTGTGTTTAAAAAAAATTTAGTTGTATTTAGAATTTTTATTGGCTTTTAGGCTGTATTAATGTTTTTTGGGGGTTTTTTGGTTTTTTGGTTTTTGAGGTTTTTAGATTTTTTTATGTTTTTAGGGGTTTTGAGTGTTTGTTTTTTGTTTTTTAGGTTTTTTAGGGTTTTTAGGGATTTTAGGGTTTTTTACGTTATTAGGTATTTTAAGGGTTTTTACTATTTAATTCTTCTTTTGGATTTTTAGGGATTTTTATGATTTTTATGATTTTTATTGTTTATATGATTTATAGGGTTTTTGGGATTTTTTATTTTTTATGTTTTTAGGGGTTTTAAGTGTTTTTATGTTTTCAATGTTTTCTTAGTGATTTTTTGGATTTTTATGGTTTTTAATGTGTTTAGTGATTTTTAGGTTGAAAATGGTTCGGGGCTAATAGCCTCCTCAAACATTAATGAAAACAAAAACAAACAGTTATAAGGAGGGTTTACAAGTATGGGGGTGTATCTAACCCTTCATATCAGAGTCCATATAAGAAATACAAAAATACCGGGCAACAAAAGACCACATCGAGCTCCGTTCCTCAATTTCCTTTTTAGAGAGTGCATCTTCCACCGAGTTAGACTCCCTATAGGAATGTGTGGCACATATACTGAGAGTCTAAGAAATATTGAGGCATTCTATCAATTGTGGTAGAAGTCTCCATGGGACTTCCCTAGATTATTTCTTGATGGAATCCACCACAAGTATTGACTCAAACTCAATCCAAAGAGACTTCCACCTAAATTGGGCCAAAAAATTTAACCACCTTCCTAATGGCCCAAAACTCCGCTACATAAGCACATTCATCTCCAATAAAGTGGTAAAATAGACTTTAATGAAGCTATTGCAGGTATAAAAGACACCACCACACCCAAAGGGGCTGGGTGCACCCAACACTACAGCATCCACATTGACCTTTATCCATGATGTAATCGGGGGAATCCATCATATATATTTCAAAACCTACGGCCTCTTCCCCCTACCATCAACCCCAAGTGCACTCAATAAAGGCAGATCATTAACATCATCAGACATCGAACCTGTTTGAATATGAGAAACTACCTTGATTTCCTTGTGGATCATCACCACTACATCAAAAAACGAGAGAGGATGGTGGTTAAAGGCCATGGTGTTTCAAGCAACCCAAATATAGTGAATGATTACTGCAACCCTAGCAAGAATTAGTTTGTAAACCTGTTCACTGAATTTCAGCGTCACCGGGCTGCATATGAACTCGCATATCACACCTTGAATGCCACACTTCATGCCAAAACATTATAGCAGGTAACTCCATAGCTGTATAGAAAACTTGTAGTGGAGTAAAACATGTGATCTGTTCTCCTCAGACTACCCTCAGAGCAAACAAGAAGAGGCAAGGTGCCACCCATCTGTCTTCAGCTGCTCTTAGAGAGGGAGCCTATTTCTCTATAATTTCTGAATCAGCACATAATGAGAATGTGGGATGAAATATGTTCTAAAATTTATCATCCAACATGGGGAGACAATTCCTTGATGGAATTTCAAACGGTAGTAGTCATGAGTATTAAACATGCCCACCATACTAGGCTTAAAAATAAGGGTTCCATTTTCCATGAACAGATATCATTGCATTTAAAAAATAATATGTTCAAGGAGACCAATAGGAATGTCCCCACATTGCTAAAAATGGCAGTAATAGACATGTACCTTAGCTCATGGGGAGTTGTCACAACATCAGAAAGAGGTTTCTCAAGCTATGGGGTTATCCAGCAATTAATAGTCGACTATTTTGACACAATCCACTTTGAATGGGAGATAATATCCTTGTATGAGGATCTTAGAGAATGCCAAACCGACCAAGATAGATATCTAGTGAATCCATCATAAATCTTTCGTGTGAACCTCTTGGGGATAAAATCTAGGACATAATCATGTGTGTTGATCAAGCTCCATGATAAATGCCCCAACAGGGAATCATTAAACCATCTAAGATCCTTAATATCAAGCCCACTCATCTAAATAGGTTTTTTACAATGATTCCAGGCTTCAGAGATCAACTTTCTTTCACTAATGCATCCTGTCTAGGAAAAATTCATGATCCTTGCATTCAAACCTTTAACAAGACTGGTCGACCATCTATAGATAGAAAAAGAATGTAAAAACATGGAGGTGATGACCGAATTGATCAAACATACCCTGGCAGATTGGGAGAGGCACTTTCCATTCAATTTGTCCATCTTTTGGGTAATTTTAGATGAGATTCCCTCTAAGTAGCATCTTTTTTCATTTCCTTAGAATTGAGGGGCAACCATGTATGTGAAGGGGAGTGAGCCTCTCTTCACTCCAAGAGAGCCAACAATGTGGTGCTTCCTTGAAGGGGAGACTTGTTTGCTAAAGAAAATTGAAGATTTATTCCTACTAAAGGTTTTCCCAACGACACTCTCATAATGGAGAAATATCATCTTCACTGAGGATAATGTTTGCTTATTAGCTTTCCCAAACAGAAGAATGTCATCCACATAGAGGAGGGGGGAGGGAACATGGAGGTCTCTCCCTATATTAATTGGTGATTAGAGCCCATCTAGCACCAGGTCAATAATGCAATGGCTCATGTAGTCCTCAAAATTTTCAAATAGAAATTTGGAGAGAGGATCCCCTTGCCAGGCACCATGGGGGAACTGGAAGAAACCCTTTATGGTTCCATTAATGAGAACAGAAATTCTAGAACGATTAAGAATAGTATGAATCTATTTGATATAATTTCTAGGGAAATCATACATTAGAAGAACATAAACTAAAATGTACCACTTTATGGTGTCAAAAGCCTTTGAGATATCAAGTTTTTGAGAAAAACTCCCATGATTCATTTCCTTCTTTATAGTGTTGATACCCTCTGAGGCAATGAAAATGAATATTTGAATGCTTCTCCCATAAATGAATCCAAACTGGTTTGGAGTGATAATGTCCCTCCAAATCTTCCCCAACCTAATGAGAATTATTTTTCTAATAATTTTTCTTATAATCTTAGTAATGGTGTTCCTCATGGAAACTGTCAAAAATTCACCAATCTCAATGGAATTTTCCTTCTTCGGAATTAGGGATATAAAATTGGAATTCAAACCATATATAATTGAACCATAGAGGAAATATTCCATGATATCATTGGTAACATACACGTAAAAAATTTCTCGATAGAAAATGTAGAATTTATTTCAAAGCCTATTCGGTCCCACTGCACACTCCATGTTCAAATAGAAAAGTATAGATTAACTTCCTCCCCAATGGGGGAAACCATTAAAGCCTCATTTTGATGTTAATCAACACATGGTGCTATGGATTCTGAAAAGGATGAAGGGGTCATCCCCATCATCCATGTAAAACCCATGAATATAGTCCACCAAAACCTTATAAATGTATTCCATTGAAGTGAAGGTGTAACCCCCCAACTCGGATAGAATTCAGATTATTATTAAATCAATTCTCTCTATGAAGTTGATGAAAAAACATGGAGTTTCGGTCATCATCCTGCAACCATTTTAAATTGAACTGAGCCTTTGCAAGCCTCTCCATTAGGTCCAGTAACTCATCCATCTTGGAATGTAGATGTAGCTCCCCCCGTAAGGGGTAATGCTGCTTCTGATTTTCAATCGGGCAAGTGGAAACCTGAGATTCAGTAGTCTTGATGTCATCATCCAACCCAAAAAAGGACTTACCACTCCATTCCTTCAAGAGGAACTTGAATTCCCTGAGCTTAAATACCACAAAAAATAGGGGCTGCCAACAAAGGTATTGTTCCACCCTTTGATAACCTCTTTCCTACACCCAAAAATTGTGAACAAAGTATTATTAAATATAAAGTTAATGGGAAAAGACCTGGGATTACCCTCCCTTAACTCAAAAACAAGGGGATTGTGGTCTGAGTTAAACCTTGGAAGAGTGGACATGGAGATAGCTAAAGGGGATCTCCTATCACAGATTTGGGAGAAACCCCTGTCCAGCTTACTGGCTTGTCTACCATTGATATTGTACCTTCCCCATGTGAGTTTTTCTCTAGTAATGGATATCATAGAAAGATCACATTGATCCAAGCATGAAACAAATTCATCTACCGTAGTATATGGAAAATTAGGGCCAACCTTTTCCTCAGGACTCAGGACAATATTAATGTCACCAATGACAATCCAATTATGGGCAATGTACTCATTCATCTAAACCAACTCCCTTCAAATATCCCTTATTCTAATGTATGAATAGGATTCATACACAAAATAATGTGTTAGGGTGGCATCATGGAAGAATATAGTAAGGGAGATCACTTGATGCCTCACATAAATAGAAATAACCTTAACATCATTACGCTTCAAGATCCATAAGGTTTTCATGCCTGTGTCCTCACCATTAGAAGAAACAAGGGAGTACCAAAGGGTATTCCACTTAAATCCATTCCATTTTTCAAATATAATCATGGGTCCAGCTAACCCAATTAGAATTTTCCTATGAGAAAGAAAGTGTCTAAGGGCTATGGTCGTGGGTATATTATCAAGCCCCTAGAAATTCAAAAACAAGATCTTCATTGACGAAGGGTTTTAATAATGGTGGAGGAAGGAGTGCTTACTATCCCCTTACCTTTGTTTCCCTTCATCATGGTGTTACCAGTAGATTTTTTTTTGGGTTCTAGAGAATGATATTTCTCCACTAGATTCTTCTTAGCATAGGTATGCTCTTTGAGTTTTGGACCAATGAAAAGAACATCATCATCCTAGGCCGATTAATCCTCAACCATGTCACTCCAGAAGACCCCAATCAATGGGTTAAATTTATTCAATGTGTAGATGGATTCCTCTGAAGGAACACCGGTCAATTTCCTCACTGTCTTTTCTGAGGTAATCACGGTGAAAGAATTAGTATCCATGTCCATCCCAACAGGGAACCTAGGAATTTCATCCTTGTCTATAGGGGGAACCGGAACCGGTGTGACCCGGAAAATAGTGGTGGGTCGATCAGGTGTGCCCTACCGGCAAGCAGGTGAACCAGCCTCTAGAGTACCCATATATTTTTAGGGGTTTTTAGGGGTTTTATGGGTTTTTAGGGCTTCTAGAGTGTTTTGTGTATTTTGATATATTAGGTATTTTATGTATTTTTTTAGTTTTTAAAAGTTTTTAGGGGTTTAAAGGGGTTTTAGAGTTTTTAATGGTTTAGTCCTTTTTGGGTATTTAGTTTTTTATGGGGTTTAAAGGATTCTATATTTATTTGGGTTTTAGGTTTTTGGGGTTTTTAGGGATTTTAGCATTTTTAGGATTTCAGGGGGGTTTAGGGATTTTAGGGGTGTTAAGTGTTTTTTAGGTTTTTAGGTTTTTAGGTTTTTATTATTCTTGGTATTTTTGTGTTTTTAGGGTTTTAGGGTTTTGGGTGTCACGACCCGTCCCCCGGGGCCCGTGTCGTGACTACCCCAAGCCTGAATTCCATAGGCCAGGGGCTGGCGACTAGCACTGGAAAGGAGTATCTCTATAATGGGAAGGCATTGCCTCTAACCTATATAAACACACAAACCAAGAACACAAAAAGAAGAAACCATGAAGTAAACTATTGTAGTAAAAAATGTACTGGAAGTAAAGGGGCCGGAATACAAGCCCAACTGGAAAGTACAAGTACAACTAAAAGAGAATACAACTCATGGATCATCCACCAATGATCCTAACTAAAGGGTAGGTACAACTCACGAACATTAGTCACTGTGTCATGTCTCGTAAAATGGTCCACCTCTGAGCACTGTCTGGTCCTATCCCCCTCATCCTCGATCAACGTTGGTCATCATATGGGAAAGAAATAATAAGGTGTGGGAGAAGCCCATACAGGGGTGAGTATAAAAATACCCAGTAGGGACACCGAGACCCTCGAAGTTCTCCCAGAGTTCCAAAAAGAAAAAAAATCAAGACCTCAACCACAAAGCACAGAGTAGTAGTCATCAACTCTAATTAGGTATATTCCCATACATATACCTAAGTTATCAAGATATACTCATCTCATACATGAGGGAAGAATACCACAAAGGTAAAACCACAAATGTAACACCACGAAGGTAAAAGTACCACACAGATAACACCGTGAATCTAATACCACAAAGGTAAAGTACCACATAGGTATCACCACAAAGATAACAACACGAAGGTGAGGGTACCACAAAGGTAAAAGTACCACATAGGTATCAACATGAGGATAAAACCACGAAGGTGAAGCTACCACAAAGGTAACACCATGAAGGTAGAAGACTCAACTCACAATAGGTATATAATTAAGGCACATAAGTACAGATGATTAGTAGAGAATCTTGATCATCAATTTATCGAGAGGCACTGCTGCTGATTATACAAAGTCTGACCCACACAGGATCAATAGGTACTAACCCCCGCTGACCCACATAGGATCTGACCCACACAGGATTGGTATGAACTGACCCACACAAAATTGCAGAGCACTGACCCACACAGTATCACTGAGCGTTGACCCACACAGGATCTGACCTACACAGGATTGATATGCGCTAACCCACAAAGAATTGATGAGCGCTGACCCACACAGGATTTGATCCAAACATGATCAGTACTGACCCACATAGGATTTCTCAGTACTAACCTCTGTTTGATCTGTCTCCAACCTCCGCCTCACTACCAGCCACTTGATTCCCACTCATAAGAAGTTTTGTAGAATCACTTCTCAATCCATCGGTCATGCCTCAACCACCAAGAAGATCTAATAAGAAGTGTTCCAAAGGACCACCATGTCTTAAGGGTTCCATCGGAATAGATGACTCATCTACCAGATGATAGATCTATAAGTTATAGGAATTTTAGTGCCCAGGGACCAATTGGATTCAGGTATGATCAAACTCGGCCAAACTCCTACTTTATCTGAATCTTTTATTGAGTATCTCAAAAAGGACCGCCTCATCGTAAGTGTTTTGGGGTTGAATATGGTTTGTCAAACAGATGCCCAGTTTTTTAGTTACACCCCCTTCTATGAAACGGGGGTGATCGCACCTTGGTCAGCCCCGGCTCGGTCAGGCCCGCTGGAATATGTCAAAGGGATTTCTTCCCAAGAGGGATCCTAATGCCACTGATGGTGTGTTGAACTGACACCCGGTTCATCAGTTATGTGTGTTTCTTTATTTGGGGACTGATTTGGTCTGTGCCTGGTCCGACTCGGTTAGGCTGGCCCGACGTAATGGGTCCTGGGATTTACCTGACCCCGCTCAGGTCCTGCCTGCTAAGGGTCAGCCAGGTTCACTTGGTCCAGCCCATCAGGGTCATCCCGGTTCAGTTCGTGGGACCCGGCCATGGTTGGCCTGACCCATCAGGGGGGATCGACCCAACTTTTTTGGCCCATTGGGCCGCAGGTTCGACCCGAACCACATCTATCCGGGTCTGACAGGAGCCAGACCGGTCTTCCTAGCTGGCCCCACCGGTGCAGGGTCGTTTCAACCAACCAGTGGGGCGCTGCCCCACCGCGTAATGGTCGGCCGGTTTTTCTGATTAGGGATCTGCCAACCCGGAACGGCGTGGGACACACCGCCCTCCACCTACCGCGGCTTCGAGTTGCGCCCTCCTCTAGGGGCACACAATGACGCGTCGCTCCGTCTCCGTGTTCTGCAGCCGGCTTGAGCTGGCCACCTTCCTCACCTGTCGTGGCTTCAACTGCGGCCCTTTTCCACCTATGGCGCGTGACATCGTGTCGCACCTCCTCATGGTCAGCTGGTACCGACCACTCTGCTAACAACCATGGAATAGTGCCACAACCTCCACCTGGGGTGCGCGACAGCACTCCGCCTCTATCGTGGCTGGCCTGTGCTGTCGCGCCGGCGGTCTTCCACAGAGAACACATAGGTAAACAAGGTAGCGAAGGGTCTGTGCCATGTTTGTTTGTCCCACTCCCTCTATGTTATCTTGAAAAAATGAGGGAAGAAAATAGGATTCAACAATCATTTGAAATTATAACAAAATAATAACCTACCTCAAAATCGTTGGAGGGCCTCCACACTCAAGGAAGAGTCGGTGTTCGTCGTTCGATGTCGATCATCAACGCCTGCTGGAACTAGCTCTATCCTCCAAGTGGTTGGTGCTTTGGCACTCTACCAGGACATCACCACTTGGTGAATCCATTCCAATACATCTCCCCAAGCTCCATATATATAGGATAGGGGGAGGGTATGTAACGCAATGAAATTTATGGGTGTTCATTTTATAGAAACCTTCCAAATTCCAACGGCGCTGTTACAAAGGATTTGAGGAGTCAATCCATTTAATGGATTTATACATCATTTTTCCCGCCACTTCTGCTAGTCCCTTGGAGGAAAATAAAGAAAAAAATAAAATAACAAAGTTATTTCATTATTCATTTAAAAATTTCAAAATCTAAATTCTTCCCCAAACTTACTGTGGTTAATGTGAAGCCTCCCTTAAGCGGAACTCAGTACTATAGATTCAACAGTGCCATCAGATTTTTAATCCAAACACCGGTTCAAAATATAGAAAATGTATCCCACACGTTTACTGAACCTACCTTAAAAAAGATCAGAAATTCATTATGGGCACACCGAGCCTCAAAATCGTGCACCGTCAATTTTCACAGACTCGTAATAATTCCATATATTTAAAAAAACATGGAAAATCTAGGTCTTTACATTCTATCCACCATAGGTATTTTACTCCCTAAAATTCACAATGTAGACTAAGGAAACAAATGGGGGTACTGAGCACAAATCTAAGCCTCCTACTCCAATGTGCTCTCCTAGAGGTTCTTGTGCTGCCATCAAATGCGCACCAGCGAAATTGACCACCCACGAAGGACCCGCTAATGTCAATCCTCAATCTCCACTGTATCCTCTGTAAATTTTTCCCCATCATCAAAGTCTTTCTCTCCATGGTCGAGGATGTGAGATGGGTCATGCATGTATCTCCTCAGCTGCGATACGTGGAATATGTCATGCATCCTCTCCAAATACGGTGGAAGTTCCAAGATATATGCCACCTCTCCAAACCTCCAAAGAATCAGAAAATCTCTAATAAACCTTGGTGAGAGTTTTTTTCCTCAGCCAAATCTCTGCAAACCTCATCAAGGTCAGACCCATAGGAAGACATGGTCCCCCTCCTCAAACTCCAAGAGCCTCCTTCTTCTGTAAACATAAGTCTTCTGTCTACTTTGTTCAATCATTATATACTCCTGGATGATCTGTAACTTTTCATTGGTATCCCGTACCAACTCAGGACCCATAAGTGCTGACTCCCCTGGGTCTGTACAACATATAGTTGATCTACAAGGTCGATCGTATAAGTCCTATAATGGTGACATACTGATGGTGGAGTGATAGCTATTGTTGTATGTGAACACCACCAAGGGAAATTAATCCTCCCAACTGCAGCCAAAATATAGGATGCAAGCACTTAGAATGTCCTCTAGTGTATGTATGGTCTGCTCCATCTGAACATCCGTTTGGGGATGAAAGGAAGTGATCAAATGTATCTGAGTCCCAAAAACCGGATGTAATCCCTTCCAAAACTGGGATATAAAATTTGTGTCACGGTTAGAGACGATCATTTATGGCACCCCACGAAGCCGTACAATATCATGTATGTAGAGGCGTCCCAAGCCCTCTATTGATCCATTCTCTTAGATTGGTATGAATTGGGAAACGTGGTGAGTCGTTCAATGATCAGCCGGATGATATCATGTCCCTTAGACGTACGTGGAAGCCCTGTCACAAAGTCCATGGAGATAACATCCCACTTCCACTCTGGCACCTCTAGTGGTTGCGCTAAGCCTACTGGGACCTGATGATCATCCTTCACTTGCTGATAAGTGAGGCATCATGAAAAAAGTCTCCTACTACCTTCTTCAACCCTAGCCACCAATGCTAACGCCGGAGGTCCTGGTACATCTTCTCCACACCAGGATGTACCGCCAGAAGGGTTGTATGAAACTCCCTCAACACCTCATCCCATAGCGCCACTGGTACCATGGTGCATCCTCTAAAGTTGATGATGTGCTCCCCACCTTCAAAAAATCCATCAAGTTCCTATACTGTGGATATATGATCACATTGCGCCTCATAGTTATAGTCCCTAAGTTATGCCTCCTGAACACACTGAAGATGTGGGGGAGTTAAATTCATAGACTGGAGGTAATCTTCTCCATCTCTATCAACAGAGGATATCTGCAATGTGGCTAGCTTCTCGGTCGCCTCACTCAGTAGTTGTAAACCAGAGCTCAGGCTAAGTGCATCTGCCACTATGTTCCCCTTCCTTGGACTATAGACTATCTCAAATTCATAATCCTAGATGAACTCAAGCCAACATCGATGTCTCAAGATCAGGTCCAATGAGAAGATATACCTGAGACACTTGTGATCCGAGTAAATAGTAAATTGTTCATCCATCAAGTAGTGTCGCCACATATTCAAGGCAAAGACCACTGCTTCTTACTCCACGTTATGATTTGTGTATTTCTTCTCATTCTATCTCAGCTGCTAAGATCAATACATGATCATTCCTTGCTCCAATATCAGGAAAAATCCATGTCTGGTCCCTGATGCGTCACAGTAGACTACAAACCCAATGCCCTCTTTTGGTAGCCTCAAGATGGGGGCACTCTTCAGCCTCTGCCTAAGCTCCTTAGAACTATGCTGACATCTCTACCTCCACATGAAGGGTTTTACCCTCTTCGTCAACGCTGAAAAGGGTGCCACAACTCTGGAAAAGTTGGGTACAAATCTTCAGTAGTACCCATCCAACCCCAGGAAACTCTGCACCTCGGTCACACTCTTGGGTGGATCCCAAGCAATCACATCCTCTGTCTTTTCTGAATCCACTGAAACTCAAGACTCTGACATAATGTGTCCTAGGAAGTGAACCTCCCATATCTATAACTTGAACTTCAAGAGCTTACCATAAACTTGGTGTTCTCGGAATGTACCCAGAACTATCTACAGATGATAGGCATTCTCCTTCTCTGTCACTGAGTACACCAAGATGTCATCGATGAAGACCACCACAAAGCGGTCGACGTATGGATGGAATATCATGTTCATTAGTCCCATGAACACTGTCGGGGAATTAGTCACATTTAATGAAATAACCAAGAACTCATAGTGGCCATATCAATATCTGAAGGTCATATTTTTCACATCCTCATCTCGTACCCTAAGCTGATGATAGCCCGATCTGAGGTCTATCTTCAAAAACCAACGAGCTCCCTTCAACTGATTGAAAATATCTTCAATCCTTGGAAGTGGATACTAGTTCTTCACAATCACTATGTTCAGGTTATGATAGTCAACACAGAGTCTCAAACTCCCATAAGCCTTCTTGGAGAATAAAATTGGGGCTGCCCATGGAGAAACACTTGGACTTATAAACCCCTTCCTCTACAAGTCCTCCTACTATAACCGTAACTCACAAAGCTCCACGGGGGCCATTCGATATACTTGTGTAGATATTAGTGCCATCCTAGGGTACAAGTCGATGTAAATTTCTACCTCTCTACGTTGAGGTAGTCTTGGAACATCATCAGGAATGACATCGCTATACTGGTTCACCACTATAGGATAACTCAGACTCTCATAATCAACTGCTCCAAGGATAAGGTTATCCAACTGATGAGTGATCGGCTACACCCTCCTCTTGGTAAGTCCATATTGTGCTGAAAGTGTTCCCTTCTAGTCGGTAAAAAAATAGGTCCCATCCTAGTGGAAACACCAAACTTTGCACCTAATACAGTCAATCTAAGCATGGACTGTGGATAACCATTCCATACCCAAGATGACATCGTAAGGACTTGACGCTACAACTAGGAGATCCCAGCCAAATCTCTCTCCTCCAAGAGTAATCTCAAATTTTCGTAAAAAATGTGTAATTGGTAAATCCTCTCTTGTAGGAGTATATATCCATAAAGATCAAGTCAATGGATCCATCAGAATCTCCAAGCTCCGAATGAGGGTCGTGAAAAAAAAAGAGTGACTGGAACCTCTATCTATAAGTACTGCAGTTAAGGTGGAGTAGACAAAAATCATACCTCTAATCTTATCTGGAGATTTGTGGTTGTAGGCCTCATCTTCCTGGAGATGAGCTCATCCATGTCCTCCTTCTCCCTATGGTCGAGGTAAACCACCTGGAGGTGGTGACGGTAGATCCCTGAAACGCCGCCCACCGCTTGATGCACGACCAGTTCCTCTGACATGAACGCCACCCTGGGTAACTCCTCACGCGAACCTCTACCTCTACCTTGGAGGTCCCTTGAACATTTGTTGGTCGTCCATACGGTGGCTCAGGCAGTCGTGAACCATGTGACCCTGCCCACCATATGAGTAGCACTGCCTGATCCTCAACTATCCTCCCCTGTCCCGTCATCCCCTCACCACCAACCCTATATCCTGAGGTATCCCACCAATATTTCTGGCTCTCTTGGGCCCCCATGTCATATGTCTACAACATGTGGTGGATGATTCCACTACCTGACATCCAGTGGTGGCTCTCATTTTTGGTGCCTGCTCAGCTAGGAATATATGTACCAATAGTGCTCACTCTAGCACCCCATCCTACGTCGGAATTCTAACTGATATCATTGATTCTATGATCTCCCATCGGAGACCCTGATCAAAGGTTCAAGCCCTGAAGAGAGGGTCTTGTATTATATCGGTGGAGTAGCGGGAGAGAAATGTGAACCTCACTGAGTACTGGGCCACGATCATGCTGCTCTACTGTAAGTGCAACAACTCTTATATATGCACTGAGCATAGAGTCATTGGGATTAAATATACCCTGGAATGGTCCTGGATGTCCGCCCAGGTGAGTTTCTCCTCGTCGTGCATCCATATTGTTAGACTCCACCATCTCCCAGCTGCTCCTAGGAAGAGACTGGCAGCTAGGATCACCATCAGATCAGCTGGTGTCCCAACTAAGAGAAAAAATCTAGCCACAACCTCTAGCCAGTCATCAACCGCCTATGGATCCATCTCGCCTAGGCACCTCAGATCTCTCTATCACTGAAACTCGTGCAATGAACTCAGATGGCATGCACCCACTGCTGGTGGTTCTACTTGTGCACCACCTGATGGTACTATCGTCGTAAGAGGGCCATGCACCAAAGGATCATCACTCATGGGGCCGTCATCGTGAACTCTATTGGGAATACTACCTGGCTACCTACATGGAGGCATCCTAAAAGAGAACAGGTACACCATGGTCAATAATTTATACCTGTTGAGCTGACTCAAAGAAATCATAAGAAAAAATTTTCAAAAACACACATGATTAGTGTTTTCATGCCTGAGTCAGAAATCAGAATTTGGGGTCTTGGTGTATGGATATGTCGGCTACCACACCAACACTGGATTCCCCAAATTGAAAACTACACTCATACCACTTAATACTATTTCCACAGAGAAAAGATCAGTGTCCTAGTTCTTGAGTAGAACCAAATCTTTAAAAACCACTTTGTGACGACCTGTCCCCTGGGGTCCATGTCGTGACTACCCCAAGCCCACCTTCTATAGGCCAGGGGATTGAGACTAGCACCGAAAGGGCATATCTCTATAATGGGAAGGAATTGCATTTAACCTGTATAAACACACAAACTGAGAACGGAAGAAGAAGCAACCATGATGTAAACTGCAGTAGTGAAAAGTGTACTAAAAGTAAAGGGGCCGATATACAAGCCCAAATGGAAAGTACAAGTATAACTGAAAGAGAATACAGATCTTGGATCATTAACTAAGGATCCTAACTGAAGGTTAGGTATAACTCATGAACAATAGTCACTACGTCATGTCTCTTCAAATGGTCCACCTCTGAGCATCGTCCGATCTTGGCCCCCTCAGCCTTGATCAATGTTGTCTGTCGTCTACACAAGACACAACAAGGTGATGGAAAAGCCCGTGTAGTGGTGAGTATAAAAATACTCAGTAGGGACCCCAAGACCCCGGAAGGTCTCCCTGAGTTCCAAAATGGAAAAACACAAAGCAATACCTCAACCACAAAACACAGATCCATAGTCATCAACTCTACTTAGCTATATACCCAAACATATACCTAAGTTATCAATATATACTCGTCTTATAAATGAGGGAAGAATAACACAAAGATAACACCACGAAGGTAAGACCACGAAGGTAAAAGTACCACACAGATGAAACGACGAAGATAACACCATCACCACGAAGATAACACAACGAAGGTGAAGGTAGTACAAAGGTAAAAGTACCACACATGTATCACCATGAGGATAACACCACGAAGGTGAAGGTACAACAAAGGTAAAAGACTGATCTCAAACCAGGTATATAAGTAAGGCACATAATTACAGATGATTAGTCGAGAATCTAGATCATCCATTCTATCAAGAGGCACTACTGCTGATTATAAAGAGTCTGACCCACACTAGATCGATAAGTATTAACCCCCGTTGACCCACACAGAATCTGACCCACATAGGATTGTTGAGCGCTGACCCACACAAGATCTAACACATAGAGGATCGGTATATGCTGACCCACATAGGATTGCTGAGTGCTGAACCACACAGGATCTGACCCACACATGATTGGTGCTGACCCACACAAGATTGCTCGGTAATCACCTCAGTGTGATTTGTCTCAAACCTCCACCTCACTACCAGCCACTGGATTCCCGCTCATAGCACATTTTAGAGAACTTCTTCTCAATACCTCAGTCATGCCTCAACCTCCATGAAGTTCCAAAAATAATTGTTCCAAAGGATCGCTATGTCGTAAGGGTTCCATCGCAATAAACGGCGCGTCAATCGGACTCCCGGTCTGTATGTTATAGGAATTTTAGTGTCGAGGTCCCCGTTGGATTCGGGTTCGATCCAACCCAGCCAAACTCAAAATTTCTATTAATATCTTGTGGAGTATCTCAAAAAGTACTTCCTTATCATAAGGGTTCTGGTGCTGCAGACGGTTTGTCAAATGGATGTCTGGTCTATTAGTTACACCCTTTTTTGTGAAATGGGGGTGATCACACCTCGGTTAGACCCAGCTTGGGAGGGCCCCCAGAATATGGAAAAAGGACCGCTTCACACTAGGGATCCCAAAACCACTGACAACATGTCAAAAATACACATGGTTGCTCTGTTACGGTCATTTCTTTATTCGGGGACTGGTTGGGTATGGGCCCGGTCCGACTCGGTAAGGCCCGCCCGACGCAACGGGTCTCGGGAACTACTTGACACATCTCGGATTCGGCCTGCTAAGGGTTAGCCTGGTTCAATGGGTCCAGCCAATCGTGGTCGGCCCGATTCGGTTCGTGGGCCTGGGCCGCGGTTGGCCTGGCCCATCGGGTGGTGCTCGGCCCAATCGTGTTGGACCACTGGGCCACAGGTTCGACCCAACCTGCAAGTGAGTTCGTCCCATTGGGCCGCAGGTCCGTCCGTCTTTCCTGGCACATGGGTCTAGCCCGCTCAGCTGGCCCGCGTCTGGCCCTGTCCTCCAGAAGGCGGTCCGGTCTTCCCAGCTAGCCCCACGGGTGCGGGGCCATTTCAGCCAACCGGTGGTTCACTGCCCCACCACGTAACAATCCGTCATTTTGGCTGACCTGGGATCTTCCAACCCAGTGCGGCACAGGCTGCACCGCTCTCCACCTAGTACGACGTCAAGTCACGGCCTCCTCCAGTGGTGCGTGATGGCGTGCCGATCCGCCTCCTCCTTCCGCGACCGACTCGAGCCGACCACCTTCTTCACCTACTGTGGATTTGGCCACGGACCTTGTCCACCGGTGGCGCACGACAGTGCAATGCACCACCCCCATGGTCGGCCAGTGCCAATTTCTATACTAACCGCCGCGTTATAGTGTCGCGGTCTCTTCCTGTAGTACTTGATGGCGCACCTCATCCATCAAGGCCAGCCGGTGCCACTGTGCCAGCACTCTTCCATGGATAACACAAGGGTAAAAAAGATATAGGAGGGTCCAAGCCATGTTATTCTAGCCCACTCCCTACAAGTTAGATTGAAAACATGAAGGATGAAAATAGGATTCAACAATAACTTGAAATTATAACAAAATAAATCCCTACCTCAATATCGTTGGAGAGCCTCCGCGCTCAAGGAAGAGACGATGTTCTTCGTTCTATGTCGTTTTTCACCGCCCACTGGAACTGGATCCTTCCTCTAACTGGTTAGTGTCATGGAACTCTACCAGGACTCCGTCGCTAGGTGAAAATGTGCCAATACATCTCCTCAAGCTCCATATATATAAAAGAGGAGGAGGGTATGTAACCCATGTGGAATTTATGGGGGTTCATTTAATAGGAACTTTCCTAATTCCAATGATGCTATTACAAAGGATTTGAGGAGTCAAGACATTTAATGGCTTGACACGCCATTTGTCCCGCCACTGCTGCTTTTCCGTTGGAGGAAAATAATGTAAGAAAATAAAATAACAATGTTATTTTATTATTCTTTTAAAATGTCCAAAATCTAAATTTTTATCCAGACTTACTGCAGTCAAAGTGAATCCTCCCTTAAACAAATCTTGGCACTATAGATTCAACGGTGCCCTCATATTTTTAATCCAAGCACCGGTTCAAAAGATAGAAAATTCAACCCATGCGTTTACTGAATGTACCTTAAAAAAGGTTTTGAAATTCATTCTGGGCACACCAGGCCTCAGAATCATGGGCCGTCAATTTTCGCGGACTTGTAATAATTGCATATAATTAAAACAATTACATGGAAAATCTGGGTCTTTGTGTTGGGGGTTTTAGGAATTTTATCATTTTTAGGATTTTATGGTTTTTAGTGCTTTTATGGTTATTAGGGTTTTTATTATTTTTGGGGTTTTATGATTTTATTAGTATTTTTAGGGTTTTTAGTGTTTTTTCCATTTTTATAGATTTTATATGATTTTTATGATTTTATATTGTTTTGAGGCGTTTTAGTGTTTTTGGGTTTTTATGCATTTTTGGTTTTTTAGTTTTTTTGAGCTTTTAGGGTTTTTTATGTTTTTTTTATTTTTTTTATAAGTTTTCATAGTTTAAAGGGGTTTTTTAGTTTTTAATGGGTTTTAGGGTTTTCAGTTTTTTTTATGATTTTTAGTGTTTTTTTGGGTTTTTTCTGTGTTTTAAGTGTTTTTAGGTTTTACGGTTTTCTTAGAGTTTAACAGGGGTTTTGGGGGTTTTATTTTTTAGTTATTTTAAGGGATTTTTTGTGTTTTTAAATGGTTTTTAGGATTTTTTGTTATTTTTATGGTTTTTAATGTTTTTAGGGGTTTTAGGGTTTTATTGTTTTTTATTTTTTTGTGATTTTTTTATTTTTTAATGGTTTTAAAGGTTTTTATATTTTTTATCATTTTTAGTGGTTAAAATGGTTTTTAGTGTTTTTAGTGTATTTAGGGTTTTTATAGGTTTTTAGGGTTTTTAACTTCTTTAGGGGTTTTATTTTTTTAGGTTCTTTATAATTTTTTATGTTTTTAGGGGTTTTAAGTGTTTTTTGGTTTTTAAGGTTTTCTTATAGTTTTTTATTATTTTTAGATTTTTTACATTGTTTGGGATTTTTGGGATTTTTTTAGGATTTATATGGCGTTGTTAGGGGTTTTATGGATTTTGAGGGTTTTTAGGGATTTTGGGGTTTAATCATTTTTAGTATCTTGATGTATTTTAATGGTTTTTTGTTTTTATATTTTTCTTAGGGTTATATAGGGAATTTATGGTTTTTGTCATTTTTAGTGATTCTTAGGGTTTTTTATGTTTTTTTCATTTTTACGATTTTTATGGATTATATGGATTTTTCGGTTATTTAGGATGTTAATGTTTTTTAGGGGTCATAGGGTTTTTTTTATTTTAGTGTTTTAAGGGGTTTTAGATTATTTTATAATTTTTAGGGTTTTAAAGGATTTCTAATGATTTAGTTGATTTTTAGTATTTTTTTGGGTTTTTGGTTTTTATAAGGTTTTTAGAGGTTTTTGGGTTTTTGGATTTTAGGATTTTTTAGGATTTTAAAGGTTTTTATCATTTTTTAGGTTTTTTATAGATTTTTTGTCTTTTTAGGGTTTTAAGGACTTGTATGGGGTTTCATGGTTTTTTGGGTTTTTTTATGTTTTTAGGGATTTTTAAGGCTATTAAGTTTTTTACATATTTTTAGGGTTCTTAGGTATTTTTATGGTTTTAGGGTTTTAATGGTCTTTATGGTTTTTGTTGTTTTTTGGGTTTTTATGGTTTTTCTGAGTTTTTTATGGTTTTTATGAGTTATTTATATTTTCTATGGTTTCTAGAGTTTTTAATGTTTCTAATGGTTTGAAGGGGCTTTAGGGTTTTTAGTGGTATTTGGGGTATTTGGGGTATTTAGGTTTATCGGGGTTTTTATTTGTTTAGTGGTTTTTTTGGTTTTTCTAGGCCTTTTTATGGGTTTTAAAATTTTTTTTAGGGATTTAATGTTTTTTGGGTTATTAAGGTTTCACTAGGGTTATTCAGGGTTTTTAGGGTTTTCATGTTTTATGGAATTTGTTATCCTTTTAGGGTTTTTATGGTTTTTAGGTTTTCAATAGATTTTAAGGGTTTTTAAGGGTTTATTGGGTTTATAGGGATTTTAGGAATTTTATGGTTTTTAGAATTTTATGGTTTTTAGGGGTTTTATGTTTTTTTAGGGTTTGAATGTTTTATTTGGGTTTTTTGGGTTTTTAATTTTTTTTGGGTTTTTTATTTTTTTAGGGATTTCTAGGTATTTTTTCTTTATTTTTATGGTTTTATAGGATTTTTAGTGATTTTGAGGGTTTTTAGGTTTTTAAAGTGTTATTATGGTGTTGTATTTTTAATGATTTTTCTGTTTTTAGGGTTATTAAGATTTTTTATACTATTTAATGTTTTATGGGTTTGATGGGTTTTTAGAGTTTTTAGTGGTTTTTAGGGTTTTATTGATTTTTAATGTTCTTAGGGGTTTTTATTGTTTTTAGGGGTTTTAGGGTTCTTTTGTCCTTTTAGGGTTTTTATCATTTTTTAGTTTGGGGGGGGGTTTAAGTGTTTTTAGGTTTTTAAGGTTTTCATAGTGTTTTCAGGGGTTTAGGGGTTTTTATGTTTTTATGGATTTCTCATGGATTTATTAGGATTTTAATGGTTTTAGGGGTTTTAGGGAATTTAAGGGTTTTTAGGGGTTTTTAGGGTTTTAGGCCTTTTAGGGTTTATAGTTTTTTTTATGGTTTTAAGTATTTTTATGATTTTAATGTTTTCTCAGGTATTTTAAAGGTTTTTAGTTTTTTATGCTTCTAGGTATTTTTAGGTATTTTAATGGTTTTTATGATTTCATTAGGGATTTCGAGTGTTATAGGGGTTTTTGGGTTTTAGGGTTTTTCTGGGGTTTTTGGGTTTTTTAGTCTTTTAGAGATTCTATGTTTTTTAGTGATTTTAATGTTTTTAGGGGTTTAAATGGTTTCTAGATTTTTTAGTTATTTTTAAGGGGTTTTTTGTGTTTTTTGTGTTTTTGAAGATTTTTGTGAGTTTTATGGTTTTTAATGAGTTTTATGGATTTTAGGGTTTTTGGTGTTTTTAGGCTTTTAGTGTTTTATGTGTTTTTAGGTTTTTATGGTTTTTAGGGTTTTCATAGTTTTTTTCCGGGTTGTACGGGTTTTTACATTTATAGGTATTTAAGTGAATTTTTAGGATATTAAAGTTTTTTAGTATTTTTAGGGATTTTGAGCTTTTTTATGGTTTTTATGGTTTTTTGGGTTTTTGGTGTTTCTTTGATTTTTTTTGGGTTTTATAGTTTTTTATATTTTTTAATGTTTTCTTGGGATTGAAGGATTTTTATAGCTTTTAGTGGTTTATAAGGTTTCAGTGATTTTTAGGGTTTTTAAAGATTTTTATTGTATTTTGTCATTTCTAGCGGTTTTATATTCTTTTAGGGGTTTTAGAATTTTTTTAGGTTCTTCTTTGATTTATGTGTTCTAGGTTCTTAGGGTTTTATTATGGGTTTTCACAATTTTTATTGTATTTTATGTTTTGTGGTATTTTTTTGAGTTTTTTAGGATTTTTATCTATTTTTTAGAGTTTTAGGGATTTTGAGGGTTTTTAGGGTTTTGGATATTTTTAGGGGTGTTTCATTTTTTTGGTTTTTAGGGGTTTGAAGTGTTTTTAGGATTTTAATATTTTCTTTGGTTTTTCATGGTTTTTAAGGTTTTTAATGTTTCTAGGTATTTGAGGGAATTCTTATGTTTTTATGGAATTTATGAGTTTAAGGGTTTTGAGGGTTTTAGGGATTTATGGTTAATTGGGGGTCTTAGGGGTTTATTGAGTTTTTAGGGTTTTTATGGTCTTTTTTAATTTTTTTAGGAATTTAATGGGTTTTCGATTTTTTTAGTAGTTTTTTATGATTTTTAAGGGTTTTTGGGGTCTCTTAATGTTTTAGTGGTTTTTTCGGGGGGGGGGGGGGGGGGGGGGGGGGTTAGTGTTTTAGATTTTTTAGGATTTTTTGGTTTTTTAGGTATTTATGATTTTATTTGGGGTTTTTAGGGTTTTTATAGTTTTTACGGTTTTAGGTATTTTTGAGTATTTTTAGGATTTTTTTGGTTTTATGTGTTTCCGGGATTTTATGTGTCTTTGGAGTTTTAGGGGTTTTATGAGTTTTTTTGGGTTTTATGAGATTTTTTAGGTTTCTTAGGTTTTTTTAAAGTTCTTTAAAATTTTAGGGGTTTAAAGGGGTTTTAGAGTTTTTAGTGGGATTTTAGGGTTATTATGGTTTTTCAAAGTTTTTAATTTTTTTAGGGTTTTTATGGTTTTTAGGGTTTGTAGGGATTTTTGGAGTATTAGCGATTTTTATGTTTTTTTGGGGTTTTATGTGTTTTTGTTTTAAATGTATTCTCAGTTTTTTAGGGGTTTTACATTTTGATTGATTTTTAGGGATTTTCTAGTATTTTATGGGTTTTTTGGATATAGGAATTTTGAGGGTTTTTAGGGGTTTTTAGGGATTTTATAGTTTTTTATGTTTTTAGAGGTATTAAGTGTTTTTTTTATTTTTATGGTTTTCTTGGGTTTTTCCTGATTTTTAGGGTTTTTTTATTTTTAGGGATTTTTAGGGTTTTTTTAGTATTTTTATGTTTTTATGGGTTTTTAGATTTTTTTACGGTTTTTATGTTTTTTATGTATTTTAGGGTTTTTATGGTTTTGGTTGGATTTTAGGGGTTTTTTGAGTTCTTAGGGTTTTAAATATTTTTAGTGTTTTTAATGTTTTTAGGGGTTTAAAGGGTGTTTGGAGTTTTTAGTGATTGTTTTGGGATACAATGGCTTTTTCTAAATTTTAAGGGTTTTACAGTTTTTAGGGTTTTTAAGTATTTTAGGGCTTTTAGCATTTTTTTGGTTTTTAAGGGTTTCAAGTATTTTTAGGGTTTTATGGTCTCCTTTTTACATGGTTTTTTTGTTTTTTTACATTTTTAAGGATATTTAGAGTTTTTTAGGTTTTCTATGGTTTTTTATGGTATTAGGGATTTTGAGTATTTTTTGCGTTTTTTGGGAGTTTTATGAGTTTTATGATTTTTTTGGGTTTTTACAGTTTATTTTTTTTGATTTTTTTATGGGTTTTATGTTTTTTTATATTTTTTCCATTTTAGGGGTTTAAATGGTATTTAGGATTTGTAGTGGCTTCTGGGTTTTTATGGATTTTTATTTTTTTAGGGGTTTTATGGTTTTTAGGAAGTTTAGGTTTTTAGGGTTCTAGGGTTTTAGGGTCTTTAAGGTATTTAGCATTTTTTAGTGCTCCATGGGTTTTAATTGTTTTTATGTTATTATGGTTATGTCTGGATTTTCATTTTTTATATATTTTTTGACATTATTATGAATTTTTATATATTTTTTATATTTTTTAATGTTTTTATGGTTTTTAGGGATTTTGAGAGTTTTTTGGGTTTTTATGGTTTTTAGTGTCTTAGAGGTTTTTAGGGGTTCTATGTTTTGTTAGGTTTTTAAGGGTTTTTACGGGGTTTTAGGGTTTTTAGGGGTATTTTATGTTTTTATATATTTGTATGGTTGTTAGGATTTCTATTGATTTTAGGTATTTTAGAGATTTTGAGTTTTAAAGATTTTTTGGGTTTTTAGGGTTTTTATTGTTTTTTGTGTTTTTTGGGTTTTAATGTTTTTTTTTATATTTTTATAATGTTGTTAGGGTTTTAAAGGACTTTTGGGGTTTTAGTGGGTTTTATTATTATTATGAGTTTTAGGGGTTTTAGGTATATTTACGGTTTTTTAGATTTTATGGAATTGTTTGTTTTTTTATGTTTTTAGCATTTTTAGGTTTTTTAGGGGTTTAAAATATTTTTAGATTTTGAATGTTTTCTTACGGGTTTTCAGGGTTTTAGGGATATTTACATTTTTAGTATTTTTAGGGATTCTTTAGAAATATTATTGTTTTTAGGGTTTTTTTGGGATTTTGTGGTTTCTTAGGGTTTTAGATTTTTCACAATTTTGTTGGTTTTTAGGGGTTATTTTAGATTTTAGGGTTTTTAAGGTTTTTAGTGTTTTTAAAAAAAATTAGGGATTTTAAGGGGTTTTGGAGTTTTTTATTTTTACGTGTTTTATGGGTTTTAGGGTTTTTAAAGTTTTTATGGGTTTTCATTATTTAAGGGGTTTTTTGGGCTTTTAGGGTTTTTTTTAATTTTTTTAGGTTTTTAAGGGTTTTAATTATTTTTTTGTCTTTAAGTATTTATTAGGGTTTTTCATGGTTTTTAGATATTTTTTTATAGGGATTTTAGGTATTTTTAAGTATTTTTATGGTTTTTAGGGTTTTATGCATTTTAAGGGTTTTTATGTTTTTTAGTGTTTTAAAGGGTTTTTAGCATTTTTTATGTTTTTTGTTATTTTTTTCTATTTTTTGGATTTTATGGTTTTCTAAGTATTTTTTAGTGTTTTATGGTATTTTTTATATTTTTAAGGATTTTTTTGGTTATTTTAGAATTTTTATGGTCTTTAGTGGTTTTTAGAGTTCTTGAGGGTTTTACGGTTTTTTGGGGATTTAGGGTTTTATGGTTCTTTGGAGGTTTTAGTGTTTTATTGTTTTCATTAGGGGTTTTAAGAATTTTTTTAAAAATTTAATGTTTTAGGGGTTTAAAGGGTTTTATAGTTTTTAGATGTTTTAGGGTTTTTAGTGGTTTCTTTATTTTCTAATGCATTTAGAGGTTGTATGGTTTTTATGGGGTTTCTGAGTTTTTATCCTTTTAGTATTTTAACGTGTTTATGTGTTTTAGGTTTTAAGTTTTTCTTTGTATGATCAGGTTTTTTATATTTTATTCAATTTTCTGGATTGTAGGGAATTTTTAGGATTTTTAGGGTATTTTTGTATTTTTGGGAGTTGACGGATTTTTGGGTTTTTATGGTTTTTATAGTTTTTTGGTGTTTAATTTTTTTTAGAGTTTTATAATTTTTTTTAGGTTTTTTAGATATTATAACGTTTTTTATTGTTTAAAGGGGTTTTAGAGTTTTTTTCGGTTTTATGGTTTTTTCGGGTTTTAGGGGTTCTTTAGGGTATTAGGTTTTTTTGGTGTTTAGGAACTTTTTAGTGTTTTTAGCTTTTGTGAGGGTTTTTAGGGGTTTTAAGTGTTTTTCAGGGTTTTAGGTGTTTTAAAATTTTTAGTGATTTTAATGGATTTTTTATGATCTTTACGAATTTTTATGGATTTTAGAAATTTTGATGATTTTTTAAAGTTTTCTGATTCTTCAGAATTTTATTATTTTTTAGGTTCTTCAGGGGTTTTAAGTGTTTATATATATTTATGTTTTTTTATGGGTTTTAATGATTTTTTGGGTTTTTAGGTTTTTAGGGACGTTTAACCCTTTTTAGGAGTTTTATGGGTTTTTTTAGCATTTAGGGATTTGTGGGTTTTTAGTGTTTTTTTGGGTTTCAAGGGTTTTACGACTTTTTTTGGGTTTTGGGGGTTTTTTAGTTATTCAGGTAATTAATTTTTTTGGAGTTTTTTTAACTTTTTTGTATTTAAAGGGTTTTATAGTTTTTAGTAGGGTGTTAAGGTTTTTAGGGTTTTTAATGTTTATCGGTTTTTATGGTTTTTAGGGGTTTTAGGGTATTTAGTGTTTTTTTAGAGTTTTTAGAATTTTAGTATTTTTAGGGGGTTTACGTGTTTTTAGATTTTTAAGGTTTTCTTGGGGGTTTTTAGGGGTTATATGGTTTTTATATTAGTAGGTATTTTTGGTTTCATATTATGATTTTAATGGTTTTTTGGTTTTCATGGATTTTGAGGGGTTTTAGGGTTTTAGGGTTTTTAGTTTTTTGGGGTTTTATGTGATTTAGGGTTTTATTGTTTTAATAGGGTATTCAGGGTTTTTAAGGGTTTTTATGTTTTTACAGAATTTTAGGGATATTTTGGAGTTTTAGACATTTTTAGGGTTTTTTTGAATTTTGAGGGGTTTTAGGGGGATTTTGTGTTTTTATGGTTTTTTTGTGGTCTTATGGTTTTCTTTGAGAGTTTTATTATTTTTATTGTTTTTAAGTATTAAAAATATTTCCTGGGTTTAAAGGGTTATTATATTTTTTTTGTGGGTTTTTAGGGTTTTTATGGGTTTTTAAGTTTTTTAGTGGTTTTTATGTGTTTAGGGTTTTTAGTATTTTTTATGTTCCTCAGGGTTTTATGTTTTTTTTATGTTTTTTAGGTTTTCTTAATGGATTTTTTGTTTCTTAGGGTTTTTTATGTTTTGAGGGTTATTTATGGTTTTTATGGTTTTTTAGGATTTGTATGATTTTTTTGTTCTTTGGGATTTATTTGAGTTTCTTTGGTTTTAAGGTATTTTAGAGTTTTTAGTTTTTTTAGGAGTTTAATAGGTTTTTAGAGAGTTTAGTGGGTTTCTGTGTTTTTTAGGGTGTTTGAGTTTTTATGTTTTTAGGGGTTTTCATGGTTTTTAGGTATTTTAGATTTGTTAGGTTCTTTTAGGAGAAGATATGGAAGATTACCACCTCATGTTGCAGGGACTAATACCACACAATTTAACATCATGTGAAAGCATCATCCAATCTATATGACTTTAAAATATAGGATACACCAAATGAAATTCAAAAGGATACTCCCACTGAGGTAATCCCCTATCCATTCTTGAAGGAGGTGGTTATCTTCCATATCTTATCCTTGTTGCACTGGCCTTTTCTGCTGTCATCCTCCTCCTTATCCACCATTAGAGAGGGGAGAGAGCATGATTCTCTGTATCTACCGCTCCCTCTTGTTTATCACATCGAGAATGGATCACATGGGATTAGAGATTAATGGTGATCATACACTACTGGAATTTGAGGTATTTGCAACGAGATATTTGTGATAGGGGCCCATCGCAAATGAGATTTTGCAACGGGGTCCCGTCACACATAGCCTATTGCAGAAAATGCCATTGCAAATAGTATTTTTTATGACGGACCCATCGCAAAAATATTATTTGCGACAGGAAATTGTCCCATTTCAAACAATTCTCTGATTATATTATATTATATATATATATATATATATACTTTTTGTGATGAACCTGTCGCAAATAGTTTTGTAAAAAATATATATATACTATTTGCGATGGGGTCCCATCACAACAGGTCCTGTCGCAAATACTAAATAAAATAAAAAATATATATTTAATAAAATTACGATTAATGAAAAAATAATATTAATATTATTAAAATAAAAAAAATAAAATTACTAAAATTATCAATATTCACAAAAAATATACAAAAATCATAAAATATTATTATTAGTAGTAGTAAAATAAATAAACATTAAAAATATAATACTAATAATAAATAATAAAATATTGAAATATTATAAATAAAAAAATAAAAAATAAAAATAAATTATGCAATATTCACTCCAATATAAAAGAAATAAACTATAAATAGTTCATATTACAAAAAATCTTGAATTCAGATGTTTTTAACATTACAAAAAAATCACCAGGGGGTAGTCTTCTGGAGGAGGTGGAGAATCTGATGGAGATGGTGGAGAAAACTCCATCCCTAAACTACAAGTCAGACAATGCGTGTACTCCATATTCTCGTGTTGTTGTTGCTGCCATTGACACATATCCTCCTCATGCTACTTCTGCTGCTGCTACTGATACCATCAACGCATATCCTCCTCATACTGCTGCTGCTGCTGACGCATCTCTTCCTATTCCTTCTATAAACTCTCTATTATCTCACTCTGAGCTCGCAACTGCTCCTGAGACTATGAGCTAGAAGATGATGTCTCTCCATGAGCTCCTCTCGAGATGGATGCCTACATTGCAACAGTACAATAATAATTCCTAGGAGTCAAATGACATTCGATATCAACTACTCGGCCCTTCTCGAAGCCATGCTGGGTCACCCGTATCCATGCCGCCTCATCAAAATGGTGGGCACTGGTATGATCAATTGTCTCAGTCTGAGTCTCAGCCAATGTCTGAGAGGTCATGGCATCATATGACTCTTTTAATTCCATTTTCAAATTAATATAGTGAAAATATTATATGTAGTTAATTTTCAAACTGAAAAAATAATAATACCGACCACAATATGAAGCTGGAGATCACCTCTAGTCTCTCCAGTAGCTGGATCACTGTACATCCTCCGATAAACATCATACTCCATAATATCGGGATCCTCGACTTCCTATATGAATATAAAATAAACTATTAATATTTAATGTTACATAAAATATTTAAAAAAGATATTTACCAGATTCTCTCTATGCGTACTGAATGTACCAATACCGGCTCGATACGTCACCTCCTGTCCCTCCCGGTTCTGCCGACCCAATGAAGATATCATGTGAAATCCACCACTCATCTAGTGTGAACATAATCCATCCCATACATAAGATTAAATGTACTCTGGTCGGTGAGCTCTAAACAACTCATAAAATATTGTCACTCCTACTTTCTTAATGGTTGTCCTTCTCAAATTGTACAAAAACTAACGAAAAAAGTCACGCATAAACACCTCTCATTCCATGCGGATAGCGTCATGCATGCTATCATTGATGGGATACCATAAACCCTACAGATAATTTATAATATCAATTTATTAATGTAATAAATTTCAAAATAAATATTATTTATTTATGTACCAGCCAAGGATTGAACATGTCGAGCTTCACATCAATGGAAATATGTTCCCATCTGATCCATGGATGAGAAAAAAATTGCATAAGATAGTGCTCTCGTATCCAATAGCTACATGTGAACAACTGTGAAAAAAGAATAAATAATAAAACAATTAGTATATAAATAAATTAATGAAATCTAACTAAAATACACCGGTTACCATACATCTGTGTGCGTAGATCGAATCCAAGATGTGGACGCCCTCATGGATAGGGTCAAGAGTCATAAGTCACGCAAGAACATGACCCCTCCATGTACCCCTTGAATTTCCAATAGGAAAAGGGATAGATGATCCCAAATCGTCCTCATCCAAATGAATCTCAGCCTCCTCCATCTCACTAAATAGATCAGGGTCCATCTGAAACAAAAAATGATTTTTTTTAGTAGATAGTTGAAAATAACTATTATATATAGATATATTTTAGTTATGATTATAACCATCATTTAACTTTGTCAATGTTCACCTCCATCATCATCTTAATATCTGACGATGACAATGTCTTCATATTTCTCCTTGGCATCATCAATATCCATATGAGTTTCAGTTTCATCATATCTTTCCATTTCAAATTCTTTTGTAACATCATTAAGCTGATCATCATCATCAACCCTTAATTGTGGGGTGTCTCATCGAAATTCATGTCTCTGTGAAAAAGATGGATTTTGGGTAGTCTCTTGAAAATTTTCAATTCCTTCCACTTCACCAAAACCACATTTAGTTTGAGTGAATGGGTTTTCCATAAATTTCATTTCTATTATGCTCCACTAATCACTCAGGTTCTTGAAGTAGCACAATACATTGCGTAATAAATTTGATGTTCTTTTTAATCCAGTAAAAATGGTTCTTTTAATTCAAGAATAATTTTATATTTAATATTGATGATTCCATGAGTCAGATGAACATGAAAGCCTCTCTCAGTATCTAACCACCAACATTTAAACATCATTATGTAATTATGTCTTAGATAATGCAGTTCAATAATTTCATCAAACATGCCGTAAAAGCCAACTTCAATTTCTCTATGTTGTAATCCTCTTAAGAAAACTCCACTGTTCATTGTTTTTTTATTCCCCATAAGCAAGTGTATGAAATCAAAAATCATTCACCACATATGTATGATAATATTTAAACATTTTTGGATGTTCGGTTACTCAATATACACATTCGCTTATAAATTTTATCAGAATGTTGAGACACTTGAAAATTTGTAAAAAAAATATAAAATAGTAAATAATAAACTAAATTGATATGTTAAACCATCAATAATTTATGTTACCAGTTTTAGAAACCATTGAGAAAAAATTGTTGGTGTTCTTCAAGTGCAACTGCTTTAATTTTTCAAAGATGTTTCTTGATATGATTATCACATAACCTACAAATAAAATAAGTTTACTTACTATAACATAAATTATAGAATAAGTAATAGAATCACTCATAGTAAAAATGATTTCATTTATTCACAGTTGAGTAGAACATATGTATGAGCTCTGTGATGTTCATCATCTAAAATCCATCATTAATAAACTCCACTGAAGAAAAGATTTGGCTAATTAAAAATTGATAATTTATTTTCCATTTCAACATCAAAATTTCAATTGTTCCATCCCATGAGGTTGTGGTTTTCGGGATATTCAGATTCAAAATAATGAGAGCATAAAAAAGTAATTTTCTCTTGAAAATAAGCTTCAACAATTGAGCCCTGAACTGATGCTTTGTTACGTATTTTTGTCTTCAATTTCTGCATGCATCTCTCAAATGGGTACTTCCATCGAAACTGTACCAGACCTCCAAATGTAGATTCGTTTATAAAATGTAATATCAGATGTTCTATTGAGTCAAATAAATCTAGAGGAAATATTTTTTCCAGTTTACATATTCTTAAAGCAACATCTTCTTCCAGTTTTCTTAGTGCGTCATAGTTTGTTTTCGCCGCACAAATATCTCGAAAAAATATGATATGTCTGTTATCTAATACCAATTAATATAATTCAATAAACCTCTAAATCCAATTGGTATAAGTCTTTCCATTATATCATGAAAATCATGACTTTTTAATCTGGTAAGATGACCATTCTTAACATATCTACCCAAATTGGAAGCATACCCATATGGAAGTATCAAATCTGCAATACACTAACAAAATAATAAGTGACTCTCTTTGGAAAGTGTATAAGCTTCTTTTGGTTTCATTAACCTCTGTGATCTGACATTTTCAAACAGTTCAAGTTCTGGTCACCTTAAAATTTGGGCAAGATCTAATTGTGACTTTACATTATCTTTGGTTTTACCTGGTATATCCAAAACTATATGAAATAAATTATCAAAATAGTTCTTCTCAATATGCATGATATCCAACATGTGGAGGACCAACAAATCAGACTAATGTGGAATATCCCAAAAAATGCACCGTTTTATCCAATTGTGTTCTTTCCCTAAGCCATGAATTTTCTGTTGGTTTATTGTTTGTCCAAATGTGATGGGAGGTAATGAAAACACAACTGATTTTAACTCTGTACCTGAGATCATTTTTGGAGGTTCATCCCTTTAAATTGTGCCTTTTCTAAAATGAGATTGGTTCCACCAAGAAGGATGATCAATTGGAAGAAATCTGTGATGACATTCAAAATAGTAAGGTTTTTTCCATTTATGGCCATAAATGCTTTATTGTCTTTCATACAGTAAGGACGTGATTTCATACCATGTGTACTCTAGCTAGATAACATGCCATATGCTGGGAAGTCACTAATCATCTACCTCAATGCAGCTTTTAATATGAAATTTTGTTTTGCAACAACATCATATTTGCTAACACTATTACACCAAAATGAATTTAACTCATCAATCAATGGTTTCAAATAAATATCAATATTCTTTTTCAGATGTCCTGGGATTAATAAGTTCAAAATGATATAAGGCTCCTTCATCAACATACATGGAGGTAAATTTTACAGAGTTATGAAGACATGCCAACATAAATACTGACTACCATAAGAACTAAATGGAAAGAAATTGTCAGTAGAAAGACCTAATCGCACGTTCCAAGCTTCTAAAGAAAAATACAGATGCAGTCAGTCAAAATGTTTCCATGAATTACCATTAGATTGATTATTCATGTTTTTACCAGTTGAAATATTGTTTTTGTCCCATGACATCATTGATACTGTGTTCTGAGACAAATAAATGATGCAACATAGATGTAAGGGGGAAATATCTCAACTATTATATAGGTATCAATCGAGTCTTCCCCAATTGAGCTTCTTTATACCTCGATTTTCTACATATGGGACAACAATCCAATGACTCATTTTAAATAGAATATAAGATGTAATCATTTTCACGTGCACGAATCTTCTGATAACTAAGGACCGGATTACAAACCAACCCCTTCATCTTATAGTAATTTACAAGAAACACATTTCCTTCAGGTAATAGTGTTTTAACCAAAGAAAATATCTGATCAAAATAGTTGTTTGAAATTTCATTATATGATTTAATAGACATAAATTTTGAAACCACTTCTAATTTTCTTATCTTTCAACCAGGATATAATGCATCCTCATCAGACCTCAACAACTCATATAATTTGGATGGTGCCAACTCAAGAGTTAAATCAATATCATCCTGCGATTCAGTTTTTTGAACAGATGGACCTGCTGCATCATGTACTAAATTTTGAATCCATGATAGATCTAGAATCAAATTATTAGTATCTTATCTAGAACAACTTTCACCGTGTTGATACCAAAAAATATAATCTTGTTGAAAACCAAAACGCAATAGATGTCCCCCAACAATGTCAAATGTGTCAAACATTCTAAAAGCACATTTTTACAAGGGCGCTTGTGCCTTCTGAAGGAAATTCTGGTTTTGATAATTCAAATGATAACAAAGCTTCAACACCCTCAATATATGCAAGATTTAAACCAGAATCGTTTGTATTTTTGTGCTGATTTATCCAAACACGACCATCTAATAATGACTGTTTTCGGCTTCCTTATTCCATATTTTTCTACAAAATATAAAATCATTACTCTTTTTTAATAATTTCAAATTAGAAAAACACTATCCAAAAAGAAGATAAAAAATTACAACCACTTCTTTATAATTACCATTAATTAAGGGTGAAACAATTTTCAGTGGATTGACGACTACTCTTTTGTCCAACATCTCATTTACGTGCAACTTTATCACACTGAAATCACAATGAAGAATCTGCTCGTAGGTACACATATCCATTCTCATGCATACAAGAATGTATAAGAATACCTCTTAATAGATTCTTAATTGTGATTTCAGAGTGAGAAAGATGCATGTAAATGAGCCATTGGACAAAAGATCCCCCTTTTCTTCGATGAATCGTCTTCCTGAAACTGTCACCTCCTGAAAAAATTATGAAAAATGTGGTCCTGTGAATGCATATCCAAATTCGTGCATATGAGAATGGATATGCATATGTAATGCATATTTTTCATAGTGTTTTGAGTCTGTGAGAGTTGAAAGGAGAAGATTCATCGAATAAAGGAGTGTCGCCAATCCATTAGAAATAGTTCAAAGTTATTACAATTTATTATAATTGATTTTATTCTTAATTATTTCTATTTACTGCTATTTACTACTAATTGGTCCTATTTAATTCTATTTACTACTAATTAGTCCTAATTATTTCTAACTATAACCAATTATTACTAATTATTACTAATTATTACTAATTATTACTAATTATTACTAATTATGACAAATTATTACTATTTATTACTAATTATTACTAATTATTACTAATTATTACTAATTATTACTAATTATTAGTAATTATTCTGATTTATTGCTATTTATTCCTATTTATTCTTATTTATTCCCATTTATTACAATTTATTACTATTTATTACAAATTATTACCAATTGTTACTATTTATTACTATTTATTAATATTTATTACAATTTATTACTAATTATTACTAATTATTACTATTTTTTACTATTTTTTACTATTTGTTACTATTTATTACAAATTATTACAAGATATTACTAATTATTCCTAATTATTCCTAATTATTCCTAATTATTACAAACTATTACAAATTATTACTAATTATTACTAATTATTACTAATTATTACTAATTATTACTAATTATTACTAATTATTACTAATTATTATTAATCATCACTAACTATTACTATGAATTACTAATCATTACTAATTATCACTTATTATTACTAATTATTACTAATTATTACTAATTATTACTAATTACTACTATTTATTTCAATGTACTACTAATTATGTCTAATTATTACTAATTATTACTTTTTATTACTAATTATTACTAATTATTACTAATTATTACTAATTATTAATAATTATTACTATTTATTATTATTTATTACTATTTATTAATATTTATTACCACTTATTACTATTTATTATTAATTATTACTATTTAGTACTATTTATTACTATTTATTACTATTTATTACTGATTATTACTAATTATTTCTAATTATTACTAATTATTAGAAATTATTACTAATTATTACTAATTATCACTATTTATTAATATTTATTACTATTTATTACTATATATTACTAATTATTGCTAATTATTACTATTTATTACTATTTCTTACAATTTCTTACTAATTATAACTAATTATAACTAATTATTACAAATTATTACTATTTATTACTATTTATTACTATTCCATACTATTTATTACTGATTATTACTATTTATTACTAATTATTACTAATTATTACTAATTATCTACATTTATTACTATTTACTACTAATTAGTCCTATTTGATGCTATTTACTGCTAATTATTCCTAATTATTACTAATTATTATTCATTATTACTAATCATTACTATTTATTACTATTTATTACTATTTATTACTATTTATTACTATTTATTGCTGTTTATTACTATTTATTACTATTTGTTACTAATTATTACTATTTATTACTAATTGTAACTATTTATTACTAATTGTAAATATTTATTACTATTTCTTCCTAATTAATACTATTTTTTCCTAATTATTACTATTTACCGCTAATTATTACTATTTAAACTAATTATTACTATTTACCACTGTTTATTAGTAATTAGCGTTAATTAATATTAATAACTACAAATTACAGCTACTAATTACTAATTACCGCAAATTATATATATACTTTACTCATTATCGTTAATAATTATTCATTATAATTGATTACTAAGAATTAGTACTAATAATTTGAATTTATTATTACAAATAAATACTAATGGGAAAATAATTTAAATCTAATTTAATTACAACTAATCAACAGTAATTAAAATTAACATAAAAAATGAAATAAATACAAAATTAAATAAATCTTAAATACCTTTAAAGTTGATCTCTTATAGGTGTAGACGGCTTCACAACTTTTTGTAAAAAAAAACTAACTCAAAAAAAATTTCACAATAAAATTAGAGTTGAGAGAGAGAGAGAGAAAGTAAGAATTCAGGGGAAAGATAAAAAATGGATGGGGGTATATAGAGGTTAGATTAGTTGCGACGGGTTCTGTCGCAAATACTTTCGTCGGTATTAATTACTATCGGCGGTTAAAAGGTTATTTGCGACGAGACTCGTCGCAAATTGTTGCCTGTCGACACACTTTTTGTGACGGAACAACATCCTGTCACAAAAAGTATTTTCCGCCGCCGCGTATTTGTGATGGGTCCCGTCGCAAATACCCTCCAGCGGACGCACTATTTGCGACAGGGGGATTCTCGTGTCGCATATACTTTTTACCGCCTCCAGGTATTTGCGATTGGGGGTGTCGCCCCGTCGCAAATACCCTTCCTACAGTTTGGCACGCAAACCGTGCCTAACATTTTGCAACAGGACCCCAAGTCTCATCGCAAATAACTAATTATTTGTGACGGGTCGATGTGCCTATCGCAAATAACCTCTTTTACGGACTATTTGTGATGGGATTTATTCCCGTCGCAAATAGCTCATTACAAAAAGTTGTTTTTCCCGTAGTGATGGCATCAACATGGTCCCCAAAATTGAACTACAAGAACTCTGGTTCCCACCATAACTGGGATATATAGGAATCCTTCTCAATCCCTAAGCTCCATAACATCTAATCCATGAAATGAGAAATCATGCCCCCTTCAAATGGGCCTCCTCTTAGGTTTAATCCCCAACTTATGAACTATGAGAACCTTGATTCTTGCTCTAACTAGGATATGTAGGATGCATGTTCAATGCCTGAGATCCAATGGTTCTTCTCTACAGATGTAATTCCCAACCCTCAATCTAGTGGGTTGCTCCAATAAATAATCCATAATCAAATCACATTTAATAGGCAGATCTCTAGTGTAAGTCCCAATAATACCCCCTTAACGGGAAGCTTTCAAGTGTAATCCCTGTGCTCCAGAAATATGTAGAATTTGATTCCCAAATAACTGGGATCCGTGGGAAACCCCTCTCAGGTTCAAGACCAATACTCCGCGTATCTCACATGTTTCATCATTCACACGTCAGCTCACTCTCGTCTTAATGGCATGATATTAAACAGAACGAATCACCAAGACACAAGGACTTTGATTTCCATCTAAACAAGATACGTAGGAAGCCTCTTTGAGGTTCAAACCCAATACTCTAAATCAACCTTATTCACTCAGGGCCATACCCTAGCAGGGTATATTCTAACTTGGAAACTCATATCCTTTCCAATTTCCTTAGGCTACCTCATTTTAAGTCATATGAAAAATCATGACTATGCATCCTCCTCCTAGACATCCTAACTACATGACATTATACTACATGGATGGGTCCTTGTCATACGACCATAAAAGCTGATGTGTCCAGTAAAGTGACACTGAACTACATGGAATATGATTCCTCTCATGAGGATACATAGAATGCCTATCTTATATGTTTGATCCTGTTATCAAAACAATCTTTGTCCCCCATGAATGATGATAAACTCCAGAGTGCCTCATCATATGTATTAAATCATCGTTGTCTCGGAATAAGGCTAGAGAATCCCTAATGTATCCACAAAAGGGTATCATTGATGAAGAACCTCACATACATACTGACATCTTCATCAATAGAGAACCTCAGATACATACATGTGATTCCAAACCCATTCATATATTTGATTGATCTTGCGGCATAGGAGTAATCCATGAGCACATTCTTAGGAATGAACCAAGGATTCATGAACATATGAACATTTCTAAAATTTATAAGAGTCTCAGAAGATGAAATAATTCCCCCCAAATGGGTTTTATGAGCCCAAATTCCCATCCTCTCGACTGATGTAAGTCCTTATGTGTCATTCTCCAAATCGTCCAACAAGTTCCTACCTTTGGAAAAAAGGTCCATGAATCATGGATAAAAGGGTCGTCAGGTGTTTCTATATCCATGAATAAACCCATTGGAAACCATCCAAGGACATCATACCCAATGTGGGATGATTTCACAAACACTTAAACCCCTACAATAACCCATATGGACCACTCAACTGTGGCACCTCCTTCATAATAAAAATGGATATACTGCCCAGTCCTGGTGGGACCATCTCTCCCTCCAAAAGAGGTATGACATGAATCAGGTCAAAACAAAGGTTTTAAGGGGTTATTTTTGCATTTTTTGTGGTTTTTAGATTTTTTTGTGTTTTAGGGGTTTTAAATGTTTTTAGGGGGTTTTATGGTTTTTAGGGGTTTTAATGTTTTTAATGGTTTCTAAAGGTTTTTATGTTTTAGGGGTTTTATGTGTTTTGGGGTTTTATGGTTTTCTTAGGGGTTTTTCATGGTTTTCATGGGTTTTTATGTTCTTAGGGTTTTTAGATTTTTTTGGATATTTATGGTTTTTTTGGGGTTTTATGAACTTTTAGGGGTCTAAAGTTTTATTGGGTTTTATTGTTTTTTGGGTTTCTAGGGTTTTTAAGATTTTTGGGGGTTTTAATATTTTTTAGATTTTTTTAATGTTTTTAGAGGTATAAAGTGTATTTGGAGTTTTTTTTGGTTTTTAGGGTTTTAATTGGGTTTTTAGAGTTCTTTATATTCTTAGGGTTTTAGGTGTTTTTATCATTTTAGGATTTTCTTATGGAATTTCATTTTTTTAGGGTTATTTATGTTTGTTTGGGACTTTTGGGGGTTTTTTAGGATTTTTATGGTTTTAGGGATTTTGAGAGTTTTTAGGGTTTTTATGGGTTTTTATGGTTTTAGAGGTTTTTTAGGGTTTAAAATGTTTAGTATATTCTTTTAACATTTTAAGGGGTTTGAATTGTTTTTAGAGTTTTTTTTCGGTTTTTAGAAGTTTTATGGGTTTTTAGGGTTCTATATGGTTTTTATAATTTATAGTATTTTTAGGTGTTTTTGTTTTTTTTGGTTTTATGTTTTTCTTATGTTTTTTTCAAGGTTTTTTCTGTTTTAACATTTTTAGTGATTTTTTGGTTTTTTGGGATTTTTATTCTTTTTTAGGGTTTTTGGGATTTCGAGGGTCTTAGGGAATTTAGGGGTTTTAAAAATTTTATGTTTTAGGGGGTTTTATGTTTTTTTATGGGATTTAGGATTTTTGGGGTTTTTTATGTTTTAAGTATTTTTTTGGGATTTTTTAGGATTTTTATGGGTTTTTTGGGATTTATGGATCTTCAAGGTTATTAGGGTTTTCAAGGGTTTTATGGATTTTTTTTGGGTTTTAGGGATTTTTCTTATCCTAATTTTTTTGAGGTTTTCTACTATTTATTGACATGTTACAGGGTTTTTAGATTTTTTATTTTCTTTTTATGATTTTTATGCATCTTTAGGGTTTGGGGGGTTGTTTTTTTGTTTTTATGGGTTTTTAAGGTTTTCTAATTTTTTTTACATTTCTTGGTTTTTAGGGTTTTTAAGTTATTTTAGGTTTTTAGGGGTTTCTTATGGGTTTTAATAGTTTTTAGGGTTTTCTATGTTTTTAAGAATTTTTTGGGATTTTTTTAGGATTTTTATGGTTTTTAGGGATTTTAGTGATTTTGAGGGGTTTTAGAGTTTTTTATGGTTTTTATGGGTTTAAAAGTTTTTTATGTTTTTTAGGGGTTTTCAAAGATTTTATGTCTTTAAGTTTGGTTGAGTGTTTTCAAGGTTTTTAGTTTTTTTACATTTTTAGGTATTTTTAGGGATTTTTTAGGATTTTTATGATTTAAGGGTTTTGATGGTTTTGATTGGTTTTAGGGTTTTTTTGGTTTTTATGGTTTTTTTGAGTTTTTAATGTTCTTATGATTTTTGGAGTTTTTAATGTTTTAGGGGCTAAATGGTTTTTAGGGATCTTAGTGGTTTAGGTTTTTTATGTGTTTTTAGGGTTGTTAATGTTTCTATGTGTTTTGTAGTTTTTAGTAGGTTTAGGTTTGTTTTCTTCATTTAGGGTTTTTAGAATTTTTTAGGTTTTTAAAGCATTCTCATGGATTTTTAGGGTTTAAAAGGTTTTTTACATAGTTATTAATTTTTAGTTCTTTTAGGGTTTTTTTGGATTTTATGGTTTTTAGGGAATTTGAGGGGGGCAGGGGTTTGGTGGGGGGGGGGGGGGGTTGGGGGGGTTATGGTTTATATTTTTTTATGTTTTTAGGAGATTTGGTGTTTTTAGGTTTTTATGGTCTTATAAGGTATTTAGGGATTGTTTAGTGATTTTTTGGTATTTTTTAAGGTTTTATAGTTTTTAAAGTCTTTATGGGTTTTGAGGGAATTTATGGTTTTTAAGGTTTTATGATTTTTTTTGTGTTTTTAGGGTTATTTTGAGTTTTTTAGGAGTTTTATGGTTTTTATTGCTTTTTATCATTTTTAGGGATGTAAAGGGATTGAAGTTGTCTTTAGTGTTTTAATGGGTTTTTAGGGTATTTAAATTTTTAGGGGTTTTAATGGGTTTTAGTGGGGTTTTTGGGTATTTAGTGTGTTTTAGTGTTTTTAAAGTTTTTTAGTTTTTTGGTGTTTTTAAGTGTTTTTAGTTTTTTATTTTTTCTTTAGATTTTTATGGTTTTAGGTTTTTTAATGTTTTAATGGATTTTTAATAATTTTTTCAGGTTTTTATGTCTTTTTATAGTTTTTAGGGATTTTGAGGGGTTTTGGGGTTTTTAGGGTTTTTAGGGTTTTTAGCGTTTTTAGGTTTTCTCTGTGTTTTAAATGTTTTTTGTTTTTATAGTTTTCTTAGGGGTTTTCGGGTGGTTCTACGTTTTTTCAAATTTTTAGGGGTTTTTTGGGCATTTTTTAATTTTTATAGTTTTTAGGATTTTTAGGGTTTTTAGGGTTTTTAGGGATTTTATTGTATTTTTAAATTTCTTTGGTTTTTTTGGTTTTTCATGGTTTTATGTTTTTATAGGTTTTTAGGGATTTAAACAGTTTTTAGAGTTTTTAGAGGGTTTTTACGGATATTGTGGGGTTTTAGGATTTTTCAGGGGTTTTATAGGTTTTCAGTCAGTTTTTTAGTGTTTTTAGGATTTTTAAGGGTATTTAGGGTTTTTAGTATTTTTTTAGGTTTTCTAGAAATTTAAAGGGTTTTTAGGTTTTTAAGGGTTTCTTAGGGGTTTTCAGGGTTGTTAAGGATTCTGAGAGTTTGGGGTTTTTTATTTTATTGAGGGTTTTAAATTATTTTTTCGAGTTTTTTGAGTTGTTTAGGATTTTAAATGATTTTTATAATCTTTAAACATATAAGGGGATTAAAGGTTTTTAGTGTCTTAGTGGGTTTTTTTGGGTTTTATGGGTTTTATGGTTGTTATGGAAAAGAATTTGTGGGGCCAAGATATTCATGGTCCCTCAAAATTTATAAAAGAAAAGGATTGAAAACAAGAGCGGGTGGGGTCAAATGACCCACACCAAAAATCCCTGAACCCCCCAGACACCGAAGTCCAAAATACCCAAAAGAGAAAAAGAAAGAAATAGGAGTTACAAACCTACTTCTCTATCCCCATAAAGATCCCCATCAACACCATAACCAGAGGAAGCATCTTACTCCTCTGACTCCCATTAATAAGATTCATATTGCTTGAGGATTGTTGTGTAGTACTTCCTAAGATGTCTTTTCTCCCAAATTAGCTGTGTCTTTCCAGACTGACCTTATCGGCCATCAGAATCTACCTCAACTTTACTGGCCTTAGAGGAGGCCCTGGTAGCAATTGTCCTGGGAAGGGAAGAATAATTCCTCTTTATTCTTCACTTCATTGGGGGTACTCCAAGACCTGCCTTTTTACTTGGAGCACATAATCAACACTCGACGCCCTGGGCTAGAGATTCCCATCCTTCCTATGATCAGCAATGGAAGGCTCAACCTCTCCTTCCTGACTACCAAGTCCAGGAATGAGGTCCTTGAAAGACCGCGACTTCCTCTTATGGTGGAATGGGTCCAAGCCAGAAAAACTAGGGGGACCCAGCGAAGCCTTATCCCTCCTTACCCTAGAAAAATTAGTATACATGATGTCATCAAGATCCCCAAAGAGTTCCCCCAACATTATATGTTCATCATTCTCATCCCACATGAATATCACATTTTGTTTCACGTCTAGATTCTACAGGATCTCTTTTTGATGTTTCTCAAAGGGGATTTCTGAACAATCCAGCATTATCTTTCTAGAAAACTCAACAGACTGAGGTAGAGTCTCAAACACAACAAGGGCAGAGCTCGGATCAGGTTTCTCAACAGTCCTCCTAACTGCAGAAAGATTAACAGACTGCAGCCTAGGCTGAGGGGCATCAATCGGACCGTACCCAAGCTCAGTAACATCAGCTAGAACCTGCTCCGACACTTGCTCAGTTGGTAAGGGATTAGGCTCCACTCCCACTTACCTCATTCCTTCACAAAAGGGAAGTAGAGCTGTCTCCTTTAGGTCAAAAGGGAGTTCTAAATCATTCTTAACCACCGCGACCTATAATTCCCAGCTCACAAGACTCCTCTACTCATTTCCCACAGATTCCATAGGATCTAAGGCCGCGAATCGATTAGAGTTTAAGACCAACTCCTGTCCCAGGATCCATCCTTACTCAACAACAGATGAAGGATTTGGCAGTGACTCCCTCTCTATCCCTTCACCAATGTGGCTTGGGTGCTCACTATCATCCCTAACATGATCAACTGACAAAATAAAGGCCACAACCCCATCTTCATCAGGAGCCTTACCCCCCATCTCACTGGAGGAAGGGGCATCACCCAGAAGTACCAAGTCACCCTTAAGTCGCTTGAAGATGTACTTTAACATAGCTTCTGATTGATGCCCCTCAACACCCTGCCGAGAGGAGGTTCCCCCTTCTTCCACCCTAGAATCCCTCCCTATGTCTAGCCAGGTTTATCGTAGAGTTTCATTCCTTGCCTCAAGCTCAGTTTTCAACCCCATCCTCAGAGATATGACTCGTTGTTCACTCCCAACCACAAGATGCTCACTACCCCTATGTCTAATATCCATTTTCACTTGGAAAAGTGAAAAGCAAGATTCATAGTAGCTCACCCATGATTCAAACACCACTAGTTACTTCCAAAAAATCTCCTCAAAAATTTCAATCCAGACATAGTCAACCAACTCTTTCGAAACATCAATTTCAACACAGACCCTCAGAGGAACCGGGTGGAAGAGGGCCCTAGTTCTGTGGTTCACACACAAAACCTTCCAAACAAATTTCCCAACATTGAAATAATAGACAGGTTTTGAATGGGGCGGGGGAGCTCAGGAAACCTCATCCAAATTTCCATCAATAGGGAATCATGATGCAGATGGAAATAAAAGTTCCACCAGAAGAGGTAAAATCACATAGCATCACATCTACGAGGAGCTGCAGACTAGACCTGGATAATATCCTCCACAGAATAGAACCAAATCAAACTGTTCTAGGAATCGACCAAACCAACAGTGTCATGATCATGAATATCCCAGTGGTCAAACACAAACCTGTCAAAAACATCATCCAGGGGATCCAATTCCAGAACCTAGCTACTAGGGTTAGATTATGCATGGAAGAAGCCTTTTTGAACTCTACAGTTGACATTTGAAGCTTTGGAAGACCTTTGTGTAAGCCCAGCACCTTAGAAAAAATATAAATACACGGAAAAGATGGAAGCGAGTTAGGATCCGAGAAAGGGATAAAGGTTCTATCTTCATCAAGAATCAGTAAAGGCCCCTCCCCCACATAGGGGGGAGGTCGAGGAGCAGACATCGTCGATGTCTTTTAGCTGGGAGTGGAGAGGTAGAATCTCCATTACAGGAGAGTGGGGCAGCCATCTTCTTATGGTTGCTACGAGTTTTTGGGGGTTTTTGGTCTCTTAGGGTTTTTAGGTTTTTTAGGTTCTTTAATGGTTTGAAGTGTTTTTAGGTTTTTATGGTTTTATAATTATTTTTCAAGGCTGTTTTAGGGTTTTTGTTTTTAGTTATTTTTAGGGGATTTTTAAGATTTTTTAGGTCTTTAGGTTTTTAGGGATTTTGAGGGTTTTAGGGGTTTTTATGGTTTTAGGGTATTTTATCATTTTTAATTTTTTAGGTTTTAGGGGTTTTAAGAGATTTTAGGTTTTTTATGTTTTCTTATAGTTTTTTAGATTTTTTAGTATTTTTTTTCATTTTTAGGGATTTTTTTTAATTTTATGGCTTTTTAGGTTTTTTGAGAACATTGGGGTTTTAGTGGGTTTTTTTTGGTTTTTAGTCTCTTCAATGTTTTTAGGGTTTTTATTGATTTTAGTGTTTTTCATTTTTTTTATTGGTTTAAAGGGTTTTTAGAGTTTATAGAGGTTTTTAAGGGTTTTTATGGATTTTTAGGATTTTGTATTATTTTTTATGGGTTTTATGGATTTAAGGGTTTTTTAGGTTTTTATCAATTTTTTTAGGGGTTTTTAGTTTTTTAGGGTTCTAAGGTTTTATTAGGGTTTTAGGGTTTTAGGGTTATTTCTGTTTTTGGTAAATTTGAGGTCTTTTTTATTGTTTTTATGGGGTTTTAGTGTTCTCATGGATTCTGAGGGTTTTTAGGGTTTATAAAGGGTTTTAGGGTATTTATGGTTTTTTTTATTTTTAGGGTTTCTTTGGATCTTTTTAATGTTTTTTAAAGAGTTTTAATGTATTTTTCTTCAAAGGGATTCTATTGTTTTTAGTGGTTTTATGTTTTTTTGATTGTTAAAGTTTTTATGGATTTTTATTGTATTTAAGGTCTTTACGGTTTTTAGGGTAATTTGAATTTTTTAGGTTTTTAGGGGTTTTAAGTTTTCTTAGGATTTTAAGGCTTTCTTTGGGGTTTTAAATTCTTTTAAGGGTTCTTATGTTTCTTGGTATTTTTAGGTCTTTATTATAATTTTAATGGTTTTTAAGGTATTTAGGGAATTTGAGAGTTTTAGGTTTTTTTAGGGTTTTAATTGTTTTAAAGATTTTAAACTCTGTTAGGGGTGTAAAGTGGTTTTAGTGTTTTTTGAGGTTTTTAAAAAATTTTATGGGATTTTAGGGTTTTTCAGTTTTTAGTTTTTTTGGGTGTTTAGGGTTTTTGGCGTTTTTATTCTCTTAGGGGTTTAAAGTGCTTTTAGGTTTTTAAAATTTTCTTAGGGTTTCCCATGGTTGTTAGGGTTTTTTACAAATTTAGGGATTTTTAGGTCTTTTTTTGGATTTTTATGGGTTTTAGGAGTTATAGGGATTTTGATGGGTTTGAGGTTTTTAGTGGTTTAAAAGTTTTTAGGTTTTTTAGTGTTTTTAGGTTTTTTTGTTTTTTAGGTGTTTTTTTGTGCCTATATGTTTTATGGTTTTCATTGGGTTTTTCATTATATTTATTGATTTTACATTCTTCAGCAATTTTAGGGATTTTAAATTTTTTTTATTGGGTATTAGGGTTTTATGATTTTTATGGGGTATTAATTTTTTTAAGTAGTTTTAATGTTTTATGTTTTTTTGGGTGTTTTAGTTTTTTTTTTTGAGTTTTTTTTGGTTTTTAAGGTTTCTAACATTTTTTGGGGTTTAAAGGGTTTTTAGAGTTTTTAGGGGTTTGGGGTTTTATAGGGTTTTAGAGCTTTTAATGTTGACAGTTTTTTATTATATTTAGGGTTTTATGGATTTTATGGATTTTAGGGTTTTTTGAATTTGGTAGGTTTTTAGGGGTTTTTATCATTTTTAGGTTTTTAAGGTTTTCTTAGTGGTTTTCAAGGTTTTTAGGGGTTTTGTAATTTTTTGGGATTTTGGGGTTTTTTAGGATTTTTATGTGTTTTAGGGTTTTTAGGTATTTTGAGGGGTTTTGTGGGATTTTTGGGTTTTAATGGGTTTTTTGTATTCATAGGAATTTTTTAGGATTAGGGATTTTAGGGGGTTTTAATGTTTTTAGAAATTTAAATGGTTTTAAAGTTACTAGTTGTTTTAGGTTATTTGGTAGGTTTTATATTTATTAAATGTTTTTAGGGGGTTTTACTGTATTTATAAGTTTTATGGTTTATAGGTTTTTCTAGGGTTTTTAGCATTTTTTGTTTTTTTGGTTTTTAAGTATTTTTATTTTTTTATGTTTTTCTTAGGTTTTTTAGGGTTTTTAGTGTTTCTTATGTTTTCAATGATTTTTAGGGCTTTGTAATTATTTTTTGGGTTCTTACGGTTTTTAGGTATTTTGAGGCGTTTTAGGGTTTTTAGGATTTTTATGGACTTTATTGTATTTTAGGTTTTTTGGTGTTTTATGTGTTTTTATGTTTTGGAAGTTTTCTTAGGTATTTTCAAGGATTCTAGGTTTCTTTAAAATTTTAGGTCTTTTTTTGTATTTTTATGATTTTGATGGGGTTTAGGGTTTTTAGAATTTTTTACGGGTTTAGGGTTTTTCAGGGTTTTATGGTTTTCCAAGTTTTTATGGGTTCTTTGGGGTTTTTGGCGGTTTTTTGAGTTTTTTTAGGTTTTAAGATTTTTACATTTTTTAATTTGTTTAGGGGTTTAAAGGGTTTATATATATTTTAGTGTATTTTATGGTTTTTATTAGTTTTTAGTATTTTAATGGTGTTTATGGGTTTTATATTTTTAGGTTTTTAAGGTAATCTAATGGGTTTTTCAGGGATTTTAGTGATTGTAAGGATTTTTAATGTTTTCATAATTTTTATAGGTTTTAGATTTTTTAAGTATTTTGAGGCTTTATAGGGTTTTAGGGGTTTTAGGGTTGTTATGTTTTTTTGGGATTTAGGGTTTTTTATTTTTCTAGGATTTAAGTTTTTTTAAATTTTTCAATGTTTTTAGTAGTTTAAAGGGGATCTAGATTTCTTTAGTAGTTTTTATGGGTTTTATTGGTTTTAAGGGGTTTTAAGGTTTTTAGTGTTTTTAAGGTTTTTAGGGTTTTTAGAGGTTTTAGGGTTTTTATGTTTTTAGGCCTTTTAAGTGTTTTTATGTTTTAAGGATACTTTGGTTTTTTCATGTGTTTTATGTTTTATGGATGTTTATGTAATTTTTAGGTTTTTATTATTTTTAGGGTTTTTAGGTATTTTAGGGGTTAGTTTTTTTAGGATTTTAATGGGTTTTTAGGTTTTTAAGGTTTTTTTGAGTTTAGAGGGTTTTTATGGTTTTTTAGAGTTTTTATCTTTTTTATGGGTTTAAAGGGTTTTTTAAATTTTTAGTGGGTTTTATGTGTTTTATGGGTTTTTAGGGATTTTATAGGTTTAGTGGTTTTTGGCTTTTTAGGGTTTTTAGGGGGTTTAGGGGTTTCTTGTGTTTTTTAGTTTTTCATAGGTTTTAATTACTTTTAGATTTTGAATATTTTATAAGAGATTTTTTGGGTTTTCAGGTTTTTTATGTTTTTAGGGATTTTTAAGGATTTTTAAGGAATTTTATGGTTTTGAAGGACATTGAGGGTTTTAAGGTTTTTATGGTTATTAGGTTTATTATTATTATTTTTGGCTTTTGAGAGTTTTTTTTAGTTTTTAGGGGTTTTACGATGTTTTAATGTTTTTTTATCTTTAGGGGATTTAAAAAGGGTTTTATAGTTTTCATTGGTTTTTTAGGGTTTTAGGGGTTTTAGGCTTCAAAAGGTTTTTTTTTATTTTTATGGTTTTTAGGGTTTTAGGGTAAGGGTTTTTAGGTTTTTAAGGGTCATTAAAAAATTTTAGGTTTTTATGGGTTTCTAGGGTTTTAAGGGGTTTTTAGGGTTACTACACTTCTTGTAAATCTTATGTATTTTTTAGGATTTTTATTGGTTTTAGGGTTTTTAGGGAATTTGAAGGGGTTCAGGTTTTTTAGGGTTTTTAAATTTTTTTAGGGTTTTAAGTTGTTTTGAGTGCTTTTAGTTTTCATGGTTTTCATAGGGTTGGATGGGGATTATGGAACACATGGTCAAAGTGGGGTTAGTAATACTTGATGGGGATAGTAGAATGTGAATGATTTCACAAGAACCATTGTGAGGAGTTGGTGGCCCAATGACAAGGGATAAGACTAACACAATGAAGGATTCATTAAATGGGTTAAGCATAGAATTACAAGGGGATTCCCAATACCCTTTATTGGGGGAAGCATCTGGGACTATATTTAAATTAATTTAGGCCCAAAAATGATTTTAAAGACCCATCAAATGGTGTGCTATGAATTTAAATCCCACACACCATTGAATCTTCAAAGTTAAAATTCATGTACTATTTGTCTTTACATTGCCAAAGGGTGTGCTACTTATACCTTAATATCATACACATGTTCCAAAATTTTCAAAAGAAACATTTAGAATTTTTGACTTGTGGAAACCAGGTATTAGTCTATTTTAAACTCTTTGGATATAAATAGACATCCCCTTTTACTCATTGAACATCATGAATAAAGGTGATGATAATATGGTGAGTTTTTTTTAAAACATTTGTGTTCTTGCTTAATTCTTAACTTATCAAAGGATATTTCATCCTTTGAGGCATATTGTGGCTAGATTTCATAGAGAGGAGTTCTATTTGGAATATACCTTAACCAAATGTCTCTTTATTCCTTATTTCTACCATTTTTATCCCCTCTCACTTGTTTTTTTGAAGAGATACAAATGATCAACACACAAATGTTGAACAAGGTTATTTGAAAACTTCTTATTGTTCCTTGGATCACATATCATTTTGTATCAGAGCCTAGTATCAAGAAATCACATTCATCATTTTTTATCCATTCTTGCATCTTATTTTCTCTTTGAATTAGGTTGACATCAATTATCGACCATTTTTTTCACCTACAGACATCATATCTTCATCATTTTTGACATATATTATATCAATCATGTAGTTGAGAATCTCATGTTTCATCTCTAACTATAATCATTGAAATCCATATATAAATTGTAAGATACAACAGGTTCAAATATTGTAATGAAACCTGAAATTTTCAAAATGTACATGTAGCACTCCCAGTTTCAAGTACATGAACCTCTATTTATGTATTTTAATTATAGAAATTGACTTGGTAAATTTTTTGGAGTTTGGAGGGGAATTGGTATGTTTTTTCAGATTTTTTGGAGGTGTATGATTTGAAAATCGTTAGTAGAAACAGTGTGACACCTCTTTGAAACTATGAAAATGAAATAGTGGACACTGGGGAGGTGCATTGTTAGGCGTGTGGTTTGCCCAAACTATACATTATCCCAGTAGAAACCATGAAATGTAGTAAAATGGGTTATAGAATGGTTAGCGCACAATTTTTCTAATCGTGAGAGCCAACTGTGTAAGGTACATTTGGAGGTAGTGCCACATGAACAGTTAGAACATGGTTTTCCAAACCATGTTCCATAAACATGAACCATAGGTAATTAGATCCGAAAATTGTGGATCAAATCATATTTAACTTCAAAACCACTAATTTTTTCTCTAAACATGCCATAAAATGAATTATTATTCCTCCCAATGTAGTTTAGAAAATTCCTTTTTTATATGTGAGTGATTCATATGTAAATCCAAGTGCATTGGAGACCCGAAGTCATCAGCAAGTGCTTGTTCTTCATCCTTTTACTTAGATCTCTTATCCTTCCCTATTTTAGAATCATGGATATAGTTTTTTAGGATATATCAATCTTGTGTGATGTCAATCATGATGGTATATGATTGTTTTTATTGAAGGGATTGAGATCTATATTTGAATCTTAAATCTTTAAGCCAATTTGTCAAAGTTATTGCATTGTTCTTTGTTTTCACCTATGTTTGAGTGGTATATGGATTCTCTCTCAAATCCACTTGAATATAAAATTAAAGGCTTGATTTCAAATTCATTTAATTTATTGAAGTTTTTGTGAAAATTATGGTGTTATTTTATGGAATTATCATTTTAATTATGGTTTTGGAAATCATCGAAATTGGATGGATTTTTGGAAAACCATTGTTTACAGTTTTAAAATTGTGATTTTAAAATTTTGATTGGTTGAGGGAAATAATTTTTTATTGAAATGTTTTTTTTAAATGGGTATATATGATTTGAGAATAATTATTGGGAATGAGTCAAATGGGATAAATAATGGTTTTGAAGTACCACCATCAATGGGAAAGAGTATGGGTATGAAGTTACACCATCAATGGTAACACAAATCTTGTGTGTGTGTTTGTGTGGATTATTTGTGTGGACATGAAAATGTTTATGTCAAATCCTAAATTGATAAATGGATAATTTTTTTTGATAATTTTCCTTGAAAAAATGACTATGTTAGTTTTTTATTTATTCCATGAAAAAAATGTTTTTTAAGTTCTGTTTGATCATTTTCCATGGAAAACTATTTTGGTTTCATATAACATACATTAAATTATTTTTAAATTGTTTTATATAAATGATATAACATGTTCAATATAGGTGGTGTGAGTTGGGATGTCCTTGGGTAATTTATACTAAGTTTTACACTCACCCCCTACTTGTGCACTATGGTGTGATTTTAGATTTCATATATTGAGACACATGTAAAGGAAAAATATATAATTTATTTAGTGATTCTTGTTGATATCTTTTGTAAGAAATGTGGATTTAGAGCTTGGAGAATATTGAGAGTTATTGTTGGTGTCTTTCCTATATTTTGATTTTGTTATTATTTGGTTCCTTTGGTTATGTCACTTTGATTAGTCATGTATTATGATTTTTTCTTTTGGTTTAGTCTTATAATGGATTTCATTTTGGTACCCATATATCATTAGGAAGTTTGGTTTCTATGGTTATCTTTGTTTTAGTAATTTTAACTTAAAAGGTAAATTCATTCCACAATTGTTTATGAGGTCCTTGGAATTTATTTCAAGCCTTTGTTGTCTTGAGGATTCCACATAAGGCCTAGTAGTTCCCTTATCACTTCTCAAGCCAATGAGGAGTGGCAGGATGTAACAAATGATATCAGCTTGTTTGGTCCTTGAATTTGAAATAATGTTGGTATATCTATTGGGATTGTAACAAGGAGAAATTATTTTCATAACATGAAATGTAAATCATAAAAAGGTGAATCTAACCACTTTATGTTGAATCTCAAGTCACTAAGGAGTTGGGTACAATAGGGTTTTGAGACACTTCTCGGAGTTTTCACCTCATTTTTATCAGTTTATCCAATGAGAAGATCATGACATGCATTGATAGAAATTACTTCCCACTAAGAGTACCTAATTCATTTTGAGAAATTATTTATGATTTAAGGAATTTTTTTTTGCTTTTTGAAAATAGTTGAAAAGGTTTGATTTTCCAAAGCATGGTGGAATTTACAAAAAAAATGAAAGTTGAAATTGATGAATTTTGGAAATCCTTATTTTGAGATATGTGATGTGATAAATTTTAAATTCATTATACATCAGTTGCTAGAGAGTGATACTAAATGGATATTTCTTTTAGTTATAGAAAATATCATATGGTAGGAATCGTAGAAACCAATCACAAGTGGTTTTAGTGAATTTGGTAGCACCGGATCCATATGTGAACCAATAGTTTGTTCAATGTATTGTCCATGAATTTTAGTCTACGGAAAGAGGGAAAAAAATATTGAACAAAGGCAAGTGGATCATTTTCTTTAGTTTCATAAGTATAATCCACCCATATTTTGGGGTGATTCAGAATCAGAAAAGGTAGAAGTTTGGATAAATAGGATGAAAATAATCTTTGATTTTCTTGGCACACCGGTTGAGATGAAGTTAGAGTTGGAAACGTACATGATGAAAGATATTTCACTCTAATAGCAGGATTTTTCAGTTCAGGATAAAATGGACCAAGGCATAACATGATAATATTTTAATTATTTTTTTAACAAACAATTATTCCCTCATAATTTCTGAATTTCAAGAAAAATATACTTCTTTAGTTTGAAGAAAGATAACTTAACAGTGACAGAGTATGCAGCTAAATTTATGAATTTAGACTTCTTAGAAACTAAATTTGTTGCATGTGCATCTTTGAAGGCACACATTGTTGAATTGGGGTTAAGCCTAGATATTCTCTCAAATATTTTCAAGCTTTATATATCAGATTATATAAAGATGGTCAATAGAGAAATAGTGGAAGAAAGGGATATCTCAAGAAATATAGTTTGAGGATGCATGTTATTACCTATGGGAGCTGGTGTGAACTCTAATGCTTGGAATAAGGGGAATAGGGACACATAATTCTAAGGTAGTGGTATGGTTGAGAATCAAACAATAGGATCAGTGAATATTCCTCAGAAACTAAAGGTTACACTTGATTGTTTTCAATGTGGTTCTCTCAATCACATAAAGAAATATTATAAAACACCACCTAGAGAATCTAACAATTGTAATAAGATGGGCTATCTATATTGTTATTGTCATAGTGCTCTGAGGTCAGGTGATAGGGACGCATCTCATGCTTCTCAGAATCATATGCTTCAATGAAAAGTGTGCAGTAGAATAGCTCTCATCATCAAACATGAAAAATCCTTAGAGATTCTAGGAATACCCTGAATCCTAAACCCGATAAATCCCAATAGGGTAATAAAGAGAAAAGAATAGGGAGTGAGAAATTTTATGGAGCTGATAAAGTGACCATGGATGATCAATCAAGACCTTATATGGTGATATATACTATTCTTTTAAATTCTTCCCATATACAAGATTTGTTTCATATGGGTGTGGCACATTTATTTATTTCTTCTCATGCTGTTGATCTTCTGGGTTTTCATTTGAGATTATTCCCCCTATTTTGAAACTTCAAAATCCTCTTATAAAAAAATAATTTCAATCCTTTGTGGGAAAATCTTTTTATATAAATATCGATTCAGATGAAATTATTTGTAACTTATTTTTGCTTGAGATGGATGTCTATGACTTAATTTTGGGTATGGATTAGTGGAAAATGATCAAAGCTCACATTGATTGTTATTCCCTGAGGGTTAGTTTAATAAATGATGATTGTGTGGAAAATGTATTTAGAGTAAATCAAAATATAAATTCGAGTGGAGCAAGATTGTTGGCACCCATAGTTGGAACTATCTCATATCAGTTTGAAGCCTTAACCTTGACATCTGTAGATGATATTTAGAATAGTATTTTTCCATTAATTATTGACTAGTTTCTTGGTGTTTTTGGTAATAATTTCTCTGGATTTCCACCCACAACATAAGTAGATTTTATGATTTATATCTTACCAGTGAATAGTCCTATTTTACTTCTATCTTATTGGATTGAACCAAAATAATTAAGGGAATTGGATGTCTAGTTAGAAGAGATGGAAATAAAGGAGTTCATTTGGCCAAGTATGTCTTTGTGGGTGTCACCAGATCTTTTTTTTGAAAAAGGTGGATGGAAATCTTAAACATTGTGTGTATTATCATATACTTAATCAAGTCACAATAAATAATTTATATCATCTTCCATATATTTATGACCTTTTTGATCAACTAAGGTGATCACGATGTTTCTTTAAAATTGACATACATTCGGGATATCACTAACTACAGGTTCAGAAGGATGATATTCCTAAAACAACATTAAAAAGTAAATATGGACATTATGAGTATGTGGTTATGCCTTTCAGTCATATAAATTCACTAGATAACATTATGGAATGGACGAATTGGATATTTGAAAGGTATCTGGATTATTTTTTGGTGGTATTTTTGGATGACATACTAGTGTATTCTACGACAAAAGTTGATCATGAGAAACACTTGGATATAGTGTCGGGTATCTTGTAGGATCATATTCTATAATCCAAACTTTCAATGTTTAATTTTTTGATGCATGAGGTACATTTCCATGGCCATGTTATCTCTAAAATAGGTGTTTTTGTGAATCAAGAAACTACAGGGGCTTCCATCTCTTAGAAACTGCTAAATAATATCTCTGAGATATATATATTCCTTATCCTGGATGGTTATTACCAACATTTTTGTTTCATGAATTTTCAAGACTAGATTCACCAATGAAATATTTGACAAGTAAAAGTGTTCCATTCCAATGGAACAAATCAATGTCAAAAGACTTTTCAAGAGCTTAAAGTTTTCATTACATCAACAATGATCTTGATATTCCCAGAACTAGGACAAGGCTATGTGGTTTATTTTATTGCTTTTGGATCTAGGATGGGGTGTGTTATCATACCGAGTAATCATGTTGTTCCTTATGGATCACAGTAGTTATGGTTTCATAAGAAGAAAAACCCAACATGCGATTTTGAATTATTTGTTGTGTCCCATTCTTTGAAGACCAGAATTCATTATCTTTTTTGTGATAAATTCATGGTGTTTAAGGATCATAAAATCTTGAAACACATTTTCTCAAAAATATATTTGAATCAGAGAAAAAGAAGATAGAATAAGTATCTTTAAATTTTGAATTTGACTTAAATTATACACCTTTGAAAAGGAATTATGTGGGGGATGCATTAATCAGAATGTCATATAGTCAGTTTTTGAAAGATGCTTCAGATCAATGGCATATAATTTTAGTGATTGAGGACACACAAATGGAATTTAGTGATTTCAATAGTTTTTCTAATTTATTTTCAATTTATTCTATTCTAGATTAGGCACATAAGGTTTAAGAGGAACTAACATTGGATTTTGAATTTTTTTCTAAGCGTTCAATACTTATTGGTTGGGAGACCATTGAGGGATTGAATACTGATAGAAGATCAGTGTTGTGGTGTCGATATCAGATGGTCGTACCTTTGTCTTTTATGGAACAACATCTTCATACTTATTTCTATTCCAGATGGTTTGTTCATCCAGGAATAAGAAATATGTATAAGGAAATGAAAGAATAGTTTTGGTGGGATGGAATGAAAAGAAAGTTGTATGAGTTTGTTTTAATATATCTCACCTATTTCTAGGTTATGTTATGGAACCAATGGTTGCTGGGAATGCTACATAATTTATTGATTCTCATGTGTAAATGGGAGAAAATAACTATGAATTTTTTAATTGATCTACCAAGGATGGTTCAAAAATAGGATACCATATGGGTGATAGTGGATCACGTCAAAGTGTCAGATCATTTCATCCCTATTATTGAATACAATAACATGGATGAATTATCAAAAATCTATATTTGAGAAGATGTAAAGAGTCATGGTGTTATAGTATCATTTGTATATGACAAAAAAGTCAGGTTTATGTCCCATTTTTGTAAATATTTTTCGAAATCCATTAGGACTTAGTTGAGTATGAGCATGTAGTATTATCCTCAAACTGATTGATAATCTGAACGGATGATCCAAATAATGGAGGAAATTATAACGTCTTTTGTAGTGGATTTTGGTGTCTCATGGTAAAATCACATACCATTATTTTATTTCTCATCCAAAAAAATTTATCAAACCATGACATATATGTCTTATTTCGAATCATTGTATGGGTGTCCTTATCATTCTCCACTTTTTTAGCTAGAAATAGAAGTGACTTCACTTGTTGGACCAGGCCTTGTTTAAGAGATGATGGATAAGATTCAGTTAATCCTAAATAGGATGTTTACAAAATATATTCAATAGAAATCATATGACTATCATAATCTAGGGACATTTTAATTTGAGTTGAGTTATCATGTGTTCTTGAGAATCATTCCAAGGCTTGGGAAGTGTCATTTTGGGAAGAAGGACAAGTTATATCCTCAATATATAGGAACTTTTGAGATAATTTAATGGGTGAGTGAGGTGGAATAATGGTTTATTTTTTCACCAATGTACAGTTCAATGCATAATGTGTTTCATGTATCTAAATTTAATAAGTATCAACCTAACCTTGACAATGTGATTTGATGGGATCATATTGACCTAGATCTAGATGCTACGGTTGTTTATGAATTGGTATAAATTATTTATTTTAAATAGAAGGAATTGAACAGAAAAAGAATCAGTATAGTGTTAGTTTTATGGTAACATGTTCAAGTTAAAGAGGAATCTTGGTGTGAAAAGGAAATTCTGGAGCAATGGAAAAAAAATATTCAATAAAAACATTGGTTTTCTACTTTATAGGGATGGAATGACCAATGGTGGGGAGAATGTATCACCCCTGGTTTGAGGTACTCGACCCTTTATTTATGTATTTGTAGTATATAAAATTATTTGGTTATGTTTAGAGAGGTTCATGGGAGAATTGGACTATTTTTTAGTATTTTTTAGAGGTTCACGGTATGATAATGAATAGTAAAAACCATAAAACACCTCTAAGAAACCATGAGACATAAATAGTAGACACTGGGTATGCATTAGATTTGGCCCAATCATGTGGATTCCAAGTATAAACCTTATAATGCTGGATAGTGGGGTATACAACGGTCAGTGGATGGTTTATCTAACCATACGAGGAAACTGTGAGAGGTGTGTTTTGTGGTAGTGGCTCATTCATAGTTAGAGAATGGTTTTCCTAACCATGCACCCTAACCATGCACCATGGAAAATTAGATCCAAAAAATAGTGGATCTAATACAATTTCCCTCCTAAACAACTTATTTTTTCCTACAATGGACATAACACGAATTCAACTTCCTCCCATGGTGGTGGAGATAATTCTTTTCAACCAAGAGAGATTCCTATGTGAATCCATGTGTGTTCAAGACCTAGATTCATTGTTAAACGCTCATTATTCATCTTTTCCCTGATATATCTTCTTTTTCCCTCTTCTAGAGTCATGGGTCTAGTTCATTGGGGAAAGATACATGTTGTTTTATGTCAATCTTAATGGGATATGATTTGTTTATTTAAGGGAATGAGATATAAGTTATAATCCTTAATATTTGATCCAGTCTATTAAATTTGTTGTTTTTTTCTTCATTTTCACCTATTTTTTAGAGTTATGAGTCTTCTCTATCGACATATATTAATTAGAAAATGAAGGATTTGTTTAAAATTGATTTAACTTCATGAAATTTTTGTGAAAATCATTTTTTGGTTTGATGGATTTCTCGTTTGAATTATTGTTTTTGAAATCATGGGAATTATATCTCTTTTTAGAAAACAATTATTCATAATTTCAAACTAGTGATTTTAAAATTATGGTTGGTTAATTTGAGTAATGTATTTATTGAAATTATTTCATTGATATGGGTTGATATTATTTGGGCACAACAGTTGGAAATGAGCTGAATGTGATGGATAATGGTTTTGAAGTGCCGCCATCAAATGGAAAGAGTATGGATGTGGAGTTTCATCATCAATGGTAACACAAATCTTGTGTGTGTGTTTTTGTGTTTAGGATGTGTGTGAACATAAAAATGTTTATTCCAAAACATAAACTGATTATTAGTTAAAATATTTTTTTATCTTCCTTGAAAATTATTGTGATAGTTGTTGATGTATTCCACGAAATAAATATTTTTGAAGGATTGTTTGATTATTTTCCTTGGAAAACTATTTTAGTTTGATATAAATGGATTTAAATTGTTTTTAAAAAAAATTATATAAATTTTCTAAAATTTTCATTCCTAGTATCATGGTTTGGGAAGTCATTGATGAAATCCTACTGAGTTTTATACTCACCCCATTCTTGGGAGCTATAGTGAGTTTTCAGATATTATAAATCGAATCCTATGTAAAGACAATGTATCTCAGTTCTTTAGTGATAATTATTGATACCTTGGGTTGTAAATATAGATTCTAAGATTAGAGAATATTGGGAGTTATTATTTGTATCTTTAGTTTCTTTTTATTTTTTTATCATTTGATTCCATTGGTTGTGTCAGGGTTATTATTCTTGTAATATGATATTTTCATATGGTTTAGTCTTTTATTAAATTCCATTTTTTGTACTCATGCATCATTTAGATGTTTGGTTGTTATGGTTATCATTGGATTGGTAATTTTATCATAAAATATAAAATAATTCCCAACTATTTATGAGACCCTAAACATTTATTTTTATACATTAGTGTATTGGGGATGCCACCTAAGGCCTAGTACCTCCCTCATCACTTCTCAAGCCAACGATAAGGGGAGGGCTGTTACAATGCGACTCTCACTTTGACTCCTTTTTATGTTCGAAATTATTTCTTCTTATACAATATCATTTTTAAAATTCATTGTGTTGCAACTTTATTTATTCATTAAAAAGATCCCAAAAAATTAATTGCTCAAAAAAATTGTAACCTCTCGAGTGCTACATCCATTTATAATTTTTGTTCATTCATTATCTTTTCCTTCCCACATTTTCCTCTTGAAACCATTCTGAATATTATAATTTAATTCTAGTTCAAGATGAACTATCTCAAACAATCCTTTAGATTTGTTGTAATTAGGTTGGAATGCTATAGGAATCATGTTGATTGGTAAATGGAAGGAGTGTTATATTTTGTTAAAATAAAACAATTGAGTGAAACATAAGAGAACATGATATTGTTGAGTGTAAATATATGATAGAGTGTGTGTGAGTTATATATTCATTTCTCTTAAAATTTTCATACATAATTATTAAATGGAAGAGGTGAGTAACACCAATGAAACAAACATTAAGTTGTTCATGAGGACTATAAAAAATAATTCCAAAGGTTGAATATAAGGATAAATGAATTGAAAATCCTTTCTAATTCTAGAGAACCTTGAAATAGGATGTTCATTGAAGAAGAAGAGTTCTCAAATTTTTTTGAGTCACCAATTTGGAGAATGAAACCACCATGGAGGAAAATCAACGATATTAGAGGAGTAATGTTTAGGATCCCTTCATTCCAAGGTAAGAATGATCTTGAAACATATTTTAATTGGGAACAAAAGATAGAGAATGTTTTTTTCAAAACTATTTAGGGTAAAATAAGGTGATGTTGGTGATTGGGAAATTCACCAAATATTCTAGTATTTTGTGAGACCAACTACAGGTGATTCGATGGAAATGTGGAGAAAGTGCCATCCACATTTTGGAGGAGATTCAAGTGGTAATGTGAAAGAGGTTTATTTCTAACCACTATTTTCGTTATTAGTTCCTCAAGTTATAGGGTTTGAAATAAGGAACTGTTACTGTTGACGAGTATTATAAATAGATGGATGTCATCATGATTCAGGCCAATATTAATGAAAAGTGAGAAGCCACCATTGAAGGGTTTGTGAATAGCCTCAACCATTACATTCAGGTTATAGTGGACATGCACCACTATTTGGATATGGAGGATCCTATTCACATTGCTATTAAAAAAGAGAGTATGTAATGGAAACAAGGATTTCCCATGCATATTATGTTAAGGATTATAAATATTATTTCAAGTTCAAGGATTTCGAACCACAATAACATGTAAGTTAACACAAAACAGATGCAAAAGGGTTGAATAAACCAAACCCATTCGTTCTGAAATCCAAAGGTGAAATATAGGTAAGTTTGTTTGAAAATCACATGATATCAAATGTCTTAAATGTTAATGATTTTTAAATTATTCCTCATAATACCCAAAGAATAGGACCATGATTATTTTGGATGATGGAGATGTTATTAGTGATAGAATAAGTGAATATGAAATTCCACCACTCGAGGAGTGTTCGGATGTGGAAATATAAATATACATATATGGAGAAATTCTTTTAGAAAGGAATTATTTGAGTGCTCAACCCTAAGGACAACATGATCAATAGAAAAGAGAGAAATTATTGTATACAAGATGCCTCTTTAAAGATATGGTATGTAGTATTATCACTAATGGGGGTTGTTTCACAAACATAGAAAGTGGTTTTATGTTTTTTATATTTGGTTTATCTAGGGAAATAATCCTACGCCTTATATATTGTAATAGTTATACAATAGTGGGGATGTAAAATTGACTAATCAAGTGAAAGTTCCATTTTCTATTTATAAGTATAAAGATAAAAAGATATGTGATGTTGTTTCCATGAATTATAGTTATATATTTTTGATAAGGCCTTGTATCTTTTATAGGAGGGTCACACATGATGGATACACCAAGATCTATTCTTTTTAGTACAATGGAAGGATGGTTATACGTATACCCATGAGGCTGTTGCAAGCTAATCGTGACAATGTGAGGATTGGGAGAGATTAGGAAAAGGTATTAAAATAAAAGAGAGAAAAAATAGGGATAATGGAAAATAATGTGTACAAAATGAGTGATGAGTGAAATCAAAATAAATGAGTAGAAAAATAGTTGAAAACAAGAGTGAAAATAACATTGAAAACAAGATTATTGAGGGAAAATTAAGATTGTTTTCAGGAAAAAGAGAGATAAAGAAAGATTTAGAGGGGGAGGAAACTCTCATGCTTCTATATAAGGTAGAATTTCTTTTCTAGTAACTCCCTTAACACATAAATTCCATTTTTTGTTTTGTATTTATTAAAAAAAATAAGGTGATCAAGAAAGGAATTGTTAGAAACAAACTACTTTTGATCCAGGTAGTTTAGTAAGGAGAAACATGCTAAAAGGGAGGTTGCTGAAGCAATGAAAATCAAAACTTTATACATAAGGAGATGGACCTTTACAATTCTTAGAGAATATAAATGATAATTCCTAGAATATTGAGTTACCCAATAGGCATGGAAATGTTTGTATCACCTTTAATGTTGCTGATCTTTCTCCCTTTAAATTTTCAGATTCGAGGAAGAATCCTATGACAACCCTACTCTTTATTACAGACTTAAACATGATTTGTTACATAAACATTACTTGATACAACATTGAATATATAGAGGTCTAGTTTCTTTGGGGGTTAGGATCATGACATAACAACATAGAAGATAAAACACACAACATCTTTATTGAAAACTTCCTTTACATGACCACTACATTCCCACATAGTTATCATTTCATAGGATAACCTGAGTACATGCATAAGAAAAGGGTGATCTATAAAGACGAGTAATTGAATAATAATGGTATAACATGAGTAAAACAATACATTTTAGACAATAGGCATATAAATAGAGAACAAGAGAAACATGAACATAAAGAAATGATAAAGCATGATAATCATAACATGGAAATGTGGCAAAAACACTTAACATGGAATTAGCATGAGCCATTGCTCATTGCACATGGAGCATGAGTAAACCCTAAAAGCACATGTAGCACGAGTAACCCCTAGTTGAACTTGAATTAGCATGATTCAACACTCATTGAACATGACGTATCATGATACTATACTTTACCTAATGCATTTGAGCACTATCACGGTGCACCCTTCTTAAACATTTTATTTCATGCATATGTCTGCCACATAGATCATAAAACATGGATTCCTTAAACATAATCATTTATTCTGAGATAAAGTAATGTGGAATTAATACATGAAACTTTATAATCAATAAGTAAATGTGTGTAAAGGTGAATACCCTTGATAGATAAATGGGCATGGTATTCACTACACAATGACTTTGGATTGGAAAAATGTGGTGCGATTTCGGTAGCATAACGGCCTGAAAAAAGAATTCATAAAAATGTTTGATGAGAGAGAAAGGGGTGTCGCGTCATAAAAATATGAAATGGACAGTAAGGGGGTCATATAGATACATATCCCAACAATTGTAATGGAATTAGAGTCATGATAGAACATAATTTATTGAATGTAAATGAGGAGAGTGAAATTACTTTCAGAATTTCAGCATAGTAATAGGTGTACATGGGAGGAATTTAATGAGAGATAAATGGGTCTCTCATCATTAAAAAATAAATAGGTAAATATGGTAGAGGTGATAAATCATACCCCCAACATTTATAATTGAAAATAAAAGGGCATAACAATATTAAGAAACTTGGATAAAAAGAGAAAGGTAGGAATCCCTTACAAGGAAGCGTGATCCCAAAGGCTTGGTTGAGCCTTGAGAAAGGATTCTTGGGAGTTTGGGGTGCCTTGAGAGGATTCTAGAGAGATTAGGGAAGATTTTGGACGAACTCCAAAATCTTTGAGTGAAGAGGAAGTGGGAGATTGGGTGGGTTTATATAGAAAAGGATAGGGAATTGTTTATTATTTAGGTTTGGGACACCTCACATTAATATAATCAAAACTACAAACCATACCATGGTTTTGCCCATGGGTTTTTACAAAGGGGAGTGGAAAACAATATTTTATAAGTCAAGTGGCCGAACTTCTTAAAATAATAGGGTTGCTTACGTGGAGGTGAGTCACACTCTCAAGGAAAACTATTTAAAAAGAAAAAATGTATTATAAGTCTTAAAGGGTCCACTAAAGCTTTGTAAAATAAATAAAACAAACCCAAAATCACATTATTTTAATTCTAAATCATATATTGGCCGAAAATAATGTTTATAGTATTTTATTACATCACCATTTGGTCATTATGATGTCATAAAACACATTTTATATATAAACGGTATTTAATTTTTACCAAAGATTCGACTGTCTCAAAAAATTATGAAAAATTCACCATTGGATAATTTCGAAGTCATGATTCCAAAAAAATTATACATTTTATCTAAATAATTTTCTAAATATGTGAATTTTTAATTTTAAAATAAAAACCTAAATTTATCGAAATTTCATGGGTTTTGAAAAAAATAGCTTTCAATCCTTAATAAAAATTACAATTGCATTCATAAAATTATATGATAATTTATATGTAATAAAAATTAATTTAATAAAAAAATTATTTTATTAAAAATATTATTTAATTCAAAAATCCACGAATTCATCAAAATAGATTTCTTAGTTGAATATTAACTAAAAATACAATTTGCGCTTTAAAAACAATTTACAAAGTAATAGTAATAAAATGAAAGTATATTCATTATTATATAAAAAAATAATGTACATAATCATAGTACTATGTTCTTGTTACATAACCCCTTAAAACACCCGCATAAGAACTTAGGGTATGGTGTGCGATGGTGACAGACTCTTGGGGTGGCTCAGATAACATTGCTCAAGTGGTAATCTCTATAAACTTCCACTTCTCCCATAGTCGGTTCCTCTCAAGCTTAACGTGTTCAAGCTCAGCTTGGGCTTGGTTAAGAGAAAATCCCAATGATGCCACCTCCTTTTGAAGCTCAAACAAATGGGCTTCCTATGGGGAAATTCTATTGGATGAGGTCGTTAGTTCCTTTTTCTGAGTAAATTGGATTCGTTAAAGGCTTATATTTATACTAATCATGTGATCACTATTCAATGGATATATTTGCAATAGTCACAATTCTTAAAATTATTTTAAAAAAACAAAAATATAAAACCAAATAAGTTCCATTTTATATGATAAGAAATTTAATTAGATCAAGAGGAATTTTCATTAACGAAAGTTTGGGTCGTTTCAATCTTCCCCCTTAAGAAATTTCACCCTAGAAATTTCATTTTCCCACACTAAAATAGATGAGGGTAACTCTGATTCATCACTTCCTCTGATTCCACAGTCGCTTCTTCAAACTTGTTTTTCTTCCACAAAACCTTGATGAGGGGAATTGTTTTATATCGTATGACATTTTCCCTACGATCAATGATCTTCACTGGTTTCTCCTCATAGGAAAGATCATCCTCTAGCTGTAATACCTCTAATGAGAGTACTTGTGAAGTGTCTGGTATGTACTTCCTTAAGAGGGATATATGAAATACATCATGTTCTTTGGCCATTTGTAGGTGGAAGTACTTGTCAATAGGCCACAACCCCGACACGATCAAGAATCTCGAAGGGGCCTATGTACCTAGGAAATAACTTCCCTTTCCTTCCAAACCTCATGAACTTATTCCATAGAGATATGTATAGAAATACCATGTCTCCAACTTTAAACTCAAGGTCTTGTTGATGGTTATCTGCATAACTCTTATTTCGACTCTAGGATGCCTTGATATGTTGCTGAATGGTTTTCACCTTCTCCACCATTTCTTCCACCATTTCTTGTCCCAGCAGCTTACGCACACCGACTTCATCCCAACATGTCAGTGTTATGAACCTCTTCCCATATAAGGATTCATATGGTGCCATTCAGATGCTCGATTGGAAACCATTGTTATAAGAGAACTCAACCAGAGGAAGATATTTATCCCATACTCCTTTTAAGTATATTGAGCACGCTCTCAACATGTCCTAAAGTGTTTTGATAGTCTACTCGTATTGGACATTTTTTTGAGGATGATAATCCATACTGATGTTCAGCTTAGTATCTAGAGCATGTTGAAGAATCTTCCAAAACATAAAGGTGAATCTTGGATCTTGATCCGATACAATAGATAGTGGTACTCCATGCAGCCTTACAACTTCCTTGATATATATCCATGCTAGTTTATCCAATGAAAAATCCTCTCAAATTGCAATGAAGTGGGTAGACTTTGTAAGACGATCCACAATAACCCAGATTGCATTGTTGCCTTTGGATTTCTTCAGAAGTCTGGTGCCAAAGTCCATGGTGATGTTCTCAAATTTCCATTCTGGTATGGTCAATGGTTGCATCATCTCCTTTGACTTCTGCCTCTATTAATTCACTTCATAACACACCATGAACTTTTATGTATACTCAGTGATCTCCTTCTTCATATTATCCCACCAGTAATGATTTGGAGATCTCGATACATCTTGGTGTTTCCTGAGTGGATGGAGAAATTTAAACTATGGACATTATCCAAAAGTTCCTTCTTCAGCTCTGGACTTTATGGAACACATAGTCTTTTCCCAAATTTGACAATTCCTTATTCATTAACATTGAACTCCGAGGATTTCCCTTTTTTGATAGCTTCCTCTTTCTTCTGATTTCCAACATCATCCTTTTGAAAATCTTTTAACCTTTCCAATAGAGATGGTTGAGAAATCATTTGTAAAAGGATTGATCATGTTCCCTTATTTATGATTCCCATGTCCATCTTCATCAAATCTATGAATATTGGATCCTTTTCAATTCTCATCAAGGATAGAATCGCTAGGTCCTTTATACTTAGAGTATCTTCCACCTTGTTCGCTATCTCAGGGTGGTAATGGATTGAGCAGTCATAGTTTATGATCAGATCTAACCATCTTCATTGGCGCATGTTCAACTCTTTTTATGTGAATATATACATGAGCTTTTATGTTGTGTATATATTTCACATTTCTCCCCAAATAGATAATTCCACCATATTTTTAAAGCGAATACAACTATAGCCAACTCCAGATCATGTGTTGGATAATTCTACTCATGAACATTTAATTTCCATGAAGCATAGGCAATGACTTTGTCATTTTGAATCAACACACATCCTAGGCCCTTATTTGAATACCATAAAAAGTTCTCCAATTGTGGGTAAAGTGTGCACGAGCACAGTGATAAGCCTCATTTTTAACTCCTTGAAGCTTTATTCGCATTCATCAATCCAATAAAACATTACTCCCTTCCGAGGTAACTTGGTAAGAGGGTTGGAAAATCGTGAGAACATTCTCACAAATCGTTGATAATATCCAGCAGACCCAAAGAAGATACGGATATCCATTATATATGTTGGCCTTGGCCATCCCTCTATTGAAGGTGTCTTTGAGGGATCCATAGATATCCCATTTCTTGTGATGATATGGCCCAAGAATGAGACCTCCTTCAACCAGAACTCACACTTTCGGTACTTTTCATAGAGCTTCTCCTTTCTCAAGGTCTTTAGTGTAGCTTTAGATGCTCCTCATGATCCTCCTTGGTTTTGGAGTATATTAGAATATCATCTATAAATTATACCAAATTTTTTTTGAGGTAATCTATAAAGACTCTATTCTTCAAGTCCATGAATATTTCTAGAGCATTAGTGAGTCTAAAAGGCATTACTATGAATTCATAGTGCCCCTATCTTGTATGAAAATAAGTCTTGGGGATATCTTCCATATTCACCCTCACTTGATAATATCCTGACTGAAAATCTACCTTATAGAAGTATTGTGATCCACGCATTTGATCGAACAACTATTCAATTCACGGGAGAGGATACTTGTTCTTTATCGTGAATTTTTTAAACTTGCGATAATCGATGCAAAGGTGCATTGACCCATCCTTCTTCTTGATGAAGAGGATTGGTGCACCCCATGGTGAAGCACTTCGGCATATAAACCCTTTATCCATATTCTCCTATAGTTTTTTTTTCATATCCTTAAGCTTGATAGTAGCCATTCTATACAGAGTCTTGGATATTGGAAATGCACCGGGCATAAGATCAACTGAGAATTCAATATCTCATTTAGGAAGAAGACTAGGAAATTCCTCGAGAAACACTTCAGCGAATTCCCTTACAATAGGAATGTATTCAAGGATGGTTTCTTCATTGTACTCAATCATTTGACCCAGATATGCGTGCTCATAGGGCAGTAATATCCACACTTGAGATGATGGAGATAAAGAAGATTCATCCTCCTCCTTTCACTTGTACAGAATCGGAGGTCAATTCTCCACATGGAGATTGATTTTACTCTCATGACAACTTATGTTGGCTCTATATAAGGAAAGCCAATCCATGCTGAGAACTGCATCAAATTCCACCAGAGGGAGTATTACAAGGTTTTCTGGAATGTTCAATCCATAGATTATGATAGAGGAGGAGTTATATTCATGGGATGCAATGATTGACCCATTTTTCATACCCACTGACATCTTTACTTCCATGATTTGTGGTGGTGTTCGGATTTTTCTACAAAACATTCAGGATATAAAAGAATGCATATAACCTTGGAAAATAACCCCACCTTTCACTTTTTGATTCTCATTTTACTCATTTACTTTATCCATGAAAACTTAGGGAAGCTAACTGTTATACACATAAAGGGGATTCCAAAGACAAAAAACAAATGACTTATAAATAACTTTTATTTCCTTAACATATGAATCTAATGGCTTCAGTCTATGTTATTCACGATCTACTTTATAAAATATATTCATTGGACATTATTTTAGTCCCTTAATAATGGTTCATACTAAGATTGTGAATTTACCAAAGCATATCCCCCGGGAGTGTCGTAACCAAGAGTGAAGCAAGGCCTATTTTCATGTACTGGTTCATTTTTGAGTCTAGCTCAAAGTGGTATTTTCAGGTTTTACCCCTAGGATACATCTGTGCCAGAGCTGCCTCTACCTGCTTGTATCCATACAGGAATGTATTTTCTTGATAAACCACTTACTCAATACTCACCAAAACATAGGGATGTTTTTATTATAATTTGCCTTATCTCTAATAATTCACTAGGGTTTTGTAATCCTAATCCCAAAAGTAACAAAATCAATCCTCTGATACCAACTATGACAACCCTTCTCTTTATTACATACTTAAACATGATTAATTACATAAACTTCACTTGATAAAATATTGAAGATCTAGAGTTCTAGTGTATTTGGGCCATAAGATAATTACATAACAACATAGAACATAAAACATGAAACATCCTTATTGAAAACTTCCTTTACATGGCCACTACATTCCCACGTACTTATCATTTCATAGGATAACCTGATGACATGGATTAGAAAAGGGTTTTCTATAATGCCTGGTAAGGGAATAAACATGGAATAACATGAGGGAAACAATACATGTTAGAAAATTGGCATATCAATAGAGAACAGGAGAAACATGAACATAAAGGCATGATAAAGCATGATAATCATAACATGGAAATGTGACAACAACACTTAACATTGAATTTTCATGAGCCAACGCTCATTGCACATGAAGCATGAGTAAACCCTCATTGCACATGAAGAAAGAGTAACCCCTCTTTCCACTTGAATTAGCATGAGTCAACACTCATTTCACATGACGCATCATGATACTATACTTTACCCAATGTATTGAAGCGCTATCAGGTCGGACCCTTCTTAAACATTTCATTTCATGCCTAAGTGTGCCACATGGATCATAGAACATGGATTCATTAAAAATCATCATTTTTTCCACGATAAAGGAATGTGGAATTCATACATGAAACTCTATAATCAATAAGTACATGTGCATAAATTTGAATACCCTTGATAGATAAATGGTCATGGTATTCACTACACAATAACTTTAGATTGGAAAAACATGGTGCGATTTTGGTAGCATAACGGCGTGACATAAGAATTCATAAAAATTGTTGATGAGAGAGAAAGGGTTGTATCATCATATGTACATGAAATGGATAGTAAGTGGTCATATAGATACATGTACCAACAATTGTAATGGAATTTAGATCCATGATACAAAATAATTGCTTGAATGTAAATGAGAAGAGTGAAATTCCTTTCGGAATTTCGGCATAGTAACAGGTGTACATGGGAGGCATTTAATGAGAGAGAAAGGGGTCTTTCATCATTCAAAAATAAATAGGGAAGTATATGGGAGTTGAAAAATCATACCCCAAAATTTATAATTGAAAATAAAAGGGCATAACAATATTAAGAAACATGGATAAAAAGAGAATGGTAGGAATCCCCTATTTAGACATGTGATCCCAAAGGTGAGTCACACTCTCAAGGAAAACAATTTAAAAAGACAAAATGTTTTATAAGTCTTGAAGGGTCCACTAAAGCTTTGTAAAATAAATCAAAAAAACCTAAAATCAAATTATTTTACTGGTAAAACATTTATTTTCTGCACATAATGTTTATAGTATTTCATTACATCACCATTGGGTCAATATGATGTCATAAAACACATTATATATTTACATGGTATTTAATTTTTACCCATAAAATTCGACTGTCTCAGAAAATTATGAAAATTTAACCATTGGATAATTTCGATGTCCTAATTCCAAAAATAATATTCATTTTATCTAAATAATTTTCTAAATATGGGAATTTTTACTTTTAAAATAAAAACCAACATTTATAAAAAATTCTTGGGTATTGAAAAAAATAGATTTCAAACCTTAATAAAAATTACAATTTCATTCATAAAATTATATGATCATTTATATTTAATAAAAATTAATTTAATTATATTAATATTTTATTAAAAATATTATTTAATTCAAAAGTTCATTAATTTATCAAAATAGATTTCTTAGTTGAATATTAACTAAAAATACTATTTCTGCATTAAAAAATTTACAAAGTAACAATAATAAAATGAATGTATATTATTTATTATATAAAAAAATAATGTACATAATCAGAGTACTAGGATCTTGTTACATAACCCCTTAAAACACCCACATAAGACCTTAGGGTAAGGTGCGCGATGGTGACATACTCTTGGGGTGGCTCAGATAACATCGCTCGGGTGGTAATCTCTATCAACTTCCACTTCTCCTGTAGTCGATTCCTCTCAGGATTAAAATGTTTAAGCTCGTCTTGGGCTTGGCCAATAGGAAATCCCAATGACACCACCTCCTTTCTGAGCTCCGACAAATAGGCTCTGTATGGGGAAAGTCTACTAGATGAGGCCATCAGTTCCTTTGTCTCAGTAAATTGGATTCGTTAAAGGCCTATATTTATACTAATCATGTGATAACTGTTCAACGACTGTATTAGCAATGGTAACAATTCATACAGGTATTTTAAAATCCAAAACAATTAAACCAAATAAGTTTCATTTTACATGATAAGACATTTAATTAGATCAAGAGGAATTTTCATTAATGAACGTTTGGGTCGTTACAAATCCTTTTCAGGAGGGAGGGGTGATGTGGATCGTGGTACCCATGTGAATGAAGGGGTTGAAGGTGTAATTTATGAGGAGTGTGGAATTTTCATGATTTTAAATGACCAATTACGAGGATTTGGTGGCCAATGACAAAGGAGAGGACCAAGAAAATGAATGAGGCCTTAAATGTGTTAATCATAAAATTCAAAGGGGGGTCCTAATACCCTTTCTTTGGCATATCATATGGGATTATATTTAAATTAATTAAGTCCAAAACATTCTTTTAAATACCCATCCAATATTGTGATATGAATTTCAAGACCACCCACTATGGAATCTTCAAAGTCAAAAGTGGTGGGATAGTTTTCATTACATTCCAAAAGGGTGTGATAATTGTCTCTTAAAGTCATGGGAATGTGCCAAAATTTATAAAATCATCATTAAGGATTTTTGACTTGTGAAAACTAGTTTTCAAAAAAATTTATCTCTCTTTGTCTATAAATAAAAACCCCCTTGTAATCTCTGGACATCATGAATGAAGGATATGTTATTATGGTGATTTTTTCTTGCAAGCTATGTTTTTTGGATTAATTATCAATTTTTCAAATGATTGTTCATAATTTGTGTATTATCCTTGCTATAGTTATCAGATACAAGTTTTATTTGGGTTCTACCATGGACCACTCTCTCTTTTCTTCCATATTTATACTACTTATAACCCTTTTCCCTTGTTTTTGTGTGTGTAGATATGGGTGCTTGACACCCGAACATTGAACAAGGTCCCTATGACAATTCCTAGTGGGTCTTGGATCAAATATTAGGGGTTTTCATGGTTTTTATGGTGTTCATTTTTTATGATTTTTTAGGTTTTTATGGTTTTTAAATATTTTTACATTTTTATGGACTTTTAATGTTTTGTATGGTTTTTATAGTTTTTAAGGGAGTTGGTTTCTTATGGTTTTTAACATTTTTTAGGTTTTAAGGGGTATTAAGTGTCTTTATTTTTTTTAATGTTTCAATAGGGGGTTTTATGGTTTTATTTATTCCTTATGTTTTTTTGGATTTGAAGGCATTTTTATGATTTTTAGGATTTTTAGGGTTTTTATGGATTTTGATGATTTTTAGGGTTTTTAGGGTTTTAATGGTGTTTTTTATTTTTAGAGGTTTTTTTGAGTTTTTTAGTGTTTTTAAGGGTTTTCAGATTTTCTTAAGGTTTTAAGGGTTTAAAGGATGTTTATATATTTAGTGGTTTTTGGGGTTTTTGGGGGTTTTACTGGTTTTTAAGATTTTTGGTGTATTTTGGGCTTTAGGGTTTTTTATAGCATTGAGAATTTTTTTTGTTTTTAGGGTTTTATATGTTTTTTGGTTATTAATATTTTATTTGGGTTTTACTAGGTTTTATTATATTTTTAGGTATTTTATGGATTTTTCGGATTTTTTTTTGTTTTATGGGTTTTAGGTATTTTGAGGGCCTTTAGGGTTTTTTTTGTTTTTTGGGATTTAGTGTTTTCTTTGAGTTTTTTTAATGTTTTTAATGATTTTAGAGGTTTTTAATTTTCTAGGGGTTTAATTTAGTTTTTAGATTTTTAGTGGGTTTTAGGGTTTTATGGGGTTTTTAAGGTTTTTAGTAGTTTTTATGGGTTTAAGGGTTTTTAGGATTTTAGCATTTTTTAGGTTTTTGGGGTTTTAAATGTTGTAATGTTTTTAAGGTTTTCCTAACAGCTTCCATGGTTTTTTAGGGTTTTAGGGGGTTTTAGGGATTTTTTTAGGTTTTTTAGGTTTTTTTTGAGATTTAATGGGGTTTAGGGTTTTTTCGGTTTTTTGGGTTATTATGGTTTTTAAGAGTTTTTAGGGGTTTTATGTTTTTAGAGTTTCTAATTCTTTTAGTGGTTTAAAGGGATTTTAGTGTTCTTAGTTTTTTTAGGGTTTTTATGGATTTTATTGGGTTTTATGATTTATAGGGTTTTTGGTTTTTTTAATGTGGGTTAGTGTTATTTTCATTTTTTAGGTTTTTTATGGATTTTATGTTTTTTTAGGTTTTTGATATTTTCTTTGGGGTTTTTAGGGTTTTTATGTTTTTAGGGACTTTTAGGGAATTTTTATGATATATATTATTTTTATTGGTTTTAGGTATTTCAAGGGTTTTAAGGGGGTTAGGGGTTTTATAGTTTTTATGGGTTTTAGAGTTTTTTTTCATTTTTTAGTGATTTTAATGTTTTTTAAAATTTTCAACATTATTTTGGGTTTAATTGGTTTATAGATTTTTTTTAGTTCTTATGGTTTTTATGGGTTATAGGTATTTTTAAGGTTTTTATTGGTTTTAGGATTTTAAGGGTCTTTTAATGATTTTTTAAGATTTTTGGCATATTTAGTATTTTAGGGGGTTTAAGTGTTTTTATGTCTTTAAGGTTTTATTAGGGCTTTTCAGGGTTTTAGGGTTTGTTTGTATTTTTAAGAATTTATCATGATTTCTTAGCATTTCTATGGTTTTATATAGTTTTTAGAGATTTTGAGGGATTTTTTGGTTTTTTTTTGGGTTTTGTCATTTTTTATGTTTTTAGGGGTTTTAAGTGTTTTTAGGTTTTAAAGTATTCTTATGGTTTTTAGGGTTGTTAGGTTTTTTTGGGGGTTTTACATTTTTAGGGTTTTAGGGATTTTTAGGATTTTTATGTTTTTAGTGTTTTTATGGATTTTGAGGGGTTTTAGGGTTTTTATTTTTTTTGGGTTTTTTAGTTTTTATGGGTTTTAAGGTTATTTAGAGTTTTGTAAAGCTTTTTTGGGTTTAATTTGGTTTTTAGAGTTTTGAGTCGTTTTTAGGGTTTTTATTGTTTTTAAGAGTTTTATAGTTTTTATGGTTTTTAATGTTTTTATCATTTTTAGGGGTTTTAAGTGTTTTTAGGTTTTCAAGGTTTTCTAAGGGGTTTTAAATGTTTTTAGCATTTTTTACCTTTTTAGGGATTTTTTGGGTTCTTAGGATTTTTATGGTATTTTATTTTTTTGGGATTTTTAGGTATTTTAGGGGTTTTTATGGTTTTAATGATTTTTAGGTTTTTAGGGTTTATTTGATCTTTAGGATTTTTAATTTTTTATAGTTTCTTAATATTTGTAGAGTTTTAAAGGGGTTTTAGAGTTTTTGTTTGTTTTTTGTGTTTTTATGGGTTTTAGGGTATTTATTGGTTTTTAGTGGTTTAACTTTTTTTTTATGGTTTTAGGACATTTAGTGTTTTAAGGTTTTTAGAGTTTTTAAGTGTTTTTTTATTTTTACTATTTTTATAGTGGCTTTCAAGGTTTTTATGGGTTGTTATGTTTTAGTGATTTTAGGTATTTTTTTTGGATTTTTTTTGTTTTTAGAGTGTTTAGGGATTTTGAGGGTGTTATAGTTTTTTAGGGTTTCTAGGGTTTTGTGATTTTTTGGGGTTTTTGGGATTTTTGTGTTTTTCATGGGTTTTAAAGTTTCTTAACATTTTTAGGGTTTTAAAGTATTTTTAGAGTTTTTAGTGGGTTTTGGGGTTTTCATGGATTTTTAGTGGTTTTAATGTTTTTATGGATTTTTATGGTTTTTATGGGTTTTAGTATTTTTAGTTTTTAGGGGATTGAGTATTTTTATGTCTTCAAGGTTTTCGTAGGGTTCTTCAGGGTTTCTAGGGTTTTTATGTTTTTATATTTTTAGGTATTCTATGGGTTTTTTAAGATTTTTAGGGATTTTGGGGGGTTTAGGGGGTTTTATGATTTTTATGGTTTTTTCGATTAAGGGGTTTTCTAGTTTTTTAGGGGTTTGAATTTTTTTTACAGTTTTTTTTAATTTTTATGGGTTTAAATGTGTTTTATAGTTTTTAGTGGGGTTTTATGGGTTTTACTGTTTTATGGGTTTCTAGGGGTTTTTAGGGTTTCTATAGTTTTTAGAGTGTTTCGTGTATTTTGTTTTTTTAGGGTTTTAGCGTTTTATTTAATTTTAGGGGTTTAAAGTGTTTTTAGTTTATTTAGTTTTTCTTATGGTTTTTAAGGTTTTTTATATTTCTTAGGGATTTTTAGGGAAATGTTTTAGGTTTTTTATTATTCTTTTGGGTTTTTAGGGATTTTTAGGGTACTTATCGATTTCATGGTTCTTTGGGGTTTTTTGAGTTTTTAGGGTTTTTTAGGGTTTTAATAGTTTTTAATATTTTTCGTGGTTTAAAGTATTTTTTGAGTTTTTAGTGGGTTTTTGGGGTTTTAGGGATTTTTATGGGTTTTAGTGTTTTTTGGGTTTTTAGTATTTTTAGAATTTTTAGTTGTTTTTAGTGTTTTTGGGTTTTTAATATTTTCTTAGGGGTTTTCAGGTTTTTAAGGTTTTTTACATTTTAGTGGATTTCATATATTTTTTATTATTTTTATAGTTTTAGGTTTCTTATAGATTTTGAGGTTTTTATGGTTTTAATGGTTATTATGGTTATTGGGGGGGGGTTAGGGTTTTTTTATGTTTTATGGTTTTTATAGTTTTTAGAGTTTTATTAACTTTTTTGGTTTAAATGGTTTTTAGAGTTTGTAGTGGTTTTTAGTGTTTTAGTGCTTTTATGTTTTTAGGAGTTTTGTGGTTTTTAGGGTTAATGTGGTTTTCTAGTGGTTTTTATGGTTTTTATCATTTTAGGGTTTTAGGGGTTTTCATTGTTTTTAGGGTTTTCAGGTTTTCTTTGGGGTATTCAGGGTTTTTTACATTCTTTAGAATTTTTAGGGATTTCATAGGATTTTTTGGGTGTTTATGGATTTTAGGGATTTTTGTTATTTTAAGGGTTTAATAGGATTTTTATGTATTTTTTTGGATTTTATGTGTTTTTTTAGTTTTTTATAGTTTTTAATATTTTTAGAGTTTTTAAGGTTTTAGGGTTGTAAATGGTTTTTAGAGTTTTTAGTGGGTTTTTAAGGTTTTTATGGGTTTTATGGGTTTCAAGGGTTTTCTATGTTTTTAAGGTTTTTAGATTTCTTTTGGGGTTTTAATATTTTTTATGTTTTTAGGGTTTTTACGTATTTTTAGGTTTTTATGATTTCCTAGAGGTTTTTAGGGGTTTTAGGGATTTTGAACTTTTTAGGGTTTTTAAGGATTTTTAATATTTTTTTGGGGTTTTAAGGTTTGTAGGGAAAGGAAGATGCGAGGGTTTTTAAGGTTTGTAGGGATTTTTATGGGTTTTAATGGTTTTTAATATTTTTAGGTTCTTTAGCATATTTTGATTTTTTATGGTTTTAAGTGTTTTTAGTTTTTTATATTTTTTTAGGGTTTTATGGTTTTTAATGTTTTTGGGGATTTTTATGATTTTATGGTTTTTAGGGATTTTTATGGTTTTTATTGCCTTTTTCTGAGTTTTTTTATTTTTAATGTTTTTAGGTGTTTAAAGGATTTTTAAAAAAATAGGGATTCTTTAGGGTTTTTTGGGTTTTAGGTTTTTTAAGGGTTTCTATCGTTTTTAGGGCTTTAATAATTTTTAGGGGTTTTAATTTTTTTATGTCTTTTTATATTTTTATGGTTTTTTATAGTGATGCTGCTTTAATTGCATTACTTTTACATCATTTTAATGATAAAAAACATAAAATCATTACACAAATATGGTCCAATGGTTTAGTGTCCTGGGAAAACTAGGACCAAACATAACTTTGACAACATAAACATAATCATTAGTTTAATTCCTTCATCTCTAGATTATTATTGGCCCTTAAATTCTCCTTAGTATAAGTAGTCACCTGAGGATATACATCAAAAATGGGTGAGCTAAAATTCTAGTAAGAGAATATATAAGAACATGAAACAATATAACATGGGATGAGCATAATCATTATCATCATAACATAGTTATATGATCATAATCATGAGAGGAAACATTAATAAAAGACTTGGAATGTGTAAATGAATAAAAAATGAAACATCATGTCTTTGTGTTCAACTACCACACATAGTTGTGAACAATTCTAGCATCATTTTGATGCATACTTCACTTTACACTTAAGGTTATTCACATTACTCAATGAATTGGAGAGCTATATAATTCTGGGCGCATCTGTCACATCATAACATTTATATTATCATGAAACAACATATAACATATATAAATATTGAACATATAGTGACCCATTTAAAGTAATGGCTTCAATTTAATAATGATAAATTGAAATACGTTGGGTTACATAATGAAAGATGGAGTATCGTACTTGATATAAGAATCGTCAACCTTGAGTGAGAAATAAAAGGTTTGTTTTTGAAAGAAGATTTATTTTAGAAAAAAAAATATGTTTTACATAAACTCTAGTGGAAAAAATTTATATCCCAGAAAAGGTATTATAATGATGAAGAAATTATTTTTAAGTAATAACCATACTGAAAATGGAGTGAAAGAGGGAAAACCTGAAGAAAGAAAGTTGGGTTCGAGAATTCCTCTTACCTAGTGTTTGAACGCTTTCTTCACATTCATGTCATGTATAATGCTATTATATTCATTAACTAACAATTCCAGAAAATTTTATACATGAAAAAGATTCATTATGGTTTTATTTTTTTTCTTTTATGGACATTTTGATGAGTTATAAATTTTAAATTCATTGTTTGGTAGTGTTCTTTTTCTGAGTTTTCATGAATGGTTCACTTGTACACATGAATGGAAGTTTGTGTAGAATATGGATAAACATCTAAAATTGATATTACATGTTATTAATGACCTTACAGGACTTTTTATTAACTTTTAATGAGTTATGTTATATAACACGTGGATGAATCATTAGTTAAAATTTATTGATGATCATTTTAGGATAATTTCTGCAGTTTTTGGATCACAACGAACATGTTTTGTTTTATCATTTATTATTATGTATAATTTTTTTTTCCAAAACATAAAATGGGTTGAAAAATAAATATTAAAATATTTTTTCATACATTTAATGGTTTTCTTAACATCCTTTAAGTATTTGATGGAAAATGGAAGTGCATCACCTGTGGTGTAGGTAAATTAAAACATCACGGGCAACGATTTAAATTTATCAAACAAACAGAGAGAGGGACGAGAATAATGAATAATATTCCATTAACATGATATAATACCATTATAACAATCATACTAGAGTTATAATGAAATTTGGATAATATAAGTCAAGGATAAGAGAATAAATGAAATGAAATTTGGAAGGAATTTGAAAGAAAAGAGAGAGAGAAATTGCCTCTTGAATAAATCTTCATTGAGAGCCGCTTTAGGGGAGTGGTTTTTTTATTTTTATGAGAACAAGAACTAATAGACTTGTGGGAGGATCTTGGTAAGATAATTTAGTATAATTTTGATTAGGCACAAGTCTTGAGAGGTTTGAGGAAATGAATTTGTGAGGGGTGGTATTTATAGTGGAGGGGAGAGGGTTTTCTCAATATTATATTCATTAATTTATTATTTCTCCACAAGACAAGAAATAGTGAGGATTATTGTGACTAAAAATAGTAATAAGTGAATTTTAATTCGAACCAATGACCATTTACATCATCCATGACTCAATCTTGATGTTATTTATCATATTTTGTAAATTATCGAATTTCACTATTCACCAAAAATTCATGTATTTTAGAAAAATCCCAAAATATCACCGTATCCATTTTTTGACATGTAAAATAAAACTCCATTTTATGAAAATAATTTTCTAAATATGATTAGTTTAATTTTTATTTAAAATCATAATTTACTTGAAAATTTTAAATTTTAAAATTAAAAACTTCTTTTCTAATACTTTGAAAAATTAATTAGGGTCACATAAAATTATAATATAATCATATGTCATCTAAATACTAGTTTATGTATAAATTTTATGAAAATATATTTTATTTTAAATTATTAAATTAATCATTAAATATTCCTGACTTACGAAAATACCAACACTATAATGTAATTATATCATATTGTCACTTATAGGATGGATAAATGTTATATATACTATCATTGTTAAGGTTCATATTCACTTAGAAGATTTAATATTCATAAGGGTAATTTTATTATTCATAAGGGTATGTTACTATCCACCAAAAATTAATTTTGTCATATCGGACTCCAAGCATCTTACTAATCACAACTGTGGATGTGAGATTTTTGAAATTCAAATCAGAAAAGTGGAAGATTTATGTTTTAAGGTCACATAATAGTTCATTTAAGAAAGATGTGGCATTGTGTTTTCTTTATATTATTTTATGTGATTATGAAATTACTACAAGAAGGTAGAAATTTCATTGATAAAAGTTTGGGCAATTACATTTCTTAGGGGTTTTCAGGGTTTTTAGGGTTTTTTCATTTTTAGGGATTTATAGGGATTTTTTATAATTTTAGTATTTTTCGTTTTTTGGATTCTTAGGGGTTTTGAGTTTTTATTATATTTTTTGGTTTTAGTTTTTTATGTTTTTAGGAGTTTTATGGTTTTAGGGGTTTTAGGGGTTTTAGGGGTTTTCACATTTTTGGTGTTTTAGGGATTTTAAGTGTTTCAAGGTATTTAATGTTTTCTGAGTGTTTTTCAGTGCTTTTAGGGTTTTTAAATTTTTGGTATTTTTAGGGAATTATTTATGTTTTTTATATTTTTAGGGTTTTTAGGTGTTTTAACATTTTTAGGTTTTTTGGGGTTTTAAGTGTTTTTCGGTTTTAAAGGTTTTTTAAGGATTTTTAGGGCTTTTAAGGATTTTATGTTTTAAGGGATTTTACTGATTTTAAGTATTTTTTTGGGATTTTTGAGGGGTTTAATGGGTTTTTATACTTCTCATGGTTTTTATTGTTTTTTTTGGTTTTACGGTTTTTTAGTTTTTTGGTGCTTTTATGGTTTTTAGAATTTTTAGAATTTTTAGGGGGTTGAAGGGTTTTTATAATTTTTAGTGTTTTTTAGGATTTTATGGGTTGTAGTGGTTTTAATTTTTTTAGGGTTTTTAGGGGTTTTAGGGCCTTTTAGTGTTTTATGATTTTTAACATTTTTAAGGTGTTTATGTGTTTTTAAAGTTTAATGATTTTATTTGGTAATTTCAGGTATTTTATGGTTTTTATGTTTTTAGGATTTTTAGGGCCTTTTTAGGATTTTTATGATTTTATGGTTTTTATAATTTTTTAACGATTTTAGGGTTATTTAGTTTTTTTTTGGTTTTTAGGTTCTATTCCCTTTTTGGTTTTTAGGCATTTAAAGTGTTTTTAGGACATTAGGGTTTTTTAGGGTTTTAAATGGGCGCTACTTTTTTACATTTTTGGGGATTTTTATGGTTTTTTTATTTTTATGGCTTATTCATGTTTTTAGGGATTTTGTGGGGTTTTTTTGGCTTTTTGGGTTTTTTGTATTTTATGGGGTTTTTTAGTTTTTAGGGATCATAAGGGTTTTTATAGTTTTTAAGATTTTTTACATTTTAACGGGTTTTTAGAGTTTTAGTGGTTTTTAGGGGTTTTATGGGTTTTTAGTGTTTTTAATGTTTTTAGGGGCTATTATGGTTATTCGGGATTTTAAGGGGTTTTATGGTTCTTCTGGGTTTTAAAATTTTTTAACGTTTTTAGGGGTTATAAGGGTTTTTAGGATTTATTAGAGTTTTTATTTTTTTAGGGTTTTATATGTTTCTAGGGATTTTTAGGGATTTTTTAGGATTTGTAAGGTCTTTAGGGTTTTTAGGGATTTTGTGCAGTTTTACATTTATTTTAGGTTTTTAGGGTTTTCTGAGTTTTTAAGGGTTTTAAAGGTTTTAGTGTTTTTAATGTTTTAAGGGTATTAATGGGGTTTTATAGTTTTTTTACGGCTTTATTATTTTATGGGTTTCATGGTTTTTTTGGTTTTAGGGTGTTTGATGTTTTTTATAGTTTTTAGGGTTATTTTAGGATTTTAGTATTTCTCGATTTTGTAGAGGTTTTAAGTGTTTTTAGTATTTTAATTTTTTATTATGGTTTTTAGGTTTTTTACCTTTTAGGTATTTTTAGATATTTTTTTTCATTTCTATGGTTTTAAGGGTTTTTAAGGATTTTGATGGGTTTTAGGGGTTTTTAGGTTGTTTCGGGCTTTTATGGTTTTTTTGTCTTTTTAGGGATTTGTTTGAGTTTTTTAGGGTTTTAATGTTTTCATTATTTCAAACATTCTTAGGGATTTAAATGGATGTTATTTTTTAGTGGTTTGTAGTATTTTTATGGGGTTTTAGGGGATTTCATTGATTTTCAAGTTTATTTATATTTTTTTTGTTTTTAGTGTTTTTATGGATTTATAGGGTTTTTAGCATTTTTAGGTTATTTAAATATTTTAATCATTTTTAGTTTTTTATGGTTCTCTTTGGGTTTTTCAAGGTTCTTAGGGTTTCTATACTTTTAGGTAATTTTAGGTAATTTTAGGATTTTCATGGTTTTTTAGGATTTTAGGGATTTTAAGTTTTTTATGTTTTTTGGGTTTTTGGTTTTTTTTTGTTTTTAGGGTTTTTAATGTTTTTATGGTTTTAAAGTGTTTTTAGATTTTTTTTTGTTTTTTGGGGTTTTTATTGTTTTTAGGGATTTTTTATATTTTTCAATGTTTTATGGGTTTATAGGGTTTTAGGGGTTTTAGCATATTTATGTTTTTAGGGGTTTTATGTGTTTTACATTTATAAGGGTTTCTTTGTGTTTTTAGGAATGTTTAGGGTTTTTTAAATTTTTTGGTATTTCTAGGTCTTCTTTATGATTCTTTTAGTTTATTTTGTATTTTTAGGGATTTTGATGATTTTTAAAATTTTTAGGGTTTTGAGAGTTTTATTCATGTTTTTATGGATTTAAATGGTTTTTTATATTTTTAGTGGTTTTAGGGTCTTTATGGGTTTTATTGGTTTTTATGGTTTTAAAGGTTTTTTGGAGTTTTAATGATTTTTAGGAAGTTTTTTGGTCTCTAGGGTCTTTTAGGGGTTTTAATGTTTATTAGGTTTTTTATGTTTTTTAAGTGTTTTAAGGTTTTACTATTTTTATACTGATTTTCAAGGTTTTTTATAATTTTATGTTATTGTGGATATTTAGGTTTTTATATTGTTTATGTTTTTTAGAGATTCTAGGGATTTTGAGGGGTTTTATGGGTTTTTAGGTTTTTATACCTTTTGGGGATTTTATGGTATTTTGAGTATTTAGGGGTTTTAATGTTTTTTGGGGGTTTTAATTTTTTTAGGTTATTCAAAGAATTTCATAGTTTTTAGTGTATTTGTAGGGTTTTATGGGTTTTCAAGGTTTTTATAGTTTTTATATTTTTTATGGTTTTTAGGGGATTTAGGGAATTTTTGTGTTTTTAGTGTTTTTATTGTTTTAGTGGTTTTATGTGTTTTTCGGTTTTTAAGGTCTTCTTAGGGGTTTTAGTATTTTGTGGGCTTTTATGTTTCTAGGGATTTTTACGGATTTTTTTGGATTTTAATGATTTTTCGGATTTTTTAAGAAATTTGATGGGTTCTAGGTGTTTTGAGGTTTTTTACAATTTTTAGGTTTTTTAATGGGTTTAATTTTTTTAAATATTAAGGTTTTATTAGGGTTTTTGGTGTTTTTAGGGTTTTTTATGTTTTTTTGTATTTTTAGAACTTTTTAAGCTTTTTATGGTTTTTAGGTTTTTTAGGTTTTTAGGGTTTTTTGGATTTTTAGTGGTTTTGTTTTTTTTATGGTTTTAAGGTTTTTAGAGTTTTTTAAAATTTATGTTTTAAGGTTTTATTATGGGTTTTCATTTTTTTGTGTTTTTACATTATTTTGGGTTTTTTAGATATTTTTATGAATTTTCTATTTTTTCAGGTTTTTAGGGTTTTTATGATTTTTCTTGGTTTTTAGCATTTTTTGGTTTTTTATGGGTTTTAAGTGTTTTCATATTTCCAATACTTTTTTAGGTTTCTTCAGGGTTTTATGGGTTTCTATGTTTTTAGGGATTGTTAGGGGTTTTTAGGATTTTTACATGTTTTTAGGGTTTTTATAGATTTTGAGTGATTTAATGAATTTTAAGGATTTTTGGATTTTAGAGTGTTTTAGTTCATTAGGATTTTTAAGGTTTTATTGAGTTTTTTAATGTTTTTTATTTTATTAGGGTTTTAGGTTTTTAGTGGTTTTAATTGTTTTTAGGTTTCAAGGATTTCTTAGGATTTTTCAGGTTTATTAGGGGTTTTTATGTTTTTAGGGATTTTTAGGGATTATTTAGAATTTTATGGTATTTTAGTGTTTTTTAATGTATTTTGAAGGTGTTTATGGTTTTTTGAGTTTTTTAGGGTTTCTATGGTTTTATGGCGGTTTGGGATTTTGAATTTTTTAGGCATTTTAATGGTTTTTTGAGTTTCTTATAATTTTTAGGGGTCCAAAGAGGTTTGGAGTTTTTATTTGTTTGTAGGGGTTTTATGATTTTTTATGTTTTAGAGATTTTTAGAGTTTTTAGGGTTTTAAGGGGTTGTTATGGTTTTAGGGGTTTTAGCGTTTTAAGGTTTTTAGGGGTTTTATGTGTTTTAAGGTTGTAAGGTTCTCATATGAGTTTCTATGATTTTTGGGAGTTTTTTGGCTTTAATTGGATTTTTATGTTTTTATTGATTTTGAGGGGTTTTAAGATCTTTAGTGGTTTTATAGATTTTTTTGGGTTTTTGGGTTTTTTAATGTTTTAGGGGTTTTACCATTTTTAGTCTATTCAAATTTTTAGAAGTTTAAAGGGTTTTTGGAGTTCATAGTGGTATTTACGGGTCTTACAGTATTTTACATTTTTAGGGGTATTATAATTTTTAGAGTTTTTATGGGATTTATGGTTTCTATAATTTTTAGGGGTTTAATTTTTTTAAGTTATTTAGAGTTTCATAGAGGGGGTTTTGGATTTTTTATGTTTCTAGGGTTTTTTAGGACATTTTAGGATTTTTATAGTATTTTTAGGTTTTCCTGGGTATTTGGTGTTGTCGACTTCTTAGGGTTGTAATGGTATTTTAGGGTTTTTAACCTTTTCTGGGTTTAAAGGGTTTTTAGTGGTTTTAGTGGTTTTTATGGATTTTTGGGGTTTTGAGGTTTTTAGTGGTTTTATAGGTTTTTAGGTGTTTTAGGGGTTTTATGTTTTTTTAGCATTTTTAGGGTTTTTAGGGGCCTTATGTGTTTTTTTTGGGTTTAAGGTTTTCAAGCATTTTTCGGGGTTTTTGGGTTCTTTTAAATTTTCAAGTATTTTTTAGGATTTTTAGGATTTTTTTGTGTTTTAGGGATTTTAAGGGGTTTTAGGGTTTTTATGGTTTTGTGGTATTTATTGGTTTTTTAGGGTTTCTGAGTTTTAAGGATTTAAAGGTTTTTAGTGTTTTTTTACCATTTTTTGGATTTAAAGGATTTTAAGGTTTTTATTGGGTTTTTAGGGTTTTATGGTTTTTATGGGTTTTAGGGTTTTTTATTTTTAGTGGTTTTTAGGGGTTTTAGCGTTTTTTAGGGATTTTAGCATTTTACAATTTTTAGGGGTTTTAAGTTTCTTTATGTTTTTAGGGGTTTTATGTGTTTTTATGTTTTTATGGTTTTCTTAAGGTTTATCAATATTTTTAGGTTTTTTTACGTTTTTCAATTTTAGGGTTTTTAGTTTTATTATAGTTTTTTTTGAATTTTTAGGGATTTTGGGGTTTTTAGGGATTTTATGGAATTTAGGTTTTTTTGTGGGTTTTTTTAGGGTTTTTTGAGTTTTATAGGGGTTTTATGGTTTTTAAAAGTATTTACCATTTTGGGGGGTTTAAAGGGTCTTTAGAGTTAGTATTTTTTTAGGGGTTTTATGGGGGTTTTTATGGTTTTTAGTGGTTTTTATGTTTTATAAGGGTTTAAGGGTTTTCATGATCTTCTGGGGTTTTTATATTATTTAGGATTTTTAGGATTTTTAGGGGTTTTAAATGTTTTTTAGGTTTTCAAGTTTGTTTAGGGGTTTTTAGGTTTTTATTAGGTTTTTAGAGATTTTGAAAGATTTTTTTGAATTTTTATCTTTTTTAGGTTTTAAGGGATTCTGAGGGGTTTTGGAATTATTAAGGGTTTTTTGGTTTTTTTGGTTTTTAGTGTTTTTTAGGTTTTTTAGGGGTTAAAATGCTTTATGTTTTTGTTGTTTTCTTAGGGCTTGTCAGGGTTTTTTACATTTTCACGGATTTTAATTTCCTTTTTAGGATTTTATGGTTATATGGTTTTTAGCTATTTTTTGTCACTTTAGGGGTTCTCTGGGTTTTACTGTTTTTATATATTTTTTGTTTCTAGGGAATTTTTTACGTTTTTCGGGTTTTTATGGGTTTTTAGTGTTTTTATCATTTTGGGGGAATTAAAAGGTTTTCAGAGTTTTTAGAGGTTTTTATGGGTTTTAGGGTATTTTATGGTCTTAGTGATATTTATGGAATCTTAGTTTTTTAGTTTTTTAGTATTTTTAGGTTTTTAGGGTTTATGTGTTTTTATGTTTTTATTGTTTTCCTAGGTATTTTCAGTGATTTTAGGGGTTTTTATGTTTTTAGGGATTTTTAGGGATTTTCAAGGATATTTATAATTGTAAGAGTTTTTTAGGATTTTGAGGGGTTTGTTGGGGATTTTAGGGGTTTTATAATTCTTATGGTTTTTTGGGGTTTTAGGGATTTTTTATGTTTTTAGGGTATTTATGTTTTTTAGAGTTTTTAATTTTTTGGGGGTTTAATGGGTTTTTATGATTTTCTATCATTTTTATGGTTATGATGAGTTTTTCGGGTTTTATATAGTTTTAGGGGACTTTATTATTTATAGGGTTTTCAAGGTTTGCAGGGCCATTTAGGGTTTTTATCGTTTTTTGGCTTTTAGGGGTTTTGTGTGTTTTTATGTTTTTAAGGTTTTCTTAGGGTTTTTTCAGTAATTTTGGGTTTTTACATTTTTAGATATTTTTATATATTTTTTAGAACATTTATGTATTTTAAGGGATTTCAATGATTTTGTGGTTTTTTTGGGGTTTTAGGGTTTTTAAGGGTTTTAGGATTTTTTTTAGTGGTTTTAAGTGTTTAATGTATTTATGGTTTCCCTAGGGGTTTTCTGGGTTTTCATGGTTTTTTTAAATTTTTGGTGATTATTATGGATTTTTAAGATATTTATGGTGTTTTAAGGATTTTGATATTTTTTAGGGTTTTTAGGGTTTTAATGGTTTAAAATGGGTTTTTATGTTTTTCGTTAGTTTTTAGGAATTTTAATTTTTTTTATAGTTCTCTAAAAAAATTTGGGGTTTAAAGGGGTTTTATACTTTTTATTGGTTTTTAGGGTTTTGTGGGTTTTAGGGTTTTTTATTTTTTTGGGTATTTAGGGTTTTTAGAGTTTTTTAATGTTTTTATCATTTTTCATTTTATTTATGATTTAAATGGTTTTTAGTTTCGATTGTTTTCTTTAGATTTTTCATGATTTTTAGGTTTTTTTACATTTTTAAGAATTTTAGGGCCTTTTAGTATTTTTATTGTCTTTAGGGTTTTTATAGATTTTGAGGGGTTTTAGGGGTTTTAGGGTTTTAATGGATTTTTGGGTTTTTAGGTTTTTTTGTGTTTTTAGGGGTTTTATGGTTTTTTATGATTTTATGGGTTTAAGGAGTTTTAGAGTATTGGGTGGTTTTTAGGGATTCTATGGTTTTTTAATGTTTTTAGGGGTTTTATGGGTTTTAAAGGTTTTTTGAGGTTTTATTGTCTTTTTATGATATTTATAGTTTTAGTGTTTTTTAGGTATTTATGGGTTTTAAATGTTTTAAGGTTTTTAAGGTTTAATTAGGGGTTTTCAAGGGTTTTAGTGTTTTTAAAATTAAGGTATTTTCAGGTTTTTTGGGATTTTTATGGTTTTTTACAATTTTTTGTTATTTTAGGGTATTTATGGGTTTTTAGGGTTTTAATGGTTTTTAGAGTTTTCAGAGTTATTTACTATTTTTAGGTGTTTAAATGGTTTTAAGTGTTTTTAGTGGGTTTTAGAGTTTTTATAAGTTTTTAGGGATTTGAATCATTTTAGGGGTTTTTATTGAATTAAGGTTTTTTGGGTATTTTGGGGTTTTTAAAATTTATTTTATTTTTTTGGTATTTTATGTGAATTCATGTTTATCAGTTTATCATAGGGGGTTTCGGTGTTTTTTGGGGTTTTAACATTTTTTAGGATTTTATGGGGTTTTAGGATTTTATGGTTTTTTAGGTTTTTAATTTTTTTGTAAGGTTTTTCAATGTTTTTACTATTTTTTAACATGTTTTATTGGTTTTTAGGGTTTTTATGGGTTTTCGGGGTTTTAGGGTTTTTAGGCGTTTACGGTATTTTCATTTTTTTTTTGTTTTTTACGTTTTTTCGAGTTTTTAGGCCTTTTTCAAATTTTTATAATTTTTTAATGTTTTGATTGGTTTAAGTATTTTTTATAGTTTTTGAGGTGATTTATGTGTATGATTATTTTTTATTATTTTTATGTATTTTAGGAGGTTTTATGGTTTTTATGGGTTTTATGGTTTTTAGGGGTTTTTAGCATTTTGGTGTTTTATAGTTTTTTTCAGGGATTTAAGTGATTTTAGGTTTTGAAGTTTTTCTTAGGGTTTTCAACGTTTTGGGGGGGGTTACATTTTTAGGTATTTTATGCCCCTTTAAGTATTTTTAGGGGCTTTAGGGTTTTTAGGGATCTGGAGGTCTTTTAGTAATATTTTAGCGTTTTACAATTTTACGTTTTTTTGGGGTTTTACGGTTTTTTTCATATTTTTTAGCATTTAAAAGGTTTTTTTGAAGTCTTTAATATTTTTTGGTTTCTTAATGGTATTTAGAGTTTTTAGTGGTTTATAGGGTTTCAATGGGTTTTAGTGTTTTTTATTGTATTTAGAGATTTTATTTGTTTTAATGTATTTAGGATTTTTAGGGTTTTTAATCTTTTTTTGATTTTTTTATGTTTTAATGGGATTTATTTTTTAGGGTTTTAAGGCTCTCATAATTTTTTTTAGTGTTTTTAGTTTTTTTATGTTTTTAGGTATTTTAGGATTTTATTAGGATTCTTTTGGTTATTTTGGATTTTTAGGGTTTTTTAGGGTTTTCGGATTTTATGGGTTTTATTATTTCTATTTTTTGTGTTTTTTTATGTGTTTTAAGGTTATTAATGTTTTCTTAGGGTTTTTAAGGTTTCCTAAAGGTCTACTTTTTTAGGATTTATTTGGGATTTTTTTATGATTTTTATGATTTTTGTGGTTTTTCGGGATTTTGAGGTGTTTTAGGGAATTTAGCGTTTTTATGGTTTTATTATTTTATTGTGTTTTAAGTTTTTATTTTTATTTTTTAGTTTTTTAATGTTTTTTAACATTTTTAATGATTTTATGGGATTAAATTATTTTTAGATATTTTAATTTTTTTGGGTTTTTAGTTGTTTCAAAGGTTTTAGGGGTATTTATAGTTTTTAGGATTTTTAGAGTTTTTACACTTTTTAGCATTTTTATGTGTTTTAGGGGTATTTATTGTTTTTAGGTTTTTATGTTTATCTTTAAGGGTTACAAGTTTTAAAGTGTTTGTACGTTTTTAGGGTATTTTAGGGACTTTTTAGGATTTTTATGGATTTTTAGGGTTTTTATGGATTTTGAGGATGGTTTTTCCATTTTGGGTTTTTATAGTTTTTTTTTGGTTTTTAGTGTTTTTAGTGTGTGTAATTTTTTATGTGATTAATGAATTTTTATAATTTTTAGTGGTTTTTAATATTTTTATTTGGTTTTAATGTTTTTAGGGTTTTTGATGGGTTTTGGGGGGTTTTGGGGGGTTTCAAGGACATTTTATGGTTTTTACAGTTTTTATCGTTTGTAGTAGTTTTAAATGTTTTTAGGTTTTCAATGTTTTATTAGGGGGTTTTTAGTGTTTTTAGGGGTTTTTTACATTTTTATGGAATTTTAGGGATTTTTATGGATTTTTATTAGTTTCAGGGATATTGAGGGCTTTTGGGTTTTTCGGGTTTTTATCTGGTTTTATGGTTTTTTTCATTTTTGTGGATTTTTATGGGTTTTATGAGTTTTTCTACCATTTTTAGTGGTTTAAAGGGTGTTTAGAGTTTTATGTGGGGTTTTTGAGTTTTTATGTCTTTTTAGGGTTTTTATGATTTTTTGGGGGTTTTATGAATTTTATGGTTTTGTGGGGTTTTTTGTTTTTTAAGGTTTTTAGTGTTTTATAGATTTTTAGGGGTATTATGTTTTTAGGTAATTTAGGTTTTATTGGGGTTTTTCATTATTTTTATATTTTTTATGTCTTTATGGAATTTTAGGGGTTTTTAGGATTTTTATATTTTTATGGTTTATTGGGTTTTTAGGGTTTTTGTGGGTTTTTTGGATTTTTAGGGAATTTACCATTTTTTTATTAGGGATTTTTATAGTTTTTATGGGTTTTATGTGTTTTTGGTTTTTAATGTTTTAGGGGTGTAACATGTTTTTAGATATTTTAGTGGTTTTAGGGTTTTTATGTGTTCTTAGGGTTTTTAAGGGTTTAAGGGTTTTATGGTTTTTAGGAATTTTGGGGTTTTTAGGGACTTTTAGGATTTTAAGTGTTTTTATATTTTTAGGGGTTTTAACTATTTTTAGGTTTTTATGTTTTTCTTAGGGGTTCGCAAGGTTTTTAAGAATTTTTAAATTTTTAAGCATTTTTAGGGAATTTTTAATATTTTTATAGGTTTTATGGATTTTTAAGGTTTTAGATTTTTACCACAAAATAATTTTTTTATTAAGATAACACTTTTTAAGGAAAATTTGGAACTGTTCGCGTACACAAAGACAGTCATGCAACATAATACATCATAGATGAATCTATGATTTGTAGTTTAAGCCTTTTAGAGACCTTACCTATGAGGAGACTCCATTGAAGGTCGATAACCTGCTCATCCGGATCATCTTTGAGTAGATTTTCAAAATCATAGACCATCTTGTCCTAGGTTTGGATGAGCTCTTCTACATTGATCTTTTTCCCGTTGAATCCATGTGCCAGTATTCCAAGTTGTTTTTGGGTCCAGTCATACTGCTCCTTCGAAAATTTTTCCTCAATGTGCCTCCCATTCAGCATGTCAAACTTTTCATGTGCATTAATGACCTCTAGACCCTTGTCTGTGAATTCCTCGTTGCCATTGATGATGACTTACCACTCATCACACTCCATCAATTCCATCTCGCTCTGGATGATATCAGATCCTGAAAGTTCCTTCTCAGCATTTGTCAGGTTGATGACAAATGATTCCCTTGTTGGGGGTTATAGTTTCTTAGTAGAATTTGACTACACCTACTTCGAAACCCTCGGAGGGAGCTTGTATTTTCTTGAGGATATAGTAACCGGAGGGCTTGGCAAGAAAGAATAGTCTTTTTTTCTCTACAGCCTCTGAGAGTGCTGAATAAACCCCTCTGCATCAATGATTGTGTTCTTCCCCTTCCTTGTGGAGGATCTTATATATTCATCTGCAATGTCCATTTACATGGATTCAACAAGGGAGTATGAATCAGCAACCCTCAGATCTCATACCTTAGAATTTTCACCCTTCACAGCGGCTGAAGATAACCCTAGCTCTGGAACCAACTGACCCTCCACAGGTGGACCCAACTCCAACGAGCCTGCCCTGCCCACCTCCTCAACCCAACCTGAATCGAAAAAAACCTGGGAAATCAGGTTCATAGCGGGGTCTTCATTAGTCTCTATCCTAAATGGCTATCTTGGGATAGGATCCAACCCTTTTCGCACCCTACACCCATGATGGAAAGATGAAAACAAGTTTCCTGACTGTTGGCAGTTCAAGAAAAATGCATGCCAGAATTCAAAAAGCACTGTCTGCTTCCATCTAAATTCCTCTCCAACAACAATCCAAATCCATACCACTGGTGGCTTTGAAACATCAACTTTGATACAAATTTGAGGGTATATCGGGTCGGAAACAGATTTAGTTATACTATCAGAAGACAAATATCAGCCTACCATATTCCCAAGCATACAAATAATTGACGGATTTTGGAATGGAAAAGGAAAATCAGGAGAGCTTACCTGTAATGAACTAAACCCTCCTGGTCCATACCTTTTCCAAATTTCTGGTGTTTGGCATGTGCTGGACCCATCAAGTCTAGATCGTAAGGACGACATCTCGGTGGCAGGATGTCATAGCGGTGTCGACCATCGGTGACACCGATCGGTGTGTCACGGATCGATGTGTCACCGATCGGTGGCAGAGGGGCTCGTCGGGATTTTCTTCCCCATTTTTTCCCGTAATGGCACTTTTAAGACTTTTTAACCTTTTAAAAGTGGTTCAAGGCCATTTTAGCCCCATAAACAATGTCTTAAACTCTTAAGAGTGGGGAGACCATCAACAGACCTAGGATGTGTGTCGTTGTAACGTGTTTTCTTTTGTTTAAATAAAATCCTTTAACTAACACTTGTTACTACCACCTCCCCAATGAGAATTATTAAATAACAATTAATTTCATCGTGTGTAACCCCCCAACCGCATGGTGAAACCATGATCCGCCTTTAAAGCCGGTCAAGATCATCGTATCCTATAACTTCGGGATCTCATCTTTATATCTCACTAGATTTATTTCCTTCTTCTTCTTGGCTGGTTTCTTTCTTTCCTTGGTGCGTTTGGAGTCACTTTTCCCGAGACAATTGGTGCGCCCGTGCTGTAGCCTTTCCTGCTCATTCTGGGAGTCCCCGAAGATACTCCTCTGCAAGTCGTGCATCCCCAGTTCTTGGCGCGTGGAGATAAACGTTGATCTTTGATCATCCAAGTAGGGATTTTTTCCTTTTCACTCTTTAGGGAGTATCATGTCGGGTGGGTATGATATTGTTTCTGTGGGGATGTATGAAACCAAACCTTAATGAAGATAATAAACAAACTTTTAAAGAATGAATGGGGTGTGATCGATGTTTCTATTGTACTCCTTATCATTGATTTTATGTGTTGTGAATTGTATGAGCTTATGCCCACTGAAATTCATGGTCGTTGGTGGTCTTTTATTGTGCACTAATGAACCACTATTTTTATGGATATATATGTTATTGAATGGATGTAACATGGAAATTGGTAATTCACATAAACTCGAAGGATTAAATAGATGCCCAAATTAATAATAATTCTTGTGTGATCACCTGGTTAACGAAACAGAAAGATGGAACTGAATGAATGGCATATAAAAAATTGAAAACTCCCTTGCTCTATTCTGGTGATGTTTATGGTTAATGCTTGGGAAGCGACGTGGATGAAGATGGGGTCCTATATGGTGGTGCATATGTTGGTTTTTGGATATGAGGTCGTGTGGTGTCGTGTGGTGGGGTTTGGTTTGGTTCCAGTACTTTGAGGGATCACACAGATCCCTTTTGTTGTTGTGACTTTACAAGAGAACCGGGTGTGAATACTTAAATTGTTGTTTGGCTGTTTTCCTTTCCTTGGATTATGGTTATGCCAGGTAGTTTCCCAGTAGTGCAGAATTTACTAAAATGGAATCACTTGATTATGAAAACAAGAATGGTTTCAATGGGGAATTATTTTCTATGAATAATTTGTGACATGGTTGTGGGTGTGCTGCTTCTTATGAATGAATATTAATGAGGGTGTTTGTGTATGGGATGGTTTTGGAAACCCTAGGCTGGGATGAGTGCTTGTTACCTATATATATAATTGTAGTTCTTATGTTTCTTATTCGTGCCCCACCCATGTTGAGCACTTCGTTCTGAACACCCCCATTACATGGGGGAGGGTGTTTTACCATCACTCATATGTGTTGATGGTTTTTAGCTCCTTTTCTACTCCCTTTCCCGACAATCCATAGATCCTTCGGGTAGGCTGTGATGGCCTGAGGTCCATTATAGCCCAATTTTCTTTGGTCAAGGTAGTTGTAGTGGTTGGCCCAGGTGTGTGTGGGAAAGTTATTTCCCAAGTGTCTTCGGGATGAGGCCCAGGTGTCTTCGGGTGTGGCAGTAGTTGTTCTGGCCTTGATTTTTGCAGGAGTGGTTATGTGTGGTAGTTTTGGCCTAGGTGTTTGCGGGTAGAATGTGTGGAAGTGATAGCCTAGGTTTTTGCGGGCCGGATGTGTAGTGGTGATGGCCCAGGTTTGTGTGAGTGAGGTGAGGTAGTGGGAATGCAGTGAGACTGGCAGGAGAGGTCTGATGCGTAGGATGTCCTCAATAACCAGTGGGAAAGTGGCACAGGCTACACAAACATCGATGTGTTATTACTATTACATTACTTGACTTGCGTTATTTGGGGAGTGTGCCTTGGTGAGGTATGGGTGGATAGTTTCTTCGCTAGGTGCTCTGGTTATATCCTTTTCTCATGAGGCATTAGAATTCCTCCCCACTTATTCAAGAGAGGTTTTGGTTTTGCCTACTGAGTATACCTGTATACTCACCCTATGTATATAAACTACTTTCAGGTTTCCAGGAGGACTTTAGGGATCATGTGGGACCCTACTAGTTCAAACGTTGGGAAAATTGTTGTTGTCCTTTTTTTTCTTTGGGACTTTCCTTTTGGGGATCTATAGTACTTTTGTAGCATTTACATTTGGAACTTTCATATGGGGATGGTTTGTTTTGGATTTACTTGAACTTCCAGTTTGGGTGTTTTTTGGGATTTTCTATCTTATCTCCCAATCTTATTAATAAAATGGGTAATTCCTTCCATTTTTTGTGTAATTATATACTCTTGGTGCTGGTCACCACTTCGGGACATATTGAAGGCGGGTCTTGTGGGTCATTATCTCCATCAACTCGAAGAAGGAAGGGTCTAGCAATCTTCTGTCCTTTCTCTCATCTTGGTGAAGGTGGGTCGTGACAGAATGGTATCAGAGGCAGAGGTTGAGTGATAGGATGAAGTCCAGAGTTAGGCATAGTGAGGATTGCATGGGATGGTAGGGAAATAGTGTTAGGAAATTTTGGTACGTGAAATAGGCTAGGGAAGACCGGCTAGGACATGAGATTTTAGGGGCCCCTGTGATCCAATGCAAGGACTCTAGACCTACCTAACGACCAAGTGATGCTACACTGATTGCAGGGTAGAGACCATATAAAAGGTACATGCATCATAATGACTTGTGTTCTTGTGTTTCTTGGGTATTTTGGATATTTTAAAATGGTTAAGAAGTCTAAGAAAATTTAAAATCACTCTTCTACACTACTCGGGATTATGCATTCCTTGTTTACCTTACAGCTATGACACCTGGACGGTGACCACGAGTCGTGCGGGTGATCGAGGACTAGAAGATTGGCTTGGTTTATCGGCATAGGACTGAACAAGAGGAGGAGGATGACCAGTGGCCGATGACACTTCTTGCCTTTCAGCGATAGACCCTAGGGAAGTACGAGGGCATCACCTCGTACATGGAGATGGAGAGATGGCGCAAGGAGATGGTGACAGATTTTAGCTTGATCTGGTCTCCGATAGAGTACTAGGTTCTTCTGGCTATAATCCAGATGCAGGGAGCTGCATGTCAGTAGTGGATGCTCTACCTTGGGGAGAAGAGGGAGGCTGAGGTTACGTGGACTGACTTCTAGATGGAGTTATGGGTTGAATTCCTCTCTTCCCCGATGAAGGCTGTGAAGAGTTAGGAGCTGCTCTCCCTCCAGCAGGGGGAGCATGTCATTAATGGAGATGGGGATCACGTTCAAGGATCTCCTTCATTTTGCTCCGGACCTTTTTCCAGATGAGGAGTCTCAGGAGAGACATTTAGAGGAGGAACTTAGACCTTCTCTTCAGTATGTTGTTATTCCCTTCACCCAACCGATGTAATTGGATGTCCAGAAGAAGGAAGAAGTGGTAGAAAGGATTCACATGATGGGAGGTGTACCACGAGAGGGAGGCCAGTTGGGACCATCAAAGGGGAAGGCCGTCAGCAGTAGACATCCAGCGTCAGGGCCTTCTAGGTTTCGACCTGTGGGGAGCACACCCCAACAATTCTAGTTTCGATCTCCAGGTCCTTTCCCTTTTCTTTCAGGCCCTGGACGGATATGATTCAACTGTGGTAGCCATGGTCATCTTCAGAATCAGTGCCCAGACTGAGCACAATATAGTGGGGGTGGGCATGTTCAGCACCCACCTCAACAGCAGTAGCTTCCAGCCAGGCCCTTTCAGTAGCAGTAGTAGCAGGGATAGTGAGCTCCCTCTCCTCTGAGAGCAGACGTTGTTGGAGGAGGCTGACCTCAGGGTGCTCCTCAGGGACCTCAACTAGGACATGTTCGGGGAGGCAGCAGACAATAGAGGGGTAGAGGAGTTGGGCTTCCGTGGTTACATGCCGTAGAGGTAGCAGTTACAGTAGGGAAGGAAGTTGTTCGAGATATGATTAGCATGTTTAGTTCCCTTGTATATGCCCTGTTTAATATAGGATCATCACACTCCTTTGTTGCACCCAGTCTAGCTCGTGCTCTGGGTTTATATGCTGAGATACATCCAGTGCCCCTGGTGTTGAGTACACCAATCAGAGGATAGAACGATTTGTTTTATGTTTTCTGAGTGTGTAGACTGATGATAGGGCAACATCAGTCTAGAAGGGATCTTCTGCTATTGCAGCTACATCCATATGATTTCATCCTAGGAATTGATTGTCTCTTTTCTTTTCACATTGTTATCAAATATTTCCGGAGATGAGTCATATTCTCCGATGAGTATGGCCAGGGTGTGGATTTTTTTAGCGAACAGAGTTTTCAGGTGGGGAGACGGCGTGTGGAGCCTCTTCTTTCTAAGTTGGCCAAGCTTTCAGTAGAATCAGTGGAAGATGAGAGGATGGATGTTCTGAGAGTTGTTAGAGAGTTCCTGGACGTTTTTTCTAAGGAGGTTGGGAATCTACCCCTAGATGTGATGTTGAGTTCGGGATAGACTTACAACCCGGTGCCCATACGATTTCCATGGCTCTTTATCGGATGGTGCCTTCTGAGTTGCTGGAGATGCAGATTCAGATTGACGATCTAATGAAGAGGGTTTTGTCTAATCTAGCGTGTCTCCATGGGGTTCTCCGGTCTTGTTTGCGAAGAAGGAATATGGTGGTCTCAGGCTATGCATATACTACCGGAGACTGAATCGGGTAACTATCATGAACTTTTACCCTCTCTCAAGGATAGTTGATCTCTTTGACTAGCTGAGGGGAGCATGTTGGTTCTCTAAGATCGATCTGTGGTCTGGGTATCACCCGTTAAGGGTGAAGGATAGTGATAACCCTAATACTGCTTTCAAGTGAAGGTATGGGATCTTTGAGTTCATAGTCATACCATTAGGTGTTACGAATGCACTAGTTGTGTTCATGGGGCTCATGAACTCTGTTTTCCACAAATATCTCGACCAGTTCATCATTGTGTTCATCAATGACATTTTTATATACTCATGATCATAGGAGGAACATACTAATCACCTTAGGATGGTCTTGTAAATCCTTCGACACCACCAGCTCTATGGGAAATTGTCCAAGTGTAAGTTCATGACATAATAAGTTCATTTTCTTGGAAACATGGTGTCTCATCAAGGGGTAGTGGTTGATCCATCGAAGGTGGAAGAGGTTGTTTCTTGGGAAGAACCTAAGAATCTGACTGAGGTTTGTAGTTTCCTGGGTCTAGCAGGATATTATTAGAGGTTTATACCCAAATTTTCTCAAGTTGCAGCTCCCTTGACAGCGTTGACCAGAAAAGACCAGGCCTTCATGTGTAGTGAGAAGTGCCATGAATCCTTTAGTTATCTAAAGGGTAAGTTGGTTATTGCCCCATTTCTGAGGTTACAAGAAGAAGGGTTGCTGTTTGAGGTGTTTTGTGATGCATCGGGACTTGGACTGGGGTGTGTGCTGATGCAGCAGTGGGGAGTGATATCTTATGGGTCTAGGAAGTTACATCCTCATGAGTGTAACTATGACACCCATGACCAAGATCTTGTAGTGGTAGTGTTCATGTTGAAGTTTTGGCGGCATTACCTCATCGGGGAGAAACTTTTGGTCTTCATATATCACAAGAGTTTGAAGCATATCTTTACCCAGCATGACTAGAACTTGTGGCAACGAAGGTGGGTGGAGTTTCTTCAAGACTAAAACTTTGAGATCTCTTACACTGAAGGTAAGGGTAATGTTGTGGCTGATGCCTTGAGTAGGAATTCATAGAGGGAAGATGTTTAGGAATCTGTGGATGCTCAGAAGGAAAGGGAGGAGTTGGCTTCCCTACGCCTTAATGTAAGGGAGGATGGTGGTAGAGGTTGGATGTTTCAGATGATGGTGCAATACTCTCTATTAAAGAAGGTGGAGGAGTCTCAATGGGGAGACATAGAGAGTGAAGTGATGCAAGATCGGGTTAACCAAGGCAATGCTCCGGAAGGGTGGTCGAAGGATGGTCAGAATCAGATGTTTTTTCGAGGGAAGTTGTTTTTCCCAAATATCTTGCATGATTGAGTTCTCTTTGAGTTCCATAACTCACTATTAGTGGTAAAACCTAGAGTTTCCAAGATGTACCGGAACCTGAGGGAATATTTTTGGTGGCCCGGGGTGAAACGGGTTGTGGCAGAGTTCATGGCAAGGTGCTTGGTGTGTTAGCAGGTAAAGGATGAACACCGTGTACCATGAGGTTTGTTGTGGCATTTAGATATCCCCAAGTGGAAGTGGGAATACGTATCGATGGATTTACTCACAGTACTACCCATGGATCAAGGAGGGTATGATGCTATCTAGTTAATGGTAGACCGACTGACGAAATCAGCTCACTTTCTGGTGATCAAGGAATCGAGTGCAGTGGATGCCTTAGCACAGAGATACGTGGATGAGGTGGTGCGGTTGCATGGAGTTCTGAGATCCATAGTCTTGGATAGGGATGCACGATTTACCTCACGAGACTGGAAGGGATTGCAACATGATTTTGGTACCCAGATACATCTTAGCACTGCTTTCCACCCCTAGAAAGATGGGCAGACAGAGCGAACCATCCAGACGTTGGAAGATATGCTATGGGCATGTGTTTTTGACTTCAGGGGATCATGGGAACGACATTTTACCTTATTAGAGTTTTCCTACAATAATATATATCACTCTACTATTGGAATGGCACCGTTTGAAGCCTTGTACTGGAGGCCTTGTCATTCACCTGTGTGAGGGACCGAGGTTGGGGAGGCAGGTGTTCTTGTCCCAGAGGTAGTGAAGAGAACAATGGAGAGGTTCAACTTGTGTGTAAGAGGATGAAGGCAGCCCAGGATCGGTAGAAGTCATATTCCAATCATAGGAGGAGGCCCTTAGAGTTACAGGTTGTAGACCATGTGTTCTTGAATGTTTCCACTCGACGTGGGAAGTGAATGATCGGAAAGGGGAGAAAGCTCTCTCATAGGATCATTAGGCCCTTCGAAGTGTTGGGGCGAGTTGGTGAGGTGGAGTATCAGTTGGAATTCCACCTCAGATGGAAATAATCCACAACATTTTCCATGTCTCTCATCTTCATAGATATCTACACGATGACTCCCATGTAATTGAATGGGGAGAGTTGGATATAGGGGGCGCGACTACGTTTCTGGAGAGACGAGTGAGGATAAATGATCGGAAGGAGAAAGTTATTCATGGACAAACCATCCCTTCAGTTCATGTGTTCTGGAGGCATGGTGGCCTCCAAGAGAGTACCTGGGAATAGGAGGCACAAATGTGCACCCAGTTCCCAGAGCTGTTTTGAGTATTGTTCTGTTTTGTTTTGTATTTGTTTGTGATGTAATGCTAAACTTGTTGGTTTATGAGTTGTTTTTTCCATACCTTGTGAATTTTATGAAATATCCTAATATTTGAGGACGAGAGGAACTGATCCCTGATAAAGACACATTAAGTTGGATGTGATTAAACCCATGCGGGTGAGTCAGTGCCGCCCAAAGCGGATAGTATCATGACATGGAGGAAGTAACTCCCAGATCCGTGTATCGGGACAATGTGATCCTTGGGTTGGTGTGGATATTTGGGGTGGTTTGTCCCCGAGAGGTATCTTTCAAGGTGGTTATTCGGACCCCTCTTTTTCTTCCAGTCTAGATTTGATTCCCAAGAATGAGAATAGTTCGAGAGGTATCTAATGTAATGATCCAAACCCTCCTGGTCCATCCATTTGCCAAATTTCTGGTGTTTGGCATGCCCTGGAACCATCAGGTCCGGATCGTAAGGGTGACATCTTGGTGGTAGTATGTTATCGCGGTGTAAACCATCAGTGGAAGAGGGGATTGTTGGGTTTTTCTTCCATATTTTTTCCTGTAACGCCACTTTTATGTCTTTTTAACCTTTTAAAAGTGGTTCAAGGCCATTTTTAGGCCCATAAACAATGTCTTATATTCTTAATAGTTGGTAGACCCTCAACGGACCCAGGCTGTGTGTACGTGTTATGAATTTTCCTCTGTTTAAATAAAATCCTTTAACTAACACTTGTTACCGCCACCTCCCCAATGACAATTATTAAATAAAAATTAATTCCGTCATGTTTAACCACCCAACAGTGTGGTGAAACCATGATCTGCCTTTCAAACTGATCAAGATCTCCATATCCCGTAACTATGGGATCTCATCTTTATATCGCACTATATTTCTTTTCTTATTCTTATTGGATGGTTTCTTTCTTTCCTTGGTGATTTTGGGGTCCCTTTTCCAGATACGAGTGGTGCGCCCATGTAGTAGCCTTTCTTTCTCATTCTGGGAGTCCCTGAAGTCACTCTCCTTCAATTCATGCATCCCCAGTTCCTGTAATGTGGAGATAAACATTGATCTTTGATCATCCAAGTAGGGATTTTTTCCTTCGTCTCTCTTTAGTATGTACCATGTGGGGTGGTTATACTATTGTTTCTGTGGGTATGGATGAAACAAAACCTTGATGAAGATAATAAATGGACTTTTCAAGAATGAAGGGGGTGTGGTCAATGTTTTTTTTGTACTCATTATCCTTGATTTTTTGTGTGGTGAATTTTACGGGATTATTCCCACTGAAAATCATGGTTGTTGGTGGTCTTTTCTTGTGCACTAATGAACCATGTTTTTATGGATATTTATGTGATTGAATGGTTGTATCATGGAAACTAGTAAATCATATAAACTAAGTGGATTTAATGGATTCCAAAATGAATAAGAATCCTTTTGTGATCACCCCGGTTAACCAAATGGAAAGACGAAGCTGAATGAATGGCATATTCAAAATTGAAAACTCCCTTTCTCTGTTCTGGTGATGTTTACGGTTAATGCTTGGGAAGCGACGTGGATGGGAATAGGGTCCTCTATGGTGGTAAAGATGTTGGTTTTTGGATCTGAGGCTGTCTGGGGACATATGGTGTGGGTTGGTTTGGTTATAGTACTTTGAGGGATCTCACAGATCCCTTTTGTTGTTGTAACTTTACAAGAGAACCGGGTGTGAGTGCTTAAATTGCTGTTTGGCTATTCTCCATTCCTTGGACTACTGTTATGCCTGTTAGTTTCCTAGTAGTGCATAATTTACTTAAATGTAATCACTTGAATATGAAAAAAAGAATGTGTTCAATGGGGAATTGTTTTCCAGGAATGAGTTGTGACCTGGTTGTGGGTGTGCTACTTCTTATTAATGAATATTAAGGAGAGTGTTTGTGTATGGGATGGTTTTGGAAACCCTAGGCTGGGATGTGTTCTTGTTACCTATATATATAATTTTAGTTCTTATGTTTCTTATTCGCACCCCACCCATGTTGAGAAATTAGTTCTGAACACCCCCATTACATGGGTGATGGTGTTTTTCCCAACACTCCTATGAGTGGCTGGTTATTAGCCCCTTTTCTGCTCCATTTCCTGTGTATCCCAAGATCCTTCGGGTAGGCTGTGATGGCTTGAGGTCCATTTTAGCCCAATTTTCTTAAGGAATGGTAGTTTTGGTGGTTTTCCCAGGTGTGTGCAGGCAGGTTATTTCCCAAGTGTCTTCGGGATGAGGCACAGGTGTCTTCGGGCGTGGCAGTAATTGTTCTGGCCCAGGTGTTTGCAGGCGTGGTTACATGTGGTAGTTGTGGCCCGGGTGTTTGAGGGCTGAATGTGTGGTAGTGATAACCTAGGTGTTTGTGGGCAGGATGTGTGGTGTTGATAGCCCAGGTGTGTGTGGGTGGGGTGTGGTAGTGGGATTGCAATGAGAATGTCAGGAGAGGTCTGATGCGTAGGATGGCGTCAATAACCATTGGGAAAGTGGTGTGGGGTACCCAAACATTGATGTGTTATTACTATTACATTAATTGACTTGTGTTATTTGGGGAGTGTTCCTTGGTGAGATTTGGGTGGATAGTTTCCTTGCTAAGTGCTCTGGTTATCTCCTTTTCTCACGACGCATTAGAATTCCTCCCCACTTGTGCATGAGAGCTTTTGGTTTTCCCTACTAAGTATACCTGTATACTAACCCTACATATATAAACTACTTTTAGTTCTCCAGAAGGACTTCAGGGATCATGTGGGACCGTACTAGTTCGGACGTTGGGACATTTTCTATTGTCATTTTTCTTTTCTTTGTTACTTTACTTTTGGGGATTTCTTGTACATTTGTAGCATTTACTTTTGGAAAATGCATATGAAGATGGTTTGTTTTGGCTTTACTTGTACTTCCAGTTTTGGTGTTTTTTTTGGGATTTTCTATCTTATCTCCCGATCCTATTAAATAAGAAGGGTAATGCCTTCCATTTTGTGTGTAATTCTATACCCTTGGTGCTAGTCGCCACTCTAGGACCTATTGAAGGCGGGTCTCAGGGGCCATTATCTCTCCTTCAACTCAAAGAAGGAAGGTTCTAGCAACATGCTATCACTACTCTCATATTGGTAAAGGCGGGTCATGAAATTACCCATATGGCTGTATTAGGCACATCACGGTTCATTTTGAACTCGAAATACCACCTAAGGAGGTTGAAGAAGCAGCCACTAAGGGAGCGCGAAGAACTGGACCAGGTAGAGATCAGGTCATCCTTCAAAGAAAATCGGATCATCAAGTGCCACCTATCAAGAAGCCCAACCACCACCCATTCTTGATGACCCCAAGATTTAAACACAAATATATCAAAGGAATCAACCGAAGGTCAATGGTTTCTGAAGCACGCGATGAGTGTAATCCTATGATGATCTGAAACTTTGGTGAATTCTTTCATCAAAATCGCCAGTTGCGGTGAGCCATTGAAGAGGTCAGGAACTTTAGGGCCAATGGTAATTTTCGGAAATGGAGGGAGGGAATCAGGGTTAGTGAACGAAAGAAAGGGTCAGGATCTTGAAGAAGAAGGATGAAGAGGATCAAAAACCCCTCCCTCCGCTAGGGAGGGAGGGTCCGGAACTGCAGACATTTTTGGGTTTTAGGTTTTTAGAGTTTTTATGGGTTTTTATGTTTTTTAGGATTTATGTGTTTTAAGTGTTTTAATGTTTTTAAGGTTTTAATACTTATTTTTAGGATTTTTAGAGTTTTTTAACTTTTTAGAGATTTTATGGCCTTTATAGTATTTTATGTTTTTCAATATTTTTATGGATTTTGAGGGATTTTATTGTTTTATGGTTTTTATGCGACGTTTTTGGTTTTTAGGGTTTTTTAGAGTTTTTAATGTTTTTAGAGTTTTTAACATTCTTTAAGTTTAAAGGGTTATTATATTTTTTAGTGTTTTTAGTGGTTTTTATTGGTTTTAGGGTTTTTATAGTTTTAGGGGTTGTTATGGTTTTTAGGGTTTCTATGGTTTTTAGGGTTCTTTAAGGTTTTTAGTGGTTTTTTGGTTTTTAGGGGGTTTAACTGTTTTCAGGGTTTAATGTTTTATTAGGGGTTCTTAGTGTTTTTATGGTTTTTATATTTTTATGGATTCTTAGAGATTTTTATGAGTTTTATGGATTATTAGGAATTTTAGGGGTTTTGTGGGTTATTAGGGGTTTATGGTTATTTTTTTGGTTTTCATTGTTTTTTTTTCTATTTTTTAGTGTTTTTATGGTTTTTATAGTTTCCTAAAATGTTTAGGTATTTAAATGTTTTTTATATTTTTAATTTTATTTAGGTTTTTTTGGGTTTTATGGGTTTTTATGGTTTTTAGGCTTTGAGGGGATTCTAGGGTTTGTAGGGGTTTTATGTTTTTTAGGGATTTTATAGATTTTAAGGTTTTTAGGGGTTTTAATTATTTTTATATATTTTAGGTTTTTATAGGGGTTTTTTGAGTTTTTATGTCATTATACATTTTTAGAGTTTTTTTTTGGTTTTTAGGATTTGTATGGGTTTTGGGAGTTTTATGTATTTTGAGGGTTTTTAGGGTTTCTGGGATTTTTGGTTTTCTTAGTTTTTAAAAAAAAATTAAAAAAAAATTAGGGGTTTTAATGTTTTTGGAGTTTTTAATGCTTTTATGTATTTAATGGGTTTTTATAGTATTTTGTGGTATTTTAGGGTTTTAAATGGTTTTTGGGTTTTAAATGGGTTTTAGTGGTTTTTATGGTTTTTGGGGTTTTATGGTTGTTAGGTACCTTCCAGGTTTTAGCAGTTTTTAGGGGTTTAAAGTGTTTCATGGTTTCTATTGTTTTCTTAGGTTTTTTATGGGTTTTTAGGATTTTTACATTTTTAGGTACTTTTAAGGGTTTGTTTGGTTTTAAGGATTTTTAGAAATTTTTTGGGTTGTTTGGGTTTTACAGTTTTTAGCATTTGTTTAGGCTTCTTAGGGGTTTTATGTTTTTTCAATTTTTAATGTTATCATAGTTTCTTTCATGTTTTTTATAGGTTATTTAATTTTTAGGGACTTTTAGGGTTTTTATAGTAATTTTATGGGTTTTTAGGGTTTTTAGGGATTTTCAGGGTTTAGGGGGGTTTTTTTGGTTTTTAGGGTTTTTTATGAGTTTTTTAAGTTTTTAATGTTTTTAGTTTTTTTTATCATTTTTAGTTGTTTAAATGGTTTTTATATTTTTGGTGGGTTTTTATTGTTTTGGTGGATTTTGGGACTTTTTGAGGGTTTTTTGGGTTCTTGGTTTTTAGGGTATTTAGGGGTATTTATGGTTTTTAGGAATTTTAGCATTTTTAGTTTTTAGGGGGGTTTTTAGGTTTTTAAGGTTTTCTTGTGGGTTTTCAGGGTTTTTAGGGTTTTTAATGGTTTTTTTGATTTTTATCTTTGGAGGGATTTTTAGGTTTTTTCCTATTATTTGGGGTTTTGGTGCTTTTATGGTTTTTGGGGGGTTTAGTGTTTTTTTGTGTATTTTAGGGTTTTAATGATTATATATATATATATATATTACTTTTTTAGGGTTTAATGGGTTTTTATATTTTTTGTGTTTTTTTTGGGTTTTTATGGTTTTTAGAGTTTTATAGGTTTTTAGTGGTTTTATGTGTTTCTATTTTTTCAATGTTTTCTTAAGGATTTTTAGGGTATTTTATGTTTTTAGCTATTTTTAGTGGGTTTTTAGGTTTTATAGGATTTTTAATGATTTTGAGGGTTTTTTTGTTTTCAGGTTTTTAGGGTATTGTGGGTTTTCTGTGGTTTTTGGGGGTTTTGGGGGTTTAAAGGCTCTATAGGTTTTTTAAAGTCTTTAATCTTTTTTAGGGTTTTAAAATTTTTGTCGTGTTTTTAGTTTTTTGTAGTGTTTTATGGGGTTTTAGGTTTTTTTATGATTTTTAGGGGTTTTAGGGTTTTTAGGTTTTTAATTATTTTAGGGACTTTTAGGGTTTTGATTATTTGTTGGTTTTATTAGGGGTTTAATTGTTTTATAGGTTTTAAGATTTTTTTTGGATTTTTTCAGGCTTTTTAGGTATATTTACATTTTTAGTGATTTTAGTGATTTTTTTAGGGTTTTTTGGTTATTAGGGTTTCTAGGGATTTTGAGGGTTTTAGGGTTTTTTTTATGGTTTTGGGGTTTTTATGGTTTGTTGGGGTTTTAGTGGTTTTTTGAGTTTTTAAGGGGTTTTATGTTTTTTAGATTCTTTTAATATTTTTATGGGTTTAGTCGGTTTTAAGAGTTTTTAGTTGGTTTTTAGGTTTTCATGGGGTTTTAGGGGTTTTTTATGGTTTTAAGTTGCTTTTATAGTTTTAGGGTTTTAATGGTTTTTAGGGTTTTTTAGGTTTTTATGGTTTTTTTGTTTCAATGGTTTCCTTATGGTTTTATGGGTTTTTAGGGTTTTTAAATTTTTAGTTTTTTAGTGATTTTTTTTTTGTTTTTTAGGGTTCTGTATAGTTTTTAGAGATTTTGATGGTATTTAGTGTTTTATGGGTTTTGGGGGTTTTTTGTAGTTTTTTGGGTATTTATGTTTTTTAGTGTTTTTAACCATTTTCGAGGTTTAAAGGGGTCCTTAAAAATTTTAGTGGTTTTCTTGGGTCTTTATGGATTTTTAGGGGTTTTTACGATTTTTAGGGGTTTTATGGTTTTAGGGTCTATTAGTGTTTTCAAGGTTTTTAGAATTTTTAATAATTTTATGGGTTTTAAGAGTTTTTAGGTTTTAAAAGTTTTCTTATTGGTTTTTAGGGTTTTAAGGGGTTTTTTAGGTTTTAGGGATTTTAGTAATTTTATAGGATTTTAAGGGTTTCTAGTGTTTTTAGGGATTTTTAGGGTTTTTAGGGGGGGTTTTTATTTTTTGTTTTTATGGTTTTTTATTTTTAGTATTATAATGATTTTTTAGAGTTATTTAATGTTTTAGGGGTTAAAAACTAATTTTAGATTTTTTAGATGATTTTATTATTTTTATGGGTTTGTATGGATTTTTTTTTAGGTTTTTTATTGTTCTTAGGAGTTTTTAGTAGTTTTTAGGGTCTTTTAGGGGGTTTAGAATTTTTTTAGGATTTTTAAGGTTTTTAAGTGTTTTTAGGTTTTCTTAGGGGTTTTCAGGGTTTTTTGGATGTTTTTCATCTTTAGGTATATTTATTTTTTTAAAATATTTTTATTATTTTTAGGGATATTAGTTATTTTGAATGTTTTTAGTATTTTTCTGGGTTTAATGGTTTTTAGGGGGGTTAGGTGTTTTTTGGGTTTTATGTTTTTGTTAGGGTATTTTAGGGTATTTTGGGTTTTTGATCTTTTTAATGATTTTTATGTCTTTTAAAGGACTTTTATGGGTTTTAGGATTTTTAGGGTTTTTAATGGTTTTTAGTGTTTTTAGGATGTTTTGATTTTTCTTCATTTTTAGGGTTTTTTGAGTTTTTTAGGGGTTGTATGCGTTTTTAGAGTATTTTAACTTTTTCTAGTTTTAAATGGTTTTTATCATTTTTAGTGGGTTTTTATGGTTTTTATGGAAAGGAAGGCTCGGGTCCAGGCTATTCCTGGGACACCCCAAATTTTATTAAAAGAAAAGACACAGACACTGCAGACAAGGGAGGGGAGGGATCCATCGATCCACACCCAAAACCCCTTACGACCTTAGCCCGAAGGCCACAGAAAGAGAGGAAGAAAAGGAAAAGGCAAAAACAACAAGTCAAGAGACCAGAAGGGAGAGCACACAAGGGGAGGATCAGTCAACATCTCCACCAAAATCCTCCAGCTCCGCACCTCGAATCCCCATGTCCACACCAAATCCATCTTCCACATCATCAAAACTGAAATCTGACTCAGCAGCCACGTCTGTTGAGTCCCATCCAAATTCAAAATCCTCTTGCATGCCAAGCCTAGATATCAGCTTCCTCCTAGCCTTTTCTTGCTCTGCAGAAATTGAAAGCTGCTCTCGCTTATTCACCTTTAGATTGAGTTTGATAGCTCTTGAAGAGGCTCTAGTTGCCATGGGATGTGGGAGGGCAGAGTAGTCCCTCCTCCGCCTTCGTCTCGGAGGGGCGGAAGTGGAACCAGCTGCAACACCTGCCTTCGCACAAGTGACTCCATCACTGACAGCCGATGGTGCCTTCCCTTTCTTACATTTTTTCCCAGGAGTTTCAGCACCTCCTCCGGTTCTTTTCTCCTTTGACCTGGTCATAGCAGCGTTTATCCAGCAATCAGCCTCAGAAAACCTCTCCCCGAGCCTCTCGGCTTCAACCTCCAGCGGGAACCTTTCCCGTTCAACCCACTCCATCTCATGAAGCTGCACACAAAAATCTTCAGCAGAGGGGACACCATGAAGGACCATAGCCCTCTGCAAGTCCTTGGCCCGAGGGCTAAAGCACTTGTCACTGGGAGGATCCTCAGCACTGCTTGTGCTGTCAGAGGGAGGAGATAACCCAGGCCCCATGTCAGGACACCCGGACAGGACCAGGGGGGCATCACGCCAGTTCATGTGCGGACCCTTGGAGATCCAGGTCTCTTCCTCCGCCCTAGACTTTTCCTCAGCTGAAGGCAAGCTCCACTCATCCCCAGTATTAAGGCCCTGAGCAATCACTACTCCCTTCACAGCATCTTCCACTAGCACACCCACCACGGAAGGCTTAGCCAATGCTGCAACCTGGAAGTGGTTTGGAGAAGACACAACCCCCTCAATTGCTAGAAGGGATCCAGCAGTGATCTCATTGACCATCAAGCCAGCTATACCATCTCGCTCCAGATCCATAGCACATGCCTCCTCCACATTTCCTTTCTAGAAACCCATCATAGCAGTCTTCCCTAAGTCTGTCTGCTTTAAAGGGGAGTCACCACACTCATGAACACCTTCAGAAAAAGCCTGATTATCCCCCTCAGCCAGCAGCACTTCCTTCTCATTAGCATTTCCCGAAACACCAGCACCTCCAGCCAGACTCACAACGAAGCCACCCGAATCCATCAGGTCCACCTCAAAACCACTTCTAGGCAGCAAAGCAGATGAGCAGGGAACATCAACATTCAGAGGTTGGGAGGAAGCTACCTCCTCTGTCTCCTTCACCTCCGCCAGAGGGAGGATAATCTCATTAGAAGACATGCGGGCCATAGAACCACCACCCCTGACAGTGCCAGAGCAGCCTCCAGAGTGATCACTGTGCCCATAACTCCAACAAGGTGAGCAGAAAACCGGCCATTGCTCAAAGATGACAGGCTGTCTCCACCTGAGTTCTTACTAGGTAATTTTAAGTCACTATAGTTTTTTACATTTTTAAGTATGTTTATGTATTTCTAATTATGTTAGGGTTTTTAGGTTCTTTTTATTATGAAGATTTTCAGATTTTTTAGGGTTTTTAGGGTTTTTAGCATGTTTTAATTTTTTAGAGGATGATTTTTTTTAAGTTTTTATATTTCTCTATGTGTTTTTATTGTTTTTTAATTTTTAGAGATTTTTTGGTTTTTTAGAATTTTTATTGTTTTTTATGGTTTTTTAGATTTTTAGAGATTTTAGAGGTTTTATGTTTTTTATAGTTTTATGGTTTTTTTGGGTTATTAGGGTTATTTTTTTTATTTTTAGGGGTTTTATAGTTTTTAGAGTTTTTAACATTTTTAGGGGTTCAAAGGGGTTTTAGAGTTTTTAGTTGTTTTTTGGATTTTATTGGGTATTAAGGGGTATTTATGTTTTTAGGTTTTTTAGGTGTTTTATGTGTTATTTACGATTCATATAAATTTTACAGTTTTAGAGGTTTTATGTGTTTTTATGTCTTTATAGTTTTCTTAGGGTTTTATGGTTTTTTATGATTTTGGGGATTTTATGATTATTTTAAGAATTTAATGTTTTTGTGGTTTTTTGGGATTTTGAGAGTCTTTATTGTCTTCTAGAGTTTATATGGTGTCTATGGTTTTTTTGGGGGTTTTAGTTTTTTTTGAGTTTTTACGGTTTTTATAGTTTTTAGATCATTTTAATGCCTTAAGGGGTTAAAAGGTTTTTTTATAATTTTTAGTTTTTTTAATGTCTTGTGGATTTTTAACGTTTTTAAGGTATTTAGATTTTTAATGGTTTTTGGATGTTTTTTTGTTTTTAGTGTTTTTGAGGGTTTTTATTATTTTTACGTTTTAAGGAGTTTTAAGTGCTTTTAGGTCTTTAATTTTTTATTTGTGATTTTCATGGTTTTTTAATATTTAGGGATTTTAGGGCATTTTTTTAATTTTTAGGGGTTTTAGGATTTTTAGCATTTTTAGTAATTTTATTTTTGTTAGTGAATTTGAGTGTTTTTAGTTTTTTTATGGTTTTCTTAGTGTTTCTTAGTTTTGTTTTGATTTTTTAGGTTTATAGGAATTTTTTTGGGTTTTTTATGATTTTTATTTTTTATGTATTTCATGGATTTTAAGGGTTTTGGGGATTTTAGGAGTTTTTGTTTTTTATGGGATTTCTTTGGGGATTTAGGGGTTTTTGAGTTTTTTAAGGGTTTAATGGGTTTTTAGAGGTTTTTAATATTTTTAGGGGTTTAAATGGTTTTAGAGTTTTTAGTTTTTTTAGCGTTTTTATGGGGTTTTATGGTTTTTTATGTTTTAAGGATTTTTATGGTTTTTAGTATTTTTAGGGATTTTAGAATTTTTAGGTTTTAAGAGGTTTTAAGTTTTTTTATGTTTTCAAGGCCTTCTTAGGGTCTTCAGGATTAGTAGGGTTATTTATGTTTTAGTTATTTTATGGAATTTTTAGGTATTTTATACTTTTTAGGGTTTTTAGATATTTTGAGGGGTTTGGGGGTTTTTTAAGTTTTTGGGATTTTATGATGTTTTTTGTTTTTAGGGGTATTTTGAGTTTTTACAGGTTTTAAGGGGTTTTAATGTTTTTAAATATTTTTAGGGGTTTAAAGGTTTTTTATATTTTTTTATGTGTTTATGAGTTTTTTGGGTTTTTTGGTGTTTTAAATTTTTTATGTGTTTTTATGGTTTTTAGGGATTTTATAGTTTTTAGGGTTTTTAGGGTTTTTAAGGGTTTCAGTTTTTTTGGTGTTTTTTTAGATTTTTTTATTTTAACTATTTTTATCTTTTTATGTTTTAAGGCTTTCTTAGGGTTTTCAGGGTTTTTATGGGTTTTTACATTTCTAGGGTTTTGAGGGATTTTTTAGGTTTTTTATTATTTTTAGGGTTTTAAGGGTTTTTAATGTTTTTAGGTTTTATGGGGTTTTATGCATTTGTTGGGTTTTAGGTTTTTTTGAGTTTTTTTGGGTTTTGGGATTTTTTTGGAGTTTTAAAAAAAATTTAGGTGTTTAAATGGGTTTTAGAGTTTTTAGGGGTATTAGGGATTTTATTGATTTTAAATTTTTTAGGGGTTTTATGGTTTTTAGGGTATTTAGGTTTCTCAATGTTTTTATAATTTTATGGATTTTTAGGGGTTTTATGTGTTTTTAGATTTTTAAGGTGTTCTTAGGTTTTTTAGGGTTTCCACAATTTAGGTAATTTAATGTTTCATAGGATTTTCGGTTTTTATGGATTTTATGGGTTTTATGGATTTTGAGGGTTTTTAGGGTTTTTAGGGTTTTGTGTTTTTTTTGTTTTTAGGGGGTTTTTAGTTTCTTGGGGTTCATGGGATTTAGGGTTTTATAACTTTTTTAGTGGTTTAAAGGTTATTTAGAGTTTTTAGTGCGTTTTAGGGTTTTATGGGTTTCAGGATTTTATGGTTTTTAAAGGTGTTTATGTTTTTTAGTGTTTTTATGGTTTTTGGATTTTATGGGTTTTTAGTGTTTTTTACATTTTTAAAATTTTTAATTTTTTGGGTTTTAAGGTTTTAAAGGGCTTTTCATGCTTTTAGGGTTTTTTTTGGGATTTAGAGGGATTTTTTAGTAATTTTATGGTTTCCTGGGTTTTTAGGAATTTGAAGGTATTTACGGTGTTTAGGGTTTTGAGGTTTTTGTGTGTTTTTAGGGGATTTTTTTGTGTTGTTTTTCGTTTTTTAAGAGTTATTTAGTGCTTTATGGGTTTGACAGGTTTTTATGGGGTTTTCGATTTATAATGGTTTTAGGAATTTTTATGTTTTATTACGGTATTAGGGTTTTTAGGGTTTTTAGGTTTTTTTTTGAATTTTTTAGGTAATTATGGGTTCAAGGGTTTATTAGGTTATTATGGTTTTCATAGTATTTTTCAGGGTTTTTTTGTTTTTTATGCTTTTACAAATTTTTGGGGATTTTCTTTGGATTTTATTGTTTTTAGGGGTTTTAGAGATTTTTGTGTGATATTAGGGGGTTTTAGGGTTTTAAGGTTTTTCAGATTCTTTTGGGTTTTAGGGTTTTTTTAGTTTGAGTGATTTAAGTTTTTTATTATTTTTAATGTTTTTAGGGGTTTAATGTATTTTTAGAGATTTTAGTATTTTTTGGGTTTAATTGGTTTTTAGGATTTTTAATTGTTTTATGTTTTTTATGGTTATTTGGTATTCTATGATTTTTAGTTTCTTTTTTGGGTTTTATAGGGGATTTATCATTTTTTAGGTTTTTAAGGGATTTAAATATTTAAATATTTTTAATTTTTTTCTTATGTTATTTCAGTGGTTTTAGGGGGGTTTTACGTTTATAGGTATTTTTAGGTATTTTTTAGGATTTTAAGGGTTTTTTAGGGTTTTTAGGAAATTTGAGGGTTTTATGGAATTTTTAGAGTCTAGGGTTTTTATAGTTTTTGGGTTTTTAGGTTTTCAGGGTTTTATGTGATTTTAGTTTTTAATGTTTTATTATGTTTTTTTCTAGATTTTAGGTGTTTTTTATTCTTAAGTATTTTTAGGGATTTTTTCGGGTTTTGTAGTTTTTTTTTATTCTAGGGGTTTTGATGGTTTCTTATGGTTTATATTTATATATTTTTTGCATTTTAGAGAATTGTTTTTCATGGTTTTTATGTTTTTTAGATTTTTTAATATTTTTAGTTATTTAAATGGTTTTTTGAGTTTTTAGTGTTGTTTTACAGTTTTTATGTTATTTAGGTATTTTACGGGTTTTAGTGGGGTTTATGGTTTTAGGGGTTTTATGTTCTTTTTTTGATTTTATGGGTTTTTTCATATTTTAGGTTTTTAGAGTTTTTAAGGCTTTCTAAGTGTTTTTTAGGGATTTTATGGTTGCTTACATTTTTAGGTATTTTGAGGGTTTTTTTATTTTCATTTTTTTTATATTTTGTTGGGATCTTGAGGGTTTTTATCATTTATATATATATATATATATATTGGGTTTTTAGGGGTTTTTTTGAGTGTTTAGTGTTTTTAATGTTTTTAGAGTTTTTGAATGTTTTTATGGGTTTAAAGGGTATTTAGAGTTTTTAGTGGGTTTATAGGGTTTTATGAGTTTTGGTGGTTTTTAATGGTCTATATGGTTTTTGAGGTTTTTATGGATTTTAGCATTTTTAGGTTTTAATGGGATTTGTGTGCTTTTAGGGTTTTATGGTCTTCTTAGGGGTTTTAAGTTATTTTATTGGTCTTTAGGTTATTAGGTATTTTTAGGGACTTTTTTGGATTTCTAATTGTTTTTAGTGATTTTTATGGTTTTTAGGTTTTTATGGTTTTTTTGGATTTTCAGGTTTTTCTTCAGTTTTTAAGGGTTTTATGGTATTTCAGAGTTTTTAACATTGTTTGGTTTAAAGGATTTTTATAATTTTTAGTGTTTTTTATCCTTTTTATTGGTTTTAGTGTATATTAAGGTTTTTAGGTATTTTTATGTTTTATGGGGGTTTAGGGTCTTTTAGAGGCTTTAGGGTATTTAACATTTTTTACACTTTTAGGGGTTTTAAGTAGATATTGGTTTTTAAGTATTTGTTTTATATTTTCTTGGTTTCTGGGGCTTTTAAAATTTTATGGATTTATAGTGATTTTTAGGATTTTTATAGTTTTTTATAGTTTTAGGGGTTTTCAAGTTTTTTGGGGTTTTATGGGTTTTTGGAGTTTTTAATGTTTTTAAAGAATTTTAGAGATTATTTACATTTTTTAGGAACTATAGGGTTTTTAAATATATTATTAGTTTTTTAGTTTTTTATGGGATTTTATGGATTCTATGAGTTGTACGATTTTCATGGGTTTTTTTGGGTTTTAAGGTTTTTAAGGGTTTTGGGGTTTTTAGAGATTTTTTGTTTCTAAGGGTTTTGTGTTTTCTTATATTTTTATTATTTTCTTAGGGTTTTTCATGGTTTGTTGGTTTATTTACATTTTTATTGATTTTTATTAATTTTATTGTATTTTTAAGGTTTTTAGGGTTTATAGGTACTTTGAGGGGTTTTAGAATTTTTAGGGGTTTTAGTTTTTTATGGTTATTTAGAGTTTTAGGGTTTTTTGAGTTTTTAAGGTTTTTATTGTTTATACAGTTTTTGATAATTTTTATGGTTTTGAAGGATTTTTTGAGTTTTTAGTGGGTTTTTAGGTTTTTATATGTTTTAGAGGGATTTACGGGTTTTACAGGTTTTAGAGTTTTTTATCAGGTTCATAGAGTTTTTTTAGATTTTAATGGGTTTTAAGTATTTTTAGGTTTTTATGGTTTTCATAGGGTTCATCGTGGTTTTTTGGGTTTTTAATATTTTTAGTGATTTTGAAGGATTTTATGGATTTTATGGATTTTTGGGGTATTAGTGATTTTGAAGGTTTCAGGGTTTTTTAGGTTTTTATGTTTTTTGGGTTTTTAGGTTTTCTCTTTGAGTGTTTAAGGTTTTTTAGTTTTTTTATAATTTTTAGAGTGTTTTAAGGGTTTTTATAGTTTTTCATGGTTTAGGGTTTTTATATGTTTTAGGGGATTTTGTGGATTTTAGGGGTTTCTTTGGTTTTTTAGGATTTTTAGTGTTTTTAGTGTTTTATGGTTTTTGGGGGTTTTATGTGTTTTAGTTTTCTATTGTTTTTTTAATGGATTTTATGTTTTTTAAAGTTTTTATGTATTTTTAGGTATTTGTAGTATTTTTATGGTTTTTTGGATTTTTATTAATTTTTAACATCTTATTGTTTTTATGGTTTTAAGGGTTTTTATGGTTTTTTTAAGTTATAGGTTTTTTTGTATTTTTAATGGTTTTTAGAGTTTATTAGTGTTTTAGGTACTTAAATTTTATTTAGAATTTCTAGTTTTTTGAGGGTTTTATAGGATTTTAAAGTTTTTTTAGGGATTTTTAGGATTATTTGGTTTTTTTAACATTTTTATGGTTGTTATTGTTTTTTGGGTTTTTTGGATTTCTTTGAGTTTTTAAGGTTGTAAAGATTTTTAGTGTTTTTAACATTATTAGTGATTTAAAGGGTTTTATTGGTTTTTTGTGGTTTTTTGTGGTTTTTTTGGGTTTTTATGGGTTTTTGTGTTTTTTAGGTTTCTAGGGGTTTTTATGGTTTTTAGGGGTTTTTAGTGATTTCAGTTACTTTTTAGGGTTTTTTGGGTTTTTTTAAAAAAAATTATCTTTTTATGGGTTTTACCTGCTTTTAGGTTTTTGAAGTTTTCTTTCGATTTTTTCAGGTGTTTTAGAGTTTTTCATGTTTTTATGGATTTTTGGTATTTTTAGGGTATTAATTATTTTTTAGGGGTTTTAGGGAATTTGAGAGTCTTTAAGGTTATTAGGGTTTTTAATATTTTTCTTGGTATTAGGGTTTTTTTTCCAATTTTTTAGGTTTTTAAGGTTTTTATAGTTTTTTATCGTTTTTCGGGGTTTAAAAGTTTTTTAGAGTTTGGAGTGGGTTTTATGGGTTTTAGGCTTTTATGTTTTTAGAGGTTTTATGCTTTTTAATGGTTTTTAGGGTCATTTTATGGGTTTATGGTTTTTAGAGTTTTTAGGTTTTCTAAGGGTTCAAAATGTTCTTAGGTTTTTACGGGTTTCATAGAATATTTTGGTTTTTTTACATTTTTGTTGAATTTTAGGGGGTTTTATGATTTTTATATTTTTTAATTTTTTTTAAGAAAATTGAAGGTTTTATTTTTTTAAAGATTTTAGTGTTTCTACGGTTTTTATAGATTTTAGGTTTTTATGGGTTTAAGTGTTTTTAGGTTAAAATTTTTTTTATGGGTTTTCATGGTTTTTTGGAAATTTTAAATTTGTAAGGATTTTTATGGATTTGTATAGTTTTTATGGTTAATAGGGTTTAAAGGTTTTTTTATGTTTTTATGGGTTTTATGATTTGTTTTGGATTTTAGGATTTTCATTGAGTGTTTCGTGTTTTGTGGTCTTATAATTCTTTTAAATGTTTTTAGGGTTTTAAAGGGGTTTTAGTATTTTTAGTGGTTTTATAGGGTTTTTAGTGGTTTTTTGGTTTTTATGTTTTTTTGGGATCATAAGTTTTTTGGGTTTTATGGGGTTTAGAGACTTTTTAGGGTTTTTAGAGTATTTAAGTTTTTAAGTGTTAAAGTGTTTTTAGGATTTAAAGGTTATCTCATTGTTTTTTAGGTTTTGAGGGATTTTTATATTTTGGGGAATTTTCATGGATTTTTAGGATTTTCATGGTTTTTAAGGATTTTTAGGTATTTTAAGTGGTTTGGGTTTCACAGTGTTTTTAGTATTTTTTACGGTTTATAATGCTTTTTTTAATGGGTTTCAGTGTTTTTATTTTTAAAGGTTTGCTTAAGGGATTTCAAGGTTTTTGGGGTTTTTACACTTTTAGGGATTTTTATGGTTTTTTTATTTGTATAGTTTATAGGGATTTTGTGGTTCTTAGGATATTTTGGCGGCTTTAGGTTTTTATGTTTTTAGGGTTTAAGTGGTTTTTTAGTTTTTAGGGTTTCATATTTTTTTAGATTTTTTTTTAACTTTTTATGGATTTAAAAGAATTTTAGAGTTCTTAGTGGGTGTTGGTGTTTTTAGTGTTTTTTAGTGTTCTTTATGTTTTAGGGGTTTTTTGGCTTTTTGGGGTTTTTAGGGACTTTTTATCTTTTTTAGGGTTTCTAGTATTTATTTATGTTTTAAGGAGTTTTAAGTGTTTTTAGGATTTTAAGGTTTTATGAGGGGTTTTAGGGTTTTAGGATTTTTTATGTGTTTAGGTATTTTTAGGAATTTTTAGGATTTTTATGGTTTTTATGGGTTTATGGATTTTTGAAGGATTTCGGTTTTTCGGGTATTATTTAGGATTTCAACATTTTTAGGTTTTTAGGGTTTTAAATTGTGTTTAGGTTTTTATGTTTTTCTATTGGGTTTTCAAGTTTTTAGGATTTTTTTACCTTTGTAGGTATATTTAGGGATTTTAGGATTTTTATGATTTTTAGGGTTTTTAGGGATTTTTTGAGTATTTAGGGGTTCTTAGGGTTTTTAGTGTTTTTATTATGTTTGGGGTTTTACTATTTTTTTGAGTTTTAAACATTTTTCATAGTTTTTTAACATTTTTATTGGTTAAAAGGAATTTTAGAGTTTTTAATTGGATTTTAGGGTTTTATGTGTTCTTATGGTTTTTTGGTATTTTATGGTTTTTAGGGGTATTAGGGTTTATAGGGTTTTTATAATTTTCTGTTTTTTAAGGGTTTGAGTGTTTTAGGGTTTTAAGATTTTCTTTGTGTATTTTTGTATTTTTAGGGGTTTTTTACATTTTTATTTATTTTTAAGGGTTTTTGGGATTTTTATGTTTTTAGGGTTATTCGTAATTTTTAGGTGTTTTGATTTTTTATCATTTCTCGGTTATTTATTGTTTTTATGTTTATTTTGGTTTTAAGGTTTTATTATGGTTATTAGGGTTCTAATGTTTTTTTAATTTTTATGTTTTTTAGGGGTTATAGTGATTTTTAGGGTTTTAGGGTTTTTATTTTTTTTTTGGGTTTTACTGTTCTTCTGAGTTTTTTAGGTTTTAAGGTTTTTTGAGTTTTTTAATGTTTTTTGGGTTTAAATATTTTTTAAAGTGTTAGTGGGTTTTTAGGGATTTTATCGGTTTTATGGTTTGTATGTTTTTAGGGGTTATATAGTTTTTATTATTTTTAGGGATTTTAGGATTTTTAGAATTTTTTTGGGTTTTAGGGGTTTTAAATGTTTTTGGTTTTGATGACTTTCTCAGTGCTTTTCATGGTTTTGAAGGTTTTTTAGTTTTTAAGAGACAATTCTGGATTATTTACAATTTTAATGTTTTTACATTTTTATGTATTTTGGGGGCTTTTTAGGATTTTTGGTAGTTTCTGGTTTTTAGGATTTTTAGTGTTTTTAGGTTTTTAGGGGTTTTATGTGTTTTTAGTTTTTCATGGTTTTCATAGGGGTTTTAAGGGGTTCTCATTTTTTTATGTTTTTATAGTTTTTAGGGATTTTTATAGAATTTTATGGGGGTTTAGGGGTTTTAAGAAATTCTATGGTTTTTAGGGTTTTTTAGTGTTTTTAGGATTTATATGGACTTTTTGGGGTTTTCAGGTTTTCTTGACTTTTTTGTTTTTTATGATTTTTAGGAGTTTATAACATTTTTAGGGTTTTAAATGGTTTTCTTTAGTTTTAGTAGGTTTTAAGGGTTTTAAGGTTGTAAAACTTTTTATGGTTTTGGGGGTCTTTTTTCTATATAGGGTTTTTGGGCCTTTTAGGGTTTTTTACGGTTGTTAGCATTTTTGGGTGTTCTAGGGGTTTTAATTGTTTTTAGGTTTTTATGTTTTTCCTTTGGGTTTTTTAGTTTTTTAGTATTTTTTATGATTATAGTAATTTTAAGGTATTTTTTCTTATTTTAATGGTTTTTTGGGATTTTAGGGATTTTTATGGTTTCTCATTTTTTATGGTTTTTAGGATTTTTGGGATTTTAGCATTTTTGGGTTTTTAGGGGTTTAATGTGTTTTCAGGTTTTTATGGTTTTCTTAGGGGTTTTCAAGGGTTTTAGGGTATTTTATGTTTTAATGGATTTTTATTGTGTTTTAGTATTTTATGTGTTTTTAGTGTTCTATGTATTTTAATGGGGTTTAGGGTTTATATGGTTTTTTGGGTTTTAGGGGTTTTTTGAGATTTTTAGGGTTTTAATGGTCATTAATGTTTTAAACATTTTTTGGGGTTCAAAGGGATTATATTAGTTTTGTCAGGTTTTATGGTTTTCTATTGTTTTTAAGGGTTTTAGGGGTTTTAGGGTTAATAGGACTTTTAGGATTTTATGGTTTTTAGTGTTTTTAAGGTTTTTAGGGGTTTTAAGTTATTTTAACCTTTTAAGGTTTTATTATCCGTTTTCAGGGGTTTTCGGGTTTTATGTTTTTGGTATTTTTAGGGATTTTAGGATTGTTTTTTGGGGGTTTTAATGATTTTTAGTGTTTTAGGGTTTTTTAGGTTATTTAGGATCTTAACGTTTTTAAGTGACTATAGGTATTTAATTTTTCTTAATGGTTTTCAGGAGTTTTAGGGTTTTTACGTTTTTAGGGATTTATATGTCTTCTTAAGGGTTTTTTAGGTTTTCAGAGATTTTGTGGTATTTAAGGGTTTTTATGGTTTTTTTTGGCATTTTATGGTTTTTTCAGAGTTTTAGGAATTTTTTATGTTTTTATGGTTTTAATGGTATCTTAGAGTTATAATATTTTTTAGGGGATTAAATAAGCTTTTAATGTTTTAGTTTATTTTTTCAATTTTATGGGTTTTTGTAGTTTTTTTGTTTTACGAGTTTTTAGGGTTTTTTTGGGTTTTTTAGTATTTTTTAGTTATTTAGGGGTTTTAAGTATTTATGGTTTTTAAAGTTTTCTTAGGGTATTAAATTTTTCTAGGGATGTTTTACGTTTTTAAGGTTTTTAGTGTTTTTTATGATTTTTATGGTTTTGAGGATTTTAGGGATTTTGAGGTGTTTGGGGTTTTCGGGGGTTTTAGATTTTGTATGGATCTTATGTTTCAAGTTTTTCTTAGGGGTTTTAAGGATTTCTATGATTTGTTACATTTTTAGGGATTTTTAGAGATATTTTAAGATTTTTATGGTTTTTTGAAGTTTTTATAGATTTTGAAAGTTACTAGGGTTTTAAGACTTTTTATGGAATTTTTTAGTTTTTTTGGATATTAATGGTTTTTTAGTGTTTTCAAAATTTTTAGGGGTTCAAAGTTTTTTTTTGGTTTTCATTGGGGTTTTACAGTTTTTATGGGGTTTTGCAGTTTTTATTATTTTAGGGGTTTTAGAATATTTATGTTTTTAAGGTTTTCTTATATTTTTCATGTTTTTTATGGTTTTTACATTTTTAACAACGATTCGGGATTTTTTGGGTTTTTATGTTTTTTTGGGTTTTAGGGGTTTTTAGGGTTTAGGTTTTTGCTGTTTTTAATATTTTTAGGGGTTTTAAAGTGTTTTTTGGTTTTAAGGTCTTCGTACAGCTTTTAAGGGTTTTATGGGTTTTTAAATTTTCATGGATTTTTTGGGAATTTTTAGGATTTTAGGTATTCTTATAACTATTATGGATTTGGATGGTTTTTACAGTATTTTAGTGTTTTAGGTTTTTATGTTTTTTTTTATATTTTTATGTGGAATTTTTTGAATTTTTTTGTGTTTTTAAATTTTTTAGAGTTTTTAACATTTTTAGGTGTCTAAAGGGTTTTTAGTGTTTTAGTAGTTTTTAGGGTTTTTATGGGTTTTTAGGATTTCATAATATTTTTGGGATTTTTTTCTTTTTAGGGGTTCTAGTGTTTTTATAGTCATTTAGGGTTTTTTAAGGTTTTAGTGCTTGTATGTTTTTATGGTTTTCATGCTTTTTGGGGTTTTATGGTTTTTTAAGGATATTCATTATTTTTAGGGTTTTTATGTTTTTAAGGATTTTAATTCTTTTTTAGGATATTTATGGTTTTTAGGGGTTTCTATGGATTTTGGGGGGTTTAAGGGTTTTTAAGGGTTTTAGTGTTTTTCATTTATTTTTTGGGTTTTAATTGTTTTTTTTTTGTTTTTTTAGGTTTTTTTAGTTTTTTCAATGTTTTTTTGGGTTTTATGTTTTAGGTATTTTTAGGATTTTTATGGGGTTTTAGGGATTTTAATAATTTTTTAGTGTTTTAGGTGTTTTAGGATTTTCTTGGTTATTTTGGGTTTTAAGGGATTTTTTATTTTTTTTATTTTATGGTTTCTAAAAGTTTATAAACATTTTTTTGGTTTAAATGGTTTCAAGATATTTTATTTGATTTTATGGTTTTTTAGGGGTATTTAATTTTTTAGGGGTCTTAATTGTTTTTCTATGTTTTTTGGGGTTTTAGGATCTTTTTTGGAGTTTTCAGGATGAAATTATTTTTATGCTTTTGGGGGTTTAACTGTTTTTAGGTTTTATTATGTATTTTCAGGGATTTTTAGGGGTTTTCTGTTTATATTATTTTTTGGATTTTTATAATTTTTTAGATTTTTAGAGATTTTAGGGATTTTGATGTGTTTTTAGGGTTTTTTTTTGTTTTTTGGGGTTTCAGGGTTTTTTTGACTTTTTTATGATTTTATAGTATTTCGATTTTATTTAACTTTTTAGGGGTTTAAATGGTTTTAGTGTTTTTAGTGGGTTTTATGGTTATTTTGGGGTTTTATGTATTTTAATTTTTTGGGGGGTTTAGGGGGTTTAGAGTCTTTTATTGGTTTTTTTGGGTTTTTATTGTTTTTTATTTTTTAGGGGTTTTAATTGTTTTTAGGGTTTTAATGTTTTGGGGGGATTTTCATTGTTATTGTTTTTATTTTATGAATTTATATATATTTTCCGTTTTTTGTATATTTTTAGAGGTTTTTAGGGATTTTGAGGGTTTTTAGTGTCTTTTTTAGGTTTCTTAGGGGTTTAGGTTTTTACCTTTTTAGGTTTTTGTGGTTTTAAGTGTTTTTTTGTTTTTAATGATTTCATAGATGTATTTAGAGTCTTTTATGTTTGTAGGGGTTTTTATGTATTTTTATGATTTTTATGGGTTTTAGGGAATTTCATGGTTTTCACAGGTTTTCATGGTTTTTAGGGTTCAAATAGTTTTTTGGATGTTTGTGTTTTTAGGGTTTCCATGTATTTTTTTAACAATTTTAGGGGTTTTAAAGATTTTAGTGTTCCAGAGGGTTTACATGGGTTTTATGGTTTTTAAGGTTTTCAGGGATTTTTTGTGTTTTTAGGGTTTTTAAGGTTATTAGGGGTTTTAATGGTGTTTATGGTTTTTTTAGTTTTTTTGGGTCTTCAAAAGTTTTTATCATTTTTTGGGGTTTTTAGGTGTTTGAAGTGTTTTTAGGTTTTTATGGTTTTCTTAGGGGTTTTATGGTATTCTATGGTCTTTTATGTTTTTAGGGACTTTTTTAGGATTTTTATTTGTTTTTGCATCTTTATATTTTTAGTGGTTTTTAAGTTCTTTAAGTTTTCAATGTTTTCTTAGGGTTTTTCACTTATGTTATGGGTTTTATGGGGTTTTAAATTTTTAGGAATATTTAAGGTTTTTAGAATTTTTATGCTTATTTTGGGCTTTTAAGGATTTTTAGGGGTTTTATGGTTTTCAGGGTTTTAGGGTTTTTTTGGTTTTTTGGGTTTTTTGTGTTTTTTTTTATTTTTTTAAGCTTTTTAGGATTTAAGGTTTTAATAGTTTTTATCATTTTTAGGGTTTTAAAGTGTTTTTTATAGTTTTTAGTGGTTTTTTGGTTTTTATGGGGTTTTATGGGTTTTAATGATTTTTAGGTGTTTTATGGATTTAGGTCCTTTTCTGATTTTTATGGGCTTTTATCATTTTTTAGGGTTTTTAGGTTTTTAGGTTTTTTATGTTTTAAGGTTTTCCTATAGTTTTTTCAGGTTTTTATGTTTTTTAGGTTTTTAGAGATTTTAAGGGAATTTTTAGGATTTTTATTCATTTTAGGGGTTTTTGAATTTTAATGGTTTTTTGGATTTTATGGTTTTTTTGGTTTTTTGGTTTGTTTTGAGTTTTTTAGGAATTTATGGTTTTTAAGAGTTTTTAAACATTTTTAAGGGTTTAAATGAGTTTTAGAGTTTTTCGTGGTTTTAAATGTTTTTATGGGGTTTTAGGGATTTCAATGGTTTTTAGTGGTTTTTATGGTTTTTATGGTTTTTAGGGGTTTATGGTTTTTTAGAGAGTTTAGGGGTTTTAGCATCTTATAGGTTTTTTAGGCGTTTTATGTATTTTTAGGGTTGTAATGTTTTCATAGGGGCTTTTAGGGGTTTTATAAATATTTAAGTTTATAGGGTTTTTATAAATTTTTAGGAATTTTCTAGTTTTTAATGATATTTAGGGATTTTGAGGGATTTTAGGGTTTTTTGTGTCTTTATGACTATTTTTGGTTTTATGGTTTTTAAGAGTTTTTAGGGTTTTAAAGGTTTTTAGAGTTTTTTTACGTTCTTTGGGGTTTAAAGAGTTTTTAGAGTATTTAGTGGTTTTTTGTGTTTTTACAGGTTTTTAGGGTTTTTAGGTTTTTAGTGGTTTTTGGTTTTTAGTGTTTTTAATAATTTTTAGGGTTTTTAGAGTTTTTAGGTTTTTTGAGGTTTTAAGTGTTTTTAGGGTTTGAAGTTTTTTAGGGGCTTTCATGGGTTTTAGGGGTGCTTTGATCCATTTCCCCTTTGTGGAGATGGAGGACCAACGCGCCCGACTATCGATCTTACGGATAGTTGGGCCCCACTCGATTGCTAAAGTTGGGTACACCGGTCTTCATTTCGAAATGCCCAACAGTTCCATATCCAACGATACGTGGACCTTCTTTCCAAAGGTAGGCATTCGCTGGGTGGTTTGGCCAGCAATGCTTAGGAACTCACATTGGTCTAGAGGATGGGAAGTCGGGCTCATCACACCCTTTTGGGGGGGGGAATTATTGTCTGTTCCGGGACTCTCGTATAGATTTAAGACGTATTCATATGTTTGTGAATCTTTAGATTATACCCAAACATAGTATCCATAGATTTTTCCTGGTTGGAAATGGTCAGCTGAATGCAGGGATTCAGAATCATTTATGCCTGATGTTTACCATCCCTCATTGGGTTAATGACCCCGAGGAGTCTAGAATCACTGAGGCGGCACAAGGAGAAATGCGGTGAGCCGACGTGAGGATAGTCGAATCGACCGGTTGTTGGGGTTGAACCTCAGGGAGGCTTCTTACGTACCATGCTTAGGAGGCAAGGATCAAAGTCCACATAGTTCGAATGCACAGTTTATCATCATGCGGGACAAAGGCGAACCTACGTGAATGTTGTTCGAACAACCGGGTGGTGGGCTTGAACCTCCTGAAGGCTTCCTACGTACCCTGCCTAGGAGGCAAGGATCAAAGTCTTCATAGTTCGTATAGGAGCGTCGGAGAACCGATGTGAATGCAGACCTGAGGGTCTGATGGTGATCGTGATTGAACCCCTTGGAGGATTCCTACGTACCCTACTTAGGATTTAGGGATCAAAGTCCTCGTAGTTCGCATAAGAGCGTCAGAGAACCGACGTGAATGTGGACCCGGGGGTCTGATGGTGATCGGGCTTGAACCTCTTGGAGGCTTCCAACATACCCTAATTATGATGTAGGGATCAAAGTCCACGTAGTTCGAATGCACAGTTTATCGTCATGCGGGACGAAGTCGAACCGACGTGAAGGTTGTCGGAACAACCGGGTGGTGGGATAGAACCTCCAGGGGGCTTACTACATAGCCTACCTAGGAGGTAGGGATCAAGGTCCTCGTAGTTCGCATAAGAGCATCGTAGAACCGACACGAATGTGAACCCAGGGGTCCGATGCTGATCGGGATTGCACCTCTTGGACATTTCCTACGTACCCTACTTAGGAGGTAGGGATCAAAGTTCTCGTAGTTCTCATAGTCTTGGGTCTTATGCTCTGAGGCAACCCAGAATAATGGATTGGGGCTTACACTCTAAGGAGTCCCATAGTAATGGATTAGGGCTTACACTCTGAGGAGGCCCATAGTAATGGATTTGAACTTACACTCTAAGAAGGCCCAAACTAATGGATTGTGGCTTACACTCTGAGGAGGCCCATAGGAGGATGTCATAGTCGATGCTTACTCTAAGCCCACGTGACTCATGCTCGGTGTGATAAACAAGAGGCAGAAAGGACTAGATGATCACGTCAAAAAAGGTGCGCCCATGAGGAATGGAGTGGGGATTATGCATGAAGCGGCCCATAAGGTCGGGGATTACTCCTAGGTGGATTCCCATGGCGACAAAGCACAGCAGGAGAGGGAAAGGGGGTGCTCCTGTGCCCGTCACCTCTCTTGCTCCTGGGGAAGTACCGAGGTGCATGGGGACGGCTTCCTTCTTACGGGTATGTTGCCCCCTCTCTGGGAGGGGAGAAGTGCCCGACTGCCAAAGTGTGTGGTCCCTCATCCAGGCGAGTAGAGGCAGAAAGGGGAGATCCTGGGCTCGGACCCCGCATTACCGTGGGAATGTGAACCCAGGCATGCTTCAGGAACCTGATCAAGGGTCGGGGTAACCCCTTCTCCCTCACTTAACGTGGGTATGTGAACTCAAAATGGTGCACTGATGCCCCTGAGGGTTACACCACGCGGATATGGTGGCTCTGGTGGAGGCCTCAGCTGGGGGCCTATGAATAGACTAATGAGGGAGTCACGGAGGATTGGGCCGGATTGGAAGCATTTTATCTGGATCAAGGAATGGGAACTCCAAAGGATCTGATGGGCCACACGTATGAACGGGCGGTGGCGCCCTTCACTTAAGAAGGTGCTACGCAGCTGGAGAAGCCGTCCGTGAACCAGGGTGGTCCGCGAACTGAGGGGCATCCCGCGAACCAGGGTGGTTCGCGGCTTCGGGTTCGGCCCGCGTACCAGGGGGGTACGCAGAGGGGTCCACGTGAGCAGCGGCGGCCAAGGGAGGCACCGATCGGGGGTTTTTTAGTCGAGGCTTCGCCCGCGTAGGCGTGTGCTACATAGTGCAGCGGATCAGAAAAGAGGCTAAACACCCTGGTCCGCGGGGAGTTCATCCACGGAGGGGCTATGGTTCGTGGTCTTCTATTTTTATGTTCTTTTAAGTTCTCGGTTCACCAAATTATTATGAATTTTTTACTTCTTTATTAGTTTGTTCCCAGGTTTATACATGCTCTGGTTCGCGAACTGGAACTTCGCTCTTTGCGAAATCCTAAGACTTCCTTCAAATTCCTTCCACATGAATCTGATCGCTCTTCTCTTCCTCTGCCTTCGAATCGTCCGAATACGAATCCCTTTTCCCTTCCTCCTCTGTATCCTTTTATAGAATGGGGAAAGATATGTATATGTGGCCACGTAGCACCTTTTACAGAGGCCCATGACTGAAAACCCGGTTTACATCTGACTTGGTCAATCCATGACTCGCGATGGGTACTGAGTGCTTCTCCCCCCTCGCGAACCGATCTCAGGGAGTGCTTCATGGCTGCAGAGGGTTTCGCCCCCATTCCATGAACGACAGTGGATGCGGCTTGAACCAGTTGACGCGGTCCACGGTTAGGGCGGTTCATGATGGTGAACCGGATTGGCACCCATCCTGCCTCACGACCATAGAGGATCTCTACCTCCATTTCGTGAACGAAGATGGTTTGTAGAGGGGGTGCTTCACGGAGCCTGGCCATGTCGCGTTTTCATGGGACTAGTCCATGGACCAGTCTTGCATGTGTCCCTTCTTTGAATTTTCTCCATTCATTTCCCCAATTCTATTGGGGGATTTGGGTAGAATCTCCTTTGCAGATTTTTCAGGACCCTATAAATGCCCCCATCAGAATGGGGTCCGATCGGAATGAAGAGGAGGCCATTCCGATGCAGAGTGGTCCTGAGACTGAGATGGTTTGTGGTAGAGAGGAGGACCCCATAGGGGACCATGCCTATAAATACGGGTGGCCTTCATTTGTCCTTTACCGGATTATTCGCGAAACCAGAGCTCTTTCACCTCCGTGTGCACGTTCCTTCGTGAAGTTCTTCGTCTGCAAACCGGCTGAGACTTCCACGAACCATTCCTCCTTCGCGGTCGCCTTCACCCGCAAACCATTACTCTTAATTAATTGAAATGTAAGTCATGACGGGCTGTGGAGGAACTCGCTCCGCGATGTTGATGGTCCGAAAACTGAAATCCTTAAAAATTTATATGTCTTCTGAACTTAACCACATAAATTTGGGATCGAAATTCCGCGGAGCTACTTGGTTCATGGTTTTATGGCCAACACTCCGCAGGCTAGAGTGTCGTGAACTACTTTCACAAAGGGCTGGTCTGCGGAATGCAGTCATCGCGAACCATCCTTTAAGGCCTTCTTGAAGGCTTCTTGACACCATTGCCATACAGCTGGTATTTTTGTCCAGATTTTATTATTCCAGAAAACTGGTATTCATAATGCAGGAAGAAAATATGGTTCCCCCTCACCCTGCGCCTAGGCCTGCAATCGAGCGCCTCTCAATTAGTGATCAAAGCCTAAGGGACATGGCCTTCTCTGCTCAAGAATGAATCCTCCATTCCCCACCGTCTTCCTTTCTTGCCGGTCGGCTCTCCAAGTCACAGCAGGAGTACCCTTTTTCTAACAGCCTTCTTGCCTATGGGTTCGGTTTGCTATCCAATACCTCAATTCTGGTACCATCCCATGACAACAATCCTAAAGCATGGATATTTACTGCCACTATCCCTCAATTCGTGATACCTGTCAGCGGGCAGCCTGCCTCGAGAGATACAACTGTCATGTTTGTGTTAAAACACCTTCCAGTATCTCCGAAAAGATAACAACATCAATAGGAAGGAACAATTCACTACTACCGGAGCATTGCCTGCAATGCCATGGTAAGCGACCAGAAAGTCTGTTCATCGAATTGGGACCTCCGGCAGGGAGGATCATTTAAGTCCTTGAATTGGGGGTGTCCCTTCTGGGTTCGCCAGAGATGTGCAGATTTCAAGGAATAATTGTGAGCCGTAGGCCTGTATGAAGCTTCTTGGGTTTCACAACCTATACCTACCGGCCACAAGCCCTTTCCAAGAAGCTTATGAGGCGTTGGAGTCCAAATACCAACACCTTCCATCTGGTCCATGGGGAAGTGGGCATCCGTCTCTGGGATGTCTTTCAGATTTCAGGGGTCCCCATTGTTGGGGCTATGTATGATGAATTCCTACCTCCCCCTTCTATGTGGGATGATGAAGGGAGATCCCCTCCCTTGGTGAAGCAGCTCATTGATCGGGACCAGGAACATTCAAAAGCTACATCACCGAAAAAACTTGTCCCTGTTCATGAGGAGCATCCAAAGTATATGTCTCCGAGACAGCTTGTTCCATATCACGACTGGATCATGGGTTTTTCCAAAGAGAGACAGTCTGTAACTCTTTCGCGTAGGCCCTCTACCTACCCTACAATGGAGTCCCGAAAGCAGAAGGGAAGCTATTGGATGAATCTGGAGCAAGGCCAATTCAACGACTGGGGCTGGGAGCATGCCCCAGATGTCGATCGACTGCTTCATCTGGCGGCATTTCTGGCCATGTTTTTGAGCGGCTGGCTATTTCTTGTACGTGAGTTTAGTGGTGTGTGGGTCTCCACCAATGTTATGGCAGCACAATTGGCCACTGGAAAATTTATCAACATAGTCGTCCCAGTATTGTCTAGGATTTATCGGTTTCTTGGTAATATTTCTGACGGGAGCCAGTCAAACCGAGTGGCCAGCCCTTTTCAAATTCTCTGGGGATGTCTAGGCGTACACATCAAGAATTGATACACCTTCATCAACCCTCTCCAGATTCCCGACACCACCTTCCGGCCATACTTGCAACTGACCAGCGGGGTTATGCCCGAAGAGTGGGCGTCCCAAGAGAAGGATAATCAACAGACAGTCCAGAATAGGCGTCTTCTATCGAGTTAAATATCATGTTATGATCACATCAATTTCCATCCGCTTCCTTCCCCAACTGGTTCCATCAAAAATACCATAACAGAGGATTTTAGAAAGCGGGGCTACCTCTTTTCCCTCCGAGAGGGCATTATGGTAGCTCATATTGGCTGGGAACTGATCTGTGAGGGGTACGCGCCATGCCGATTCGGGCGTCAATTTGGTTGCGTCCAGGAACTGTGTCCTCCCGCACTCAATGGTTCCTGTGATAATCATCATTTAATGGTGGCTAGGAAACTGTGGTTAGTGTTTACCTGGGAGGATACCAGTTTTGAGGTTATGACTCCCACTCTTGCAGACTCCACACCCTTCTTATCCAATAATTATGCTGACTCCTGGGTAAAATCATACCCAAATGGCCAGCTAGGGATGTTGGTGCCTACCATTTAAAGTCCTAATCCATCAAAGGGAAAGATGAAGCAAAAGGGGGATGATGCTTCAACTAGGCCAGGAAAAGTCTTTTGCCACCCTGCTAGTCTCGTGCTTCTGGGGATGATCTTAACAGACAGAGGTGTATCCTCTCATTCCCTTGAGGCTACCCAAAGGGGGTGGTTATTCCTGCAGATGCTGCCTTTCCGACGGCCTGGGGTCAATGGGCTGAATTCAAAGGTCGATCATCCTTTCGTAGCCAGTACCCCAGTTCTCTATGGCAGTATCTTCAGAAATCAGAAGTGGCTTTTGATGGGCTAGGATACATATCCACCCCTGTTGACATCCTTTATGATGCGGACCCAGAGCGGTTCAATCGGTATCTCCAGGATCTCGAAGCCTATATTTACACACGCTAGGGATACGCAGTATTAACCCCCTGAGTCCAGGCCATGCTGCATCTGGTGACTGATGAGGAGGGGGAAGGAGGTGACCACTCATCAGGGGGCGATGATTTTGACGATCTCTCTGTCATGGCTGAATCCAGGGAATTCCCGTCCCTACCTTTGAGGTCCTGTCCACCTGTATTCCCAGAGTGTTCTAAGGCGGTGGCGAGATTCGGAACACAAACATGGCCGTCGGTGCCCCTACTAGCCCCTGCCGCTGCCCGACCCTCTCAGGATGATCCTTCCATGCTAGTAGATCCTATTACGGCCGCATTCCCAGACGCATGGAGTATTTGGGATGACTAGAGGGATAGGGGCTCAGATGAAGAGGATAGGGCATCACTCCAAACGAGCCCTCTCAAGATTCGAAGTATTGGGGATATCGTTTCTCTACCCCACCTGCAGTGGGAAGAGTATTTGAGTGACATAGTCGTGTCATTGAAGGATATGGACGCATACATGAACTCACTCCGAAATCGGCTCAATGGGACCACCCGGGTGTCCATGATGATTAGACATCCTGAATTGTCTGACCCTGCAGAGGAGGTTGCTATGCTTGCCCATTCTGACTTTCTTCCTCTTTTATTGTGGAGGTTCTAAGGTTTCTCCCCTTTGTGGAGGGTTCCAAATAATCTCAGGGAGAAATTCCCTCTCCGGAGTAAACTCCCTGTGGTACCGCTGCAGGTGAGCATGTGCTTTCACCCATGGGGTCATCGAGGAGGGGTCCCCTGGAGCAGCTGATCTCATGGAAGAGACCTTTTCAGACCCAGCTAGGGTCTTCCCTCCTATAGATCCTCCTAGAATTCTGGGTGAACTGTTACCTGGGAAGATCTAGAGATGGCAACAGGAGTTCCATTTATCGGAACGGCTCAGACAGGGGATGTCGGGTAATCATGACTTCCCATTTTCTTAATTGCCAACTTTCATATTCTGACACTGCCAGTCATTAGCTGTTTTGGCGTATGGTGTAGGGCCACTCAGGGATCTGGCCGCGGCTACCCAAGAGGTCATACCTTTTGCCTTCTTTCCATCTATGGAATCTCCTGTAGCCACACCTGGGTGCGACGAGATGGAGGGCCTTGTAGGAGGGGCCAGTGATATGGATGCTTTACTCCCGCCTTCATTAGTTAGAGATACGTCAGAGGAGGAACTGCTGGTATTCGAGACTCCTGCTGATCAAACAGCCCTTTCAATTGTGGAGGAAAATGGGGCGCCTGTGATCACTGAGGGGACTCCCAATCAGATGGGGCAAGCCACCACAAACCCAATGGATCCCATGGTAAGGGAGGAAGAGCCTGCCATTAGTCCAGTTGTTGGAGACCCGGATCAGGAAATTATCTTGTTTACCGGGGGAGTGATTTCCCCGAGCTTGGTCTCCATAGGAAACCTCTTGGGGATGGCATTGGAAGCTGCTGGCCTCGGGCATGGCCTTAGGTCCTGGAACCCTATGGGGGCTCCCTAGACTCCCTTTCCTCTCGAATATGTGGTATCTTCTTCGAGTGGCTGTCGCAGCAGTGCAGAGCTTGAGGATTCCGACCCCTTGACGATTAGGAGTAAGTTTCCCGATCTCTTTTCATTGACTCCTTTTTCTCCCCTTTTCTAATTAAGGGATCTTCTCTATCTTATTGACTCTCGGGCTTCAGGACAACAACCTTTGGCGCTGAATATTGTGTCATTAGACCCCACAGTGCATGTGACCACAACTGCCGTTGGTGATGTTGTCGTGGTGCTAGAGTTTGCGGGTGAAGCCGAATCGGGTCTTTCCTTGGTGACGTTAATCCCCGAGTATGTGTCCTCATCTGGGAGTGATTACGAGCTCGATCAACAAGTCCTTTCCAGTATTCGGCATGCTCGCCAAAGGGCCTGGGAGAAGATCTGGAAGCAGATCTCCCAAACGCCCTTGGGCGAGATGCCTACCAAATTACCCAGGCTACACAATTTGATTATGCTACTAGGATTTGACGTCTTTGATTATCATGGTATTTATGACATATTAAAGTGGGTGGTTGCTCGTCGGGAAGAACTGGGTGGTTCCGAATCACGCCTTTCTGCTGCCCAATCTGAAGCCTACCTTTCCGCAACCCGACAGCTTTGCCTAACAGAGGCTCATGACCACGCAGGGGTCATTGCGAGGCTCCAGGGAGAAGTTATTGAGCAGCGTTATCACCTGGGGGTGATGAGGAATGAGATACAGTGGCTACAGCATGAAGAGGCCAATGATTCCACCATAATTAAAGAAGGGGAGCCGCGGATGGAGGAGGAAATGAGGGAGAGCACAAAAGCGTCCCAGGAGGTGAAAGAGTTGTGGGCTGGTGTAGAAGCTGAAACAGCCTTACTGCAGAACCTCTCTCAAACAATCGAGGATTCTCACTAGTGCCTAATACAACTCTATGAATTTGCTAAAACTCTCTTGTAATAACCTTTCACACCAGAGGAGGCTCCGGGTTGTGGATGCTCTTCCTACCAACTTTGTTATGGAACAAAGAAATGTTTCTCCTCAGGGATCTTATCGTCTTCTCCTATGATAGAAATTATTTTTCATGATTACTGCATATGTTAATTACCTGAACACAAAATAATCAGAGTTTCAGGACTATTGATAAAAATAAAAAGAGCTCTAACTTTTTCCTGGGCCATGGGATCCAGTGAGCATAGTTTGTCTATTGCTGGGGTTGTGTAGAGAAGCCCCACAAACATTTTTTCTTTTCTTTTAATACCCTGATTTTTCTTGGGTCCATTTAGCGTGGACCCAGTGGGTATAACCCAGAATTTTCTTAGGTTTCCCTTTTCGGGTTTTCGGCCTATCATGCTTTAAGCCTCTTTTTTTTAGCGGTTCGATGCCCCACTGACAAGACCATCATTACTGATGTTTTCGGTTGAACATATTTGACCAGACATGGTAGGGTGAGGGCCCCAATGGGGTTAACCTAATTAAAAGATCTATCAATACTCTTCCGATACACATGGGGGAACATGTTTAAATTTGAATGTCATGCAGGGCATGCCTCAAGGCATGGGGGTCGCGTCGGCATACAGAGGTAGGAAGAACATTTCCTAAGGAAAACTTTCCTTTGGTAGACGGGACAGGGGTGATCATTATGCAGAGCCGCTGAGGGCATGGTATGCATAGTCGTACAAAGGTGTCCTTAAGTCAATGAATGTCCATTTCTGATGGCAAGGGGACTTCATGGAATTCCGGCTCATAGAAACCACGATGAGTGGCTTGGAAAATTATGAAAACCCCCAGGGGTATCTCAGAAGGGGAATGTGACATATAAAAGGGTTTTGGGAACATCCGTACTAATCAGGATCATGGTCAGGAGACCACTTACCTATGAATTTAGTTAGCGTAAGGGTTGGTTGAAGCTTGGCACAGTTTAAAGTCATGCAGCTGGGACATCATTTAAAATGGAACGAATTCTCCTGGTTCTTAGTAATCTTGTCAAAGATGTTCCTCCGTATATAGGCAGGATTGCGAAAGAGGTTGGTAAACTGTAGCTCATAGGGTTTCCAAATCCCAGGATAGACATGGGGGCTCAAAGGCTAAGAGACGTACGAAGAGAAGCATTACCTAAGTAAATCTTGACTTTGGTAGATGGGCCAGGGGCGATCAATATGTAGATCCACTGAGGGCATGGTATGCATAGTCATGCAAAGGTGTCCTTAGGTCAATGATTGTATTCCCCCGATAGCCAGGAAACTTCAGGGAAGTTGGGATTCGGGACCACCAGGGGTGGTTTATGAGAGTTCATCTTTTTCTGTGTACAAATTATGGTTTATGATGGGAGGGTTCCTGGATACGGGAGAAACATCTAGACTAAACTTCCTTAGAATGGGTGAAGTAATCCCTTCTCACACGGGTGTGAGATGGTGGATTGTGCAGGTCTGACCCGTGCACTGAATGATAGAGAAAATCCTCTGTTCCTTACTGAACCTATGACTGGTTTGACCGTGCATTTTAGTGTCATGCGGTAAAGACGAATAGCATTATTAAAGGATGTTGTGCAGTTTAACATCATGCATCAAGTATGGGGGCATTTTTTTCTTTGTCAATGTTATGCAGTTTAACGTCGTGTAGCAAGGATGAATGACCGTGTAGTTTAACATCATGCGGTAAGGAAGAGAAGCATTATTAAACTAGTGAAAATTCTTGTTGTTGGAGGCATTCCCCTAGATGTTTAATTCTTGGTCTTTGCAGCCATACGCTAAGCGGCCAATATGTGATCTGTGCCATTTGACATCATGCGGCAAGGACGTAGTTGCGAAGGTCGCTCTTGATTAGAATGCAACTGGGCTTGAACATCTCGGCATGTCCAAGATGTGGAGAGTGGTTGATGGTGTAAATCATGGTTCTAGGGATTCTTGGATCAGGAGAGATGATATGGGGGATCTGAGGCTGGTAAGCTTATGAAGCTAGGAAGAGTGTCGCCCAAGGACATTGTGCCTTTGGTAGATGGGCCATAGGATATCAATATGCAAATCCCCTTAGGGAATGGTATGCATAGTCAGGAAAAGGTGTCCCCGGGTTAATGAATTTCCACATCCGATGGCCATGAGTGGTTATGGGGATCCGCAATTGTCCGGGCCACAAATTCTATCATTTGGGTAAGGAAATATCTGGGCATGTCGGGGATATTTGTCCCTGGTTGCTGTTAAAGATTAAAGAGCCTCCTACACTGATTTATCTTACTCGCGGGGGCATTCCTTCACTTCATGTAGTTTTATCATTGTGCGGTAAGGACAAAGTACTCCTAGTTTAGCAGTCATAGTGCTTGGACCATTGGGTGACTATTGCTGTAGTCACTCAAAGGATAATTGGGTCAACATGCTCTGATATGCCTTGAACGGGGTGGGGGATGAAGGTTGTAAATTGTAACTTTGATTTTTCTTGGATTCGGAGGTGTGGTGTGGGGGCTCTAAGGCCGGTAAGCATACAGAGCTAGGAAGAGTGTCACCTGAGGAAGTATTCCCTTTGGTAGACGGTCTAGGGGAAATCAATATGCAGAGCTACTGAGGGCATGGTATGCATAGTCCTGCAAAGGTGTCCCTGGGTCGATGACTTTCCACTTCCGATGGCCATGAATGATTATGAAAATCTGAGATTGCTCACCGTGCAGAGTTCGGCATATGGGGATAACGGTGTCCGATCATACAAGAAACATCTTCCCTGAAATTGTCCGTTGATCCAAAGTAGCCTAGTCCTGGCTTGATGTTCATGGATATAGGTCAATATGTGATCCACCGGCGGATACATATGCCAATCAGGTAGGGATACCCTGGAAGCACTTGGATGTGAAGAGGGTATGAACTTGTAAACCACTGCTCCATAAATTTTGGATCAGAATACATGATATGAGGGCCCTGAGTCCGATAATCATATGGAGATTAGAGAAGTATCGCCCGCAGAAATCTTGCCTTTGGTAGACGGTCCAGGGGATATCAATATGCAGAGCTGCTGAGGGCATGGTATGCATAGTCATGCAAATATGTCCCCGGGTCGACGACTTTCCACTTCTGATGGCCATGAACGGTTATGAAGATCCATAATTGTCCATGTTGCAGAGTCTGATATATGGAGAGGATGCTTCCAAATGTGCAAGGAGTATCTCCGTCTCGTTTCTCCATGTGTCTTGGGTGGGTCGTGACAATGTCCATGTAGTTTAACATCATGCGGTGAGGATGAAGTCCTTGGAGTTTAACGTCATGCGGTGAGCACGAAGTATGTGCAGTTTAACGTCATACGGTGAGGACGAAGTCTATGGAGTTTAACGTCATGTGGTGAGGACGAAGTTTGTGCAGTTTAATGTCATGTGGTGAGGACGAAGTCCGTGAAGTTTAACGTCAGGCGGTAAGGACGAAGTGCTCCTAGATTAGTAGTCACAGAGCTCGGACCATTGGGTGACTATTGTTGTAGTCACTCGAAGGATAATTGGGTTAACATGCTCTGATATGCCCGAAACAGGGTGGGGGATGAATGTTGTAAACTGTAACTTTGAGTTTTCCCGGATCAGGAGGTGTGGTGTGGGGGCTCTGAGGCCGGTAAGCGTACAGAGATAGAAAGAGTGTCACCCGAGGAAGTCTTGCCTTTAGTATACGGGCCAGGGGCTATCAATACGCATAGCTTCTAAGGGCATGGTATGCATAGTCATGCAAAGGTGTCCCCGGGTTGTTGACTTTCCACTTCTGATGGCCATGAATGATTATGAAAATCTGATATTGCTCACAGTGAAGAGTTTGGCATATGGGGATAATGGTGTCTGGGCATACAAGAAACATATTCACTGCAATTGTGTATTGAGACAATGTATCATAGCCCTGGCATGAGGTTCGTGGATTCAGGTCGCTATATGAATCTATGGCGGATATATAGGCCAATCAGGTAGGGATACCATGGCAGCACTTGGATGTAAAGAGGGGACAAACTTGTAAACCACTGCTCCATAATTTTCGGATCGGCAGACATGATACGGGAGCCCTGAGGCCAGTAAGTGAACAGATCTAGGAGAAGTATCGCCTGAGGAAATCTTTCCTTTGGTAGACGGTCCAGGGGCTATCAATATTTAGTGCCGCTGAGGGAATGGTATGCATAGTCATGCAAAGGTGTCCCCGGGTCGACGAATTTCCACTTCTGATGTCCATGAATGGTTATGAAGATCCATAATTGTCCAGGATGTGGAGTCTGATATATAGAGATGATGCATCCAAATGTTCAAGGAGTATCTCTATCTTGTTTCACCATGTGTCTTGGGTGGGTCGTGATGAATTCCGTTCTGTTTAACGTTATGCAGTGAGGACGAAGTCCATGGAGTTTAACGTCATGCGGTGAGGAAGAAGTCCATGCAGTTTAAAGTCATGCGGTGAGGAAGAAGTCCATGCAGTTTAACGTCATACGGTGAGGATGAAGTCCGTGCAGTTTAACGTCATGTGGTAAGGACGAAGAATACACCCCGTGCAAGTCTGGTCCGCACACGGGGGAAGGGGGTATTTTTTTGTTTGAAGTGGCTAGGCCAGGGTGTGAAATTCTAGCATCACTACATATCCTGCGAGGGTAGGAATCAAGCCTCACGTAGTTCTCTGTATGAAGTACACCCCATGTAGGTCTAGTCCGTACATGGGGGAAAGGTAATTTTTATCATTATTTTCATTTGGGAGTGGCTGGGTCAGGATAGAGGATCCCGACATCGCTACGTATCCTGCGCGGGTAGGAATCAAGCCGCACGGCGTTCTCTACAAAAGTGATACACCCCGTACAGTTCTGGTCCATACACGGGGGAAAGGGGAATTTTTTTAGAAGTGGTTGGGCCAGGATGGAGGACCCTGGCGTCACTACGTATCCTGTAAGGTGAGGAATCAACCCGTACATAGTTCTCTGTATGATGATTCACCCAGTTCTGGTTTGGTCCATACACAAGGGGAGAGGGCATTTTTTAACCACCTTGTCCGTGCAGTTTAATGTCGTACGGTGTGGACGGAATGCTCTTAGTTTAGGGTCATAGTGTTTGGACCGTTGGGTGCTTGGTAGTTTAACGTCATGAAGCTTAGACGAAGAGTACACCCCGTGTAGGTCTAGTCCATACATGGGGGGAGTGGAATTCATAACTCTTATTAACTGTGCAGTTTATCATCATGCGGTAAGGACAAAATACTCTTAGTTTAAGGTCATTGAGTTTGGACCGTTGGGCACTTGGGAGTTTAAAGTCATGCATCTTGGACACAGAGTACACCCAGTTTTTTTCCTGTCCATGCAGTTTATCGTCATGCAGTAAGGACGAATTGCTCTTGGTCTCTATGTGAAACACTTCTTCCGTAATCTCACATTGGTAGGAGTCGTGGTGAATTTCCCATCCAGGGAGATCATGGGATATTCTCTATTGGAGTAGACCTTGTGTACAACATATAGTCCCTCCCACTTGGGCTCCAGCTTCAGAGGATTTTTTCCAGGTATCATTGGGGTCCGGAGAACCAACACCAATTCTCCTTCCAAGAAAGACTGAAGACGAACCTTTTTATTGAAGTCTCGTGCAATCCGGTTCTGATATACTTCTAGATGGTGCAAGGTGTGCAACCGATTCTCATCTAGCTGTTCCAATTCACCTAGACACTTTTCTAATTGCTCATCATTGGATAACTGATAACAAATGGCAACACGGAGCGAGGGTAATTGGATCTCAATGGGTAAGACCGCTTCTGTTCTATATACCAATGAGTATGGAGTGGCCTGAGTAGCGTTGAAGATTGTGGTTCGATAATCCCACAACGCATGAAGGATTTTATCTGGCCATGACTTCTTTTCTTTGTCCACCATTTTCTGGAGGATGTTGGATAGAGTCTTGTTGAAAGTCTCTATCTGTTCGTTGGCTGCCGCATGGTAGCGGGATGAGTGGCTAGCTGTGATACCATACTTGTGGTATAATTTCTCCAATTTCGTAGAGCAGAAGTTAGTGTCGTTGTCCGTCAGTATGGTATAAGGGAATCCAAATCTAGTGATGATATTGGTCTTCACAAAGATGACAATATTTCTCACCCCGACTTCCTTGAGGGGTATGGATTCTAACTATTTGGAAAAGAAGTAGGTTGCTGTGAGGATATAATTCTGCTGTTCGGCCGTGGCGGGAGGATATGGTCCCCCGACGTCCATCCCCCAGACGACAAATGGCTAGGAGTACTTGGATTGATGAAGTAACTCCAGGGGTTGGTGTATGAAGTTGGCATGAATTCAGCATGAGTGGAATTTTTTGGTAAACGCTCATAGTCTCCTGCCACTATAGGCCAGTAGTACCCAATCCTTCGAACCTGATGGGAAATCATGGTCCCCGATTGATGTGATCCACATGCTCTGGCATGTAATTCATTCATTATGGAAGTGGTTTCTTCTCCATCAATGCATCTGAGGAGCACTCCGTCGAGGCCTTATTTGTAGAGGACCTCTTGCTGACCCACGCTGCCATATAGGACAAAGCTGATTTCCCTCCTCCATATTTTCTCTTTTCTAGCCCTATCTGATGGATGTTCTCCCAGTTGAAGGTAGTTTGTAATGAGGATCATCCAGCCAGTGGAAGGAGCATATGGCTCAGGGACAGGACTGACTTCATGGATTTCTTCCGTCTTAGTTTGGACAAACGGAAATACCATTCGACGGTGAGCAATACTGATGACCGTTTCATACCGTTCTGGGTCAGCTTGGGTGGTGGCCGTGTTGGATAATGCTTCAGCCTAACCATTCTTAGACCAAGGAATATATGTCAATGTTGGTTCTGTGGAGAACTCAGCCATTAACCCTGAGAAATGGTCAAATAGGGGGATCATATCTTCCTTTTTGATAGCATAGTCACCGTTGACTTGCTTGATGACTAGCTCTGAGTCACCTTTTACCTTAAGGTATTGTACTTCTGCTTGGAGGTTGAGATCTAGTCCTGCAATGAGAGCTCGATATTCCGCTTCATTGTTTGTACATCCCTCTGATACGAGGAAGGAATATGGCAAGGCTGCCTTTTATGAGGACATGAGTATTATCCCCAGACCCACTTTGTTGAATTTGGGATCCTCCATCCTCTTCCCGGTTGGGCTTCGGGATGCGCCGTCGAAGTACATTTCCCATGTTGGGAGCTCCTCTTGAAACGAGAAGATGACTTCATCAGGTAGCTTACTATCTGGTGCAGTGGTCCCTATCGAAGGATGCTCTACCAGAAAGTCTGCTAATTCCTAGCCCTTGATGGCTTTATGAGGCATGAATCAGATGTCGAACTGTTGTAGGATGACCGCCCATCGGGATAGGCGTCCGGTTAACATCGGGCGACTGAGGATGTACTAGAGCGGGTTACTCTGCGAGATCAATTGGACTTCATGATGCAACAGATAATGTCACACCTTTTGAACTACGAAGACCAAGTCCAAATAGTTCTTCTTGATATTTGAGTATCGAGTCTCCCCATCAATCATGGTTCGACTGAGGTAATAGATACTGTTTTCACTGCCAACGTCATTCTTTTATGTGAGGAAGGAAACCCATGACCATTCTAGGGCCGTCACGTATAGGATGAGAGGTATTCCTTCAACCGGGGGCATAAGCACCAATGGGCATAAGAGGTACATCTTCAAGTTGTTGAACACCTCTTGGAAGTCATCCGTCCATTGGTACGTGACCCCCTTCTTCATTAACCTGGTGAAGGGAAAACATTTTCCTGCCAGGTTGGCTATGAACCGCGTAATATAGTCCATGTGTCCTTGGAATCCCCTCAGATTTGTGAGATTTCAGGGAGGTGGTAATCCAAAGATAGCCTTTATCTTCTCAGGGTGGACTTCAATGCAACGATGGCAAACGATGAAGAGAATAAATTTCCCTGTGGTAACCCCGAAGGCGCATTTCAAGGGGTTCATATTCAAGCTATGCTGTCAGAGTTTGTTGAAGATGGTCTCAAGGTCTGACAGGTGATCCGAGTGCTGAATGGACTTGACCACCTGGTCATCCACGTAACATTCATCAAATTTCCCCAGGAATGGTTTAAAGATCCAATGCATGGCATGCTGATATGTGGATCCAGCGTTCTTGAGACCAAAGGGCATGACCCTATAACAAAATAACCCTTGAAGGCCCCTGAAGGTATTGGATTCTTTGTCTTCTTGGGCCATCCTGATTTGGTTATAGCTGGAATAGCCTTCCATGAAGTAAATAGCCTCATACCTGGCCGTTGCACCGATTAACAACTTGGTGATTGGGACCAGAAAGTCATATTTCTGGTAATGATGAATGAGATCTCTAAAATCGATGCAGACGGAGATTTTACCATTCTTTTTCTTGATAGGGATGATATTGGCCAACCCGATGGGGTATTGGACCTCCCTTATGAAGCCTAATTTAATGATCTTATCGACTTCAGCCTCTATTTTGATAGCATGGGAGGGGTGCGTCCTTCTGGCGGCCTGTTTGTATCCTAGGCGGTCTTCTAGAAGACGCAGGTGATGCGTCGCTACTTAGGGATCGAGTCCCGGAATCTCCGTGTAATTTCTGGAAAAGACATCCCGGTGTTTCCTTAGGAAGGAGGTATATACCTCGTGTTCCTCGGGAGACATGGATTCACTAATGAGAGTGCGCCTCGGGTCTTCCTCGGTACCCAGGTTTATTTCCCTGAGCTCGTCCACAGTGGTGGAGATAGCTTCCTCAAATGTAGGAGGTGCATCCCTGAGATCATCCCCCTCTTCTTCTCCCAAATCCTCATCTTCTTCGTCCGACGAGGAGAGAGTTCCTGACACGAGCTCTTGGGATTCCGTAGGCATGGTGTCGTGGGTGTCCTTACTTGAGTTTTCGTCCATGGGTTGAGGGTCGGTGGGCATTCCCACATTTTCACACTCGGCCTTTATGGATGAAGTCATGAGGATATCTGAGTGCCTGTCCGGACATGAACTCCTACTCTAAACGTGGTTGATGGTCATGAAATAATCTCCACCAGGATCCCTGAGGGGGTCATTAGGAACCATTTCCAGGCTATTTGGAGCAGGGATCCAGTCAACACCATCGACCACAGGATTCTTTTTCTTTTTTTCATGGATCCTGACATCGATGTAATGTGACTCAGAGAGCTCAAAAGGGGCCTTGTCGGCGTGCAATGTCTCACTTTGTCCATTGACGCAGTACTTGATACACTGGAGGTAGGATGAAGGAACGACCATGTGCTTATGTAGCCACGGCCTTCCCAGAAGGTCATTGATTGTTGTGCTCTGCCGGACCACCAGGAATTCCATGTAGGCTACCTGGTCACCAAAATGGGTCTTTATCTTAATTTTTCCCATTTGTCTTCTGTTCATTCCTTTCGTAACCTAACAGAGATGTGGGTGAGGGAATTAGATCGTCCTCACTATAGCCCAACATGCGGAGTGTTCGTAGGGGAAGGAGGTTAACTCCAGAGCTATTGTCTATAAAGACTTTCCGGATCTCAATACCATTTAGTGTTCGAGACACATATAGTGGTCTAATGTGTCCTTGCATGATGGAATCTTCTTCCTGATCAGTGAAGGAAATCACCACATTGCATTCATCCAGGCCAGTCTCCGTCCGGTAAATCTCGGCGGCAGCTACCTCGGCTTAAAACTTCTGGGGGCTGATCAAAGCTTCTATAAGTGCCTCCCTGAGGTCTGCTGACAAACTCATGGCATCTAGGATAGATAGCTTGGCTAGTACCGATGACAGCTGCTTAAGGATATCGTATTTCGGCTCCAGCATCCAATGCTTCTCCGCTGGCAGGAGAGTTTTAGCGGGAGCTTTGGGGGCTGGATCATTTGACGAGGAGGGACCATCCGCGGGGTCAGATGTCGATGGTGTTCCCGTGTTCTGGGGACTCATCCCAGCCAGTCTATTTGTGCGCACTAGGCGGCCAGACACTTGCTCCTCCTCTGGTGGGTATCACAGAACAACAGGGGTAGAGTGGCTTCTTGTGGATCTGGAGGGGCATTATTTCTACTACTGAGTCTGTTGAAGGGATCTCCCATGTGTTTCTGCAATATTAATAGTTTGGGCTGGGGTCCAACCATAGGGTTAGTTTCAGCTGCAGATGCGCCTCCCCTAGTATCCCCTACCTCTGCGGTTCCTCCTCCCAATTCCTCATGCAGGGAACTCAGGTTCATAACCATACCCTTTGTTAGGGAATGATTCGATAAGATGGATGACGTTAATGGAACCAAAGATTTTCTCTTCATCCTATGAGAGGTCAACCAGTTCGGTTGTCCCTGATGGTGCCATTTGGTGGGTTGGTGCCCCTGGCACCAAATTTGAGGGCATATAATCTGCTAAGGTCCAGACTGACATTGGCCCCATTGAGGACTGCTCCTCTTTTGATTGTTTCTTCCTTCTATTCCGCCAGGATGACCGGCTCGTAGAGGATTGTGAGGCCGATGATGTTAGCTGTGCGGCGTCAGGGACTATTGGCGGCAACACTGGCTGTCGTAGCTGAGCTCGGAGTATGCCCAGGGTTTGGTTTATAGTCTTCCGAGTCATCCAGTCATCGAATTTCTTCCCCTGCTTTCTGGTGACTTTCTTCCACCCCTCCTCTTTGTCGGAGTCGGTGGTAGATATATATGCCGCATGTGTTGGGGGTGGTCCCAACTCAACCTATCCGGAGTCTACCATCCTCTACAGGAGGTCTTTGAAGAAGAATCATTCTCCGATATTGTGGCCCAACATTCTATGGTCAGGGCAGTAATATGGTATGTCCTCATGGTCGACCTCTTCAGGTTTCCTCTACTCTGGGAGGCAAGCAGGTTGCAATTCATGGTGGCAATGAAGTAGCTGCAGACTTGATCATCTCGGAATGAGTGTACTTTTTGTCTTTGTTTCTCAAACCGGTTCTGTTTTGGTCCTCTCTGATCATCCCGTTTAGGCGGAGGCGGCCACTGATATGTAGGGGGCCCTTGACGATTTGGTGGAGGCCTGAGCAGTGGAGCGGGCACAGAGGCCGGCTTGAGTGTGACAGTAGATGCTTCAGCTCTAGGGGTTCTTTTCACGGGAGCCTGTGAGGATATTTTGGACTTTGAATTAGTCTGCTACAGGGATTCCTCAATTCTCTGGGAAATGGCTGAGAGATGGAGGAAGCTGGTGGTGCACTCCACTGGTATGAGCGGTACTCGTAGATCATCTCTATGATTATCGATGCATATGGCTAGAATCTCATCTTGAGGCATTGGACTGTTCAGAGAATAAGTCAGAACTTTCCATCTGGTAATGAAATATAATACCCTCTCGTTCTCCATCTGCTTGCAGTTCATGAGGTCACTGACTATTGTTTTGGGAAATGTTGAGCTTAAGTGGAACAGGAACTGCTACCGAAGGTCCTCCCAGCTCTTTATTGTCTGGGCTGGAAAACTCATGTCCTAGACGAAGGCAGATCCTTGCAAGGTCCGTATGAAGCATCTGATTTTCACTGCTTATTTCTATTCCGGATTTCCCATAATAGGGTATCAATAGGATGCGTAGTGCATCAAATTCAGATCTAGATCACCTGACTCATTGAAGATAGGGAATACATGGCTCCCAAAATTGGATGGCGGTGGTGTGTTGGTCACCCAATCTGGGTAGGGTTTCCATTCTGGATGTATCGGACCGCATCGAACTTCCATTGCTTCCAATCGAGCTGTTAGTGCCTCGATGGTGTTGGTGAGACCCTGGTTTACATCCTGTTAGGCCCGGTCCTAGGCAGGCATAGCCCAAGGCATTGACTAAGGATCCGGATTGGCCGGCACCAAGGGTGCATATTCCATTCGGGGCACCCTCGGAGGGTTTGGGCATACTTTCTCTAGTTTCCTCCTAAGTGGAGGGAAATCTTGGTATTCATCATCCACATTTAGGTAGTTGGACGAACTAGGCGTCTCATTGGGTAGGGTCCCTGACCGTGCTTCATTTTCCGGGGCAAGCCTTAGTCTTTGAGGTGCACTTGCAGGGAGTGCATGATGTGGCTCTTCCTGGGACACACTTTCAATAAGGATGTTCCTCTGGATTAGCTCGGCGTTAAGCCACCTTAATTATTTCATCTCCTCTTCCTGTCGAGCAAATCTCTCTTTGATCATGAGTGGATCGTTTTTTTCGAGAGAATGAGGCAAGTTAAGGGTAAGCAGTAATTTATTCTTATCTTTATTGGAATATTGCTGGGTAGACAGAGGAGGGTTGGTTGGAAGGACTTCCATGTTCAAGGCGGCCCTCTGATTCTTGGTGTTCAGACCTGGTTGTTCGTTGTGAGTCCCAACCTGACTAGAACCGTCGTCTCCTGATCCATCCGGATTTTCATTATCCCCAGTGTCATTTGTGGGGTTAGCCTCTATGGCATTGATGAATGCATATCATGGGGTGAAGGGGACGTCATCTTCCAAATGGGAATATGATCTCAAACGTCTTCTACTAGCCTTCCCTTTCATGACCTGAGATTGCCTTCAGACTTCTTAAGGAAGGGTAACGTAGAGAGTTCTTTGATGCGACCTTACGGTGCACCTTCCTCTTAGAGGGGGTGATGATTCGAATGATGGGATAGGATGGGAACCTCCTCTTCTGATTTTCCTCCCTAGATAAGAGAATACTGATTCTTGTGGTGGAGGTTGTTGTTGAAGGGTTAATAATTCCCCCAGCCCTGAGGAATAGGGTTGGCTCTGTTCCCTGGACGTTGAGTCTACTCCCGTTTTTATTGGTCCTACATAGGCATTTTTTGTTAAAAATTCTCCCATCCCTGCAGGCTGGGGTTGACCGTAGATTGTGGCAGTGGCTACTGCTATCATGACCTACCTGATCTCGCCTGCCCCCATTCGAGGGTGAACCGGATTTGGTGCCGAATTCACCTGTAGATCAATCCCTTCTGGGGAGGCAGGCAAAGATCGCTGATTGTCCTCTCTTAGGCGAGAGGCCTTTTGTATGCTCTCGGTGGACTAATTCAGGAGTTCTTGAATGGCTTGATCCCACAAAGCCTAACGTTTCTGGGACTTACTCAAGGACTAACTCTGTTGGGTGTGTTTCCTTTCATGAACAGGGGGACCACTCGATTGTCATCTTGGCGTGACGATGTTGCAAGACACCATGCCGAACGGGTCCTTCTGGGCGGGGAATGAAGTGAAATGTAGAGCTTCGTGTGTCCCCCCATCCCCAGATATGGACTCCTGTTGGAGTGTCACTGATGAGGTAGTGAAGTTGGTGCAGTGTGCAGAGGTAGGCTATCACCATATTTACTTTACGTCTCTCGGGGCACTGTCGTCGCGCCATAGGAAGGGCCTCCAGGTCAATGTGACACTGGAGGACTCCTATCATCTTGACATGGTCTACAAACCCTTCATAGGGCAGGAAGCTTGATTTCAGCCAGCAGAGGGTCTTCTATATATTATGGCGGATTCCATGCACGCATTCTTCCGACAACTCTCTGGGTATGTCGAACTGAGAGGTGGCCGTGGGCCAAAACATTACTGGTATATCATTTCTGGCCAGTCTTTTTCTCATGTGCTACATGTCGACATACTCTGCCACCTGTGATTCCTCTACCTAGATAGCCCAACTGAGGCACTAATTGTTAGTGTTAGTAGAGGTAGTGGGACCGTTAGGTGATGAACCATTATGTGGGTGATTCTGAGGTGGTTCAGAAGATGAACGCGGCCCTGGACCGTCTCTTGATCGAAGAAGCACGTCGTTAGTGACATGCTGGGAATCTGACATGATCGATCCAGTCCTTCTGACTGCCTCTGCATAAGAGGTCTTTTTTGTGCTTGATTCGGAAAGGGGAGGACCTTCCTGTCGAAATGATATGTCATCACAGGGAGGACCACTGCAATGGTGACTGTAATGGCGAGTACTACCATTAATGCTTGATTCTTCACTGCATAGAGAAATTTTTCAATGCACGCCCTAGGGAGGAGCTCCAAGGTGTGTCCCAGCAAGGGGAGGACCTTATGGCTGTGTAGCGTCGTTACGGGGAGGGCCTTCGCAACAACTTCCATCCTGGTGAGGATGACCATCATGGCTTGATGTTCAATGTGAATCCTTGGGAGGACCTTCAGGACACACTGCGACAAGGGTAGGAAGTTCTTGTCGCTTAGGTCCAATGCAGGGAGGACCTTCACAATGGTGGACATGGTGGAAAGGACTACCATAATAGATGTGGTAATGGATAAGACTACCATTAAAGCTGCCGCAGGGAGAATATTTGAGGGATACACCCTGGGGAGGGCCTCCAGAATGTACCACAATGAGGGGAGGGCCTTCTCGGTTCCTGACGTATCTATGGGGAGGTCCACCGTTATTAGGGTGGTGAGGACTACCACTGTGATCTAATGCCCGGCTGTGCGGAGTGTCGTTGCAACGTAACCCCTGGGGAGGACCTTTAGGGCAAGACACGAAAAGGGGAGGGCCTTCTTGTCGTAATGAGATGTCACTACAGGGAGGGCCTCCGTAGTTGCGACTATGATAGCGAGGACTACTATCACAATCTGTGGTCCCACTACAAGGAGATTGACTGTAGTGTATACCCCAGGGAGGACCTTCAGGGTGGACCACAACAAGTGGAGGACCTTCTTACTGCTCGATCTTCTGGACACATGGAGGGTTTCTGTGACTCGCATTATAAGAGGAGCTCTCGTGATCGATCATTATATTCTCGTGGGGGATTCCCCCATGGGTGCTCTGGGGAGGACTTTTAGAGCTGCTGGTAGCAAAATTGCAGGGAGGACCTTTGAAACTGCTACTGCCACTCCCATAATATGGTAATGGGTGGGTAGGGTTATGAGCCTGTGATGTGTACTTAGCAGCATTGGAAACCCCAGATTCCAGCAGAGCGGAGTCATGAACCCGCTCTTTATTTTCCGACTGCATTCAGCGTGTTCAGGGCGCTCTCTTACGGGCAGCGGGGACCATCTGTTGTTGACAACGTCCATCACCATTCGGTCCCTTTCTAATTGGTTCTCATGATTCCGTTGGGATACGCCGACAAACATCTTGACTTTTAGCAGGGATATATGCCTACTCTGGAGCATCCACCATGATGTATGGGTGTCCCCTAGTTGTAACGAGTGAAGCTTATCGATCTGGTTGCCCTTGCGTCGTGGAATATGGACGGCGAACCTCCTAGGCAGAATTAGGGATGCAGATCTGCTTCGAAGCGACTATCTCATCTCTTAGATGAGTTGCCTCAATTGGGGAGATAGGCTCACGTGCCCGAGTCCTTGCTGTTTCCGCTGATGCAATTACATTCTGGAAAGTCTGCAAGATATGATATGGGATCGATACCTGCTCCACCATCATTTCCAAGATGTGTATAGAGACATCCTTGGCTGGAAAGGGTATGAAGGCCCATTCTGGTATCGGAGTAGGAATATACTGCTCCGATCCTCCAGTGGTCAGTGGGTACTGACAATTCTCTTATGTCGGGGCAGGTGAACGAATCTGCCCCTGTACCAGGATATGTAGGTTTATCTCTCCGTTTTCTGTCACATTGTGTTGGCAGACTTTACTTGCATCCACAGGGAGATGGACCTGCATATATTGGTTTCCCACCGTATCGAGTCGGTGACCTTTGTTAGTGGGGAGACGAGCCCGCCCATGAGTTTCCACCACATATGGGTGGCAGGATTTATTGATCGCCACCTTGCCGGGATGGTAGGTGTCAAGAGGTTCTACTAGGAGCTAGTCCAGAAGATATAGGGTCGCTACCGAGTCAAGCTGTTGGGCTTCACGACCCTGAACTGGGAGAGCTGTTTGTCGGGTAAGTGTCATCCTTCTTGAGTGACGGGCTTTCTGGAGCTCGGAGGGGATGCTTGCCGGCTCGTATGATGTCGCCATGTCTAGATGGCAGGCTCAGGAGGAGTGAACATGTGTATGTGCCTGTTTGTGGTACGTCTTCGTGGCTGTGTAGCGGAGCTCCTCCTCAGAGACCAGGGTGATGACCGGTCCCTGATTGTACGTCTGCCGCCCTCGTCAGGCAGTCCGAGGGGCCGGAGCTCAGGGAGCTTGGGCCTGAATCCTCGGGGATACATCCTCCTCAGAATGAGGATTTTGAGTCACGGAATGACCACAATGACGCCTTCCAGCGGGGGCCTTGGAGCAGAACCCCCGTTCGGTAGGGATGAAGTCCTCAGCGTCGACCTCATCCGCCTCCCTAAGATAAGGGAGGTACGCATTGTCCCATTCTGGGGACAGACTCCAGAAATATTTCGAGACAGCAACACGGGCCATCTGGATCTGCCTTTGCGGCCATTGCTGGGCAGGCGACCAGCGAGTTCTGGCAAATTGGAGGGTGTGCATGGTCACCTCCACCGTTGGGAGAGTACCATTCAAGTGGTACTCTCGAATTAACGCGTCTGAGACCCAGCGTTGAAGACACTGGGTGGGTGAAGGGGTCCTCCATAGGTGAGGATGTCTGGTCCTTGAGTTGTTGGAAGCGCGCACTTGTGAGTTCCTTTGTGATGCCATTAGATCGAAGGGAGTTATGAAGGTACCTGTAAAAACATTTTAACAAGTACACAGAGCAAACCCATCAAAGCAGCATCTCATGATCCCATGCGTGATTAATGACCTTGTTTGGCCCTCCTTGAGAGTATAAGGGGGCACAGAGCGAGATTATGTTAAATCTGTCATGTTTGGTTAAAGATTCACATTGGGTTCACCATTTTTTATTTCCATCCATTTACCCTCTATGGAGATGGAGGACCAATGCACCTGACTGTCAATCTTACAGATAGCTGGGCCCTGCTCGATTGCTAAAGTCGGGAACACCAGTATTCATTTCGAAACGCCCAACGGTTCCATATCCAATGACATGTGGACCTACTTTCCAAAGGTAGGCATCTACTGGGTGGTTTGGCCAGTGATGCTTAGGAACTCACATTGGTCAAGAGGATGGGAAGTCAAGATCATCACACCCTTTAGGAGGGAAAATTATTGCCTTTTCTAGGACTCTCTTATAGATTTAAGACGTATTCATATGTTCGCGAATCTTTGGTTTATACCCCAACATAGTATCCACAGATATTTTCTATTTGGAAATGGTCAGCTGAACGTAGGGATTCAGAATCATTTATGCCTGAGGTTTACCATACCTCATTGGATTAATGACCTGAGGAGTCTGGAATCACTGAGGTGGCACAAGGAGCGGCACGGTGAGCTGACGTGAGGATATTCAGATCGACCAGCTGCTGGGCTTGAACCTCAGGGAGGCTTCCTACGTACTCTTCTTAGGAGGTAGGTTTCAAATTCCACATAGTTCTAATGCACAGTTTATCGTCATGCGGGACGAAGGCGAACCGACGTGAAGGTTGTCGAAAAAACTGGGTGGTGGGATTGAACCTCCTGGAGGCTTTCTACGTACCCTGTCTAGGAGGTAGGGATCAAAGTCCTCATAGTTCGCATAGGATCATTAGAGAACCGACGTGAATGTGGACCTGGGGGTCTGATAGTGATCGGGCATGAACCTCTTGGAGGCTTCCTCCGTACCCGACTTAAGAGGCAGGGATCAAAGTCCTCATAGTTTGCATAAGAGCGTCAAAGAACCGACGTGAATGTGGACACAGGGTTCTGATGGTGATCGGGATTGAAACTCTTGGAGGCTTCGTACATACCCTACTTAGGAGGTAGGGATCAAAATCCACGTAGTTCGAATTCACAGTTTATCGTCATGAGGGATGAAGGTGAACCGACGTGATGGTTGTCGGAACTACCAGGTGGTGGGATTGAACCTCATGGAGGCTTCCTACGTACCCTGCCAAGGAGGCAGGGATCAAAGTCCTCGTAGTTCGTATAGGAGAGTCAGAGAACCGATGTGAATGTGGACCTGGGGGTTCGATGATGATCGGGCTTGAACCTCTTGGAGGATTCCTACATAAACTACTTAGGAGGCAGAGATCAAAGTCCTAGTAGTTCGCATAGGCTTGGGGATTACACTCCGAGGAAGCCCAGAGTAATGGATTGTGGATTACACTTTGAGGATTCCCATTGTAATGGATTGGGGCTTACACTCTAAGAAGGCCCATAGTATTGGATTGGGACTTACACTCTGAGGAGGCCCAGAGTAATGGATTGGGTCTTACACTATGAGGAGGCCCATAAGAGGATGTCATGGTCGATGCTTAATCTAAGACCATGTGAGTCATGATCAGTGTGAGAAACAAGAGTCAGCAAGGAACATATGATCACATCATGAAAGGTTCACCCGTGAGGAATGGAGTGGGGCTTATGCATGGAGCAGCCCACAAAGTCGGGTCTTATTCTTAGGTAGATTCCCATGGCAACAAAGCGCAGCGGGAGAGGGAAAGGGGGTGCTCCTCTTCCAGTCACCTCTCTTGATCCCGGGGGAAGTACCAAGGTGCATGAGGATGGATTCCTTCTGATGGGTATGTCGCCCCCTCTCTGGGGAGGGGAGAAGTGTCCAACCACCGAAGCGTGAATTCCCTCATCCTAGCGAGTAGAGGTAGAAAGGGGGGCTCCCGGGCTCGGACCCCGCATTACTGTGGGAATGTGAACCCAGACATACTTCAGGAACCTACTCAAGGGTCGGGTCAACCCCTTCTCCCTTGCTTATTATGGGTATGTGAACTCAAAATGGCGTGCTGATGTGCCTGAGGGTTACACCACATGGATCTAGTGGCTTTGGTGGAGGCCTCTGATTGCGGCCGATGATTAGGACAGTGAGGGAATCATGGAGGATCGGGCTAGATTGGAAGGATTTTATCTGGCTCGGGGAATGGGAACTCTGAAGGCTCTGATGGGCCACACGTATGAACGGGTGGCAGCGCCCTTTGCGTAGGAAGGTGCTACGTAGCTTGAGAAGCCATCTACAAACAAGGGTGGTCCGCGAACTGAGGGGCATCCCACGAACCAGGGTGGTTCACGGTCTGGAGATCATCCCGCGAACCAGGGTGGTTTGCGGCTTCGGGTTCGTCTTCCGTACCAGGGGGTACACGGAGGGGTCCATGCGAGCAGCTGTGGCTAAGGGCGGCACCAATCAGGGGTTTTTCGGTCGAGGCTTCGCCCGCTTTGGAGGGTGCTACATGGTGCGGTGGATTAGAAAAGAGTCATAAACACCCTGGTCAGTGGGGAGTGCATCCATGGTGGGGCTATGGTTCATGGTATTCCCTTTTTATGTTCTTTTAAGTTCACAGTTCAACAAATTATTATGCATTTTTCGGTTCCATATTAGTTCGTTCCCAGGTTTATACCTGCTCTAGTTCGCGAATTGGAACTTCACTGTTCGTAAAATCCTGAACCTTCCTTCGAAATCCTTCTACAAGAATCTGATCGCCCTTCTCTTCCTCCACCTTCGAATCATCCGAATCCAAATTCCTTTTCCATTCCCCCTCAGTCTCCTTATATAGAGTGGGGAGAGAGATGTATCTGTGGCCACGTGGCACCTTTTGCGGAGGCCCAGGACCGAAAACCCGATTTACGGCTGACTTGGTCAATCCACGAATCGCGATGGGTACTGAGCACTTCTCCCCCCCTCACAAACCGAACTCAGGGCATGCATAGCAGCTGCGGAGAGTTCTGCCTCCATTTCTCAAACAACAACGGATGCAGCTTGAATAAGTCGATGCAGTCCGCAGTTGGGGCAGTTCATGACGGTGAACCAGATTGGTGCCCATCCTGCCTCGCGACCGCGGAGGATCTCCGCCTCCATTTCACGAATGATGACGGTTCACTAAGGGGGTGCTTTCCGAAGCCTGGACACGTCACGTATTCATGGGACTGGTCCGTGGACCGGTCTTGCTTATGTCCCTTCTTTGAATTTTCTCCATTCTTTTCCCCAATTCTTTTGGGGGATTTGGGTAGAATCTCCTTTGCATATTTTTCAAGATCGTACAATGGGTTTTTAAATTTTTAGTTATTTTGAGGGATATTTTAAGATTTTTATTGGTATTTTATGGTTTTTAGGTATTTTGATTATTTTTTGGTGTTTTTTGGAATTTTAGACTTTTTTGGGTTTCTGAGTGTTGAGTGGTTTTGTTTTATGTTTTTAGGGTTTTGAATTGTTTTAAAGTTTTTAAAAAATTTAGGGGTTTAAAGTGTTTTTAGTGTATTTAATTTTTTTAAGTGTTTTAGAGTTTTTAGTGTTTTTATTGTTTTTAGGGGGTTTTATTTTTTTGAGGGTTTTTTAGGCTTTTCAGCATTTATAGGGTTTCTAGGGATTTTAAGTGTTTCATTTTCTTATGGTATTCTTTTGGTTTTTCAGGTTTTTAAGGGTTTTTAGTGTTTTTTTCATTTTTAGGGATTTTTAGAGATTTTTAGGATTATTATGGTTTTTAGATTTTTTATGGATTTTGAGGGGTTTTTAGGGTTCAAGGGGTTTTTTGGTTTTTTGGGATTTTTAATGTGTTTTAATTTTATTGGAGTTTTCGAGGTTTTTTTTATTTTTTTAATGTTTTAAGGGGTTTAAATGGTTTTTTTATTTTTTATTGAGTTTTTAGGGGTTTAAGGGTGTTTTTCGGTTTTTATGGATTTTATGGGTTTTATAGTTTCTTGTGTTTTTAGGTTTTTATTGTTTTTAGGGTTTTTAGTGTTTTTAGATTTTTAAGGTGTTAAAATTTTCTTTAGATTTTTATGGTTTTCTTAAGGTGTTTCATTGATTTCAATTTTTTTGGATTTTAGTGCTTTTTTAGTATTTTTCTGAGTTTTTCGGTTTTTAATAATTTTGAGGGTTTTTAATGATTTTTATGGTTTTTAGGCGTTTTATGATTTTTTAAGGGTTTTAGGGTTTTTTGAGTTTTTAGGGGTTTTAAGGTTTTTCATATTTTTTTATCATTTTAGGGTAATATAGGGGGTTTATAGTCTTTAGTGGGTTTTTATGGGTTTTATAGATTTTTAGGATTTTGTAAGGTTTTTAGGGGTGTTTATGGTTTTTGGGGGTTTTAGGATCCTTTTTGGTTTTTATTAGTTTTATCATTTTTAGGTTTTTATGGGGTTTAAAATATTTTTAGGTTCTGTTAGGGGTTTCAGGGTTTTCAGGGTTATTTACATTTTTAGGTATTTTTAGGGACTTTTTAGGATTTTAAATTTTTTTAAGGGTTTTAATGCTCTTTAGGGTTTTCATGGTTTTGTTGGATATTTGGGGTTTTTATTTAGTTTTTAGAGGTTTTATGATTTATTAGAGTATTTAATTTTTTTTGAGTTTTAAAGGGGTTTTAGTGTTTTTAGTGGGATTTAGGGTTTTGTTATGTTTTTAGAGGATTTAGAGTTTTTAGGGTTTTCAGAATTTTTTATGTTTTTAGGGGTTTTCAGTGTTTTTAGGGGTTTTCAGTGTTTTTAGGTTTCTCAGTTTTCTTAGGGGATTTCTTGGCTTTTAGTGTTTTTTTTGTTTTTATGGATTTTTATGGATTTATTTCTGATTTTTGGGTTTTTTAAAGATTTTTTGGGTATTTATGGGTTTTAGGGTTTTTTAGGGTCTTTATCGTTTTTTGTTTTTTTAAATTCTTTTTAATTTTTTTTAATTTTTTTTCGTTTTTAGAGTTATTAAATGTTTTTGGTGGTTTAACGGGTTTTAGAGTCTTTATTGGGGTTTTATGTTTTTTTTATTTTAAGGTTTTATTTTGGGGTTTTAGGGTATTATGGGATTTTATGTATTTACAGATTTTTTTGGAGTTTTATGGTTTTCTATGGGTTTTAGGGTTTTTTGGATTTTGAGGTGTTTTTTGGGTTTTTAGGATTTCTTTCGAGTTTTTAGGGTATTTAAGGTTTTTAAAAAATTTAATGTTTTAAGGGGATTAAAATGTTTTTAGATAATTTAGTGGGTTTTAGGGTTTTTATGGGGTTTTTATAGTTTTTAGGGGAGTTTACAGTTTTTTGGTTTTTTGGGATTTTTAGGAGTTTTTTTGGTTTTTATCATTTTTAGTAATTTAGGGGTTTAAATAGATTTTATGGTTTTATGGTTTTCATATGGGTTTTTATGGTTTTTTATGTTTTTAGGTATTTTAGAGATTTTTTAGGATTTTCTTGGTTTTCAGGGATTTTAAAGGTATTTCAGATTTTTAGGGATTTTATGGATTTCGGTTTATTTTTTGAGGTTTACTGGTTTTTTATGGTTTTTAGAGTTTTTCTACATTTCTATGGGTTTCAAAAGGTATTGTAGTTTTTTGTGATTTTATAGAGTTTATATGGGGTTCCCCTTTTTAATGGTTTTAGGGGTTTTTATAATTTTTAAGGGATTTAGGTATTTTTAGGTTTTTAGGGGTTTTATGAGTTTTTATGATTTTATGGGTTTCTTATGGTTTTTAGGGTTCTTACGGTTTTTATGTTTTTAGGTATTTTAAGTGATTTTTTAGGATTATTATGGTTTTTGGGATTCTTTAGGGATTTTGAGGGTTTTAATGCTTTTGAGGGTTTTAGGTATTTATGGTTATTTGGGGTTTTAGGATTTTTTGAGATTTTTTAGGTTTATATGGTTTTTAGAGTATTTTAACATTTTATGAGTTTAATTGTGTTTTAGAGTTTTTAATGGTTTTTAGTGTTTTATGGGTTTTATATTTTTCAGGATTTTTAGTGGTTTTTAGGGTTTTAGGGGATTTAGGGGTTTTCCAGTGTTTTTAGGGTTTTTATGTGGATTTAGTGTTTTTATGTTTTTTGGGTTGTTTTGGGTTTTATGGGTTTTGTGTGTTTTTAGGTTTATTTATGGTTTTAAGCATTTTTTAGGTTTTTATGGGTTTAAAGTGTTTTACATTTTTTAGGATTTATTATGGTTTCTCAAGTTTATAAGATTTCTTACGTTTTTAGGGATATTTAGGGGGGTTTTAGTTTTTTATCATTTTTAGGGTGTTTAGGAATTTTTAGGGTTTTATAGTTTTTATGTGTTTTATGGTTATTTTGGGTTTTTAGGGTTTTTTTAGTTTTTAGTTTTTTATGGTTTTTTCTAGTTTTTTAATTTTTTAGGGGTTTAAACAGTCTTTGTCATTTTGAGTTGGTATTTTTTATTTTTAGGGGTTTTAGGGGTTTTAATGGTTTTTAGGGATATTTATGGTTTTTAGGATTTTTAGTGTTTCTTAGGGTATTTCAGGTTTCTACTGTTTTTCATTTTTTTATGTTTTCTTAGGGTTTTTTTTTTGATTTATATGTATTTTTATGGTGTTGGGGATATTTTGGGCTTTATAGGGATTTTTATGGTTTTGTTAGGGATTTATTTTTTGTGGGGTTTATTGGGTTTTTTTGGGTTTTTTAAATTTTTACGGTTATTAAGTTTTCTATATATTTTTAATATTCTTTGATGTTTCAAGGGGGTTTTAAAGTTTTTAGGGGTTATTAGGATATTTATAGGATTTATGTTTTTTAGGGTTTTTAATGTTTTAGTGTTTTTTATGGTTTTTTGGGTCTTTATGGGTTTTAACAATTTTAAGTATTTTAGGGGTTTTAAGTGTTTTAAGGTTTTTAATGTTTTCTTGGAGTTTTTCAAAGTTAATAGGGTTTTTACTTTTTTAGGGATTTTTAGTATTTTTTTCATTTTTATGGGTTTTAGGTTTTTTATGTTTTTTGAGGGTTTTATGGGTTTTTATGGTTCAATTTTGTTTTTATGCTTTTTTGACTTTCTTAGGATTTTAAGGCTTTCTGGATATTTTTAATGTTTTTTAAGGATTAAAGGGGTTTTTAGAGTTTTTATAGTTTTTTATGTTTTTATGGGTTTTTAGGTTTTTATAGGGTTTTAGGGGGTTTTATTGTCTATAGGGTCTTTTGGGTTTTTATGGTATTTTTAGGGTATTTTTGGGGTTTTTAGAAAAAATTTAAATTATTTATGGGTTTTAGTGTTTTTAGGTTTTTGGGATTTTTGTGGTATTTTTTAGGGCTTATAGGGTTTTTATGTTTTGAAGTATTTTTTGGGGTTTTTAGGTATTTTTATGAGTTTTTATATTTTTAGGGAATTTAAGGGATTTTTTGGTTTATAGAAGATTTACCATTTTTAGGGAATTAAGTGTTTTTAAGTTTCGAAGGCTTTCGTAGGGGTTTACTGGGTTTTTGGGGATTTTTCATTTTTGGATATTTTTTTGGGAATTTTAAGGTTTTTTTTTGGATTTTATGGTTCTAGGGAATTTGTGGGTTTTCTGTATTTAGAACTTTTAAGGGTTTTATGGTTTTTTGGATTTTTTGATTTTTTAATGGTTTTTAAGGTTTCTTGGAGTTTTTTACTATTTTTAGGGTTTTAGAGGCTATTTAAGGGTTTTAATTATTTTTATGGATTTTTGTTTCTTTTAGTGTTTTTTGGGGTTTTAAAATTTTTTAGGATTTTATAGTTTTTTTGTGTTTTTATGTTTTTATGGTTTTCTTATGGGTTTTTAGGCATATTACATTTTTAGGGATTCTTAAGGATTTTTAGGATATTATGCTTTTTAGGGTTTTTAGGGATTTTTAGGGTTTTTAGGGTGTTTAAGGGTTTTAAATGATTTTAAGTCTTAAATATTTTCTTAGGGGTTTTCCGAGATTTTATATGTTTTTATGTTTTTAGTGATTTTTATTTATTTTTCAGAAATTCTATGGGTTTTTATCTTCTTTAGGAATTTTTAGGGGTTTGGGGTTTTGGGGGTTTTTATGGTTTTTATAGTTTTTATAGTTCTCAAGGGTGTTAGTGTTTTTATAGTTTTTTGGGGTTTCATGTATTATTATAGTTTTTTAACATTATCAGGAGTTTAAATTGGTTTTAATGTTTTTATTGAATTTTAGGGTTTTTACTATTTTTATGGTTTTAGGGAGTTTTAATGGTTTTTGGATTTTTTTTGTAGTTTTTTAGTGTTTTTATCATTTTGAGGTTTTTAGGGGTTTTAAGTGTTTTCAATTTCTATGTTTTTGTTAGGAACTTATAGGGTTTTTACTTTTTTTAAAAAAATTATATATTTTTATGGATTTCATATGATTTAAATGGTTTTCATGGAATTTGGGGAATTTGATGGTTTTAAGGTTTTTAGGGTATTTAGAGTTTTGTGGGTTTTTGGGTATTTATCATTTTTTTCATTTTATAGTTTTAATATTTTTATTATTTTTAATGATTTTGGGGATTTAAAGGTGTTTACGAGTTCTTATTGGTATTTAAGGTTTTTATTGGTTTATAGGGTTTTTACAGTTTTTAGGGTTTTAAGGATTTTAAGGATTTTAGAATTTTTAGGTTTTTAGGGGTTTTAAGTGTTTTTATGTTTTTAAGGTTTTCTTAGAATTTTTCAAGATTTTTTTAGACTTTACTTTTTTAGGGATTTTTAGTGTTTTCTAGATTTTATGGGCTGTTTTTGGGTTTTAAGGATCTTTTGTGGTTTTTTGGGTTTTTAGGGTTTGTAGGTTTTATATGGTTTCAGGTTTTCTTAGGATTTTTTAGGATTTTTTTTGGTTTTTTTACATTTTTTAGGATTTTATAGATTTTTAATGATTTTTATGGTCTTTTGGGTTTCAAGGTATTTTGAGGGTTTTTATGATTTTTATAGTTTTTTAGGGTTTTTATCATTTTTTGGTTTTTAAAGGTTTTAAGTGTTTTTATGTTTTCGATGTTTTCATTGGGTTTCTAGGGTTTCTATGTTTTTTTTATATTTTTAGGTTTTTTAGGATTTTTAGGGGTTTTAAGTATTTTTAGGGACTTATGGTTTGTGGGATTTTAAGGTTTTTATGACTTTTATGGTTATTTTGGATTTTTAGGGTTTTCTGAGTTTTTTGGGTTTTATATTTTCCTTAGATTATAATTGTTTTTAGGGGGTTTTAGGGTTTTTAGGGATTTTATTAGTTTTTTAGGGTTTTTATGTGTTTTTTGGGTTTTTATGTTTTTAGGGGTATTATGGTTTTTAGTGGGTTATAGGGGGTTTTCGGTCCTTTTAGGGTTTTTATGATTTTTATGGTTTTTAGGTACTTTGGGGGTTTTAAATGTTTTTCAGTATTTAATGTTTTTAGGGGATTACAAGGATTTTATGGGTTTCTACATTTTTATGGATTTTTTTGAATTTTTTTCGATTTTAATTGATTTTTTTGGGTTTTAAGGATTTTGTGAGATTTTAGGGATTTTAGGGTCTTAAGGTTTTAGAGTTATTTATGTTTTATGGGTTTTAATTATTTTATGTTTTCTAGGTTTTCTTTGGGGTTTTCAACGTTTTTAGGGGGTTTAAAATGTTTCATAATTTTTAGGTATTTTTTGGGATTTTTATTATTTTTAATCTTTTATAGGAATATTTAGGGTTTTTATGGGGTTTAAGGTATTTAGGGTTTTATGAAATTTTTATTTTTAGGGGGTTTTTTTTGAGTTTTTTAGGGTTTTTATAGTTTTTGGTATTTTTTATGTTTTTAGGGGTTTAAAGGGGTTTTAGAGTTTTTAGTGTATTTTAAAGATTTTTGGGATTTTTGGGTTTTTTAAAGTCTTTTATTTTTTTTCTTTTAGGGGTTTTTTGTGTTTTAGTGTATTTTTAGAGTTTTTAAAGGTTTTTTCATTTTTAGAGGTTATAATTTTTTTTACGGTTTTAATATTTTCCAAGGGTTTTATGGTTTTTTACGTTTTTTTGGGCATTTTTTGGATTTTTATAGTTTTAGGATATTAAATGATTTTGGGGGATTGTATGAATTTTTCGGTTTTTAGGGATTTTATCGTTTTTATAATTTTTAGGGGGTTTAGAGGTTTTATCTTTTTATCTTTTTTTAAATTTTTTAAAAGAGGTTTTCTTGGTTTTTTTGTTTTTTTACTTTTTTATGGGATTTTCATGATTTATTAGGCATTTTAAGGGTTGTTATCATTTTTCTGAAATTTATTAGCTCTTAGGGTTTTTGATCATTTTTAGTATTTTTATTTCTTTTTCAGTTTCAAGGGTTTCTTTTGAGTATTTAGGGTTCTAAACGTTTTTTAGATTTTTTAACATTTTTATGGGTTTAAAGGGCTTTTTGAGTTTTTTTGGTTTTTTTGTTTTATGAGTTTTTATGGAATATTAAGGTTTTAGATGATTTTATGGTTTTTTTAGGGTTTTAATGTTAATTTTATGTTTTTGGGGATTTTTTCATTTTTCATTTTTTATGGGATTTATGTATTTTTAGGTTTTGTAGGTTTAATTAGGGTTTTCATGATTTTTTTGGTTTTTTTATGTTTTAGGGACTTTTAGTGTATTTTATTTTTATAGGGTTCCTCAGTTTTTAGGGCTTTTCAAGGTATTCAAGTATTTAGTTGTTTTAGTGTTTTTAGGTTTTTTATGGGTTTCAAGTGTCTTTATGTTTTTAAGGGCTTATTATGGGGTTCTCATTTTTATGAGGTTTTTTACTATTTATTGAGTTTTTGGTGTTTTTAGGATTTTTATTGTTTGTAGGATATTTTGAATTTTGATGTGTTTTAGGGGTTTTAAAATTTTTATGGTTATTTTGGGTTTTATGATTTTTTTATTGGGTATATATGATTTCTTATATTTTATAATTTTTTTTAATGTTCTAAAGAATTTTTAATTTTTTTAGTGGTTTTGGGGTTTTTATGGGGGTTTAAGGCTTTTTGGTATTTTTATGGTTTTTAGAGTTATTATGTCTTTTTAGGGGTTTTGGTATTTTTAGGGTTTTTAGAGGATTTATATTTTTATAGGATTTTAATGTTTTCTTAGGGGTTTTTAGGGTTTTTATGGTATTTTATGATTTTCGGTATTTTCTAGGCTTTTTAAGGATTTTTATGGTTTTTCTTGATTTTTTGATTTTGAGGCATTTTTAATGATTATAACGTTTTTATTTTTTTATAGGTTTTATATTTACTTGGGTTGTTAACATTTTCATAGATAACTTAAGGGTTATTATCATTTTTTTATGTTTTTATGATTTCTTGGGATCTTTTAGGATTTATATGGTTTTTTAGGTATTTTTAAGGTTTTTATATTCATTTAGGGGTTTTTCTCTTTTATAGGTTTTTTTGTGTTTTTAGGGTTTTTTGAGGTTTTCTTCATTTTTATGGTGTTTTAGAGTTTTTATCGATTTTAGGCCTTTAAAGTGATTTTTGAGTATTTAGTTGGTTTTTGGGGTTTTCATGAATTTTTATGGTTTTACGTTTTAGGTATTTTTCATGTTTTAGGTTTCTTTTTTTAGGGGTTTTATCATTTTTATGTTTTTATGGTTTTTAGGTGTTGTTATGTTTTTACATTTTACATAGAGGTTTTCATTGTTTTTGGGTCTTTTATGTTTTAGATATTTTTTATTGTTTTTATGGGTTTTTTATTTTATTTTGGTATTTTGAGGGTTTAAAATGATTTTAGGTTTTTCTATGGTTTTTTGTGGTTTTTATGTTTTTTTGAGTTTTTAGGGATTTGAAGGGTTTTTAGAGTTTTTAAATATTTTTTAGAATTAAATGAGTTTTAGAGTTTTTGGTGGTTTCTAATTTTTATGGGGTTTTGGGATTTTTAAGGGTTTTAGGGGTTTTAGGGCCTTTTAAGGTTTTTAGGGGTATTAGCGTTTTTTTGGTTTTTAGAGGTTTTAAGTGTTATTAGGTTTTCAAGGTTTTCTTATAGTTCTATGTGTTATTAGGGTTTTTCAATTTTAGGGATTTTTAAGGATATTTAATGATTTTTATGGTCCTTAGGTTTTTTAGGGATTTGAGGGTTTTTATAGGTTTTTGGATTTTTTGGGTTTTTTGGGATTTTTGTCTTTTTTGGGTTTTTATAACTTTTTAGAGTTTTTAAACTTTTTGTGGAGGTTTAAAGGTTTTTATAGTTTTTAGTTTGGATATAGGGTTTTTATGGTTTTTTAGGTTTTTAAGGTTTGGGGGGGGGATTGGGTTTTTAGGGTTTTTAGTGTATTTTAGGGTTTTAAGGGTTCTTATTTTTTTCGGGGTTTTCTGGAATTATAGGGTTTTTTCCATTTTTATGTATTTTTAAGGATTTTTTGGATTTTATGGATTATTAGGTTTTTTAGGAATTTTGAGGGGGTTTATGGTTTTGTTGGTTTTTAGGGTTTTTTAGGGAATTTAGTGATTTTAGTTTTTTATGGGTTTTAATTATTTTTTGGTTTTTAAGGTTTTCTTAGGGTTTCGTCGATGTATTAGGGGTTTTTATATTTTTATGGATTTTTTTGGATTTTTATGGATTTTTGGGGAATTTTATGGTTATTTGGTCATTTTATCAATTTTGAGGGTTTTGAGGGTTTTTTATGTTTTTTGTATTTTTTCAATTATTTAGGGTTTTAAGGTTTTTAGTGTTTTTTAATGTTTTTTTGAGTTTAAATGTTTTTAGAGTTTCAGTGGTTTTTATTGTTTTTTTGGGTGTTTAGTGTTTTTAAAGTTTTTTAGGGATTTAGGGTTTATTCTGCCTTTAGATTTTTTTAGGTTTTTATGGGTTTTAAATGTTTTAGGTCTTTAAAATTTTCTGAGTGTTTTTAAGGTTTTTATGGTTTTTTATGTTTAGTGGTTTTTATGGATTTTTTAGGATTTTTATTGTTTTTAGGGTTTTTAGGGATTTCGAAAGATTTAGTGTTTTTATTTTTTTTCTTGGGTTTTATTATTTTTTGAGGTTTTTTGGGTTTTTATAGTTTTTAAATTCTTTAGAGGTTTAAATGGTTTTTAGAGTTTTTAATAGTTTATAGGGGGTTTATGGATTTTTAGTTAATTTTAATTTTTTAAGGTTTTTATTGTTTTTTTTTTGTTTTTAGTGTTTTTAGGGTCTATTGGTGTTTTTAGTATTTTTAGGTTTTTTCAGGGGATTTTAGGGATTCAATGGTATTTACATTTTTATATACTTTATGGATTTTTTATGTTTTTTATGGGTTTTTAGGCTATTTATGGATTTTGAGGGCTTTTAGGTTTTTTAAAATTTTTATAGGTTTTTAGGTTTTTTAAGGGTTTAAGTTTTTTTATGTTGTTAAGGTTTTCATAGGGGTTTTAAGGGTTTTTTTGGTTTTTTACATTTTAGGGATTTTTTAGTTTTTTTAACCTTTTTTGGTTTTGATGGATTTTGATGGTTTTTAGGGTTTTATGGTTTTTACGATTTTTTGGGGTTTTTTAGCTTTTAGAGTTTAATGGGTTTTTAGAGTTTTTAACATTTCTAAAGGATTAAAGGGTTTTAAAATGTTTAGTGTCTTTATTGTTTTTATGGAATTTCAGTGTTTTTAGAGGTTTTTTCTATTTTTAGTCATTTTAGGGTTTTACGGTCTTTTACAGTTTTTAGCATTTTTATGGTTTTTATGTGGTTTATATGTTTATAAGATATTAAGTTTTTCTTATGGGTTTACTAGGGTTTTACGGGGTCTTACATTTTATGTATTTTTGGGATTTTTAGTAATTTGATGGATTCTTAGGGGTTTTAGGGATTTTTAGGGTTTTAGTGTATTTAGGGTTTTTAGCATATTTATGTTTTTAGGACATTATGCTTTTTAGGTATTTATGGTTTTTATAGTGTTTTTCATGGTTTTTAGTGTTTCTTAAATTTTTAGGGATTTTTTATGATTTTTTGGTTTTTATGGTTTCTAGGTAATTTTAGGGGTTTTAGGGTTTTTTTGGGTTTTTTGGGTTTTTTTGGATTTTATATTTTTTATCGTTTTAAGGGGTTTTATAGTTGTTTTATTCTTTTATGTGTTTAATGGATTTTTTGAGTGTTGTAATTGGGGTTTTAGAGTTTTTACTGTGTTTTAGGATTTTTAACGGTTTTATGGGGATTTATGGTTTATAGGGGTTTTAGGGTTTTTGAGTTTTTTGGGTTTTTCATGTTTTTTATGTTTTTAGGTGTTGTAGGGTATTTAAGTTTTTTATGGGGTTTTATGGTTTTTAGGGGTTTTAGGGTTTTTTGAGTTTTTTGGGTTTTTCATGTTTTTATGTTTTTAGGTGTTGTAGGGTTTTTAAGGGTTTTATGGGGTTTTATGGTTTTTAGGGGTTTTAGGGTTTTTGAGTTTTTTGGGTTTTTCATGTTTTTATGTTTTTAGGTGTTTTAAGTAGTTTTAGGTTTTTAAGGTTTTCTTAGGGGTTTTTTTGGGATAATTGGGTTTTTAGGATTCTAGACTTTTTTGAGGGTTTTTTTTATTTTTTTGGTTTTAATGGTTATTTTGTATTTGTTTTGGATTTTAATGGGTTTTAGGTATTTCATGGTTTTTATGGTATTTTGGGTTTTTTGTTTTTTTATTTTTAGAGTTTTAAATGTTTTTCGAGTTTTTTTAACTTTTTTAGGGGGTAAAAGTATTTTTAGTGTTTTTAGTTAATTTTTAGGTTTTTGTTGGGTTTTAGTGTTTTAAAAGTTTTTAGGAGGTTTATTCATTTTAGGGGTATTTAGGGTCACTTTATATATTTTGGGTTTTAGTGGGTTTTTTGGGTTTTTAGGTGTTTTAAGTGTTTTGAGGTTTCTAGGGTTATCTTAGGGGTTTTCTAGGATTTTATGGTCTTTTATGTTTTTCAGTTTTTTTGTTTTTTAGGAATTTTATTATTTTTTTAGGTTTTGGGGATTTTTAGGGGTATGTATTTAATTTAAGACTTTATTACTATTTTTGATGTTTTAGGTTTTTTTATATTTTTATTGTCATTAATGTTTTTAGATAATTTTATTGTTTATGGGTTTAAAGGTGTTTAAGATTTTTTAGTTATTTTTTTTGATTTTAATGAGCTTTTAGGATTTTGAATGGTTTTTAGGGGTTTTTATGGTTTTTAAGGGTTGTAGTGTCTTTAGAGTCTTTTTAGGGGTTTTTCAGATTTTTGAAATTATTTAAGTTTTTAGTGGTATATGTGATTTTATGTTTTTGAGGTTTTCTTATGGTTTTTAAGGTTTTATGCGTTTTTAATGATTTTTAGGGCTTTTTAGGATTTTTATGGGTTTTCATGGATTTTATGGATTTTCTGTGTTTTTAGGGTTATTTTAGTTTTTTAGTATTTTTAAGGGTTTTATTATTTTTACTGGTTTTAAGTGTTTTTAGGTTATTAAGGTTTGGTTAGGGGTTTTAGGGTTTTTAGGGTTTTTTTTATAGATTTTTTGGGATTTTTTAGGATTCTTTGTGTTTTAATGTTTTTAGGTATTTTGAGGGGTTTTATAGTTATTATATATTTTTAGATTTTTATCATTTTTGTTTTTGAAAGGGTTTTTTAGTTTCTTAATTATTTTTAGGGGTTTTATGGATTTTATGGGTTTTTATGGTTTTTAAGGGTGTTTTGGATTTTATGGGTTTTAGGTTTATTTAGAGTTATTTAGGGTTTTTATCAATTTTTTGTTTTTTGGGGGGTTTAAAGTGTTTTTAGTTTTTTAATGTTTTGATAGTGGTTTTTAGAGTTTTTATGGTCTCTTTATGTTTTTAGGGATTTTTAGGGATTTTTTATTATTTTTATTCTTTTTAGGGTTTTAGGGATTTGAGGGTATCTGGGTTTTTGGGTTTAATAGGGATTTCATAGTTTTTTTTACTTTTAGGTTTTTTTAGTGTTTTTAAGTTTTAACGTCTTTTTTATGATTTTTCTAGGTTTCTAGGGGTTATTACATTTTTAGGTATTTTCAAGGCTTTTTAAATATTTTTATGGATTTTTCGGATATTGAGTGTTTTTAGGGTTCATAGGGTTTTTATGGAATTTTTGGGGTTTTTTAGTTTTTTAGGGGTTTTATGTTTTTGTGGTGTTTTTAACGTTTTTACGGGTTTAAATGGTTCTTAGAGTTTTTTTTTATTTTTAGGGTTTTAGGGGTTTTAGGGTTTTAAGGTTTTAGGTGGTTTTATAGTTTTTATGTTTTTTCGGGTCTTTTTTATGTTTTTATAGTTTTTAGCATTTTTTAGTTTTTAAGTGGTTTAATTTTTTTATGGTTTTCTTAGGGGTTTCCTGGGGTTTGGGGGGGTTTTTTACATTTGTTTTGGGAATTTTAGCGATTTTTTTGGATTTTTATGGTTTTTAGGTGTTTTAGGGATTTGAGGGATTTATGGGTTTTTAGGGATTTCAGGGGTTTAAAGGCTTATTAATGTTTTAATTTGGGGGGGGGAGTTCAAGTGTTTCTTGTTTTTTAATGTTTTCATAGGGTTTTTAGGGGTTTTTACCTTTTTTATGTTTTTAGGTATTGCTAGGGTTCATATGGTTTTAGGGTTTTTAGTGATTTTTATGGATTTTTAGGGTTTTAGGATTCTTATGATTTTTAGATTTTTTAAAACATTTTTAGAGGTTTAAAGGGTTTTCATAGTTTTTTATAATTTTTTATTTTTTAAGGGTTTTTAGTGTTTTTAGGGTTTTTAGAGGTTTTTATCATTTTATAGTTTTTAAGGTGTTTTAAATTTTTTAGCATTTTTTGGTTTTAAGGGGTTTTATGTATTTTTATGTTTCTAAGGATTTCATAGGGTTTTTCAGAGTTTTTCAGGTTTTTTTAATTTTTTAGGAATTTTTAGGCCTTTAGGTTTTTATGGGTTTTTATGGATTTTATTGATTTATAAGGTTTTTAGGGTTTTTATCATTTATACTATTTTTTGGGATTTATGTTATTTTGAGCTTTTTAGGGGTTTAATGGTTTTTAGAGTTTTTTTAAAAATATACGGGTTTAAATGGGTTTTATATATTTTAGTTGGTTTTTATATTTTTCTTTTAGGGGGGGAGTTTAAGGTTTGTAGGTTTTTGTTATGATTTTAGGGGTTTGTATGGTTTGTAGGGTATTTTGGGTTTTTAGAGTTTTTAGGTTTTTAGGGTTTTTAAGTGTTTTTAGGTTTATATGGTTTTCATAAGGGTTTTTAGGTTTTATAGTTTTTTTGTTTTTAGGGATTTTTAGGGGTTTAAGTAATTTTATTATTTTTCAAGTCTTTTAGGGATTTTGTGAGTTTTCAGGGTTTTTAGGTTATTTAGGGTTTTTATAAATTTTTATGTTATTTAGGGGTTTTAAGCATTTTTATTGTTTTCTTAGGGTTTTTTTGGGAATTTAGGGGTTTTTAAATTTGTATTAATTTTTAGGGATTTTATGTTTTTAGGGATATTGAGGGTTTTGTGGTTTTATGGTTTTTAGGGTCTTTAGTGTTTTTTAGGTTTAAGGTTTCTTTTTTAATTTTTAGTTTATTTATCATTTTTAGAAATTTATAACATGTTTAGGGGGTTAAAGGGTTTTCAGAGATTTTAGATTCCCTTATGGGTTTTTATCGGTTTTTATGGTTTTAGGGGTATTTTGGTTTTATGGGATTTTAGGGTTTTTGGGTATTTTAGGGTTTTAGGGTTTTTTAGTTTTGATGGGTTTATGTGTTTTTAGGTTTTTATTATTTTCATAGGGGTTTTCAAAGGTTTTAGTGTCTTTAACAATTTAAGAGATTTTTAGGGATTTTTAGGGGTTTTATGGTGTATTGGAGTTTTTTATTTTCAGGGGTTTTAGGGTAATTAGTGTCTTAAGGGTTTTTAGGGGTTTTACCATTTTTATGCGTTTTAATATTTTTCAGGTTTGTAAGATTTTCTTAAGGGTTTTAGTGTTTTAGGTTTTTTAGGTTATTATGGATTTTTATAGATATTTCATATTTTCATCAGTTTTATGGATTTTAAAGGTTTTTATTGGGTTTTATGGTTTCCAGGGGGTTTTTTGTTTTAGGGTCTTTTAGGGTTTTTAGGGGTTTTAGTGTTTTTAAGATTTTTAGAGGTTTTATGTGTTTTTAATGTTTTTTGGGTTTTAGGGTTATTCAAGGTGTCAAGGTTTTTTAACATTTTTAGGAAATTTTTTCTTTTTGTTATTTTTTATTGTGTTTAGGGTTTTTAGGGATTTTGAGGCATTTTTCTTTTTTAGTGTTTTTAAGGTTTTTATGGTTTTTTGGGGTTTTATGATTTTATCAGTTTTTTTTGGTTTTTTATAGTTTTTTAATATTTTTAGAGGTTTAAAGTGTTTTTAGAGTTTTTGGTTTGTTTTTCATGTTTTTATGAGTTTCTAGTGGTTTTTATGTTTTTTAGGAATTTTTAGGGTGTTTAGTGTTTTTATAGTATTTCATTTTTTTAGTTTTTAGTGGTTTTTAGTGTTTTTATGATTTTATGGTTTTATTTGGGGTTTATATGTTTTTCATGGTTTTTTATGTTTTTCTAGATTTTAAGGGTGTTTAAAGTTTTGAATAATTTTTTGGGATTAAAGGGTTTTTATAGTTTTTGGTGTTTTATAAGATTTTTATTGTTTTTTGGGTTTTTATTATTTTAAGGGGTTTCTATGGTTTTTAGGGGTTTTAGGGTTTTGAGGTTTAGTTATGGTTTTAACATATTAAGGTTTTTAGGGTTTTTTTGTTTTTTGTTTTTATCGGTTTCTTATGGTTTTTCTGGGGTCTTAGGGTTTTTATGTTTTTGGTATTTTTAAGGATTTTTTATGATTTTTATGTGTCTAGGGTTTTAAAGGATTTTGAGGGGATTTTGATATTTTTTTGGTTTTTAGAGTTTTTTAGGTTGTTTAGCATTTTTTTAGGTTTTTTGGGGTTTTAAGTATTTTTAAGTTTTTAATATTTTCTTAGGAGTTTTCAAGATATTTATAGGTTTCTTAATTTTTAGGGATCTTTAAGGCCTTTTAGTATTTTTATGGTCTATATGGGTTTTAGGGATTTTGATGGTTTTTATAATTTTTGGGTTTTAGGTTTTTTTAGTTTTTAGGGGTTTGAATTGTTTTTAAAGTTTATAAATTTTTTCTTGGTTTAAAGGGGTTTTAGAGTTTTTAGTGTTTTAGGGTTTTTATGGGTTTTAGTTATGGTTTTTAGGGTTTTATATGGTATTCAGGGGTTTTTAATATTTCTCTTACTTTTTAGTTTTTTAGGGTTTTTTTACGTATTTTAGGTTTGTAGGTATTTTAACTGTTTTTAGGTTTTTATGGTTGTCTTAGGGTTTTTAGGTATTTTCATGTTTTTAGGGATTTTATGAGATTTTTAGGATTTTTATGGCCTTTTATGGTTTTGGGGGGTTTTTTGTATTTTTTTTGGTTTATAGGGGTTTTAGGGGGTTTTATGGTTTTTAGTGTTTTTGAGGTTTTTACGGGTTTCAAGTGTTTTTATGTTTTTAATGTTTTCTTAAGGGTTTACAGTGTTTTTATTTATTTTTAAATCTTTTCGGTATTTTTAGGGATTTTATAAGGTTCTTATGGTTTTTTTTATTTTTATGGATTTTAAAGATTTTTAGGAGGTTTTGGGTTTTTAAGGATTCATGTTTTTTGGGTTTTTTGTTTTACTTTTCACTTTTATGGGATTTAAGGTTTGTTAGAGTATTTTAGAATTTATAGGTGTTTAAAGGGTTTTATAGTTAATAGTTGTTTTTACGGGTTCTATAGGTTTTTGGGGTTTTTAAGGTATTTAGGTGTTTTATAGTTTTTTTGGGTTTTTTTGTTTTTAGGGTGATTAGTGTTTTTCATTTTTTGGGGGTTTTAAGTGTTTTTATGTTTTTAAGATTTTCTTATGGTTTTTTAGGATTTTAGGGATTTTTATGTTTTTAGGGATTTGTTGGGATTTTTAGGGTTTTAATGCTGTTTGAGTTTTTAGGGATTTTGAATGGTTTAGGGGTTCTTAGGGTTTTTAAATTTTTTTGATATTTTTAGGGGGGGTAAGTGTTTTTTGGTTTTTAAGGTTTTATTTGTGTTTTTTGACTTTTAGAGTTTTTTTATGTTTTTATACATTTTTAGGTATTTTTTTGATTTTTATGTTTTAATAAGGTTTTTATAAATTTTGAGGGATTTTGGGGGTTTTTTAAGGCTTTTTTGGTTTTTATGTTTTTATCGTTCTTTAGTATTGTTAGGGGTTTTGTGTGTTTTTAGGTTTTAAGGTTTTCTTGGGGGTTTTGGGTTTTTTATGTTTATAGGGATTTTAGGGATTTCATTGGATTTTTTATGGTTTTTATGGTATTTAGGGATTTCAAGGGGTTTTTATGTTTTTTTAGGTATTTTGGGGTATTTTGGGTTTTAAGTTGTTTTTTTGGGTTTTTTAGGTTTTTATGGTTATTTTTATTTTTTTTTATTTTTTAGGGATTTTAATGGATTTCAGATTTCAGTGGTTTTTTAGGATTTTAGGGGTTTTCGGTTTTTTAACGTTTTAAGGGTTTTTGTGGTTTCTATTGAATTTTAGGGTTTTTATGATATTTTTGGGAGTTTTAGGGATTTAATAAATTTTTATGTTTTAGGGGTTTTATGTGTTTTTACGGATTTCATAGGGGTTTTGGGGTTATTAGGGTTTTTAAATTTTAGGGGATTAAGGGTTATTTATGGGTTTTTAGCATTTTTAAGGTTTTTATGGTGTTTAGGGTTTTTTAGGTTTTTAGGGGTAAATGTGTTTTTAGGTTTTTCATTTATTCTTAGGGTTTATGGGTTTTATGTTTTTTTTTGTTTTAGGTATTTTTTTTATTTTTTTTGGTTTTATTTGAGTTTTTAGTGGTTTAATGGTTTTTTATCGTTTGTTAACATTTTTAGATGTTTAATGGGTGTTTATGGTATTTTAGTGGTTTTTATGGGTCTTTTTGGTTTTTTAATGTTTTAGGTGTTTTTCTATATTTTAAGGGGTTTATGGGTTTTGAGTCAATATAAGGGTTTTTATGGTTTTTAGCATTTCTGCAGTTTTTAGGTCTTTTAATAGTTTCTAGGTTTTTAAGTATTTATTAGGTTTCTTCAGGGATTTATTGGATTTACATCTAGAGATATTTTTAGGGACATTTACAGTTTTTTAGGGTTTAAAGATTTTGAGGTTTTTTGGGGTTTTTTGGTTTGTTAGGGACTTTAGATTTTTTTTGTGTTTTTAAGGGTTTTTAAAGATTTCATAGGGTTTTAAGGTGTTGTTATAGTTTTTATGTTTTTAAGGAAGATTCTGAATTTTTATGAGTTTATAGTTTTTAGTGATTTTAGGGACAGTTACCGTTTTTAGGGGTTTTAGGGTTTTTATGGTTTTTTGGGTTTTATTGGATTTTATATATTTTAAAATTTTCTGGTTTTTAAGGATTTTTAGAGTTTTTTATTTTTTAATTGTTTTTATGGTTTTTAGGGTTTTCCTGGTTTTTATGGTTTTTAGTGGGTTTTAGTGTCATTTTTATTATTTTTATGGTTTTAACATTTTAGGTGTTTTAAGTGTTTTAGGCATTTAATGTTTTCTTAGGGTTTTTTTGGATTTTTTGGGATTTTTTATTTTTTTTGGAATTTTTAGATAATTTTTATGATTCTTATGTGTTGTAGGTTTTTAGGGATTTTGAACGTTTTTAAGGGTTTTTATGAATTTTAGGGGTTATTGGTTTTTTAGAGTTTTTATGCTATTAATGGGTTTTAGTGTTTTAATTTTTTTAAAGTTTTCTTATGGGGTTTCAGGGTTTTTTTAGTTTTTTAAGTTTTTAGGGATTTTTAGTGATTTTTTAGTATTTTATGGGTTTTAGGGTTTTGGGATTTTGAAGTTTTTCTAGGTTTTTGAGTTTTTATTGGTTTTTTGGTTTTTAAGCTATCTATGTTTTTTATTGTTTTTTATGTTTCTAGGGGTTTAATGTGCATTTAGAGTTTTTTGATGTATTTTAGTGATTTTTTTGAGGGGTTTTATGGGTTTTAAGGGGTTTTAGGGGTTTTAGGGTCTTTTTAGGGGTTTATGCGTTTTTAGGTTTTTTTGTGTTTTATGTTTTTTTGGGGTTTTAAGGTTTTCTTATGGGTTTTTGTGGTTTTAAGAGTTTTTTCATATGTAGGTCTGCTTAGTTATTTTTAGTATTTTTATGGGTTTTAGGAGTTTTAGGGATTTTGGGGATTTTTCGGGATTTTTAGGGTTTCTTGGGTTTTTGGGGTTTTTAGTATTTTTATGTTTTTTATGAGTTTTAAGCATTTTTAAATTTTTAAAGTTTTCTTAGGGGGTTTATAGGTTTTGGTTATTTTTATGATTTTATGTATTTTTAGGGATATTTTAGTATTTTTGTGGGAATTTGGATTTTTTATTGATTTTGAGTGTTTTTAGGGCAAAGAAGATGCGGAGGCCATGCTAATCCCGACCCCCCCCCCCCCCCCCCCCAAATTTATTAAATAAAAAGACGCAGAAAGTCACAGCAGACAAGGGAGGGGAGGGGTCAATCAACCCACACCCAAAAACCCTTTACAACCCCAACCCAAAGACCCCCAAAAAAATAAAGATAAAAAGGAAAACAAAGGAAAAGACGCAAAAGACCAAACACAACAGTAGAGACACCTTCTCATCCAACCCCAGCTTTCACTTCCTTCGCCCTATAGGCACCCACTTCATCACCACCCATCCAGGCAGCAGATACCATCCTATTCCTCAGTATTCCCAGCATCAACTCCCATCCAAACAACAACCAGCCTCTCAAATCACTATTTTCAACCATCGCGTCCTTAGCATGCGTGTCCACCACCAGCATTACATAATCACAATAAGCAAAAAAATATGTCCCACCTTCAATCCAAGAAGCTTCCAACAGCTCACACCTAGTCCAACAACTAGGAATACATCTGCAGCCCCTCAAGTCAAGACAACAACCAACAACACTCAACAGGAACAAAATCCAGCACCCATAGCAAAACGAAACCAAACTAGCACCAAACTCACGCTTCAAGCAACCGACACCTCCTTCAGCAGATTCGAACCAAGAAATAACCAGCACCCAACAGCTCTGTTTCCATCTCCCAGCACCTCCAAAACATTCAGCGAGAAGAAATCCACACCCAGTAGAACAAGCAGAAAGAAATGAACAACAGCCCTCAAGCCTTTCACCATTCCACAACACCCAAACCTCTTTTTTTATACCCCGGTCTAGATCGCCCCGCAAGTGACCCAGAAGTCACACCGCAAGGCGAAGCACCACCCAGCGCCTTAAGACAGCTCCATAAAACGACAACAGCATACAAAACCGACCAATCCAGCCAAAACCAAGACGACTTCGACACCGCAGGTGACCCAAAACCAGAAAAGATCCCAAAAGACAATGCAACTTAAGAAGACCTGCGATTGCAGTGAAAAACAAGGCCAAGGGTCCAGAAACACAAACCTAAAAGATTTTCGCAAGCCAAAGATAAACAGATCTATATCCCACACATAGGGGTCAAGAGCGACACCCCCAGGCCGATGAAGCACCCTCCGCATCTTCCATAAAATATCACAGAACCAGAAAATCCACCAGGTCACTCCTAATGATGGATCTGGAAAGATCCGCATCACCGAAGCCCAAAAGAAATAGTCCAACGCTCCTCCAAGCCGTCGGGACTCCCATTGCAACTACCTGTCACCATCATGGAACTAGGGAAGCCACCGAGAAGATAGATTTGAAACCCGCTTGGAGATTCACATCGTCATTGACCAGGTCTCTTTAAGCCACCAGATCCTCACACCACAACTTCGCCGGGAATCACCACAAGTGTCAAAAAGCCAACAGAAGCGTCGACACCACACTTGAGCCACCGAGAAGCCATAGACGGCACCACCGAGGAGCACCGAAGATCCAGTGGGAGGCTGAGCGGGGAAACGCGACGAGAGAGCTCCCGGAGACACAACCGCCATCTCTTTAGGGTTTTAGGGGTTTTAGTGTCCTCTTTTAAGTGTTTTTAGGGGTGTGTATGGGGTTTTTTGGATTATTAACAATTCTGAGTATTTTAGTGTTTCAAGTTTATTTAGAGCTTTTTATCATTTTTAGGGGGTTTCATGGTTTTTAGAGTTTTTATCAATTTTTAGAAATTTTTAGGTTTTTTTGTTTTAAGCGTTTTTAGGTATTTACAATTTTCCTACATTTTTTATGGTTTTTAGGGTTTTTAAAGGTTAATGGATTTTTTTGGAAAATTAAGGATTTTTATAGGTTTTAGGGTTTTAAGGGATTTTGGGAACTATTAGGGTTTTTTTATTTTTTTTGGGGGGGGGGTATGGTTATTTTGGATTTTTAAGGATTTTTTTGAATTTTCAGAGATTTTATGGTTCTTTAGACTTTTTTCGCGTTTTATGGGTTTATAGGGTTTTTAGTATTTTTAGGGGGTTTTAACTGTTTTTTGGATTTTTATGGTTTTTATAAGATTTAATTATATTTAGGGTTTTAGTGGTTTTTAAGGGTTTTAGGGGTTCTAGTGTTTTTTATTCTTTAAAGGTGTCTTAAATAATTTTAGTTTTTTAAGGATTTCTTAAGGGTTTTTAGGTTTTTATGTTTGTTTAATTTTTTTAAATTTTTAAGGAATTTTTAAGGTTATTTTTGGTTTTTAGGGTATTCATTTATTTTTATGGTTTTAGGGTTTTTTAGTTTTTTATTTCTTTTTTGGCTTTTAGGGTTTTTTTAGTTTCTAGGGGTTTTAATTTTTTTAGTGTTTTTAAACATTTTTATATGTTTAAAGGGTTTTAACTATATTTAGAGTTTTTTAGGGTTTTTATGGGGATTTATGTGTATTATGGTTTTTTCAGTTTTTAGATTTGTTTATGGTTTTATGAGTTCTAGCGTTTTTTAGTATATTAGGGGTTATAAGTGTTTCTTAGTTTTTCTTAAGGTTTTTTGGGGTTTTAGGGTTCTGTTTGTTTTAATAGATATTTTGGTTTTTTGAGGGTTTTTAGGATTTTTAGGGGATTATGTTTTTATGGGGTTTTTTGGGTTTTCAGTGTTTTTTTTGAGTTTTTAGGGGTTTGATGGTTTTTTATAAATTTTTAATGTTTTTTGGATTAAAAAGTTTTTTTTAGAGATTTTAGTTGTTTTAGTTTTTTTATGTGTTTTTTTTGGATTTTATTTTTTTATTGGTTTTTTGGTTTTGGGTGGTTTTAGGGTCTTTAAGGATTTTTAGGGGTTTTAGAGTTTTTTTTGTTTTTAGGGGTTTTATTTGATTTTTGGTTTTTATGGATTCCTTATGGGTTTTTAGGGTTTGTTTACATTTTTAAGGTTATTTAGGCCTTCTTTTGGATTTGTTTTATTTTTAGGGTTTTTAGTGATTTTCAAAGTTCTCAGTGTTATTTAGGGTTTTTAGTGTTTCAATGGGTTTTTCATATTTTACTGTTCTTTTGATTTTTTAGGGTTATTAAGAGTTTTTAGAGATTTTTATGTTTTTATCTGGTTAAGGGTTTTTAAAATTTTCAGTGGTTTTAGGGTTCTATATGATTTTAGCATTTTAAATTTTTTAGTAGTTTTTATGGGTTTTAGGTTATATTTAAGAGTTTTTATGGTTTATTGAATTTTTTTGGTTTTTAATGGGTTTTAAGGGTTTCTTAGATATTTATGTTTTTTGTAGGGTTTTGAAGGTTATTTAAGATTTTTTATATTTTTAGGATTTTTAGGTAATTATTAGGATTTCTATGGTTTTTAGGGGTTTTATGGATTTTAAGGGTTTTTAGGTTTTTTAGGTTTTTTAATATTTTTAGTGTTTTTTGGTTTTGTGGGTATTAAATATTTCTAGGTTTTATGGTTTTCTTTTAGGTTTTTAGGGTTTTTAGTATGTTTAGATTTTTAGGTAATTTTTAGGGATTTTAATGATTTTTATGGTTTTTATGGATTTGGGGCTTTTTAAGGGATTTTATGGTTTTTTAGGTTTTTATTTTTTTTAGTTTTTTAGGTTTTTAATGCTTTTAGTGTCTGTTAATGTATTTAGGGGTTTAAAGTGTTTTTATATTTTTTAGATTATTTTATTATTTTTAAATATTTTTAGGGATTTTATATATTTTAGTGGTTTTTGGGTGTTTTTTGGGGTTTTTATGGTTTTTATCATTTGTTAGGTTTTTTGGTTGTTTAAGATTCTTTAGCTTTCTTTGGTTTTCATAAGGTTTTTCATGGTTTTTAGCGTTTTTAACATTTTATAGTATTTTTAGGGGTATTTAAGATTGTTATGCTATTTTGGATTTTTAGGGATTTTGATGGTTTTGAGGTTTTTATGGGTTTTAGGGTTTTTAAGGGTTTTTAAGGGTTTTTTATTTTTTTTATTACGTTTTCTTTGGGTTTTTCATGGTTTTAGGCTTTATTTGTGGTTTTTAGGGTTTTAGGGGTCTTCTTATGGTTTTATAGTTTTTAGGGTATTTTACATTTTAGGTTTTTTAGGGTTTTTTGGTATTTTGAGGGGTTTATGGTTTTTAGGGTTTTAAGGTTTTTTGGGGTTTTATGTCTCTTTTTGTTTTTGAGGTTTCTTATAGTTTTTACTGTTTTTAGTGGTTTAAAGTGTTTTTAGAGTTTTTATTGGGTTTGGGGTTTTTATGGGTTTTAGGGTATTTTAGGGTTTATAGGATTTTTATGATTTTTTGGCTTGTTAGTATCTTGTTAGGTGTTTTTTGGGATTTTAGCATTTCTTAGTTTTTTGGGAGTTTTAAGAGGTTTTATGTTTTTTATGCACTTCTTATGTTTATTATAGAGTTTTAGGGGCTTTACCTTTTTATTGATTTTTAGTATTTTTATTCTATTTAGAGTTTTTATGGATTTTGAGGGTTTTTCTTGTATTCGTGGTTTTTGGGTTTTTTCATAGTTTTTAGAAATTTTATGTTTTCTAAGGGTTTTAAGTGTTTTTATATTTTTATAGTTTTTGAGGGGTTTGATGGGTTTATTATGTTTTAGGGATTTTTACAGTTTTTTAGGTTTTTAGGGTTTTTAGGGTTTTTAGTATTTTTAGGTATTTGTAGGGGTGTATTTTTTTTTCAAGGTTTTAGGGGTTTTGTGGTTTTTTAGGGATTTTATGTTTTTATAGTTTATAAAAAAAATCATTTTAAATGGTTTTTAAGTTTTTAGTTATTATTAGGTTTTTATGGGTTTTAGGGGTATTTTAGGTTATTTTGGTTTTCTTATGGTTTTAAGGGATTTTTTAGTATTTTAATTCTTTTTTGGGGTTTTATTGAATTTTTGGGTTGTTATGGGTATTTAGGGATTGTATGTTTTCTATGTTTTTTTGGGTTTTTTGGGTTTTTGGGTATTTTTTTGAGATTTTTTATGGTTTTAATCTTTTTATAGTTATTTAATGTTTTTATGTGTTTAATGGTTTTTAGAGTTGTTAGTGTGTTTTTAATGTTTTTATGGGGTTTTATTGTTTTTTTGGGGTTTTAATGGTTTTTATGGTTTTTAGAGTTTTTTGGGTTTGTTATAGTTTTTAGATTTTTAAGTTTTTAGGGATTTTAAGTTATTTTAGAATTTTACAGGTTTCTTAAGGTTTTTCAGGGATTTTAGAGTTTTTTATATTTTTAGGGCTTTTATCAATTTTTTATTATTTTAACTTTTTTAATGTTTTTATGGATTTTGTGGTTTTTTTGTTGTTTGGGTTTTTTTTGGGTGTTTAGGGTTTTTTTGAGTTTTTAGATTTCTTAATGTTTTTAATATTTTTTTAACTTTTTTTTGTTTTAATGAGTTTTTAGTGGTTATTAGGGTTTTTATATGTTTTTAGTGTTTTTAACGTTTTTAGGGGGTTTATGATTTTTGGGGTTTTCAGGGTGTTAGGGTATTTTTAGGGTATTTTAGGTTTTTTAGTATTTTTTAGGATTTTAAGGGTTTTATGTGTTTTTTGGTATTTAAGATATTCTAAATGATTTTCAGTGTTTTGTAGAATTTTTTACATTGTTTGGGTTTTTTAAGTATTATTTATCATTTTTATAGTTTTTTGGGTTTTTATAGACTTTGAGTGCCTTTACAGTTTGTTAGATTTTTATGTTTTTTGGGGTTTTTTGGGGTTTTGAGTTTTTTAGGGGATTAAATTGTTTTTATAGTTTTTAGTGGTTTGAGGGTTTTTATGGGTTTTATGGTTTTTAAAGGTTCTTTAGGGTTTTACAGTTTTTAGGGTCTTTTAAGGTTTAAATAATTTTATATTTTTTAGTGGTTTTAATTGTATTTAGAATTTTTTGTTTTCATTAGAGTTTTTCCTTGGTTTTCAGGGGTTTTTATTTTTTTAGGTATTTTGTTTGTCTTTTAGGGTTTTTAGTTTTTGGGTTTTTAGGGAAATTGAGGGTCTATGGTTTTTAGGGTTTTATGTTTTTTAGTGTTTTTAGAGTTTTTAGGTTTTGTAGTGCCTTTAAGATTTTTTAGTTTTCTATGGTTTTCTTTGGGATTTTTTAGTGCTTTTAGGGTTTTTATGTTTTATGTATTTTTATGGATTTTTTGTTTTTTTATGGTTTTTAGGTTGTTTTTTATTGTTTGTCGGGTTTTGGTGTGTTAGGGTTTTTTGATTTTTTAAGGATTTTATAGGGTTTTAGAATTTTTTAATGTTTTTAACTGTTTAAATGGGTTTCTAGAGTTTTTATTGACACTAGAATTTTTAAATGGTTTTTAGGGTTTTTATGGTTTTTATAGGTTTTAGGGTTTTATGGATTTTAGTGTATTTTAGGGGTTTAATTTTTTTCTTTTTATGGTGTTAAGTGTTTTTTGTTTTTAAGTATTTCATAGCTTTTTTCATGGTTTTTACAATTTGTAACATTTTGTGGGATTTTTAGGGTTTTTTATGGTTTTTAGGGTTTTCAGGGATTTTGAGGGGTTTTATAGTTTTTAGGGTTTTTATGGGTTTTGGGGATTTTAGAATTTTTATGTTTTTTGGGTTTTATGTTTTTTTAGGTTTTTAAGGTTTTCTGAGTTTTTAATGTTTTTATAGTTCTTTACATTATTTATTATTTTTATGGATTTTTAATGAATTTTTATGGTTTTTATGGGTTTTTATGGTTTTTACATATTTTGAGGGTTTTATTTATTTTTTATGTTTTTAGGGATATTTTGGGTTTGAATCATTTCTAGTTTTTTAGTGGTATTATGTGTTTTTAGGTTTTTAATGATATTTTAGGGTTTTTCTATCTTTTTAGGTTTTTTAGGAATTTAGGTATTTTTAGGGATTTTACTATTTTTATGATTTTAAGGGTTTTTAGGGATTTCGAGGGGTTTTGTGTTTTTTTAGGGTTTTAGTGTTTTTTGGTTTTTTGGGTATTTAGTGTTTTTAAAGTTTGTAAGGGATTTAAAGTATTCATATATTTTTTAATGTTTTTATGTATTTATAGTGTTTTTTTGGGTTTTTAGTGGTTTTTAGGATTTTTATGGGTATTATGGATTTATAATTTTTTAAGGGATTATATTTTTTAGGGTGTCAGGGTCATTTTAATGTTTTTGGGGAGTTTTTAGGTTTTTTAGTGCTTTTATGTGTTTTTATGTTTTTCTTATGGGTTTTCTAGGTTTTATGTTTTTTACGTTTTTAAGGGTTTTGAGAGATTTTCAATATTTTCTGGTTTTTAGGGTTATTAAGAATTTTGATTGTTTATAGGGATTTTAATGGTTTTTAGGGTTTTAGGGTTTTTAGAGTTTTTAGGTTTTTAATGAATTCTAATGGATTTTTAGGAGTTTACTAGTTTTTGACGTATTAATGGATTTTTTTGTTTTTTATGGTTTTTTGAGTTTTTAATGTTTTTTGGGGTTTTAGGATTTTTGTTTTAGTCTTTTAGGGTTTTTAATGTTTTTAGAGTTTCTTAATGATTCTAGGGGTATAAAAGGAATTTAGAGTTTTAGTGTATTTTTAGGGTTTTATGGGTTTTTAGGGGTTTTTTTGGTTTTTGGGGTTTTTAGGATTTTTAGTATTTTTATCAATTTTTAGTTTTTTAAGGTTTTTTCGGGGTATCAGTTGTTTTTAGGTTTTTAATTTTTATTATCTATTTTCTGGGGTTTTAGATTTTCTTATGTATTGATGGTTTTTTGGTATTTTTTTATTTTTGTAGTGGTTTTATAGATTTTGAATGTTTTTATTATTTTGAGGGGTTTTTAGGGTTTTAATGTATTTATATTTTTAGGGGATTTAATTGATTCTAGTTTATTTATGTTTTCTTTGGGGTTTTCATGTTTTTTTTATTTTTTGGGATTTTTAAGGATTTTTTATGATATTTATGGATATTTATGGTTTTTAGTGTTTTATTATTTTTTGGATTTTAAGGTGTTTAAAGGGTTTATATATTTTTCACTGAGTGTTTAGGATTTTGTGGATTTTGTTGTTTTTAGAGGTTTTTATGGTTTTCTCTGGTTTTAGGGTTTTATGATCATTTTGGGTTTTAGGGGTTTTATCATTTTTTATTTTTTATGGGTTTTTAGTGATTTAGGATTTTAATGTTTTCTTGGGGTTTTTAATGGTTTTTAGGTTTTTACGAATTTATAGGGTATTTTTATGATTTTTAGGTTTATAGGGATTTTGAGGGTTCTAAGGGTATTTAGGGTTTATAGGGTAGTAAAGGGTTTTTAGAAATTTTTAAGTTATTAGGGTTTTCATTTTTTTATGTTTTAATTGTTTCTTAGGGATTTTCAAGGTTTTTAGTCTGTTATAATTTTTTAGGTTTTTTGTGGGTTTTTTGGACTTTGATGGTTTTTAGGGGTTTTAGGAATTTTGATGGTTTTTAGGGTTCTTTTAGGATTTTATCGGGTTTTTTTTTGTTTTTATGGTTTTTTATTGATTTTTAGTTTTATAGGGTATTAAATTCTTTATGAATCTTTTTAAAAAATTTAGGGGTTTAAAGGGTTTTAGTTTTTGTAGTGGGTTTTAGTGTTTTTTTTGGGTTTTTTTGGGTTTTAAAAGTTTTTAGAGGTTTTATGATTTTTTGGATTATTTAGAGTTTTAGGGTTTTTAGGGACTTTTAGGGTTTTAGCATTTTTAGGGTTTTACATTTTTTTTAGGATTTTATAGTTTTTTTTGGGTTTTTTTGGGCCTTTATGGTTTTTTTACATTTTTATGGTTTGGGGGGGGTTAGTATTTTATAGTTTTTAGTGTTTTTAGGGATTTTAAGTGTTTTTAGGTTTTTACGGGGTTTTTTTGCATTTTAAGAGTTTTTTAGGGTTTTTATCTTTTTAGGGAGTTTTAGGGATTTTTTAAATTTTTTATTATTTTTAGTGTTTTTAAGGATTTTGGGGGTTATTATGGTTGTATAGGGTTTTTATGTTTTTTTCGTTTTAGGGGTTTTTTTGAGTTTTTTGGCGGTTTAAGGTTTTTATTGTTTAATAAAAATTAGGGTTTAAAGGTTTTTTAGCGTTTTTATTCAGTTTTTTGGACTTTTATTGATTTTTATGGGATATAAGGTATTTAGGTGGGTTTTATAGATTTTAGGGGTATTAGGTGTCCGTATGTTTTTTAAGATTTCATAGGGTTCTTCAGGGTTTTTTAGATATTTTTATGTTTTTTGGTATTTGAGGGATTTTTTTGGGTTTTCATGGGTATTTATGGTTTTTCATGATTTTGGGTGTGTAGAATGTTATTTAGGGTTTTCAGTTTTTTATGGTTTCTGGGCATTTGGGTTTTTTGAGTTGTTTAGGGTTTTTATGTTTTTAGAGTTTTTTAATTTTTTAAGGTTTTATAGGTTTTTTATAATTTTTAGTGTATTTATAGTGTTTTATGTTTTTTATGGATTGTTTAAGGCTTTTAGTTTTTTTGGGGGTTTTAAGTGTTTTCTTGTGTTTTTTAGGTTTTTTATGGGTTTAAAGAGTTTTTTGGTTTTCAACGTTTCCTTAGGGTTTAAAGAGATTTTAGGGTTTTTATGGTTTTAGGAATATTTAGTTCTTATTTATGATTTTTATGGTTTTTATGATTTTTTGGGTTTTTTATCGATTTTTGGATTTTTATGATTTTTGGGCTTTAATGGTTTCTTGAGTTTTTTTGGGTTTTAGAGTTCTTTTTCATTTTTAGGGGTTTAAATGGTTTTTAGAGTTTTTAACGGCTTTGTATGAATTTTATGGGGTTTTAGGTTGTTTGAGGTTTTAGGGGTTTTAATGGTTTTTAGGGTTTTTAATTTCTTTTAGGATTTTTAGGGTGTTTAGCATTATTTAGGTTTTTGGGGGGGTTTTAAGCGTCTTTAGGTTTTTAAGGTTTTCTTAGGGTTTTTAATGTTTTTGAGCGTATTATACCATTTTAGGAATTTTTGGAATTTTCTGGTTTTTTATGGTTTTAGGGATTTAGAGGGGTTTTAGGTTTTTTAAGTATTTATGGGTTTTTAGGGCTTTTATAATTTCTTATGTTTTATATGTTTTTACATTTTTATATTTTTCTTAGGTTTTTTATGGTTTTTATCATTTTTAGGGTCTTATAGAATTTTTTTATGATTTTTAGGGGTTTGAGTATTTTTAGGGATTTTGAAGGTTTTTTCGGGATTTTAAGGTTGTATGGTTTTGTTGATTTTTTATTGTATTTTTATTTTTTAGGGTTTATAAGGTTTTTAGTATTTTTAACATTTTTTAGGATTTAAAGTGATTTTAGATTTTTAGTGGTTCTATAGTGTTTTTATGGTGTTTTAAGGGTTTCAATGGTTTTTATAGGTTTTGGGGTTTTTAGGTTTTTTTGGTACTATTGTTTTTTAGTCTTTCAAGGGTTTTATGTGTTTTTAGGGTTTTATGGTTTTCTTAGGGGTTTTAAGGTATTTTGGGGGGTTTTCATGTCTAGGTATTTTTAGGGATTTTTTATGATTTTTATGGTTTTCTTGGGTATTTAATATTTTTTAGGGTTATTAGGAATTTTATGGTTTTAAGGTTATTTTAGGTTTTAGGGTTTTTTCAAGTTTTTTATCATTATCAAAGTTTTTTATATTTTTTTAACATATTTAGGGGTTTAAATGGTTTTGAGAGTTTTAGTGTTTTTAGGGGTTTTTTTGGTTTTCAGGATTTTTAAAGGTTATTAGGGGTTTTATGGTTTTATGGTTTTATAGGGGGTTTAGGGAATTTAGGGTCTTTATGGGTTTTTACGGTTTTATGGATTTTAGGTTTTATTTGGTTCTTTAGGTTCTATTTGGGTTTTTAAAAGTTTTTATGGTTTTTTGATTTTTGGAATTATAGGTTTTTTTGGATTTTTATGAATTTTTACGGTTTTTGGGATTTTTTAGGTTTTTTATAGTTTTGAAGGTTTTTATGAATTTAGAGAGTTTCTTGGGTTTTTAGGGTTTTTAAGGGTGTTATGTGTTTTTTTTGTGGGTTTTTTGAGTTTTATATGGTTCTAAGGTTTTTTAGAATTTTTTAATGTTATAGCGATTTAAAGGGTTTTTATGGTTTTTAGGGATTTTAGGGGTTTTAAGGGTTTTTATTGTTTCTTGGTGTTACTTACAGGTTAAAGAGGGTTTTAGGGGTTTTAGAGTATTTTTAGGTTCTTTTAGGGTTTTTATCCTTATATTATTTTAGGGGTTTAAAGTGTTTTTAGGATTTTATGTTTTGGAAATAGTTTTTGGGGTTTTAGGCATTTTTTTACCTTTTTAGGGATTTTTAGGTATTTTTATGATGTTTATGGTTTCTTATGTTATTTAGTGATTTATTGGGGTTTTATGGATTTTAGGGGTTTTTTGGTTTATTTAGTGGTTATAAGTATTTTTATATAATTAATGGTTTCTTAGAAGTTTTTAATTTTTTAGGAATTTTTTGTTATTTTAGGACTTTTATAGGTTTTCTAGGTCTTTAGGAATTTTGAGGGTTTTTATTTGTTTTTAGGATTTTATTTGTTTTTATGTTATTTTGTTTTGTTAGAGTTATTTTTAGTTTTTAGGGGTTTAAAGGTTTTTATTTTTTTTAACATTTTTAGCATTTTAAAGGGTTTTTAGATTTTTACGTTGTTTTTTGGTTCTTGTGGGTTTTTTAGGTTTTTATGGTTTTTATGGTTCTTAGGGGTTATATGGTTTTTAAAAGTTTTTATTATTTTTGAAATTTTAAATTTTTAGGAGTTTTAAGTCATTTTAGGTTTTTCAATTTTTCTTAGGGGTTTTCATGGTTTTTAGTGTTTTTAGATTTTTTAGGGATTTTCATGGATTTTTTGGATTTTTACTATCTTTTAGGGTTTAGATATTTTGAGTGTTTATAGGGTTTTGTGGGGTGTTTTGGTTTTTTGGGTTTTTTTTGAGTTTTTATGAAATTTTTAGGGGTTTAAAGTATTTTTAGATTTTTAGTGTCTTTTTAGGGTATTTATTGGTTTTCGGGTTTCATAAAGATTTTAGGGATGTTAATGGGTTTTAGGGGTATTTAGGGGTTTTATGACCTTTTAGGGGTTTTGGGTTTTTAGCATTTTTTATTTTTCTATTGGTTTTAATTATATTTAGGTTTTTAGGGTTATCTTTGAATTTTCTAGGTCTTTATGTTGTTTTAGGTTATAGATATTTTATGGCCTTTTGATAATTTTTATGGGTATTTTGGGTTTTAGGGATTTTGGGAGGTTATATGGGTTTTATGGTTTTTAGTGTTCCTTTGAATTTTTTGTGTTTTAGGGATTTTTTTTTATTTTTTATGATTTTTTAGGTTTTTAAGAGTTTTTAATTATTTTAGGATTTTAATGGGTTTTAGAGTTTTTAGTGGTTTTATACAATTTTTATGGGCATTAATTGTTTTTTTGGTTTTAGGGTTTTAGGGGTTTCATGGATTTTAGGGTTTTAGTGTTTTTTGGTTTTATATGTTTTTTGGTTTTTAATGTTTTCATAGGGATTTTTTAGGGTTTTTTTGGTTTTTTAATATTTTCTGGGATTCTGATAGCGTTTTTGGTTTTTAAGGTTCTTTTGGGTTTTTATTGTTTTTTCAGTATTGTAGGGTTTAAAAGGTTTTAGTGTTTTTAATGTTTTTTGGGATTTAATGGGATTTTAGATTTTTTTAGTTGTTTTATAGTTTTTAGGGTGTTTTAAGGGTTTTAATGGTTTTTATAGGTTTGAGGGTTTTATTGGTTTTTTTAGTTATTTTTTGTTTTTAGTATTTCAAGGTATTTATGTGTTTTTAGGGTTTTAAGGTTTTCTTAGGGGTTTTAAGGGATTTTAGGTATTTTTTCATGTTTATGGTTTTTTAGGGATTTTTTAGGATATTAATGGTTTTCTAGGGTCTTTATGATTTTTTTAGGGTTGTTAAGAATTTTATGGTTTTTATGGTTTTTTTAGGTTTTAGGATTTTATTGAGTTTTATTATGGTTATTATGGGTTTTTATATTTTTTTAACTTATTTAGGGGTTTAAAGGATTTTTTTTATATTTTTATTGTTTTTAGGGGTTTTATGGATTTTTAGGGGTTTTAATGGTTATTAGGAGTTTTATGATTTTTAATGGGTTTTAGGGATTTTAGAGACTTTTATGGGTTTTTACAGTTCTAGGGGTTTAAAGTGTTTTTAGGTTCTATAGGTTTTATTAGTGGGTTTTCAATGTTTTTATGGTTTTTACATTATTAAAGATTTCGGGTTTTTTAGGATTCTTATGGATTTTTATGGTTTTTTGAGATTTTAAAGTATTTTAGGGGTTTTAATATTTCTTATAGTTTTTATGGTTTTTATAAAGGGTTTTGGGGTTTTTTAGGGGTGTTATGGTTTTTTTAGTTTTGGGGGGGTTTTGAGTTTTATATGGTTCTAAGTTTTTTTTACAGTTTTTTGTTATTATAGGGGTTTAAAGTGATTGTTGTGGATTTGGTGGTTTTTAGGGTTTTTATGGGTTTTAGGGTTTTTTATGGGTTTTTGGTGTTCTTATAGGTTAAAGGGGTTTTGTGGTCTTTTAGTGATTTTAGAGTTATATTGTTTTAGGGGTTTTATGTGTTTTTAGGATTTTATGGTATTTTAAGGGTATTTTGGGATTTTAGGATTTTTTACCTTTTTAGGGATTTCTAGGTCTTTTTTATGATTTTTATGGGTTCTTAATGAATTTAGTGATTTTTTTGGGGTTTTTTGGTTTTTTGGATTTTAGGATTTTTTTTATTTTTCGGTTTATTCAGTGATTTTAAGTATTTTTAGGGATTTATGGTCTTCATAGGTGTTTTCATGGTTTTTTTGGGGGTTTTTAATTTTGTAGGAATATTTAGGGATTTTAGGAATTTTAGGGGTTTTTAGGGTCTTTTGGGATTTTGAGGGTTTTTTATTTGTTTTTAGGATTTTTAGGGTTTATAAGGGGTTTTTAGGCTTTTAGGGTTATTTTTAGTTTATAGGGGTTTTAAGGTTTTTATATTTTTTTTACATTTTTAGCATTTCAAAAGGTTTATATAGATTTTTATGGGGTTTTCAAGTTTGAATGCGTTTTATGGTTTTTAGGGGTTATATGATTTTTAAAGGTATTTCTAATTTTTGAAATTTTTAGTTTTTAAGGGTTTTATGTCTCTTTATGTTTTTAAATTTTTCTTAGGGGGTTTCATTTTCTTTAGGGTTTTTAGGGTTTTTAGAATTTTTAGGGATTTTGATGGCTTTTCTAGATTTTTATCAACTTTTAGGGTTTATGGATTTTGAGGGTTTGTAGGATTTTTGTGGGTTTTTTATGTTTTTTGGGGTTTTTTTTATTTTTCAGGGTTGTTAAGGTTTTATACTATTTTATTAATTTTTTATGGGTTTAATGTAATTTTAGAGTGTTTAGTCTATTTTTAGGGTATTTATGGGTTTTAGGTTTTTTAGGATTTTATGGGTTTTAATGGTATTTAAAGGTTTTATGCACTTTTATTGGTTTGGGTTTTTAGCATTTTTTAGGTTTTTAGGGGTTTTAATTGTATTTATTTTTTTAAGGTTGTATTTGTCTTTTTCTAGGTCTTTAAGTTTTTTTATGTTTTTAGGTATTATAAGGCCTTTTTATAATTTTTATGGGTATTTAGGGTTTTAGGTATTTTGAGAGGCTATATGGGGTTTTAAGGGTTTTAGGGTTCTTTTGGTCTTTTTTTTGCGTATTGGGGTTTTTATATTTTTTTTATGTTTTTTAGGTTTTTAAGAGTTTTAATTTTTTAGCGTTTTAATGGGTTTTTAGTGTTTTTAGTGTTTTTTTTAAAATTGAAAGGGTTTTCTGGTTATTTGGGTTTTAGGGTTTTAGGGGTTTCATGTTTTTTAGGATTTTCATATTTTTTAGTGTTTTTTGGGGTTTTATTTTTTATTTTATTTTTTTATGTTTTTCTTAGGGTTTTCCACGATTTTTGTGTCTTTTATGTATTATGGATTTTTTAGGTTTATGGGAATACTTTTTTTAGGGATTTTATGGATTTTGAGTGTTTTTATGTTTTGAGTGTTTTTAGAGTTTTTAGCATTTTTAAGTGTTTAATTTGTTTTTAGGGTGATAAGGTTTTCTTAGGGTTTTTTAATTTTTAATTATTTTATGGGATTTTTATAGATTTTTATTGGTCTTTAGGATTTTGTGGATTTTGAGTGGTTTTAGGGTTTTAAATGTTTTTAGATTTTTTATCATTTTTAGTGCATTAAGGGGTATATAGAGTTGTTAGTGGTTTTAGCGTTTTATGGGTTATTAGTTTTTTGGTGTTTTATGATTTTTAGGGGGGGTTTTATCCGTTTTGAGGTCTTTTTACTGATTTTATTGTTTTTAGAATTTTTAGGTTTTTAAGGGTTTTAAGTGTTTCAAGTTTTTTAAGGTATTCGTAGGGTTTTTTATGGTTTTATTTTTGTTTTTGTTTTTGGGTAATGTTAGGGATTTTTTAAAAAAGATACCGTGTTTTTGTGGATTTTTGGGGTTTTTAGGGTTTTTAGGTTTTTTTATGGTTGTTAGTATTTTTATGGTTTTTAAAGGTTTTATGTGCTTTTAAGTTTTTAAGGTTTTATTATAGGTTTTCAGGGATTATAGAGTTTTTTACATTTGTATTTATTTTTATATATTTTTTAATATATTTATGGTTTTTATGGATTTTAGGTATTTTTAGTGTTTGAAGTATTTCTATGGTTTTTATGGTTTTTTTTTGGGTTTTTGGGTTTTTTAGTTTTTATGGGTTTTAATGTTTTTTAGATTTTTTTACCATTTTTAGGTGTTTAATGAGTTTATAGAGTTTTTTATGGTTTTTTGGGTTTTTAATAATTTTAGGGTTTTTTTGGTGGTTTTAGAGTTTTTACGGCCTTTCAAAGGTTTGTAGGATTTTTAGTGTTTTAGGTTTTTAGGTGTTTTAGGAGTTTTTAGGATTTTAATGTTTTCATAGGATTTTTACGAAATTTTTAGAATTTTTATGGTTTTTTGGGGTTTTAGGGGGTTTAAGGGTTTTTATCATTCTTAGGGGTTTAAAGTGTTTTTAGAGTTTTTTGGTTTTCTATGGAAATTTCATGTTATTTATGGATTTTTATGTTTATGGATTTTTATTTTTTTTACTTTATATGGGTTTTTAGGGTCTTTTGGGATTTTGAGGGCATTTTGGGTTTTTAGGGGTTTTATGGTTTGTTAAGGATTCTAGGTTTTTTTTGACTTTATTTGGGATTACAGATCTTTAATATTTTTTTAATTTTAGTAGTTTAATGTTATTTTTAATGTTTTAGTGGTTTTATGGTTTTTCAAATTTTTGAGAAATTTTTATGGTTTTTAGGGATTTTAGGATATTTTAGTATATTTATTTTCTTAAATTTTTTGGGGAGTTTAAGTGTTTATAGGTTTTTAAGAACATAGGGGTTTTTAGGGTTTTTAGGGTTATAAAATTTTTTATGTATTTGTAAGGAATTCTTAGGATTTTTTTAGGGTTTTAGGGATATTTAGGATTTTTATAGATTTTAAATTTTTCTGGTTTTTATGGTTTTTAATGTTTTTAAAAAAATTAGGGGTTTAAACAATTTTTAGAGATTTTAGTGTGTTTTAGGGGATTTTTTTTATTTTTAGGGGTAATAGGGTATTATAGGGTATTTATAATTTTTTAGGTTTTATAGGGGTTTTACGTGATTTTGGGTTTATAAGGTTCTTTTAATTTTTTATGGTTTCAGAATTTTTTATGTTTTTTTGGGTTTTAGGGGTGTTTTTTTGAAGTTTTATAATTTTTAATGGTTTTTAGGGATTTTAAGGTTTTGTGTATGGGGGGGGTCGTGGGGTTAGTGTTTTTAGGGGTTTTAAGGAGTTTATAATTTTTAGGTTTTTAGGGTTTTAATTATTTTTAGGTTTTTAAGGTTTTCTAAGGTATTTTCATGTTTTTTATTGTTTTTACATTTGTATGGATTTTTAGGACATCTTTAGCACTTTCTCGGTTTTTAAGGGTTTTATATATATTGTGGGTTTTGGGGATTTTTTTAGGGAAATGAAGGCTCGGGGCCAGGCTATTCCTGACTCCCCCCAAAATTTATTAGAAAAAAGACACGAAGACACTAGAGACAAGGTTTTTAGGGTTTTTACATTTTTTTGGATTTTTAGAGCTCTAAAGGATTTTTTTTGGGTTTTTAGGGTTTTTTTGAGTTTTTATGGATTTAAAGGTTTATTAGAGTGTTTTAACATTTTTAGTGGTTTAAATGGTTTTTAGAGTATTTAGTGGTTTTTAGGGTTTTCATGGTTTTTAAGGGTTTTAATGTTTTAGGGGGTTTGATGGTTCTTAGGGGTTTTTAGGGTCTTTAGGTTATTTTCAGGTTTTATCATTTTTATGTTTTTATGGGTATAAAATGTTTTTAGGTTTTTAATGTTTTGTATGTTTTTTAGGTTTTTTAGAATTTTTTTAAATTTTTATGGATTTTTAATGAAATATTAGGATTTTTATGGTTTTAAGATTTTTTTTATAGATTTTTAGTTTTTTTAGGGTTTGTACAATATTTTTTGGTTTCTTGGTTTTTATGTTTTTAAGTTTTTTTGGGATTATGGTTTTTTAGATATTATAGTGGGTTTTTAGGGTTTTTAATGTTTTCAGGGGTTTTTTGGGTTTTAGGGTTTAAAGTGTTCTTTATTTTTTTGTAAGTTTAAGTGATTTTAGGGTTTTAAGGTTTTCTTAGCGGTGTTTAGGGTTTTTAGGATGTTTTTTGTTTTTAGGAAATTTCAAGATTTTTAGTTTTTTTAGAATTTTTTGTTTTTTAGTTATTTTGGGGGGTTTTAGGGTTTTAGGGTTTTAGGGGTTTATGGTATTTATAGGTTTTTTAGGATTTATGGGGTTTTTGAGTTTTCAGGGTTTTTATGATTTTTAATGTCTATAAATTTTCTTAGGGGCTTAATTGGTTTTTAGTGTTTATAATGTTTTAGGGGTTTTAGGGTTTTTAAGGTTTTTAGGATATTTATGGTTTTTTTGGCATTTCACGTGTTTTAGGTTTTTAGGGGTTTAATATTTTTTTAAGATATTAACATTTTCTATGGGGTTTCTAGGTTTTTTAATTTTTTTTATTTTATGGTTTTTAGGGATTAATTATGATGTTAATGGTTTTTAGGGTTTCGTGGTTTTTTAGGGTATTTTAGGGTTTTAGGGTTTTTTAGTGTTTTTATGGTTGTTTTTGTTTTTAGGGGTTTATTGAGTTTTTTAGAGTTTTTACAGTTTCTTAAAAAAAAATTAACCTTTTTAGCGGACTAAAGGGTTTTTGTAGTTTATGGTGGGTTTTTAGGGTTTTAGGGGTTTTTCTTTTTTAGGGGGTTCTCCAGGGTTTTATGATCTTTTTTAGTTTTTAGTATTTTTAGGTTTTTTGAGGGTTTAATATTTTTTTGGTATTTAGTTTTTAGGGGTTTTAGGGGATTTAGGGTACATTATGTGTAGGGATATTTTTGGATATTTTTGGATTTTGAGGGTTTTTGGGTTTTTAGGGATTTTTTGGGATTTAGGGTTTTTATAAGTTTTTGGGTTTTTGGGTAATTATAATTTTAGTTTCTTTGGGTTTTCAAGTTTTTTTAGGATTTTATGGTTTTCATAGGGGAATTTTGGGTTTTTTTACATTTTTATGGATTCCTATAGATTTTTAGAATCTTTATGGTTTTTAGGATTTTGAGATATGTTGGGGGTTTTTAGGGTATTTTTGAATTTCTCTTTCGTTTTTAGGTGTTTTATAATTTTTTAGGGGTTAAAATGGTTTTTAGAGTTTTTTAATGTGTTTAGGGTTTTAAATGGTTTTAATAATTTTTAGGTGTTTTTAGAAACTTTATGGGTTTTAAGGTTTTTAGTGGTTTATACGGTTTTTAGGGTTTTTTAGGGTTTTGTTATGTCTTTAGCATTTTCTAGGTTTTTAGGTGGTTTTACTATTTTTTATTTTTATGGTTTTCTTAGTGGATTTCATATTTTTTAATGTTTTTTACATTTTTAGGGATTTTTGTTGACTTTTTTCATTTTTATGGTTTTTTTGTGTTTTTATGGATTTTGAGGTCTTTAGGGTTTTTAGGGGTTTCAGCATTTTCTAGGGTTTTTTGGATTTTGGCATTTTTAGGGTTTTACGTGTTTTTAGGTTTGTATGTTTTTCTCAGGTTTTTCAGAGTTTTAGGTTTTTTTATGTTTTAAGGTATTTTTAGGGATTTGATAGAAATTTAATTTAATTTAGTGTTTTTAGGGATTTTGAGGGTTTTGAGGGTTTTTTTGTTTTTTATGTTTTTTTGGGTTTTTTGGGTTTTTTGAATTCTTAGGTGTTTTAGTGTTTTTTATCTTTTTAAGGGGTTTAAAGTTTTTTTTTTGGAGTTTTTAGTGGTTTTTGGGTTTTATTCCTCTTTAGTGTTTTTATGATTTTTATGGTTTTTGGGGTTTTTAGGTTTTTTAGGGTTTTAGTATTTTTGAGTTTTTAGGGGTTTTAAGAGTTCATAGGTTTTTAATGTTTCTTATGGGTTTTCAGGGTTTTTTAGGATTTTTATGTATTTAGTGATTTTTAGGGTTTTAAGTATTTTTTAGTATTTGTGTGTTTTTAGGGGTTTTTTTGATTTTTTTTGTGGTTTTTAAGGTTTTTATAGTTTTTTTTGAGTTAAAAGTTTTTTAGAGTTTTTAATGATTTTTATGTTTTTATTTTATTTTGAGATTTTTAAAGGTGTTTAGGTGTTTGTATGGGGTTTAGGGGTTTTAATGAGGTTTAGGGTCTATTTAGGGCCTTCTTGGATTTTTATCATTTTTTTGGTTTTATAGGGGTTTTATGAGTTTTTATGTTTTTATGGTTTTGTAAGGGTTTTACATGGTTTTTAGGGTTTTTATGTTTTTAGGTTTTTTAGTTTTTTTAGTTTTTTATGTTTTTAGTGTTTTTAGGGATTTTGAGGGTCTTTATGGGGTTTTATGGGTTTTATGCGGTTTTTGGTGTTTTTAGGGGTTTTTTAGTTTTTAGGGGTTTTAAGGGGTTTTAGAGTTTTTTTAACATTGATAATGTTTAAAATGTTTTTTAGATTTTTTTAGTGGTTTTTTAGTGTGTTTATGGGGTTTTTATGGTTTGTAATGTTTTTAGGGGTTTTATGGATTTTAGGAATTTCAATGGTTTAAAGATCTTTTTAGGATTTTTATCATTTTTTTATGTTTTTAGGGGTTTTTTATTTTTATGTTTTTAATGTATTTGGGGTTTTTACAGGTTTTTTTTTGGGTTTTCTACGTTCTTATGGATTTTTAGTGATCCTTTAGTAGTTTTATGGATTTTATGGGATTTAGGGAATTTGAAGGTTTTTCGGTTTTTTAGGGTTTTAGTGGGATTTTTTCGATTTTTAGAGTTTTTAGGATTTAAGGGTTTGAAATGTTTTTTAGTTTTTATGGTTTTCATGAATATTTTTAGGTTTTTTAGGTTTTTAAATTTATTAGGTGTTTTTAAGTATTTTTTATTAGGATTTTATGATTTTTACTTTTTTTGATTTTGAGTTTTTAGGGGTTTTATGGTTTTTATGGTTTTTTGGATTTAGTGGTTTTTATTTTATCAAAGTTTAAAGGGTTCTTAGAATATATATAATTTTAGGGGTTGAAAGGGTTTCTTGAGATTATTTTTGTTTTCAGAGTTCTTATGCAGTTTTATAGTTTTCATAGTTTTTTTGGGGTTTTGTGGTTTTTAGAGGTTTTGGGGACTTTTTAGGGGTTTTAACATTTTTAAAGCTTATTATTATTTTTAATTGTTTTTAGGTTTTTTAGGGATTCTTTATATTTTTTCATGGATTTTAGGAGTTTTCATATTTTAATGTACTTTTAGGGAATTTTTAAGATTTTTATTAGTTTTTTGGATTTTTAGGTATTTTGAGGTTTTTAGGGTTTTTTTGGAATTTTGTCACTTTTTTTGTTTTTTATGTGTTTGAAGTGTTTTTATGTTTTTAAGGATTTATTTAGGGTTTTCGGGGTTTTTATAGTTTTTTAAGGGATTTTTATGGAATATTTAGGATTTTTATGGGGTTTTAGGATTTTCAAGGATTTTGAGATTTATTAGGGTTTTTAGGGGTTTTATGGTTTTTTTGAGGTTTTAGGGTTATTTTGAAAATTTTAGGGTTTTAAATTTTTTTATATTTTTCTAACTTTTAGGGTTTTAAATATTTTTTAGATTTTTTAGTGGGGTTTAGGATTTTTATAGTTTTTATAGTATTTAGGGGTTTTTACGTTTTCAGGGGTTTTTATGGTTTTAGTGTCTTCTAAGAGTTTTCAGTGTTTCTTAGCCTTTTTAGGGGTTTTATGTGTTTTTAGGTTTTACGGTTTTAATAGGGGCATTCCATGTTTTTAGGGATTTTAAAAATTTTAGTTATTTTATGGCTCTTTTAGGATTTTTATGGTTTTTAGGGGTTTTGGGGATTTTTAGGATTTTAATGATTTTAATTCTTTTTAGGGGTTTTTTGTGTTTTTAGGTTTCTATTATTTTTTAGGGTTTTTATGGATTTTTTGGATTTTTATTTATTTTAGGGGTTTTAGGGATTTTGAGTATTTTTTAGTTTTTTAGGGGTTTATGATATTTATGTTTTTTGGGGACTTTGGAATAATTTTTTTTAAGGTTTTTATGGTTTTTTTGAAATTTTTAATTTTTTTAGGTGTTTAAAGGGTTTTTTGATTTTTTTTGTGGGTTTTATGGTTTTTAGGGTTTTGAGGTTTTTAGTGGTTTTTTGTGTTTTAGGGAATTTTAGGATTTTTTGGGATTTTTAGTATTTTTAGGGGAGTTTAGGGTTTCTAGAATCTCATATGTTTTATGGGATTTAAGTTCTTTTAGGTTTTTTTGGTCCTCTTGTTGTTTTTTTTGGTTTTTGTGTGTTTTATGGAATTTTTTAGGATTTTTATTGATTTTTAGGTTTTTAGGGATTTTGAGTGTTTCTAGGGATTTTTAAGAGTTTTAAATTATTTATTTTTATTTTGTGTCTTAGGATTTTTTATTTTTTAAGGGTTTCAAGGTTTTTTCAATATTTATTATTTTTATGAGTTCAAATAGTTTTTTTTTGAGTTTTTTTGGGTTTTACAGTTTTTAGAGTTTTTATGTTTTTAGACATTTTTATGGTTTTTTGGGTTTAAGGACATTTTAGGGTTTTTTGGGTGTTTAGTCTTTTTTGGTTTTGTAGGGGTTTTAAATGTCTTTAAGTTTTTGTGGTTTTATTAGGTTTTTCATTGTTTTGGTGGTTTTATTTTAAATTTTAGTGTTTTTTATTATTTTATGGTTTTTAGGGATTTTATCATTTTTTGGATTTTTTGTGTTTTTTATTTAATTTTAGATTTTAAGGTTTTCTTTGGGGTTTTTAGGTTTTTTGGGTTTTTTATGTTTTTAGGGATTCATATGGTTGTTTTTTGATGTTTATATATTTTAATGTTTTTTAGGGATTTCAAGGGTTTTTGGGTTTTTCTGTTTTTTGTTTTTTTTGGGGGGGGGGGGGGGGCGTTTGAGTTATTAGGCTCTTTAAGCTTTGTAGAGTTTTTGAAAAATTTTGGTTTTTAAATGGTTTTAGAGTTTATGTTGGGTTTTTTGGGTCTATTTTGTTAGGGGTTTTATGGTTTTTATGTGTATTTATAATTTTTAGGGGGTTTTAGGGTTTTAGGGTCTTTTAGTGTTTTTAGGGTTTTTAACATTTTTAGTTTTTAGGGGTTTAAATTTTTTGTTTTGATTTTAAGGGTTTCTTAATGTTTTTCAAGGTTTTTAGGGATTTATTTTGGGTTTTATCAAATTTTTGTAGTTTTCATGAATTTTGATATTTTTTATGGTTTTCATGGTTTTTTTAGTATTTTCAGGTTTTTTGGGTTCTTAGAGGTTTTGATGGTTTTTTGGTAATTATGTTTTTAAGGTTTTTTTGGATTTATGGATTTATTTTTTTATGGATTTTTATGGATTTTTTAATATTTTTATCGGTTTTAAGGGTTATTTGGGATTTTGGGTGTTGTTAGGGTTTTTATGTTTTTTCAGTGGGGTTAAGGTTTTTTTTATTTTTTAGGGGTTTTAAGGTTTTATATATTTTCTAATGTTTTTAAGGGTTTAAATGGGTTTTAGATTTTTTTAGTGGATTTTTAGAGTTATTATGGTTTTTAGTGTTTTTAATGTTTTTAGTGGGTTTTATGGTATTTTGGGATTTTAGTGTTTTTGTTTTCTTTTAGGGTTTTTAGAAATTTTTTTAAGTATTTTAGGGGTTTTAATGAATATTAGTTTTTAAGGTTTTTTTATAGATTTTCATGGTTTTTATGTTTTTTTACATTTTTATGGATTTTTAGGGATGTTCAGATTTTTATAGTTCTTAGGGGTTTCAAGGATACTGAAGGGTTTTATGTTTTTTAGGATGTTTAGGGTATTTTTGGGTTTTTAGAGTTTTTGGGGTTTGTTGACACTCCATTATGTCACAGATTCTCAAAGTGACAAAGGGAAATGCCTTAGAAAAAAGAGGGGAAAACACATAAAGGAAATCATGATTTGTAAAGGCTTGAAAGCTGGATATCCCTAGTCAGACCAAGGAGACATCAGTGCGCAAGGTACTTGCACAACCAATTCTGGCACGTAATCTACTTCTGATCCCCATCACCATTTCTCCCAAGGTATCCTATTTGACTATAAATATAACCTTGGAGTCTTGATTTGTACGGACAAATTTCCCTGAAGCCTAATTGCTGCTCTGGTCACCCTAGTGCTTCGCCCAAGTCTTCTGAAACATTCAAGGTAGTTATTTAACACCTAGAGAGGAGGAATTTATATAGGATCATTGGTCTTAAGTCCTTTTTGTGTTTGAAATCCATAACACTTGCATGCATAAAGCGCCCAACCTCCCTAAATTAGAAACACTTACACGCCACCTTTTCCTCTCACAGGAACTTTGGCGCCCCACTTCTAGGAATACCTATGAATACTTCTGAAGGCTTGAGCCAAGTCTCACCCACGTATTAAAATCCATGTTTTATGTCACTTAAGTGAACATCATGTCTCCCAATTCTACTTCCATGCCCATAATTATGTGCCAGATACTTACTTGGGTTCCCCTCTTGGATTCACCTACTCCCTTCAGTCTACAAGCCATCGAGCCTTCTTCAAATCCATTCATGGCAAGGAATCTTATTCATTGGCTACCTTGTCTTAAAGGGATTATGTTGAAAATTCCACCAAAACCTCCTGAATTATCAAACCTTTAGGAAAGACACATTCGTGTGTCTTCTATTTGGGTTTGTATATCTATAGTCACATGGACATTTCTCCTAGGAACAGTGTTGGGAAGTTCTCGGTTTAGAGGATTAGGTATTTTCATCTCTAAGACCCAGAACCTCATGTATCTGGTAGGGAAGGTATAGTTCACTCTTGATTTTCCATTCAAGAAAAGTAAAAGTCTCCCTCCCCTACTAGGATCAATTTTAGGGCTTCCATCCTAGTGTAAGCCCATAATCATTCAAGTAGGAGGTTGCAGTCTTCCTTCTATTTACTTCATTTACCTTCACTCCTTCCTTACATTGGACCCTTTTCCATTGTAAAGTAAATAGAGTGAAGGCTTGTCACCTCGACCTCTTCCACGATTGGCTCACCCTCTTCCACCATCACCATTATAGGTTTTCCCTCTTCCACCAGTGGAGGAGGAAAAGTTTGGGTGCATTTGTTAAAATCTTTGACATCCTCTTGTTCCCCACACTGAATATGACTTACATGGGAATATAGATTTTTCATGATCACAACATTTTCACAAACCATGAATGAACAATGAGAACTATGATTTCCACCATAATTAGGATACGTAGGAAGCCTTCTCAGGGCTTGAGATCATTGGATATCCTCTTCAAGAATCCAACCCTATTTCCCTTAATATGGGAATCCTCCATAGGAATAATCCCCTAATTAAACCCCCAAATTCTCAAGACATCCTTTTCCGGAAGTAATCCCAAACTCATTTCAAGAGACACCCCATCTTAAAGGGTTGGGGGTTTGTTTAATTCAACCTTCGAATTCAATAAACAAAGTTCGAAGGTTTGGAGATCAAGAATATGAACCACCCTATCCTGTAGGGCTGGGGTATTTTCCACATCTACAATCCCCTCCTCAATGGAAGTCAGTTTTCTCCTGATTAGGGAAGAAGACAAAAAGAAAATGCACAACTGATTTATCCAAGGATTCTCTTTAGGTTACTATCTTTCAAATATTTATTGGGAATTCAGAATATAAAAGAAAATAGTCTCATGGAAGATAAAAAAATAGGAGATCATACAATTATATTGATAGAATTCAATCAATGTATTATGTGTCAGTGAATGTCATTAACACCACTGAAGAAGATCCTCCAGAAAATTATTCTAGTTTAGGGAAATCAAAATTTGATGTTCTTATCCATAATATGGTACACATTAAAGAAAATGAAGGAGGTGTTCATACCTGAAATCAGAGGATTACCTAGAATTTAGGTATTCCCCCAAGTAACCAACTCCCACCCCTTCAAAAGGAATCTAATTAGGGTAAAGGTAAAAGTCATACCACGTCTCACTTTTCCACTAGAGAAGGTCAATCTCTTTCACTTAAAGAAATGTTTTAACAACAAGAAGAGTAGATGAAAGAGTTGAAAATACTCAAAATAGAGTTATTTTGAAGCATTATTTCTGCTAGACAAACTCCCCAAGAAGATCCTCAACTTTCATATCCTATAAGAGCTCCTCAAAAAATAGGATTTGTTGTAACTACAGATGTGGATAATGAACTACCTCCATTGGGTTAGGATCAAACAAATCCTTATAGGCCTATCCTTGTTGTTTATCCAAGAAAAATACCAACAGCATCACCACTAGTGGGTTTTCTGGTCATTACACCAGTTAAAACTCTATATGTTGTACATGTATAGGTCCCAGCTCATCTAGATATTCCCCAAATTCTTATGAACAGAATTGAGGAATTAACAACTCTATTGGAAGCTATGGAAGAATGGTGTGTTCTAGTTTAGCTAGAAAAAAGGGCTTACCTTGAATGGGTGGATCTAATCCCTCCCCCACCAAATTTTGTGAATACTACATTCCAAATATTTAATGGTTTGGGAGATCCATAGCAACACTTAATGAATTTCGTTTCTCATTGTGATCCCATGATTGGGACCCCTCAACAACAAGAAATGGTAATGCTCATATTGTTTGTTCAATCATTATAGGGACCATATTTTTTCTGGTATACATGTTTTCAATCTCGATAAATTACTAGATGGGAAGATCTTCATCAGAAATTCCTTCTTCAATTCAGCTCAACACTGCTGAAGACAACAATTTTTTATCATACAAATTGAAAACAAATAGAAAATGATAGAGTTTCATATTTCATTGCTCAATGGAAAGGATTAACATATTCCATAAATCCGTCACTCCCTCAGGAAGATTTTCTGCTAATTTGTGTGTCAAATCTCTGTGACAAGTTACGCACACCATTGATCCCTATGAAACACACAAGATGGTTTCAAGACCTTACTTAAATTTACCAATAGGTGGAGGATTTCATTATGGAAACTAATGTTAAATATTGTGTAATTCCATCATCTCTACGAAGGAGAACAGGTAAATTAGAGGATGCTGCAGTCACACTCAAGAAAGCACCCATACCTACTTCTACTTCCAAACCTTCATCATATCGAAGGGATTCGCCTCCCGAGCATTAGAAGCAATGACTGACTCATCAAGATGATAAAAGAGATCAAAGGTGGAAACAATTTGAGGATTTATATAGAAAAGTTTATTCTTTTCAGAATGAACAGGTTCCCGGTTACATCATCTAAGCTTTGGAAAACAATTTGGATCAGTTTCCAAGGCCAATGAAACCAAAAAAGGAGATGAAGATCTACTAAATTATTTTACCTTTTATAAAATTTTGGGGTATCCCATTTAGAAGTTTTTTTAAGGACATGCTACAAGAAATGGTGGACTCTGTATAAGTGAAACTGAAAAGTTTGTCAGCCCAAGTATCATGTGTTACTGCTACTGATCCAGAGGAAGAAGAAGAATTGAAAGAAGTCAAAGGTAAAAATGATCAAGAATATGATGATTGGAGGATCAAGAAAATGATCAACTGAACTCATTCCATTATAAAAATATATTTGAAACAACCAATTGTGTCTTCTTCCATTTCTTCCATTGTAAAACCACCTTCATCAAAAGGTTAGTCATCCAAAGATCAATCCTCAAAAAAGCGACGTGATTAGAAGGATAAAGAGCGGTCAGAAGAAGACGAGCTTGTGTCAAGTACAAACATATCCTTGAATATAGAATATTTTATTCCATATGTTTCAAAATCACATTCACTAACCCACCAAATGGTACAACTAGAACTGGCCTATCTAGTAGAATCTTCATCAGATGAAGAATTGATATTTGGTTACGTCAACATTATCCACTTAATGGATCCATATGCTAATGGTGATCCTAGTTATGAAGAGCCTGAGTTCTCTGTACCTAACTGGGGAACTATAGGAAGAATCCAAGGTCGAGGATACATGTTAAGATATTGGTATTCTAGAAACCACCCTTTTAACCCAACCCTAACTCGAACCATATATGCGGTAGAAACTCATGGGAGATCCCTTCAGCGAGCTCAACACGAACAAGGAGATTATTCCACGCATGCCAGGTTTGGTCCTAAGATGATTAATTTGGATGAGCAATTAGAGGTTACACCATCATTATATCAGAATGTAGATATACCTAGTTAGTATAATCTACCAAAACCTGGAGTATTTCTAGCTTCAGTTCTGACATAGGGTACATCTACATTAGGAATGTCAAATTCCAAGGCACATGAAAAACTTCATCTCCATGCTGGGAAACACAGACCTCTAGAAAAAAAGTACGATGTTTTGAAATAGATATCCCAATTACTGGTCATGTTTTCAATTTATTATGCCCTGAATCTATCAGAAGATCTTCAAGAAGCACTTATTGAGGCTTTGTTAAGTCCTCGAGAGTTTGGAACTGATGTTTCTGCTGCTGAGGTTTACCATATAGAGAATGATCCTGCAGAATGACATGCAGTTATATATTTTATAGATAAATATGAATATGATGCTTTAAATGGACATATTAGGCCCTTGTATCTATCTGGTAGGTTCAATGACATAGACATCCGACAAGCCTTCATTGATAATGGCTCAGGTGTCAACCTCATTCTTATTCGTACACATTGTCGATTGGGCCTCACTGAATCTGACTTATCTCCATCCACTTTAATCCTGCAAGGTTAGGAAAAGAATGATCAAGAACCTTTAGGTGATAATACACTCAAAACTCAATTTGGGGATTTTGTTTTTAATTTAGATTTTATGGTTGTCTGTTAGGACACAACCTTTAACATTCTGCTCAGAATTCCTTATCTACATCAACATGCGGCCATTCATTCGGCATACCACCAATGTCTCAAGTACTGTTTCAATCATCAAATCGGGACATTTTATGGTGAAAAGGCTCTATTGAAAATGTGTGAATCTCAATATATTTAGGTATAATTTTATCACACTAAGGGAACAAGGTCCATGACAAAGTAGGTAACAAGAATCAATGATCCAAATGGCCTGGAAAAGATCCTAGAAAACCCATTCAAACATTTCAGTATAGATTATGTGTTGCCTATCAATCCAATTAAAAGGAAAAACACAAATTTGATCACTCATCCAGTGACTTCCTTGATGTAAATTACGGAAATTGATCCAAACAACATGGGAGATATTTTTGATTTACCAAATAATGATGAAAGCCTAAATGGAAATGTCTTGATTTCATCCACCGATCTTCATCAAGTCTATAATTCACCAATAATACTACAATAAGTTGTAGTAATAGTAGTGGAAGACAAGGATGTTGATTCCCATCCCATCATATCCTCTTAAATGCTCCAAGAAGACCCTTCATCCTCATTAGGGTCATAAATGGTGGCCTCTTCTTCAGGATGTTCAAATACTGACTCCTCCTTTATCTTTGAAAGTTTTGCTTCAACACCTACTATGAAAGTAGAAAAATAAGAAGTGTCACATAAATAAGAATAAGAAGAAGATCTCAGGAATGCTACTCGAGTATTTGTGGAAGGTGTCTCTACCACTGTGGATGAGATTAGGGAAATAAATCTAGGTACATAAGAATATCCACGCCCCACTTTAATTAGTGATCCTATGACCCCTGAAGAGCAAGAGATGTATACTTAATATCTAAATAATCATTGAGATATATTTTCTTGGGACTATATATAAATGATAGGCCTTAAACCCAATGTATCCACTCATTATTTGGGTTTACCAGAAGGGCATCAAGGATTTAAGAAGGCACTATAGGAAAACAGTCGTTTAGCGGCGGTTTTTTCACGGCGGTTTAAAAACCGCCACGAAATGCCTTAATTTTTTTTAATTTTTTTTTAATATTTATTTATTTATTTTAGGATTAGCGGTGGGTTTTTAAAAAACCTCCGCGAAATAGCGGTGGTTTGGGTAAAACAACCGCGAAATGAAAAGAAAAAAATAAAAAAACATGAGAAACCCTAAAATCACTAAAACGACCATAACTTTTGATCCGGGCGTCCGTTGGAGCGCCACGACCATTCAAATCGAAGCTCATGAAGATATATAGAGGCACATATAATCAAAACCATGAGACAGTCTAAGGTGCAGAAGATATGAGAGTTATAAGAAAGTTGAAAAAAGTTATCCAACTTCAAACGACCATAAATTTTGCTCCGGGTGTCCGTTTGGGATCTACCATATATTAAATCGAATCCAGCGAAGAGAGCTACACACCAGTTCAACAGAAGAAAGCTTATGTCATGTTTTTCGACCCTAAAAATCCCTCAAAAGGACTCCAAAACCCCGTTTCTGTCACTGGTGCCCCGTCGGACATGTCTTCAAACATACCTAACTTTCGATCCATGTCTCAGTTCTAACTCCTCCACCTTCCAGATCATAGCTCGTTCCATGGGCTTTAGTTTGACTGGTCATGGCTCCCACATTCACTCCTGGATCATATGTTATGGCCTTTTTAGTGGGTATCGGGTTTGTTATGTTTTTCGATGCCTCGTTTCTATCACTCATTCCCCGTCAACTTTTTTTAAATGGTTGTAACTTCCAATCCGCCTATCCATTCAGACACTTTCACCTATCAGGTCGAAGATAATTTTAGGATCTTTGATTTGACAGGTCGTGGATCTAAAACAGACTCTCAGATCATACGTTATCACTGTTAATGTGAGTCCAATGTTTTTGTCACTTTATGACCACTTTGACGGGTTTTAACGGTTGGTCCATTTATTACTGTTTATTTGGGTTTCCATGACTTGTTATCATTATCAATGGTTTTTTGTGGCTTATTATGATGATTATGTTGAATTCTTATGGGGGTTTCTAGAGTTGTCATGAGTTTTCATGCATTCTCATTCTTGCTAATGCCCCATTCTTCATGCTTCTCTATTCGTTTTCATGCGTTTTCATGATTTTTCATCCCTTATCACGTCTTTTAATACTTTTTCATGTGTTTCATTTATTATTTATTATTTATTATTTATAATATACTTTAATTTATTTATTATCTATTATTTGTTACTGGTTATTTATTATTTATGATTTATTATTTATATTTATTTATTATTTATTCTTTATATTTATTTATTAATTATTAATTATTAATTATTAATTATTAATTATTATTTATTATTACTAATAATAAAATATTGTTATTGTTAATAATAAACGTTACTGGTTATTTATTATTTATTATTTATTATTTATTATTTATATTTATTTATATTTATTATTTATTATTTATTATTCATTATTTTTTATTTTTTATTTTTTATTTTTTATTATATATTATTTATTATTTATTTTTTATTATTTATTTTTTATTTTTTATTATTTATTTTTTATTATTAATTTTTTATTTTTTATTTTTTATTTTTTTATTTATTTTTATTTATTTTTATTTTTTATTTTTTATCTTTTTTAATATTTATTTATTATTTATTTATTATTTATTATTTTTTATTATTTATTATTTTTTATTTTTTATTTATTTATTATTTATTATTCATTATTCATTATTCATTATTCATTATTTATTATTTATATTTATTTATTATTTATTATTTTTTATTTATTATTTATTATTTATTATTTATTAATAATAATATTTTATTTATTATGTGTTATTTATTAATAATAATATTTTATTTATTATGTGTTATTTATTATTAAATATTTTTTATTTCGTATTTATTATTTATTATTATTTATTATTATTTATTATATATTATTTATTAATTATTAATTATTAATTATTATTTATTATTTATTATTTATTATTTATTATTTATTACTTATTAGTTATTGTTTATTGTTTATTATTTATTATTTATTATTTTTTATTTTTTATTTTTTATTTGTTTATTAATGTTTATTGTTTATTATTACTTATTATTTATTATTATTTAATATTTATTATTATTTCTTATTTCTTATTTCTTATTTCTTATTATTTAATTTTATTATTTATTATTTATCATTATTTATTATTTATTATTTATTATTATTTATTATTTATTATTTATTATTATTTATTATTTATTGTTTATTGTTTATTTATTATTATTTACTTATTATTATTTATTTATTATTATTTATTATTTATTGTCTATTGTTTATTATTTATTATTTATTATTCATTATTTATTATTTATTATTTATTATTTATTATTTATTATTTATTATTTATTATTTATTATTTATTCTTTATTCTTTATTATTTATTATTTATGATTTATTTTTTATCATTTATCATTTATTATTTATTATTTCATATTTCATATTTATTCTTTATTCTTTATTCTTTATATTTATATTTATTTATTATTTATTTTTTATTTTTTATTTTTTATTTTTTATTTTTTATTTTTTATTTATTATTTTTTATTTTTTATTATTTATTTATAATTATTAATTATGTGTTATTTATTATTATTATTATTATTATATATTATATATTATTGAGTTTATATCTATTATTTATGTATTATTTGTTTTTTCAATTAATATATATAAGTATATTAAATTTTGTTTATTAACCGCATGACGAGCTTGGTGGAGTGGTAAAGTCTATGGAAAATATGCAAGAGGTTATGGGTTCAAATCACACCAAATGCAGCATTTCTTTATATTGCATGGGCATGGGCATGTGCATGTGCATGTGCATGTTCATGGGATGTGCATGCATGGATAAATAAAGTAATACGAAATAAATAAATAAAATAAAATAAATACAAAATAAATAAAATAAATATGAAATAAAAAAATAAAAAAATTAATAAAATAAAAAATAAAAAATAAAAAATAAAAAAATAAAAAATAATATAAAAATAATATAAAAAAATAAAAAAAAATAAAAAACAAATAAAAAAATTAAATAAAAAATAAAAAACATAAAAAAATAAAAAAATAAAAAAACACCGCTAAATCATTTAGAGGCGGTTTAAACCGCCACGAAAAAACCGTCGCAGAAACGTTCTACGACGGTTTTGAAAACCACCGCGAATAGTTTCTCAACGCACGATTTCGCGGTGGTTTTTCAAAACCGCCACCAATCTATTTAGCAACGGTTTAAACCACTGCGAAACGTAAAACCCAACCGCCGCTAAATGCCTTTTTTACCTTAGTGGTTGCAAGAAGAACACGCCTGACTCATGCCTCTGAAATTGAAGTTGAATTTAATAAGCTTATCAAGGATAACTTTTTCAGGGAGGTTCAATATTCCATGTGGCTGGCCAAATTTTTCCCAGTGAAAAAGAAGAATCATAAAATCAGCATTTTCATTGATTTTAGAGATCTTAACTAACATTTCCCTAAATATGGCTTTCCAGTTCTGATCATAGAGCTTTTAATTGATGCAACAGCTATCTATAAAGCTCTTTCCTTCATGGATGGATACTATGGGTATAATCAAATCTGCATGGCCCCAGAGGATGAAGAGTTTATAACCTTTAGAGCCCCACAAGGTTTGTTTTTCTTTTCGGTAATTCCCTTAGTCCTAAATAATGCAGGTGCAACCTATCAACGTTCCATGCACCATATCATCAAACCCTTCTTTGGAAAATTTGTCGAGTGTTATGTTGATGATCTAGTAGTTAAGTTCACATGACATTCCGATCACCTAACTAATTTGGAGATCATATTCAATAAACTTAGGTAGCACAATTTGAAGTTAAACCCATTAAAATACACTTTTGGGATAACCATTGGAAAATTCCTCAGCTTCGTTGTAATCCATCATGGCATCGAAGTTGATCCTAAGAAGAAAAAACAAATCCTTGGCATGTCACCACCTTGATATTTGAAATAATTAAGAGGAATCCAAGGAAACCTATCCTATATTATGTGCTTTATTGTGAATTTGGAAGGGAAGTGTTCACCCGTAACTAGATTAATGAAGAAGGGAGTCACCTATCAATGGACTGAAGACTTCCAAGAGGCATTTTATACCATCAAGAAATATCTCTTGAGTCCACCGGCATTAATGCCACCTGTTGAAGGAAGACCACTTATTCTCTATGTGATAGCTTTAGAGCAATAAATGGGTGCCTTTTTACCAAAAGAATGATTCTGGGAATGAAAATAACCTTTACTATCTCAATTGAACTATTCTTGACCCAAAGACTTGATATTAAAGTATTGAAAAGTGTTGTCTGGCATTAATCTTTGCAGTTCATAAATTGAGGCACTACCGGCAACATCATGAGGTCTAATTGGTGTCTCGAAATAACCCACTCAAATTTATCCTTAGAAGTCCTATTCTTATAGGGAGTTTAGCACAGTGGGTTGTTATTTTTTTACAATTTGATATCTAGTTTGTGCCTTAGAGGTCAATAAAAGGACAAGATTTGGAATATTTCCTTGTTGAACATCCATCTGTAGAAGACACATCATTGAAAACTGATCTTCCTGATGAAGAGGTCATATCTATTCAAGATAATCCCCAAACATGGGAAATGTACTTTGATGATGCTTCTAGAAGTACAATAGGGTAGAGAATGGAAACCCTAAACACAAAAAAGTTGGGTTAGGAAGCGTACTTATCTCCCTAGAAAAGGCAGTGTTTCCATATTCCTTTTTATTTTCAGAAGGCGGTACCAACAATGGAGAAGAATGTCAAGATCTCATCATAGGACTGGAATTGGCACTCCAGGTACAAGTGAACCACCATAAAGTGAAAGGTGATTTAGAGTTAGTAATAAATCAAATCAATGGGGATTATTCTATGATAAAAGAATATTTAATCCCTTTGTGTGATTATGTTAGAGGGTTAGTGGCTGAATATCCCTCAGATCCAAAATTGTCTTGTGTCCCGTGATAAAAAAAATGCCCAAGTTGATGCACTAGCTAATGTAGCCACAACCTTGGAAGATCCAAATCAGGATGAGACAATTATCATTATTTCCCATCTTCATGTGGTATCACCTTTCTTTCAAACTAGAATGGAGTAAATTAATGAAATTAGCACTATTTATGATCCATATGGTCATACCACGGGATGGATGACTCACATCAAATAGTACCTAAAAATAGAGCACTTCCACCAGATAGAGCTGAAAAAGAATAGATCTAATGATGAGTGGCCAATTTTACTTTTTTATGATAGTCTAGATCACCAGGAGATCCTCTACAAATAAGGCTTTGATGGAATACTCTTCAGGTGTATTGACGGATAAGAAACTGTAGATGTCATTAAAGAAGTACATGTAGGATCTTGTGGTGATCACCAGTCTGGGAAAAGGATTTCTAATCAAATTTTAAGGCTTTGATACTTTTGGCCTTCAATGATACATGATTTCAAATATTTCACCATGAAATTTCATTCATGACATGTGCATTCCAACTTCCTTCATCAACCCTCTGAATTGTTACATATAGTTAAATACTCTTTCCCATTTTCCACATAGGAAATGCATGTAGTATGACCTTATCCTCCAGCTACGGCTAATCAATTCAAGTATATTCTTACTACTACTGACTTATTCTCAAAATGGTTAAAGGAAATACCTCTCAATGAAGTTGGATCCAAAAGAATTATTAGTTTTGTCAAAACTAACATCATCACCATATTTGGTGTCCCTCATACTGTATTAATGGACAACAACACCAATTTCTATTTTGTTGAGGTAAATAAGTTATATCAAGATCACAATATCAAATCCAACCATTCATCTCTCTATCATGCAGTAGCCAATGGACAGATAGAATCTTTCAATAAGACCCTATTAAATATACTCCATAAGATAGTGGATAAAGATAAGAAATATTGTCCTGATAAACTTTTTCATGATTTATGAGCTTATCAGACTACTACTCATACTGCCACTCAAGAAACTCCATATTCATTAGTGTACGGGGCAGAAGAAGTTTTGTCGATTAAAATTCAATTACCTTCACTCCATGTTGGAATCTTTGATTAGTTATCTATAAATGAAAAGTCTTAGAAACAATTTGATGAGATGGAATGATTAGAAAAAAAATTGAATACTTTGCATCAATTAGAAGTCTATTATAATAGAATAACGCGAGTTTTAACAAGAAAGTTCACCTCCGTTAATTTTTTCAAGGAGAATTGGTATTTGTCCTCAGGAATCCAATGATACCAGGAAAGAATCCTCTAAATCTTGAGCCAAATTGGGAAGGACCTTATTCCATACATATGGTCTACTAAAATAGAGCTTATTAACTAATCTCCATAGATGAAGATCTTATTATAACTCCAACCAATGCAATATTCTTAAAGAAATACTTTGTGTAACTACAACATATTTCCTCGCAGCATGACTCTAAACTGTACAACACATATTCCTAGTTGTAAGACATTAAACTACATAACAACCATAATCATCCATGCTACATGATGATAAAATATGTAGCATCTTTGTCCTTTTCATATGACGTTAAACTGCATGCATCATTTTTCCTCGTTACATGATATTAAATAATATGGTTAATATCTTCTCTATTTGACGTTAAGAGCTTCAATATGAAAGAATCATTGATATCATTGCTACTCCTTAGTGGAACATGAGTTCCTTTGTTCCTTATGTCTAAATCAGATCTGCAAAGGGGCCTCATTTCAAGTACTATCTGTGTCTTGGTTCTCATTTTCAATGATATACATAATGATGCCAGGATCTCCAATCTTGGGCCCAGCCGCAATCACAAAATTTTTTATTTACCTTTTCCTCCTCCTTTATATGAACTAGATCAATACAAATTGCTCTTTTAAGATACATTGTTTGACCATCATACCATTTTGTGTCTTAAGTTTAACTATTCCTCCAAGATGTGTTAAAATACCTCGTCTCCCACATCAAACTCAATTTTTGTGGAAAATGAGTGTTCAAGAATTATGTTTATCTTGATTCTCAAGCTATGAGATACGTAGAGATGCCTGGATCTCCAATCTTGGTCTCATCCACGATAAAAAAGACCCCTTTTCCCTATGTATGAATCAAACCTATGTAGGGAATGTTCAACGAACTATGTATGGATTGATTCTCATCCATATGAGATACTTAGTGACACTTGGGTTTAATTCCCTAATACAACAGCAATATTCCCTTTTTTATGTTGGAATCACTTCATGTCCTCACTACGTGACTCTAAACTACATAGCATAATTTCCTAGATACATGACATTATAATGTAAAGCACCCAAAGAACTATGTATGGCTCAATTATCGTCCCATTGAGATACATAGTGAAATCTAGGATTTAGTTCTTAGTCCCAGCCATACGATAAATTTTTATCAATATCCCACATATAATTAAAAATATATGTGGAAGCCTTCATTTTTGGTTCTCTCCGTACAGATCCCACAAAGAAAATAACAAATGTACCCATTTTACATATGAGTTGGATCTATGTAAGGGACTCCAAACTCATGGAAAATATTGCTTCAAATGTTTATCATGTACATTGAGAATTACCCCATTTCGTATTTCTCACTCATAATCTTGAATATTTTCAAATCTTCATAATATTTCTTATGGTTTTTAGTGGCAGAGTTTATAATATCTGAGAAATCATTTGCCTGATTATGCAGTACATTCCCTTAGGTGGCCATACAAAATTTTCCTATAAAATAGGCCTATTAGAGAAAAAGATGGCACTATTTAGATATGAATCATATGCTCTAGTCAGACTTGCATAAAAAATCCCCCATAATTGGTTTGTCAAATAATGGTAATTTTATTCTTAGTTAAAGTGTCTTTTATCCCCGTGAAACCTTGATAACAATATACAAGAATCTATATTTTAATGAACTCATTCATGTATATTTGTCCCATTACCTTGATCACAATCTGAAAGTCTTCAAGACCACGATTTACACATTTTCCTCTCTATGTGTTCAAAGTAGTATGAAATGTCCTTGGATCACATGACCATATATCATCTAATGTTTCCATTTTTTGTTCTAGTTTTATGACCTAAAACTACAGATAACATATGTCCTACGTTTGGGTAGGACCTTCGTAGAAATCATACTCCTATGATTCTTTGTAAATCATGATTAGAAATATTTTTTTCCGTATTCAGGTACCTTTATCTATAAACTGAACTCTATTCTGTGGGAAATCTAAATCTAGAGAAACTTTATTTAGCTTTTATCAATAGAATGTCAAATTTTTTAGTACATTTTTTACTGACTATGCCGTACATCCCCTAGTTGGCCTTGCGTAAAATTTTCCTACATAACATGCCTGTTAGTCAAAAGATTCCACTATTTGGATATGCCGCATATGCCCCAGTAATCCCTGCATAATACAACCCCCATAACGGGTTTGTCAAATAATGGTAATTTCGTTCTTAGAAAAGACTTCCTCTATTACCTTTATCCCTTTTCCATATCATTTTTCGAATCCAGAAATTCCCAAATCACAGTTTACAATTAGTGTATTCCATAACTAAACATGGTATTAAGTTTCCAAAAAAATTATCAAGAAATTGGGAGAGTCTCAAACCTTTAGTCAAAGCTAAATACCTTAAAATTAAAGCCACCCAATTTCCTCACCGCATGAATTAAAACTACACAATACAATATCCTCACTGCATGAATAAAAACTACACAGTACAATGTCCTCACAACTTGAATTAAAACTACATAGACTAATATCATAAATTCCCCTTTCTGAAAAATTTTAACCCTTCCTCATACACCAAATTTGTGTAGAAGTGGTTTTCCTATTCATGACATATGTCTCCATAGATAACCCTTTATTCATAAAATACCTTTCCTTGTCCAAACAACCCACTGTGGTCTTGAGTCACCCAAATCTTATTTTCCCTTGTCTATCAACAGTAAAATGTTAAATTCCTAAGAGATATTTTTCTTGACTATTCAGTACATGCCCCCAGAAGCCTTTCATAAAAGTTTCTTACATAATAGGGCTGATAGTCAAAAGATTCCACTTGTTGGATATGCAGAATATTCCTTAGTCGGGCCTATATAATAAAAAACCGATAATGGGTTTTTCAAATAATGGTAACCTCATTATTAGAAAATACCTCCATTATGTTTATACAAGTTTTATATTTGGTGACCACAAAAATCATGACTCAAGATTCCTCATGGAATTATTTAAAGAATATTAGAAAAATTATTTTCCACGGAGCCATCTTTAGGATCTAATTTTAAAATTTATGTTCAAAGATATTCAACCTTAATCACTATCCCTTTTTAGTCCAAAATTCATGACTCTAAATGTCCAAAAACAAGAGACGTGGTACTCACCAAATTAGAAACCCACAAATGGAACTCTAGACAAAAGTCGAGTCCTAACTCACTAAAATGTTCATTTTTGTATGGTTTAGGTAATATTGATAAATAAAACGTCAAAAGATACAAAGTTTTTGGGTTTGTTTGTATAACCCTAGTAAAAATCAATATACACTTACTAGTCCCATTGGATTAGGTAAGAAAATCTAGAAAGAATGAAAACACAGATGATTAAAGACAAAATGATTTTCATTTGTGAGTGAAAAATTCACAGCGGAGAATACACAAACTAGAGTCTCTCTTTTGTCAAAAATCAGAAGAGGTTTTATACATAACTACTCATTTGTTTAATAACCTATTGTGCCCCATCAGAATCCTTTTGAAGTTAGTACAGCTAACCAGATTTGATCTCCTTAGCATGGATAAGTGTTTCCTTATCATCTGCAATGGATTTTTCACCATCCTTCTAAACTTCTCCTATTGAACCATAAATCTAGTCAACCTCCCCTATGATAATATCTAACTCTTGTTGAAGACGCTGCTGCTGAACAATATTTTATTTAATCTTCTGCTTCAATTCATTCAACTTTGTAGTATAATTGGAATCATCTTGGGATAGCATTTCTTGGAACTCATCAGTGTCAATCAACAATTTAGTTTCAGTCAGATCTTGCCGAAGCTTCATCTCTTTCTCCTTATTTCGGATAATATCTTCCACAGAAATATGAATTTCACATTATTCAAAACTTCTAAATCCTAGCATGATAAATAGAGATGAAATTCTCGGAATTCTTGAAGGCAATTCCTCAAGGGGTATTTCAGATATTATCTTCCATATATTTTTCCATGCCTTGCGACATTCAAGAAGAAGGTCCTTTTGTAGTTCCGGGTCTAATTCAGAATCACTATCATAAAGAGGGACATATTATGGGATTAATTCACTTACATAAGTTCCCTATTCTGCTCCATCCTTGATATTTGTTTCTTCACCTCCTAATACTGTATGAGATGATGCGGAGGCTTCACCTCCATATCTATCCATTGAAGTGGATAAACCTATATATGAATTGAAAATTATGGTTATGTTTTGTTTCAAGAGATAACAAGAGTGAGAACAATCACATTATTAGTATCTCTTACCTAATAAAAATTTGGCATCTTGAGAAGAATCATGCACAATATTCTCAGTTTCAATATTTTTGGTTGATGTCTATAGGTGGGGAATGCCTTCATTAATTTTCTCAGGATCCTCTGAATGAATCTCAGGAATATTTTATGTCTCAAAATTCACCTGAGCCAATGTCTTTGCAATGGTGGGATTGATAGTAATGTTTTCACTTCCTTCATGCATTGTTTCGATATTAGTTTCATTAAATGGAACTACATATTTCAACCAGTCATGGTTAGAAATTTAATCATAAAAAATTAATACGAAGAAAAATTAAAACTCACATCCAGTTGGTTCTATACAAAGAACTTCAAAATATCCTAATGAATTTGGTATGTTAATATGTTCTAATACTTATTCAAAATAAAATCCATGGTTCATCATAGAATCCAATGATATCCCAGATCCCATGTTAGTCTCTCCAATGGGAGCACTCGACATGGTTGATTCACAAACTTCCTCTGACAACCTTTGACCCCAAAGAACATCCTCCAAAACAGTTGTGGGGTCATCACCAGTTGTTACAGGATGTTATGGTGCATGTGATGAACTAAATGTATCACATGATGAAAGTCAGTTGTTGTTACATTTAGTTTCTTATGCAGCACTATTGATTTACCAGAGGTCTCCTCTATTCTGATAGAAAGAATAGAAGCAGTGATGGGAACATACATTGGTTCCTTTTGCCTCAATACCTCTTCAGGAACTATCGGGTTAGCATGAATTTGTGTCTATTCAGAAGTACCCTCAAATGTTCCTCGAATATGATTGGTAATTTATTTAAGAGAAGAAACAAAAGAAGATCACGAAATTCTATGATGTTTAAACACTTTTTCATGAATAAGGCTAAAATTCATGTTGTCCAGAAGGCTTACCACTACTGAGAAAACATTTAACCATGGTCTTATTTCTTCGATGATTTTGTTTCTTTTCCTTCTTGGGAGGATTTTAATTTTCATCTCCAAAAACAAGTATTGGATACTGAAAACCCCTTTCTATCTCATCTTCCATTACCATTTGACCCAGATATATCTCTCCCGATTCATGGGGTGATCCTGTATCTCTAAGAGTAGTACCACTGAGGCTATATTGTGGCGATGAAACTTCAATTAGTATTCCTTTAGCCAACCCAAAGTTAAAATGATATTTCCAATATGTAACAATTATTTGACTAAATTCAAATTGCAATGAAAAAGATAATGTGATAAAAAAAGTAAACATAGATCTTCAGGATCCAAAAACCCCCTCCATAATTCATATAATGAAAGGAGAATCCCTTCATTGGTACCAAATTCTATCATTTCCTTCACCTGCTTCATGGTGGGAATTTATTTTTCGGTTATGTATATGAGAATTTCCAATTCTTGGATATATGTTCTCACTTAATCAAGATTTTTCATAAATAGAATATTAAAAGAGGCCCATAGATCCCCCATTCCTAGAATTTAAAACCCATCACATAAATAGATCCATGTTGTTTCATCATTACAATGCAAAATTTTCCATGTTTGAACTACCTCTGGTTGTATATATTCAAAGTACATGCCCGAGGGTTGTGAAGAGAATCCTATAGTTTTGGATTTAAGTTTCTTCCCAATTCCTGTAGACATAGATGGGGGATGACAAAATGGGACTTGTTGCTTTTTAGAATGATGAAGACTAGACCGACTCGGTATAGATTTAGTAGGGATTGATGAGGTGGCTCTATTAACTCTAATAGGTGGATTATATATTGCACGAGGTCGCTTCAATGAATTTGGATCCTTATCACCTCCACCCTCTAACTCCAATGAGTTAGCCCCTAACGATGAAGAATTGACTTAAAAATGAAATGGTTCCTTTCTACCACCTCTATTTATCCCCAATAGAGAGACAACATGGTTTGATACCCCTTCAGGGTAAGAGATGACCTAGTTTTCATCATACCAGATAGTCAATATTCTTATTGCATCAACTACAGGTAAATTAAATATTGCCCCAGTTTTCTAAATAGATTCCAGCAACCATAGTTGTTAGGAAACAATAAGATGTTTCTCTAATATGACATGCATGGGAGGGGATAAAATAATTTTTTGCAGAAATTTTAATTGACATGTGAATCTATAAGGATCATGGGCCTCACATATGATTTATCTGTCAATCATGGTGGCCAATACTCTATCCTTGATGAATATCGGACCTTTTTCCTGTTCTCAATCCCTAATTATCTACCCCCATTTCCCCAGATTGGTATTTTCCCTAAGGTTCCCAACATTTATGAAGGACACCCACAACTCTCGATCTTGATCCACAAGTTTAATAAAGTCTATTTTCTCCATAGCTTGACATTGGTTGCCCGCTTCATGAGCCAGAGACCTTCGGTGGACTCATTTGATAGGTTTGTGTTTGAATCTTGGGGTATTCAAGATCATATGAAAGTAGGATTAATTTATGGATGAAACATTATGATTCGGTTTTCAATTAAGGAGGATATAACTCTGGATCGGTCCTCATCTCCTCATAGCTTTAATGGATACTGGTTCTTCCTCTTTAGATAGAGCTTCGATCTTCATATGAATTGTAATTCATCCATTATTTCCACTTGGGTTTGTTTCCCAGACCTCCCTCTACATTTTCAAAATACGTATATCATTTCTATGCTTTTCAATATGGTGGAAAGGTCTCTTTGCTCAGATATTAGGACCTGTGTGGTTTGTAATCCTGTGTCTCTAAGAGTTTTTGTTGAAGTTGATGTATCTAAGGCACTATTTGAGTTTTTATGGATTATTGTTGGTGAGTAATTTCGATAAAAAACGGTTATATTTGAATCATGGGTGGAGTTATATTATTCTTGTAAAAATATGGGTCACTCTAGGCTACGTTTTGTCGCAGTATATCTAGTGATGATTTTAAAATGGTTTGTGAGGTGTACGGTGAAGGAGATAAATCAGATGTTGATGATCATGGGGTTATTGTGGCGGGTTTTCATCCGAGGGATGGAACTCTGAGTTTTGAGGTGGCACCAGCAATTGGTCTAGGTCCCAGGCCACTGAGCCTGAAGATTGTGTGGGCTAGTCTCCTGGTCATATTGGGGAACCATTGGTCTGCAACAACTGACCTCTTTTTAGGGAAAGTAGTTGTTTGGTGTCAATCAGAGCCCACAGTGAGTGATATTTTCATGTGATTGAGGATTGACTTGAAGATTTCAGATGCTATGAATTCTTTAAGAAGGGAGGTAGTATGAGGCTATATGGGTGGGGGTGGACGTTGCTGCTAGTGGGATGCCTATTTCTTAGGTTTTCATTTTGAAGAAGAGGTAGGAATTCATTCCAATCTTTAACTGCTTTGAGGGGTTGGAGATTTAGGAGGAGGTGAAATGGTCTCTGATTGTTGATTCTGGGAGTTCAAGGTTTTCTATACAGGAATAGAGTTAGGTGTAGGAAACCACTGTTGGGTGTGGTGGGGGGAGTGTGGCCCATAATTCCAATGAATCCGAGCTAATTTTGGACACCATTGGGCGCTCAGATGGTGCTGGTGAGAAGGAGAAAAGGGTGATGCAGGTGATTGTGCACAATTTTGATGGGATTGTTGAGAATGAGCCTTATTTATAGGGGAATGTATGAAAGCTTACTATGGAGGAGGGTAAATTTAATCTTACTCTACCAGAAGTTGAGGTAGACAATACAGTGGGTGATGTGGTTTTTCCTGCTTTGAAAGAGGATAAGGTTCTGTAGTTGGTGCTGGCTGGTGTGGTGACCTCTCCTTGCCTGGCTCTCGATGAACCTAGCCTGGTGGTTCCTAGCATGCCATAGTGTGGGGTCCCTGCTGACTATTCCCTAAAACAGGAAGCCTTATTCATCCCTAATGAAGATCTTTTCTATGATTATGGTAGAATGATGAATCAAAATATGGCTATGATCATTAAACAGAGGGCTTTTCTAGAGGAGGACATTCCATTTGGGAAGGAAAAAATCTACAGGGGTCTCTTTAGATCCCCAAAAGAGGAAGCCGAATAAGAACTATTATACTTTTCCAAATACTGTGTCCATGAGATCCACTTTCAAAGATAAAGGAGATGCCTCTAGCAGGGGAAGTCAGTCTGTCAAGGCACAGCTGAATGGGGAGCAGGAATGTATCAGAGATTATTACACTACCTTCCCCAAGCAATAGGAATCATCTAAATGGGAGTCATTGGAGTCAGATTCTTCCTCTGGTTATGGTGCTGATGAGGATCCTAATGGCGATGGAGATGTTGATTTGTAGTTCTTATTTCTTTTTCTTCTATTTTTTGGGTCTTTTGGGGTTTTTTCTGTCTTGGGGGGTTTATGGTTTTTTCCGTGTGGGTCGTTTGACCCCGACCCATCCTTGTATTCTTTTTTTTTTCTTTTTTTTTAACAAATTAGGGGGGTAGGAATATATTGGACCTGCACCTTCCTTTCCATTAGATCAAAGCTGGTCGTTCCATCATCAATAAATCACCCCGTAGGTGGATTTCCATAAAGGAAATGATGAAATTCCTTATACATACTCAACCTGGCCTTGATATCATAAGCATTCAGAGAAAAAGGTGAAATACCAGAGAAAGCCTAAACAGATGGCCAGAAAGAACTTCCAGTGACTTGTAGCCCACTTTTCACAACAGAAGTTCTAAAATGAGTGGCGATCCACCCCCATAACACCTATAACGATACCACTATTCTGAAAGGATAATTCCATCGATAAATATGCAGTAATATCATATGAATATTTTCCAAGATAGGGGTGGCCAACCCTACCATCCTCTTCTCGGTTATCTTGGCCACAATAACAAAATTTACTGGCCTTACTCCTCCCTTGGAATCTCAAACTGATAATAGATACATGCCGAGCCACATGTCTAGGAAAACTACAAGATGTGTCTTTTCATGAATTTTGGAATTGAATTTATACCCCCACTTTTCAAACTCTCCTTTCTATAATGTTTCCCAAAATGATTTGGTTGTACCTGTCTTCTCTTCCTTTAGATATCTAGTTGGATGAGTTAAAGTGGGAGATTTTTTCTTCTTCTTTACTAGGAATATTTCCATCCACTCCTATAGATGAATATCCCTTCTTTTATAGGACTTTTTTGTGGTTGTATTCTTGAGTTTATAAAATATTTTCATCAACTCGCGAACCAAATCTAGTGTCATTTGTGAGTCATTCCAAGTCACCTTTGGAGGAATAAACTAATAATACATATCTCAAAGATTGGATCTCCAGAGATATTGTAGATATACCACAAACTGATGCCTACTTATCCATCGATCAAATTGAATGAGTTAGTTTCTTCTCTCTAATGACTTAGAAGCTCTGGAAAAAAATATACATTCCTATATACATAGGTTTTCCTATAACCTAGAGCCTTATAAATTCCAACACCTTTTAAGTCATCTGTAAACTCTGCACACATCTTGTGAACCCAATACGCCCACATCCATGTAGTTTTTACACCCCCTCCTGGACAAGAATCCCAACTTTTCTTCTATCATTTTGATTGATCCATCTGAGAATCTCTAAAGATAGACAAATAGCAGTGTGGATGTAACTCAGGTGTATGTTCTTTCAAATATGGAGCAAATGGGCTGTGATGCATGAAATGGGAATTATCTACTATCCCAACATTAATATATGATCCCGCAACAGAAACATTGGTAGACAAGAAATTCCTATGGACTTGAAACCAATAAAGTGGAATATAGTTCTTTGGGTCTGGAATATTGACGTCCTGCAGATGTCCATAGAAATAAAGTGGTAAATAAGTGCTCTGGGGAAAATTGAAGTGATATTTCTTTAGATATTTTTTCAAATATGAGAGTGTGGTGTCACAGACGTCAAATTAGTCATGACTAAAAACCTTCATCATATCATCAATTCTAATACTGGGAAATTCATCAACAGTTCTGATTATTTTGGGAGCCATTGAACCTACAAAATAGATCGAAAATCATCTTTAAAGTAAGTTCATTTTTGATTTTTTGATAAAAGAATTTAGAAAAATCGATAAAGGCATTAATGCATGAAATTATGAAATTGGTGCAAAATTATAAAACCGGCACACAATTTGGGTGCCCTAGTTCTGGAACACAAATGAAAAACATACAGAAGAAGAATGACTAAACAGGAGAATCCGAGCGAAAAAGGGCTTGTTCACCGAGAGCTATATTTCTAGAAGTCGTGATAATTTTCGCAGTAGTTAAGAAAATATATATAAGTGATGCGAGTTACATTTCATGTCAGAAGCTTGTATGCTACTACTTGTATACCCCATTTTACCTTGCGTGCTCCCACTTGTGTTCCATAGTAACCTCTTTTTTCTTGTTCATTAATTTACCTCAGTATAGGATCCGATTTTAATTCCGAATCCAATTCTGAGGGGGAGATTTTGTTGAAAAGCCATTATGTCACAGAGTCTTAAAGTGATAAATGGAAATTCCTTAGAAACAATATGGGAAAACACATGAAGAAAATCAATATTTGAAAAGGCTTGAAAATTGGATCACCCTATTAAGACCAAGGAGCTGTTGGGGCGCAAGCTACTTGCACCCCCCATCACCATTTCACCAAAGTTCTCCAATTTTTTTATAAATAGACCCTTGGGGTCTTCATTTTTATGGATGAATTTCCATGAACCCTAATTGCTACTCTGGTCTGCCTAGTTCTTAGCCCAAGTCTTCTAAAACTTTCAAGGTAGTTCTTTAACACCATTAAAGGAGGAATTGAAGGAGGATCATTGGACTTAAGTCCTTTTAGTGTTTGGAATCCATAAAACTTTCATGCCTAAATCACCCAACCTCCCTAAACCAGAAACACTTGCGTGCCAACTTTTCCTCTCACAATAACTTGGGCTCCCCACTTCTAGGAATAACTGTGAATACTCTTGAAGGCTTGAGCCAAGTCATGCCCAAGTATTAACATCTAGGTTTTTCATCACCTAAGTGAACATCAGGTCTCCCAAGTCTTCTTGCATGCCCATACATGTGCGCCAGATACATACTTGGGCACCCCTATTTGATTCACCTACTTTCTTCAGTATACAATCCATCAAGACATATTCAAATCCATTCATGGAAAGACTTTTTATTCATTGGATACCTTGTCTAGAAGGTATTATGTAGAAAATTCCACCAAAACCTCCTGACTTATCAAACCATTAGGAATGGCACATTAGTGTGTCTCCTATTTGGGACTGTATATCCACAGTCAGAGGTTTCCCAAATTTGGTTCAAAATGGAGTTAGTATTCATGGAGTATTTGTGGATTTTTATATCCTCAGTCACATGGACCTTTCTCTCAGGAATATATTTGGGAAGTTTTTGATTTGGAGGATTAGGGTTTGGGTTCTGTCATCCCCTTTACATCTCTAAGACCCGGAACCTCAGGTCTCTGGTAGGGAAGGTATGGTTCACACTTGCTTTTACATTCAAGCAATGTAAAAGTATCCCTCCCCTACCAGGATCAATTTTATGGATGCCATCTTGGTGTAAACCCTTTACCATTCAAGTAACATGTTGCAGTATTGATCCTCTATACTTCCTTCACCTCACTCCTTCCTTACATTAGACACTTGTCCAATGTAAAGTGAATAGAGGGAAGGCTCATCACATCTCCATCTTCCACAGTCGACTCACCCTCTTCCATCTTCGCTGTCGTAGGTGTTCCCTCTTCCACCAGCGGAGTAGGAAAAGTGTGGGTGCATTTGTTGAATCTTTGACATCCTCTTGTTTCTCACACTGAGCATGACTCACCTAGTCTTAGAGATTTTTCATGATCACAAAATTTTTACAAACCATGAATGAACTACGAGAACTCTGATTCCCACCACAATTAGGATATGTAGGAAGCCTTCTTACGGCCCAAGCTCATAGGATATCCTCTTTATGAATCCAACCATAATTCCCTTAATCTAGGAATCCTCCTTAGAAATAATCTCCAAATTAAACCCCAAAATTATCAAGGAATCCTTTTCAAAAAGTAAGCCCAAAATCATTTCTCTTAAAGGACTACACTCTCCCATGAGACTTATCGAACTACGTGGGATTTGATTCCCATCCAAATGGGATACATAGGAAGCCTCCTTGAGGTTCAAACCCACCACTTCAAATCAACACTATTTTTCTTGGGCCATATTCCCAACAAGGTATAATCATACATGGAAACAAATATTCTTTCCAATTTTATTGGGCTACTTCGACATAAGTCCCACACCAAACCCTAACTAAGCACCTTTTGCTTAGATTTCCTTACCACATTACATTAAACTATAAGGTTAGGTCATTATCACATGACCTTAAAAGGTATGATGTGTCCCATTAAGCAACACCAAACTTCAAGGGTTCTGATTCCTTTCACAAGGATACATATGTATCTCATTTATGGGTGTGATCCCAACATCAAAACAAACCTTTGTCTCCATAGATGACAATAAATTCCAAAGTGCCCCACTAAGTGTCTTAAAAACCAGTATCATCATAATGATGATTAAAATAATCTCTAAATAGTACATGAGAGGATACCATTGATAGAGAACATTGAATACAAACGAATATCTCCATTAACGAAGAACATCGAATACATAAAGATGATTCTAAATTTCAACATGCTTATAATTGATTACACATTCCAATATAAACCTATGTTATACTTGGTGAATTAATAAGGATTCATGAAAATATCTCAAATATATAATGAGAGTCCTAGAGTATACAATAATTCCCCCCCAAAGGGTGTGATGAGTCCAACCTCCCATCCTATTGACCAATGCATGTTCTTAAGTATCGTAAGTTCAAACTTAATGAATGCCTACCATTGGAAAGTAGGTCCATTTTGGATAAAGAACTGTTGGATGTTTCCAGTTCCATGAATAAATCCAATGGAACCCCCCTAGAATTAGTGATTCTTAAACTAGAACACACGTTCCAAGGAACTACGAAATAGGGTTTTAGGTTGTTTAAGTGTTTTTAGCTTTTTAAGGGTTTCATAGGGGTTTTAGGGTTTTTAATGTTTTTTAAGTTTTTTGGGAATCTTAGGGATCTTTTAGGATTTTTATTTACTATATGGTTTTTACAGATTTTGAGGTTTTTTAATGTTTTTTTGTTTTAATGTATTTTTTGTCTTTTTAGGGGTTTTTTAGGTTTATAAATGTTTTTTAGAGTTTTTAATGTTTTTAGGAGTTTAAAGGGTTTTTAGTGTTTTTTTGGGTTTTATGGGTTTTTATGGGTTTTTGGGTTTTTAGTGGTGTTTAGGGGTTTTAATGTTTTTAGGTGTTTTTATGGTCCTTTAGGGTTTTTGGGTTTTTTCCATTTTTAGGGATTTTAGGGGTTCTAATTTTTTCTAGGTTTTTAGGGTTTCTATTAGGGTTTTTAGGGTTTTTTATATTTTTTTTAATTTTAAGTAATTTTTAAGGATTTTTATGGATTTTTAGTTTTTAGGGTTTTGGAGGGTTTTCAAGGTTTTTAGAATTTTTATGGTTTTAATGTTTTTTAGGTTTTTGGGGTGTTTTATGTTTTTAAAATTCTGTTCAGTTTTTTAACGTTTTAGGTATTTTTTATTTTTTTAGGGATTTTTAGATCTTTTAAGTATTTTTATGTTTTTAAGGTGTTTAAGGAATTTGAGTTTTTTTATATATTTTTAGGGTGTTTAGGGTGTTTATGGGTTTTTTTGTGTTTTTAGGGGTTTTTTTGGATTTTTTGAGGTTTTTATAGTTTTTGAACATTTTTTTGGGTTTTCAATGGGTTGTAGAGTTTTTAATGGTTTTTAAGGGTTTATGGGTTTTTAGGGTATTAAAAGTTTTTTATTCATTTTTTTATGAGTTTTGAGGGTTATCAGGGTCTTTTAGGATTTTTTATGGTTTTTAACACTTTTTATATTTGTATGGGTTATATGTGTTTTTATGTTTTTAAGGGTTTCTTATGGGTTTTTCAAGATTTTTAGGGATTTTTATGTTTTTAGGGGTTTTTTAGGATTTCATTGGGGTTTTAGGGTTTTTATGGATTTTGAGGGTTTTAGGGGTTTTGAAGGGTTTTAGGGTTTTAGCATATTTTACATTTTTAGGGGTTTAAATTATTTTTTAGGTTTTTATGGTTTCCTTAGGAATTTTTAGGGGTTTGTAGGTTATTTAATTTATTTGTGATTTTAGGTATTTTTTATTATTTTTATGTGTTTTTAGTGTTTTAGTGATTTTTTGGGTTTTGGGGATTTTATGGTTTTAATGGTTTTTTTTTGAGTTTTTAAGGCTGTATTGATTTTTTGAGATTTGTAATGATTTTAGTGGTTTAATGGGTTTTATAGTTTTTAGTGGTTTATTATAGGTTTAAATGGTTTTATGTTTTTTGAAGTTTTTAGGGGTTTTATGGTTCATAATGGGTTTTTAGGGGTTTTAGGGTCTTCTTATGTTTTTTTGGGTTTTTAGTGTTTTTATGTTATTTTAGTAGATTTAATTTTTTTTAGGTTTTTAACATTTTATTAGATTTATTAAGGTTTTTTTAGTGACATAATTTTTAGGGGGTTTTAGGAATTTTTTATGAAAATATGGGTTTTTGGTTTTTTTTCAATTTTGAGGGTTTTTAAGGGGTTTTTTGATTTTTTAGATTTTTTTAGTGGTTTAAGTGTTTTTATGTTTTTATGTTCTTATTAGGATTCTTCAAGGAGTTTAGGGTTTTTTGTGTTTCTAGGGCTTTAGGAATTGTTTTTGATTTTTATTGTTCTTTATGATTTTAGGGGTTTTGAGTGTTTTTTGGGATTTTTTGGGGGGTTTTAGGATTTTTATTGTTTTTTGGGTTTTATAGGTTTTATGGATTTTTTATAGTTTTTAATGTATTTTATAGTTATTTAAAATTTGTATGGGTTTAATGGGTTTTGGATTTTTATTGGATTTTTAGGGTTTGTAGGGGTTTTAATGATTTTATGGTTTTTATGGATTTTAAGAATTTTAAGGGTTTTTAGGGTATTTTAGGGTTTTTCAGGGTTTTTATAATTTTTAGGGGTTTTTGGTGTTTTCAGTGTTTTTAGGGTTTTATGGTTTTCTTTTGAATTTTTAGGGTTTTAAGGATTTTTATGAATTTTGGGATTTTTAGTTTTTTTTAAAAGTTTGCGGCCGAAGCCTCATTTTTATTATTAAACCAAAGAAAAGACCTCTTTTAACTGGGTAGTGGGAGACCCATTACATAGCCCGAAGGCCTTGTGGGCATGTAGCCCATTACATTTCCCGTAAGTCCAAATTTTTGGGCCAAGGCCCATTTGTGAATAGTACAGCTACAATACCCACCTGTTATAGTACCTGCACATTTCCTGCCACTGCTACAGTGCCCTATCGCTGGTACAATGTCCTTTCACCACTACAGTACCACCATTGCTACAATATCTCCACTGCTATAGTATCGCTACAGTACTGCAATAGTACCTGCGCCCAATGGGTTTTGAACCCCCATTTTCATGTAGTATTACAATGTGCTTACAACTAATCCAAACCCCAACTACAAAAACATGTTGTTGGGTAATGAGGTATTAGGGTGGCCTCCCCACCTGCACGCCACATGTCCCCATCATGGCCCAAGGTGTCCAACCCTTGGACTTAGGCCAGTTCCCAATAGAGTAGAGGTGCTCGTGAGAGGTTTGTTAGCATATAGTGTGTGTTTCCTTATGAGGAATCAATCCCGGAACCTCGGGGTCAGGACTCCACCACCTTTTACCAACTCACTTGTGCCTCACTGGCTTGAGATTTTTAGTGTTTTTAGGGCTTTTATTGTTTTTGGGGGGGGGGCTTATGGATTATCAAGCGTTTTAGGTTTTTAACAGTTTTTTGGGGGTTTTTTAGTGATTTAATAATTTTTTATATTTTTAGGGGCTTTAAATGGTTTTATAGTTTTCTTAGCGTTTTTCATAGTTTTATGGTTTTTTATGTTTTAAGGGGTTTTAAGTATTTTCATAATTTTTACAGTTTTTATGGGTTTTAAGGATTTTAAGGGGTTTTTTTTGGGTTTTTTGGGTTTTTAAGGGTTTTTTGAGTTTTTAGTTGTTTATTGGTTTTTAATATATTAAAATTTTATGTGTTTAAAGGGAATTTAGAGTTTTTATTTTTAGGTATTTATTGGTTTTTATGGGTTTTTAAGGTTTTTATGGGTATTGTGGTTTTAAGGGGTTTTTTAGGGTTTTAGAGGGGTTTTAGTGATTTTAGGTTTTCTCAGGGTTTTAATTGTTTTTAGGGTATTAAGGATTCCATAGGGGTTTTTGGGTTTTTAGGATTTTCATGTTTTTATATATTTTTATATCTATTTTGTATTTTTACTTATTTTTTAGTGTTTTTAGGGATTTTGTGGATTTTAAGGTGTTTAGGGTTTTTAGTGTGTTTAGATTTTTAAGGGTTTTAATTTTTTTTTCAGTTTCTACAGTTTTGTTAGGGGTTTTTAGTGTTTTTAGGGGTTTTTAATTTTTTAGGGTTTTTAGGGGTTTTAAGGGTTTTTAATGTATTTATTTCTTAAAGTGTTTTTTGAGATTTTAGTGGGTTTTTAGGGTTTTTATGTGTTTTTAAAAACATTATAAGTTTTTATGGTCTTGAATAAATTTTAATTTTTATATTCTTTTTAGGGTTTTTAGGGTTTTTAGAATTTTTATGTTTTTAGGGGGTTTAAGTGTCTTTAGGTTTTTAAGATTTTCTGAAGGGTTTTCCTGGTATTTAGATTATTTAATGTTATACGGATATCTAGTACTTTTATAAGTTTTTAAGGTTTTTTGGGATTTTGAGGGGTTTTAGGGATTTGGAGGTATTTCAAGGTTTTTTAGATTAATTTAGTTATTTTCTTGTTTTTTAGTATATTTATGGGTTATTTAGACTTTTTAGGGATTATGAGGGTTTTAAAAGGTGTTTAGAGTTTTTATGGTTTTTTATTATTTTATTTGATTTTTGGTTTTTTAGGTTTCTTATGTGTTTTATGTGTTTTTATGTTTTTACGATTTTCTTTGGGTTTTTAGTGGTTTTATTATTTTTAATGTTTTAAGGATTTTTTGGGATGATTTTAATTTTTTTTTGTTTTTCGGTTTTTAAGGATTATAAGGGGTTTTAGGGTTTTTATGGGTTTTTAGTTTTTTTGGGGTTTTTTGAGTTTTTTAGTGTTTTTATGGTTTTTTGGATTTTCTAAAGTTTTCGGTTTTTGAAGGGTATTTAGTGTTTTTATTGGTTTTTAGTTTTTTATATGTTTTTAGGGTTTTTTTATGGGTTTTAGTGGGTTTTATAGTTTAAGGTGTGTTAAGGGTTTTTATGGTATTTTTAATGTTTCTAGTGTTTTAAGTGATTTTAAATTTTTTAATTTTTTTAAGTGTTTTTAGGTTTTTATGGGTTTTAGGATTTTTTTGTTATTGTGAAGGTTTTTATTGTTTTCTTGGGTTTTCATGGGTTTTTAGGGGTTTCAGGAGTTTCAGGTTTTTTAGTGGTCTTAAGTGTTTTTAGGGTTTTAAGGTTTTCATAGGGTTTTTTAGGGGTTTTTAAAATTTTAAGGATTTTTTGGGCTTTTATATGATTTTTATTGTTTTAAGTCTGTAAGGGATTTTGTGGGGTTTTAGGGTTTCTGTGGTTTTTGGGGGTTTTGTGGGTTTTAGAGTTTTTAGGGGCTTTAAGGTCTTTTGGTGTTTTTATCATTTTGGGGTTTAAAGGGTTTTGAGATTATTTAGTGGGTTTGAGGGGTGTTATGGGTTTTAAGGGTTTTAAGGTTATTAGGGATTTGGGGTGTTTTATAATTTTTTATGTTTTTAAGGTTTTCAAGAATTTTTTTGGTTTTAAAGTTTTATTTGGGGTCTTTATGGTTTTTAGGGTTTTTTACGTTTTTTGTTATTTTTTTGATTTTCAAGGTTTTTTGTGTTTTTAGGGGTTTTTTTGATTTTTTGGGTTTCTGGCTACTTTTAGGTTTTTAGGGGTTTAAAGTATATTTATGGTTTTAAGGTTTTATTTGGGATTTTCTAGGTTTTAGGTGTTTTAATGATTTTAGGGGTTTAGGGCTTTTTTGGGGTTCTTATGGTTTTTAGGGGTATAGGGATTTTTAGTTTTTTTTGCTTTTAGGGTTTTTTTGGGTTTTATGTTTATTTTTTGATTTTTTTAGGGTTTTTAATTTTTTATATTTTTTATTGTTTTTATGGGTTTAAAAAGGGTTTTTAGAGTTTTTTGTGGTTTTAATGTATTTTTAGTTTTTATGAGATTTTATGATTTTCTTGGGTATTAGAGATTTTAGGGGATTTTAGGGTCTTTTAAGGTTTTTAGGTCTTACAGTGCATTTAGGTCTTTAGGGGTTTGAATAGTTTTTAGGTTTTTAATGTTTTTTTTGGATTTTTAGTGGTTTTTGGGTTTTTTATGTTTTTAAGTTGTTTTAGGGCTTCTTTTATGATTTTTAATTTTTCAGGGATTTTATAGATTTTGAGGGTTTTAATATTATTGGGGTTTTAGGGGTTTTAGGGTATTTAACGTTTTTTCAGTGTTTTAGTGTTTTTATTTTTTTGAGGTTTTATTAGTGTTTTTATGGTTTGTAAGGGTTTTTTTGTTTATAGAGATTTTTAGAGATTTTATGAGGTTTATGGTTTTTAGTGGTTTTTTGGGTCATTTCAGATTTTTATTGTTTTATCATTTTTAGGTTTTTTAGGGTTTAGGGTTTTAAGGTTCTCCTAGTTTTTTTCTAGGGTTTTTTGTTTTTTTTACATTTTTAGAGAATTTTTAGGTATTTTTAGGATTTTTTATTGTTTTTAGTGTTTTTAGGGATTTATAGTGTTTTTATAGATTTTAGGGTTTTTATAATTTTTAGGGGTTTTATGTGTTTTTTGTTTTTAATACTTTCTTAGGGTTTTTTATGTTTTTTTGGGTTTTTTATGTTTTTATGGATTTTTAAGGATTTTTAATAAATTTTCTATTTTTTACAATTTTTAGGGGCTTTTGGATTTTTTTGGAATTTTATGGTATTAGGTTTTTATGATTTTTTTGGGGGTTTCAGGTTTTTTTGAGTTATGTAGGGGTTTTAAGGTTATTTAGAGTTTTTAAAATTATTTGGTATTTAAATTATTTTTATAGTATCAGATGTTTTTAAGGTTTTTATGGATTTTTATGGACTTTTAATGTTTTTAGGGAATTTGATGTTTTTACTGGTTTTAGGTTTTTTAGGATCTTTAAGGGTTTTTAGTGTTTTAGGCTTTTAATGGTTCAAATTGTATCATGTTTTTACGTTTTTTTGGTTTTTTCATGGTTTTAGTATATTTTTACATTTTTTGAGAAATTTAGGGATTTTGAGGTTGTTATGGGTTTTTAGGGTTTTTAGGGATTTTCATAGTTTTTATGGTTTTTATTGTTTTTAGTGTTTTTATTGTTTTTAGTTTTTTTTATTGTTTTAATGCATTTTGGGGTTTTACGGATATTTAAGTTTTTAGGGTTTTCTTAGGCTTTTTTGTGTTATTAGGGTTTAATAAATTTTTATGGATTTTTAGGTATTTTTTAGGATTGTTATGGTTTTAGGGTTTTTAGGGTTTTTATTATTTTTTTGGGGTTTTAGGGTCTTTTCGAGTTTTAAGGGATTTTAAATATCTTTAGAGTTATTTAAAAAATTTAGGGGTTCAATGGGGTTTTAAATTTTCTTAGTGGTTCTTATGGGTTTTATTGATTTTTTGGGATTTTTAGGATTTTTAGTTGTTTTTGGGTTTTTAGGATCTTTAAGGGGTATTAGGGTATTTAGAAATTTTATTGTTTTCTAATGGATGTAGAGGTTTTTAATTATTTTTTTACATTTTTTTGGAAATTTTAGATCTTTTTTTGGGGTTTTATGGTTTTTTGGGGTTTTCGGGATTTTGTGGGTTTTTACGGTTTTTATGGATTTTTTGGGTTTATTGATTCTTTTTTGGTTTTAGTGTATTTTTTATGCTTTTAGGGGGTTTAAGGGTTTTTTGATTTTATTAACATATTTTTAGTAGTTAAATATATTTATACTTTTCATGGTTTTTATGGTTTTTATGTGTTTTGAAGGATTTTAAGGGTTTTAGGGATTTTACTAATTTTTTACGGTTTTTAGGGTTTGTTGAGTTTTTTAGTTTTTTAGAGGTTTTATGCGTTTTTATGTTTGTAATGTTTTCATAAGGTAATTTAGGGTTTTTTGGGGTTTTTATATTTTTAGGTTTTTAAGTGTTTTTATGTTTTTATGGTTTTCTTAGGGTTTTTAGGGTTTTAGAGGATTTTACATTTTTTGGGATTTTATGGTTTTTTTGGTTTTTTATGGTTTTTTTGGTTTTTTAGGGATTTTGAGATTTTTTTTGGTTTTATGGGTTTTAGTGGTTTTCTGGTTTTTTTGGGGATTTTTGGGCAAAGAAGGCTCGGGTCCAGGCTATTCCTGGAACCCCCCAAAATTTATTAAACAAAAAGACACAAACACTGCAGACAAGGGAGGGGAGGGGTCGAACGACCCACACCCAAAAACCCTTACAACCCACGCCAAAGAAAGAAAAACAAAGAAAGAAAAAGACACAAAAACAGACAAAACCGCAACATCATCATGTCACATCTAGCCAGTACCAGCATCCAACAGCACTACATCCAGCGTTAACCAGCATCCAGCAGCTCACAACTAACCAACAACCAGCATTCAGACTATAGCAGCAAACAACATCCAGTAGCAGCAACCAGCCAACCAGCATCCACAACAAACCGGCAACCAGCATCCTCATTTTCAGACAGCCAACACCTTTTTCGACCACCAAACATCTCCCAGCATCCCACTTCCACTCCAGCAGCATAGCAACAAGCTCATCCACAGCAGCAGCAAATACCAAACAGCCACACGTCATCCAGCATTTACCATACACCATCCACTCAAAACCAACAAAATACCCACATCCAGCACCCAGTACCTTCTCACCACGAAGGTCCCTTTCCAACAGCATAGAACAAACAACATCAACAAAACATGAATCATCGCCACCCAACAGAACTAGTAGCCAGCATCCACAACAAAGCCAAAAAACCAGCCAAAAAGTAGCACCAATCCTTCTCCCCAACAACATCTTTGGGGGAGGCCACGAATGAAAAATCCAGTCAAAGTCTAGCCGAAGCAGCAACACAGAACTAGTCTAGCCACCAAACAAGAACATGCAAGCCAGCAAAATCAGTCGGGCACAGGACATAGTGACTATACCTTCGTCAGCAGCAAGATCAATGAGCAAAAAGCCTGCACCTATTCAGATCCGGACAGATAGCGTCGAACCAAGCGCAACGCCAATGCTCGCGTGAAGTAGATGCAAAGCTCGACGAACCCGTTTGTCACCAGGACGTGGCCATACCTCCACCCGACACCAGAAATTCTCGTCGCACCAAAAAACCAGCAAGTCGAACCCTCCTATTCGGCAAAGCAACCATCTCATCGGTGTTGACTTCACCATCGACGACTTCAGAATCATCCAACACATAGGAAAATCATCTCTGCTACCACTAGAGAGAGTAGAATCCAAATCTAGCAACGCCGATCCAGATCGAAACGAAAAACCACCACAACCTGAAACAGCCCTCAAGATCTCAGTGCCTTTAGATTTTTTTAATGTTTTTACGTGTTTAAATGGATTTTATAGTTTTTATGTTTTCTGGGTTTTTATAGGGTTTTACGGTTTTAATGGGATTTATGGGATTTATGGGTTTTTAAGGTCTTATGGTCTTTTGGGGTTTTTTCACATTTTTAGGTTTCTAGAGGTTTTAAGTTTTTTAGGGTTTCTTATGGGTTTTATGGGTTTTATATATTTTTAATACTTCTTTAAGATTTTTATGGTTTTTAGGGTTTGTGTGGGCTTGTTTGTGCTTTCAAAATTTTTAGGGTTTTTAGGGTTTTAATGTTTTTAGGCTGTTTAGTATTTTTATTTTTTTTTGGATTTTAATGTATTTTTAGGATTGTATGGTTTTCATAGGGGTTTTCAAGGATTTATGATTTTTTGTGTTTTTAGGTATTTTTTTTGAATTTCTTAATATTTTTATAGTTTCTAGTGCTTTAAGGATTTTGAGGAAATTTAGAGTTTTTATGCTCTTACATTTTTATGGGTTTTCTTGGGATTTTAGGGTTTTTGATATTTTTATATTTATAATAACTTTTTAGTTTTTTTTAAGGTTTTTAAGGGTGTAAATTATTTTTAGATTTTTCACTGGTTTTATATTGACATTATAGGGATTTAGAGGTTTTTATAGTTTTTAGGGGTTTTATGTTTTTTTTTCAGATTTAGGATTTTTTTTAGTGTTTTTATGGTTTTTAGTGTTTTTCATTTTTAAGGGTTTATATTTTTTTAGTTTTTTATGGATTTTCGTGGGGGTTTTTATGTTTTTAGGTATTTTTAGGGATTTTTATGGCTTCTTAGAGTTTTTACTATTTTTAATGAATTTGAGGGTTTTAGGGTTTTTAAATGTTTTAGTGATTTAGAATTTTAGGCATTTATAGGTATTAAGTGTTTTTTGGTTTTTACTATTTTCTTATAGTTTTTATGGGTTTTAGGGTCTTTTATGTTTTTAATGAATTTTAGGTATTTTTTTGTATTTTTATGGTTTTTAGGGGTTTTTGGAATTTTTCAGCTTTTTTTATAGTTTTTTTGTTTTTTATGGGTTTTTGGAGTTTTTTTATGTTATTAGTGGTTTAAATTGATTTTAGACTTTTATTAGGTTTTTAGGGTTTTTATAGTTTTTAAGTGTTTTAGGGATTTTTTATGGTTCTTTGGAGGTGTTTGGTTTTTAGGGTTATTTTAGGGTATTGATTGTTTTTCAATTTTTAGGGGTTTTAAGTGTTTTTTAGGTTTTTATGGATTTCTTATGGATTTTCAGGGTTTTTAGGGTTTTTATTTTTTTAGGGAGTTTTAGAGGTTTTTAGGATTTTTATAGTATTTTGGTGTTTTTGAGGAATTAGTAGTTTTCATGGTCTTCAAGGTATTTATGGTTTCTTAAAGTTTTCAAAAAATATATGTTTTTTATGTTTTTTAATTTTTTTAGTTTTTTCTGGTTTTCTTATGGGATTTCAGGGTTTTTTTGGATTTTTTATGCTGTTTGATATTTTATGCATTTTTAATATATTTATGGATATTTAGGGTTTCTAGGTATTTTTTTGTTTTTTAGTGTTTTTTTTGGAATTTTTACGGTTTAGGGGTTTTTTAACTTTTATAGGTTTTTAATATTTCTTTATAGTTTTTAATGTTTTTAGGGGTTCAAAAGATTTTTATATAGATTAGTGGTTTTTACGGCTTTTTATGGGTTTTAGGGGATTTAATGTTTTTAGGAGTTTTTAGGGGTTTTAGGGTCCTTTTATGGTTTATAGTGTTTTAGCATTTTTAAGGTTTTTATGGGTTTTAAGTGTTCTCAGTTTTAAGGTTTTCATTTGGGGTTTCACGGTTTTTAAATTTTATTTCTTTTTTGCGATATTTAGTGATTTTCTATAATTTTTATGGGTTTTGGAGATTTTGTTGGTTTTTATGGGTTTTAGTGTTTATTAGGTTTTTAGGTGTTTTAAATGTTTTTAGGTTTTAACCTTTTCTTAGGGGTTCTCATAGTTTTTATATTTTTTAATATGTTATATATTTTTTGGCATTTTTAAGGATTTTATAGTTTTTTTATTTTTATAGATTTTGAGGGTTTTAAGGTTTTAATGGTTTTAGGTTTTATTTATTTATTTTTATAGTTGTTTTATGGTTTTTAGTGTTTTTAATGTTTTTATGAATTTAAATAGTTTTTAAATTTTTTAGTTGTCTTAGGGTTTTTATATATTTGTAGGGGTTTTAAAGGTGTTTAGGGGTTTTATGGTTTTTAGGGTTTTTAGTGTTTTTAGGGGTTTTATCATTTATTGGGTTTTTATGGGGATTAAGTGTTTTTTTGTTTTTTTTGTTTTTCTTAGGGGTTTTTAGGGTTTTATGGTTTTTTTTAAATTTTTAGGGATTATTAGATATTTTTAGGTTTTTTATGGGTTTTTAATGTCTTTATGGATTTTAAGGGTTTTAGGGGTTTTGGGATTTTAAGGTTTTTAGGGTTGTTGCATTTCAATATTTTAGGAGTTTAAATTTTTTTGGTTTTTATGGTTTTCTTTTTTTCAACGTTTTTACGATATTTTACATTTATTGGGATTTTTTGAAAAATTTTAAGGTTTTGTGGTTATTGGGTTTTTAGGGATTCTGGGGGGATTTAGGGTTTTTAATTATTTTTTGTAATTTTTGGGTCTTTTCAAGTTTTTAGGTTTTTTAATATCTTTTAATGTTTTTAATTTTTATAGGGGATTAAAGGTTTTTTAGAGTATTTAGTGGGGTTTTATCGTTTTTAATGTTTTTTGGGTTTTTAAAGGTTTTTAGTGGTTTTATGGTTTTAAGGGTTTTTAGTGTTTTTGATATTTTTGGGGTTTTATATGTTTTTAAATTTTTATGTTTTTATTATGGTTTTTAGGGTTTTTAGGGGTTTTTACATTCTTAGTAATTTTGAGGGATTTTTTGGATTTTATGGTTTTTAGTTATTTTGAGGGGTTTTGTTTTTTTAGGTTTTCTAGGGGTTTTTTAGGTTTTTTAGTATGTCTAGGTTCTCATGGATTTTTAGGGTCTTTATTTTTTTATGTTTTTCTAAGGGTTTTCAAAGATTTTAGGTTTTTTATATTTTTAGGTATTTTTATAGATTTTTTAGGATTTTTATCAGTGGCTAGGATTTTAAGGGACTTTTGGGGGGGGGTTAGGTGTTTTTTTCAGTTGATTAGTGTTTTTAAGTTTTTTAGTGCTTTAGAAAAATTTGGGGTCTAAATTCTTTTTAGTGTTTTTAGTGGTTTTTATGTTTTTTATGCGGCTTAGGGTTTTTATGTTTTTATAGGTTTTATTGTTTATTGTGGTTTTATAGTTTTTATGGTCTTTTATGTTTTTTAGGGTTTTTAGTGTTTTTTAGGTTTTTATGGGTTTTACATGTTTTTTGTTTTTCAGGATTTCTTAGGGGTTTTAAGTATTTTAGTGGGTTTTTTACATTTTTAGGGATTTTTAGGGATTTTTATGATTTTTGAATCTTTTTTGGATTTTAAGGGATTTTGAGGGTTTTAAGGTTTTTATTGCTTTTAGCGCGTTTTAGGTTTTTAGGGGATTCTATAGTTTTTAGTTTTTTATGGTTTTATTATGGGTTTTTACGGTTTTTTGTGGTTTTATGTTTTGAGGTATTTTTAATGCTTCATTTAGATTTTTATGTGTTTTTTGGTTTTTTGGGTATCAGGGTTTTTATTGTTTTTTTGGGTTTTTTGGGTTTTATTGAGTTTTTTAAGGTTGTATGGTTTTTATGTTTTGTAATGTTTTTATGGGTTTAAAGTTTTTTTATAGTTTTTAGTCTTTTTGGGGGGGGGGGGGGTTGGGGTTTTTTGGGTTTTCTATGGTTTTTTGGATATTTTTTGTTTTTATGAATTTTAGGGGTTTAGGGGTTTATACTTATTTGGGTTTCATAGGGGTTTTAACTTTTTTTAGTGTTTTATAATTTTCATAGGTTTTCGTAGGGTTTTTATGTTTTTTTCGTATTTTTTGTGTTTTTTAGGATTTATATGGGTTTTTAGGTGTTTTAGGTATTTTCATTTTTTTTTTGGGTTTTAGGGTTTTATGGTTTTTAGTGTTTTTATATTTTTTGAGCATTTTAATTGTTTTTATGTTATTAATGTTTTAGAGGGTTTTTAGGGTTTTTAGGGATTTTTATGCATCTAGGGATTTTAGGGATTTTTCAGGATTTTATGATTGTTATGGTTTTTTAGGATTTTGAGGGTTTTAATGGTTTTTATGTTTTTTGTGTGTTTTTAGGGTTTTTTGGTTTTTTGGAGTATGTTATCATTTTTAGGATTTTAAATGGGTTTTAGTGTTTTTAGTGGGTTTTTAGGGTTTTAATGTGGTTTTCAAGTTTTGTAAGGTTTTTAGGGATTCTGTGGTTCCAGGGGTTTTACGTTCTTTTAGCTGTTTTAGGGTTTTCAACATTATTAAGTTTATATGGGTTTTGGGTGTTTTTAGGTTTTGAAGGTTTTATTATGGATTTTTGGGGCTTTTGGGTTTTTTTTATTTTTTTAAGGTTTTTAAGGATTTTTTTGGATTTTTATTGTTTTATTGAGTTTTATTGATTTTGAGGGGTTTTGGGTTTTTAATGTTGTTAGGGTATTTATCATTTTTCAGTTTTCATGTTTTTTACGTTTTTTTTGGGGTTTTAAGGTTTCATTGGGTTTTAATAGTTTTTTTATGTTTTTTGGGATTTTTATATCTTTTTTGGGATTTTTATGTTTTTATTGTTTTTCAAAATTTTAGAGTTTTTTGAGTTTTTAGGGGTTTATGGGGTTTTAGGGTTTTCATAGGTTTTTAGTTTATAAGGTTGTATGTTTTTATAGAGTTTTTAAACATTTATAGGGGTTTAAATTGTTTTTACAATTTTTAGTGGGCTTATTGCTTTTATTGATTTTTGTGTTTTTTTAGTTTTTAAGGGTTTTAGGATAATTAGGTGATTTAGGGTTTTTTTAGGTCTTTACGGGTTTTAGGGTTCTTAGAATATTTTAAATTTTTAGTGGTTTTAAGTGTTTTTAGGTTTTTAAGGTTTTCTTATGCCGTTTCAAGATTCTTTACATTTTTATGAATTCTTAGGGGTTTTTTAGTATTTTATGATTTTTAAGGGTTTTAAGACTTTGAGGGAATTTTAATGTTTTTATCATCTTATTAAGTTTTTAGTGGTTTTAGGTTTTTATGTTTTCCTTAGGTATTTATATTTTTTTAGGGTTTTATACCATTTTAAGAATATTTAGGGCTTTTGAGGATTTTTAATAGTTTTGGAGTTTTTAGGGATTTTGAGATTTTTATTAGGGTTTTGGGGTATTTTGGATTTTATTATATTTAGTTTTTCAAGGTTTTTAAGGATTTTAAATTTTTTAACATTTTTGTAGTTTAAAAGTTTTTATAGTTTTATTATTTTTAAGGTTTTCATGGGTTTTTAGTTGTCTTTATGGTCCTTAGGTGTTTCTATGATTCTGATGCGATATTAGGGATTTAAAAAAAATAGCGTAGTTAAGGGTTTTTCGGAATTTTTTAGGCTTTTAGTTGTTTAATGTGATTTTAGGTTTTAAGGTTTTCTTAGGTTTTTGCAATGGTTTTAGGGGTTTTTATGTTTTAGAGATTTTTTTGGATTTTAAATATTTTTAGGATCTTTAGGTTTTTTAGGGATTTTGATGGGTTTTATTGTTTATAGGGTATTTAATTTTTTATGGGTTTTAAATGTATTTTAGGTTCTAAGATTTTCATTTATTTTTCAGGGTGTCTAGGGTTTTTAAAATTTTACGTATTTTTATTTATTTATGGGTCTTTAGGGGTTTAAGGGTCTTTTAGAGATTTTATGGTTTTTATCTACTTTTAGGTTTTTAGAGGTTTAAATTGTTTTTTGGTTTTTTTGAGGTTTTCTTAGATATTTGGGGTTTTAAGTGGTTTTTTATTTTTATGAATTTGAGGTCCTTTCATAATTTTTATGGTTTTTAGTGTTTTTTTGGATTTTGAGGGATTTTAGGGGTTTTTCGGGTTTTATTTTGGTTTTTTGGGTTTGAAGTGTGTTTTGAATTTTTAGGGTATTAACGATATTTTATATTTTTTAACATTTTTAATGATTTAAAGGGTTTTCGATTTTTTAGTGGGGTTTTAGTGATTTTATCCGTCTTTAGGGTTTTTAATTTTTTTTGGGTGTTTAGTAATTTTAGGTTTTTTTATGGTTTTTATGGTTTTTAGAGGTTTTTAGGTATTTATGGTGGTTTTAAGTATTTTTAGGTTTTTAAGGTTTTCTTATTGGTTTTCAGGGTTTTTTGGGGTTTTTACATTTATGGGTTTTTAGGAATTTTTATGGATTTTAATATTTTTTATCAGTTTTTAGTTATATTGAGGGTTTTTAAGCGGTTTAGGGTTTTTACCACCTTTTTAGGGTTTTTTTTGGAGATTTTACATGTTTTTAGGTTTAAGGTTTTCATTGTGTTTTTGGGTTTTTTTTGTTTTTTGGGTTTTTAGGGGCTTTTTAGTTTTTTAGTGTTTTTTATGTTTTTGGGATTTTTAGAGTTTTTAGTGATATTTTTGGGTTTTAATGGATTTTTATTGTTTTTAATATTTTGAGGGGGTTTTATGGTTTTTAGAGTTTTTATGATTTTTAGTGTCATTAAGGGATTTTAATGTTTTTAGTATTTTTTGGTTTTTTGGTGGCTTTTAGTGTTTTTAGGTTTTATGGTTTTCTTAAGGAATTTTAGGGTTTTATGGGGTTTTAGATTTTTTCTGATCTTTATGGATTGTTTGGGATTTGTATGGATTGTTTTGAGTTTTTAGGAATTTTGAGGGTTTTAGGGTCTTTATGTATTTTTAGTGATTTTGGTGTTTTTAGGGGTTTTAGGTGTTTTTTGTGTTTTTACATTTTTAGGGTTTTAAGAATTTTATAGGGTCTTGCATTTTTTAGGGTTTTTTGGGGATATTTTAGGTTTTTTAGGATTTTTAGCGTTTTTAGGGATTTTGTGGCTTTTATGATTTTTATTATTTTTTCAGTTTTATGGGTTTTTATGTGTTGAAATTGAGTTTTTAGGGGTTTTAAGGATTTTAAATGTTTTTAATGTTTTTTGGGGTTTAAAGTGTTTTTATGGGTTTTTAGGGGTGTTTAATGTTTTAGGTTTTTATGGTTTTTAGGGATTTTTTTGGGATTTTGGGTCTTTTATAGATTTTAAGGTTTTTAGAAATTTTAGGGGTTTTAGTGTTTTTAGGAGTTTATATGTTTTTTAGGATTTATTAGGATTTTTATATTTTTATAGTTTTTAATGTTTTTATGGATTTATAATGATCTTTTAGTAATTTTATGAATTTTATGGGTTTTAGTGTTTTTTAGGATTTTAGGGGTTCAAAGTGTTTTTAGCTATTTGATGTTTTCTTATGGTCTTTCAGGGTTTTTTTTGTCTTTTTTCATTTTTTAGGATTTTTAGGGATTTTTTAGATTTCTTTGTTTTTAGGGATTTTAAGGGTTTTTAGGGGTTTAGGGTTATTATTTTTATTTTTAGGTTTATATGGAAATTTTAAATTATTTTAGGGGTTTTCATGGATTTTTAGAGTTTTTTCATGTTTTAGGGGTCTAATGTGTTTTTAGTGTTTTTAGCATGTTTTTCGGTTTTTTTTGGATTTTATGGTTTTTAAGGTTTTATGTGTTTTTATGATTTTTAGGGGCCTTTGTGTTTTAAGTTTCTTTTTAGGTTTTTTGGGGTTTTAGCAGTTTTTAGGGTTTTATGGGTTTTTTAGGTTTTTATGTTTTTCTTATGGTTTTTCAAGGTTTTCATGTTTTTTTACGTTTTTAGGGAGTTTTAGGGATTATTCAAAACTTTTTTGGTTTCTTAGGGTTCTACTGATTTTGAGGGTTTTTAGGTTTTTTATGGTTTTAGTGTTTTTTGGGTTTTTAGCGTTTTAGGTCTTTTAGGGGTGTCATGTGTTTTCAGATTTTTATGGTTTTCTTAGGGTTCTAGTGATTTTGAGGGTTTTTAGGTTTTTCTATGTTTTTATAGTTTTTATGGGTTTTAGTGGGTTTTATAGTTTAAGGTGTTTTAAGGGATTTTATGGCCTTTTTAATGTTTCTTGTGTTTTTAGTTCTTTTAAATTTTTTATTTTTTTAAGTATTTTTAGGTTTTTATGGGTTTTCAGGGATTTATAGTTTTTTACATTTAAACTAATGTTAATGATTTTTTAGTAATTTTATCGGTTTTAGGATTTTTTTTGTTATTGTGAGGGTTTTTATTGTTTTCTTGGGTCTTCATGGGTTTTTAGGGGTTTCAGAGGTTTCAGGTTTTTTAGGGGTCTTAAGAGTTTTTAGGTTTTTAAGGTTTTCATAGGGTTTTATGGGTTTTTAAAATTTTAAGGATTTTTTGGGATTTTATATGATTTTTATTGTTTTAAGTTTGTTAGGGATTTTTTGGGGTTTTAGGGTTTCTATGGTTGTTGGGGGTTTGGTAGGGTTTTAGATTTTTTAGGGGTTTTAAGGTCTTTTGGTGTTTTTATCATTTTGGGGTTTAAAGGGTTTTGAGATTATTTAGTGGGTTTGAGGGGTGTTATGGGTTTTAGGGGTTTTTAGATTATTATGGATTTGGGGTGTTTTATAATTTTTTAGGTTTTTAATATTTTCAAGTGTTTTATGGTTTTAAAGTTTTATTTGGGGTCTTTATGGTTTTTAGGGTTTTTTACGTTTTTAGGTATTTTTTTGATTTTAAAGGTTTTTTGTGTTTTTAGGGGTTTTTTTGATTTTTTCGGTTTCTATCTACTTTTAGGTTTTCATGGTTTTTAAGTATATTTAGGGTTTTAAGGTTTTATTTGGGTTTTTTTTGGTTTTAGGTGATTCAATGATTTTAGGGGTTTAGGGATTTTTTGGGGTTCTTATGGTTTTTTTGGGGTATAGGGTTTTTTAGTTTTTTATTGTTTTTAGGGTTTTTTTGGGTTTTATGTTTATTTTTGAGTTTTTTAGGGTTTTTAATTTTTTAGATTTTTTATTGTTTTTATGGGTTTAAAAAGGGTTTTTAGAGTTTTTTGTGGTTTTAATGTTTTTTTAGTTTTTACGAGTTTTTATGGTTTTTTTGGGTTTTAGAAATTTTAGGGGATTTTAGGGTCTTTAAGGTTTTTAGGTCTTACAGTGTATTTAGGTCTTTAGGGGTTTGAATATTTTTTTGGTTTTTAATGTTTTTTTGGATTTTTAGTGGTTTTTGGGTTTTTTATGTTTTTATGTAGTTTTAGGGCTTCTTTTATGATTTTTAGTTTTTCAGGGATTTTATAGATTTTGAGGGTTTTAATATTTTTTGGGGTTTTAGGGGTTTATGGTATTTAACGTTTTTTCAGTGTTTTAGTGTTTTTATTTTTTTGAGGTTTTATTAGTGTTTTTAAATTTTGTAAGGGTTTTTTTGTTTATAGGGATTTTTTAGAGATTTTAGGAGGTTTATGGTTTTTAGTGGTTTTTTTGGGTCATTTCAGATTTTTATTATTTTATCATTTTTAGGTTTTTTAGGGTTTAGGGTTTTAAGGTTCTCCTAGTTTTTTCTAGGGTTTTATGTTTTTTTACATTTTTAGTGATTTTTAGGTATTTTTAGGATTTTATATTGTTTTTAGTGTTTTTAGGGATTTATAGTGTTTTTATAGATTTTAAGGTTTTTATAATTTTTAGGGGTTTTAAGTGTTTTTTGTTTTTAATACTTTCTTAGTGTTTTGATGTTTTTTGGGTTTTTTATGTTTTTAGGTATTTTAAGGCTTTTTAATAAATTTTATATTTTTTACAATTTTTAAGGGCTTTTGGATTTTTTTGGAATTTTATGGGATTAGGTTTTTATAATTTTTTTGGGGGTTTCAGGGTTTTTAAAGTTATGTAGGGGTTTTAAGGTTATTTATATATTTTAAAATTATTTGGGATTTATATTGTTTTTATAGTATCAGATGTTTTTAGAGTTTTTATGGATTTTTATGGACTTTTAATGCTTTTAGGGAATTTGATGTTTTTATTGGTTTTAGGTTCTTTAGGGTCTTTAAGGGTTTTTAATGTTTTTGGGGTTTTAATGGTTTAAATTGTATCATTTTTTTACGTTTTTTTTGGTTTTTTCATGGTTTTAGTATATTTTTACATTTTTTCAAAAATTTTGGGATTTTGAGGATGTTATGGGTTTTTAGGGATTTTCAGAGTTTTTATGGTTTTTATTGTTTTTAGGGGTTTTATTATTTTAATGCATTTAAGGGTTTTATGGATATTTAGGTTTTTAGGGTTTTCTTAGGCTTTTTTTGTGTTATTAGGGTTTAATAAATTTTTATGGATTTTTAGGTATTTTTTAGGATTGTTATGGTTTTAGGGTTTTTAGGGTTTTTATTATTTTTTTGGGGTTTTAGGGTCTTTTCTAGTTTTAAGGGATTTTAAATATCTTTAGAGTTTTTTAAAAAATTTAGGGGTTCAATGGGGTTTTATATTTTTTTAGTGGTTCTTATGGGTTTTATTGATTTTTTGGTATTTTTAAGATTTTTAGTTGTTTTTGGGTTTTTAATATCTTTAAGGGGTTTTAGGGTATTTAGAAATTTTATGGGTTTCTAGTGGTTGTAGAGGTTTTTAATTATTTTTTTACATTTTTTTGGAAATTTTAGATCTTTTTTTGGGTTTTTATGGTTTTTATGGTTTTTAGGGATTTTGTGGGTTTTTACGGTTCTTATGGATTTTTTGGGTTTATGGATTCTTTTTTGGTTTTAGTATATTTTTTATGATTTTAGGGGTTTTAAGGGTTTTTTGATTTTTTTTTAAAAAAATTAATAGTTAAATATTTTTATACTTTTTTAATATTTTTATGGTTTCTAGGGCTTTAAGGATTTTGAGGGAATTTAGAGTTTTTATGCTTTTATAGTTTTTATGGGTTTTCTTGGGATTTTAGGGTTTTTGATATTTTTATGTTTTTAACAACTTTTTATTTTTTTAATGTTTTTAGGGGTGTAAATTATTTTTAGATTTTTCACTGGTTTTATATTAACATTATGGGGATTTATAGGTTTTTATAGTTTTTAGGGGTTTTTTGTTTTTTTTTCAGATTTAGGATTTTTTAGTGTTTTTATGGTTTTTAGTGTTTTTCATTTTTAGGGGTTTATATTTTTTTAGTTTTTTATGGATTTTCATGAGGGGTTTTTATGTATTTAGTTATTTTTAGAGATTTTTATGGCTTCTTAGAGTTTTTACTATTTTTAAGGAATTTGTGGGTTTTAGGGTTTTTAATTGTTTTAGTGATTTAGAATTTTTAGGTTTTTATGGGTATTAAGTGTTTTTTGGTTTTTAATATTTTCTTATAGTTTTTATGGGTTTTAGGGTCTTTTATGTTTTAATGAATTTTAGGTATTTTTTGTATTTTTATGGTTTTTAGGGGTTTTTGGAATTTTTCAGCTTTTTTATACTTTTTTTGTTTCAGGTTTTTTTGAGTTTTTATGGGTTTTTTGGAGTTTTTGAATGTTATTAGTGGGTTAAATTGATTTTAGAATTTTAGTAGGTTTTTAGGGTTTTTATAGTTTTTTAGTGTTTTAGGGATTTTTTATAGTTCTTTGGGGGTTTTTGGTTTTTAAGGTCATTTTAGGGTATTGATTGTTTTTCAATTTTTAGGGGTTTTAAGTGTTTTTAGGTTTGTGTAGATTTATTAAGGATTTTCAAGGTTTTCTAGGGTTTTTTTGTTTTTTAGGTATTTTTAGAGGTTTTTAGGATTTTTATAGTATTTTTTTATTTTTGAGGAATTATTAGTTTTCATGGTCTTCAAGGTATTTATGGTTTCTTAAAGTTTTCAAAAAATTTATGTTTTTTATGTTTTTTAATTTTTTTAGGTTTTTCTGGTTTTCTTATGGGATTTCATGGTTTTTTTGGATTTTTTATGATTTTTGTGATTTTTATGCATTTTTAATATATTTATGGATTTTTAGGGTTTCTAGGTATTTTTTTGTTTTTTAGTGTTTTTTGGAATTTTTGCGGTTTAAGGGTTTTTTAACTTTTATAGGGTTTTAATGTTTCTTTATAGTTTTTAATATTTTTAGGGGTGCAAAGGAATTTTATAGGCATTAATGGTTTTTAGGGATTTTTATGGGTTTTAGGGGTTTTAGGGGTTTTAGGGTCCTTTTATGGTTTTTAGTGTTTTTAGCATTTTAAGGTTTTTATGGGGTTTAAGTGTTCTCGGTTTTATGGTTTTCATTTGGGTTTTCACGGTTTTTAAATTTTATTTCTTTTTTGTGATATTTAGTGATTTTCTATAATTTTTATGGTTTTTGGAGATTTTGTTGGTTTTTATGGGTTTTAGTGTTTATTAGGTTTTTAGGTGTTTTAAATGTTTCTAGGTTTTAACCTATTCTTAGGGTTTCTCATAGTTTTTATATTTTTTAAGATTTGATATATTTTTAGGCATTTTTTAGGATTTTATAGTTTTTTTATTTTTATAGATTTTGAGTGTTTTAAGTTTTTAACGGTTTTAGAGTTTATTTATTTATTTTTCTAATTGTTTTATGGTTTTTAGTGTTTTTAATGTTTTTATTCATTTAAATAGTTTTTAAATTTTTTACTGGTCTTAGGGTTTTTATATATTTGTAGGGTTTTTAAAGGTGTTTAAGGGTTTTATGGTTTTTAGGGATTTTAGTGTTTTTAGGGGCTTTATCATTTATTGGGGTTTTATGGGGCTTAAGTGTTTATTTGTTTTTGTGTTTTTCTTAGGGGTTTTTAGGGATTTAGGGTTTTTTATCTTTTTAGTGATTGTTAGTTATTTTTAGGTTTTTATTGGTTTTTAGTGTCTTTATGGATTTTAAGGGTTTTTAGGGGTTTTGGGATTTTAAGGTTTTTAGGGTTGTTTCATTTCTATATTTTAGGAGTTTAATTGTTTTTTGGTTTTTTTGGTTTTCTTTTTATTTTTCAATGTTTTTAGGATATTTTACATTTATTGGGATTTTTTGAAAAATTTTAAGGTTTTGTGGTTATAGGGTTTTTAGGGATTCTAGGGTGATTCAGGGTTTTTAATTATTTTTTGTTATTTTTGGGTCTTTTCAAGTTTTTTGGTTTTTTAATATCTTTTAATGTTTTTAATTTTTATAGGGGGTTAAAGGGTTTTTAGAGTATTTAGTGGGGTTTTATCATTTTTAATGTTTTTAGGGTTTTTAAATGTTTTTAGTGGTTTTATAGTTTTAAGGGTTTTTAGTGTTTTTTATATTTTAAGGGTTTTATATGTTTTTAGATTTTTATGGTTTTCTTATGGTTTTTAGGGTTTTAGGGGTTTTTACATTCTTAGAAATTTTGAGGGATTTTTGGGATTTTATGGTTTTTAGGGTTTTTAGTTATTTTGAGGGGTTTTGTTTTTTAGTGTTTCTAGGGGTTTTTTAGGTTTTTTAGTATGTCTAGTTTCTCATGGATTTTTAGGGTTTTTAGTTTTTTATGTTTTTCTAAGGGTTTTCAATGATTTTAGGTTTTTTATATTTTTAGGTATTTTTATAGATTTTTTAGAATTTTTATCAGTGTCTAGGATTTTTAGGGACATTTGGGGGGGGGGGGGGTTAGGTGTTTTGTTCAGTTGTTTAGTGTTTTTATGTTTTTTAGTGTTTTTAAAAAAATTTGGGGTCTAAATTGTTTTTAGTGTTTTTAGTGGTTTTTATGTTTTTTATACGGCTTAGGGTTTTTATATTTTTATAGGTTTTATTGTTTATTTTGGTTTTATAGTTTTTATGGTCTTTTATGGTTTCTATGGTTTTTAGTGTTTTTTAGGTTTTTTTGGATTTTTTGGGTTTTACATGTTTTTCGTTTTTTAAGATTTTATAGGGGTTTTATGTATTTTAGTGGGTTTTTTACATTTTTTGGGATTTTTAGGATTTTTGAATCTTTTTTGGATTTCTAGGGATTTTGAGGGTTTTAAGGTTTTTAGTGTTTTTAGCATGTTTTAGGTTTTTAGGGGATTCTATGGTTTTTAGTTTTTTAAGGTTTTATTATGGGTTTTTTGGGTTTTTTGGGGTTTTATGTTTTGAGGTATTTGTAATGCTTCATTTATATTTTTATGTGTTTTTTGGTTTTTTGGGTATCAGGGTTTTTAATGTATTTTTGGGTTTTTGGGTTTTATTGAGTTTTTTAAGGTTTTATGGTTTTTATGTTTTGTAATGTTTTTAGGGGTTTGAAGGGTTTTTATATTTTTTAGTTGTTTTTTTGGGGGGGGGGGGGTTGGGTTTTTTGGGTTTTCTATGGTTTTTTGGATATTTTTGGTTTTTATGAATTTTAGGGGTTTATGGGTTTAGAATTATTTGGATTTCATAGGGGTTTTATTTTTTTAGTGTTTTATCATTTTCATAGGTTTTCGATGGGTTTCTATGTTTTTTTTCGTATTTTTTGTGTTTTTTAGGATTTATATGGGTTTTTAGGTTTTTTTAGATATTTTCATTTTTTGTGGGTTTTAAGGGTATTTATGGTTTTTAGCATTTTTAAATTTTTTGAGCATTTTAATTGTTTTTATGTTATTAATGTTTTAGAAGGTTTTCAGGGTTTTTAGGGATTTTTATGCTTCTAGGGATTTTAGGGATTTTTCAGGATTTTTTGATTGTTATGGATTTTTAGGATTTTGAGGGTTTTTAGGGTTATTAATGTTTTTAGTGTTTTAATGGTTTCTATGTTTTTTGTGTGTTTTTAGGGTTTTATGGGTTTTTTAGAGTATTTTATCATTTTTAGGATTTTAAATGGGTTTTAGTGTTTTTAGTGGTTTTTTAGGGTTTTAATGTGGTTTTCAAGTTTTGTAAGGTTTTTAGGGAATCTGTGGTTTTAGGGGTTTTACGTTCTTTTAGGGGTTTTAGGGTTTTCAACATTATTAAGTTTATTTGGGTTTTAGGTGTTTTTAGGTTTTGAAGGTTTTATTATGGCCTTTTAGGTCAAAGGGTTTTTTTATTTTTTTAAGGTTTTTAAGGATTTTTTTGGATTTTTATTGTTTTTTGAGTTTTTTTGTTTTTGAGGGGTTTTGGGTTTTTAATGTTGTTAGGGTATTTATCATTTTTCAGTTTTTATGGTTTTTTCGTTTTTCTGGGGTTTTAAGGTTTTCATAGGGTTTTTATTGTTTTTTTATGTTTTTTGGGATTTTTATATCTATTTTAGGATTTTTATGTTTTTTTTGTTTTTCAAAATTTTAGAGTTTTTTGAGTTTTTAGGGGTTTATGGGGTTTTACGGTTTTAAAAGGTTTTTAGTTTCTAAGGTTGTATGGTTTTATAGAGTTTTTAAACATTTATAGGGGTTTAAATTGTTTTTACATTTTTTAGTGGGCTTATTGCTTTTATTGCTTTTTGTGTTTTTTTAGTTTTTAAGGGTTTTAGGATAATTAGGTGATTTATGGTTTTTTTGGGTCTTTAAGGGTTTTAGGGTTCTTGGAATATTTTAACTTTTTAGTGGGTTTAAGTGTTTTTAGGTTTTTAAGGTTTTCTTTGGCCTTTTCAATATTCTTTACATTTTTATGAATTTTCAGGGGTTTTTTAGTTTTTTATGATTTTTAAGGCTTTTAAGACTTTGAGGGGATTTAAATGATTTTATCATTTTTTTATGTTTTTATTGGTTTTAGGTTTTTATGGTTTCCTTAGGTATTTATATATTTTTAGGATTTTATACCATTTTAGGAATATTTAGGGCTTTTGATGATTTTTAATATTTTAGGAGTTTTTAGGGATTTTGAGATTTTTATTAGGGTTTTGGGGTATTTTGGGTTTTATTATATTTAGTTTTTCAAGGTTTTTAAGGATTTTAATTTTTTTAAAATTTTAGTGGTTTAAATTTTTTTATAGTTTTATTTTTTTAGGGTTTTCATGGGTTTTTAGTTGTCTTTATGGTTTTTAAGTTTTTCTATGGTTCTGGTGCGATTTTAGGGATTTTAAAAAGAAATAGCGTAGTTAAGGGTTTTTTGAATTTTTTAGGCTTTTAGTTTTTTAATGTGATTTTAGGTTTTATGGGTTTCTTAGGTTTTTGTAATGGTTTTAGGGTTATTTATGTTTTTAGAGATTTTTTTGATTTTAAATATTTTAGGCTTTTTAGGTTTTTTAGGTATTTTGATGGGTTTTATGGTTTATAGGGTATTTAATTTTTTATGGGGTTTAAATTTATTTTCGGTTTTAAGATTTTGATTTTTTTTTCAGGGTTTCTAGGGTTTTTAAAATTTTAGGTATTTTAATTTATTTATGGGTCTTTAGGGGATTAAGGGTCTTTTAGAGATTTTATGGTTTTTATCTACTTTTAGGTTTTTAGAGGTTTTTAGTGTTTTTTGGTTTTTTTGAGGTTTTCTTAGATATTTGGGGTTTTAATTGGTTTTTTATTTTTATGAATTTGAGGTCTTTTCATAATTTTTATGGGTTTTAGTGTTTTTTTGAATTTGAGGGATTTTAGGGTTTTTCATGGATTTTTAGATTTTTTTCATGTTTTAGGGGTCTAATGTGTTTTCAGAGTTTTTAGCGTGTTTTTAGGTTTTTTTGGATTTTATGGTTTTTAAGGTTTTAAGTGTTTTTATGATTTTTAGGGGCCTTTGGGTTTTAAGTGTCTTTTTAGGTTTTTTGGGTTTTTAGCAGTTTTTAGGGTTTTATGGGTTTTTTAGGTTTTTATGTTTTTCTTATGGTTTTTCAAGTTTTTCAGGTTTTTTTACGTTTTAGGGAGTTTTAAGGATTATTCAAAAATTTTATGGTTTCTTAGGGTTCTAGTGATTTTGAGGGTTTTTAGGTTTTTTTATGGTTTTAGTGTTTTTTGGGTTTTTAGCGTTTTAGGTATTTTAGGGGTGTCATGTGTTTTCAGTTTTTTATGGTTTTCTTAGGGTTCTAGTGATTTTGAGGGTTTTTAGGTTTTTTTATGTTTTTATAGTTTTTATGGGTTTTAGTGGGTTTTATAGTTTAAGGTGTTTTAAGGGTTTTTATGGTGTTTTTAATGTTTCTTGTGTTTTTAGTTCTTTTTAATTTTTTATTTTTTTAAGTGTTTTTAGGTTTTTATGGGTTTTCAGGGCTTTATAGTTTTTTACATTTAAACTAATGTTAATGATTTTTTAGTAATTTTATCGGTTTTAGGATTTTTTTTTGTTATTGTGAGGGTTTTTATTGTTTTCTTGGGTCTTCATGGGTTTTTAGGGGTTTCAGAGGTTTCAGGTTTTTTAGGGGTCTTAAGAGTTTTTAGGTTTTTAAGGTTTTCATAGGGTTTTATGGGTTTTTAAAATTTTAAGGATTTTTTGGGATTTTATATGATTTTTATTGTTTTAAGTTTGTTAGTGATTTTTTGGGGTTTTAGGGTTTCTATGGTTGTTGGGGGTTTGGTAGGGTTTTAGATTTTTTAGGGGTTTTAAGGTCTTTTGGTGTTTTTATCATTTTGGGGTTTAAAGGGTTTTGAGATTATTTAGTGGGTTTCAGGGGTGTTATGGGTTTTAGGGGTTTTTAGATTATTAGGGATTTGGGGTGTTTTATAATTTTTTAGGTTTTTAAGATTTTCAAGTGTTTTTATGGTTTTAAAGTTTTATTTGGGGTCTTTATGGTTTTTAGGGTTTTTTATGTTTTTAGGTATTTTTTTATTTTAAAGGTTTTTTGTGTTTTTAGGGGTTATTTTGATTTTTTGGGTTTCTATATACTTTTATGTTTTCATGGTTTTTAACTATATTTAGGTTTTTAAGGTTTTATTTGGGATTTGTTTTTTGGTTTTAGGTGATTTAATGATTTTAGGGGTTTAAGGCTTTTTTGGGGTTCTTATGGTTTTTTGGGGTATAGGGTTTTTTAGTTTTTTTATTGTTTTTAGGGTTTTTTTGGGTTTTATGTTTATTTTTGAGTTTTTTAGGGTTTTTAATTTTTTAGATTTTTTATTGTTTTTATGGGTTTAAAAAGGGTTTTTAGAGTTTTTTGTGGTTTTAATGTTTTTTTAGTTTTTACCAGTTTTTATGGTTTTTTTGGGTTTTAGAGATTTTTGGGGATTTTAGGGTCTTTAAGGTTTTTAGGTCTTACAGTGCATTTAGGTCTTTAGGGGTTTGAATATTTTTTTGGGTTTTAATGTTTTTTTGGATTTTTAGTGGTTTTTGGGTTTTTTATGTTTTTAAGTAGTTTTAGGGCTTCTTTTATGATTTTTAGTTTTTCAGGGATTTTATAGATTTTGAGGGTTTTAATAGTTTTTGGGGTTTTAGGGGTTTTAGGGTATTTAACGTTTTTTCAGTGTTTTAGTGTTTTTAATTTTTTTGAGGTTTTATTAGTGTTTTTAAGGTTTGTAAGGGTTTTTTTGTTTATAGGGATTTTTAGAGATTTTAGGAGGTTTATGGTTTTTAGTGGTTTTTTTGGGGCATTTCAGATTTTTATTGTTTTATCATTTTTAGGTTTTTTAGGGTTTAGGGTTTTAAGGTTCTCCTACTTTTTTCTATGGTTTTATGATTTTTTACATTTTTAGTGATTTTTAGGCATTTTTAGGATTTTTTATTGTTTTTAGTGTTTTTAGGGATTTATAGTGTTTTTATAGATTTTAAGGTTTTTATAATTTTTAGGGGTTTTAAGTGTTTTTTTAATACTTTCTTAGTGTTTTTGAGTTTTTTAGGGTTTTTTATGTTTTTAGGGATTTTAAGGCTTTTTAATAAATTTTATATTTTTTACAATTTTTAGGGGATTTTGGATTTTTTTGGAATTTTATGGTATTAGGTTTTTATAATTTTTTTGGGGGTTTCAGGTTTTTTTAAGTTATCTAGGGGTTTTAAGGTTATTTAGGGTTTTTAAAATTATTTGGGATTTAAATAGTTTTTATAGTATCAGATGTTTTTAGGGTTTATATGGATTTTTATGGACTTTTAATGATTTTAGGGAATTTGATGTTTTTACTGGTTTTAGGTTTTTTAGGGTCTTTAAGGGGTTTTAATGTGTTTAGGTTTTTAATGGTTTAAATTGTATCGTTTTTTTTACGTTTTTTTTTGGTTTTTTCATGGTTTTAGTATATTTTTACATTTTTTTGGAAATTTTGGGATTTTGATAATGTTATGGATTTTTAGGGTTTTTAGGGATTTTCAGAGTTTTTATGGTTTTTATTGTTTTTAGGGTTTTTATTGTTTTTAGGGGTTTTATTATTTTAATGCATTTAAGGGTTTTATGGATATTTAGGTTTTTAGGGTTTTCTTAGGCTTTTTTTGTGTTATTAGGGTTTAATAAATTGTTATGGATTTTTAGGTATTTTTTAGGATTGTTATGGTTTTAGGGTTTTTATTATTTTTTTGGGGTTTTAGAGTCTTTTCTAGTTTTAAGGGAGTTTAAATATCTTTAGGGTTTTTTAAAAAAATTAGGGGTTCAATGGGGTTTTATATTTTTTTAGTGGTTCTTATGGGTTTTATTGATTTTTTGGGATTTTTAAGATTTTTAGTTGTTTTTTGGTTTTTTAGGATCTTTAAGGGCTTTTAGGGTATTTAGAAATTTTATGGTTTTCTAGTGGTTGTAGAGGTTTTTAATTATTTTTTTACATTTTTTTGGAAATTTTAGATCTTTTTTTGGGTTTTTATGGTTTTTAGGGTTTTTAGGGATTTTGTGGGGTTTTACGGTTCTTATGGATTTTTTGGGTTTATGTATTGTTTTTTTGTTTTAGTATATTTTTTATGATTTTAGGGGTTTTAAGGGTTTTTTGATTTTTTTAACAAATTTTTAGTAGTTAAATATTTTTATACTTTTTTAATATTTTTATGGTTTCTAGGGCTTATGGATTTTGAGTGAATTTAGAGTTTTTATGCTTTTACAGTTTTTATGGGGTTTCTTGGGATTTTAGGGTTTTTGATATTTTTATGTTTTTAACAACTTTTTATTTTTTTTAATGTTTTTAGGGGTGTAAATTATTTTTAGATTTTTCACTGGTTTTATATTCACATTATGGGGATTTAGAGGTTTTTATAACTTTTAGGGGTTTTATGTTTTTTTTTTCAGATTTAGGATTTTTTTAGTGTTTTTATGGTTTTTAGTGTTTTTCATTTTTAGGGGTTTATATTTTTTTAGTTTTTTATGGATTTTCTTGAGGGGTTTTTATGTTTTTAGTTATTTTTAGGGATTTTTATGGCTTCTTAGAGTTTTTACTATTTTTAAGGAATTTGACGGTTTTAGGGTTTTTAAATGTTTTAGTGATTTAGAATTTTTAGGTTTTTATGGGTATTAAGTGTTTTTTGGTTTTTAATATTTTCTTATAGTTTTTATGGGTTTTAGGGTCTTTTATGCTTTAATGAATTTTAGGTATTTTTTGTATTTTTATGGTTTTTAGGGGTTTTTGGAATTTTTCAGCTTTTTTAAACTTTTTTTTTGTTTTAGGTTTTTTTGAGTTTTTATGGGTTTTTGGAGTTTTTGAATGATATTAGTGGGTTAAATTGATTTTAGAATTTTATTAGGTTTTTAGGGTTTTTATAGTTTTTAAGTGTTTTAGGGATTTTTTATAGTTCTTTGGGGGTTTTTGGTTTTTAGGGTCATTTTAGGGTATTGATTGTTTTTCGATTTTTAGGGGTTTCAAGTGTTTTTAGGTTTGTGTGGATTTCTTAAGGATTTTCAAGGTTTTTAGGGTATTTATGTTTTTTATAGATTTTTAGAGGTTTTTAGGATTTTTATAGTATTTTTTTATTTTTGAGGAATTATTAGTTTTCATGGTCTTCAAGGTATTTATGGTTGCTTAAAGTTTTCAAAAAATTTATGTTTTTTATGTTTTTTAATTTTTTTTACGTTTTTCAGGTTTTCTTATGGGATTTCATGGTTTTTTTGGATTTTTATGCTTTTTGTGATTTTTATGCATTTTTAATATATTTATGGATTTTTAGGGTTTCTAGGTATTTTTTGGTTTTTTAGTGTTTTTTGGAATTTTTGCGGTTTAGGGTTTTTTTTTTAACTTTTATAGGGTTTTAATGTTTCTTTATAGTTTTTAATGTTTTAGGGGTTCAAAGGATTTTTATAGGAATTAATGGTTTTTAGGTATTTTTATGGGTTTTAGGGGATTTACTGTTTTTAGGGGTTTTAGGGGTTTTAGGGACCTTTTATGGTTTTTAGTGTTTTTAGCATTTTAAGGTTTTTATGGGGTTTAAGTGATCTCGATTTTATGGTTTTCATTTGGGTTTTCACGGTTTTTAAATTTTATTTCTTTTTTGTGATATTTAGTGATTTTCTATAATTTTTATGGTTTTTGGATATTTTGTTGGTTTTTATGGGTTTTACTGTTTATTAGGTTTTTAGGTGTTTTAAATGTTTTTAGGTTTTAACCTTTTCTTAGGGTTTCTCACAGTTTTTATATTTTTTAAGATTTAATATATTTTTAGTCATTTTTTAGGATTTTATAGTTTTTTTATTTTTATATATTTTGAGGGTTTTATGTTTTTAACGGTTTTAGAGTTTATTTATTTATTTTTCTAATTTTTTTATGGTTTTTAGTGTTTTTAATGTTTTTATTCCTTTAAAGAGTTTTTAAATTTTTTTACTAGTCTTAGGGTTTTTATATATTTGTAGGGTTTTTAAATATGTTTAAGGGTTTTATGGATTTTAGGGTTTTTAGTGTTTTTAGGGGTTTTATCATTTATTGGGGTTTTATGGGGCTTAGGTGTTTTTTTTTGTGTTTTTCTTAGGGGTTTTTAGGGATTTAGGTTTTTTTAACTTTTTAGGGATTATTAGTTATTTTTAGGTTTTTTATTGGTTTTTAGTGTCTTTATGGATTTTAAGGGTTTTTAGGGGTTTTGAGATTTTAAGGTTTTTAGGGTTGTTGCATTTCTATATTTCAGGAGTTTAATTGTGTTTTGGTTTTTTTGGTTTTCTTTTTATTTTTCAATGTTTTTAGGATATTTTACATTTATTGGGATTTTTTGAAAAAATTTAAGGTTTTGTGGTTATAGGGTTTTTAGGGATTCTAGGGTGATTCAGGGTTTTTAATTAATTTTTATTATTTTTGGGTCTTTTCAAGTTTTTAGGGTTTTTAATATCTTTTAATGTTTTTAATTTTTATAGGGGATTAAAGGGTTTTTAGAGTATTTAGTGGGGTTTTATCATTTTTAATGTTTTTAGGGTTTTTAAATGTTTTTAGTGGTTTTATAGTTTTAAGGGTTTTTAGTGTTTTTGATATTTTAGGGGTTTTATATGTTTTTAGATTTTTATGGTTTTCTTATGGTTTTTTGGGTTTTAGGGGTTTTTACATTCTTAGTAATTTTGAGTGATTTTTGGGATTTTATGGTTTTTAGGGTTTTTAGTTATTTTGAGGGGTTTTGTTTTTTTAGTGTTTCTAGGGATTTTTTAGGTTTTTTAGTATGTCTAGTTTCTCATGGATTTTTATGGTTTTTAGTTTTTTATGTTTTTCAGCTTTTTTATAGTTTTTTTGTGTTTCGGGTTTTTTTTAGTTTTTATGGGTTTTTAGAGTTTTTTAATGTTATTAGTGGTTTAAATTGATTTTAGACTTTTAGTAGGTTTTTAGGGTTTTTATAGTTTTTAAGTGTCTTAGCGATTTTTTATGGTTCTTTGGGGGTGTTTGGTTTTTAGGGTCATTTTAGGGTATTGATTGTTTTTCGATTTTTAGGGATTTTAAGTGTTTTTAGGTTTGTATGGATTTCTTATGGATTTTCAGGGTTTTTAGGGTTTTTATTTTTTTTAGGTAGTTTTAGAGGTTTTTAGGATTTTTATAGTATTTTGGTGTTTTGAGGAATTAGTAGTTTTCATGGTCTTCAAGGTATTTATGGTTTCTTAATGTTTTCAAAAAATTTATGTTTTTTATGTTTTTTAATTTTTTTAGATTTTTCTAGTTTTCTTATGGGATTTCAGGGTTTTTTTTGGATTTTTATGCTGTTTGATATTTTATGCATTTTTAATATATTTATGGATATTTAGGGTTTCTAGGTATTTTTTGGTTTTTTAGTGTTTTTTTTGGAATTTTTACGGTTTAGGGGTTTTTTTTAACTTTTATAGGTTTTTAATATTTCTTTATAGTTTTTAATGTTTTTAGGGGTTCAAAGGATTTTTATAGAGATTACTGGTTTTTAGGGCTTTTATGGGTTTTAGGGGATTTAAGGTTTTTAGGAGTTTTTAGGGGTTTTAGGGTCCTTTTATGGTTTTTAGTGTTTTAGCATTTTAAGGTTTTTATGGGTTTTAAGTGTTCCCGGTTTTAAGGTTTTCATTTGGGGTTTCATGGTTTTTAAATTTTATTTCTTTTTTGCGATATTTAGTGATTTTCTATAATTTTTATGGGTTTTGGAGATTTTGTTGGTTTTTATGGGTTTTAGTGTTTATTAGGTTTTTAGGTGTTTTAAATGTTTTTAGGTTTTAACCTTTTCTTAGGGTTTCTCATAGTTTTTATATTTTTTAAGATTTTATATATTTTTTGGCATTTTTTAGGATTTTATAGTTTTTTTATTTTTATAGATTTTGAGGGTTTTAAGGTTTTAATGGTTTTAGGGATTATTTATTTATTTTTCTAGTTGTTTTATGGTTTTTAGTGTTTTTAATGTTTTTATGAATTTAAAGAGTTTTTAAATTTTTTAGTTGTCTTAGGGTTTTTATATATTTGTAGGGTTTTTAAAGGTGTTTAGGGTTTTTATGGTTTTTAGGGTTTTTATCATTTATTGGGTTTTTATGGGGATTAAGTGTTTTTTTGTTTTTTGTTTTTCTTAGGGGTTTTTAGGGTTTTAGGGTTTTTTAAATTTTTAGGGATTATTAGTTATTTTTAGGTTTTTTATGGGGTTTTAATGTCTTTATGGATTTTAAGGGTTTTAGGGGTTTTGGGATTGTAAGGTTTTTAGGGTTGTTGCATTTCTATATTTTAGGAGTTTAATTTTTTTTGTTTTTTTGGATTTCTTTTTTTTCAACATTTTTACGATATTTTACATTTATTGGGATTTTTTGAAAAATGTTAAGGTTTTTTTGGTTATAGGGTTTTTAGGGATTCTGGGGGGATTTAGGGTTTTTAATTATTTTTTGTTATTTTTGGGTCTTTTCAAGTTTTTAGGTTTTTTAATATCTTTTAATGTTTTTAATTTTTATAGGGGATTAAAGGGTTTTTAGAGTATTTAGTGGGGTTTTATCGTTTTTAATGTTTTTTGGGTTTTTAATGGTTTTTAGTGGTTTTATGGTTTTAAGGGTTTTTAGTGTTTTTGATATTTAGGGGTTTTATATGTTTTTAGAATTTTATGTTTTTCTTATGGTTTTTAGGGTTTTTAGGGGTTTTTACATTCTTAGTAATTTTGAGGGATTTTTTGGATTTTATGGTTTTTAGTTATTTTGAGGGGTTTTGTTTTTTTAGGTTTTCTAGGGGTTTTTTAGGTTTTTTAGTATGTCTAGGTTCTCATGGATTTTTAGGGTTTTTATTTTTTTATGTTTTTCTAAGGGTTTTCAAAGATTTTAGGTGTTTTATATTTTTAGGTATTTTTATAGATTTTTTAGGATTTTTATCAGTGGCTAGGATTTTTAGGGACTTTTGGGGGGGGTTTAGGTGTTCTTTTCAGTTGTTTAGTGTTTTTAAGTTTTTTAGTGTTTTAGAAAAATTTGGGGTCTAAATTCTTTTTAGTGTTTTTAGTGGTTTTTATGTTTTTTATGCGGCTTAGGGTTTTTATGTTTTTATAGGTTTTATTGTTTATTGTGGTTTTATAGTTGTTATGGCCTTTTATGGTTTTTATGGTTTTTAGTGTTTTTTAGGTTTTTAAGGGTTTTATATGTTTTTCGTTTTTCAGGATTTCTTAGGGGTTTTAAGTATTTTAGTGGGTTTTATACATTTTTAGGGATTTTTAGGGATTTTTAGGATTTTTGAATCTTTTTTGGATTTTATGGGATTTTGAGGGTTTTAAGGTTTTTATTGTTTTTAGCGTGTTTTAGATTTTTAGGGGATTCTACGGTTTTTAGGTTTTTAAGGTTTTATTATGGGTTTTTAGGGTTTTTTGGGGTTTTATGTTTTGAGGTATTTTTAATGCTTCATTTAGATTTTTATGTGTTTTTTGGTTTTTTGGGTATCAGGGTTTTTATTGTTTTTTTGGGTTTTTTGGGTTTTATTGAGTTTTTTAAGGTTGTATGGTTTTTATGTTTTGTAATTTTTTTAGGGGTTTAAAGGTTTTTTTATAGTTTTTAGTCTTTTTTTTTTGGGGGGGGGGGGGGTTGGGGTTTTTTGGGTTTTCTATGGTTTTTTGGATATTTTTTGTTTTTATGAATTTTAGGGGTTTAGGGATTTATACTTATTTGGGTTTCATAGGGGTTTTAACTTTTTTTAGTGTTTTATAATTTTCATTGGTTTTCGTAGGGTTTTTATGTTTTTTTTGTATTTCTTGTGTTTTTTAGGATTTATATGGGTTTTTAGGTTTTTTAGGTATTTTCATTTCATTGTGGGTTTTAGGGTTTTATGGTTTTTAATGTTTTTATATTTTTTGAGCATTTTAATTGTTTTTATGTTATTAATGTTTTAGAGGGTTTTTAGGGATTTTTATGCTTCTAGGGATTTTAGGGATTTTTCAAGATTTTATGATTGTTATGGTTTTTTAAGATTTTGAGGGTTTTTAGGGTTATTATTGTTTTTAGGGTTTTAATGGTTTTTATGTTTTTTGTGTGTTTTTAGGGTTTTTCGTTTTTTAGAGTATTTTATCATTTTTAGGATTTTAAATGGGTTTTAGTGTTTTTAGTGGGTTTTTAGGGTTTTAATGTGGTTTTCAAGTTTTGTAAGGTTTTTAGGGATTCTGTGGTTCTAGGGGTTTTACGTTCTTTTAGCTATTTTAGGGTTTTCAACATTATTAAGTTTATATGGGTTTTGGGTGTTTTTAGGTTTTGAAGGTTTTATTATGGCTTTTTAGGGCTTTAGGGTTTTTTTATTTTTTTAAGGTTTTTAAGGATTTTTTTGGATTTTTATTGTTTTATTGAGTTTTATTGATTTTGAGGGGCTTTGGGTTTTTAATGTTGTTAGGGTATTTATCATTTTTCAGTTTTCATGGTTTTTACGTTTTTTTGGGGTTTTAAGGTTTCATAGGGTTTTAATAGTTTTTTTATGTTTTTTGGGATTTTTATATCTTTTTTAGGATTTTTATGTTTTTATTGTTTTTCAAAATTTTAGAGTTTTTTGAGTTTTAGGGGTTTATGGGGTTTTAGGGTTTTCATAGGTTTTTAATTTATAAGGTTGTATGGTTTTATAGAGTTTTTAAACATTTATAGGGGTTTAAATTGTTTTTACAATTTTTAGTGGGCTTATTGCTTTTATTGATTTTTGTGTTTTTTTAGTTTTTAAGGGTTTTAGGATAATTAGGTGATTTAGGGTTTTTTTGGGTCTTTACGGGTTTTAGGGTTCTTAGAATATTTTAAATTTTTAGTGGTTTTAAGTGTTTTTAGGTTTTTAAGGTTTTCTTAGGCCTTTTCAAGATTCTTTACATTTTTATGAATTCTTACGGGTTTTTTAGTATTTTATGATTTTTAAGGGTTTTAAGACTTTGAGGGGATTTTAATGTTTTTATCATCTTTTTAGGTTTTTAGGGGTTTTAGGTTTTTATGTTTTCCTTAGGTATTTATATTTTCATAGGGTTTTAAACCATTTTAGGAATATTTAGGGCTTTTGAGGATTTTTAATAGTTTTGGAGTTTTTAGGGATTTTGGGATTTTTATTAGTGTTTTGGGGTATTTTGGGTTTTATTATATTTAGTTTTACAAGGTTTTTAAGGATTTTAAATTTTTTAACATTTTTGTAGTTTAAAAGTTTTTATATTTTTATTATTTTTAAGGTTTTCATGGGTTTTTAGTTGTCTTTATGGTCTTGAGGTGTTTCTATGATTCTGATGCGATATTAGGGATTTAAAAAAAATAGCGTAGTTAAGGGTTTTTCTGAATTTTTTAGACTTTTAGTTGTTTAATGTGATTTTAGGTTTTAAGGTTTTCTTAGGTTTTTTGCAATGGTTTTAGGGTTTTTTATGTTTTAGAGATTTTTTTTGATTTTAAATATTTTTAGGATCTTTAGGTTTTTTAGGGATTTTGATGGGATTTATTGTTTATAGGGTATTTAATTTTTTATGGGTTTTAAATGTATTTTAGGTTTTAAGATTTTCATTTATTTTTCAGGGTTTCAAGGGTTTTTAAAATTTTAGGTATTTTTATATATTTATGGGCCTTTAGGGGTTTAAGGGTCTTTTAGAGATTTTATGGTTTTTATCTACTTTTAGGTTTTTATAGGTTTAAATTGTTTTTTGGTTTTTTTGAGGTTTTCTTAGATATTTGGGGTTTTAAGTGGTTTTTTATTTTTATGAATTTGAGGTCCTTTCATAATTTTTATGGTTTTTAGTGTTTTTTTGGATTTTGAGGGATTTTAGGGGTTTTCCGGGTTTTATTTTGGTTTTTTGGGTTTGAAGTGTGTTTTGAATTTTTAGGGTATTAACGAGATTTTATATTTTTTAACATTTTTAAAGATTTAAAGGGTTTTTGATTTTTTTGTGGGGTTTTAGTGATTTTATCCATCATTAGGGTTTTAAGTTTTTTTGGGTTTTTAGTAATTTTAGGTTCTTTTATGGTTTTTATGGTTTTTAGAGGTTTTTAGGTATTTATGGGGGTTTTAAGTATTTTTAGGTTTTTAAGGTTTTCTTATTGGTTTTCAGTGTTTTTTGGGGTTTTTACATTTATGGGTTTTTAGGAATTTTTATGGATTTTAATATTTTTTATTAGTTTTTAGTTATATTGAGGTTTTTTAATCGGTTTAGGGTTTTTACCACCTTTTTAGGATTTTTTGGAGATTTTACATGTTTTTAGGTTTAAGATTTTCATTGTGTTTTAGGGTTTTTTTGTTTTTTGGGTTTTTAGGGGCTCTTTAGTTTTTTAGTGTTTTTTATGTTTTTGGGATTTTTAGAGTTTTTAGTGATATTTTTGGGTTTTAATGGATTTTTGTTGTTTTTAATATTTTGAGGGGGTTTTATGGTTTTTAGAGTTTTTATGATTTTTAGTGTCATTAAGGGATTTTAATGTTTTTAGTATTTTTTGGTTTTTTTGGTGGATTTTAGTGTTTTTAGGTTTTATGATTTTCTTAAGGAATTTTAGGGTTTTATGGGGTTTTACCTTTTTTCTGATCTTTATGGATTGTTTGGGATTTGTATGGTTTGTTTTGAGTTTTTAAGAATTTTGAGGGTTTTTAGGGTATTTATGGGTTTTTAGTGATTTTGGTGTTTTTAGGGGTTTTAGGTGTTTTTTGTGTTTTTACGTTTTATAGGGTTTTAAGGATTTTATAGGGTCTTACAGTTTTTAGGGATTTTTGTGGATTTTTTAGGTTTTTTAGGATTTTTAGCGTTTTTAGGGATTTTGTGGCTTTTAGGATTTTTATGATTTTTTCAGTTTTATGGGTTTTTATGTGTTGAAATTGAGTTTTTAGGGGTTTTAAGGATTTTAAATGTTTTTAAATTTTTTTAGGGTTTAAAGTGTTTTTATGGGTTTTTAGGGGTGTTTAATGTTTTAGGTTTTTATGGTTTTTAGGGATTTTTTTGGGATTTTGGGTCTTTTATATATTTTAAGGTTTTTATAATTTTTAGGGGTTTTAGTGTTTTTAGGAGTTTATAGGTTTTTTAGGATTTATTAGGATTTTTCTATTTTTATAGTTTTTAATGTTTTTATGGATTTATAATGATCTTTTAGTAATTTTCTGAATTTTATGGGTTTTAGTGTTTTTTAGGATTTTAGGGGTTCAAAGTGTTTTTAGCTATTTAATGTTTTCTTATGGTTTTTCAGGGTTTTTTTGTCTTTTTTCATTTTTTTTGGATTTTTAGGGATTTTTTAGATTTCTTTGTTTTTAGGGATTTTAAGGGTTTTTAGGGGTTTAGGGTTATTATTTTTATTTTTAGGTTTATATGGCAATTTTAAATTATTTTAGGGGTTTTCATGGATTTTTAGAGTTTTTTCATGTTTTAGGGGTCTAATGTGTTTTCAGAGTTTTTAGCGTGTTTTTAGGTTTTTTTTTGGATTTTATGGTTTTTAAGGTTTTAAGTGTTTTTATGATTTTTAGGGGCCTTTGGGTTTTAAGTGTCTTTTTAGGTTTTTTGGGTTTTTAGCAGTTTTTAGGGTTTTATGGGTTTTTTAGGTTTTTATGTTTTTCTTATGGTTTTTCAAGGTTTTCAGGTTTATTTACGTTTTTAGGGAGTTTTAGGGATTATTCATAATTTTTATGGTTTCTTAGGGTTCTAGTCATTTTGAGGGTTTTTAGGTTTTTTTATGGTTTTAGTATTTTTTGGGTTTTTAGCGTTTTAGGTCTTTTAGGGGTGTCATGTGTTTTCAGTTTTTTATGGTTTTCTTAGTGTTCTAGTGATTTTGAGGGTTTTAAGGTTTTTCTATGTTTTTATAGTTTTTATGGGTTTTAGTGGGTTTTATAGTTTAAGGTGTTTTAGGGTTTTTATGGTCTTTTTAATGTTTCTTGTGTTTTTAGTTCTTTTAAATTTTATATTTTTTTAAGTATTTTTAGGTTTTTATGGGTTTTCAGGGCTTTATAGTTTTTTACATTTTAACTAATGTTAATGATTTTTTAGTAATTTTATCGGTTTTAGGATTTTTTTTGTTATTGTGAGGGTTTTTATTGTTTTCTTGGGTCTTCATGGGTTTTTAGGGGTTTCAGAGGTTTCAGGTTTTTTAGGGGTCTTAAGAGTTTTTAGGTTTTTAAGGTTTTCATAGGGTTTTATGGGTTTTTAAAATTTTAAGGATTTTTTGGGATTTTATTTTATTTTTATTGTTTTAAGTTTGTTAGGGATTTTGTGGGGTTTTAAGGTTTCTATGGTTGTTGGGGGTTTGGTAGGGTTTTAGATTTTTTAGGGGTTTTAAGGTCTTTTGGTGTTTTTATCATTTTGGGGTTTAAAGGGTTTTGAGATTATATAGTGGGTTTGAGGGGTGTTATGGGTTTTAGGGGTTTTTAGATTATTAGGGATTTGGGGTGTTTTATAATTTTGTAGGTTTTTAAGATTTTCAAGTGTTTTTATGGTTTTAAAGTTTTATTTGGGGTCTTTATGGTTTTTAGTGTTTTTTACGTTTTTAGGTATTTTTTGATTTTAAAGGTTTTTTGTGTTTTTAGGGGTTTTTTTGATTTTTTGGGTTTCTATCTACTTTTAGGTTTTCATGGTTTTTAAGTATATTTAGGGTTTTAAGGTTTTATTTGGGATTTTTTTGGTTTTAGGTGATTTAATGATTTTAGGGGTTTAGGGCTTTTTTGGGGTTCTTATGGTTTTTTGGGGTATAGGGTTTTTTAATTTTTTATTGTTTTTAGGGTTTTTTTTGGGTTTTATGTTTATTTTTGAGTTTTTTAGGGTTTTTAATTTTTTAGATTTTTTATTGTTTTTATGGGTTTAAAAAGGGTTTTTAGAGTTTTTTGTGGTTTTAATGTTTTTTTAGTTTTTACGAGTTTTTATGGTTTTTTTGGGTTTTAGAGATTTTAGGGGATTTTAGGGTCTTTAAGGTTTTTAGTTCTTACAGTGTATTTAGGTCTTTAGGGGTTTGAATATTTTTTTGGTTTTTAAAGTTTTTTTGGATTTTTAGTGGTTTTTGGGTTTTTTATGTTTTTAAGTAGTTTTAGGGCTTCATTTATGATTTTTAGTTTTTCAGGGATTTTATAGATTTTGAGGTTTTTAATATTTTTTGGGGTTTTAGGGGTTTTATGGTATTTAACGTTTTTTTAGTGTTTTAGTGTTTTTATTTTTTTGAGGTTTTATTAGTGTTTTTAAGGTTTGTAAGGGTTTTTTTGTTTATAGGGAGTTTTTAGAGATTTTAGGAGGTTTATGGTTTTTAGTGGTTTTTTTGGGTCATTTCAGATTTTTATTGTTTTACCATTTTTAGGTTTTTTAGGGTTTAGGGTTTTAAGGTTCTCCTTGTTTTTTCTAGGGTTTTATGTTTTTTTACATTTTTAGTGATTTTTAGGTATTTTTAGGATTTTTTATTGATTTTAGTGTTTTTAGGGATTTATAGTGTTTTTATAGATTTTAAGGTTTTCATAATTTTTAGGGGTTTTAAGTGTTTTTTGTTTTTAATACTTTCTTAGTGTTTTTGATGTTTTTAGGGTTTTTTATGTTTTTAGGGATTTTAAGGCTTTTTAATAAATTTTATATTTTTAACAATTTTTAAGGGCTTTTGGATTTTTTTGGAATTTTATGGTATTAGGTTTTTATAATTTTTTTGGGGATTTCAGGTTTTTTAAAGTTATGTAGGGGTTTTAAGGTTATTTAGAGATTTTAAAATTATTTGGGATTTATATTTTTTTTATAGTATCAGATGTTTTTAGGGTTTTTATGGATTTTTATGGACTTTTAATGCTTTTAGGGAATTTGATGTTTTTACTGGTTTTATGTTTTTTAGGGTCTTTAAGGGTTTTTAATGTTTTTAGGTTTTTAATGGTTTAAATTGTATCATTTTTTTAAGTTTTTTTGGTTTTTTCATGGTTTTAGTATATTTTTACATTTTTTCAGAAATTTTGGTATTTTGAGTATGTTATGGGTTTTTAGGGTTTTTAGGGATTTTCAGAGTTTTTATGGTTTTTATTGTTTTTAGGGTTTTTATTGTTTTTAGGGGTTTTATTATTTTAATGCATTTAAGGGTTTTATGGATATTTCGGTTTTTAGGGTTTTCATAGGATTTTTTGTGTTATTAGGGTTTAATAAATTTTTATGGATTTTTAGATATTTTTTAGGATTGTTATGGTTTTAGGGTTTTTAGGGTTTTTATTATTTTTTGGGGTTTTAGGGTCTTTTCTAGTTTTAATGGATTTTAAATATCTTTAGAGTTTTTTAAAAAAATGTAGGGGTTCAATGGGGTTTTATATTTTTTTAGTGGTTCTTATGGGTTTTATTGATTTTTTGGGATTTTTAAGATTTTTAGTTGTTTTTGGGTTTTTAGGATCTTTAAGGGGTTTTAGGGTATTTAGAAATTTTATGGTTTTCTAGTGGTTGTAGAGGTTTTTAATTATTTTTTACATTTTTTTGGAAATTTTAGATCTTTTTTTTGGGTTTTTATGGTTTTTAGGGTTTTTAGGGATTTTGTGGGTTTTTACGGTTCTTATGGATTTTTTGGGTTTATGGATTCTTTTTTGGTTTTAGTATATTTTTTATGATTTTAGGGGTTTTAAGGGTTTTTTGATTTTTTTTAAAAAAAATTAGTAGTCAAATATTTTTATACTTTTTTAATATTTTTATTGTTTCTAGGGCTTTAAAGATTTTGAGGGAATTTAGAGTTTTTATGCTTTTATCGTTTTTATGGGTTTTCTTGGGATTTTAGGGTTTTTGATATTTTTATGTTTTTAACAACTTTTTATTTTTTTAATGTTTTTAGGGGTGTAAATTATTTTTAGATTTTTCACTGGTTTTATATTCACATTATGGGGATTTAGAGGTTTTTATAGTTTTTAGGGGTTTTATGTTTTTTTTTCAGATTTAGGATTTTTTTAGTGTTTTTATTGTTTTTAGTGTTTTTCATTTTTAGGGGTTTATATTTTTTTAGTTTTTTATGGATTTTCTTGAGGGGTTTTTTATGTTTTTAGTTATTTTTAGGGATTTTTATGGCTTCATAGAGTTTTTACTATTTTTAAGGAATTTGAGGGTTTTAGGGTTTTTAAATGTTTTAGTGATTTAGAATTTTTAGGTTTTTATGGGTATTAAGTGTTTTTTGGTTTTTAATATTTTCTTATAGTTTTTATGGGTTTTAGGGTCTTTTATGTTTTAATGAATTTTAGGTATTTTTTGTATTTTTATGGTTTTTAGGGGTTTTTGGAATTTTTCATCTTTTTTATACTTTTTTTGTTTCAGGTTTATTTGAGTTTTTATGGGTTTTTGGAGTTTTTGAATGTTATTAGTGGGTTAAATTGATTTTAGATTTTTATTATGTTTTTAGGGTTTTTATAATTTTTAAGTGTTTTAGGGATTTTTTATAGTTCTTTGGGGGTTTTTTGTTTTTAGGGTCATTTTAGGGTATTGATTGTTTTTCAATTTTTAGGGGTTTTAAGTGTTTTTAGGTTTGTGTGGATTTCTTAAGGATTTTCAAGGTTTTCTATGGTTTTTATGTTTTTTAGGTATTTTTAGAGGTTTTTAGGATTTTTATAGTATTTTTTTATTTTTGAGGAATTATTAGTTTTCATGGTCTTCAAGGTATTTATGGTTTCTTAAAGTTTTCAAAAAATTTATGTTTTTTATGTTTTTTAATTTTTTTAGGTTTTTCTGGTTTTCTTATGGGATTTCATGGTTTTTCTGGATTTTTTATGATTTTTGTGATTTTTATGCATTTTTAATATATTTATGGATTTTTAGGGTTTCTAGGTATTTTTTGGTTTTTTAGTGTTTTTTGGATTTTTTGCGGTTCAAGGGTTTTTTAACTTTTATAGGGTTTTAATGATTCTTTATAGTTTTTAATGTTTTTAGGGGTTCAAAGGATTTTTATAGGCATTAATGGTTTTTAGGGATTTTTATGGGTTTTAGGGGATTTAAGGTGTTTAGGGGTATTTGGGTCCTTTTATGGTTTTTAGTGTTTTTAGCATTTTAAGGTTTTTATGGGGTTTAATTGTTCTCGGTTTTATGGTTTTCATTTTGGTTTTCACGGTTTTTAAATTTTATTTCTTTTTTGTGATATTTAGTGATTTTCTATAATTTTTATGGTTTTGGAGATTTTGTTGGTTTTTATGGGTTTTAGTGTTTATTAGGTTTTTAGGTGTTTTATATGTTTTTAGGTTTTAACCTATTCTTAGGGTTTCTTATAGTTTTTATATTTTTTAAGATTTGATATATTTTTAGGCATTTTTTAGGATTTTATACTATTTTTATTTTTAAAGATTTTGAGGGTTTTAAGTTTTTAACGGTTTTAGAGTTTATTTATTTATTTTTCTAATTGCTTTATGGTTTTTAGTGTTTTTAATGTTTTTATTCATTTAAATAGTTTTTAAATTTTTTACTGGTATTATGGTTTTTATATATTTGTAGGGTTTTTAAAGGTGTTTAAGGGTTTTATGGTTTTTAGAGTTTTTAGGGGCTTTATCATTTATTGGGGTTTTATGGGGCTTAAGTGTTTTCTTGTTTTTTGTGTTTTTCTTAGGGGTTTTTAGGGATTTAGGGTTTTTTAAATTTTTAGTGATTGTTAGTTATTTTTAGGGTTTTTATTGGTTTTTAGTGTCTTTATGGATTTTAAGGGTTTTTAGGGGTTTTGGGATTTTAAGGTTTTTTGGGTTGTTGCATTTCTATATTTTAGGAGTTTAATTGTTTTTTGGTTTTTTTGGTTTTCTTTTTTTTCAATGTTTTTAGGATATTTTACATTTATTGGGATTTTTTTAAAAAATTTAAGGTTTTGTGGTTATAGGGTTTTTAGGGATTCTAGGGTGATTCAAGGTTTTTAATTATTTTTTGTTATTTTTGGGTCTTTTCAAGTTTTTAGGTTTTTTAATATCTTTTAATGTTTTTAATTTTTATAGGGGATTAAAGGGTTTTTGGAGTATTTAGTGGGGTTTTATAATTTTTAATGTTTTGAGGGATTTTTGGGATTTTATGGTTTTTAGGGTTTTTAGTTATTTTTAGGGGTTTTGTTTTTTAGTGTTTCTAGGGGTTTTTTATGTTTTTTAGTATGTCTAGTTTCTCATGGATTTTTAGGGTTTTTAGTTTTTTATGTTTTTCTAAGGGTTTTCAATGATTTTAGGTTTTTTATATTTTTAGGTATTTTTATAGATTTTTTAGAATTTTTATCAGTGTCTAGGATTTTTAGTGACATTTTGGGGGGGTGGGTTTAGGTGTTTTGTTCTATTGTTTACTGTTTTTAAGTTTTTTAGTGTTTTTAAAAAAAATTTGGGGGTCTAAATTGTTTTTAGTGTTTTTAGTGTTTTTTATGCTTTTTATACGGCTTAGGGTTTTTATATTTTTATAGGTTTTATTGTTTATTGTGGTTTTATAGTTTTTATGGTCTTTTATGGTTTCTATGGTTTTTAGTGTTTTTTATGTTTTTTAGGATTTTATGGGTTTTACATGTTTTTCATTTTTTAGGATTTCATAGGGGTTTTATGTATTTTAGTGGGTTTTTTACATTTTTAGGGATTTTTAGGGATTTTTAGGATTTTTGAATCTTTTTTGGATTTTTAGGGATTTTGAGGGTTTTAAGGTTTTTAGCGTTTTTAGCATGTTTTAGGTTTTTAGGGGATTCTATGGTTTTTCGATTTTAAGGTTTTATTATGGGTTTTTAGGGTTTTTTGGGGTTTTATGTTTTGAGGTATTTGTAATGCTTCATTTATATTTTTATGTGTTTTTTGGTTTTTTGGGTATCAGGGTTTTTAATGTATTTTTGGGTTTTTTGGGTTTTATTGAGTTTTTTAAGGTTTTATGGTTTTTATGTTTTGTAATGTTTTTAGGGGTTTAAAGGGTTTTTATAGTTTTTAGTTGTTTTGGGGGGGGGGGGGTTTGGGTTTTTTGGGTTTTTTATGGTTTTTTGGATATTTTTGGTTTTTATGAATTTTAGGGGTCTAGGGGTTTAGAATTATTTGGATTTCATAGGGGTTATATGTTTTTTTAGTGTTTTATCATTTTCATAGGTTTTCGAAGGGTTTCTATGTTTTTTTTCGTATTTTTTGTGTTTTTTAGGATTTATATGGGTTTTTAGGTTTTTTTAGGTATTTTCATTTTTTGTGGGTTTTAGGGTATTTATGGTTTTTAGCGTTTTTAAATTTTTTGAGCATTTTAATTTTTTTATGTTATTAATGTTTTAGAGGGTTTTCAGGGTTTTTAGGGATTTTTATGCTTCTAGGGATTTTAGGGATTTTTCAGGATTTTATGATTGTTATGGATTTTTAGGATTTTGAGTGTTTTTAGGGTTATTAATGTTTTTAGTTTTTTAATGGTTTTTTGGAGTATTTTATCATTTTTAGAATTTTAAATGGGTTTTAGTGTTTTTAGTGGGTTTTTAGGGTTTTAATGTGGTTTTCAAGTTTTGTAAGGTTTTTAGGGAATCTGTGGTTTTAGGGGTTTTATGTTCTTTTAGGGGTTTTAGGGTTTTCAACATTATTAAGTTTATTTGGGTTTTAGGTGTTTTTAGGTTTTGAAGGTTTTATTATGGCCTTTTAGGGAAAAGGGTTTTTTTATTTTTTTAAGGTTTTTAAGGATTTTTTTGGATTTTTATTGTTTTTTGAGTTTTTTTGATTTTGATGGGTTTTGGGTTTTTAATGTTGTTAGGGTATTTATCATTTTTCAGTTTTTATGGTTTTTTCTTTTTTTGGGGTTTTAAGGTTTTCATAGGGTTTTTATAGTTTTTTTATGTTTTTTGGGATTTTTATATCTTTTTTAGGATTTTTATGTTTTTATTGTTTTTCAAAATTTTAGAGTTTTTTGATTTTTTAGGGGTTTATGGGGTTTTAGGGTTTTAATAGGTTTTTAGTTTCTAAGGTTGTATGGTTTTATAGAGTTTTTAAACATTTATAGGGGTTTAAATTGTTTTTACATTTTTTAGTGGGCTTATTGCTTTTATTGATTTTTGTGTTTTTATAGTTTTAAGGGTTTTAGGATAATTAGGTGATTTATGGTTTTTTTGGCTCTTTAAGGGTTTTAGGGATCTTGGAATATTTTAACTTTTTAGTGGTTTTAAGTGTTTTTAGGTTTTTAAGGTTTTCTTAGGCCTTTTCAATATTCTTTACATTTTTATGAATTTTCAGTGGTTTTTTAGTTTTTTATGATTTTTAAGGCTTTTAAGACTTTGAGTGGATTTAAATTTTTTTATCATTTTTTAGGTTTTTAGTGGTTTTAGGTTTTTATGGTTTCCTTAGGTATTTATATGTTTTTATGATTTTATACCATTTTAGGAATATTTAGGGCTTTTGAAGATTTTTAATATTTTAGGAGTTTTTAGGGATTTTGAGATTTTTATTAGGGTTTTGGGGTATTTTGGGTTTTATTATATTTAGTTTTTCAAGGTTTTTATGGATTTTAAAATTTTTAAAATTTTAGTGGTTTAATTTTTTTTATAGTTGTATTTTTTAGGGTTTTCATGGGTTTTTAGTTGTCTTTATGGTTTTTAAGTGTTTCTATGGTTCTGATGCGATTTTAGGGATTTTAAAAAAAAATAGCGTAGTTAAGGGTTTTTTGAATTTTTTAGGCTTTTAGTTGTTTAATGTGATTTTAGGTTTTATGGTTTTCTTAGGATTTTGTAATGGCTTTAGGGTTATTTATGTTTTTAGAGTTTTTTTTGGATTTGAAATGTTTTAGGCTCTTTAGGTTCTTTAGGTATTTTGATGGGTTTTATGGTTTATAGGGTATTTAATTTTTTATGGGTTTTAAATTTATTTTCGGTTTTAAGATTTTCATTTTTTTTCAGGGTTTCTAGGGTTTTTAAAATTTTAGGTATTTTAATTTATTTATGGGTCTTTAGGGGTTTAAGGGTCTTTTAGAGATTTTATGGTTTTTATCTACTTTTAGGTTTTCAGAGGTTTTAAGTGTTTTTTGGTTTTTTGAGGTTTTCTTAGATATTTGGGGTTTTAATTGGTTTTTTATTTTTATTAATTTGAGTTCTTTTCATAATTTTTATGGGTTTTAGTGTTTTTTGGATTTTGAGGGATTTTAGGGGTTTTTCGGGTTTTTTTTTTGTTTTTTGGGTTTGAAGTGTGTTTTGAATTTTTAAGGTATTAACGGGATTTTATATTTTTTTTAACATTTTTAAATATTTAAAGGGTTTTTGATTTTTTTAGTGGGGTTTTAGTGATTTTATCGATCTTTTGGGTTTTTAAGTTTTTTTGGGTTTTTAGTAATTTTAGGTTGTTTTATGGTTTTTATGATTTTTAGGGGTTTTTAGGTTTTTATGGGGTTTTAAGTATTTTTAGGTTTTTAAGGTTTATTATTTGTTTTTAGGGGTTTTGGGGGTTATTACATTTATGGGTTTTTAGGAATTTTTATGGATTTTAATATTTTTTATCAGTTTTTAGTTATTTTGAGGGTTTTTAAGGGGTTTAAGGTTTTTACCATCTTTTTAGGGTTTTTTGGATATTTTACTTGTTTTCAGGATTAAGGTTTTCATTGTGTTTTAAGGTTTTTTTTATTTTTTGGGTTTTTAGGGGCTTTTTAGTTTTTTAGTGATTTTATGTCTTTGTGATTTTTAGAGTTTTTAGTGATATTTTTGGGTTTTAATGGATTTTTGTTGTTTTTAATATTTTGAGGGGGTTTTATGGTTTTTAGAGTTTTTATGATTTTTAGTGTCATTCCGGGATTTTAGTGTTTTTAGTATTTTTTGGTTTTTTAGGTGGATTTTAGTGTTTTTAGGTTTTATGGTTTTCTTAGGGATTTTTAAGGTTTTATGGGGTTTTACCTTTTTTCCTATCTTTAGGGATTGTTTAGGATTTGTATGGTTTGTTTTGAGTTTTTAAGAATTTTTAGGTTTTTAGGGTCTTTATGGGTTTTTAGTGATTTTGGTGTTTTGAGGGTTTTTAGGTGTTTTTTATGTTTTTATGTTTTATAATGTTTTAAGGATTTTATAGGGTTTTATAGTTTTTAGGGATTTTTGGGGATTTTTTAGGGTTATTAGGATTTTTAGCGTTTTTAAGGATTCTGTGGCTTTTAGGATTTTTATGATTTTTTCAGTTTTTATGGGTTTTTAGGTATTGAAATTGAGTTTTTAGGGGTTTTAAGGATTTTTAATGTTTTTAATGTTTTTAGGGTTTAAAGTGTTTTTATGGGTTTTTAGGGGTGTTTAATGTTTTAGGTTTTTATGTTTTTTAGGGATTTTTAGAATTTTTAGGGGTTTAGTGTTTTTAGGAGTTTATAGGTTTTTTAGGATTTATTTGGATTTTTCTATTTTTAGTGTTTTTCAATGTTTTTATGGATTTATAATGTTATTTTAGTATTTTTTTGCATTTTATGGGTTTTAGTGCTTTTTAAGATTTTAAGGGTTCATAGTTTTTTAGCTATTTGATGTTTTCTTATGGGTTTTCAGGGTTTTTTTGGTCTTTTTTCATTTTTTTGGATTTTTAGGGATTTTTTAGATTTCTTTGATTTTAGGGATTTTAGGGATTTTAAGGGTTTTTAGGGGTTTTAGGGTTATTATTTTTATTTTTATGTTTATATGGAAATTTTAAATTATTTTAGGGTTTTTCATGGATTTTTAGAGTTTTTTCCTGATTTAGGGGTCTAATGTGTTTTCAGAGTTTTTAGCGTGTTTTTAGGTTTTTTTGGATTTTAAGGTTTTTAAGGTTTTATGTGTTTTTATAATTTTTTAGGGGCCTTTGGGTTTTAAGTGTCTTTTTAGGTTTTTTTTGGTTTTTAGCAGTTTTTAGGGTTTTATGGGTTTTTTAGGTTTTTGTGTTTTTCTTCTGGTTTTTCAAGGTTTTCAGGTTTTTTTTTCGTTTTTAGGGAGTTTTTGGGATTATTCAATATTTTTATGGTTTCTTAGTGTTCTAGTGATTTTGAGGGTTTTTAGGTTTCTTTTAGGGTTTTAGTGTTTTTTTGGGTTTTTAGCGTTTAAGGTCTTTTAGGGGTGTTATGTGTTTTTAGTTTTTTATGGTTTTCTTAGGGTTCTAGTGAATTTTGAGGGTTTTTAGGTTTTTCTATTTTTTTAGGGTTTTAGTGGTTTTTAGTGGGTTTTATAGTTTAAGGTGTTTTAAGGGTTTTTATGGACTTTTTAATGTTTCTATTATTTTTAGTGCTTTTAAATTTTTTATTTTTTTAAGTGTTTTTAGGTTTTTATGGGTTTTCAGGGCTTTATAGTTTTTTACATTCTTACTAATGTTAATTATTTTTTAGAAATTTTATGGGTTTTAGGATTTTTTTGTTATTGTTAGGGTTTTTATTATTTTATTGGGTTTTCATGGGTTTTTAGGTGTTTCAGGTTTTTTAGGGGTCTTAAATGTTTTTAGGTTTTTAAGGTTTTCATAGGGTTTTTATGGGTTTTTAAAATTTTATGGAATTTTTGGGCTTTTATATGATTTTTATTGTTTTAAGTTTGTTAGGGATTTTGTGGGGTTTTAGGGTTTCTATGGTTATTGGGGGTTTGGGGGGGGGGGGTTTAGAGTTTTTAGGGGTTTTAAGGTCTTTTGGTGTTTTTATCATTTGGGGTTTAAAGGGTTTTGAGATTATTTAGTGGGTTTCAGGGGTGTTATGGGTTTCAGGGGTTTTAAGGTTATTAGGGATTTGGGGTGTTTTATAATTTTTTAGGTTTTTAAGGTTTTCAAGTGTTTTTATGGTTTTAAAGTTTTATTTGGGGTCTTTATGGTTTTTAGGGTTTTTTACGTTTTTTGGTTTTTTTTTTGATTTTCAAGGTTTTTTGTGTTTTTAGGGTTTTTTTTTTTGATTTTTTGGGTTTCTAGCTACTTTTAGGTTTTCATGGGTTTTAATTATATTTAGGGTTTTATGGTTTTATTTGGGATTTTCTGGGTTTTAGGTGTTTTAATGATTTTAGGGGTTTATGGATTTTTTGGGGTTCTTATGGTTTTTAGGGGTATAGGGATTTTTAGTTTTTTTATTGTTTTTCGGTTTTTTTGGGTTTTATGTTTATTTTTGAGATTTTTAGGGTTTTTAATTATTTATATTTTTTATTGTTTTTATGGGTTTAAAAAGGGTTTTTAGAGTTTTTTGTGGTTTTAATGTTTTTTTAGTTTTTATGAGTTTTTATGGTTTTTTTGGGTTTTAGAGATTTTTGGGGATTTTAGGGTCTTTAAGGTTTTTAGGTCTTACAGTGTATTTAGGCCTTTAGGAGTTTGAATAGTATTGAGGTTTTTAATGTTTTTTTGGATTTTTAGTGGTTTTGGGGGTTTTTTTATTTTTTTTAAGTAGTTTTAGGGCTTCTTTTATGATTTTAAGTTTTTCAGGGATTTTATAGATTTTGAGGGTTTTAGTATTTTTTGGGGTTTTTGGGGTTTTGGGGTATTTAACGTTTTTTCAGTGCTTTAGTGTTTTTATTTTTTTGAGGTTTTATTAGTGTTTTTTAAGGTTTGTAAGGGTTTTTTTTGTTTATAGGGATTTTTAGAGATTTTAGGAGGTTTATGGTTTTTAGTGGTTTTTTTGGTTCATTTCATATTTTTATTTTTTTATCATTTTTAGATTTTTTAGGGTTTAGGGTTTTAAGGTTCTCTTAGTTTTTTTCTAGGGTTTTATGTTTTTTTTACATTTTTAGTGATTTTTAGGTATTTTTAGGTTTTTTTTATTATTTTTTAATGTTTTTAGGGATTTATAGTGTTTTTATAGATTTTAGGGTTTTTATAATTTTTAGGGGTTTTTAAGTGTTTTTTAATACTTTCTTAGGGTTTTTGATGTTTTTTATGGTTTTTTATGTTTTAGGTATTTTTAAGACTTTTTAATAAATTTTATATTTTTTACAATTTTTAGTGGAATTTGAATTTTTTTTGGAATTTTATGGTATTAGGTTTTTATGATTTTTTGGGGGTTTCAGGTTTTTTTTTTGTGTTATGTAGGGGTTTTAAGGTTATTTAGAGTTTTTAAAATTATTTGGGATTAAAATTGTTTTAATAATATCAGATGTTTTTATGGTTTTCATGGACTTTTAATGTTTTTAGGGAATTTGACGTTTTTACTAGTTTTAGTTTTTTTAGGGTCTTTAAGGGTTTTTAGTGTTTTTAGGTTTTTAATGGTTCAAATTGAATCATGTTTTTACGTTTTTTTTTGGTTTTTTCATAGTTTTAGTATAATTTTACATTTTTTTTCGAAATTTTGGGATTTTGAGGATGTTTTGGGTTTTTAGGGTTTTTAGGGATTTTCAGTGTTTTTAGGGTTTTTATTGTTTTTAGGGTTTTTATTGTTTTAATGCATTTACGGGTTTTATGGATATTTAGATTTTTAGGGTTTTCCTAGGCTTTTTTTTGTGTTATTAGGGTTTAATAAATTTTTATGGATTTTTAGGTATTTTTAGGATTGTTATTGTTTTAGAATTTTTATGGTGTTATTATTTTTTTGGGGTTTTAGGGTCTTTTCGAGTTTTAAGGGATTTTAAATATCTTTAGAGTTTTTTAAAAAATCTAGGGGTTCAATTGGGTTTTATATTTTTTTAGTTTTTCTAATGGGTTTTATTGATTTTTTGGGATTTTTAAGATTTTTAGTTGTTTTTTGGTTTTTAGGATCGTTATGGGGTTTTAGGGTATTTAGAAATTTTATGGTTTTCTAATGGTTGTAGAGGTTTTTAATTATTTTTTTAAATTTTTATGGAAATTTTAGATCTTTTTTGGGTTTTTATGGTTTTTAGGGTTTTTAGGGGTTTTGTGATTTTTTATGGTTTTTATGGATTTTTTGGGTTTATGGATTCTTTTTTGGTTTTAGTGTATTTTTTATGGGGTTTTTTGGGTTTTTTGATTTTATTAACATATTTTTAGTAGTTAAATATTTTTATACTTTTTAGTGGTTTTTATTTTTTTATGGTTTTTATGTGTTTTAAGGGTTTTAGGGATTTTATTAAAAAAAAATTACGGTTTTTAGGGTTTGTTGTGTTTTTTAGTTTTTAGAGGTTTTATGCGTTTTTATGTTTGTAATGTTTTCATAAGGTAATTTAGGGTTTTTTTGGGGTATTTATATTTTTAGGTTTTTTAATTGTTTTTATGTTTTTATGGTTTTCTTAGGGTTTTTAGGGTTTGAGAGGATTTTAAATTTTTTGGGATTTTATGGTTTTTTTGGTTTTTTATGGTTTTTTTGGTTTTTTAGGGATTTTGATATTTTTTGGGTTTTATGGGTTTTTAGTGGTTTTCTGTTTTTTTTGGGATTTTTGGGTTTTTTGAGTATTTAGGTTTTTTAATGTTTTTAGAGTTTTTTAATGTTTTTACGTGTTTAAATGGATTTTATAATTTTTTAAAGGTTTTTATAGGGTTTTACGGTTTTTATGTGTTTTATGGGATTTAAGGGTTTTTAAGGTTTTAGGGTCTTTTGGGGTTTTTTCATATTTTTAGGTTTCTAGAGGTTTTAAGTTTTTTAGGGTTTCTTATGGGTTTTAAGGGTTTTTTGTATTTTTAATAATTATTTATGATTTTTATGGTTTTTTGGGTTTGTGTGGGTTTGTGTGTGATTTAAACATTTTTAGGGTTTTTAGGGTTTTAATGTTTTTAGGGTGTTTAGTAGTTTTTAGGGTTTTTTGATTTTAATGTATTTTTAGGATTGTGTGGTTTTCATAGGGGTTTTCAAGGTTTTATGATTTTTTATGTTTTTAGGTATTTTTTGGAATTTTTTAATATTTTTATGGTTTCTAGGGCTTTAAGGATTTTGAGGGAATTTATATTTTTTATGCTTTTATAGTTTTTATGGGTTTTCTTGGGATTTTAGGGTTTTTGATATTTTTATGTTTTGAACAACTTTTTAATTTTTTTTAATGTTTTTAGAGGTGTAAATTATTTTTAGATTTTCACTGGTTTTATATTGACATTATGGGGATTTAGAGGTTTTTATAGTTTTTATGGGTTTTATGTTTTTTTTTCATATTTAGGATTTTTTTTAGTGTTTTTATAGTTTTTAGTGTTTTTCATTCTTAGGGATTTATATTTTTTTAGTTTTTTATGGATTTTCTTGAGGGGTTTTTATGTTTTTAGGTATTTTTAGGGATTTTTATGGCTTCTTAGAGTTTTTACTATTTTTATGGAATTTGAGGGTTTTAGGGTTTTTAAATGTTTAGTGATTTAGAATTTTTAGGTTTTTATGGGTATTAAGTGTTTTTTGGTTTTTAATATTTTCTTCTAGTTTTTATGGGTTTTAGGGTCTTTTATGTTTTTAATGAATTTTAGGTATTTTTTGTATTTTTATGGTTTTTAGGGGTATTTGGAATTTTTCAGGTTTTTTATACTTTTTTTGTGTTTTAGGTTTTTTTTTGAGTTTTTATAGGTTTTTGGAGTTTTTGAATGTTATTAGTGGTTTAAATTGATTTTAGACTTTTAGTAGGGTTTTAGGTTTTTTTATAGTTTTTAAGTGTTTTAGGGATTTTTTATGGTTCTTTGGGGGTTTTTGGTTTTTAGGGTCATTTTAGGGTATAGATTGTTTTTCAATTTTTAGGGGTTTTAAGTGTTTTTAGGATTGTATGGATTTCTTATGGATTTTCAAGGTTTTTAGGGTTTTTATGTTTTTAGGAATTTTTAGAGGTTTTTAGGATTTTTATTGTGTTTTGGTGTTTTTGAGGAATTAGTAGTTTTCATGGTCTTCAAGGTATTAATGGTTCCTTAAAGTTTTTAAAAAATTTATGTTTTTTATGTTTTTTAATTTTTTTAGGTTTTTCTGGTTTTCTTATGGGATTTCAGAGTTTTTTTTGATTTTTATGCTTTTTGATATTTTTATGCATTTTTAATATATTTATGGATTTTCAGGTTTTCTAGGTATTTTTAGGGTTTTTAGTGTTTTTTGGAATTTTTGCAGTTTAGGGGTTTTTTAACTTTTATAGGGTTTTAATGTTTCTTTATAGTTTTTAATGTTTTTAGGGGTTCAAAGGATTTTTATAGACATTAGTGGTTTTGAGGGATTTTTATGGGTTTTAGGGGATTTAAGGTTTTTAGGGGTTTTTAGGGGTTTTAGGGTCCTTTTATGGTTTTTAGTGTTTTTATCATTTTAATGTTTTTATGGGTTTTTAGTGTTATTGGTTTTATGGTTTTCATTTGGGTTTTCACGGTTTTTAAATTTTATTTCTTTTTTGCGATATTTAGTGATTTTCTATAATATTTATGGTTTTTGGAGATTTTGTTGGTTTTTATGGGTTTTAGTGTTTATTAGGTTTTTAGGTGTTTTAAATGTTTTTAGGTTTTAACCTTTTCTTAGGGTTTCTCATAGTTTTTATTTTTTTTAAGATTTAATATATTTTTAGGCATTTTTTAGGATTTTATAGTTTTTTTATTTTTATAGATTTTGAGGGTTTTAAGTTTTTAACGGTTTTAGGGTTTATTTATTTATTTTTCTAATTTTTTTACTATTTTTAGGGTTGTTGCATTTCTATATTTTAGGAGTTTACATTTTATTGGTTTTTTTGTTTTCTTTTTGTTTTTCAATTTTTTTAGGATATTTTACATTTTTTGGGATTTTTTGAAAAAATTTAAGGTTTTTGTGGTTATAGGGTTTTAGGGATTCTAAAGTGATTTAGGGTTTTTAATTATTTTTTTGTTATTTTTGGGTCTTTTAAAGTTTTTAGGTTTTTTAATATCTTTTAATGTTTTTAATTTTTATAGGGGATTAAAGGGTTTTTAGATTATTTAGTGGGGTTTTATCATTATTAATGCTTTTATGGTTTTTAATGGTGTTTAGTGGTTTTATAGTTTTAAGGGTTTTTAGTGTTTTTGAATTTCCGGGGTTTTATATGTTTTTATATTTTTATGGTTTTCTTATAGTTTTTAGGGTTTTTAGGGGTTTTTACATTCTTAGTAATTTTGAGGGATTTTTTGGATTTTAGAGTTTTTAGGGTTTTTAGTTATTTTTAGGGGTTTTGTTTTTTTAGTGTTTCTAGGGGTTTTTTAGGTTTTTTAGTATGTCTAGGTTCTCATGGATTTTTAGTGTTTTTAGTATTTATGTTTTTCTAAGGGTTTTCAAAGATTTTAGGTTTTTTATGTTTATAGGTATTTTTGTAGATTTTTTAGGATTTTTATCAGTGTCTAGGATTTTTAGGGACTTTTGGGGGGGGGGGTTTAGGTGTTTTGTTCAGTTATTTAGAGTTTTTAAGTTTTCTTAGTGTTTTAAAAAAATTGGGGTCTAAATTGTTTTTAGTGTTTTTAGTGGTTATTATGTTTTTTATACGGCTTAGGGTTTTTATGTTTTTATAGGCTTTATTTGTTATTGTGGTTTTATAGTTTTTATGGTATTTTATGGTTTTTATGGTTTTTAGTGTTTTTTAGGTTTTTATGGGTTTTACATGTTTTTTTTTTCAGGATTTCTTAGGGGTTTTATGTATTTTAGTGGGTTTTTTACATTTTTAGGGTTTTTTAGGGATTTTTAGGATTTTTGAATCTTTTTTGGATTTTTTGGGATTTTTAGGGTTTTAAGGTTTTTAGTGTTTTTAGTATGTTTTAGGTTTTTAGTGGATTCTAAGGTTTGTAGGTTTTTAAGGTTTTATTATCGGTTTTTAGGGTTTTTTGGGGTTTTATGTTTTGAGGTATTTGTAATGCTACATTTAGATTTTTATGTGTTTTTTGATTTTTTGGGTATCAGGGTTTTTATTGTTTTTTTTGGGTTTTTTGGGTTTTATTGAGTTTTTTAAGGTTTTATGGGTTTTATGTTTTCTAATATTTTTAGCGGTTTAAAGGGTTTTTATAGCTTTTAGTTGTGTTTTTTTGGGGGGGGGGTTGGGATTTTTTGGGTTTTCTATGGTTTTTTGTATATTTTTGGTTTTTATGAATTTTAGGGGTTTAGGGGTTTAGAATTATTTGGATTTCATAGGGGTTTTAAGTTTTTTTAGTGTTTTATCATTTTCATAGGTTTTCGTAGGGTTTCTATGTTTTTTTTTTGTGTTTTTTGTGTTTTTTAGGATTTATATGAGTTTTTAGGTTTTTTAGGTATTTTCATTTGTTTGTGGGTTTTAGGGTTTTTATGGTTTTTAGCGTTTTCAGATTTTTTGAGAATTTCAATTGTTTTTATGTTATTAATGTTTTAGAGGGTTTTCAGGGTTTTTAGGGATTTTTATGCTTCTAGGGATTTTAGGTATTTTTTAGGATTTTATGATTGTTATGGTTTTTTAGGATTTTGATGGTTTTTAGGCTTATTAATGTTTTTAGTGTTTTAATGGTTTTCTGTTTTTTTAGTTTTTAAGGGTTTTAGGATAATTACGTGATTTAGGGGGTTTTTGGGTCTTTAAGGGTTTTAGGGTTCTTAGAATATTTTAACTTTTTAGTGGTTTTAAGTGTTTTTAGGTTTTTAAGGTTTTCTTAGGACTTTTCAAGATTCTTTACATTTTTATGAATTTTCAGGGTTTTTTAGTTTTTGATGATTTTTAAGGCTTTTGAGACTTTGAGGGGATTTTAATGTTTTTATCATTTTTTTAAGGTTTTTAGGGGTTTTAGGTTTTTATCGTTTCCTTAGGTATTTATATGTTTTTAGGGTTTTATACCATTTTAGGAATATTTAGGGAATTTGAGGATTTTTAATAGTTTTGGAGTTTTTAGGGATTTTGAGATTTTTATTAGGGTTTTGGGGTATTTTGGGTTTTATTATATTTAGTTTTTCAAGGTTTTTAAGGATTTTAATTTTTTTAAAATTTTAGTGGTTTAAAAGTTTTTATAGTTTTATTATTTTTAGGGTTTTCATGGTTTTTTAGTTGTCTTTATGGTTTTTAGGTGTTTCTATGGTTCTAATGCGATTTTAGGGATTTTTAAAAAAAATAGCGTAGTTAAGGGTTTTTGGAATTTTTTAGCCTTTTAGTTGTTTAATGTGATTTTAGGTTTTATGGTTTTTCTAGGTTTTTGTAATGGTTTTAGGGTTATTTATGATTTTAGAGATTTTTTTGGATTTTAAATATTTTTAGGCTCTTTAGGTTTTTTAGGGATTTTGATGGGTTTTATGGTTTATAGGGTATTTAATTTTTTATGGGTTTTAAATGTATTTTTGATTTTAATATTTTCATTTTTTTCAGGGTTTCCAGGGTTTTTAAAATTTTAGGTATTTTTATTTATTTATGGGTCTTTAGGGGTTTAAGGGTCTTTAGAGATTTTATGGTTTTTATCTACTTTTAGGTTCTTAGAGGTTTTAAGTGTTTTTTGGTTTTCTTGAGGTTTTCTTAGATATTTGGGGTTTTAAGTGGTTTTTTATTTTTTTGAATTTAAGGTCTTTTCATAATTTTTATGGGTTTTAGTGTTTTTTGGATTTTGAGGGATTTTAGGGGTTTTTCGGGTTTTTTGGTTTTTTGGGTTTGAAGTGTGTTTTGAATTTTTAGGGTATTAACTGGATTTTATATTTCTTCACATTTTTAAAGATTTAAAGGGTTTTTGAGTTTTTAGTGGGGTTTTAGTGATTTTATCCATCTTTAGGGTTTTTAAGTTTTTTTTGGGTTTTTAGTAATTTTAGGTTGTTTTATGGTTTTATAATTTTTAGGGGTTTTTAGGTTTTTATGGGGTTTTAAGTATTTTTAGGTTTTTAGGGTTTTATTATTGGTTTTTAGGGTTTTTGATGTTTTTACATTTATGGGTTTTTAGGAATTTTTATGGATTTTAATATTTTTTATCAGTTTTTAGTTATTTTGAGGGGTTTTAAGGGGTTTAGGGTTTTTACCATCTTTTTAGGGTTTTTTTGGAGATTTTACGTGTTTTTAGGTTTAAGGTTTTCATTGTGTTTTAGGGTTTTTTTGTTTTTTGGGGTTTTAAGGGATTTTTAGTTTTTTAGTGTTTTTTATGTTTTTGTGATTTTTATAGTTTTTAGTGATATTTTTGGGTTTTAATGGATTTTTATTATTTTTAATATTTTGAGGGGTTTGATGGTTTTTAGAGTTTTTATGATTTTTAGTGTCATTAAGGGATTTCAGTGTTTTTAGTAGTTTTTGGTTTTTTAGGGGGCTTTTAGTGTTTTTGGGTTTTATGGTTTTCTAAGGGATTTTTAGGGTTTATGGGGTTTTACCTTTTTTCCTATCTTTAGGGATTGTTTAGGATTTGTATGGTTTGTTTTGAGTTTTTAGGAATTTTGAGGGTTTTTAGGGTCTTTATGGGTTTTTAGTGATTTTGGTGTTTTGAGGGTTTTTAGGTGTTTTTTTTGTTTTTACGTTTTATAGGGTTTTAGGGATTTTATAGGGTTTTATAGTTTTTAGAGATTTTTGGGGGTTTTTTAGGTTTTTTAGGATTTTTAGCGTTTTTAGGGATTTTGTGGCTTTTAGGTTTTTTAAGTTTTTTTCATTTTTATGGGTTTTTAGGTATTGAAATTGAGTTTTTAGGGGGTTTAAGGATTTTTAATGTTTTTAAAGGTTTTTAGGGTTTAAATTGTTTTTATGGGTTTTTAGGGGTGTTTAATGTTTTAGGATTTTATGGTTTTTAGGGATTTTTTTTTGGGATTTTGGGTCTTTTACGGATTTTAGGGTTTTTAGAATTTTTAGGGGTTTTAATGCTTTTAGGAGTTTATAGGTTTTTTAGGATTTATTAGGATTTTTCTATTTTTAGTGTTTTTTAATGTTTTTATGGATTTATAATGATATTCTAGTATTTTTATGCATTTTATGGGTTTTAGTGTTTTTTAGGGTTTTAGGGGTTCATAGTTTTTTTAGCTATTTAATGTTTTCTTATGGTTTTTCAGGGTTTTTTTGGTCTTTTTTCATTTTTTTGGATTTTTAGGGATTTTTTAGATTTCTTTGTTTTTAGGGATTTTAGGGATTCTAAGGGTTTTTAGGGGTTTAGGGTTATTATTTTTATTTTTATGTTTATATGGCAATATTAAATTATTTTAGGGTTTTTCATGGATTTTTAGAGTTTTCCATGTTTTAGCGGTCTAATGTGTTTTCAGAGTTTTTAGCGTGTTTTTAGGTTTTTTTGGATTTTATGGTCCTTAAGGTTTTATGTGTTTTTATGATTTTTAGGGGCCTTTGGGTTTTAAGTGTCTTTTTAGGTTTTTTGGGTTTTTAGCAGTTTTTAGGGTTTTATGGGTTTTTTAGGTTTTTATGTTTTTCTTATGGTTTTTCAAGGTTTTCAGGTTTTTTTACGTTTTTAGGGAGTTTTAGGGATTATTCAATATTTTTATGGTTTCTTAGGGTTCTAGTGATTTTGAGGGTTTTTAGGTTTTTTTATGGATTTAGTATTTTTTCGGTTTTTAGCGTTTTAGGTCTTTTAGGGGTGTTATGTGTTTTCAGTTTTTTATGGTTTTCTTAGGGTTCTAGTGATTTTGAGGGGTTTTGGGTTTTTCTATGTTTTTAGGGTTTTTATGGGTTTTAGTGGGTTTTATAGTTTAAGTTGTTTTAAGGGTTTTTATGGTCTTTTTAATGTTTTTAGTGTTTTTAGTGCTTTTAAATTTTTTATTTTTTAAGTGTTTTTAGGTTTTTATGGGTTTTCAGGGCTTTATAGTTTTTTACATTCTTACTAATGTTAATTATTTTTTAGAAATTTTATGGGTTTTAGGATTTTTTTGTTATTGTCAGGGTTTTTATTATTTTATTGGGTTTTCATGGGTTTTTAGGTGTTTCAGGGGTTTCAGGTTTTTTAGGGGTCTTAAATGTTTTTAGGTTTTTAAGGATTTCATAGGGTTTTTATGGGTTTTTAAAATTTTAAGGATTTTTTGGGCTTTTATATGATTTTTATTGTTTTAATTTTATTAGGGATTTTGTGGGGTTTTCGGGTTTCTATGGTTATTGTGGGTTTGGGGGGGGGGGGGTTAGAGTTTTTAGGGGTTTTAAGGTCTTTTGGTGTTTTTATCATTTTGGGGTTTAAAAGGTTTTGAGATTATTTAGTGGGTTTGAGGGGTGTTATGGGGTTCAGGGGTTTTAAAGTTATTAGGGATTTAGGGTTTTTTATAATTTTTTAGGTTTTTAAGGTTTTCAAGTGTTTTTATGGTTTTAATGTCTTATTTGGGGTCTTTATGGTTTTTAGGGTCTTTTACATTTTTAGGTATTTTTTTGATTTTCAAGGTTTTTTGTGTTTTTAGGGGTTTTTTTTTGATTTTTTGGGTTTGTAGCTACTTTTAGGTTTTCATGGGTTTTAAGTATATTTAGGGTTTTAAGGTTTTATTTTGGATTTTCTGGGTTTTATGTGTTTTAATGATTTTAGGGGTTTAGGGATTTTTTGGGGTTCTTATAGTTTTTAGGGGTATAGGGATTTTTTGTTTTTTTATTGTTTTTAGGATTATTTGGGTTTTATGTTTATTTTTGAGTTTTTTAGGGTTTTTAATTTTTTAGATTTTTTATTGTTTTTATGGGTTTAAAAAGGGTTTTTAGAGTTTTTTGAGGTTTTAAAGTTTTTTTTTTAGTTTTTACGAGTTTTTATGGTTTTTTTGGGTTTTAGAGATTTTAGGGGATTTTAGGGTCTTTAAGGTTTTTAGGTCTTACAGTGTATTTAGGTATTTAGGGGTTTGAATAGTTTTTAGGGTTTTAATGTTTTTTTTGGATTTTTAGTGGTTTTTGGGTTTTTTATGTTTTTAAGTAGTTTTAGGCCTTCTTTTATGATTTTTAGTTTTTCAGGGATTTTGTAGATTTTAAGGGTTTTAATATTTTTAGGGGTTTTTGGGGTTTTTGGGTATTTAAATTTTTTTTAGTGTTTTAGTGTTTTTATTTTTTTGAGGTTTTATTAGTGTTTTTAAGGTTTGTAAGGGTTTTTTTTGTTTATAGGGATTTTTAGAGATTTTAGGAGGTTTATAGTTTTTAGTGGTTTTTTAGGGTCATTTCTGATTTTTATTGTTTTATCATTTTTAGGTTTTTTAGGGTTTAGGGTTTTAAGGTTCTCCTAGTTTTTTTCTAGGGTTCTAGGTTTTTTTACATTTTTAGTGATTTTTAGGTATTTTTAGGATTTTTTATTGTTTTTAATGTTTTTAGGGATTTATAGTGTTTTTATAGATTTTAGGGTTTTTATAATTTTTAGGGGTTTTAAGTGTTTTTTGTTTTTAATACTTTCTTAGGGTTTTTGATTTTTTTTAGGGTTTTTTATGTTTTAGGGATTTTTAAGTCTTTTTAATAAATTTTATATTTTTTACAATTTTTAGGGGCTTTTGGATTTTTTTGGAATTTTATGGTATTAGGTTTTTATGATTTTTTGGGGGTTTCAAGTTTTTTTGAGTTATATAGGGGTTTTAAGGTTATTTAGTGTTTTTAAAATTATTTGGTATTTAAATTGATTTAATAGTATCAGATGTTTTTAGGGTTTTTAGGGATTTTTATGGACTTTTAATGTTTTTTGGGAATTTGATGTTTTTACTGGTTTTAGGTTTTTTAGGGTCTTTAAGGGTTTTTAGTGTTTTTAGGTTTTTAATGGTTCAAATTGTATCATGTTTTTCTGTTTTTTTTGTTTTTTCATGGTTTTAGTATATTTTTACATTTTTTGGGAAATTTATGGATTTTGAAGATGTTATGGGTTTTTAGGGTTTTTAGGGATTTTCAGAGTTTTTAGGGTTTTTATTGTTTTTAGGGTTTTAATTGTTTTAATGCATTTACGGGTTTTATGGATATTTAGGTTTTTAGGGTTTTCTTAGGCCTTTTTTTGTGTTATTAGGGTTTAGTAAATTTTTGTGGATTTTTAGGTATTTTTAGGATTGTTATGGTTTTAGGGTTTTTAGGGTTTTTATTATTTTTTTGGGGTTTTAGGGTCTTTTTGAGTTTTAAGGGATTTTAAATATATTTAGAGTTTTTTAAAAAAATTTAGGGGTTCAATGGGGTTTTATATTTTTTTAGTGGTTCTTATGGGTTTTATGGATTTTTTGAGATTTTTATGATTTTTAGTTGTTTTTGGGTTTTTAGGATCTTTAAGGGGTTTTAGGGTATTTAGAAATTTTATGGTTTTCTAATGGTTTTAGAGGTTTTTAATTATTTTTTTAAATTTTTTGTGGAAATTTTAGAACTTTTTTTGGGTTTTTATGGTTTTTAGGGTTTTTAGGGATTTTGTGGGTTTTTACGGTTTTTATGGATTTTTTGGGTTTATTGATTCCTTTTTGGTTTTAGTGTATGTTTTATGCTTTTAGGGGTTTTAAGGGTTTTTTGATTTTATTAACATATTTTTAGTAGTTAAATATTTTTATACTTTTTAGTGGTTTATGGTTTTTATGTGTTTCTGGGGATTTTAAGGATTTTAGGGATTTTATTAATTTTTTACGGTTTTTAGGGTTTGTTGCGTTTTTTAGTTTATTAGAGGTTTTATGCGTTTTTATGTTTATAATGTTTTCATAAGGTAATTTTTGGTTTTTTGGGGTTTTTATATTTTTAGGTTTTTTAAGTGTTTTTATGTTTTTATGGTTTTCTTAGGGTTTTTAGGGTTTTAGAGGATTTTGCATTTTTTTGGGATTTTATGGTTTTTTTGGTTTTTTATGGTTTTTTTGGTTTTTTATGGATTTTGAGATTTTTTGGGTTTTATGGGTTTTAATGGTTTTCTGGGTTTTTTTGGGTTTTTTGAGTATTTAGGTTTTTTAATGTTTTAGAGATTTTTAATGTTTTTACTTGTTTAAATGGATTTTATAGTTTTTTTGTTTTTAGTGTTTTTATAGGGTTTTACGGTTTTTATGGGTTTTATGGGATTTAAGGGTTTTTAAGGTTTTAGCGTCTTTTGGGGGTTTTTTCACACTTTTAGGTTTCTAGAGGTTTTAAGTTTTTCAGGGTTTCTTATGGGTTTTAAGGGTTTTGTGTATTTTTAATACTTCTTTAGGATTTTTATGGTTTTTATGGTTTGTGTGGGTTTGTGTGTGCTTTCAACATTTTTAGGGTTTTTAGGGTTTTAATGTATTTAGGGTGTTTAGTATTTTTAGGGGTTTTTGGATTTTAATGTATTTTTAGGATTGTATGGTTTTCATAGGGGTTTTCAAGGATTTATGATTTTTTATGTTTTTAGGTATTTTTTGGAATTTTTTAATATTTTTATGGTTTCTAGTGCTTTATGGATTTTGAGGGAATTTAGAGTTTTTATGCTTTTACAGTTTTTATGGGTTTTCTTGGGATTTTATGGTTTTTGATATTTTTATGTGTTTAATAACTTATTTTTTTTAATGTTTTTAGGGGTGTAAATTATTTATAGATTTTTCACTGGTTTTATATTGACATTATGGGGATTTAGTGGTATTTATAGTTTTTAGTGGTTTTATGTTTTTTTTCAGATTTAGGATTTTTTTAGTGTTTTTATGGTTTTTAGTGTTTTTCATTTTTAGGGCTTTATATTTTTTTTAGTTTTTTATGGATTTTCTTGAGGGGTTTTGATGTTTTTAGGTATTTTTAGGGATTTTTATGGCTTCTTAGAGTTTTTTCTATTTTTAAGGAATTTGAGGGTTTTAGGGTTTTTAAATGATTTAGTGATTTAGAATTTTTAGTTTTTTAGAGGTATTAAGTGTTTTTTGGTTTTTAATATTTTCTTATAGTTTTTATGGGTTTTAGGGTCTTTTATGTTTTTAATTAATTTTAGGTATTTTTTGAATTTTTATGGTTTTTAGGGGTTTTTGGAATTTTTCATCTTTTTTATACTTTTTTAGTGATTCAAGTTTTTTTTGAGTTTTTATGGGTTTTTGGAGTTATTGAATGTTATTTGTGGTTTAAATTGATTTTAGACATTTAGTATGTTTTTAGGGTTTTTATAGTTTTTAAGTGTTTTAGGGATTTTTTATGGTTCTTTGGGGGTTTTTGGTTTTTAGGGTCATTTTAGGGTATTGATTGTTTTTCAATTTTTAGGGGTTTTAAGTGTTTTTAGGTTTGTACGGATTTCTTATGGATTTTCAGGGTTTATAGGGTTTTTATGTTTTTAAGGATTTTTAGAGGTTTTTAGGATTTTTATAGTATTTTGGTGTTTTTGAGGAATTAATAGTTTTCATGGTCTTCAAGGTATTTTTGGTTTCTTAAAGTTTTCAAAAAATTTATGCTTTTTATGTTTTTTAATTTTTTTAAGGTTTTTCTGGTTTTCTTATGGGATTTCAGGGTTTTTTTGTATTTTTTATGCTTTTTGAGATTTTTATGCATTTTTAATATATTTATGGATTTTTAGAGTTTCTAAGTATTTTTTTGGTTTTTTAGTGTTTTTTGGAATTTTTGCAGTTTAGGAGTTTTTTTTAACTTTTATAGGGTTTTAATGTTTCTTTATAGTTTTTAATGTTTTTAGGGGTTCAAATTATTTTTAAATATATTAGTGGTTTTTAGGGATTTTTATGGGTTTAGGGGATTTATGGTTTTTAGGGGTTTTTAGGGGTTTTAGGGTCCTTTTGTGGTTTTTAGTCTTTTAGCATTTTAAGGTTTTTATGGGTTTTAAGTGTTCTCAGTTTTAAGGTTTTCATTAGGGTTTCACAGTTTTTAAATTTTATTTATTTTTGCAATATTTAATGATTTTCTATAATTTTTATCGTTTTTGGAGATTTTGTTGGTTTTTATGGGTTTCAGTGTTTATTAGGTTTTTAGGTGTTTTAAATGTTTTTAGGTTTTAACCTTTTCTTAGGGTTTCTCATAGTTTTTATATTTTTTATGATTTTATATATTTTTAGGCATTTTTTAGGATTTTATAGTTGTTTTATTTTTATAGATTTTGAGTGTTTTAAGGTTTTAATGGTCTTAGGTTTTATTTATTTATTTTTCAACTTGTTTTTATGGTTTTTAGTGTTTTTAATGTTTTTATTCATTTAAAGAGTTTTTAAATTTTTTAGTGGTCTTAGGGTTTTTAAATATTTGTAGGGTTTTTAAAGGTGTTTATGGGTTTTATGGTTTTTATGGTTTTTAGTGTTTTTAGGGGTTTTATCATTTATTGGGGTTTTATGGGGCTTATTTTTGTTTTGTGTTTTTCTTAGGTGTTTTTAGGGTTTTAGGGTTTTTTTAACTTTTTAGGTATTATTAGTTATTTTTAGGTTTTTATGGGTTATTAGTATCTTTATGGATTTTAAGGGGTTTTAGGGGGTTTTGGGATTTTAAGGTTTTAGGGTTGTTATATTTCTATATTTTAGGAGTATAATTTTTTTTGGTTTTTTTGTTTTCTTTTTCTTTTTCAATGTTTTTAGGATATTTTACATTTATTGGGATTTTTTGAAAAATTTTAAAGTTTTTGTGGTTATAGGGTTTTTAGGGATTCTAGGAGGATTTAGGGTTTTTAATTATTTTTTGTTATTTTTGGGTCTTTTCAAGTTTTTAGGTTTTTTAATATCTTTTAATGTTTTTAATTTTTATAGGGGATTAAAGGGTTTTTAGAGTATTTAGTGGGGTTTTATCCTTTTTAATATTTTTAGGGTTTTTAAAGGTTTTTAGTGGTTTTATTGTTTTAAGGGTTTTTAGTGTTTTTGATATTTTAGTGGTTTTATATGTTTTTAGATTTTTATGGTTTTCTTATGGTTTTTAGGGTTTTTAGGTGTTTTTACATGCTTAGTAATTTTGAGGGATTTTTTGGATTTTATTGTTTTTAGGGTTTTTAGTTATTTTGAGGGGTTTTGTTTTTTAGGGTTTCTAGGGGTTTTTTAGGTTTTTTAGTATGTCTATGATCTCATGGATTTTTAGGGTTTTTATATTTTTATGTTTTTCTAAGGGTTTTCAATGATTTTAGGTGTTTTATATTTTTAGGTATTTTTATAGATTTTTTAGGATTTTTATCAGTGACTAGGATTTTTAGGGACTTTTTGGGGGGGTTTATGTGTTTTGTTCAGTTTTTTAGTGTTTTTATGTTTTTTTAGTGTTTTAAAAAATTTGGGGTCTAAATAGTTTTTAGTGTTTTTAGTGGTTTTTATGTTTTTTATGCGGCTTAGGGTTTTTATGTTTTTATAGGTTTTATTGTTTATTATGGTTTTATAGTTTTTATGGTCTTTTATGGTTTTTATGGTTTTTTGTATTTTTTAGGTTTTTATGGGTTTTACATGTTTTTCATTTTTCAGGATTTCATAGGGGTTTTATGTATTTTAGTGAGTTTTTTACATTTTTAGGTATTTTTAGGATTTTTGTATCTATTTTCAATTTTTAGGGATTTTGAGGGTTTTGATGTTTTTAGTGTTTTTAACGTGTTTTAGGTTTTTTGGGGATTCTACGTTTTTTAGGTTTTTAAGGTTTTATTATGGGTTTTTAGGGTTTTTTGGGGTTTTATGTTTGGAGGTATTTTTAATGCTTCATTTAGATTTTTATGTGTTTTTTTGTTTTTTGGATATCAGGGTTTTTATTGTTTTTTAGGTTTTTTGGGTTTTATTAAGTTTTTTAAGGTTTTATGGTTTTTATGTTTTGTAATGTTTTTAAGGGTTTAAAGGGTTTTTATAGTTTTCAGTGGTTTTTTTGGGGGGGGGGGGGGGGGAATTGGGGTTTTTTTGGGTTTTCTATGGTTTTTTGGATATTTTTTGTTTTTATGAATTTTAGGGGTTTAGGGGTTTAGAATTATTTTGATTTCATAGGGGTTTTAAGTTTTTTTAGTGTTTTATCATTTTCATAGGTTTTCTTAGGGTTTCTATGTTTTTTCATATTTTTTTGTGTTTTTTAGGATTTATATGGGTTTTTAGGTATTTTTATTTTTTTTGGGTTTTAGGGTTTTTATGGTTTTTATCCTTTTTAGATTTTTTGAGAATTTTAATTGTTTTTATGTTATTAATGTTTTAGAGGTTTTTCAGGGTTTTTAGGGATTTTTATGCTTCTAGGGATTTTAGGTATTTTTGAGGATTTTATAATTGTTATAGTTTTTTAGGATTTTGAGGGTTTTTAGGGTTATTATTGTTTTTAGGGTTTTAATGGTTTTTATGTTTTTTGTGTGTTTTGAGGGTTTTATGGTTTTTTGGAGTATTTTATCATTTTTAGGATTTTAAATGTGTTTTAGTGTTTTTAGTGGGTTTTTAGGGTTTTAATGTGGTTTTCAAGTTTTGTAAGGTTTTTAGGGATTCTATGGTTTTAGGGGTTTTATGTTCTTTTAGGGGTTTTAGGGTTTTCAACATTATTATGTTTATATGGGTTTTAGGTGTTTTTAGGTTTTGAAGGTTTTATTATGGCCTTTTAGGTATTTAAGGTTTTTTTTATTTTTTAAAGGTTTTTAAGGATTTTTTAGGATTTTTGTTGTTTTTTTTTTGAGTTTTATTGATTTTGAGGGGTTTTGGGTTTTTAATGTTGTTAGGGTATTAATCATTTTTCAGTTTTTATGTTTTTTAAGTTTTTTTGGGGTTTTAAGGTTTTCATATGGTTTTAATAGTTTTTTTTTTGTTTTTTGTGATTTGTATATCTTTTTTAGGATTTTTATGTTTTTATTGTTTTTCAAAATTTGAGAGTTTTTTGAGTTTTTAGGGGTTTTTGGGGTTTTTGGGTTTTAATAGGTTTTTAGTTTCTAAGGTTGTATGGTTTTATATAGTTTTTAAACATTTATAGGGGTTTAATTTTTTTTTACAATTTTTAGTGGGCTTATTGCTTTTATTGATTTTTGTGTTTTTTTAGTTTTTAAGGGTTTTATGATAATTAGGTGATTTAGGGGTTTTGGTTCTTTAAGGGTTTTAGTGTCATTATAATATTCTAAATTTTTAGTGGTTTTAAGTGTTTTTAGGTTTTTAAGGTTTTCTTAGGCCTTTTCAAGATTCTTTACATTTTTATGAATTTTTAGGTGTTTTTTAGTTTTTTATGATTTTTAAGGGTTTTAAGAATTTTAGGGGATTGTAATGTTTTTATCATTTTTTAGGTTTTTATTGGTTTTAGGTTTTTATGGTTTCCTTAGGTATTTATATGTTTTTAGGGTTTTGTACCATTTTTGGAATATTTAGGTCTTTTGAGTATTTTTAATAGTTTTGGTGTTTTTAGGGATTTTGAGATTTTTATTAGGGTTTTGGGGTATTTTGGGTTTTATTATATGTAGTTTTTCAAGGTCTTTAAAGATTTTAAATTTTTTAACATTTTAGTAGTTTAAAAGTTTTTATAGTTTTATTATTTTTAGGGTTTTCATGGGTTTTTAGTTGTCTTTATGGTTTTTAGGTGTTTCTATGGTTCTGATGTGATTTTAGGGATGTTTAAAAAAATAGTGTAGTTAAGGGTTTTTTGAATTTTTTAGGCTTTTAGTTGTTTAATGTGATTTTAGGTTTTAAGGTTTTCTTAGGTTTTTGAAATGTTTTTAGGGTTTTTTATGTTTTTAGATATTTTTTTGGATTTTAAATATTTTTTAGGCTCTTTAGGTTTTTTAGGGATTTTGATGGGTTTTATGGTTTATAGGGTATTTAATTTTTTTTGGGTTTTAAATGTATTATTGGTTTTAAGATATTCATTTTTTTTCAGGGTTTCTAGGGTTTTTAAAATTTTAGGTATTTTTATTTATTTATGGATCCATAGGGGTTTAAGGGTCTTTTAGAGGTTTTATGGTTTTTATCTACTATTAGGTTTTTAAAGGTTTTAAGTGTTTTTTGGTTTTTTTGAGGTTTTCTTAGATATTTGGGGTTTTAAGTGGTTTTTTATTTTTATGAATTTGAGTCTTTTCATAATTTTTATGGGTTTTAGTGTTTTTTGGATTTTGATGGATTTTAGGGGTTTTTCGGGTTTTTTCCGTTTTTTGGGTTTGAAGTGTGTTTTGAATTTTTAGGGTATTAATAGGATTTTATATTGTTTAACATTTTTAAAGATTTAAAGGTTTTTTGAGTTTTTAGTGGGGTTTTAGTGATTTTATCCGTCTTTATGGTTTTTATGTTTTTTTGTGTTTTTAGTAATTTTAGGTTGTTTTATGGTTTTTAGGGGTTTTTAGGTTTTTATGGGGTTTTAATTATTTTTAGGTTTTTAAGGTTTTCTTATTGGTTTTCAGGGTTTTTTGGGGTTTTTACATTTATGGCTTTTTAGGAATTTTTATGGATTTTAATATTTTTTATCAGTTTTTAGTTATTTTGAGGGTTCTTAAGGGATTTAAGGTTTTACCATCATTTTAGGGTTTTTGTAGATTTTACGTGTTTTTAGGATTAAGGTTTTCATTGTGTTTTAGGGTTTTTTTGTTTTTTCTGTTTTTAGAGTTTTTTAGATTTTTAGTTTTTTTTATGTTTTTGGGATTTTAAGAGTTTTTAGTAATATTTTTGGGTTTTAATGGATTTTTTTTTGTTTTTAATATTTTTAGGTGGTTTTATTGTTTTGAGAGTTTTTATGATTTTAATGTCATTAAGGGATTTTAGTGTTTTTAGTATTTTTTTGGTTTTTTAGGGGGCTTTTAGTGTTTCTAGGTTTTATGGTTTTCATAGGGATTTATGGGGTTTTATGGGGTTTTACCTTTTTTCTGATATTTAGGGATTTCTTAGGATTTGTATGGTTTGTTTTGAGTTTTTAGGAATTTTGAGGGTTTTTAGGGTCTTTATGGGTTTTTAGTGATTTTGGTGTTTTGAGGGTTTTAGGTGTTTTTTGGGTTTTTATGTTTTATAGGGTTTTAAGGATTTTATAGGGTTTTACAGTTTTTAGGGATTTTTGGGGATTTTTTAGGAGTTTTAGGATTTTTAGCGTTTTTAGGGATTTTGTGGATTTTAGGATTTTTATGATTTCTTCAGTTTTTATGGGTTTTTAGGTGTTGAAATTGAGTGTTTAGGGGTTTTAAGGATTTAGAATGTTTTTAAAGTTTTTTAGGGTTTAAAGTGTTTTTATGGGTTTTAGGGGTGTTTAATGTTTTAGGGTTTTTTGGTTTTTAGGGAATTTTTTGGGATTTTGGGTCTTTTATGGATTTTATGGTTTTTAGAATTTTTACGGGTTTTAGTGTTTTTAGGAGTTTATAGGTTTTTTAGGATTTATTAGGATTTTTCTATTTTTAGTGTTTTTTAACGTTTTTATGGATTTATAATGATATTTCAGTATTTTTATGCATTTTATGGGTTTTAGTGTTTTTTAGGATTTTAGGGGTTCGGAGTGTTTTTAGCTATTTAATGTTTTCTTATGCTTTTTCAGGGTTTTTTTTGTCTTTTTTCGTTTTTTTGGATTTTTAGGGATTTTTTAGATTTCTTTGTTTTTAGGGATTTTAGGGATTTTAATGTTGTTTAAGGGTTTTAGGGTTATTATTTTTATTTTTATGTTTATATGGAAATTTTAAATTATTTTAGGGTTTTTCATGGATTTTTAGATTTTTTTCATGTTTTAGGGGTGTAATGTGTTTTCAGAGTTTTTAGCGTGTTTTTAGGTTTTTTTGGATTTTATGGTTTTTAAGGTTTTATGTATTTTTATGATTTTTAGGGGCCTTTGTGTTTTAAGTGTCTTTTTAGGTTTTTTGGGTTTTTAGCAGTTTTTAGGGTTTTATGGGTTTTTTTAGGTTTTTATGTTTTTCTTATGGTTTTTCAAGGTTTTCAGGTTTTTTTACGTTTTTAGGGAGTTTTAGGGATTATTCAAGATTTTTATGGTTTCTTAGGGTTCTAGTGAATTTGAGGGTTTTTAGGTTTTAATATGGTTTTAGTGTTTTTTGGGTTTTTAGCATTTTAGGTCCTTTAGGGGTGTTATGTGTTTTCTGTTTTTTATGGTTTTCTTAGGGGTTTTCTAGGTTTTTAGGAATTTTTTACATTTTTTGGGATTTTTTTATTGTTATTACTGTTTATGGTTTTATGGATTTTGGGGGTTTTAGAGTTTTTTAATGTTTTTAGGGTTTAATTTTTTTATTGGTTTTTAGGGTTTCTATGAGGTTTTAGGCATTTTTTAGTTTTTAGGATTTTTATGAATTTAAGGATTTTAGGATTTCTAGGTTTTTTTGGGTTTATAGGGTTTTCAATGGTTTTTAGTATTTTTGGGATTTTATGTGTTTTTATTTTTTTTAATGGTTTATTAGGGTTTTCCAAGGTTTGTAGGGTATTTAGGGGTTTTTTGGTCATTTAAAAAAATTTACGGATTTTTAAGGATTTTGAGTGATTTTTGGGGGTTTTGGGTTTTAAGGGGTTTTAAGGTTTATAGTGTGTTTAGGTTTTTATAGGTTTTAATTACTTTATGTTTCTTAAGGTTATCATAAGGTTTTTCAGGATTTTAAATTTTTTGTTGTTTTGATTGGTTTTTTGGATTTTGGGTTTTCAAAGGTGTTTTGGTGTTTTATGGTTTTTGGGGTTTATAGGGTTTTAGGGACTATTAGTTTTTTTTCAGTTTTAAATTTTTTTAGGTTTTTAGGGTATTTATTATTTTTTTTTTGATTTTTATGGTTTTCTTCAGGGTTTTAGGGATTTTTATGTTTTTTATGTTTTTATGGATTTTAGGGATTTTTAGGATTTTCATGGTTTTTTTGGGTTCATATAGATTTATGGGGATTTTAGGGTTTTATCTCTTTTTAGGTTTGTTAGGGGTTTTAATTATTTTTCGGGGGTTTATCATTTTCTTAGTGGTTTTTTAGGGTTTTTATAGTTTTTAGGAGTTTAGCGATTTTTGGGGCCTCTTTTTGGATTTTTATTATTTCATATGGTTTTTATAGATTTTGATTCTTTTTAGGTTTTTAGGTTGTTTATGGGATTTTTGGGTTTTTAGGATTTTTTTTGTGATATTATGGATTTTATGGTTTTTTATAGTTTTAAACCTTTTAGGGGTTTAAAGGGATTTTAGAGTTTTTAATTGGTTTTCTGGGTTTTTGGATTTTAGTGTTTTTAGGATTTTTTTGGTTTGGAGTTGTTTTAGGGTTAATAGGGTCTTTATGGTTTTTAGTTCTTTTGAGGATATTAGGGGGTTTTAGTGGGTTTAGGTCTTTAAGGTTTTATTAGGAGTTTTTAGGGTTTTATAGATTTTTCAATACAATGGATTTTTAGGGATTTTTAAGATTTTTATGTTTTTTAGGGGTTTTAGTGATTTTGAGGGTTTTTTAGTATTTCTCGATTTTTAGGGGTTTTAATTTGTTTTAGTTTTTCAAGGTCTTTTTTCGGTTTTTATGTTTTTAGGGATTTCTATTGCCTTTCAGAAATCTTATTAGTTTTATGGATTATATGTATTTTAGGGGATTTTAGGGGATTTTATATTTTTACGGTTTTTATGGATTTTTTGGTCTTTCATGTATTTTTTTGTTTTTTAGGGTTTTAAAGGGTTTTTAGAGTTTTTGAAGATTTTTATGTGTTTAAAGGGTTTTAAGTGTTTTTAGTGGTTTTTAGAGTTTTTATTGGGTTTTCAGGATTTTAAACATTTTTAGGGGTTTTAGGGTTTTAGGGTTGTTATTGTTTTCTTTGTATCTTTAGTGTTTTTAGGGTATTTTGTGGTTTTACGTGTTTTTATGTCGTTAAGGTATTCGTAGGGGTTTTCATTGTTTTTATGATTTTTTATGTTTTTAGGAAAATTTAGGGTATTTTTAGGATTTTTAGGGTGTTTAGGGTTTTAGGGATTTTGAGGGATTTTAGTTTTTTAGGGTTTTGGAATTTTTTAGTATTTTAGAGATTTTATTTGTTTTTTTAATCTTTTCTTTGGGGTTTTCGTGGTTTTATTGTTTTTATATTTATATGGATTTTAAGGACTTTTTTAGGTTTTCATTTTTAGGGTTTTAAGTGATTTTGAGGGGTTTATGGGTTTTAGGGTTTTGTGTTTTTTTAATTTTATGATTTGTTAGGTTTTTAGCATTTTTTTTTAGTTTTTTGGGTTTTAGAGTTTTTAATGTTTTATGGGTTTTTATCATTTTTTGGTGATTAAAATTTTTTAGAGTCATTAGTCAATTTAATTGTTTTTATGGCTCGTTAAGGTTTTTAATTTTTTTTGGGGTTTTGGGTTTTTAGGGATTTTTTCGGGCTTATAGAGTCCTTTTAGGGATTTTAGGGTTTTTAGCGTTTTAATGTTATTTATGAGTTTTTAGTGTTTTTTGGGTTTTAAGTATTTGTCATGGTTTTTAGGGGTTTTGGTAATTTTTTAGGTTTTTAATGATATTTAGTGATTTTTATGGGGTTTTATGGATTTTAGGGATGTTCAGGGTTTTCAAAATTTTTAGTGATTTTATGCGTTTAAGGTTTTTTAGTGTTTTAGGCATTTTTGGAGTGTAATGTGTATTTAGATTTTCAAGGTTTTTACAGGGTTTTTAGGTTTTTTAGGTATTTTTATGGATTTTTTGGATTTTTTGGATATTTAGGGTTCTTAGGGTTTTGGGGAATTTGATGGTTTCTAAGGTTTTTTTAATGTTTTTAGGGTTTTATGATTTTCTTGTATTTTTAGGGTTTTATTTGAATTTTTAAGGTTTTTTGGATTCTTTAACGTTTTTAAGGGTTTAATGTATTTTTAGAGTTTTACTAGGTTTTGAGGGTCTTTATGGGTTTTAGGGGTTTTAATGGTTTTAAAGGGGGTCTAATCATTTTAGGTTTTTTGGGTTTTAAGATTTTTGTTTGTTTTTAAGGGTTTTCTGTGTTTTTAGGGGTCTAATGTTTTTTATGGTTTTGGTATTTGTATTTATTTTTGTATGATTTTTAGGATTTTTATAGTTTTATAATGATTCTAAGGGTTTTTATGGTGTTTTAGGATTTTAGTATTTTTATGTTTTTTATGGTTTTCAGTGTTTTTGGGTTTTTTGGGGTTTCTTAGGGTTATTCAGGGTTTTATGGTTTTTTCATTTTTTTGGATTTTTAAGGTCTTCTTAGGATATTTATGGTTTCGGGGGGGCGGGGGGTTTAGTGATTTTAAGGGTATTTATGTTTTTTTAGTGTTTAATGATTTTATTATTTTTTGGGGTATTTTGGGTTTTTTGGGATTTTCGATGTTTTTTGAAACATTTGGTGTTTGTGGGTTTTTAGAGATTTTTAATTTTTTAACATCTAGTGGTTCTTTAAATTTCTTTTGGGTTGTAGGGTTTTAAATTTTTTCAGGGGGAGATTGTGATTTTTTGGTTTTTGAGGGGTTTTAGGGATATTTATGGTTTTTGTGGTTTTATAGGGTTTTTTTTTTCATTTTTTAAGTTTTTAGGGGTTTCAAGTGATATTATGTTTTTTCGTTTCTCTAAGGTTTTTTAGGGTTTTAGAGTTTTTAGTGTTTTTAGTGCTTTTTTTCATTTTTAGGGGTTTTGTAGTTTTTTAGGGTTTTATGGTTTCTAATTTTTTTAACATTTTAAGGGGTTTCATGGATTTTAGTGTTTTTAGTTGGTTTTTAGATTTCTTATTTGTTTTCATGGGTTTAAATGGTTTTTATGGTTTTGACCGTCTTTTTAGGGTTTTTAGGTTTTTTTAGCATTTTTTAGGTTTCTTAGTGGTTTGAAGTGTTTTTAGGTTTTTAGGTTTTCTTATTGTTTTCTAGGTTTTTGGGGACTTTAATGTTTTTATTGATTTTTAGAGGTTTTTAAGGTATTTTATGGTTTTTATGTATTTTATGGATTTTTATGGGTTTTTTTGGTTTTAGTGCCTTTTAGGATTTATTGAATCCTTTAGGTTTTTGGGGTTTTTAATTATTTTAAGTTTTTGTTGTTTTATTCAGGGGTTTTAGGGTTTTTAGTATTTATAATGTTTTTATGGTTTTCGGGTTTTTTGGGATTTTTATGTTTTGATAGGATTTTTAAAGATTATGAAGATTTTTAGGGTTTTTAGGGTTTTTAGGGTTTTTAGGGGTTTTATAGTTTTGGAGTTATATTTTAATTTTAGGGGTTTTATGGTTTTTTAGTGTTCATTAATGTTTTTAGGTGTTTAAATGGATTTTAGAGTTTTTATTTTTTTTGGGTTTTTTGGGTTTTTTATGTTTTTTATGGGTTTTTATCGTTTTTATGGTATTTATGATTTTATACTGTTATTAAGGTTTTTAGAATTTTTATTTTTGTAGGTTTTTTATGTGATTTTCAGTTTTAAAGTTTTCTTAGTCTTTTTCCTAATTTTTAAGGGTTTAAAAATATTTATGAACTTTTAGGGATTTCATATTATTTTTATTGTTTTTAGGGGTTTCACATATTTAGGAATTTTGGTTTTGTGGTTTTTTATTATTGTTTGAAATTTAAAAGGATTTCAAGGGTTTTTACAGTTTTTAGTGGTGTTTAGGTTTTTTTGGGGTTCTGTGTTTTTATGTTTTTATGCGTTTTATTATTTGTTGGATTTTTTATATACATTTGGAGTTTTAACATTTTTTATGTTTTTAGGGGTGTATTTGTTTTTGGTTTTTTAGGTTTTTATGGTTTTCTTAATGTTTTTAGGTTTTTTAGGGTGTTTAATATTTTTATGGATTTGTATGATTTTTTATTATTTTGATGGTTTTTAGGGTATTTATGGATTTTGAGGGATTTATCATTTCTATGGTTTTTATCATTATCTAGGTTTTTAGGGGTTTTAATTCTTTTAATTCTTTTAAGGTTTTCATTGTGTTTTACATTGTTTTAGGGGTTTTTGTGTTTTTATGGGTTTTTTTAGCCTTTTTAGGATTTTTATGGTTTTTTCTATTTTAATTGATTTTGAGGGGGTTTAGTGTTTTTTTTGGGTTTTATGGTTTTTTGGGGGCTAAGGTTATTTTAATTTTTTTAGGGTATTTAAGGGGTTTTATATTTTTTAATGTTTTTAAGTGTTTGAAGGGTTTTTAGTGTTTTTATTAAGTTATAGGGGTTTTTAGGGTTTTTAGGGGTTTTTATGGTTTATGGGTTTTAATGATTTTTAGGGGTTGTAGATTTTTTAGATTAATTTTGGGTTTTTAGTGTTTTTTTACTTTAGTAGGGGTCTTAGGGGATTTAGGGATTTTTTTTTTCAGTTTTTGTTGTTTTAATTTTTTGGGGGGGTTTTGGGTTTTTTTAAGTTCTTTAGGGTTTTAAGGTTTTTAGTGTTTTTATATTTTTAAGGGGTTTGAAGGGTTTCTAGATTTATTAGTGGTTTCAGGTCTTAATGTTTTGTTAGGGGTTTTTATGGTTTCAGGGGCTTTTTTGGGTTTATCAGTTTTAGGGTTTTTACGGTCTTTTGAGGGGGTTTAAGGATTTTAGTGTCTTTTCTATTTTTTAGGGGTTTTATGTTTTAAAATTTTTAATAATTTCTTACAGTTTTTCAGGGTTTTTAGGGTTTTTATGTTTTGATGGATTTTCATGGATTTTTTTTGGATTTTAATGATTTTTTTGAGGTTTTAGGTATTTTGAGGGATTTATGATTTTTTAGGGTTTTTAGGGGTTTTAGGGTGTTTATTGTTTTCTTGGGTTTTAAGAGTTTTTTATGATTTGAATGTTTTTTTGTGTTGTTTTCAGAGTTTTTGGTTTTTTTATGTTTCTAGGTAATTTTATTTTTTATAGGATTTTTATGGTTTTTTATAGTTTTAAGAATTTTGAGGGTTTTATGATTTTTTATGATTTTTATGGTTTTTGGTTATTTTGTACTTTTTTTAGTGTTTTAAATGTATTTTAGAGATTACAATGATTTTAGTGGTGTAAAGGGTTTTTAGAGTTTTTATGGTTTTTAGTGTTTTTGGGATTTTTAATGGTTTTTAAATTTTTTATGGTTTTTAGGTTTTTTTCATTTATATGGTTTTTTCTTTTTTATGTTTTTAGGTCTTTTAAGCTGTTTTAGGTTTTCAAGGTATTTTTATGATTTTTTCAGGTTTTTATGGTTTTTTACCTGTTTAGTGATTTTTAAGGGTTTTATAAATTTAATGAATTTTTAGGGTTTTTATTGATTTTGAGGGGTTTTGAGGTTTTTTTGGGTTTTTAACGATTTTTTGGGTTTTTATGGGATTTTTTTGTTTTAGGGTTTTTTGAGTTTTTTAGGGGTTTTAGTGTTTTTTAGAGTTTTGAGACATTTTTGGACGTTTAATGTATTTTTGGTGTTCTTAGTGGTTTTAGATTTTATGGGTATTAATTTTTTTATGGTTTTAAGGGGTTTTATGGATTTTAGAGTATTTCTAATGTTTAGGTTATTTTGGGGTTTTTAGCGTTTTTAGGTTTTTTGGGGTTTTAGGGTTATTATGTTTTTATAGTGTTTTGTGGATTTTTTTGGATTCTTATGTTGTTTTACCGAATTTGATGGTTTTATGGTAATTTTGGTACTTTAGGTTTTTTAGGATTATAGATTTTTTTATATTTTTAGGGGATTTAAGTGTTTTTTGTGTTTTTTTATGTTTTGTTAGGGTTTTTCAAGGATTTTATGGTGTTTTGTGTTTTTGGGTTTTTAAGGACATTTTTTATTTTTATGACATTAAATAGTTTTTAGGAATTTTGTGTGTTTTTAGGGTTTTAGGGTTTTATAGTTTTTTTAGTTTTTTAGGGGTTTTTAGAGTTTTTAGAGTTTTTATGGGGTTTGAATGGTTTTATGGGATTTATGGGGTATTCTGGTTTTTAGGTTTAAATGTTTTTTGGGTTTTTAGCATGTTTAGGTTTTTAGGGTTTTATGTGTTTTTGGTTTCAGAATTTTTCTTAGGGGTTTTTTAATGTGTTTAGGGTTTTTTATATTATTTTGAATTTTTTGTGATTTTTTATGTTTTTTAGTGTTTTTATGTTTTTATGGATTTCGGCGTGTTTAGGATGTTTTGGGGATTCTAAGGTTTTTCCTATTTTTCTTTGTTTTTAGGGGGTTTTAGGGTTTTTAGGATTTAATGTTTTATTAGGGGTTTTTAGGGCGTTCAGAGGTTTTTATGTTTTTAAGTATTTTTTGGCCATTTTTGGAATTTTATGGGTTTTAGGGTTTTTATGGATTTTGAGGGGTTTTAGGGGGTCCTTATATTGTTTTAAGGTATTTTATATTTTTTTTATTTTATTATGGTATTTTTGAGTTTTTAGTGTTATAAATGTTTTTTCATGTTTTTTAAAGTTTTTATGGGATTAAATTATTTTTAGAGTTTTTTGTGTGTTTGTAGGTTTTAATGGGTTTTATTGTTTTTAATGGTTTTAGGGTTTTTTTATTTAGTGGTTTTTAGGGTTTTAGTGGTTTTTTTTTGTTTCATAGGGATTTTATAATTTATGGCGTTTTAAGGGTTTTAATGGTTTTTAGTATTTGTGTTTCTATTCCTGTTTTTCATGTTTTTTTGGGGTTTAGAGGGTTTTTAGAGTTTTTAGTGGGGTTTTTTGGTTTTTATGGGTTTTTAGGTTTTTTAAGATTTTAAGGGGTTTATGTTTTTTAAGAATTTTTTGGGATATTTTAGTGTTTTTAGAGTTTTTAGGTTTTTTTGGGATTTCAAGAGTTTTAAATTTTATTATTTTTTCTTAAGTTCTTTGAATATTTTAGGGGTTTTTTGATTTTTGGAAATTTTAGGGCTTTTAGGATTTTTATTTTTTTTAGTATTTTTGGTGATTTTCAATGTTTATTAAATGTTTTTCAGTGTTTATGGATTTTGAGATTTTTGTAGGTTTATAAATTTTTAGAGTTTGTAGATTTTTAGGGGTTTTAACTATTTTGAGGTTTTTATTTTTTTCTTTTTGTTTTCCAATATTTATAAGGTTTTTACATTTTTTTGTGATTTTTAGGGATTTTTTAAGATTTTTAATGTTTTAGAGTTTTTCATGGATTTTGATGATTTTTGGTTTTTTATGGTTTTAATTATTTCTTTAACATTTTTAGGTGTCTAATGAGTTTTTATAGTTTTTAGTGGTTTCTAGTGTTTTTATGGGGTTTTTTATGTTTTTAGGTATTTTTTATTATTTTGGTTTTTATAGTTTTTAGGGGTTTTAGCGTGTTTTATGTTCTTAGTAATTTTTAGTTATTTTAGGGTTTTAAGGCTTTGTTAGGGGTTAACAGGGTTTTTGGGTTTTTTATGTTTTTAATAAATTTTATGTTTTTTTGGATTATTGAGGATTTTAAAGTTTTTAGGGATTTTGAGGGTTTTGGGGTGGTTTTATCATTTTTAGAGGTTTTATGTTTTTTAGGGTTTTTAGTGATTTTAAGTGTTTCTAGGGTGTCAATTTTTTCTTAGGGGTTTTCAGGTTTATTGGATTTTTTATGTTTTTAGGGATTTTAGGCCTTTTATATGATTTATATGATTTTTTTTGTGGTTTTATGTATTTTTATGGGATTTGGGGTTTTTTTGGGGCGTCTCAGTAATTTAATATTTTTTTCTCTTTCTGTGGTTTTTATAAAATTTAAGGGGTTTTAAGGGTTTTCCAGACATTTTTAACATTTTTAGGGTTTTAGTGGGTTTTTTGAGATTTTAGTGGGTTTTAGGGTTTTTATGGGTTTTTAGGGTTTTTAAGGGGTTCTAGTGGTTTTTTTGGTTTTTGGGGATTTGAGGGTTCTATTGTTTTTATGGTTGTTATATTAATTATAATTTATAGGTTTTTGAGGGGTTTTACTTTTTTTTTGGTTTTTAATATTTTTAGGGGTTCAGGGTTTTAGGGTTTTTAGGGGTTTTTTGCTTTTGTGGATTTTTAGTTAATTTTTAGGATTTTAATGGGTTTTTTATGTGTTTTATTGATTTGGAGGGGTTTTATAGTTTTTTTATCTTTTTTGGGTTTTATTGGGTTTTGGGTTTTTAGGGATTTTGTTTGAGTTTTTTAGGGTTTTTATTGTGTTTTAGAGTTTTTAATGTTTTTAGGGTTTAAATGGTTTTTTGAGTTTATAGTGATTTTTTAAAATTTTTTGGGTTTTAAGGTTTTTTAATGTTTTTTTGGCTTTTTTGGTTTTTGTTTTTAGGGATTTATCTTTATTTAGGGTATTTATTGTTTTTTAGTGTTTGTATGTTTTAAAATTTATAGGTTTTCAGAGGGGTTTTAGGGCCTTTTTACAGTTTTGGGGGAATTTTTGGATTTTTTTGGATTTTTATGGTTTCTAGGGTTTTAGGGTTTTTTGAGTTTCCATGGATTTTAAGGTTTCTAGAGTTTTTAATCATTTTTATGTCTTTAAAGGATCTTGAGTGTTTTTGGGTATATATGTGTTTTTATGGTTTCTTAAGGTTTTATGAGTTTTTTATGATTTATAGGGGAATTTAGGGTCCTTTATTTTTTTTTTTGGGGTTTTAGGGATTTTGAGTGTTTTTAGGGGGTGTAAGGATTTTTAGGGTATTTTTTGTTTTTGGTTTTTTGAGTTCTTGGATTTTTTAGTGGGTTTTTTGGATTTTTATGGCGAATTTGGGTTTTTTATTAGTTTTCATGGCTTTATGGTTTTTAGGGAATTTTAGGGGTTTTAAGGGTTTTAGGGTTCTTATCATTTTTACGGTTTTATAGGGGTTTTAAGTGTTTTTATGTTATTATAGTTTTCTATGGGGTTTTTATGATTTTTTGGTGTATTTTATTTTATAGGTATTTTAGGGATTTTGTAGTAAGATTATAGATTATTATGGTTTTTATGGATTTTGATGGAATATAGGATATTATATTTTTTTTCTGTTTTCATCAGTTTTAGGGGATTTTTTGTGTTTTAAGGTTTTTAAGGTTTTCTTAGGGGTTTTCAAGATTTTTACCCGTTTTTAAATTTTTAGTGAATTTTTGGGCTTTTTTGATATTTATGGTTTGTAGTGTTTTTTTGGTATTTTGAGGAGTTTTTTCATTTTTAGAGGGGTTTTTAGGGTTTTTATGTTTTTTGTGGGGTTCTAGGGTTTTGTAGTGTTTTAGGATTTTAATTTTTATCTTATTTTTTTAATGTTTTTAGTGGTTTAAAATGTTTTTATAGTTTATAGTGGGGTTTTAGGGTTTTTATTCGTTTTTAGAGGTTTTACTTTTTTAGGGAGTCTTATTATTTTCTTAGGGTTTTCAGGACTCTCTTGAGATTTTAATGTTTTTAGGGTTTTTAGGTATTTTAATGGATTTATGGTTTTTATGGTTTTTATGGATTTTAAGGGTTTTTTGGTTTTTTGGGGTTTATTTTTTATTTCGATTTTTAACATCTTTTAGATTTTTTAAATATTTTTTTGGATTTAAATGTTTTTTATATTTTTACTTGATTTTTGGGGTTTTTATGGGTTTTATGGTTTTGAAGGTTTTTAGGGTCTTTATGGTTTTATGGTTTTAGGTTTTATGGTCTTATAAGGGTTTTAGCATTATTTTTGTTTTAGGGGTTTTAAGAGTTTTATGTTTTTAAGGTTTTATGAGGCTCTTTCAAGCTCTTTAGTAATTTTTACGTTTTTAGGTATTTTTAGTATCTTTTTTTAGGTATTTTGAAGGTTTTAGGGTTATTTATGGTTTTAAGGGTTTTTAGCATTTTTATTGGTTTTGAGAGATTATAGGATTTTAAGGTTCTCTTATAGGATTTATCTAGGTTTTTAGGGGTTTTTAAGTTTTTAGATATTTTTATGGATTTTTGAAGTTTTTTATGGGTTTTAGGGTTTTTTTTGAGTTTTTAGGGTTTTTTGGTTTTATTTGGGTTTTGAGGGTTTTTGAATGTTTTTGGATTTTTATGGTTTTTTATAGTTTTTTAACATTTTAAGGGGTTTGTAGGTATTTTTTAATTTTTAGTAATATTAGGATTTTTATAGGTTTTCATGATTTTTAAGGTTTTTAGGGGTTTTTGGGTTTTGAGGTTTTCCATGGTTTTAGGGGTTTTATGTTTTTTTGAATTTAATTTATTTTTTTTGGGTTGTAAGGATTTCATAGGGGATTCAGGGTTTTTTGGTTTTATGACATTTTTTTTGGATTTTTAGGCCTCTTTAAGGATTTTATGGTTTTTATTTTTTTATGGATTTTGAGGGGTTTTGGGGTTTTAATTGTCTTTAGGGTTTTTATATTATTTTGGGTTTTAGTGTTTTTTGAATTTTTTGTTTTTTGAGGTTTTTTAGAGTTCTTAAAATTTTTAGGCGTTTATAGAGGTCATAGAGTTTTTAGTGGGGTTTTAGTGTTTTTTAAAAAATTTACAGTCATTATGGTTTTTCAGAGTTTTTTAACATTTTTAGGGGTTCAAATGGTTTTTAAGAGTTTTTAGTGGGTTTTTAGGGGTTTTAGTATTTTTAAAGTTTTTTGGGGTTTTAGTATTTTTAGGGTCTTCTGGAATTTTTAGAACATTTTATGTTTTTAAAGGTTTTATGTGTTTTTAGGTATTTAATGTTTTCTTAGAGTTTTCAGTTTTTTAATGGTTTTTTATATTTTTAAGTTTTTTACATCATTTTTATTATATTTATGTTTTTTTTATTTTTAGGTATTTTTATGTTTATAATTTTTTTAGGGTTTGTAGGGGTTTTAGCGTTTTGATGTTTTTAGGGGTTTTAAGTGTTTTTATTTATTAAAATTTTTCATAGGGCTTTTTAGTGGTTTTATGGTTATTTATGTCATCAGGTATTTATATATATTTTATAGGTTTTAATGGTTTATTAGGTATTTTGAGTTGTTTGTAGGGTTTTTATGGTTTTATTGTTTTTTTGGGTTTTGTAGTCTTTTTATGTTTTTTTGGGTTTTAAGGTTTTTTATAGTTTTGAACTTTTTTAGGGGTTCAAAGTGTTTTTATATTTTTTAGTGGTTTTAAAGTTTTTATGGGGTTTAATTTTTTTATGTTTTTAGAGGTTTTTATGGTTTTTTGGGTTTTTAGGATTTTTTGAGTTTTTAGGGTATTTAGTATTTTTTTGTTTTTAGGGGGTTTATGAGTTTACTTTTGGTTTTTTATGTTTATATTAGGGTGTTTCAGGGTTTTTTAATCTATTATTGATTTTATATTTTTTTAGTATTTTTATGGTTTTTTTTTGGTTTTAATGGTTTTTAGGTTTTTTTAGTTTTTAAGGTTTATTATGCTTTTTGGGGGGTTTTATGTTAATTTTTTGGGGGGGTTTAGGATTTTTAGTGTTTTTTTAACATTTTTAGGTGTTTAATGTGTTTTTAGAGTTTTTAATAGTTTAGGAATTTTTTGGTTTTTTGAATTTCTAGTTTTTTTAGGGTTTTTATTGTTTTAGTGGTTTTTATAGTTATTAGGGTCTTTTAGATTTTTATAATTATTTATGGTTTTATGGATTTTAAGTGTTTTTACGGTCGTAATGTTTTCTTAAGATATGTCAGGTTTTTCAAATATTTTTACTTTTTTTAGGGATTTTAGGGATTTTTAAAGATTTGTATTGGTTTTTAGGGATTTTAGTGATATTGAAGGTTTTTAGGGTTTTTACGGTTTTTATGGTTTTTTGGGTCTTCCTTGTTTTTTACGGATTTTAATTATTTTAGGATTTTAAGGTTTTGTTAGTGTTTTTAGGTACATTAGTTTTTTTATGTTTTCAAGGGTTTTTTTGAAATTTTCTATGATTCTTATGGGTTTTTAGGATTTTTACAGATTTGGGGGTTTATAAGGGTTTTTTCTTGGTTTTTAGTTTTTTAGTAATTTTTTATCATTTTATTTGATTTTTTTATTTTTTAAGATTTTATGTGTTTAAAGAGTATTATAGATTTTTTAGTGGTTTTTATACTTTTTAGTGTTTTATTTATTTTAATGGATTTTATCGTTTTTATAATTTTTAGGGATTTAGAGTTTTTTTGGATTATTTAGACTGTTTAGGTTTTTAATGTCATTTTTGGTTTTTCAGGTTTTCATATGTTTTTTTAGGGGTTTAAGGGTTTTCTATGTTCTCTGGGAATTTTGTGGAATTTTTAGGTTTTTATGGTTTCTTAGGTTTTTAGGGATTTTTATGGATCCTTGGGATTTTTAGTATTTTTTTAGGTTTTACGAATTTTTAGATATTTTATGTTTTTATGTGGTTATAGTGTTTTTAGGTTTTCTTTGGGTTTTTATGGTTTTTAGGTATTTTAAGTGTTTTTTATTTTTTTTGGGACTTCAAGGGGTTTTTTGGATTTTTATGGTACTCTAGGGTTTTCTGGGTTTTTTGGAATTTTATAGTTCATTTTTGTTTTTAGGGTTTCTTAAGTTTTTAAGATTTTTTTTTCATTTTTAATGTTTTTAGTTATTTAAAGGGTTCTATAGTTTTTAGTAGTTGATATTGATTTTAAGGGTTTTTAGGATTTTTTCAGGTTTTTACTGGTTTTTATGGTATTTAGGGGTTTTAGTGTTTTCAGTGTCATTTACGGCTTTCTTAGGGTATTTATCCTTTTTAGTGTTTTTTGGGGTTCTGTTTGTTTTATGTTTTTTCATGGTTTTCTTATGGTTCTTGAGGATTTTTAGGGATTCTAATATTTTGAGGATTTTTAAATCTTCTTAGGATTTTTATGGTTTTTTAGTTTTTTTAGGGATTTTGAGAGTTTTTATGGGTTTTATGGGGGTTTTAGCAGTTTTATAATTTTTAGATTTATTATGGAGTTTATATTTTTTTAGTTCATTAAGGATTTCTTTGGGATTTTTCACGTATTAGGGTTTTTTACATTTTTAGGGAATTTTAGGGTTTTATAGGATTTTTATGTTTTTGAGGTTTTTAGGGATTTGGAGTCTTTTAGGGTTTTATAGGGTTTTTAGGGTTTTTAAGGGTTGTTAGGGATTTGTTGGTTTTTAGCGATTTGTATTCTTTTAAGGGTTTTAGACGTTTTTTGGTTTTACGGTTTTATTTGTAGTTTTAGGGTTTTTATTTTTTATCTTTCTAGGGATTTTAATGATTTTTTAGGAATTTTTTGGTTTGTAGAGTTTTAGGGATTTTGAGGGATTTAAGGGTTTTTAGGTCTTTTATTATTTTTTTGGGCCATTATGGTTTATTTAGTTTTTCTATGTTTTATGGTTTTTTATATTTTTTAATGTTTTTAGTGGTTTTAGGGTTTTTAAGGTTTTTATGGGTTTTTATGGTTTTTAGGTGGGTTAGGGTTTTCGCGTATTTAGGTATTTTAGGGGTCTTAAGTGTGTTAAGTTTTTAAGGATTTATTTGTGTTTTTATTTATTTTTCGGTTTTTTATGTCTTTAGTAATTTTTAAGGGTTCTTATAGTGTTTATGGTTTTTATAAGTTTTTAGTGTTTTTTTGAATTTAAGGGTTTTGGGGGTTTTGGGGGTTTTGGGTTTTTTTTAGTTTTTATGTTTTTTAATGTTTTTAGAGTTTTTATTATTTTTAGGGTTTTAAATGTTTTTAGTGATTTTAGTGGCTTTTTAGGGGTTCTGAGGATTAAGTATTTTTATGGTTTTATGGTTTTTATTCTTTTTAATGGGTTTTATGATCTTTTAGGGTTTTCAACATTTTAGGTTTTTTTAGCGCTTTTAAGTGTTTGTAGGATTTTTTTGTTTTTTAAAATTTTTCATTTTTTTTCAGGTTTTTAGGTTTTATTTCATTTTTTGTGTTTTTTATATATCTTTTATGTTTTTTTAATGCTTTTACTGCTTTTAGGTATTTTGATGTTTTTCTGGGTTTTAAGAGTTTTAAGAGTTTTTTGGGTTCTGATAATTTCTTGTGTTTTTTGAGATTTTACATGTCTTTAGGTTTATAAGGTTTTCTTATGGTTTTCTAACAAATATTAGGGTTTATTAAATTTTAGGGATTTTGATTTCTTTTCAGGAACTTTTTAGTTTTTATAATTTTTATGTATTTTTGGGTTTTTAAGGTTTTTTGGGTTTTATGGTTTAAGGGGATTTGGAGCTTCTTATGCTTTTAGGGTTTTAAAGCGTTTTAGGTGTTTTATGTTTTTATAGTTTTTCTCATTTTAAGTTTTTTTGGGGGTTTTAAGAGTTTTTATCGTTTTAGGTATTGTTATAGTTTATAGGGTTTTTTTTGGTTTTTGTGATTTTTTTTGATTTTTAGGGATTTTTGGAATTTTATGGTTTTAGGTTTTTTATCGATTTCGAAATTGTTTATGGGTTTTTACAGTTTTAATGGTTTTTTGGACTATTTTCATTTTTAAGATATTTAGGGGTTTTTTGTTTTTTTTTGTTTTTGGTTTTTAATGGGAATTTTACGGTTATTTTGGGTTTCTTACGTTTTTAATAAATTTGAGGTCTTTTTTATGTATTTTATGGGTTTTTAGGGTATTTATGAATTTTTAAGGTTTTAGGGTTTTTTATATTTTCTATGGTTTAAATATTTTTCTTTAGGTTTTTTTAAATTTTTATGAATTATTTGAGTTTTTTATGGTTTTAATGATTTTTTATGTTTTTTAACATTTTATAAGATTAAATTTTTTTTATGGTTTTAGTGGGTTTTTATTTTTTTAGGGATATTTTAGGATTTTTGGTGGTTTTATGGTTTTTATGGTCTGTAGGGTTGTATTGAATTTTTAGGGGTTTTGAGGTTTTTTGGGTTTATCTTTTTAGGGGTTTAAAGGATTTTTAGGGTTTTTAGTGGGTTTTGGGGTTTTTAGTGTTCTTAAGGTTTTCAGGGGTTTTATGGTTTTTATTGTTGTAAGAGTTTTTAGCTATTTTTTATTTTTTTAGTTTTTTATGATTTTAGGGGTTTTATGTGTTTTTAGGTTTTGAGGTTTTCTTATGGATTTTCAGGGGTTTAGGGGTTTTTATGTTTTTTCATATTTTACTAAATTTCAAGGATTTTAATGGTTTTTAGAGTTTTTAGGGATTTGGGGGTTCTTAGTGTTTTTGTAATTTTTATATCCTTTTTTGATTTTAGGGTCATTAGAGTTTTTTTGTGGTTTTGGTGGTTTTAAGGCCTTTTAATGTTTTTTAGGTTTAAAATCTTTTTAGTGTTTTAATTTTTTAGGTTATTTATGGGGTTTTAGGGTTTCATTAGTTATTTTTAGGGGTTTTATGGTTTTTATTGGTTTTTATAGTTTTTTAGTGTTTTATCATTTTTAGGGTTTTGGGGTTTCATATGTTTCTCGTATTTTAAAGATTTCATAGGGGTTTTCTAAGTTTTTAGGGTTTTTTAGAGTTATTTTTGGATTTTTATAGTTTTTAGGGTATTTTCAGTTTTTTAGGGTTTTAGGCTGTTTATGGGTTTTAGTTTTTTGTATGGGTTTTATGGTTTTTTAGGTTTTTAACGTTTTCTTTGGAGTTTTTGGGGTTTTATGGTTATTTGTATGTTTTTAGGGATTTTTAGGATTTTAATGGTTTTTAGGGCTTTAGGATTTTTTAGGGTTTTATGGTTTTATGTAATTTTGGGTTATTAGTGTTTTTTGAGATATTTAGGGTTTTTATGGGTTTTTATGGTTTTTAATGTATTTAGGGTTTTAAGGTGTTTTTAGAGTTCTTAAAGGTTTTAGAGTTTTATAGGATTTTAGAGTTTTTTAAAGTGTTTTGGGGTTTTTTGGGTTTTAAGGGTTTTTTTCTTTTGTTAGGGTTTTTAGTGTTTTTAGGTTTTTTAAGGAGCTAAAGTGTTTTTAGGATTTTTTGGGTCTGATAGGATTTTTCATTATTTTTAGTATTTTTATGTTTTTAGGCATTTTTAGTGGTTCTTATGATATTTATGAGATTTTAGGGTGTTTATGGATTTGGTGGTGTTTTGGGGTTTTAAGGTTTTGTTTGTGCCTTTTAGGGGATTTTGAATTTTTTGGGTTTTAATGTTTTTTTGAGTTTGTATCATTTTTTGGGTTTTAAAGGGTTTTTATATTTTTAGTGGGGTTATATTATTTTTATGGGGTTTTAGGATTTTTGAATGTTTTTAGGGGTTTTTTATGGTTTTTGGTGGGTTAGGGTTTTAGGAACATTTAAGATTTTGTAGGGTTTTTAGCATTTTTATAAGATTTTAGGTGTTTTAAGTGCTTTGGGTTTTTCTGGTTTTTTTCTGAGTTTTCACGGTTTATGGGATTTTAACATTATTAGGAATTTTTAGGGATTTTTTAGGATTTTTATGGGATTTTATGGGTTTTAGCAATTTTTAGGTTTTAAAGGGGTTTTAATTATCTTTATATTTTTAATGTTTTATAGGGGGTTTACAATGTTTATAGGGTATTTTAACTTTTCAATGATTCTTTAGGATTTTTTTATATATTTTGGGATTTTGTGGGGTTTTTTTGGGTTTTTATGGATTTCAAGGTTTTATGGTTTTTATGGTTTTTTGGGTTTTTTGGGGCTTTTTGAGTTTTTTAGGAGTTTTAATATTTTTAGAGGGTTTTAATATTTTTAGTATTTTAAAGGGTTTTTAGAGTTTCTACTATTTTTTTAAGGTTTTTATGGGATTTATGGTTTTTATGGTTTTTAGGGGTCTTTATGGTCACTGGGGTTTTTATGATATTTTAGGGTTTTGTTGGTTTTTAGAGCTTTTAGGTTTCTTAAGGGATTTAAATTTTTTAGTATTTTATGTTTTTCTTGGGAATTTTCAATGTTTTGAGGTTTTAATGTGTTCAGGGATTTTAGGGATTTTTTTGTATTTCTATGGGATTTTAGGGTTTTTAGGGATTTTAATGGTTTTTAGGTTTTTTATCGTATTTTAGTTTTTTTAAGTGTTTCTAGGATTTTAAAATTTTCTTTTGGTATTTTGTGTTTTTAGTGTTTTTTAGTATTTAGCTAATTTTGGGAATATTTTAGGAATTTTATCTTTTGTTAGGGGTTTTAGGGAATTTTTTTTTTTTTTGGGTTTTTATGGTTTATTGAGTTTTTTTAGGACATTAACGATTTTAAGAGTTTTTTAACATTTTTATATGTTTAGAGGGTTTTAAGAGTTTTCAGTGGTTGTTTAAGGTTTTTATGTATTTTTTTAATTCTTAATCTTTTTATTTGGTTTTATGGTTTTAGGGTTTTTATAGGGTTTTAGTAATTTTCAAGGTTTTTAACAGTTTTAAGTGTTTTTCAGTTTTTATGTTTTTCTCAGCGTTTTTCAGGGTTTTTACATTTTTTGGAGATTTTTATTCTGTTTAGGATTTTTATGATTTTTATGGTTTTTATGGACTTTGAGGGTTTTTATGGTTTTTTTTTGTGTTTTATGGTTTTTTTGGTTCTTTGGGTTTTGAGGGTTTTAAGGGTGTTTAGTTTTTTTAGTGTTTTAATGTTTTTAGGGGTTAAAGGGTTTTTATAGTTTTTATTATTTTTTTGGGTATTCTGGGGTTTTAGGGGTTTTTATGGTTGTTAGGGAATTTAGTATTTTTTAGTTTTTTAACATTTTTAATTTTTTAGGGGATATAATTTTTTTTAGGTTTTATGGTTTTCTAAGGGTTTCTCATGGTTTTAAGTGTGTTTTACATTTTTATGAATTTTAGGTATTTTTTAGGATTTTTAGGATTTTTAGGGTTTTTAGGGATTTTGAGTGGTTTTAGTGGTTTTATGGTTTCTGTTGTTTTTTTATTTTTAGATTTTTTTGGTTTTTTATGATTTAATTTTTTTTATTTTTAACATTTTTTGGGTTCTAAATTGTTTTTTGAGTTTTTTGTGATTTTTAGGGTTTTTAGGATTTTAGAGTGATTACGGTTTTTAGGGTTTTTAGGGGATTTCTTATTTTTAGAGTCTTTTAGGGTTATTAGTGTTTTTTTGGGTTTTTAGGGGTTTTAAGTATTTTCATATTTTTTATGTTTTCTTAAGTTTTTTAAGGGTTTTATATGTTTTCAGGGATTTCCATTTATTTTTAAATTTTTTATGTATGTTGGTGTTTTTAGGGTTTTTTATGGTTTTAAGGTTTTTTAGGGATTTAGGGTTTTTAGGGTTTTCCCCATTTTTTATGTTTCTTAGGATTTTTATATTTTTAATGGGTTTATATAATTTTTAGTGTTTTTAGGGATTTTAAGGTCTTTAGAGGTTATTATGGGTTTTATGTATTTTTTGAGTTCTAATATTTGTTTATGTTTTATATGGGTTTTAATTGTTTTATGGTTTTTAAGAGATTTTCATTATTTTTATGTTATTTCCATTTATAGTGATTTTTTGTTTTTTTTTGATTTTTATGGTTTTTAGGGTTTTTAGGGATTATGAGGGTTTTTAGTGTTTTTAGAGGGTTTTATTTTGTCTCTCTTTTTTTCAGTTTTTTGTGGGATATAAGTGTTTATGGGTTTTAAGGTTGTCTTATAAATTTTTAGAGTTTTTTTTATTTTTTCGGATTTTTGTAGGTTTTTTAGGATTGTAATGGTTTTTAGTGTTTTGAGGAATATTGGGGGGTTTTGTGGTTTTTATGGTCTTTGGGGGGGGGTCTAGAGTTTTAGGGATTGAAATATTTTTATGATTTTTTAATTTTTTTAGTTGTTTAAAGGGTTTTTATAGTTTATAGTGTGTTTTAGGGGTTTTATGTGTTTTTAGGGGTTTTAAATGTTTTTATGGGGTTTTATTTTTTTATAGTTTTTCGGAATTTTTATTATTTTTAATGTTTTTAGGGATTTTAAGGATTTTGAAGGGTTTTATGTTTTCTTTTGTGTTATTATGGTTTTTATGGGTTTTTAGTGTTTTTTAACGTTCGGGGGTTTTACTGGGTTTTTATAGTTTTTTGATGCTATACATTTTCTAATGGTTTTAGGTTTTTTTTTAAATTTTTTTGAGGTTTTATGGTTTCTAGGGGTTTTAGAGTTTTTAGGGTATTATTGGTTTGTCAGCATTTTTTAGGTTTTTATAGGTTTAAAGTATTTTTATATTCTTAAGGTTTTATCTGGTTCCTTCAGGGCTTTTAGGGTTTTTTTGTTTTAATGAATTTTTAGTATTTTTGTTCTTTTCTAATATTTTTTTGGGATTTTGAGGGTTTTTTGTGTTTTTTTGGTTTTTGGGTTTTTATGGGTTTTTGATTTTTAGGGGTTTTAATTGTTTTTTGGTTTTTTAGGTTTTCTAGGGAGTTTCCAGGTTTTTTGGGATTTTAAGGGATTTTTTTAGCATTTTATGGTTTTTATGGGTTTTAGGTATTTTGAGGGTTTTTATGTTTTTAGGGGTTTTGTAGTTGTTTTTTGGGTTTTTTAGTTTCTAGGGGTTTTATGGTTTTTTAGATTTTTTTAAAAAAAATTTAGGGGTTTAAGTGTCTTTAATATTTTTAGTGGATTTAGGGTTTTATGGGGTTTTAGAATTGTTTTGATTTTTAGGGGTTTTCGTGTTTTTTATAGTTTTTAATGGTTTTAGGTGTTTAAAGGGTTTTTAGAGTTTATAGTTTTTTATGGCATTTTTTCTTTTTTTAGGTTTTTAAGAGTTTTCATAGTTTTTTAATGTTTATAGGGGTTTAAAGGGTGTTTAGAGTTTTAGTGGGGTTTTTTGTGTTTTACTATTGATTAAGAATTTATGGTTTTATAGGTTCTATTGGTTTTAATAGTGTTTTGGATAATTTTATGGTTTTTATGGTTTTGATCAATTTTTAGGTTGTTAGGGGTTTTAAGTGTTTTGGGGTTTTTATGGTTTATGTAGGGTTTTTTCATTTTTTTTAGACTTTTTAAAATTTTTAAGGATTTCAGGAATTTCTATGATTTTTATGATTTTTAGGTATTTTTAGGGTTTTGAGGGTTTCTATGATTTTTATGTGTTTTATCATTTTGAGGTTTTAGGGGTTTGAAGTGTTTTTATATTTTTAAAGATTTATTAGGAGTTTTTAGGGGGTTTAGATTTCATTATGTTTTTAGGTATTTTTGGGATTTTTTATGGTTTTTATGGGTTTTTATGGTTTTTGGGTTTTTATTGTTGTTATTGTTTTTTGGGGTTTTATGGTCTCTAATGAGTTATTTTAGGTATTTTGTGGTTTTTTGAGTTTTTGATGTTCATAGGGGTTTGAGGGTTTTCAGGGTTTTAAGTATTTTTGTTGGTTTTAGGGGGTTTTTGAGTATTCTAAGTCTTTTAGAGTTTTTTTGGGTTTTTATAGTTTTTATAGTTTTTAAATTTTTTATGTTTTTAGCGGTTTTATGTGTTCTTTTATTATTTATGATTTTCTTATTGAATTTCAAGGGTTTAGGGTTTTTTACATTTTTAGGGTCTTTTTTGACTTTTTTAATATTTTTATGTTTTTTGGGTTTTTATGGATTTTGGATGCTCTTTGGTTTTTTAGAATCCTTCAATTTTATTAGGGTTGTTATGGTTTTTTGGGTTTTTTGGGTTATTTCTAGTTTTTTAGGGGAAAGAAGGCTTGAGGCCGGGTAAACCTGGCCCTCCAAAATATATAAGAAAGAAGAGAGACAAAAAAGTCTTACATGGGGGGATAACAAACCCAGGTGTGCATCTCACCCTTTATATCACACTCCACAAATCGAAGGCATCACGATGTGGCCACATGCGACCATATCGAGCTCCTCTCCACAATTGTCTGTTTGGATAGCGTATCTGCAGGGGATTTTTCCTCCCGGTAGGCATGTGTGACATGAAGTATGAGCCTTTAGTATATTTAGTTTATTATAGGTTTTAGGGGTTTTAAGTGTTCTTAGGTTTGAAAGGTTTTCATCAGGTTTTTAGTGTTTTCTGAGGGTTTTAGGGTTTTTTGAATTTGTAGGGTTTTGTAGATTTTTTTCTTTTTAAGGGGTTTTAAGGATTTTAGGTGTTTTTATAATTTTAAGGTTTTGTTAGGGTTTCTAGAAATATTTTTTTGGGAATTTTAGGGAATTTTATGTGTTTTTTGTGTTTTTTGGGAATTTGGCTGTTTTATGGTTATTTCAGGTTTTTAAAATTTTTTTTTAGGGTTTTTAATACTTTTAGTGTTTTTAAAATTTTAGGGGTTTGAAGGGTTTTTATTGTTTTTAGTGGGTTTTATGGGTTTATTGGATTTTAGGGATCTTTATGGTTTTTGGGGTTCTTAAGGTTTTTGAAGGGTTTTTAATGTTTTTCGTATTTGTAGGGATTTTTTGGATTTTTATGGGTTTAGAGATTTTTAGGATTTTTAAGTTTTTTAGATTTCTATGTGTGGGGATTTTACAAGTTTTAGGTTTTTATGGTTCTCTTAGGGTTTCTTGTGGTTTTAGGGGATTTTTCATTTTTAGTGTTTTGATGGATTTTTTAGGATTTATATGGATTTATAGCCTTTTAGGGATTTTTATTTTTTTTTGGGATTTTTAGGAATTTTAGGGATTTTATGGTTTTCTAGGTTTTCTATTCAGATTTTTAGGTTTCTTTGAGTTTTTTTATCATTTTATGGCTTTAAAGGGTTTTTATATTTTTTAGTGGTTTTTTATGGATTTGTTTTTATGGTTTGATAATGTTTAAGTGATTTTTATGGGTTTTATGGGTTATTAGGGTTTTTTTATTATTTTAATGGTTTCTTATAGTTTTTAGTGTTTTCATGTTTTTTTTCAGTTTTAAGTGTTTTTAGGTTTTTTAGGATTTCTTATGGATTTTCATGTTTTTTAGATTTCTATGAATTTTTGGAACTTTTAACGATTTTTATGGATTTTATGTTAGTTAAATACTTAGAGGGGGTTTTGGGTTTTTTTAGGGTTTTAATAATTTTTTCATTTTATTAGGTGTACTAGGTGTTTTTGTGATTTTAAGGATTTCTTATGGGTGTTCTGATTTTTAAGGTTTTTTTTACGTTGTTTGGGATTTTTAGGGATTTTGTTTTTGGAATTTTAGGGGTTTTAAAGTATTTTGAAGGATTTTTAGATTTTTAAGGTTTTTAGATAGTTTTGGATTTTAATGGTTTAAGTTTTTTTATGTTTTTATGTTTTTATTTGTGGTTTTCAAGGTGTATAGGGTTTTTTACATGTCTATGGATATTGATGGTTTTTAAGGTTTTATGGGTTTAAGGGGTTTTCTGAGTTTTTTAGGGTTTTAAGGTTTTTTATAATTTTTAATGATTTGATTGTTTTAAAGGAGTTTTAAATCATTTATGGGTTTTTTGGGTTTTTATGCAAATCTATGATTTTTCAGTTTTTATGGGTTTTTATCGTTTTAGGGTTTTTTGGGTTTTTAGTATTTTTAGAGTTTTTTTTCATTTCTTAAATTTTTAGTGGTTTAAATTGTTTTAAGGGATTTAGGGTTTTCTTAGGAATTTTTTTGGGTTTTTTGGGTTTTTATTCATTTTTTAGGGTTTTGTAAGAATATTTAGGGTTTCAAAGGTTTTATGAGATTTTGAGAGGTTTTTTGGTTTTTATCATATTTTTTTTGTGTTTTAGGGGTTTTTTTTTAGGGTATGAATGATTTTTTTGGAGTTTTTATTGTTTTAAGGGGTTTTAATCTATTTTAGAGTTTTTAGTGGTTTTAAGGGTTTTTAATTTTTTCAAGAGTTTTAAGTTTTTTAGGGTTTTGAGATTATTTAGATGTTTTAGCATTTTTAGGGTTTTAAGGGGTACTAACAATTTTTATGGTTTTAAATGTTTTTAGGGATTATAATGCTTTTATTAATTTTTATGGTTTTTATGGTTTTTCGGTATTTCGAGGATTTTTAGAGTATTTTAGGCCTTTTAAGTGTTTAAATGATTTTTATGTTTTTTATGGTTTTGAGGGATTCTAATGGTTTTATGTATTTTATGGTTTTTATGTATTTTGAGGATTTTTGGAGTTTTTTAGGGGGTTTTAAGGTTTTATAATTTTTTTTAGACTTTTTTGGGGTTTAAAGATTTTTTGAGTTTCTTAATGTTTTTGGGTGTTTTGAATGGTTTTTAGAGTTGTTAGTGTTTTTAGTGTTTTATAGGAATTTAGGGTTTTATGGTTTCTAGGGTTTTTGGGTATTTTACGGTTTTTATCCTTTTTATTTTTTAGGGGTTTTATGTTTTTTTAGATTTTAATGGTATTCTTAGGGGTATTCAGAGTTTTCAGGGGTTTGTATGTTTGTTTGGATTTATAGGGATTTCTTTAGATTTTAATGGTATTCTTATGGTTTTTAATTTTTTTTGGGATTTTTAAAGGGTTTTAGGGGGTTTATTTTTCTCTATGTTTGTAGTGTTTTCCAATGGTTTTTATGGGTTTTAGGGATTTTAATTGTCTTAGGGTTTCTTAGGGTTTTTATAATTTTAATGGTTTTTTGGGATTTTATGGATTTATCAGTATTTTAGGGTCTTGAGGTCTTTATAGTTTCGTTCACATATTTAGAATTTAAAATGGTTTCAGACGTTTTATTGTGTTTTTAGTGTTTTATGGGTTTTAGGGGTTTTGAAGTTTTTTTCTAATGTTTTTAAGGGTATAAACGAGTTTTAGAGTTTTTAGTAGGCTTTTAGGGTTATTATGGATTTTTAAAGTTTTTTAATATTTTTAGGGTTTTATGGTTTTTAGGGTTTTTAGAGTATTTAAAGGGATTTTAGTGGATTTCGTGTTTTTTTATTTTTAGGGGTTTTATTTGTTTTTATATTTTTAATATGTTTTGGGTTTTTTAGGGTTTTTATGGTTTTTTAAATTTTTAGGGTTTTAGGTATTTTTATTTATTTTATTTTTTTAGAGATTTTCTGGATTTTGGTGGTTTTCTTGTTTTTGGACTTTTATAGTATTTCGGGTTTTTAGTATTTTTTGGGGGTTTTGATTTTATAGGGGTTTTATGTTTTTTAGTGATTTTAATGTTTTTTTCGGACATAAAGGGTTTTTAATTTTTTTGTTTCTTGTTAGGGTTTTATGGGTTTTTAGGTTTTCCTATGTTTTTATGGGTCTTTATGGTTTTTATTGGTTTTATAGTCTTTTATGGTTTTTAGGTTTTGTAAGGGTTTTTTGTATTTTTAGGTTTTTAAGGTTTTCTTAGGGTTTTTCTGGGTTTTTAGTTTTTAATATGTTTTGAGGGATTCTAACTCTTTTTTTGATATTTGTTGTTTAGGTTTTTTTAGGATTCTAATGGGTTTTAGTGAATTTAAAGTTTTTTGTGTTTTTAGGGTTCCTAATGTTTCATAGGTTTTTAGTTTTTTTAGTGTTTTTAGTTTTTTTAGAATTTCTTAGGGTTTGTCATGGTTTTTTGGGTTTTTATGTTTTTGGGATTTTTTAGGGTTTTTATGTTTATTTTTGATTTTAGGGATTTTTAGGGTTTTTAGGGTTTTTATTTTTTGTATGGTTTTTAGAGGTATTTGGAGTTTTTAGGGGTTTTAAGGTTTTTTAGTGTTTTTTAATGTTTGTAGTGTTTTGATGTAGTTTTAGTGGTTTTAGTGATTGTTTTTGTTTTATGGGATTTTAGGGGGTTTTAAGGCTTCAATAATTTTTTATGGTTTTTTGGGTTTTTTGGGTTTTTAGGACATTTAGTGGTTTTTGGGTTTTCAGTGTTTTAAAGAGTTTTGATTTATTTATTGTTTTCATAGGGTTTTTCAGGTTTTGTGTTGTTTTTTTACGTTTTTGGATATTTTTAGGGAATTTTATGGGTTTTATGGATTTTGAGGGTTTTATGGTATTAGGGGGATTTAGGGTTTTGTTTGTGTTTTCGGGGTTTTATGGTTTTTATGGTTTTTAGTGTCTTTAATGTTTTTAAGGGTATAAAGGGTTTGAAGATTTGTAGTGGGTTTTTATGGGTTTTATTGGTTTTGGGATTTTTAAAGGTTTTTAGTGGTTGGTTTTCTTTAGTGGGGTTTAGGGTTTTAGAGAATTCTTGGGTTTTTTGTTTTTTAAGTATTTTAGGGATTTTAAGTGCTTAATATTTTTAAGGTTTTTATAGATTTTTACGGTTCATGGGTATTTCATTCTTTTTTAATAATTTTTATGGTTTTTATGGTTTTTAGTGAATCTGATGGGGTTTAGGGGGTTTTAGTGTTTTTATGGTTTTTAACATTTTCTGCTTATAGGGGTTTTTTGTTTCTAGGATTTCATGTTTTTCAATGGGGTTTTTGGTTTTTTTTAATTTTATGGATTTTTAGGGGTTTTTAATGATTTTTATGGATTTTTAGGTTTTTAGGAATTTTTATTGTTTTTTGGGGTTCTTAGGGGTGTCAGTTTTTATGTTTTTTTTTGTTTTTAGGTTATTTTTGAGTAGTTTAGATTTTTTAAGGGGTTTTAGAGTTATTTGAGATTTTATGCGTTTAATTTTTTTTTTAATGTTTCTAGTGGTGTTTATAATTTTTATGGGTTTTTTGGTTTTTTAATGTTTTTAGGTATTTCTTTGGTTTTTTGGGTTTTTATTGTATTTTTGGGGTTTTTAGGGTTTTTAGCATTTTGTTACATTTTTTGGGGTTTAATGTGTTTTTAGGATTTTAATTTTTCTTAATGTATTCTCTGGGTTTAATAGACTTTTACGTTTTTAGGTAATTTTAGGGATTTTTATGATTTTTATGGATTTTATGATTTTTATGGATTTTGATGTTTTGTACTAGTTTTAATGGTTTTTAGCACTTTTAGGGGTTTTACGTGTTTCTTTTTTGTTTTTAATGTTTTCATTGGGTTTTTAGGGTTTTTAGTTTTTTTATGTATTTAGAGGTTTTTAGGGATTTTTTTATTTTTATGGTTTATTAGGTTTTTTAGAAATTTTATGTCTTTTTATGGGTTTTTTGGGTTTTTAGGGTTTTTAGGGGATTTATATTTTTCTAGATTTTTAGGGAATTTTTTTAGCACTTTTGGGGTTTAATGGGTTTTTAGATTTTTTAAAATTTTTAGGGGCTTAAAGTGTTTTTAGGGGTTTCAGTGGTTGTCAGGTTTTTATGGGGTTTTAGTGTTTCTTAATATTTTTATTGGTTTTTATATTTTTTTATCATTTTTAGGTGTCTTAGGGTATTAATTGATTTTCATTTTTGAAGGTATTCTTTGGTTTTTTATGATTTTTAGGGAATTTTACATTTTATGGTATTTTTTGGCCTTTTTAATATTTTTATTTTTTTTACGGATTTTATGGATTTTTAGGGTTTTTATGGTTTTTCAAAATTTTTTGGGTTCATGGATTTTTTATGGTTTTTAGTGGTTTTTAGTTTTTTCGTGTTTTGAGGTTTTTAGTTTTTTTAATGTTTTTAGTTTTTTTATTTGGTTTTTATAGTTTATAGTGGATTTTTAGGTTTTTATGAGTTTTTAGTGTTTTTAATTTTTTTTTCAGGTTTTATGGTTTTTAGGGGTTTTATAGATTTAGGGAATTTTAGCATTTATAAGTGTTTTTTAGCATTTTTATGCTTTTTAGAGGTTTTAAGTGTTTTATGTTTTTAATTTTATTATGGTTTTCAGGGTTTTTAGGGTTTTAGGGCCATTTTTTATTTAAATAGATATTTGGTTTTTAAGGAAATTTCAGGGTTTTTGGTGTTTTAGGGTTTTTAACATTTTTATATTTTTAGTGGTTTTATGTTTTTCTACATTTTTTGAGGCTTTCTTAAGAATCTTTTGGATTTTATTTTTTCAGATATTTTTAGGGTTTTTAGGGAATTGAGGGTTTTATGTGTTTTTTTTGTGTTTAGGGTTTTATGGTTTCTTTTTTGTTTTTTGGGTTTTATTTTTCAATTTTTTTAGGGTTTCTAACTTTTTTAGAGTTTTTTAAAGTTTTTCTTATTTTAAAGGGTTTTAGAGATTATAGTGGGTTTTAAAGTATTTATGGGTTTATAAGGTATTATTAAAGTTTTTAGGGGTTTTATGTTTTTAGGGTTTTTGGGGGGTTTAGCGTATTTTAGGGTTTTTTGGATTTTTTGTTTTTTAGGAATTTTAGTGGTTTTAGTGGTTTTTATGTTTTTATAGTTTTTAAGGTATTCTTAAGTATTTTAGTGGTTTTTTAGGGTTGTTTACATTTTTAAGGATTTTAGTCATTTTTTGGAGTCTAATGTTTGTTAGAGTTTTTAGGGATTTTTAGGGGTTTTTTGGTTTTTTGTGTTTTTTGGGCTGTTATGGTTTTTTTTACTTTTTATGGTTTTTATAATTTTAAAATGTTTTTACAAGTTTAAAGGGGTTTAGATTTTTAGTGGGGTTTTTGGGTTTTTATAGGTTTTTTGGGTTTGTTAATGTTTTAGGAGATTTATGGTTTTCAGAGGTTTTTGGGGTTTTTAGGTTCTTTTATGGTTTTGATGGTTCTTAGCGTTTTTAGGGTTGATGGTTTTAAGTGTTTTTAGGTTTTAAATTTTTTTTGAGTTTTTTAGGTATTTAGGATTTTTTACCTTTTTTGATACTTTTAGTTCCTTTTAGGTGTTTTTAGGTTTTTAGGGATTTTGATGGTTATGGGGGTTTTTAAGGTTTTTATTTTTTTATTGTTTTTTATCATTTTTGGGTTGTTTACGGTTTTGTTAATGTATTTTCAGTGTTTTAGATATTTTTTACATTTTTATGGATTTTAAGGATTTTTTTGAATTTTGTGGTTTTAGGGTTTTAAGTGTATTTGACATTTTTATGGTTTTAAGGGTTTTTATTGGTTTCCACGTATTTATGGGTTTTTTAATTTTTTAGTATTTTTAATGTTTTAATGGTTTTCTATGTTTTAGTGGTTTTTATTGTTTTTAGTGGTTTTTAGGGGTTTTATAGGTTTTAGGTTTTACTAAGGTTTTTATGTATTTTTTGTTTATTAGGGTTTTTAGGGTTTTTAGCGTTTATAGGTTATTATTGGTTTTAAGTGTTTTTAGGTTTTTAAGGTTTCTTCAGGGGTTTTCTTGGTTTTTAGGATTTTTTATGTTTTTTGGTTTTTTATGTATTTTTAGGATTTTTATGGTTCTGAAGGGTTTTTAGGGATTTTTAGTGTTTTTGGGTTTTCTTGGGGCTTTTAGGGTTTTATATTTATTTGGTTTTAGGGTTTTCCCCATTTTTTAGTGTTTTTAATAGTTTTTTGAGTTTCATGGATTTTTTGGGTTTAAATGTTTTTAGATTTTTTTTATTTTTTGGGTATTAATGGGTTTTGGGGGTTTTTTATGGGTCTTAAGAGCATTATGGTTTTAGAGTTTTTAAGGTATTTTAGGGTTTTTACCAATTTTTTGTTTTATGGGTTTAAATTTTTTTAATTTTTTTAGGATTTATTACTGTATTTCAGGGTTTTTTGGGTTTTGTTTGATATTTTTGGTTTTTAGGTTCTTTTATTTTTTAGGGGTTTTATGTTTTTTATATTTTTACGGTTTTTATGGGATTGAAATTTTTTATAGTGTTTTTATAGTTTTATGGGGTTTTAGTGTTTTTTTGGGTTTTTTTTGGGTTTTTAGGTTTTTAGGGGTATTGAGTGTTTTTTGGTTTTTAGGGGTTTTTATTGTTTATTTATGATTTATATGTTTTTTAATATATTAGGTATTTTTTCCCCTTTTTTAAATTTTTATGGTTTTTAGGGTTTTTAGGTATTTTTTGGGTTTTAGGATATTAGGGTTTTAAGTTATTTATGGGTTTTTTTATGTTTTTAGGGTTTTATGGGATTTTAGAGTTTTTTATGGTTTTAAGGGTTAATATGGTTTTAGGGTTTTTGATTTTTTAAATTTTTTTAAGGTTTCTGTATTTTTTTGGTTTGTTGGGGTTTAATTTGTTTTTTGGGTTTTAAGGGTTCTGTAGGATTCTTCATGGTTTTTATGTTTTTTTACGGATTTTAATGTCTTTTGTTCCATTTTTATGATTCTTAAGTTTTTTTGAGTTTTTTTGGATTTTTATCATTTATTATGGTTTTTAATTGTTTTGAGTGTTTAAGTGTTTTATGATTTTCTTATGGTTTTTAGAGTTTTTACATTTTAGGGATAATATTATTTTGTTACGATTTTTATAGGTTTTTGGGTTTTTAGGGTTTTTTTTGGGTTTTTAGAGTTTTTTTAGTTTTTAGGTTTTTTGGGATTTAATGATTATTTTAGTTTTGATTAGGTTTTTATGTTTTTTTATAATTTCTTATCATTTTTAAGGATTTAAAGTATTTTTAGAGTTCTTAGTGTTTTTAAGGGTTTTATGGGTTTTTAATGTTTTTTAAGGTTTTTAGGGGTTTTATGGTTATAGGGGTTTTTAGGGTTTTTAGGGAATTTTAGTGATTTTAATGTTTTTTAGGTTCCTTATTGGTTCTATGTGTTTTTAGGTTTTTAAGTTTTTCTTAGGGATTTTCTGTTTTTATAGATTCTTAGGGTTTTTATGATTTTATCGGTTTTTAGTGTTTTAGGGATTTTGAGGGGTTTTAGGCATTTTAGAGTTTTTTTTAGGTTTTTGCTTTTTTAATGGGGCAAGGAAGATACGAGGGTCAGGATATTCCCGACCCCCCCCCCCCTAAAATTTATTAGAAAAACAAGACACAAAAATCAGGGGAGGGGAGGGGTCAAAATACCCACACCCAAAAACCCTTAAACACCCCAAACCTAAAAAAACCCAAAATACAAGAAGAAAACCAAAACCAAGCAAAAAACACACAAATCCAAGTAGTAACCATCATCATCACCAGCATCCAACAGCTCACAACCAAGCAACGACCAGCCTCCAATCTCACCAAGTCCACCATCCAGCATAATCCAGTCATCACAGCCACAACATCCCTTAGAAGCATCTCCAATAGCATCACCCAGCCAAACAGAACAAGCATCCATAGCACCAACCAGCCTCCAGACCCCAACAACTCTTCTTCCCCACCAACAGCCGGTACATGAAAATTCCCACTACCAAACCAACTGCAGCAAGCCATCCCTATCAGAAACTCGCAGCCAAACATCCAGTCACAACCACGATCACAGCCAATCTAGGAACCAACATTTTCTTCAAATAAATAAAAACCTCCCAACCATTCGACTTCTATCCAGGACGCATCCAGCATCCAACAGCTCTAATTCCAGAAATAATTACTATCATCAGCCCACACAAAACCCCATTGCAGCGTCAAAACCATCAAGAAAAAAATAACCATATCAACCAGTAGCTTATTCGGAACCATAACCATATGTGAAGTGCAACCAACGAACCAAGCCACCAGAAAAACGATCCATATTAGCAAATTGAACCCACATAGCAATAATCCATGATCCAACCACACGCTAAAACCAAAGAAAATTCACAGAATCAATGCCATGGAAGAGGAAACATACCATATTTGAATCAAAATTGAGGAAGAATACACAAAACAGAACTGAGGTAGTAAATCAGCAGAGTTGACTGACATCCAATGAGGCCAGAGCTCACACCGCCGATGTGTCCCCCTCCATCGCTTCAAAAACGGCTCCTGCAACCTCGGAAATGAACTGGAAGCACCCGCAACATCCAGTGCCAAATGCCTTATCCATCAATAATCCATAAGATGCATCGAAAGGCACAAAGCCCCAAGTCATTGATGCATCACTCAAACAAGAAACCATCTACAACCCAAGGCCTGAACTGCATCTTCTATGCCAACCGCTGCCAATCCAAACTCGTTTGTACCTCCACGCCAAGACTTCATCATCGTTGAGGCACCCGGCTCTGATCTGCCCAAGGTAAACCAAGATCTACAAAGTCAACCTCAAACCACGGCTAATTCCCATCAAGGATTCCGACCACTATGTATTCATCATCTTCTTTAGAAACCAGATCTGACCGATCTAAGACCCGAGAATCCCGCACAAGCTCCAACCCTGACGAAACCCAAGCGTACCCGCAAAGGAATCCTTCCAAAACTGAGAGCCAGAGCACAGGACAGGGAAAAAGAAGCTTCTGAAGACAGGAAGCCATCGTCATCTTGGATCTGAAGAGCATGACCAGGGAACACCGCCACTGAGGAAGATCAATGCCAAGAACTCGAGAAGAAATAGGGGTGGAAGCGTCGAGCGAGAGAGAGAACCTGAGGAGTGTGCCTCCACCTCTCCTATGGTTTTATTTGATTTTTTAAGGTTTTTAGGTGTTTTATATTTTTAATGTTTTTATGTTTTTCTTAGGGTTTTAATGTTTTTTTAGTATTTTTTACATTTTTAGGGAATTTTAGGGATTTTTTAGGATTTTATAGTTAATAGACTTTTTTGGGATATTTAGAGGTTTATGGTATTTAGGGTTTTTATTTTTTTTAGGTTTTTAGTGTTTTTAAGAGTTTTTAGGGATTTTAGAATTTTTAACATTTTTTGGGGTCTAAAGGGTTTTTTTATTTTTTAGTGGTTTTAGCGGTTTTTTGGTTTTTTGGTTTTTTAATGATTTTAGGGGTTTTAGGGTTTTTATAAATTTTAGGATTTTGATGGTGGTTGAATTTTTTTTTGGTTTTAAAAGTTTTCTTAGTGGTTTCTAGGGTTGTTAATATTTTATATTTTGTTCGGTATTTTTAGGGATTTCTTACGATTTTTATGGTATTTTACGGTTTTGAGTGATTTAGAGGGTTTTTGGGTTTTTTTTTTGGTTTTTAATGATTTATATTTTTTAGGGATTTATGTGTTTTTATAATTTTTTTGGTTTTTCAAAAAGTTTATTTTTTTATAGGATTTTTAGGGTTTTTATGGTTTTTAGCATTTTAATGTTTTTAGGGGTTTTGTGTGTATTTGGGTTTTTAAGGTTTAATTAGTGATTTTCATGATATTTAGGATTTTTTTCATTTTTAGGGTTTCTTAGCGATTTTCAGATATTTCTTCATTGTTTAGGAATTTTATGGATTTGGACGTTTTTTGTAGATTTCTTAGGTTTTTATGGTTTATTAGGTTCTTATGGGTTTTAAGTTGTCATAAGATTTTGAGGTTTTGTCTGGGTTTTTAAGGTTTTTAGGGTTTTTATGATTTTAGTTATTTTTATGGATATTTTAGGATTTATTATGGGTTTTCAGGGTTCTGATGGAATTTGAGGTCTTTTAGGGTTTTTAAATTTTTTTTGGATTTTTGGGGTTTTAGGGTATTTTGATGGTTTTATCATTTTTTATGTGATTTTAGGTTTTTTAAAGGATTTTATTGTTTTTGGGGTTTTTAGTGTTTTTAGGTGTTTTTTGGGTTTCTAGAATTTTTAGGGTTTGATTTGCAGTTTGGTTTTTGATGTTTTCTTATGGTTTTTAGGTTTTGAGGGATTTTTATTTTTTAATTTATTTTTTATTATTTTTAGGATTTTTATCCTTTTTAGGGATTTTGATTTTCTGGGCGGTTTTTAGTGTTTTTATATTTTGTTATTATTTGATTGGTTTTGATAGTTTTTATGAGTTTTTTGGGGTTTTAAAGGATTTTAATGTTTTTTAATGTTCTTAGGGGTGTAATGGGTTTTTAAAGTTTTAGTGGGTTTAATTTTATTTATTGAGATTTAGTTTTTTAAGGTTTTAATGAGTTTTATGGTTTTTAGGTGTTACAGGGGTTTTAATGTTGTTTAAGGTTTTTTTGTGTTCTTAGATTTTTTTGGTTTTCATGAGCCTTAAGTGTTTTTAGTTTTTTATGGTTTTAATAGGGGTTTTCTGAGTTTTTTTTGATTTTTAATATTTTTATGGATTTTTGATGAATTTTTAGGTTTTTTATGTTTTTTCAGGTTTTTTGTTGATTTTGATCTTTGTTAGTTTTTTTAGTGTTTTTGAGGGTTTTTTTTGTTTTTTTATGTTTTTATGAGTTTTATGTTTTTTATGTTATTAAGGTTTCTATAGGGTGTTTTGGTTTTTAGGGTTTTTTATGTTTTTGAGGGATTTTTTTGGCCATCTATGAACTTTATGGTTTTTAGGGATTTTAGAGATATGAATGGTTTTAACATTTTTTTTGGTTTTGTTTTGGGTTTTTATGGTTTTTTTTGGATTTTAGTGTTTTTTGAGTTTTTTTAGTTTTATTAATGTTTTTTATATTTTTTGGGGGTTTTAGTGGTTTTTAATGTTTTTTGGGATTTTAGGGTTTGATAGGTTTTTACGGTTTTTAGGTGTTTTATGGTTTTTAGGGTTTTGGTGGGTTTTTAGGGGTTTTAGAATTTTTAGGGGTTTTATGAGTTTTTAGGTTTTTAAGGTTTTCTTATTGGTTTTCAGGGTTTTTTAAATTTTTATAGATTATTTGGGATTTGTTTAAATTTTTATAGTTTTTAAGGATTTTGAGTGTTGTTAAGATTTTTAGGGTTTTAGAGTTTTCTAGGGTTTTAGCATTTTAGGGTTTTAGGGATTTTAAGTCTTTTTAGTTTTTTAAGGTTTTAATAGTGGTATTAAGGTTTTTTAAGGTTTTTAGGTTATTTGGTAATTTTACTACTTTTAGGGTTTTTTAGATATTTTGAGGGTTTTATAGTTTTAGGGTATTTGGCGGTTTTGTGATTTTTTTCCGTTTTAGGTTTTTTTACATTTATAAGGTTTTGAAGGTTTTTTATAGTTTTTCTGTTGTTTGTTTGGGATTAAAGGGGTTTTAAAGTTTTTCATGGGGTTTTTTAGTTTTATCCGTATTTAGGGGTTTTATTGTTTTAATGGGTTTTATAGTTTTTAGGGTTTCACGGTTTTTTGTTGTTAGCACTTTTAGGTCTTTTATGACATTCAATTGTTTTTATTTTCTTAATGTTTTCATGTATTTATTGATTTTTATAGATTTATTAGGATATTCTTACTTTTCTAGGGTATTGAGGTATTTTTTAGGGGTTTTATGGGCTTTTAGGTTGTTTAGAATGTTTTCCAGGGTGTTTGAGTTTTAGGGGTTTTTTGTGTTTTTAAGACTTAAATGGTTTTATATAGTTTTTATTTTTTATGGTTTTAATGCATTTTATATTTTGTAGTTTTTTAGGGTTTTTTGGGTGTTTTGGATTTTTATGGTTATTAGTATTTTTATGGTATTTAGTGAGTTTTTTGGTTTTTAGGGTTTTTAGGGATTCCAACATTTTTTAGGTTTTTTGGGGCTTAAAGGGTTTTTAGTGTTATATGGTTTTCTTACAGTTTTCCATGGTTTTTAGGTATTTTTAGGGATTCTTTTATGATTTCTGTGGTATTTATGGTTTTTTGACATTTTGAGGGTTTTGATGTGTTTTTATGGTCTTTAGGGTTTTTTTAGGGGTTTTAGCATTTTTTTAGGTTTTTAGGTGTTTTAATTGTTTTTGGTTTTTTAAGGTTTTGTTATGGTTTTTAATAATTTTTTAGGTTTTTATAGTTTTTGTTTTTTATGTTTTTTGGGATTTTTATCGTTTTTTAGGATTTGGATGGGTTTTAGGATTTTTAAGGATTTTGGTGTTTTTAGGGTTTTTGGATTTTCAAGTGATTTTTTAGATTTTATGGTTTTAAAGGTTTTTAAACTTTTGAACATTTTTATGGATTTAATGGGTTCATAGATTTTTTAATGGATATTGGGGTTTTTATGTTTTTTATCCATTTTAGGGGGTTTTAGGGTTAAAGTTATTTTTATGGTTTTTAGGGACTTTTTTGTTTTTTAGGGGTTTTAGCATTTTAAGGTTTTTAGGGGTTTTAAGAATTTTTAGGTTTAAAATGTTTTTTTAGGGGTGTTTAAGTGTTTTATGGGTTTTTATTCTCTTATATATTTTTAATACTTTTTTAGTTTTTATGGGTTTTAGGGTTTTAGGGATTTTGAGTGTTTTTAGGGTTTTTTATTGTTTATAGGGTTTTTAGTTTTTTTAGGTTTTTAGGGGTTTAAAGTGTTTTAATATTTTTAATGTTTTCTTTGGGTTTTTCTAGGTTTTAGGGTTTTTTTTACATTTTTAAGGATTTTTATGGATTTTTAGGATATTTGTATGTTTTTAGGGTTTTTAAGGATTTTATGGTTTTTAAGGTTTTACAGTCTTTATGGATCATGGAGTTTTATTATTTTTTTAGTTTTCTATGGATTTTATGGTATTTTAATTTTTTTAGGGGCTTAAAGGGGTTTTAGAGTTTTAGTGATCTTTATGGGTTTTTTGAAATTTTAGTGATTTTGGGTCATCGTAGTGTTTTTAATGCTTTAATCATTTTTTGGGGTTTCATGTTTTTTTAGGATTATAAGGTTTCCTTTGGTTTCTTTATGGTTTTTAGGGAAACATAATTTGTTAGGTATTTTTATTATTTTATGGTTTTTAGGGTTTTTATTAATTTTGAGGGGTTTTAGGGGTTTTAGAATTTTTATGATTTTTATGTTTTTATGATTTTAGGGGATCTAAGTGTTTCTATTTTTAATGGTATTCTTAGGGGTTTTCAATGTTTTTTGGGGTTTTTATGTTTTTAGTGATTTTTAGAGTCTTTTTTAGGATTTTTATGGTTCTTTTGGGTTTTATGATTTTTATGGTTTTTATGGGGTTTTAAGAGTTTTTTATTTTTTTATTGTTTTTAATGGTTTTAGGGGTATTAAACGTTTTTAGGGGTTTAAAGTTTTTTATAATTTTTATTTTTTTGGGTTTTTATGGTTTTCATGGGGTTTTCATGTTTTCAGGGTCTTTTAGAATTTTTAGGGGTTTTTGCATTTTTTAGGTTTTTTGTGGTTTTAAGTGTTTTTAGTTTTTTAAATTTTTTCCTAGGGTTCTTCAAAGTTGTTTTTTGTACATTTTTAGGGATTTTAGGGATTTTGGGGTATTTTTAAAAAAATAATGGTGTTTAGGGTTTTTATGGATTTTTTGGGGTTTAGAGTTTTTATTGCTTTTATCATTTTTATTATTTTTTAGGTTTTTAGGGGTTTTAAGTGTTTTGATGTTTATAATATTTTCATAGGGTTTTCATAATTTTAAGGATTTTTACGCTTTTAGGGAACATTATTGATTTTTTGAGTATTTTATGGGTTTTGTAGTTTTAGGTATTTTGATGTTTTTTGGGGGTTTTTTGGGATTTTGGGTTTTGGTGTATTTTTAGGTTTTTTGTTTTTTTGGTTTTTAGAATTTTTATCATTTTTAGGGGTTTTATGGTAATTTAGAGTTTTAAATGATCTTTATATTTGTATTTATTTTTAGTGTTTTTATGGAATTTTGGAGTTTAATATTCTTTAGGGGGTTTCTTGGGTCATTTAGGGTTTTTAGGGTCATTATGATTTTTTATTTATGTTATGGGTTTCAAGAGTTTATATTTTTTATGGTTTTCTTCAGGGTTTTCTAGGTTCTTTTTTTATTTTTACATATTCATCGATTTTTAAGTATTTCTTAGGATTTTTATATTTTTTGGGGATTTTGTGTTGTTTTAGAATATTTTAGGGTTTTTAGGGTTTTTATTTTTGTTAGCATTTTTAGTGTTTTTTGGAGTTTTAATTTTTTTTATTTTTTAATATTTTCATATTGTTTTTATGGTATTTAGTGTTTTAGGGATTTTAGTCCTTTTTATTATTTTTATGGTTTTTAACGTATTTACTGATTTTGAGAGAATTAAGGGGTTTTATGGTTTTTATTTTTATTTTGGGTTTTAGGGTTTTTTTGAGATTTTAGGGTTTTATGGTTTTTAGAGTTTTTAATATCTTTAGGCTATGATAGGGTTATTTAGATTTTTTAGTAGGTTTTAGGGTTTTTTATGGATTTTAGTGATTTTTATGTTTTGTAGGGTTTTAGTGTTTTAGTGTTTTTAATGGATTTTATAATTTTTATGTTTTTTTCAAGTTTTTAGTATTTTTAGGGATTTATTGTTTTATTAGGGTTTTAGGGGTTTCTATATCTTTATGAACTCTTATGGATTTTTAGGACTTTTGGGATTTTGAAGGTTTTTAGGGTTTTAATGTATTTATGGTCTTTTTGGGTTTTATGTTTAATTTTGGAGTTTTATAGGGTTTTAAAAATTTTATTGTTTTTAACTTTTTTTAGGTATAAGGAATTTTATATTTTTTATCATTTTTTAGGATTTTGATGGGATTTTATTGTTTTTATGGTTTTAGGGATTTTTATAGTTCTTATGATTTTTAGGTTTTTTTTGTTTTTAGCGCTATTTAGTGTTTATAGGGGTTTGAATAATTTTTAGGTATTAATGTTTTCATAGGGTTTTTTGGGGTTTTAGGCTTTTTTTGTTTTTTAGGTATTTTTTTGGTATTTTATAGGATTTTTATGGTTTTTAGCATTTCTGTGGATTTTGAGGGTTTATTGTTTTAGGGGTTTTTTTAGTTTTATTAGGGATTAATGTTTTTTCGATATTTTCTAACCTTTTTATGGGTTGAATGGGTTTTTAGTGTTTTTAGTGGTTTATAGGGGTTTCTATTCATTTTAGGGGTTTTAAGGTTTTTACCATTTTTATGTTTTTTAGCGTTTTTAGGGTTTTTATAAGTTTTAAGTGTTTTAGGGTTTATGGGTTTTCTTAAGAGTTTTTAGAGTTTTTAGTGTTTTTTATGTTTTTAGGGATTTTTAGGGATTTTTAATAATTTTATTGTTTTTTAAGGTTTTAAGGGATTTTGAAAATTTTCGCGGTTTATAGGGACTTTCAGGGTTTTATCATTTTTAGGTTTTTAAGGTTCTAAATTGTTTTACGGTTTTTATGGTTTTATTAGGGGGTTTTCATGGGCTTTAAGGGTTTTTACATTTTTTATGGATTTAGATTTTTGATTTTTTTTCTTTTTAGTGTTTTATGGACTTTGAGTGTTTTCTTTGAGGATTTTGGGGTTTCTTGGTTTTTATGGGTTTTTTGGTTTTTTGGGGGGGTTTCGGAATATTTTTATTATTTTATGGGTTTTAATGTTTTTAAGAGTTATTTAATGCTTTTAAGGGTTTAAATAGTTTTAGTATATTTAGTGTTTTATAGGCTTTTATTTGGTTTTTGGGGTTCTTTAAGTTTTTATGGATTTTAGGGGTTTTTAGGGTTTTTGATGTCTTTTTGGTGTTTTTTGGATTTTAAGAATTTTTATTTTATTTTGGGGTTTAAGTGTTTTTTGATTTCTATGGTTTTATAAGGGCAGAAGAGGTGTGAGGCCAGGCTATTCCTGACCCCCCAGAAATTTATTAATAAGAAAAAGACGCAACAGACAGAGGTGCAGGGTCAATCAACCCATACCCAAAAAAGCCTCAAAAGGAAACAAATAGCAGAAACACGTCCACAGGAGAGAAGAAAGCAAAAAAGAACATGAAAAAACACCAGCACAGGGTCTACCAGCCTTCCCCGCCATCATCATCATCATAGTCCGCACCAGGGGGGTCTCCCTCAGCACTATAACTGGAGGCCGCATCAGGGTGTGCTGACTCCCATTCAGAAGAGTCATATTGCTTCAAGAAGTTGGTGTAATACCCCCTTAGCTTCTCCTACTCCACATTCACCTTCTTGTTAGCAGGATGCCCCACCTTTCCAGAGGAGTTCTTCAAATCTTTGCTGGAATCTATTTTAAAAACCATTCTTGGAAAGGAAGAGTAGTCCTTCCTTGGCCTCCTCCCTTTTAGGACTGTAGCGTCAACATCACTATATATTTCTCGAACAGGGATAACAGTGTCCTCCTGGTTGAGTAAACAAGAGGTGGGAGGTGGAAGCCTCTCCCTGGACTGGCCCCCAACAAAGTTTTCTTTTCCAAAAGAGGAAGAATCTCCAAGTATGGCCTTTTCTTTCAAAATATGGGCCATGTTGGATTTCATCCAAGAATCATCATCAGATCCATACCCCCAAAATGTCGAGCACTGTGATTTCATTCCCTCATACAAAAGAAAAACCTGCACAGGTACTTTCATCATATTAGGGACTTCCAATGCCATGTCTTTCAGAACAAAGCATTTGGAGTTCCCATCCTCATTGTCCCTAATCATCCCATCAACAAAAAATTTAGCATCATGTGATCCAAATGGGACGAGTGCCTCTGATGCATCCACTGCGATCGGCACTGGTTCATAGGAGTCAAGAGCGTTCTTCAAAGATCTGTTGAAGGCACCCCCATCAGCCGGGTAATCCTCAATCCCCTCCATAAATGGCTCCAACCCCTCCCCCTGTGTAGCATCATCCCCTAGACCATGCTCATCCCAAGTCCCTGCGCCCTCCTCCTGCCTGCACCCCTTCCCAGCCACCTCCTGCAACTGAGTCACTGGCACCTGCACCTCAATATTCCCCTGCTCAGTCACACGGTAGGAAGAATCACTAGCATTCCCTCAACCACCGCCTCAGGCGTATTCAACTCTAGTCCAGTAGACCGGAAACCAGATAAACTGCAAACAACCACGCCCTCGAGACCAGCCTCCCCCACCGCCACATTGGTTACCACTGGGGAGACTTCTTCCTGTTCTTCCAAAAACCTCTGCTCAGCCACAACCCCGTGTGCAGCATCTTCCTCCTCTGTCTCAGCACATTCCACCAAGCCCTACTTCGCCAGATCCCCTTGCAGAGATATCTCCCCCTGTTTGATCACCTCCCTTAGTTCCTATTGAGCCACATCCTGCTCAAGCTCTCCCCCTGCTAAGTCACCACTTGAATCTTATCCAGCACCCCCTGCTCAACCACCTTCTCCTACCCGGCTACACAACAGTAATCCCCAACATCATCTTTATCAATCACCACCCCAGGCGTTTTCATTCCAGTAACACCTTCAACACTATCCTTCCCATCCTCCACATTATTTCCTACTACCAAAACCTGCAACTCAAAATCTCCAATAACACCACAGCTCAAATCCCACATTTCAACTTCAACCACCCCACAACTAAAGATCCCATTCTGTTCCTGAACACAATGGAGTCCTTCCCCTATCCCATCCAACTTTCCCTAATCCGTCCTCATCCCTTCCTCCTCCACAATCGCCTGTACCACAGCTTCACCCTCTAGAGAAACAGAGACCAGGCACTCAAACCATTTTTGGGTTTTAGAAATTTTTAGGTTTGTTATGGGTTTTAACTGTTTTTAGTTTTTTAATGTTTTCTTATGCTTTTTCAGGGATACAAGGGTTTTTTCCCTTTTAGGGATTTTTTGGGATTTTTGTTTATTTTTTAGTGTTTTTTTGGATTTTTAGGGTTTATAAGGTTTATAAGGTTCTTATGTTTTTTATGATTTTGGGGTTTTTTTTATATTTTAGGATTATTAATGTTTTTAGACTTTTAGTGTTTTTTGGGGTTTAAAGTGATTTTAGATTTTTTAGTGTTTTTTAAGGTTGTTTTGGGTTTTTAGGTTTTTAAAGGTTTTTAGAGGTTTTTCTTATTTAGGAGTTTTATGAGGTTTTTAGGGTTTTAGTTTTTTAATGTTTTAGGTTTTTTTATGTTCTTTTAGGTTTTTAAGGTTTTATTATCGGTTTTTAGGATTTTCGGGTTCCTTATGCTTTTAGGTATTTTTAGTAATTCTTTAAAATTTTTATGGGTTTTACTACTTTTATAGATTTTACTCGATTTAGGTTTCTTAGGGGTTTTTTGAGTTTTTTTTGGTTATTATGGTTTTTATCATTTTTTATGTTTTTATATTTTTAAAGGGATATTAGATTTTTTAGGGTTTTTTTGTTTTAATGGTTTTTAGTGCTTTTTAATGTTTTTGGTGTTTTATGAGTTTTAGGGGTTTTTAGGTTTTTTAGAGATTCTTATGGGTTTCAGCATTATTTTAGTTTTTAGGTGTTTTAATTGTTCTTAGGTTCTTAGTTTTTGGAAGTGTTTTTCATATTTTAAATGGTTTTTATGTTTTTAGTGATTCTTAGGGTTTTATTAGGATTTTTATGTGTTTTTTGGGGTTTTAAGAATTTTTAGTGTTTTTCAAGGTTTTTAAGGTATTTAGGGGTTGTATAGTTTTATGATTTTTTATGAGGATTAAGTTTTTTTCAGTTTTTAAGGGTTTCTTATGGGTTTTCAGGGTTTTAGTGGGTTTATATTTTCATGAATTTTTGGGGATTCTTTTGGATTTTTATGGGTTTTTACAAATACATGAATTTTGAGATTTGTTTTTCTGTTTTTTGGGGTTTATATTTTTTATTTTATTTTCATGTTTTAGGGTTTTTTGAGTTTTTTTGGGTTTTTAATAGATTTTAGTGTTTTTCATTATTATTTGGGGGATTAAAGGGTTTTCAGAGTTTTTAGTGGTTTTAGGGTTTTTATGGTTTTTTAGTGTTTTTAAATATTCTAATTTCTTTTTATGGTCTTAGGGTTGTTATGTTTCTTCAGGTCTTTTTTGGAGGTTTTATGTTCTTTTACAACTTTTTATGTTTTTAGGGGTTTTAAGTGCTTTTAGGTTTTTAAGGTTTCATAGGGTTTTTAGGGGTTTTAATGTTTTTGTGTTTTTTGGCATTTTTTGGGAATTTAAGACTTTTTTCTAGTTTTTAAGGGATTTTTTTGGATTTTTAGGGGTCTTAGGGTTCTTTCTATTTTTATGTTTTCGTATTTTAGGTTTTTTTTTAAATTTTTAAGGGTTTAATCGTTTTAATATTTTTTTTAAACATTTTTAGTGGTTTAAAGGGTATTTAGAGTTTTTAGTGGGGTTTTTAGGTTTTTATGGCATTTTCTTAAGGTTTTATTAGATTATTAAATGTTTTTTGGGATTTTATATATTTAGGAATTTTTTGGGAATTTAATATTTTTTATTGTTTTTAGGGTTTTTCAGGTGTTTTATGTATTTTGAGGGTTTTTTGGATTTTTAGCATTTTTAAGGTTTTTTGGTTTTGTTAGGTTTTTTTTTATATTTTTTAAGGTTTTAAATTTTTTAAATTTTCCTTAAATTTTTAAGGTTTTAAAGTATATTTAGAGTTTTGAGTGGTGTTTTAGGGTTTTCATAGGATTTTAGGGGCTTTTAAGGTTTTCTAGTGGTTTTATGGTTTTTAGGTTTTTAAGGGTTTTAGATTTTTTTATGTTTTTATGTGTTTTTAGTCTATTTTCGTGTTTTATGTTATCATAGGGTTTCTATAACGTTTTATGTTTTTTTCATTTCTAGGTATTTTTAGGGCTTCATTAGTATTTTTATTATTTTATGGTTTTAAAGTTTTTTAGAATTTTTATGGTTTTTTGGGTTATTTTTTTAGGGTTTTAAGGGTTTCTAGAGTTAGTTTAAAAATTTTATCATTTTAAATTGGTTTTTAGTGTTTTTAGTTGCTTTATTATTTTTAGGGGTTTTAGGTTTTTTATGGTTTTATTTGTATTATGGGTTTATAGGGGTTTTTAAGCTTTATAGTATTTTTTTGTTTTTAGTGGTTTTAAGTGGTTTTAGGTTTTTAAGGCTTTCTTTGGGTTTTTTTGGGTTTTTTGGGGTTTTTATGTTTTTAGGAATTTTAGGGTCTTTTATTAATTTAATGGTTTTCGGGTTTTTAGGGATTTTGAGTGTATTTAAGTTTTTATGGGGGTCTTTTGAGGTTTTAAGGGATTTTTGAGTTTTTAAGATTCTAAAGGTTTTTTGAGTTTTCTAACATTTTTAGGGGTTTATTCGGTTTTTTATAGTTATTATCTATTATTTAGGGTATTTATGGGTTTTTAGGTTTTTTTATGGTTTTATGGGTTTTTATGGTTTTTAGGTGTTTCTATGGTTTTTAGGGTATTTTTAGAGTTTTGAGAGATTTAAAATTTTTAGGATTTTCATTCGTTTTAATCATTTTTATGTTTTTATTGTTTCATAGGTTTTCTAGAGTTTTTATGGTTTTATACATTTTTAGGGATTTTTGTGGGATTTTAGGCTTTTTATGATTTTTAGGGATTTTTTTGGGGGGATTTATGGTTTTAGGGTGTTAGGGTTTTTAGGGTTTTATGGTTTTTAGATTTTTATGGGTTAATTATTTTTTAGGGTTTTTATTTTTTTCCTAGGGTATACCATGTCTTTATATGTTTTTCTATTTCTATGGATTATAATGGATTTTTTTTCAGAATTTTATTTTTTTATACGGTTTTTAGGGACATTGATTATTTATAGGGTTTTAATGATTTTAATTTTTTTATTATTTGGGATTTATTGAGTTTTTTTTAGGCTTTAATGGTCTTTAGAGTTTTTATGGTTTTTAGGCTCTTAAAAAGTTTTTAGAGTTCTTAGTGGGATTTTAGGGTTTTAGCGATTTTAAACATTTTAAGGGATTTTCATGGTTATTATGGGGTTTTGGTTTGTATAGTCTTATAGGTATTTTAACATTTTTTATTTTTAGGGGTTTTGCATGTTTTTAGGTTTTTATGGTTTTCATAGTATTTTTCATGGTTTTTTTACATTTTAAGGGATTTTTATGGATTTTAATGTTTTGATATTATAAGGGTTTTAAGGTTTTTTTTTTTTGCTGTTATAGGTTTTAAGTGTTTTTAGGTTCTTAAGGTTTTTAGTGTCTTTGAGGGTTTTTAGAGTTCATTTTACATTTTTTGGTGTTTTAAGTGTTTTTTAGGATATTTATGGTTCTTTGGTTTTTTAGGGATTTGGAGTGTTTCTTCGATTTTTAATGTTTTTATGGATTTTAAGGGTTTTTAGGGGGTTTTATGTTTTTTACGGGTTGTAAGTGTTTTTAGGTTTGTAAGGTTTTCTTAGGGTTTTTTACATTTGTAGGGATTTTTTGGGATTTTTTAGGATTTTTATGAGGTTTCAGAGTTTTTAGGGATTTTGAGGGTTCTATGGGTTTTTATGGGGTTTATGGTTTTTTTTGGAATTTTATAGGGTGTTTTTATTTATATTTTTTAATGTTTTAATATTTTTTCAACATTTTAAGGGGTTTAAATGTGTTTTTTAGTTTTATGGTTTTTTCGGTTTTTATGGGGTTTTAGGGTTTTGAGGGCCTTTTTGGTTTTTTAGGTTTTTTGAACATTTTTAGGTCTTTTAGGGGGGTTTTAGTTTTTAAAATTTTTTAGTGTTTTTCAGAGTTTATACAGTTTTTTTTGTATGAATTTAAGGGATTTTTTGAATTTTTAAGGTTTTTAGAGTTTTTAGGGATTCTTTGGATTCTGATTTTTTTGGGTTTTTAGTTATTTTAAGGTTTTTTATTTTAATATTTTTTAGGTTTTTAGGTTTTTAGGTTTTTTATGTTCTTTTATGTATTTAAGGTTTTCTTTCGGTATTTCAGTGTGTTATTTTTTTCATTTTTAGGGATATTTTTGGATTCTTAAGAATTTTTATATATTTTAAGGTTTTCTTGGGATTTTTTTGTATTAGGGGTTTTTGGGGTTTTTTGTTTTTAATGTTTTTATAGTTTTTTTGAGTTCCTTTGGTTTTTTAATATTTTTAATAGTTTTTTTATCACTTTTAGGATTTAAATGGTTTTTATAGTTCTTAGTTGTTTTTAGGGTTTTTAGGGTTTTTAACTGTTTTTAGGGGTTTTTATTGTTTTTATTAGGTTTTATGGTTTTATGTTCTTTTATAGTTTTTACATTATTTGTATTTTTATGTTTTTAGGATCTTTAATTGTTTGAATATTTTTAAGGATTTATTTTGGGTTTTCAAATTATTAGGGTGCTTTGCAATTTTATGGACTTTTATGGATTTTTATGGGTTTTTAGTATTTTTGGGGTTTTACAGTTTTAAGGACTGTGATGGTCTTTATGGTTTTTAGGATTTCTAGGGGTTTTTTTGTTTTTAACATTTTTATTGTTTTTTGTATTTTTAGTGGGTTTATGTGTTTGTAGGATTTTATGGTTTACTAAGGGGTTTTAATGTTTTATGGTATTTTGAGGGATTTTTTAATACTTTTATGGTTTTTACAATTTTTAGGAATTTTTAGGTTTTTTAAATTTTTTAGGGTTTTTAGGGTTTTTATGGTAATTTTAGGTTTTTGGGTTTTTTAGTTCTTTAGGGGTTCTTAGATATTAAGGGTTTTATATGTGTTTTTTCGGGTTAAAAGGATTTATAAAGTTATTAGTGGGTTTTTTGGTTTTATGGGGGTTTAGGGTATTTTAAAATTTATAGAAGTTATTATGGTTTTAGAGTTTTTAGTGGTTTTTAGAAAATTTGAGTTATCATAGGGGTTTTATTTTTTTAGGTTTTTTAGGTTTTCTTTGGGGTTTTCATTGTTTTTTTCTTTTCTTATTGTTAGGGATTTTTTAAGTTTATTAAGGGTTCTAATGGTTTTTAATGTTTTGTAAATCTTTAGTAGATTAATATAGTTTTATAGTTTTAAATGGTTTTTGTGTTTTTATGGATTTTTATAATGTTTTTAGGAGTTTCTATGTTTGTTAGGGGTTTTAGGGTTTTTAGGGTCTTTTTTGGGAATATAGGGTTTTTATCATCTTTTTAATTTTTTGCGGTTTTAAATGTTTTTAATTTTTAAATTATTTCTTATGTTTTTTCTTGGGTTGTAGAGTTTTTATGTTTTTTGTTATTTTTAGGTGTTTTGGGGATTTTTTTTTGTTTTTTACTGTTTTTAGGTATTTTGTGGTTTTCTAGGATTTTTTGGTTTTTTATAGGTTTTAACATTTTTAGGTATTTTAGGTGTTATATGTATATTTTGGTTTTTATGGGATTCTTAGGGTTATTTAGGGGTTTTAGGGGGTTTATTGTTTTTTACCTTTTTAAGTATTTTAGGGATTTTTTAGGATTTTTATTATTTATTAAGATGTATGGGGATTTTGAGGGGTTTTGGGGTTTTTATGGTTTTATAGTTTTATTTTTGGGTTTTATGGTTTTTAATTTTTTTATATAGTTTTTTTTATGTTTATAGGTGATTAAAGGAATTTTAGAGTTTTTTGTGGCTTTTTTTAGGGTTTTAGAGGATTTAGGGGGTTTTAAGGTTTTTTGGTGTTTTTATTGTTTATAGGGGTTTTAGGGTTTTTTTGGTTTTTATCATTTTTATGTTTTCAGGTCTTTTATGTGTTTTTATGTTTTTAAGGATTTCTTAGGGTTTTTAGGAATTTTAGAGATTTTTACATTTTTACGGATTTTGAGAGTTATTAATGTTTTTAGAGTTTTGTAGGGTTTCTAGTGTTTTTAGGTTTTATCAGTTTTTTAGGATTTTAATGTTTTATTAAGGAATTTTAGAGTTATTAATATTTTTTAGATATTTATGGTATTATATATTTTATGGTTTTTAGGTATTTTGAGGTTTTTTAGTGTTTTTTGGAGTTTTATGGTTTTTTCGGGTTTTAGATGTTTTTTTATTTTTTTAGGTTTTTAATGTTTTTTATTTTTTTTAATGTTATTAGGGATTTAATTTTTTTTTGAGTTTTAGTGGTATTTAGGGATTTTTAGAGATTGTTTTGTGATTTTTACAACTGTTTAGGGGTATTAGAGATTTGGAGGTGTTTTAAGGTGTTTTAGAGTTTTTAGGGTATTTAGGAGGTTTTCTAGATTTTTTAGTGTTTTTATGTTTTTTTAGTTTTTCCTAGTTTTTTCATGTTTTTTCATGTTTTGATATTTTTATGGATTTTTTTAGAAAAGTTATAGGTTTTAGGGTTTTAGGTATTTTGAGGGAATTTTATGTATTTATTGATTTTTTTTAATTTTTGGGATTTTTTTGAGTTTTTATGATTTTAAATTTGTTTCAGAGACTCTCAGAGATATTAGGGGTTTAAACAGGTTTTACTATTTTTAGTGATTTTTTGGGTGTTTTATGGGTTTTTAAATATTTTTATGGTTTTAGGGGTATATATAGTTTATATGATTTTTAGGGTTTTTTAGGGTTTTAAGAGTTATTTAGGTTTCTATGGGTTTTAAGTGTTTTTAGGGTTTTATTGTTTTCTTAGGGTTTTTAGGGGTGTTTACATTTTTCAAGATTTTTTGTATTAATTATGATTAATATGGGATTTAGGGATTTTGAGGGGTTTTAGGATTTTTTTGAGTATTTAGGGTTCTTAATGTTTTTTAGATTTATTAACTTTTTTAGGGATTTAAAGGATATTTAATGTTTTTACTAGTCTTTAGGGTTTTTAAAGATTTTAGGGTTTTTATTGTTTCAGTTATTTTTATTAATTTTAGGGGGTTTTATGGACATTTTAATATTTTCAAGTTTTTTAGTGTTTTTGGGTTTTTAGGGGTTCTACGAATTTTATGGTTTTTATGGTTTTCTTATAATTTTCAGGGTTTTTAGGTTTTTTTACATTTTTATAGATTTTTTGGTTTTTTAGGATTTTTATTGTTTTTAGGGATTTTATGGATTTTTTTGTATTTTAGGGTTCTTAGGGGTTTTTTTGGTTTTTTATGGGTTTAAAAAAATGGTTTTAAGGGTTTTAAGTGTTTTTATGTTTTTATCATTTTCATATTATTACTTTGTATTTTTATAGTTTCTAATGTTTTTAGGGATTTGAGTAATTGTTTTAGGATTTTTATGGTTTTTAAAGATTTAGGGATTTTTAGGTTTTTTCCGGGTTTTAAGGGTCGTAATTGTTTTTTGGGGTTTTTGTGTTTTTAAGGTTTTAGAGAGTTTTTTAATGTTTTTAGGGATTTATATGGGTTTTTATGTTTTTAGGGGTTTCTATGGGATTTAATGTCTTCTAGGGTCTTTAAGGTTTTAATGGGTTTTATTTTTTTTACTATCTCTAGGGTATTTATGTTTTTAAGGGTTTTTAGCTTTTTTAGGTTTTTATGGGTTTTAAGTGTTTTTTGGTTTTTATAGTCTTCTTAGGTTGTTAAGGTTTTTTAGTGTTTAGTATATCTTATATATTTTTTGTTCTTTTAATGATTTTATGGATTTTTTGTGTTTCTATGGATATTGAGTTCTTTTAGAGTATTTTTCAGGTTTTTGGGTTTTTATATTTTTTCGTATTTTTGGGTTTTTTATGATTTTTATAGTTTTTAATGTTTTTAGGAGTTTAAATAGTTTTTAGAGTTTTTGGTGTTTTTTTGTTTTTAAGGTATTTTTATGGGTTTTTAGGATTTTTTTACACTCTTATGGATTTTAGGGTTTTTAGTATTTTTATGGTTTTTTAGGATTTTAAGGGATTTTGAGGTGTTTTTTTGGATTCTTCATGTTTTTGGGTTTATTAGGTTTTCTATGGTTTTTATTGTTTTTTAACTTTTCATTGGTTTTTAGGTTTTTAGAGTTTTTAACATTTTTGGGGATTAAAGGGTCTTTGGAGTTTTTAGTGGGTTTTATGGTTTTCTTGGGGTTTAGTGTTTTTATGGTATTTTGGGTTTTTCAGGTCTTTTAGGGGTTTATGTTTTTTTGTTTTTTATGAGTTTTAACTGTTTTTAGGTTTTTAATGATTTTTTAGAGGTTGATAGCATTTTTTTTTGTTTTTTACATTTTTAGGGATTTTAGTGTTTTTTTGGATTTTTATGGGTTTTTATGGTTTTTATGAATATTATGGGTCTTTACAGTTTTTAGGATTTTTTTATTTTTTTATGATTTTTAGTGTGTTTAGGTGTTTAAAGTGTTTCTAGATTTTTAGGGTTTTATTTGGGGTTTTTATGGGTTTTAGGGTTTCTTTGATTTTAGGGAATTTTAGGAATTTTCTAGGATTTTTATGGGTTTTAGTGTGTTTAGTGATTTTGGGGGTTATTAGGGTTTTTATGGATTTTTGGGTTATAAATATTTTTTGGTTTTGTAAGGGTTTTCAGGTTTTTTCAGTTTTGAAAGGTTTTTTTGGAGTTTTTAACATTTTTTTGGTATAAAGGGTTTTTAGTACATTTAGTTGGTTTTTGGATTTTGGTGTGCTTTTAGGGTTTTTATGGGTTTTGGGGTTTTATCGATTTTACAAGTTTTTGGGGTTCGGGGTCTTTTTAGAGTTTTTTTTCAGGTTTTTATTATTTTTAAGTTATTAAGTGTTTTAGGTGTTTTTAGGTTTTTATGGGTTTCTTAGGGGTTGTCTAGGTTTTAAGGATCTAACATTTTTGGGTATTTTTTGGATTTCTTAGGTTTTCTTGGGTTTTTGGGTTTTTGGGGGTTTAGAGGGGTTTTTATGGGTTTTCAGGTTTTTAAAATTTTTACATTTTTATGGGTTTAAGTGTTTTCAGGTTTTTATGGTTTTCATTGCGATTTTCCAGTTTTTAGGGTTTTTTATGTTTTTAGGGATTTTCCCCCTTTTCGAATTTTTATCAATTTTTAGATTTTTTAGTGATTTTGAGTGTTTTAGGTGGTTTTTAGGGTTTTTATATTTTTTTGGATTTTTATGTTTTTTTAGTTTTTAATGTTTTTTAGTTTTTAGGGGTTTTAAGGTTTTTTAGTGTTTTTAATGTTTTAGGGGTGTAAAGGGGTTTTAGAGTTTTTTGTGATTTTTATGTTTTTTATGGATTTATAGGTTTTTATAGTTTTTGGTGGTTTTTATAGATTTTATGGTTTTAAGAGTTTATAGGGGTTTTACCAACTTTTTTAGTTTTTAAGTTTTATAATTTTTTTAAGGTTTTCTTAGGGTATTTCAAGGGTTTTATGATATTTTAGATTTTATGTGATTTTAAGGGGTTTTTCCGTATTTTTTATGGTTTGTTGAGTTTTTATGAATTTTGAGTATTTTTATTATATTTAGGGTTTTTATGTTTTGTTTGGTTTTTTAGGTTTAATTATTTTTTAGAGTTTTTTAGTGTTTTTAATTTTTTAATGTTTTAGTAGTTTAAAGGGTTTTTATAGATCTTAGTGGTTTTAGGGATTTCATGTGTTCTTGGTCATTTTATGTGATTTTTTAGGCTCTTTTGGGTTTTGGGGTTTTTTTTTACTTTTTTAGGGGGTTAAAGTGTTTCTAGGTTTTTAAGGTTTTATTACGGTTATTCTAGGGCTTTAGAGTTTTTAAAATTTTTAGGGGTTTTTATGGATTTTTTTGGATTTTTATTATTTTTTATAGTTTTTATGAATTTTGAGGGGTTTTATGATTTTTTAGGGTTTTTATGTTTTTATGTTTTTAGTTTTTTAATTATTCTACGTTTTTATTGGTTTTAAGGTTATACTACGGTTTTTCAGGGTTTTTATGGGTTTTAAAATTGTTTTTATTTTTATGGATTTTTAGGATTTTATGGATTTTGTGGGCTTTTATTGATTTCGAGGCTATATGGTTTTTTAGGGCAATTATGGTTTTTTTTTTGGGTTTTAGAGTTTTTTTCTATTATTTATCGATTTTTATAGTTTTTTAATGTATTTAAGGATTTAAACGGGTTTTATGGTTTTTTTGAATTTTTATGGGTTTTATGGTGTTTTAAAAGTTTTTTGGGGGATTTTATGTTTTTAGAATTTTCAGGGGTTTTTAGGATTTTTTAGGGTTTTTATTTTTTGTAGGGTTTTATAGTTTTAAATTGTTTTTAGAATTTTAATGATTTCATTGGGTTTTCAAGATTTTAAAGGTTTTTACATTTGTAGGGATTTTTATAGAATTTTAGTATTTTTAGGGATTTTGAGGGGTTTTTAAGTTTTTTAAGCTTTTTATGGGTTATTTGGGGTTTTAGGGTTTTTCTTGAGTTTTTTAGGGGTTTAAATATTTTATAGTTTTTTAATGTTTTTAGTAGAAATTTTTTTTATAGTTTTTATTTTTTTCAGGGTTTTTATTAGATCATAGAGCTTTTAAAGGGTTTTTGGGGATTTTATGGGTTTTAGGGTTTTTATCATTTTTTCATGGCTTCTAGGGTTTTATGGGTTTTCTAGTTTTTAGGTTTTTAATTGTTTTTTATTTTTTAAGGTTTTCTTAGAGATTTTTAGGGTTTTATGGATTGTTACATTCTTAGGTATTTTTAGTTATTTTAGGATTTTTATGGTTTTTAGGGATTTTGATGGGTTTGATTGTATTTTTTTGGTTTTCAGGGTTTTTATTAATTTTTAGGTTTTTAATGTATTTGAGTTTTATAGGGTTTTAATCTTTTTTTATAGGTTTTTATAATTTTTGGAAATTTAACAATCTTTTATAGTTTTTAGTGGGTTCTTGTGTTTTTTTTAGGTTTTTTCACTTTTAGGGGTTTTATGTTTTTAATGTTTTTTAGGGTTTTTAGATTTTTAGGGGTTTTATGTGTTTTTAGGTTTTTAAGGGTTTCTAAGGGGTTATAGGTGTTTCAGGTTCTTTTACATTTTTATGGAATTTTAGTTATTTTTTATGCTTTTTATGGATTTTTAGTTTCTTTAGAGATTTTGGTACTGTTTAGGTTTTTTAGAGGTTTATGGATTTTATAAGTTTTTAGGGTTTTATGTGTTTTTTATGGTTTTATGGGTTTGTAGAGTTTTTAATGTTTTTAGGGTTTTAAAGTAATTGTATATATTTTTAGTGGATTTTTATTGTTTTAGTGATTTTTTGGGTTTTAAAGGTTTCTATGGGTTTCAATGGTTTGTATGGTCTTTTAGGGGTTTTATCATTTTTTTGGTTTTTCATGGATTTTATGGATTTTTATGTTTTTAGGTATTTTTAGGGATTCTTAGTATTTTATTTATTTTTTATATTTGCAAGGATTTTGAGTGGATTTAGAGTTTTTTGGGGTTTCAAGGGTTTATAGGGATTTTATGGTTCTTTCAGTTTTAAGGTGTTTTTTTTGAGTTTTCAGTGGTTTTAGTGTTTTTTATATTTTTTTAACATTTTTATGGGCTCAAAAAGTTTTTTTTAGTGTGTTTTAGCATTTTATGGGTTTTTTGGGGGTATTATGGTTTCTTGGTTTTTTATGGGGTTGAGGGGGTTTAGGGTAGATTAGGGATTTGAATTTTCTAATGAACTCGCCTCACACGTCTCCCCTAACTTTTTGTTTTTTCACCCTTGCTTCTGCGTCCCCCCCACACCCAGATCGACCGGAGGCTCCAGTTTTTTGTCCGTTGCGGCAGCGGCGGACCTTTCGGTCCCACCCACTGTCCTCCCCACCTTGGATTCAATGGTTGATCTCCCAGGGGATAAGCCTTCTCTAAAGGATATTCTCCTTAGTCACAATGTCCTCCATGATTTTTTTTTCTCAGTGGTCTAGATGGAGGCTTCCAGCATGGAGATTCGGAATGGTTCACCAGTTATCTCTTTCATAGAATCAACATATGACAAAGCATCGTTGTTGATTCGTTGGTCCCTCATGGGTTGCTTCAGGATTGATAAGATGCCTCTCTATATCTTTTAGAAATTTACCGATGATTGGGGTATCTTACACCTTTATTGGAATTCAAAGCTTAACTTGGGTTTTTTCCTCATTTTCTTGGACTCTTGGGAAGATTTTATTTATTCCTAGGCGTGGGGCCCGATATCTCTTCTATGCTGGTGCTTTCGTCTTTCTCAGTGGTCTATTGAGGCTCATATAGCATGGGATTCCACGGTTTCTATGGTGTGGGTGAAACTTTCATGTATTCCATTGCCTATTCAGAACATGGCTTTCTTGGAAGAGATCAACATCTCTATGGGTGAGTTTATTTGCACGGATGACCAGAACCATCAGAATTTGGACTTGACAATGGCTCACATCTATGTATCCTTGGATATCTCTAATCTATTTCCTACCCAATTGATTCAACATGTTGAGGACTCCTTGGAATGGTCATAGTGGCTATTCTTCCCATCGGCTCCAGGTTTCTGTGGTGGCTGCCATTTCCAAGGTCACACATTCGTAATATGTAGAAAATGGATCACCCAATGATCCATAGGTAAGAAACATTATTCTAAGGGTGGAGAGTCCTCTTAGTCCCAAATCTATCTGTTTTCATCACTCATTTCACCTTATTCTTTTCTCAGTTAGTTGGTGCCACATCCCCCTCCTCCGAAACTGATGGCCTAACTCTCTTCTAGCCCTACTACTCCCCTTTTACCTACCATGGCTCCACTACCCCTCCCTTGATCCCCCCACCTCCATCCCCACCTTTTCTCCCTTGCTTGACCCTTATCCATATCCCTCCCCCTGTTCCCCTTTAGGCACCTCCCTCTGATCCTCTACCCCATGCATGGACCTTATATGTACCCCTCCCCCCATTCCGCTTCGTGCACCTCCTCTTCCCCCTTATATGGCCCTAATCTTTGCCCCTCCCCTATTACCTATCCATTGTCTACCTCCTCACCCAGTCCGGTTTTCGGCTCTTCTTCAGACTAGAAATTTGTAGTGGACGTTTTTTCCATTACCTCTTCACTCATTGGAGGTCCAGTTCAGACCCTCCCCCTGATTCCGACCTTCAATACTCATGGGGCCTTATCATTGGCGGAGGAGTGTCTCTCCCTGAGCCTTATAGTCAGGCAGATAGGTCTCCCTCCCCGTCATGATTCTGAGGGGTCAGTCAAGTCGTATTCAAACTTTCATTCATCAGTGGTCATAATGGGAATTAGATTCCAATCCAAGGTCTCTTTTTCTTCTCCAATGGAGCAGGTTCAAAATCCAGTCATGCCTGGGTCCAGTGCCAAGTGTACTCTATTCTCATGATCTTGATGATCCTATGCAATTCCCATGCTCTCAAGGCCAGGGTGAGGATGTAATTTATCTCATCTGAAACATCTCTTCATATATACCTTGTGTTCATTATTCTTGAACCTAAGAAACATTCTTCTAAGATTAATGTTTTTTCTAAAAGAATGGGTATGCAGTCCTTATTGCAAGGAGAGATAGAGAACCACCATATCTAGATTTATTGGAAGTCTAGGATTATTATTGATATGATTACTTCTTCTAACTAGCATCTATCTATTAGGATCTATCTGGGGGATCAACAATGTTATTTCTCCTACGTCTATGCTAAGTGTGATGCAAGACTACGTGAGCAACTTTGGGAAGATCTTAGGGACTTCAATCCAGGGGAGATTCTGTGGATTGTGGGTGTATAATTCCACACGATCATGAATATGTTAGACAAGAAAGGTGGTAGTACTCTTCCTATGGCAGATAGACTTTGTTTCTCCACAATCTCAGTGTAGGCAGGGCTCTAGAATCTCAATTTCTCAGGGGATTGGTTTACCAGGTGTAACAACCAGACGGGAAACAAGAGGACCTGGTTCATGTTGGATCAGTGATTTGGGAACCTCTATGCTATGATGGTCTTCTAGAACATTGAAGTTATCCACATTGTCTGAGCTCTTTTGGATTACTCCCCGCATTAGGTCCATATTAAGTCCAGACCCCCAGGTCCTCGCTGCTTCGTCTACAAGAGCTAGACACAACACCTTGGATTTCTAGATAAGATTCAATGCTCCTAGGATATCCCCTATCAGAGCGAGAATTTGGGGAGTTTTAATTCTAAGTTACATCTCAAAAAACAGGCTATCGTAGCCCAGTCCTCCCTACATGAGACTGACTATATGTGCATGGAGGAGGTTGCTAAAGACATTGAGAGAGCTGAAGTCTCTTTAGAATTTGAGTGAAATAAAGAGGTGTTTGGCGAGTTTTTTATCAAAAAGAAACACCTGAATGAGTCGATTCTCCAGTAGGAAAGGTGCATCTGTGAATGGTCTCAAAATTGTTGGATCAAATAAGGAGACTGGAATATGGCCTTCTTCCATAAATGTTTGAAGAAGAAGAATCAGCCTCATATTCCAAACATCCACCTCAAGGGAGGCTTTTTTTCCAATGATCCCAATGTCATTGGAGATATGGTTCATGCAGAATTAAAATCTATTTTATGTTATGATAAACCACTTTTTCTTAATGGATATCCCTCTAGAGAGTTGAACCTCATTTACTCAATCTCCAACATTGTCCTAATCCAGACAAACTCCCTTCTTGAGAGTTCCCCTGATGAGAATGAGATCTGGGAGGTTGTTAACTGTCTCAACCCAGATGGTTCCCTAGGCTCTGATGGGTTTTTGGGGTCATTTTTCATTTTGGAATAGAGCATTATCAAGGGTGATCTCATGTAGTCTATTCCAGAATTCTTAAAGGGGAAATCTTCCCCAGGTGGCGGTGCTACTACCATGATCTTGATTACTATGTTTGGATCTCCTTCTTATTTTTCCCAATACTTCTCAATTAGAATTTGTAATTTTTTATCTAATTTTATATCCATGGTTATTAAAAAAAATTTCTCTGAGTCCATTAATGAATAGGTAGTGGATGAAAAACATGCTTTCATCTGTGAAAGATCAATTCAAGGCGTAGTTATGATTGATTAGGAAATGGTCTGGGATATTAACCATAAAGTGACTGGTTCGAATGTGATAATAAAATCAGAAATGTATAAGGCTTATGATTACATGGAATGGAGTTTCATTATTCGTGTCTTGTGATGCATGTGGTTTTTTGAGATTTCCATTGATCTCTTGTTTCACTTTTTTAGTTTACCATGGTTCAGTATCCTCTTTATAGGGAGGTAGTATAGGTTCATTAAATCAGTTTGGAGCCTGTGGTAGGGTGACCCGCTGTCTACTATCATTTTGACAGTCACCTAGGATTCTCTTAGCAGATTCATATATCTCACAACACGGATTGGGGGGATTCTTTCATTTCAAAGTGGTGCTCACTTATTCAAGGTCTCTCGTCTCATTATCATGGATGAATTTTTTTTATTCATTAATGAGAGAAACTCCTCTATTTGAAGATTTGTCTGGATGATGGGGGTGTAATCTAAGTGGATTAGTCATTTCATTGTTAAGGAGGAGGGTGAGATATTTTTTCCTTCTCATTTCTCAGGGATTCGAAGGATTAACATCAAATCCATCCTTGGAAATCACAGAAAGAAAATTATTAGGAATTATTTGGGTGATCATTTTTCCCTCGAAAGGGTTCGTATTCAGCACTTTGGGGATATAGCTAAAAAATTGATGATCTGCATTAATAACTAGAAAAATTTAATTCTATATTTCAATGGAAGGATCACCCTCATAAACTATGTTTTATCCTCCATTCCCATGCATATCATGGCAATCATCAAAGTCCCTAAATCTATGATTTTCTAAATCGAGTAGGTTTTAAACACTTTTATGTGGGATTCTCATAGTGAGGGAATGAATAATTGGGACTTGTGTAATAGACTATTGAAGTAGTTGGATCTTGGATGAATCAATGTTAGGAGCTTGAAATAGTCAATGTTCTTTTTGAAGGGAAAGCTGATTGGGATGTGATTGAGGGTAAATCCTTTTAGCGAAGTTTTATCAGAATGAAGTATGGTAATTGGTTAAGGGAAACAAGTAGGAAACCTTATCCATTGTGGGACTCTCTTTTTAGTCACTTACATATCCTTTAGGACTACTCTCATTATGTACTTGGCCATGGAGATTCCAACTTCTATAAATGAAACTAGGGTGTTGGGATTCTGGGCATCCCCTGATGCCCAACCCCTGGCTAGTCCATAAAGGAAGAAAGTATCCATCACCACTTCATAATGTAAATTAACAATACCATCCAGAAAGTTACCTTTAAAAACATTTACTTGGATAGTTCCGTTGATAGATTTATCTTCTCAGCCTCCTCAAATGGTAGGTTCTTATCCAAGGAATACAAAAGGGTCATGCAAGTGCAGCCGGTAGCTGACCCATGGGGTAAGATTCTATGCTGAAAATTTATCCCTACCAAGTAAAAATTTCTAGTTTGGATAGCCCAATATAATTATATACCTGTCGATATGGCTATCAAGTCGAAGTGTATTCCTCTTTCATCAAGATGTACCTGTTTTTGTGATCCCCATGAGGAGAACACTCTTAATCTTTTTGTTTAGGGTGATTGGGCTAGGTGTTTCTGGAATTGCCTTAGTGATTTCATCAATGTTTTTGGGGGATTTGAAATGTAGGATGACTTCTCTTAGTGATGGTTGAGTGGGTTGATGAACAAGCATGAGGAAAGAATCCTCACCATTCTCCTTGCTGCATGTTTTTCATGCATTTGAAAGGCACACAACAGTGCACGACACAATGATTTCTGCACCTCTTCCTATAGTCTTGTCTTCAAAAAATAGGTTCCTCGTCTTTGGTTTGGATATAATCCATAATATTTTTGAGTAGGAACCCTACATTAGGCATTACTCTAGAATTTTCAACCCTTTTTCCCTCCCCGTTTCAGGCATTCCGGGTCTTGGGTGAGCTGGAGTCCCCCTATTCACAGATTTTAGGTGAATTCAGATAGCGCTAGCTGTTTGGGAATTATGAGGGGAGGTGGTTTGATCTAGGATCTGTCTCATTCAGTGATATTTTCTTTCAATTATTTCTTTGGGAATGGGGAATCTTTGATGGAAGTGGCAAGGGTTATGCTTACCAGGTTGGAGCTTTGCAATTCAAGGATTATCACCATCATTATGGTGGAGACTAACTCAAGGGTCATCTCGAGATCCCTTAAGGGAGTATCCCCTATCCCTAGGAAAATTACATACATTATCCGTAAGTGTAGGTCTATCCTCCAATACATCATTGATAATCTTCATACATGTAATGAGGGAAATAAGATTTCGGACATCCTGGCCTCCAGAGCAACCCGATATCCTCCCCTTATGATTTTTTATTCTACTGGTTCCATCCCCTAGGGAAGTATGGAGGTATTTCTAAGGGATTCCCTTGGCCTTCACTTTTTCATACCCCCATAATACCCTAGTCCATTTCCTTTCCCCATCCCTCTATCTCTTTCTCATATTGTTTTGGTCTTTAATAAAACATCTGTTGTTGTTGTACGAGGTTTAGGGTCTTTACGGTTTTTAACATTTTTAGGTTTTTCTGATTTTTTAGGATTTTTATGTTTTTAGGGATTCTTAGGGATTTTACTATTTTTATGGTTTTCTTGTATTTTAGGTATTTTTGGGGAGTTTAGGGTTTTATAGGGTTTTTAGGGTTTTCATCGTTTTTTAGGATTTTAGGAGTTTCATGTTTTTTAGTTTTCTCAGATTTTCATAGGGTTTCTAAGGGTTTTTGGGTTGTTTCCTATGATTTTTTGGAATTTTTATAGAATTTTTATGTTTTTTAAGGTTTTTATGGTTTCTCCGGATTTTGAGGGCATTTATGGATTTTAGGGTTTTAGGGATTTAATGGGTTTTTTTTTGTTTTGAAGGTTTTTCTTAGTTTTAAGTGGTTTAATGGTTTTTAATGTTTTTTTTGTTATTAAGAGTTTAAAGATTTCTTAAAGTGTTTATTTTTTAGGGTTTTTAGAGTTTTTTAAGGTTTTGGGGGTTCTTTCGGTTTTTATGGGTTTTAAGAATTTTTATGGTCTTTTTTAGGTTTTTAGTATTTTTTATGTTTTTTGGGGTTTTAAGTGTTTTTAAGGTTTTCTTTGGGGTTTTCATGGGTTTTAGGATTATTTACATTTTTAGGAATTTTTCTGGGATTTTATGTGTTTTTATGTTTTTAAGGTTTTCTTAGGGGTTTTCATGGTTTTTAAGGGTTTTTATGTTTTTATGGATTTTTATGTATCTTTCTAAATTTTTATGGTTTTTAGGGTCATTTTAGGGTTTTTAGGGATTTTGAGTGTTTTTTTGGATTTTAGGGTTTTTATGGTTTTTTAGGTTTTTTGTATTTTTTTATATTTTTTATATTTTTATTATTTTTTATGGTTTTTATGGTTTTAGCAGTTTTTATGGATTTTAGTGGTTTTAGGGGTTTTATGGTATTTTTATGGTTTTAAGGTGGTTTAGAGTGTTTAGTGGGGTTTTAGGAGTTTTAAGAGTTTTGGGGGTTTTTAAGGTTTTATGGGTTTTTATTGATTTCAAGTGTTTTTAAGGTTTTTAAGGTATTTAAGGTTTTTAAGGCTTTTTAGAATATTTATATTTTTTAGTGGTTTATGTGTTTTGAGGTTTTTTGGGTTTTCAAAGAGGTTTTCTGGGTTTTAATGGATTTTTATATTATTTACGTTTTTTTGGGATTTTTAGGGATTTTTATGATTTTATGGTTATTTAGGGGTTTTAGGGATTTTTAAAGTTTTAGGGGTTTAGGGTTTTTAGGGTTTTTTAGGGTTATTTGGTTTTTAGGGGTTTTACTTGGTTTTTGGGTTTGGGGTTTTTCTTACAGTTTCTTAGGGTTTTTAGAGTTTTAGGGTATTTACATTTTTAGGAATATTTAGCTCTACTTAGGAATTTTATGGTCTTTAGGGTTCTTAGGGTTTTTATGATTTTTTTGGTTTTTTTTATTTTAGTTTCTTTTAGTTTTTTAACTGTTAACGTTATTATGGTTTTTTACATTTTCAAGGGTGTAAAGGGTTTTAGAGTTTATAAAAGGGTTTTAGGGGAAATATGATTTTTTCATGGTTTTTAGGGACCTTTTTGTTTTAACGTGTTTTTAGGGGTTTTAGGGTCTTTTTAGGGTTTTAATCATTTTTTATGATTTTTAAGGCTTTTAAGTGTTTTTATGTTTTTACAGTTTTCATAGGTATTATCAAAGTTTTGGGTTTTTTTTTGCAATTTTAGGGATTTATTGGGATAATTTAGTAATTTTATGGGTTTTTAGGATTTTTCTAGATTTTGAGGGGTTTTAGAATTTTTAGGGTTTTAGGGTTTTAAAGGGTTTTTAGGATTTTTAGCATTTTCTTCGTTTTTTTGGGTTTTAAATATTTTAAGTTATTGTGGTTTTTTGGGATTTTTGGTTATTTATTATTTTTTACCTTTATAGGTACTTTTTTTTGATTTTTTAGGTTTTTTATTTTTTTAGTATTTTTAGTGAATTAGAGTGTTTTGAGGGGTTTTCAGGCATTATGGTTTTTATGGTTATTATGGGTTTTTTGGGCTTTAGGGTTTTTTCGTTTTTTCGGGTTTTTATGTTTTTTTATAATTTTTAGCCGTTTTAGTGGTTTTAAGGGTTTTTAGAGTTTTTAAGGATTTATTGGTTTTAAGGTTCTCAGGGGTTTTCATGGTTTTCAGAATTTTTTGGTGTTTTAGTGTCTTTTTGTGTTTTAGGGTTTTAGGGGTTTTAATTTTTTTAAGTTTTTTAATATTTTTACGGTATTCCACTGTATTTAGGGTATTTAGGTTTTTTTTTTAAATTTTAGAGATTTTTTAAAAATTTTATTTTTTTATGGTTATTATGAATTTTGGGGGTTTTAGGGTCCTAGTGGATTTTAGTGTTTTAAGTTTTTCTGAGGGTATTTCAGGATTTTTTCGGGGTTTTATTTATTTTTTGAATTTTAGGGATTTCTTAGTATTGTTAGGAATTTTGGGGTTTTATGGAATTTTTTGGGTTTTGGGGTCTTTTAGGGTTTTTAGGTTTTTTATGGTTTTTTGGGTTTTTAGTGTTTTTTTTTGGGTTTTAAGGGTTTTAGTTTTTTTATCATTTTGGGGGGTTTAATGGGTTTTTGTGTTTTTAGTGGGATTTTATGGTTTTTATGGGGTTAGAGGGTTTTTATGGTTTTATGGGGTTTTTAATGGTTTTAGGGGCCTTATGGTTTTAGCATTTTTAAGGGTTTAAATGTTTTTGGGGTTTTTAGGTTTTCATTGGGGTTTTCAGGGTTTTTTCAGGGTTTTTATGTTTATATGGATTTTTAGGGATTTATTAATATTTTTAGGTATTTTAGTGGTTTTAGGTGTTTTGATGGTGTTTAGGGTTTTTAGTGTTTTTTTGGGTTTTTAGCATTCTTTGGATTTTAGGGGTTTTAAGTGTTTTTTTATGTTTTTAATGTTTTCTCAGATTTTTTCATAGTTTTATGGGTTTTTATATTTTTAGGTAATTTTAAGGATTTTATTATTTTAATGGGTTTTTATGGTTTTAAGGGATTTGTGGGGTTTTTGTTTTTTATGGTTTATAGCATTTTTTGTGTTTTAGTGTTTTTTTGAGTTTTTTAGGGTTCTGTAATTTTCTAGAGTTTCTAAAAAACATGGGGGTTTAAAGGGTCTTTAGAGTTTTAGTTTTTTTGCGGTTTTAAGGGCTTTTATGGTTTTATGGTTTTTCTGGTTTTTAGTGTGTTTTAGGGATTTTAGGGCCTTTTAGGGTATTTTAGGCATTTTAGCATTTTTCTGATTTCTAGGGGATTAAAATGCTTTTAGTTTTTTAATGTTTTATTAGGGGTTTTTCATGTTTTAGTGTTTTTATGTTTTTAGAAAATCATATAGATTCTTTGCTGTTTTTATGGTTTTTAAGGGTTTTTAGTGATTTTGTGGGTATCATAAAGGTTTTTGGGGTTTTTATGGTTTTAGACTTTTTTATATTTGTATGGGATTTAAGTGTTTTTAGGTTTGTATGGTTTTCTTGTGATTTTTCAGGGTTTTAGTATTTCTTACATTTTAAGTGTTTTATGGATTTTTTAGGTTTTTTATGGTTTCAATGGGCGTGGGGTTAAATTTCTTTTGAGTTTTTTTATGGTTTTTAAGGTTTTAATAGTTTTTAACATTTTTTGGGGTTTAAAAGTTTTTTATAATTTTATTTGATTTTTAGTTATTTTTGTTTCTTGGATTTTTATGGTTTTAGGGGTTTCAGGATCTTTTAGAGATTTCCAGGTTTTTAGTATTTTATGGGTTTTTAGGGGGTTTATGTGTATTCATGATTTTAAGGATTTCTTAGGTGTATTTAGATTTCTTAATTTTTTTTAAGGATATTTTTTTATTTTTATTGGTTTTGGGGTTTTAAAATATTTTGTGGGTTTTTAGATCATTTTTGGGGACTTAGGGGTTTTTAGGGCATGCAGTGTTTTTAGGAATTTTGGTTTTTTAAATGTTTTTATGGTATTAATGTTTTTTAGGGGTTTTTAGTGTTTTTAAGGGTTTTTATATTTTTAGTTTTTTTTAGTTATTTTTTTGGATTTTTATGGGTTTTAGGGATTTTACGGATTTTGAGCCTCTTTAGAGTTTTAGGGACTTTATGGTTTTTTGTGTTTCTAGATTTTATTTATGTTATTATGTTTTTTAGAGTTCTTATACATTTTTTAAAGCTTAAATGGTTGTTAATGTATATATTGTATTTAAATTTTTTATGGGTTTATGAATTTTTATGGTTTTATGGGTTTTATTTAGTTTTTTGGGGTTTATTTTTTTTTTTTGGTTTTAAAATTTTTGAAGGGTTTAAAGGATTTTTATATTTTTTAGTGTTATTAGGGTTTTTATTATTTTTTTAGGGTTGTTAAGGGTTTTACATGTTTTATAGTTTTTAGGGGGTTTTATGGGTTTTAGGGTATTTTAGGGTTTTTATTTCTTTTTAGGATTTTAGGGGTTTTAATGTATTTTTTCAGATTTTTATGGATTTTTGGGTTTTTAAGGTTTGGGTTGTTTTATCGTTTTTAGGGTTTTTATATATTTTATTGTTTTTTGGGGTATTAGGGTTTTTTTGTTTTTATGTTATATATTGTTTATATACATTTTTTTAAGGGTTTATTGTATTTTTATAGTTTTTAGTGGTTTTAGGGTTATTATGAGGTTTAAGGTTTTTATGGTTTCTAGGGTTTTATGGTTTTTAGGGATTTTAGGGTTTTATGGTGTTTTTAGGGATTTTAGGGGTTTTAGGTGTTTTTAGGTTTTTTGTTGGTTTTAGGAGTTTTTAGTTTATTTAGGTTTTCTTAGGATTCTGAATATCTTTAGGGTTTTTCAAATTTTTATGGAATTTTTGTTTTTTTAATAATTTTATGGTTTTTTACCGTTTATAGGAATTTTGAGGATTTTAGGATTTTTAGTGTTTTAGGGTTTTTAGTTTTTGGGGGGGTTTTAGTGTTTTAATGCTTTTACTGTTTTCTTTGGGTTTTTATGATTTTTTTACATTTTTAAAAATTTTAAAAGATTTATTAGGATTTTTAGGATTTAGGGTTTTAAGGTATTTTGGGGGTTTGATGGCCTTTAGCGGTTTTAGGGTTATTATTATTTTTTAAGTTTTAATTGTTTTTTCTGGTTTTTAAGGGTTTTTAAGGGTTTTTAGAGTTTTTTAACATTTTTGGGATTTAAAGGTTTTTTAGAGCTTTTTCGTGGTTTTAGTGGTTTTAGGGATATTTAGGGGTTTTAATGTTTTTAGGGAAAGGGAGGCACAGGGACATGATATTCTTAGGCCCCCAAAATTTATAAAAGAAAGTAAAGTAGACAAGGGTGGGTAGGGTCAAACGACCCACACCAAAAAGCCCTGAACACCCAAGACACCAAGGCCCAAAAAACCTGAAAGAAAAAGTGAAAGAAGTAGGAACTACATGTCAACATATCTATCCACATAAGGATCCCCATCAGCACCATAACCATAGGAAGAATATGACTCTGCCCACTCACATTTATAAGATTCATACTTCTTAAAAAAGTTGTGTAATAATTTCTGAGATGTCGTTGCTCCACATTCAGTTTCACCTTTCCAGACCAACCTTCCCTACCATGAGCATCTTCCATAGCTTTGTGGGCCTTGGATGAGGCTCTGGTAACAATTGGCTTGGGAAAGGAAGTGTAGTACCTCCTTGATCTCCTCTTCATTGGGGGGGCTCCAAGCTCCACCATCTTGCATTGAAACACGTCATTAGCGCTCGACACTTTGGGCTTGAGAATCCCATCCTTCTTATGTTCAACAGTGGTAGGCTCAACCCCACCTCTCTGAGTACCAGGTCTAGGAGTAAAGTCACTGTCAGACCGCGGCTACCTCTTCCCGGGACATGAGTCCAATCCAGGAGAACTAGGGAAACCCATAGAGGCCTTCTCCCTCCTTATCCTATCCAAATTATCTTTCATGATGTCATCAAAGTCCCCAAATATTTCCCCCACCCTTGAAGCTTCATCATCCTCATCCAAAATGAATATAACATCATGTTGTAGGTCTGGCTTCAGCAGTATCTCATTTTGATTCTTCTCAAAAGGGATCTTAGAAGAATCGAGCATTATCTTTTTAGACAAATCAACACACAGAGGTAAAGTCTCAAACACAATAAGGGAAAGGTTTGGATCAGGTTGCTCAACATTCCTCATGACTACAGTAAGGATAGTCTCATGCAGCTCAGACTGAGGGTCATCAAGCGAACCCCAATCTCAATAGTAGCAGCCAGAATTTTCTCCAGCTCTTTCTCAGTTGGTAAGAGATTATTCTCCACTCCCACATACCTCATCGCTTCACAAAAGGGAAGCAGAGTCTTCTCCTGTAGGTCCACAGGGTGTTCAGAATACTTAAACACTAAGACCTGTAATCCTCCCTATGCCTGGCTCTCAAGAAACTCCTCCTCTTTTCCTAAAAGATTCTATAGAATCCAATCCCACAAACCGATTAGAGTTTAAAACCAACTCCTCTCCCAGGTTCTACCCTTGCACAACAACGGATGAAGGATTTTATAAAGGCTCCCTCTTTATCCCTTCACCAATGAGGCTCGAGTGCTCGCTATCATCCCTAAAAAAATCAACCTGCAAATTAAAGACTATAATTCCATCCCCAAGAGGAGCCTCACCCCCACCTCACTGTAGGAAGGGGCGTCACCCACAAGTCCCAGGTCAACCTTCAATCGCTTGAAGATATCCTTTTCCATAGCTTATGATTAATTCCCCTCACCACCCTACCAGGAAGAGGGTCCCCCTTCTTCCACCCTAGCATCCCTCCCTACACACATCAGGGTATCCCTCAGAGTTCCCATATTTGCCTCAAGATCAGAAGTCAACCCCAACCTCGGAGAGGTAGTTTGTTGTTCACTCACTACCCCTACGTCTGTAATACCTTTTCACATTTCTAAGTGTGAAACAAGATTCATAGTAGCTAAACCATGATTCAAACACCACTGGTTGCTTCCATCAAAGCTCCTCACTAATTTCAATCCAAAAAAAGTCAACCAGATCTTTCAAAACATCAAATTCAACACAGAACCTCAGAGAAACTGTGTGGCAGAGGGACCTAGTTCTACTATCCACACACAAAAACCTTTCAAAAAAATTTCCCACCATTGAAATAATAGATAGGTTTTGGAAGGGGAGGGGGAGTTTGGGAATCCATACCCAAATCACCATCAATGGGGAATCATGATGCATACAGAAGTCATAGCTCCACTGGAAGAGGCAGAATCAAGAATCATCTCATCTTTGAGGAACCGCAGATGATGCCTAAATTAGATCCTCCTCAGAAGAGAATCTAATAAAAATGTGACATGAATCAACCAGGAAAACTGTAGCATGATCCCGGAGATCCTAGTGTTCAAACACAAACCTATCAATCACATCAATCAGGGTTCCAATTCAATAACCTAGCTACCAGGGTCTGGCTATGTAGGAAATAAGCCTTGTTAAACTCTATGATCAACAGTAGAAGCTTCGGAAGACCTTCATGTAAGCCCAAAACCTTATAGCAAAGCTCAATCCATGGAAAAACTAGAAGCAATCCCGGATTCAAGAAAGGGATAAAGGTTATATCTTCATTAGGGATCAGTGAATTCCCCTCCGCCGCAGAGGGGAGAGCCCAAGGCACAGCAATTTTCGACAAAAAACTTCTGTAATGGTAACACACATGGTCTCAATGGGGGCTCTTCCAAGCTAGCGTGTGTCACACGTTCCCCAGCTATGCAACGACTTTGAATCACCCTGTGCAAAATATGAACAGTGTCCAAGTCTAGTAGGACTCGAGAATGGGCTAGTTAAATACATGTTTTGGGTTACATGGTAATGGGGTGGCCTCCCCACTTGAACGTTGCACGTCCCCAGTCAAGCCCAAGGTGGCCAACCCTTGGGCTTAGTTCAGTTCCCAACATGGTAGAGGGTCCCACGAAAGGTTTGTTAGCATATAGTGTGTGTTGCCTTATGAGGACTCGAACTTGAAACCTCAGGGTGATGACACCACCACACTTAACCAACTCAACCGTGCCGAACATGAAATTTTTTAGGGCATTTCAATGTTTTTATGGGTTTTAGGATTTTAGGATCTTTTTAGGGATTTCATCATTTTTAGTTTTTTAGGGGTTTAAGTGTTTTGTGTTTTTACATTTTTCATAGGTTATTTCTATATTGTTATGATTTTTTACATGTGTAAGGATTTTTAAGTCTTTTTTAGGATTGTTATGGTTTTTTGGGTGTTTAGGGATTTAGATGGTTTTAAGGGTTTTAGCATTTTTAGGTTCCTATGAGGTTTACGTTTATTAGGATTTTAAGGTTTTATAAGGGGGTTTCATGGTTTTTATATTTATTTATGTTATTAGGTATTTTTAGTGATTTTTAGTAATTTTATGGTGTTTTAGGGTTTTTTGGGGTTTTTAGGGTTTTTAGGGGTTATATAGTTTTTTTGGTTTTTAGTTTTTTTTGAGTTTTTACTATTTGTTAGAATTATAATTTTTTAAATGTTTTTGATATTTTTAGGGTTTTAAACAGTTTTTAGAGTTTTTAGTTGTTTTTAGTGGTTTCTATGGGTTTTATTTTTTTAATCGTTTTTTGGGGGTTTTATGGTTTTTTGGAATTTTAGGTTTTTTAGGGTTTTAGGCTTTTTAGCATTGTCTGGTTTTATAGGAGTTTAAAGTGTTTTTTTATTTTTTAAGGTTTTCTTTTTTTTCAAATATTTTAGAATTTTTTACATTTTTATGGATTTTTAGGGATTTTTAGGATTTTTATGGTTTTTATGGTTTTAGGTATTCTGATGGTTTTAAGGGGATTTTATATTTTTTTATGGTTTTTAAGGTTTCTATATTTTTTTAAGTTTATAGGGGTTTAAAATGTTTTTTGATTATTAGTGTCTTTTTCAGGATTCAATTTTTTTAGTGTTTTGTACGTTTTAGGGATTTTTTCTGGTTTTTTAACATTTTTATGGTTTTTTTGGTTTTGATAATTTTTATGTTTTTTCAGGGCTTTTAGAATTTTTTATGATTTTAATGATTTTAAGTGTTTTTAGGTATTTAAGGATTTATTTTGATCTTAAAGGGTTTTTATGGTGTTTTGTGTTTTTATGGATTTTTGGGATTTTTGGGTTTTTTATAGTTTTTAGGGGTTTATGGATTTTGAGAGTTTTAGGGCTTTGAAGGGTTTTAGGGATTTTTTGATTTTGTAGGGTTTAATGTTTTTATATATTTTTAGCGTTTTTATGGGTTTAAATAATTTTTAGTGTTTTTAGTGGTCTTTAGGGGTTTTATTAGTTCCATGTATTTTATTGTTTTTAGGTGTTTTAGGGTTCTTTTATTGATTTTATCATTTTTAAGTTGTTAGGGGTTTTAAGTGTTTTTAGGGTTTTAATGTTTTCTTAGTTTTTAAGCTTTTTTTGGGTTATTTATGTTTATATGGATTTTAGTCTTTTCTAAAGTTTTTATGGGTTTTATGATTTTTAGGTTTTTTATGCTTTTTAGGGTTTTCAGGTCTTTTAAGTTTTTTAGTGTTTTTATCATTTTTTTAGTTTTTATAGGTTTTATATGATTTAATGTTTTTTTGGTTTTCTTAGAGTTTCTATAGGGTATTAAGGGTTTTTAAAATTTTATGGATTTTAGTTATTTTTTTTTGTTTTTTAGGTTTTTTACAGATTTTGAGGGGTTTATGGGTTTTTATGTTTTTTAGGGGATTTATGGTTTCTTTGTGGTTTTAGGGTTTTTTACTGTTTAGGGTTTAAAGGGTTTTCATAGTTCTCAATGGTTTTATTGTTTTTATTTGTTTTAGGATTTTTATGGTTTTTATGATTTTTTTTGTTTTTTGAGGTTCTTGGGGTTTTAGGGTTATTTAGGGTTTTTAGCATTTTAGGAGTTTTAAGTGTTTTTAAATTTTTATGGATTTCTTAAGGTTTTTATGTGTTTTTATGTTTTTTACATTCTTATGTATTTTTAGGAGTTTTGTATGATTTTTAGGGTTTTTTAGGGTTTTTTGGGATTTTTAGGGTTTCTAGGAATTTTAGTTATTTTATGGTTTGTATTTTATTATAGTTTTTAGGGGTTTAGAGTGTTTTTAGGTTTTTAGGGTTTTTAAGGGTTTTTAAATTTTTTTTGTATTTTTTAGATTTTTAGGATTTTTTTGGGATTTGTTAGGTTTTTATGGGTTTTTATGTTTTTTAGGGATTTTAAGGATTTTTATGATTTTTATGGTTTTTATGGTTTTATGGAGTCTTTAGGGTTTTTTGGTTTTTTATAATTTTTAATGTTTTTGTGTTTTTTTAAGAATTTTTAGGGGTTTAAAGGTATTTAGAGTTTTTAGATGGTTTTTAGGGTTTTATAGGGTTCAGGTTTTGTTTATTGTTTTTAGAGGTTTTTATTGTTTTATGGTTAAGGGTTTTCATTGGATTTTAGTTTTTTTTATCATTTTTAGGTTTTTAGTTGTTTTAGTGTTTTTATGTTTTTAAGGGTTTCTTAGGGACTTTCAGGGTTTTATGATTTTTATGTTCTTGGTATTTTTATGGATTTTTTATGATTTTTAGGGTTTTTTAGGGTTTTTGAGAATTTTGATAGTTTTTATGAATTTTAGGGTTGTATGGTTTTTAGATTCTGTTCAACATTTTTAGTGGTTTAAATGTGGTTTAGAGTTTTTAGTGGGCTTTAGGTTTTTATGGTTTTTTAGGTTTTTATAACATTTTAGTGGTTTTTATGATTTTTATGGGTTTTATGGATTTTAAGATCATTTTAGGAGTTTTAGTGTTTGAGGGTCTTTAGGGGTTTTAAGTGTTTTTTGGTTTTATGGATTTCTTATGGGTGTTTAGGGTTTTAGGGTTTTTAGGGTTTTTTACTTATTAGGGACTTTTAGGGATTTTTAGTATTTTTATGGTTTTATAGGTTTTTAAGGATTTTGAGAGTTATTGGGTTTTTCTGGGTTCTTAGGGATTTTAATGATTTTAGCATTTTTAGGATTTTAGGGGTTTTAAAAGTTTTTAGGTTTGTAAGGTTTTGTTAGGGGTTTTTGGTTTTTCAGTTTGTTAAATTTTTAGGAACTTTTAGATCTATTTTAGTATTTTTTATGTTATTAAGGTTTTCTAGGGATTTTGAGGGTTTTTAGGGGTTTTATTGTTTTTTTGGGTTTCAGGGTTTTTTTTAGTTTTTTAGGATTTTTAATATTTTAGAGTTTTTTTATCATTTTAGGGGTTTAAAGGATTTTTTGTGGTTTTTAGGGTTTTTATGGGTTTTTAGAGTCTTTTAGGGTTTAGGGTTTTTATCTTTTTTAGGTTTTTAGGGGTCTTATGTGTTTTTTTAAGGTTTACTTATGTTTTTTAGGGTTTTTATGGGTTTTTAGGTTTTTAAGAATTTTGAGGGGGGTTTTAGGTTTTTTTGGGTTTTTAGTGTTTTTAGGGATTTTGATGGTTTTTAAGGTTTTTAGGTTTGTATTGTTTTAAGGGTTTTTTTGTTTTTTTAGGGATTTTATGTTCTTAGATTTTTAATGTGTTCTTTGTGTTTTTTTCAGGTTTTTAAGGGTTTTTATATATTTAGGGATTTCGGGTCATTTTTAGGATTTTTCATGGTTGTTTAGGAGTTTGATGGTTTCATGGGTTTTTAGGGTTTCTATAGGGTTTTAGGGTTTTTAATGAGTTTTTAGGGGTTTTATAGTTTTCTATAGTTATTAACATTTTTAGGGGTTTAATGGTTTTTTAGAGTTATTAGTGGGTTTAAGGTTTTTATTGGTTTTGGGGGATTTTTAAAGGTTTATATGGGTTTTATGTGTTTTAGGGGTTTTTAGGGTTTAGGTTCTTCTTAGAGTTTAATGTTTTTTAGATTATTTGGTTTTTACAGGGTTTAAGTGTTTTAATATTTTTAGGTTTTTTAGGGTTTTCATGTTCTACAGGGGTTTTTACATTTTCATTGTTTTTATTGATTCTTTTTTATTTTTAGGGTTTTTATGGTTTTTAGGGATTTTTAGAGTCTTTAGGGTTTTTACGGGTTCTAGGGTTTTTTTATGTATTTAGGGGTTTTAAGTGTTTTAATGTTATTAATGTTTTCATATGTATTTTCAATGTTTTAATGTTTTTTATATTTTAGGTATTTTTACGGATTCCTTAGGAATTTTATGGTTTTTAGGTTTTTATAGATTTTGAGGGTTTTATGTTTTTTGGGTTTTTTGGTTTTTTTGGGGTTTTTTGAGTATTTTGGGATTTAATATTTTTTAATTGAATTTTTTGAATGTATTAGGGGTTTAAATGATTTATAGATCTTTTAGTGTTTCTAAGGGTTTATATGGGGTTTTAAGGCTTTAATGGTTTTTAGAAGTTTTTATGGTTTTAGATTTTTGGGTTTTTAGGGGTTTTTAGGGGTTTTTAGCATCTCTCATGTTTTATAGTGGTTTCAATTTTTTTAAAGTTTTAGGTTTTTCATAGGGGTTTTCAGTGTTTTTTATGGTTTTTCAAATTTCTAGGGATTTTTGGGTTTTTTTTGGATTTTTATGATTTTTAGGGTTTTTAGAGATTTTTAGGTTTTTTGGGTTTTTTGATTTTTTAGGTTTTTTGGTTGTAAGGATTCTTTTAGTTCTTTAGGGTATTTAAGGTTTTTTTATTTTCGTAACATTATTAGGGGATTAAAATGATTTTATATTTTTAAATGGTTTTAAGGGGTTTTTTGGTTTTTTGGGTTATTAAGATTTTTTTTGTTTTTTGGTTTATAATCTTTTTTTGGGTTTTCAGGGATTTTTTATGTTTTTACTGATTTTTATGGATTTTTTAGGGATTTTATGGGTTTTTATGATTTTTAGGGATTTTGTGGGTTGTAGGATTTTTAAGGTTTTGTGGGTTTTTATGATTTTTTAGGTTATTAGGTTTTTTTGTGTGTTTTTAATGATTTTAGCATTTTTTACATTTTTAGGTGTTTAGAGTGTTTTGAGAGTTTTTAGTGGTTATTATGTATTTTTAGGGATTTTATAATATTTTTATGTTTTTAGTGGTTTTAGTGATATTGAGGGGTTTTAAAGGTTTTTATAGTTTTAATATTTTTTAGTGTGTTTAGTGTTTTTTTATGTTTTTATATTTTTTAGTATTTTTATGATTTTATGTTTTTCTAAGGGTTTTTAGAGTTTTTATGGTTTTCCATGTTTTAAAATATTTTTAGGGATATTTTATAATCATTATTGGTTTAAATGGTTTTAGAGGATTTTAGGGGTTATGGGGTTTTTAGTGTTTTTTTTGTTTTTATGCTTTTTTATGTGTTTTAAGGTTTTTAATGTTTTTAAGGGTTTAAACATAAAAAACCATAAAACCCAAAAAACCACTAAATTCATTACAACCCATTTAAACCCTTAAAATGTTAAAAGACCCAAAAAACATTAAAAACACTATAAAACTCAAAAAACCTTAAAAATAATAAAAAAACAAAAATATGTAATACTGTAAAAATCAAATAAATCCATAAAACCCAAAAAAAAACCTAAAATTCCTAGAAATCCCTAAAAATACCATAAAAAATAAAAAACCCTTAAAATCCTGCAAAAAACTAAGAAACCCTTAAAAACCTAAAAACACTTAAAACACGAAGGAAACTCTTAAACTGTAAAAGACCCTAAAAACCAAAAAATCCCCTAAAAACTATTAATACCCCTAAAAACATTCAAAAAAATCCTAAAAATGCATAAAACCCTAACACCCCACAAAAAAATGTTAAAACCCCCCAAAACCAAAAATACAGAAAATCCCTAAAAGGCTTAGAAAGACTCAAATTCACTAAAACCCCTCAAAACCCATAAATTACTAAAAAATCACTGAAAATACTAAAAATATAAAAACCCTAAAAACATGGAAAAACCCAAATAAAATCATAAAAACCTAAAAATAATTAAAATCCATAAAAAATATAAAAATTATAAAAAAACATAAAAAAACCATACAAAATATAAAAACCATAAAACACCTAAAAAACATAAAAACCCAAAAAACCCAAAAAAACCACTAAAAACTCTTAAAAACCTTTATAACCCTAAAAATCATAAAAAAACTCTAAACATTAAAACCCAAAAAAATAAAAAAACCCTAAACCCCCAAAAAACCATAAAATCCCTAAGAACCAAAAATCCCTAAAACCGCCCATAATCCATAAAAATTGTAAAAATAAAAAAATTCCTAAAAAATTCCTAAAAATCCCAAAAAAATGTAAAAAATCCTAAAAAAATTAAAAAACCCAAAGAAAACCCTAAAACATAAAAATAATTTAAACCCATAAAACACAAAAAATGATAAATTACATAAACTCCTAAAATCATAAAACCCATATAAACCATAAAAAACCTCAAATCCCAAAAAACACTAAAAAGATTAAAATCATAAAAAATATCTAAAAATACCTAATAATGTAGAAACCCTAAAAAAATTACAAACATTTAAGAAATCCTTAAAACCCAAAAAAAATTAAAACCTATAAAAAAAATCACTAAAAACCCTAAAAAAATAAAAACCATAAAACCCTTAAAAACCTTTAAAACCCAAAATACAGACAAAACCCCTAAAAACTACTAAAAACTCAAAAAAACACTTTAAACTCCTAAAATGTAAAAAAATAATAAAACCCTTAAAAATAGTAAATGACTCCAAAAATATCCCTAACAACCCAAAAAAACCTAAAATATAAAAAAACCCAAAAACCACTCAATATCACTAAAAACAAAAAACCATAAAAAACCTAGAAAACCCCTAAAAATACCAAAAAAATTTAAAAACCCTAAAAACCCTGAAAATCCATTAGAAAACCTTAAAAAACTAAAGACTCTTTGGACCCCTAAAAACCTAAAAAATATAAAAACCCTAAAAACCCTAAAACCCAGCAAAATCCCAAAAAACCCTAAAGACCCAAAAAAGTCCTAAAAAGCCCATAAAATATAAAAAATATTTAAAACCCATGAAAAATCCCTAAAAATATAAAATCCTAAAAAAATTACATCAACTAAAAAACCTAAAAAACTCTAAAAATGATAAAACACTAAAAATACACTAAAAACCTTAAAAACATCTAAATATGATGAAACCCCTAAAAAACGTAAAAAGCTAAAAATGCATAAAAACCATAAAAAACAAAAATAAACTCTAAAACCATTTAAGTCACTAAAATAGGGTTCTATTTATTTTAATTTGGTGATTGAACTACATTCAAATGGAGGGGGGGGGAGACGACGGTGGTAGGAACCCTAGGCATCGATGCCCTCATATACGACGATGACCTTCAAGTCGATCCCTCCCCCCTTGGCAGGGGAGGGATCTTCGACATCTCTCAACAGATCAGGTTATTCTTTTTTCCCATTCTCATACCCCGATTTTTTCCCTCCCTTCCCGAAATCTTTCATTGGCCCCAAAGTTCCAGATTTGGTTGATTGTTTTCCTAACCTACAGTTGTCATCTGCAGAGTTTTTAGAAACATTAGTGCTTCTAAACCTCACTTTTTTTACTCATTTTAATTAGAGGTGACCATCAGTTGATTCGTTTGACTGGGTCATCTTCAATTCCTGGAATTTGTAGGAGAGGGCGACGGTTGGCTTTCTTGATATCCATCACATTATGGTTCGATTTGCTTCGGGGGAGGACCTCATCACCTCCTGGTCGAGTGCCCCCCCCCCCCACAACTTCAATGGTTTTTATTTTTTCCTATTTCTATGGTCTTTCAACATCCATATGGGCCGTGATTCTCCTTTCGTTGTGGTCTGGGTAAGATTCCCTAATTTACCATTGCCATTTCAAAATACCTCTATTTTTAGGATGGTCGGAAATCCTATAGGATGATTTTTCTGTACTGATATCCCAACTAAGTCCATCTGTCACCGTGTCAACCCATGGGTCTGCGTGGAGATAGATGTGTCGAGGATTCCATTTGAGTACGTTTGGGTAACTATAGGCAAGGAGTAAAGGTGGAAAAAATGGGGTTGTTTATGAGAACTGGATGGAATTCTTCTCTACATGAAAACGGTTGGGGCACTCTTTGGTTAGCTTTCATCGGGGTTTTCATGTTTTTGGATGGAAGGATGGTATAACTAGTGCAAATACTGAGGAGGTACATGTGTAGGTGAACAAGAAGTATCAGGAGGCTAGGGGGATGGAATGTGATGGTCGGGGTGGCAATGCTTGCAGTTCACAGACTGGGTTGGAAGTGCGACAGACATCGAATCCTGGGGAAGAGATTTTGCTGCCCAGTACTCCAGTGGTTGTGTCATCGTAGGTCGGTTCTGGAACTTGTGTGGAGAAGAAGGAATTAGTATCTTCGCAAAATCTGAAGGATTTTGATGTTTTCTCCAGGATGAAGTAGGACATGGGAGGCCCTCCCACTTGCAGTGATCAGATTGATTTGGAGAGGGTGACTTTGAGTATTGAGTTTGCCCAGATTCAGGGGGTTACAATAGGTATGGGGTACCAGGCATGCAGTGAGGCAGAGGAAGCCACTATTTCCTATTTTGAGGCATTGAAGGTGGGTAATGGTGTCTCTTTTAAGTGTAGGTAGGGTCTTGGTAGATATTAGTCCTTTCCAACTAGAGAGGAGAGACCAGGAGGTTCTGGTTCGATGTCTTGGACCCCTCTATAGGTGATCAACAGGTTTGAAGGCCTTGTTAAATATGGTTACAGTTCTGTTATAACTAGGTTGATGGATGTTGATGAGATCAATGTGAATGGACTCAATGGAATTGAGGCTGGTCATTCAATAGTTGTACCCCCAAGGGAAAAGTTTAATATTAGTAATAGAGGAAGGTGAAGCAAGAAAGACTACTCCTCTTTACCTCCTCCTTTGGAGACCCGATTTGCTAAGAAGCTAAATTCCAAGAAAGTAGATGTAGAGGCTGTGGAGGACCAGAAATTGGAACTATTGCTAAGTTATGATGAATAAGTGGTTGATCTGGTTTTACTTTTTAATGCAATTGAAGAGGAGGTAGCTATGATGATTGGGAGGTCTTTAAGGGTATACCTTAATGAGGAGTAATACTCTTGGATTGATAAGCAAGACTTAATCATGGTAGGGGGATTCAATAAAGGGAGGAATTTACTTGAGGTGTACATTGATTCATTGGATCAGTTGGCTTATGAGTTTGAAAGTATAATGGTGAGTTTACCAGACATTCAGGCATCTTCAATCTCCAATAAATTATGTAGGGATTCTTTTTCTGGAAACCATAATTTTTTTTCAATGATTATGGATCCTCTTGACCGGTTGGGGAGGTATGCTAGTTTGGTGTGAGTTTTTTGGTGGTCGATTTTGTTTGTTTTGGATTTTTTGTGACTCTTTTGAGATAAGAATATTGAATTCGACTTGGCCCCAATCAGTTCCATACCCGTGCATTTATGAATGGGACAGTCTGCTAAGTGGTCTTGCAAAGGTGAAGTCTGGAATTCGGGGTGTAGTTGCTGTGGAGGGGCAGATTCTGTAGTTTTGCTATTGGATTTTCTATATTATGGTCTCTAGGTTGTAATGTTGGTCCTATTATTTATCACTTTTTTTCTCAAAAGTGTTTCGATAATAAAAAAGTAAATTTTCAGTAAATTTAAAACCCTAAAAATGTTAAAATTAACACTATGAACATTAAATCTTCTAAAAACTCAAAAAAATCATAAAAACAAAAAAAACCACAAAATCCTTAAAAACCCTTTAAACCACTAAAATCCCTCAAAATTCTTAAAATTCCTAAAAACCCATAACGATCATAAAAATCCATGAAAATCCTTAAAAACATATAAACCCCCCAAACCAAGAAAACCCCTAAGAAAACCTTAAAGACATAAAAACACATAAAACTCCTAAAAACATATAAAATTATAAAATAACAATAACCACTAAAAACCCTAAAAACCCCTAAAACCCTCAAAATACCTAAAAACCTTAAAATACAAAAAAAATACAAGAAAAATCCTAAAAAACTCAAATATTATAAAAAAACATAAAAACCCTAAAAATCCCTAAGAAAACCATAAAAACATAAAAACACATAAAACTCTTGAAAAATATGAAAAACACTAAAAACACTGAAAGACCCTAAAAACCCCTAAAAACCCCTAAACTCCCCCCCAACCTTAAAAAACGAAAAACACATAAAAACCCTAAAAACCCACCAAAAACATTAAAAAATACTTTAAATCCCTAACTATATTAGTTGAACTAAAAACCTAAAAAATCCTTAAAAATAAAAAAACCACAAAAACATAAAGAACCATAAAACCGTAAAAACTGTAAAACCCAAAAAACCCATGAAATTAATAAACTCCCCAAAAACCCATAATAATCCTACGAAATACCGAAAAATGTAAAAACCATAAAAACACAAAAAAAACCCCCCCAAAGAAAACCATAACAACCAAAGGACTTTTAAAACCCCAAAAAATTTAAAAAAATCTAGAAAACCTAAAGAACACAAAAAACATTAAAAACCATAAAACCTCTAAAACCATAAAATACACATAATATCCTAAAAAACGCAAAAAAATATAAAACCCATTCAAAAACCTAAAACGTAAAAAGAGTATAAAAACCATAAGAAACCCTAAAAAACTAAGAAAAAACTCATAAAACCCCAAAAATACTAGAAAAACCCAAATATCCTTTGAAAACCCTCCAAATCCATAGAAAACCTAAAAACCCACAAGATCCCTAAAAATGTAAAAAACCCTAAAACCCTAAAACCCTAAAACCAATAAAAATTATGAAAAACTCCAAACCCCTAAAAACCCATAAAAGACCCAGAACCCCTAAAACACCAAAAAACCCAAAAAACCCAAAAATCTATTAAACACTAAAAAATATTCAAACCCCTAAAAATGTTAAAAAACTACGAAAAACCCCCAAACACATAAAAAAACATAAAACCCTAAAAACTAAATAGCCCTCAAAATCAATAAAACCTTTAAACCCCATAAAAATCCTAAAACTCCAAAAAAATTCCTTAAAACATAAAACCCCTAAAACCCTAAAAACCTTAAGAAACCCATAAAAACTAAATACACTTAAAAACCTAAAAATTCTAAAAATTCTAAATACCCTAAAAACAATTACAACTCTAAAAACCCTATAAACCCTAAAAATCAAAAAAAAAATCTATAAAAACCATAAAAATCCAAAAAACACTAAAAATACCAAAAAAAAATAAAAAACCCTAAAAACCATGAAAAAACATATTAAACCATAAAAACATAAAACTCTTAACACCACTAAAAACGTTAAAAACACTAAAAATCATAAATAACCCTAAAAACCTTGAAACCTATGAAAACCATAAAACCCCAAAAAAACATAAGAACCTAAAATCAGTAAAAACTCTAAACACCCTTTAAACCCCTAAAAATGGAAAAAACACTAAAAACCTTTAAAACCATAAAAATGAAAAAAACCTAAAAATGTTAAAAAAACACTAAAAACCTTTAAACCCCAAAATAATAAAAAAACCGTAAAAACCGAAAAAAACCGAAAAAATAAAAAAACTCATAAAATCCCAAAGCCCCCAAATAACACTAAAAACCCTCAAAACCCATCAAAACTAAAAACCCATAAAATCCTAAAAAAGCCCTAAAATTATCTAGAAATGTAAAAAAACCCTAAAACCCTAGAAAACCAATAGGAAACATTTAAAACCTAAATACAAATCAATCCAATAAAAACATAAAAAAACATTAAGAAACCTAAAAAATACTAAAAACACTAAAAACCCTAAAACCCCCAAAATACTTAAAAATCCCCAAACACCCTTAATCCCACAAAATCATTAAAAGTCATAAAAAATATCTAAAAATGTAAAGAACACTAAAAACCCAAAAAAAAACCAAAGAAAAACCTAAAAACCAAATATCACCTAAAACCCTTAAGAAACCTAAAAAATGATAAAAACCTCAAAAACCTCAAAAACCCTAAAAACATAAAACCCATAAAACTGTCAAATTACCTAAAACCCTAAAAAATAAAATAAAAATCATAAAAAATTCCTAAAAAACCTTAAAAACCGTAAAAACTAAAAAACCCATAAAAATATGAAAATCCATAATAAAACCATAAAATCATAAAAACCACTAAAACATCTAAAACATTATAAATCATAAAAAAACCTAAAAACCAATACAAAAACCATAAAACCCAAAAAACAGATAAAAATTCCAGAAAACCTAATAAACTCAAAAAACCCATAAAAACCCTAAAAACCACTAAAACTCTAAAAACACTTAAAACACCTAAAAACGTTAAATACAATAAAAAAGACATAACAACCCTAAAAAATTAAAAAATCCCAAAACCCTAAAAAATTCATAAAAACCCTAACAACCCCTAAAGTCCCACAAAATTGATAAAAACCTTAAAACCAAAAAAAATTCAAAAAAATCGCTAAAAATTGCTAAAAATATAAAAACCTAATAACTATAAACCCCCTATGAAAACCTTAAAAACATAAAAAGAAAATTAAAACCCTAAAATCATAAAAATATTAAAAACCCTTAAACCCTAAAAACCATAAAAACCATAAAAACCTCTATAAACTCTAAAATCCCTTTAAACCCCTAAAAATGTCAAAAAACTATAAAAACTGTTAAAACCAAAAAAAACTAAAAAAAATCCTAAAACCCCAAAAATACCATAAAAAATAATAATATGAAAAAACCCTAAAGATGCAAAAAATACCAAAGAAATCATAAAAATAATATAAATCCTAAAAAGACCTAAAAAACTTATATTTTTGAAAAACTGAAGAAACCCTAAAAACCATAAGAAAACCTTTAAAATCTAAAAATACTTAAAAACAATAAAAACCTAAAAAATGATAAAATCCCTAAAAACCATAAAGCCCTGAAATATTTTTAAAATAGAGAAATCTCTAAAACCCTGAAAACCATGAAAATCCAAAAAAAATTCTAAAAACCCATAAAAACATAGAAATACCTAAAATACCTGAAAAACCTAATAAAATATTTAAAATCCGAACACTTAAAACCCCTAAAACATTAAAAAATTTAGAAGACCATAAAACCCGAAAAACACCTAAGGACTATAAAACCCCTAAAACCATTAAAAACTTAATAAAGCTTAAACCCACACAAAAAACTCTTAAAATCATTCTAAACACTAAAAATATTTAAAATATCTAAAAACATTAAAACCCTTAAACGATAAAAAAATACAAAAACCCGTATAAAATTATATAACCCTAAAAATCCTAAAAATCGTAAAACCCTTAAAAATCAATAAATATCATAAAAACCATAAAATTCCTCTAGAAGTCTTAAAAATCCCAAAAACTTTAAAAACACTAAAAACACTAAATACCTAAAAAACCCTAAGAAACTCTAAAAAACTAAAAACACTTAAATACCTTAAAAAGATAAAAAACACTACGAACTCATAATCCCCTAAAACACACTAAAACCATAAAAATCCTAAAAAACCCTTAAATCCCTTAATAACCCTAAAAACATTAAAATACTTTAAACCCTTAAAATGTAAACAAAAACTCGAAAAAACCTTTAAACCCTAAAAACTCTAAAAATCCCTAAAACACCCCCAAAATAACCAAAAAAATACCCTAACATCCCTAAAATACCCAAAAAATTCTAAAACCCCATAATAATCCTAAAAAATCTCTAAATATATATAAAACATAAAAAACCTATAATCTAGGAAAACCACTAATAAAACATTAATAACATAAATAAACATGAAAACCCTAAATGAAAAAATAAATCATAAAACCCTAAAAACCTTCAAAGTACCTAAATGTCAAAAAAAAACATAAAAATCCTAAAAATCCCTAAAAATCCCAATAAACATAAAATCCACTAAAAACCCTAAAAACACTAAGAAAACCATTAAAACCTAAAAGCAGCCAGTAAATAGACTAAAACTCATAAAAACCATAAAATATCTATATAAACTCTAAAAACTCTAAAAACATTAAAGACACTAAAAAACACAAAAAACCCTAAAAACTCAAAAATGTCATAAAATAGCAAAAAAAATTCTAAATACCCTTAAAACCCATCAAAAACACAAAAAACCCTAAAAATCATAAAAAATCCTTAAAAATACCTGAAATCATAAGAAACCTTAGAAACCCAAAAAAACTTAATAAAATATTAAAAATATAAAATAATTAAAACCCATAATAATCCTAAAAAACACTAAGAACCTTAAAAAACCCTAAATACACTAAAACCCCAAATAAACAATCAAAATACCTAAAACATTAAAAAATTATAAAAATCCTAAAAAATATTTAAAATCCCTAAAAATTTTAGAAACCCTAAATGCCCTGAAGAAACCCTAAGAAAACCATAAAAACCTAAAAGAACTTACAATCAATAAAAACTGGAAAAAAGCAAAAAAACCATAAAAGAGCCTAAAAACCATAAAAACCCCTAAAACCCATAACACCCCTAAAAATCATAAAAAATACTAAAACCCATAAACACCCCATAAAACCAGTAAAAACTATAAAATGCCTTTTAAACCCTAAAACCATTAAAAACACTAAAAAACCATAAAATCCCAAAAAACTCAAAAAAAATCCCAAAATCTAAAAAAACAATAAAACATAAAAATCCATAAAAATCCCTAAAATCAGAAAAAACCATAAAAAACTATAAAATCACATAAAATTACTAAAAAGTAGAAAAACCTCAAAAACTCAAAACTATAAAATCCATTAAATACATAAAATCACTAATAACCATAAAACCCCAAAAAAAAATTCTCTAAAAATGAACAAAATCCCTCAAAAATCACTAAAAACTCTTAAAAGCATTTATACTCCTAAAACCGTAAAAATATTTAAAAACCATAAAACCCCTAAAAACCCAGAAAAAACACCATAAAACCCAAAAAAATCTATTAAAACCCAAAATCCCGTAAAATCCTTATAAACCATATAAAACTATAAAAATCTAAAAAAAACACCTAAAAACCAAAAATCTAAAATAACCCTAAAAACCATGAATGACCTTAACAAAACCAAAAAAACATGAAAACACATTAAATCACAAAAAAACCTAAAAATGATGAAAACCTTAAAAACCCAAAAACCCTACAAAATTATAAAAATGTAAAAAATCATAAAAACCATGAAGAACCCTAAGAAAACCATAGACACCAAAAAACACTTAAAATCCCTAAAAACATAAAAATTGATAAAAATCCAAAAAAAACTCTAAAAAGACCATAAAATACTTAAAAACCATAAAACTTCTAAAAAACATAAAATTCTAAAAAACCCTAAAAATTATAAAAACCTTTACACCCCTAAAAACAATAGAAAAATCTAAAACACATTCAAAACCTAAAAATAAACAAATTATCCTAAAAACCGAAAAATCCATAAAAACCCACAAAACCCTCAAAATCACTAAAAACTCCAAAAAAACATAAAAAATATCCTCAAACCCACTAAAACCCCCTAAAAACGTAAAAAAGCCCAAGCCCTAGAAAAACACAAAGAGAACATTAAAAAACAAAAATCACTTAAAACCCCTAAAAAATAAATTAAAGAAATTCTATAAACCTTGAAACCCTAAAAGTCCTAAAAACCCAGAAAGATATAAAAACCCTAAAAACAGAAATACCTCTAAAAACCCATAAAAACTTTAAAAAACAATAGAACATTAAAACCCTTTGAACCCCTAATAGTGTGAAAAAATATAAAAAACCTTAAAAACCCTAAAAAAACCCCTAAAACCCAAAAAATCAATGAAATCCCTAAAAACTCTAATAACCCTCCAAACAACTTGAATCCTAAAAAACCCATAAAAATCCTGAAAATAAATAAAAATACCAAAAATTTTTAAAACCAAAAAAACCAAAAAATCCTGAGGAAAAATTAAAAACCTTTAAACACTTAAAACCCATAAAAACAAAAAAACACTAAAAACTCTAAAAACTATAAAAAACTAAAAACCCTAAAATTTGTAAAAATATATAATAACCCATAAAAACATTAAGACCCACTAAAAACTGTAAAATCACTTAAAACCCTTAAAATTTTTAAATTTATAAAAATCCATAAAACCCAAAGAAAACTAAAAAAACCCTTAAAAACCTAAAAAAAATAAAACCTTTAAAATTCGAAAAACATTAAAACCCTCAAATTCCCTATAAACCCTAAAAATCCATAAAAATCCTAAAAATCTCTAAAATCCCTAAAAATGTAAAAAAACCCTAAAAACCCTATAAAAATCATAAAAAACATAAAAACACTTTTAACCCAAAAAAACCTAAAAAGAGGAAAAAACACAAAGAAACCCTAAAAACCCAAAAATATCCATCAAAACCCATTAAATCCCTAAAGACCCTAAAAACCCAAAAAAATATTAAAATCCCTTTAAATCCATAAAATCGTAATTATCTCTAAAAACTATGAAAAACCCAAAGAAAACCTTTAAAACCAAAAAACACTAAAAAACCCTAAAATTATTAAAATATTGTAAAAACCCTAAAATCCATAAAAATCCTAAAGAACCCTAAAAACTATAAAACCCCCCAAAAACATTAAAAAACCTACAAACCCATAAAAACCCTAAAATAACATGAAAAATATAACAACCCTTTAAACCCCTAAAAAATATAAAAAAATTAGAAAATCTTTAAAAACTATAAAAAATCATAAAAACTCTAAATAATTCATAAAAACACTAAAAATTAAAAAACCCTAAAACCCCTTAAAATCCCTAAAAACCCAAATAATAGTAAAAATCCTAAAAATTCCATAAAATCGCTAAAAACATTTAAAACCATAAAAAACCTAAAAAACCCTATGAAAACCATAGAAACCCAAAAAAACATATAACACCTATAAAACCAAAAAACACAATGACCCTAAAAAACCAAACAACCCCTAAAAATCCTAAAAAGATGAAAAATCTCTAAAACCCCTAAAATCCATAAAAATCATAAAAAATACCGAAATTTCCTTATAAATGGAAAACAATATAAAAACCTAAAAACCATAACAAAACCGTAGAAAATAAAAAAAATTAAAACCCCTAAAAACCCAAAATATGTTAAAACCCCTAAAGGAACTTAGAAAGTCTAAAATAACCCAGAAACCCAATAAAAACCATAAAACCCCTAAAAACATATAAAACCCTAAAAACTAATATAACCCAAAAAACACAAAAAACCATTAAAACCCTTTATAATACTAAATACGTTATGAAATCTAAAAAACCTTAAAAACAAAAAAATTCCCCAATACCAAAAAAAACCTAAAAACCCTAAAACCCCCCAAATACTTAAAAACCAAAAAAATTTAAAAAAACCCTAAAAATTTGAAACCCCATAAAAACCCTGAAAAAAATTTATGAAAAACTAAAAAACTAAAAAACACTTAAAACCCCTAACAACCCTAAAAAAGATAAAACCCCTAAAAACCCCCAAAGACCATCAGAATCTCTAAAAACCCTAAAAACCCTTAAAATACAAAAAAAACCCAGAAATATTCCTAAAAAATCAATTTAAATCCATAAATATATAAACACCCTTAAAAACCATGAAAAATCGAAAGAAAACCATACAAGTATATAAAAATTTAAACCCCTAAAAATACTAAAAGATGATAAAAACCTGAAAATACCTTAAAAACATAAACCCCCAAAAAACATAAATCCCTAAAAATTATAAAATACACTAAAATCCCTAAAAACCCAAAAAACCCACTAATAACTCTAAAAAACACTAAAATTATTAAAAAACCATAAAATCCATAAAAAACACAAAAACACCAAAAAATTTCATAAAACCCTAAAATCCATATAAAAACATCATAACCCCTAAAAACCATAAAAATCATGAAAACCCTAAAAATACTTAAAAACATAAAAAACACTAAAAATCCTAAAAAACCCTAAGAAAACCATAAAAACCAAATAACACATAAAACCCCCAAAAACGTAAAAATCATAAAAACAATAAAACCCCATTAAACCTAAAATTTATTGAAACCTCTAAAAACCCTTTAATCCCATAAACAAATTTGAAAAATAATAAAAAAAACATCCAAAACCCTGAAAAAAAAAAAAACTACCTAAAACCCAAAAACTCATAAAAACATAAACACCCTAAAACCCCTAGAAAACCATAAAATTCCTAAAAAAAACTAAAAACACATAAAATCATAAAAAATCCTGAAATCCCTAAAAATTTATAAAACCTTAAAAACCATGAAAATCCCTTTGAAAACCATTAAAACCTAAAAACATAAAAAACTAAAAAAAGTAAAAAAATGATAAAACCATACAAACCCAAAAACCCAAAAACACCATTAAATCCGTCAAAATGACTAAGAACCATAAAATTCATAACAAATCACAATAAATAGATAAAAATGTAAAAAACACTAAAAACCCATAAATCCCTAAGAAAAACATAAATACTTAAAAACACTTAATCCCCTAAAAAACCTAAAAATAATAAAACCCTAAAAACCGATTAAAACCCTAGAAATGATAAAAACCATGAAACCTTAAAAAACTGTAAAACCCCATAAAAAACTATAAATACACTTTAAATCCCTAAAAACATTACAAAACCCAAAAATCACTTAAAAAACTCAAAAAAAAAGTTTAAAACCAAAAAACATATAAACCCTAAATCCCTAAAAGACCCTAAATACCCTCAAAATCCATAAAAACCTTAAAAATAATAGTACCAAAAAAGGGAATAAAAATCCCTTAAAATGTAAAAAACACAAAAACTAGGAATACCCTTAAGAAAGCAGTAAAAACCTAAAAAAACTAAAACCCCTAAAAATATAAAAACTGCTAAAAACCTAAATAACCAAAAAACACCTAAAATTCCTGAAATCTCAAACTCAATAAAACCAAAAAACCATAAAAAATAGAAAATCCATAACAATAAATTAATACCTGAAAACCCCTAAAAAAGAAAAATAATAAGAAAACCATAAAAACCTGAAATCATTTTAAAGGTCCTAAAATTCCTAACAAATTCTAATAACACTAAATACCCTAAAATAAACCTAAAAACCCTAAAAACCCTAATAAACCACAATACTCCTAAAACCTTTAAAACCTCTTCAAACACATAAAAACCATAAAAATACTAAAAATGTCTAAAAACCCCTAAAAACATAAAAACCCTAAAACCCATTTAAACCCCTTATAAAACCATAAATACATAAAAATTATTTGAACCCCCAAAAAACCTTCAAAATTCTAGAAACCCTAAAATCCCTAAAAACCCTAAAAACCCTAAAAAGCCTCAAAATACCTAAAAATAATAAAATCCATACAAAATCCTAAAAAAACACTAAAAATCCCTAAAATCATATGGAACCCTAAACCCTGAGAGACACTAAGAAAACATTAAAAACCTAAAAATAATTAAAACCATACAAAAATCAAAAAGTATAAAAACCCTAAAAGACAAAAAAAAACCTAAAACCCCTAAAAAACCAAAAAACCTAAAAAAACCTTAAAAATCATAAAACCCTTTAATAACCTAGAAAAATTGAAAGCTCAAGAAAACTTTTTAACCCCTAACAACATTAGAAAAATCTAAAAAAACATAAAACCCCAATAAACTCCAAAAAATCTAAAAACCCCAAAAAACCATAAACCCTGGAAAACCTTAAAAACCCTAAAACCCCTAAATATCCCAAAATACCCAAAAAACCCTTAAAAACCATAAAATTCATAAAAGGAGTAAATTTTCCTAAAATCATAAAAAACCTAAAGAAATCATGGAAAACCATAAGAAAAAAATTTAAAAACATAAAACACTTAAAACTCTTAAAAACTAAAAAACACTAAAAAAACTAAAATATCCCAAATCCCTAAAAACCCTAAAATCCCCAAACACCCCTCAAAACATTTTAAACCCATAAACCAATAAATAAATTAAAAATATTAAAAACCCTTAAACCAAACAAAATGGATAAAAAACATTAAAAACCATAAACCATAACAAACTCAAAAAAATCCTCAAAACCCTAAATAAACCATATAAACCCAAAAAACCTCAAAATCCCTAAACATTATAAAAAACCATAAAGTCCTAAAAATTACTAAAACCCCCAAAAATATAAGAAAACCTAAAAATCATGAAAACCCCTAAGAGAAACTAACATCCTAAAAACACATAAAACACATAAAAAATCTAAAAAACACTAAATACCCAAAAAACCCTAAAAACCTGAAAACCCTGACAACCATCAAAATAACAAAAAACATAAAAATACCATAAAAATACTAAAAAAATCCCTAAATTTTCCTAAAAACATTGAAAAACCTAAAACCCTAAAAACCCTAAAACCATAAAAAACCCTAATAATCCTAAGAAACCCTTAAAAACATAAAAATACTTAAAAACCCTAAAAACCTAAAAATTCTAAAAAACCAAAAAAACCTATAAACCATAAATCCCATAAAACCCCTAAAATACCTAAGAACCCTATTAACACATAAAATCCTTAAAACCCCTCTAAAACACAAGAAAACCATTAACGATTTAAAAAGATATATAAAACATTAAAAACCCGAAAATCTAAAAAAAACTAATAACCGAAAAAGCATAAACCCTAAAAATTCCTAAGAACCCTGAAACCAATAAATATCCTAAAAAGAGATAAAAATCAATAACAAAATTAAAAAAATAATCATTGAAAAACCCTTGGAAAACTATGAAAATATAAAGACATGTAAAACTCTTAGAAAACTAAAAAACCATAAAAGACACTAAAAATAAATACCATAAATAATTTAAACCCCATAAAATCCCTAAAAACCATTAAAACATTTAAAAACCCTCTAAACCCATAAAAATGTTAAAAAAATCTTTAAAACCCCAAAAACATAAAAACCCAAAAAAAAACCCAAAAAACCCAAAAAAAATGATAAAAACCCTAAAAAAACCTAAGACCCATCAAAATACCTAAAACCCTATAAGCCCATTAAAATCATAAAAAATACCTAATAATTCCTATAAATTGAAAAAAACCATAAAACCGTAAAACCCATAGAAAAACATAATCAGCTAAAAATAGTTTAAACACCTAAAAACCTAATGATGCTAAAAACCCTAAAAACTTCATAAATGGTAAAAAACCTCAAATTCGAAAAAATCCCTAAAAATGGTAAAAATAATAAAAATAATAAAAACACTAAACAACCTTAAAATCCCTAATGAAGTAAAAAAATCTTTAAAAACCTGAAAAACCCAAATAAAACCATAATAACCTCAAAACAATTGAAACCCTTATAAACCTAATAAAATATAAAAACCATAAAACCCTAAAAGAGCCTAAAAACCTTTAAACTCCTAAAAACTATAAAGATACCTAAAACCCATAAAAATCGTTTTTACCGACAACTATTATAAAAACTACTAAAAACATGGGAAACCCTTAAAATGCATAAAAATGTTAAAAAACTATAAAACCTTAAAACAACTAAAAGAATCCTAAAAACACTAAAACTAAGAAGACCATAAAACCCTAAAAATCCTATAAACCCCTAAAACCATAAAAATCACATTAAACCAAGAAAAACAAAAAAATTCGCAAAAAATCCATAAATTCCATTAAAAACATAAAAAAATACTAGACGGAACAAGGGGTGTCTCAGGCGATTCGAGAGCTCGTGCAGAGGGATGTCCGTCGACAAATTTTTTGTCCAAAAAATCGGTTACGAAACAAAATGATTTAATCGAGCATAATGATCTGTACTGTTTATGCGCACTACAGAAGAGAACCTTTCTAAATGGAGAAGAGAAACCAGAATTGTTGGGTTTGAAGAAAAACTTTTTCGGAGTGGTAAAATTAACAAAAAATACCCATTTTCCTATTGAATCTCTTACACTTAGAAGATTTATCAAGAAAGGAAGGGTTGATCATGTTGCCAACAATCAAGATGTTATTGAATAATGATTAAGACTGTGCTGGTTCTCTATCATTTCCTATGTTATAAACCCAAAAGGGGACAAAAGCGTATATTAATTGACCTCAATAAACGGATAGCAAAAGTGTGGGGTTTTGAAGACTGGAAAATATTTGTTTTGGGAAGGGTAATCTTCTATTTTGTTTTTCCTAATGATGAATGCAAGTGAAGGTCCTGGAGTTTTGGATCTCTTCCCCTTAGGCTTGGAAACCTCAGGATTTAAGAATAGAACATAAGCTTTGATCCTTTCAATGTTAGAAATAATAATGTGTAGATCTGGATCCACATCTATAATCTCAGATGGTTGTACTGGAATCCTAGGATACTATGAGATATTTCTTCATCTATTGGTAATCCAATCAGGTTGGATTGAAAAATAGACAATCCAAGCTTTGAGAATTTTTCTAGGATCTTATTTGAGGTTGATATGGAAATCAATCTCGTTGAATAAGTTGTTCTCACAACTAGATATGATAGGACATATTTGAATATAGTCTATGAAAGGAATGAAAAGTTTTGTTAAGAGTGAAATTTCATTGGTAACCTCTCTGAAGATTGTAAGAGAGATAGCTTTTGTAGTGCATAAAAAGTCAAAGGTCGTGATATGTTTATCTGAAAAAATATAAATGAAAAATATAAAATGAATGTATAACTCATTTTTCATGATCCCAAAGGACCAACCAATAATGCGGTGGATGTTTCCAAATCACCTGTGATTTCGGAGGAGAGCACTGAATTCCCTGAATAGAATGGTTCTTTAAAATAGATGGGTGATTGTGTCTTGGATGAGGAAACTCTTTCATTGGCTAATATTAAGGAGGCTAAAAGGGTAGCTAATGAAATTATATATTAGGATATGGATCAGATTGGACTGAATATGACTCATGTTGTCATTAATTAGATGTATCCTATGACTTAGGAGGGCCTGAGGCAGGATTCAACTGAAAACATGAGACCACATGTATAGAATTCCTATGCAGGTAATGTTGGTGATTTTTACATGGTCATGGATGATCTGAAGGTTAATAATTTAGGTGATATTGGTGGACCTTTTCAGGATCATGTTGTTGATGATAGGGACCTTTCACAGCAGAAGGCAGATGAAAAGGATATCTCTACTAATGAATCTATGGTCTCTACAACTCTGTCTTTAGAGCTAATTGACTCTCAAAACCTGGTGGTGACCACTCATTAGAAGGTTGATGCACAGGAGGTGGTGGAATCAACTTTTTCAGAGGTTACACTGGTGATGAACACATAGGGAATCACCCAGGTGTCTCCCAAGAAGCTTGATCTCCTTGCAGAAACATTCTAGGCAGGGAATGAAACTCAAGGTAGTGAGAAAGAACGTACACTGGTGTAGAACACATTACAAAGATGTCTTATAAGAAGAATGATCCTCATACAGGAAATATCCAGGTTGGGTATGAGCATCATGAAAGTGGGATACCCATCATTCAAGTGTCATCTAGTCAATATGCAAAGAGGATGGTGGATGGTGGTAATACTATTATGTCCTAACAACACCTCAATAGGTTCAGTCCTCTATGTGTACGACTTTGGGGTGTTGATTCTGAGGCAGCCCACTACTCGGAACTTTATGATCTGGAAGAAGAGGCATCTGAACATGAGGATCTGAAAAGAAAAATGATAAAATTAATGTAGAAGGGAAGAGACAAAAAGGTAAAAAAAAATTAATACACAGGGTGGAAATCAAGGGCTAGAACAATCCTTGTTTAATGGAGATCCACAGGAAAACTAAAAAATTATAAAAACATTTTAAACCCCAAAAAAATAAAAAATGATAAAAACACTTAAAACCCTACAAAAACCATAAATCCAAAAAAAACCTTAAAAATAATAAAAACTTCTAAAAACCATAAAAAAAATATAAAACCCATAAAAACCACCACAACTCTAAAAACCCTTTAATCCCCTAAAAAATATAAAAATATATAAAAAAACATAAAACCCCTAAAAAACAAAACAACTACAAAAACCCAAAAAACCCATAGAAATCCTCTAAACCCCAAAAATATCCTAAAAACCAACAATAACCCTAAAACACCTAAAACCCTTAAAATCCTAAAAACCCTAAAAATTACTAAAAACATAAAAAATAATTAAAACCCTGAAAAACCCTATGAAAAACATAAAAAACTAAAAGAAGATTAAAAATATAAACCCGTAAATACACTAAAAACCATAACACCCAAAAATTATTAAAAACCATAAAACCCCCTAAAAACCTGAAAAACCTAAAACCCATTAAAACCCTAAAAATCACTAAAGAATCTAAAATCCCTTTAGACCCCTAAAAAATTAAAAATATGTAATAAATGTTGAAAATCCTAAAAATTTAAAAAGAAACCTAATACTCCAAAAAATCATAAAAACCATAAAAACCATAATATACCCAAGAATGTTTAGAAAACCCTAAAAACCCTAAAAACCATAAAATCCTTAAAATGCACTAAAAATCATTAAAAATGTAAAAAACCCTAAAACACTTAAAAACCATAAGAAAACCTAAAAAACATGAAAACAATTTATACCCCTAAAAACATGAAAATAGATAAAAACCCAAAAACCCTAAAAGACCCTAAAACCCAAAAAAAAACATAAAACCCCTAAAACCCCCAAAAAACATTAAAAATTTCATAAAGGCTATTAAAAATGTAGAAAACCCTAAAAACCCTGAAAAAATTTATGAAAAAATTTTAAAACTAAAAACACTTAAAACCGCTAAAAATCATAAAAAACTCGAAAAACCCTAGAAGAACCTAAAAACCCTGAAAACCCCTAAATACCATAAAAACCCCTAAAACCTTACAAAATAAAAAACACCCATAAAAGTCTAAAACCACACCAAAAAAATCTAAAAACCATTTAAAATACCTAAAATTTTTAAAGATGCTAAAAAACATTTAAAACCCTAAAATGATTTAAAAAGGAAAAAAAACCCAAAAACCCAAAAAAACCCAAAAATATCCTAAAACCCCTAAAACCCCTAAATTACATAAAAACACAAAAATTTCCTAAAGATTCACTTAAAATATCTAAAAACATAAAAACCGCTAAAAACCCTTAAAACCCATAACAAACCTTAAAAATTACAAAAACATAATTCTCCTAAAAATCTTGAAAAATTCTAAGAACCCAACAACCCCTAAAAAACCCTAACACCATAAAAAATCATAAAGACCATAAAATCTATTAAAAACCCTAAAAACACTACAAACCCTTTAAACCAAAAAAATATAAAAAACCCTAAAAACAAAAAAACCATAAAACCCACTAAAAACCCTTAAATTCCCAAAAATTCGTAAAAAACCACATTACTACTAAAAAGGACCAAAATAGTGCTAGAAATATAAAAAACCAAAAACCTAGAAAACCCATAAGAAATCGTTAAAAATAAAAAATTACTATAAACCCCTAAAATTCATAATAAACCCTAAAACCGTAAAAATCCTCAAAATCAATAACATCCATAAAAAACATCAAAATCATAAAAATCCCTAAAATCCCTAAAAACATAAAAAATAGTAAAATCACTAAAAAACACTAAGAAAACCATAAAAAATTATAAACAGCCCATAAAAATCCTAAAACTATTAAAAACCGTAAAATAGCCCAAAAAACATTAGAAAACCGTAAAAACCCTTAAAGACACAAAAAAATCCTAAAAACCCGAAAATACAATAAAACACCAAAAAACCCAAAAAACTCTTAAAATCCTAAAAACCCTAAAAACCATAAAAATCTAAAAAAACCTAAAAATTATAAAAAATTTAAAGAACCATAAAAAAAATAAAAACTTTAATAAAACATTAAAAACCTAAATATAAGTAAAAAACCTAAAAAACCTAAAAACGCTAAAAACATTAAGAAAGCCAAAAACCCCCTCAAAATCCAACAAAACTCCTAAAAATATAAAAATCATAAAAAGTCTAAAAATACCTAAAAATGTTAAAGACACTAAATACCCAAAAAAAACCCAAATATATCCTTAAAAACCTAAAAACACTTTAAACCCCTAAAAAAATGAAAAACGCTAAAAACTGTAAAAACCCTAAAAACCATAAAAACCATAAAACCCCACAAAACCTATAAACACCCTATAACCCATAAAACCACTAAAAACTCTAAAAACCATTTAATCCCCTAAAAAAATAAATAAATCAAAAACCCATTAAAATCCTTGAAAACCTCAAAAACAACCCCATAAAACCTAAAAAACTATAAAAACCCAAACATCCCTAAAAAACCTGAAAAACCCAAAAAATCCAAAAAATCCTAAAAAATCCAAAAAAAACCTAAAAAGTAAAAAAACCATAAAAAAACAAAAAAAAAACCAAAAACCTTGAAAACAAAAAAAACCCAAAAAACCAAAAAAACAACTAAAAACATTAAAATTTATAAATCCATAAAATCCATACAAAACCCTAAAACCATAAACCACCAAAAAAGTAAAAAACCTTAAAACCCCATAAAACCTATAAATACCCCTAAAACCACTAAAAAATCTAAAACCATTTATACCCATAAATACGTTAAAAACTTTAAAAACCATTTAAAACCTAAAAAACAAAAAAAACCTAAAATCTAAAAAAACATAAAAACTATTAAAAACCTTAAGTACTAAAAATCCCAAAAAACCCTAAAAACAATAAAAATCTTAAAAATTTATAAAAATATTTAAAAACGTAAAAACCCTAACAACCTTGAAAACCGTAAGAAAATAATAAAAACCGAAAAAAACTTAAAACCTCTAAAAACCTAAAAAATTCTACCCTAAAAAAATCTAAAAACCCACAAAATCCGTAAAATCTGTAAAAACCATAAAAACCCTAAAAATCCCTAAAAACTCTAAAAATGTAAAAAACCCCTAAAAGCCGTGAAGAACCCTAAGAAAAACATAAAACCCAAAAAACACTTAAAAACTATAAAAACAAAGAAAATGCTAAAAACAAAAAAACCCTAAAAAGACCCCAAAACCCCTAAAAACCATAAAATCCTTTAAAATCCTAAAAACCATAAAAACCATAAAAACCCCACTAAAAACTCTAAAAAACCTTTACACCCCTAAAAACATTAAAAAACTCTAAAAACCATAAAAACCTCAAAAACTAAAAAACCTTGAAAACCCAAACACCCATAAAACAAAAAAAAACACCTAAAAACCTACAAAATCCCCACAAAATTCTATAAAACATAAAAAATCTTAAAAAATCTTAAATCCCATAAAAATGTAAAAAACCCTAAAATCCCTGAAAATACACATGGAAAATCATAAAAACCTAAAAACACTTAAAACCCCTAAAAACAATTTAAAAAATTCTATAAACTATAAAACCATAATACATTAAAAGACATAAAAACCTCCTAAACCCCATAAAACCCTTTAAAATCCATAAAAACCCTAAAAACCACTAAATCTCTAAAAACCCTTGGAATCCCTAAAAACATAAAAAAAATCTAAAAATCCTAAAACCCTAAAAACACAAAAAAAATCCCTAAAAACCATTAAAACCCTCAAACCCATAAAAACTCAAATAATGATCAAAATAACTAAAAACATTGAAAAATCATAAAAATCCTAAAAAAACCCTAAAAATCACTAAAAGACTAAGAACCAAAAAAATCCTTAAAATACTAAAACAAACAAGGAAAACCGAAGAACACTTAGAACATGTAAAAAAATAAAAAACACTAAATACACTAAAAACCATAAAAATTTAAAAAAACATGATAAACCGTAAAAACCCAAAAAACCATAAAACACCAAAAAACAAAAAAAAACCACTAAAAACTCAAAAAACACACTAAAACCCTAAAGTAGTTAAAATTCTAAAAAACCTTTAAAACCCTAAAAACTCCAAAACCTGTAAAAACATCTAAAAACCCCTAAAAACCTCTAAAAACCAAAAAACATTTTAAACCCTCAAATTCACAAAAACCCTTAATAACTATCAAAATCCTAAAAATCCCTAAAAATGTAAAAAACCCAAAACCCCCTAAAAACCTTAAAAACTATTAAAACCGTAAAACACTTTAAACCACATAAAACCAAAAAATGAAAAAAACCCTAAAACCCCATAGAAAAAATCAAAACCCTTAAAATCCCTAAAGACCCTGAAAACACAAAAAATCATAAAAATTCATAAAAATCCCTAAAAATGTAAGAATCCATTAAAACTATGAACACCCTTATGAAAACCAGAAATACATAAAAACACATAAAACCCCTAAAAATCATAAACAATACTAAAAACTCTAAAACACCCTAAAATCCTAATGATCCAAAAAACATTTAAAAACCTAAAAACCCAATGAAAAAACCAAAAATGCCACTAAAAACTATAAAAACACTTTAAACCTATCAAAACTATTAAAAACAATTAATACCCCTAAAAAATTCCAAAAAACGACTAAGCAAAGCCAAAAAACCAAAAAAACACTAAATACCCCAAAAAACCCTCAAATACCTAAAAACCATAAAATTAGAAAAATCCTATAAAAGCCTTAAAGTCCCAAAAAACTCATGATACCCTAATCACCATGAAAACCCAAAAAAATCATTAAAACCAAAAAAAAACTTAAAATCCTTAAAAAGCCTAAAAATATTAAAATCCCTAAAAACCCAAAAAACCCTTAAATACCCTAAAAACAATAAAAATCAAAAAATAATCCCTAAAATTCCATTAAAATGTAAAACCCCATAAAAACACAGAAAAACCCTATGAAAACCAAAAAACACTTAAAACACCTTAAAACCTAAAAAATGATAAAAACCAAAACTATCCCTCATAATCCCTAAAATCCATAAAATCCTAACAAAATAAATAAAAACTAAAAAAACTAAAAAAACACTATAAACTATAAAATTTGTTTAAAACCATAAAAATGTTAAAAAATAAAAAAAACAAAAAAACCCCAAAAAACACAGAAAACCTAAAAAACAAAAAAAAAACCATAGAAACACTACAGTCCCTAAAAACCTCCAAATCCCTAAAAACCATAAAAATGAAAAAAAACCCAAATTTTTTTTAAAAATGTAAAACTCCCTAAAAACCTGACAACCCCTATGTAAACATAAGAAACGTAAAAAATCTAAAACCCTTAAAACCCTAAAAAATGATAAAACCCAAACAAACCCTCAAAATCCATAAACAGCCTAAAAATAACTTAAATCCATAAAATTTATTTAAAAATACATAGAACCCCCTAAAATAATAAAACCCTAAAACCCAAAAAATCCCTAAAAACAATGAAAAAATATAGGAAAACCGTAAAAACCTAAAAAAAATCCCCCCCAAAACCAAAAAAAATATAAAACCCTAAAAGTCCTTAAAATCCCCCAACCCCTAAAAACATAAACCCCTACAAACCATGAAAACCTGTAAAAACTATTAAAACCCCTAAAACCTAGTAAATACTATAAAAACCTAAAATACATTAAAAACATTAAAAAACTCTAAAAAAAATCCATAAAAAACTCGTAAAAACACCTTTTTTTAAGGTTGGGGCTGAAGCCTCATTTTATTATTAAAGTAAATCAAAGACCTCTTTTAACTGGGTAGAGGTAGACCTATTACAAATCCTGAAGGCCCAGTGGTCAAGTAGCCCGTTAAAGACCCAAAAACCATAAAAACCTAAAAAAACCCTACAACCCCATAAAAACCCTAAAACCACTAAAAAAGCTAAAAACCCTTTAAATATCACAAAAAATTAAAAATATTAAAAACACTAAAAACATTATAAACTCTAGAAAATCAAAAAAATTCAAAAACCGAAAAAACAATAAAAAACTAAACCACCTAAAACTCTTAGAAACACTTAAAGTCACAAAAAACCCTAACAACCATAAAAATCATCAAAAATCCTCAAATAAATGAACATAATAAAAACATGAAAACCTTGAAACGCCCTAAACTATGACTGCAAGATGACTGGAAGATGACTACATTGGGGAGTGGTTTCTACCATGTGGTGTTGCCCACTAATGAACTGAAAAGGAAATCTTGGAGTTTTGGATCAATTTTCGTCAAGCCAGGGCTCCTCATAATACAGGAATGGGATAGAAACTTCGATATAGAAAATGTGAAAAATAACTTTATGCAAGTGTGGATTCACATATGCAAATTGAATTAGCTTTATTGGCATCCCAGGGTTTTATGGGATATTTCCTCTGCAGTTGGATTCCCCATTCACGTTGACAAATAGATTGATAATCCACAGTACGGGCACTATGCAAGGGTTCTTATTGAGATTGAATTGGCGAGCTCCCTCATTGAAGAGGTGGTCTTCACCACAATTGAAGACACCTTGAATTTGGAAATATAGTATGATTGGAGGCCCATGTTCTTCTCCAATTGTAGCTTCATCGGCCACTCGTTCGCTGAGTGCCAAAGGTCCAGAATCTGTGGCTTTTGTAATCAGTGAGGGCATGAGGATTCTGACTATCAGAGCAAGCGGGTGAAGGGAAAAGGGATGGTCTCTGAAGCAATGAAGCAACCTCCTGGAATTCCAAGTAACATGGAACCAGGGCATAGCTTAGCTGTGGGAAACAATGTGGTGGCCAAATTTCCGAATGGGATGGCCTAGGGAGGCGTAGAAAATGCAGAGGTAGTGAGGGATGATAGAGTGTCTACCTCCAAGGATTTCACAACACATCCTGGGCCTGAGACTACTATTCCCCCCATAGGATCAACTCAGGCCAAGGGTCTAGTAAATCATCTTATGTTCGATAAAGAGTCACACACCTGTTCGGATCCCACCAAGGATGTGGAGAGAGGGGCGGTTCCCACTGGTGGTGGTGCTATGTCACTGCCACCCCCTGCACAGTTAGGATTGTTTGATAATTCACCAGCCTATGCAAGGACTCCACCTGGTCCAAACACACGGGAATCCAGTGTTCCTATGGGGACTGTGGCAGTGCCACTTGCAGCTAAGGATGGGGAGGGTGCAACCAGTGGGAAACAGACTGACCCTGGGCCGGGTGATTCTTCTCCTGTTCTAGGATAAGTGGAGTTATTGGTTGGTCATACTAGCGATACTGTCATCCCCAGTAATGTTGCATCACCCTCTCCTTCTCTCCATCTAATGCTGGTGGATGGGAGTCCTGTGGATGCAGCTGCACTGGATCAAGAGGGTGGAATCATGTAGGATGGAAGGGTGTGCACTGATGTTGTTGGGGTGCTGAAGCATTCTGGTGGTGCTTTGCAAGATATGTGTGGGGCGTTCACTTCGGTCATCTCATGTAAGGTTTCAAGAAGGATTTATGCCGGTTTTGAGCCTACTGAAGGGCTTTGTTCCACCAACAGGTTCACCCCACTCTCTGGTAGCTTTTTGGCTGATGATGGGGGTGACGAGAAGGGTCATGAAGAGGGGGAACATGGGTCTGCTAACAGTGGCACCCCTGATGAGGAGCAGGTGGCTGGGAATGTGTCTGAACCCATGAAGAAGCCTGTTGGCAGGCCTCCTAAGAATAAAGGCAGGAAAGGCAAGTGGAAAGATATGGATCCCCCATCCAAGAAGAAGAAACCTCCTGCTGGGGGTGGGAAAACCTCTTCTTAATGAAGATCATTTTCTGGAACTCTAGAGGGATGGCTAATTTACCAACTACCCATGCCCTTAAGCATTTAATTTAAGGCAACAACCCAATTCTTCTTGGAATTGCAGAACCTATGAATAACTATGATAGCTGGAAGGGCCTTAATTGGCAGAAGTTTGGTTATTCACTTATTTCTCATAATAGCATTGAGAGTGGCATGTAGACTCTTTGGGTTCTCAAGCATGATTGTATTCAATTGTTATCCTTTGAGAGAAGACCTCAAATCATCTCACTACAGATCTTGAATCATGACTCCATACATGCAATTTCTTTTGTATATTCCTCATGTGTTTACACTAGGAGATGGAAACTATGGAGTGATATGATGAGCATCAGTGAGCACACTCACTACAACTCGGTTACGGTTGGTGATTTCAATACGGTGTTGAGGCTAGATGAAAGGATTGGATCATATTTCTCACACATCACTGCGTAGGAATTCTCTTGTAGTGTTGACCAGTGTAATCAGGTGGAACTCCCTGTTGTGGGTGATCGCTTCACATGGGGAACGTACACCATCAATGGGAGGTAAGTAAGTAAATTATATAGATGTTTTTTCCAAATCAATGATAGTAGTTCGTTAAGTGCAATATCTTCCACTACTCTGCCTATGTTCAATTCGGATCACAGCACCTTGACGCTTGAAATCTATGATAATAACTGCAGGGCCTCTCCTTTACCTTTCAAATTCAACAATTCCTGGCTGACCATCCCCTGATGCAGGGAAGTAGTCGTTAATGGGTGGAGTAGCACTTTTCATGGCTGCCCACACTTTGTTATGACGGCGAAGCTCAAACGAATAAAGAGTCTACTTAAGGAATGGAGTAAGATCTCTTTATCCAAACTCGATGACGACATCATGGATACTGAATCCCAGCTTGATCACTGCCAAATAAACAACCAGCAGCAACTCACCCCCTCTAGGGAGGAAATGCAGCTTCACTCAAAACTGGATGAGCTTTTGGATCTTAAAGAGAAGATGGCTAGAAATCAATATAGTGTGGCCTAGCTCAAGGAAGGGGATATGAATTCTCAATTAATTCACCATCTTCACATGGAGAAAATATCCAAGAAAGTTCTGAATGTCATCCGGATTAATGGGTCCTCCATTTCATCTGAACATGAAATCACCAATGCTGTGGTTGATCACTTCAAAGCACTTTAAAATGATGGTGGGCATGAGCAGACCCCTAGAATATTTGGATCTATTGATCCTTGCATTAATGATCAGTAGAATAAGTGTCTTACTGATGCCCCGTTTGAGGAGGAAGTCAGGTCTGCGCTTTTTTCTCTGAATATGGACAGCACTCCCAGGCCAGATGGATTCAGTAAGAAGTTCTTCATGTTCTATTAGGATATTTTACATGTGGAGGTCACTAATGCTATCAGGGAATTTTTTATCTTGTACTCCATTACTCATGGAATTAATTCCAAATTCCCTACTCTACTGCCAAATAAAGAGAATGCTATGGATATAGGGGAATTTCGTCCAGTGGTGATTGGAAATACTATTCCTAAGATAATAAGTAAAATTATGGCGATCAGGCTGAGGAAGATTATTGGTGGGATAATCACCCCAAAGGCATTTGATACGATCAAATGGAGCTTCATCTTTACTGTCCTCAGTAGGTATGGATTCTCCACCTCTTTTATAAAGTTGATCCACACTATCTTGTCCAGTGACAGGATCACTGTTCTTATTAATGGATCCCCTAAGGGGTTCTTTCATTGCTCTCGCGGCATCAGGAAAGGTGACCTGATTTCTGGCCTCCTCTTTGCTCTAGTTGAGGATTACCTTAGCAGATGCATAATTGATCTCATTCAGGCGGGTTTCAATGCTCCTATTAAAGCTAGGAAAGATCTTTCTGTGCCAACCCATCTGCTATATGCAGATGACATTCTCCTTTTTGGGAAGGCTGATAGGTGCACCCTATTCTCAATTAAATCACTTCTACAACATTATGAAGAGGTTGTGGGGCAATCGATTAGTTGGAAAAAGTCCACTGTTATTTTTGGCAATGGGATTTCTGCCTCCAAGAAACGCAAAATTGTCAAAAATCTTAGTGTCATGAGGGGTTCCCTCCCTTTCATGTACCTGGGGGTTCCCTTGTTCTAGGGGAAGGTGAAAAGTGGCTACCTTGAGGGAATTTCAATCAAAATGACTCACCAACTTGCAGGCTGGTAAGGAAAATGCTTATCCCAAGCGGGCAGAATTTTCCTGATCAACTCTGTTATTACATCCATGTTTGTGCATGTGTTCTCAATCTATAAATGGCCGACAAGTCTCATCAAGAGATTGCAAGAAAAAATCAGAAACATCGCATGGACAGGCTGCATAAATGAGAAGAAGCTTGTATCTTTGGCATGGAAAGAATGCACAAAGCCCATTGAAATGGGTGGGCTGAGCATCAAGGACTTCAGGAAATTCAATGATGACTTAATTGGTAAATTTACATGGAAACTTTTCAACCTGCAAGACAAGAGTATTGACTTCTTGAGGGAAAGGTTCACTTCCAAACTATGTGAGGAATTCTCGGGCTTCATACCCTCTTCAGTCTGGACCACAATCAGGTCCTCCTATAGAAGAATCATTTCCAACTCTAAATGGGAGATCTCAAGGCATTCTAATTTGAACTGTTGGAAGACCACCTGGCTTGATCAGCCCATTCATGAATATGTCCAGCCCCCTCAGAATTTTAAGCATTGGTCCATTGCTGATCTCAACAATAAAATGAGTGAGATTGAAAGCATCATGCCACATAACATTATCTCACAAATAAAAAGTTACATCTTTATGGACATGGACTATCTTATTTGGAAGCCCAATATGGTGGGGCTATTGAGTGTGAAGGATTTTTATCGGTCTGAATGTGAGCAGGGAATACAACCCCCTGCTTGGCTCTCTAAATTTTGGAGGCCATTCATTCCCCCTTCTAGCCGCCTTCTGTTGTGGAAAATTTGGAGAAATAGAATGCCAGTGCAAGAGCAGTTGAAGAGAGCTGGGTGGTTCTTTGCCACTGCTTCTATGATCTGTCTTCAGGATGAGGAAAATCTGCAGCACATTTTTTATTAATTTTCGATTTTCTGCTATTCTTTGGGAGTATTTGCAGGGCATTTTCCAGCTGAAAATCTGCACGGACAGCACGCTATCTGCTCTTTTCAGCAGTATCGTTGGTGTGAAATGCAGTCAACAGGTTTCCAACATGCTTCTTGCTGCTGTTGCGGACCTTGCTGCCTTTGTGTGGGCAGCCTGGAGTAATCTGGTTTTTGATAATTCTTCATGATGCCTCCGCACTGGTGTGGTGGTGATCCACAAAGCTGTCCACATGGTGTCTCATATACAAGATGGTATGATGGCTAATGATGTTAATGATCTTATTGTGCTGAGAAATCTCGGGGTCTCTAGAAGATGCAGGAAACCAAAGGACTTTAAATTCATTCGGTGGATACCACCAATCCCAGATTAGATAAAAGTCAATATGTATGGTGCTGCCCTGGGTGCGCCTGGTCTCTCCGGTTGTGGTGGTATTTTTCGGACATACAGAGGCTTTTTTAAAGGATTCTTTTATCACTTCATTGGGAATAAGTGTGCATATGAATCGGAGCTTTGGGAAATGATTAAGGTTGTCTAGTTTGCAGCCCACTTTAGGTGGAAGCAACTATGGATTAAATCTGACTCGATGTTGGCAGTGGAAGCCCTCAAGAGAAAAACAAGGACAATCCCATGGAGGCTCCTACCACAATGGGTTGAGTGTCTAAGGATTTCTCAGGGGATGAACGTTATGATCACACATGCATACAGGGAAGTGAACAAGGTGGCAGACATGCTCTCCAAGAAAGCAATTGAGGATGGATGTTCCATGTGGTCATTTATGGCACCAGAATTTTGTACTCCCCTTGTGGACTCGGACATGAAGTGTGATTTGCACACTCGGTTGTGCAAACCCTCCCCGTAAAGCCTTGTACTTACTTTTTTTGTTAAAAAATTTGTTGGTCCGGGAAATGCCTGGCCCCGAACCTGCTTTGCCTAAAATCCCTAAAATAACCTAAAAACCCTCAAAATCCATATAATCCCTAAAAAGCATAAAAACCTAACAAGATATAAAAATTGATAAAAATGTAAAGGACACTAAATTCTGAAAAAACCCTATGAAATCCTTAATAACCTTAATCCCTAAAACCCTAAAACCATGAAGAAACCCTAAAACCCCTTGAATCTTCAAAATCCCTTAATGGAAAAAAACCATAAAAAATCAAGAAAGTCACTAAAAATACAAAAAAAAACTAAAAACACTAGACAATATGAAAAAACATAAGACAACCTTAAAAACCATAAAGCGCTTAAAAACCCTAAATACCTAAAATTTGGAAAAAACCCTAAAACCCTTAAAACGACCCTAAAACCCTAGAAACCCCTAAAAACATAAAAAACACTTAAAAACATTTTAAACCCCTAAAATATATACAAACTCTAAAAACCACTAAAAACAATAAAAACCCAATAAATGTTAAAAAAAATCTAAAGATCCTAATAATTCCAAAAAACTCAATAAAACCCTAAAAATAAAGCAAAAACCCAAAAACCCATCAAATCCCAAATAAACCTAAAAACCCATAAAAAACCTAAAAAACCCTAAAAGACCCAAGAAAATTAAAAAACCCTAAAAATACAGAAAAATCATAAGAAACCCTAAATTACGTGAAAACACATTGAACCCCAAAAAACCTAGAAAATGATAAAAAATAAAAAAACCATAAAATCCCTAAAAACCCTCAAAATACCTAAAAACTCTAAAAACTATAAAGAATATAAAAATCACTTAAAATACATAGAAACATAAAACCATTAAAACCCAGATAACCACTAAAAGAACCTTCAAAACCAAAAAACCCCAAAAAACATAAAAAGGCTAAAAACCCTAAAAGGTCATAAAAACCCTAAAAACACCTAAAAATCATAATACCATGAAAAACATTAAAAACACTTAAACCCATTATACCAAAAAACCACTAAAAACTCTAAAAACCTCCTAAGACCCTAAAAACGTTCGAAATCTATAAAAAACATTTAAAACACCAAAAAACCAAAAAAATCCCTAAAACCCAAAAAACCATAAAAATCATAAAAACCAAAAAAACCCTAAAACCTTTCAAAATCCATAAAAACAATAAAAATCATAAAATTCCTAAAATTCCTAAAAATCCCTAAGAACTTTGAAAACCCGAAAACCCTTGAAATCCCATAAGAAGACCTTAAAAAACTAAAAACACTTAAAACTCCTAAAAACATTAAAAAATTCTATAAACTCTAAAAACCCATAAAACCCTGAAAACCAAAAAACACCCCTAAAACCTTTAAAATCCTTAAACCCATGAAAAACTTAAAAAACAAATAAAATTTCAAAAAACCATTAAACCCTTAAAAAGTTTAAAAAACATTAAATAACCTTAAAGAAATAAAAAATCAAAAAACCCTAAAACCTCAAATAAACCATATAAAACCCAAAAACCCCAAAAACCATCAAAATCCATAGAAACCCTAGAACCCCATAAAAATCCCTAGAACCCCTTGAAAATGTAATGAACCCTTAAAACCCTGAAAACCCTGAAACCCACTAAGAAAACCTAAAAACCCAAAAACACTTAAAAGACCTAAGAAACCTAAAAAATGTGAAAATCTCAAAAAACCAGAGAAAAACCTAAAAACCCTCAAAAATCCAAATAAACCGTAAAAACAAAAAAAATCCTAAAATAACTTAATATCACTAAAAACATAAAAATAGGAATGACCTTAAAATTCCCTAATAGAAACATAAAATTATAAAAATAATAAAAAACCACTAAAACCAAAAAAATGCTAAAAACCCTAAAAAGACCTTAAAACCTTTAAAAACCACTAAATTCTCAAAAATCCTATAAATCCATAAAACCCCTAAAACCCACTGAATACTCAAGAATCCCTTAAAATACATAAAAAAGTTATAAAACCTTAGAAACCAAAAAAAAACTCAAAAAAACCTAAAAGTACAAAAAAACATAAAACTATAAAAACCCTAAAAATCCAAAAAAATACCTAAAACCCACAAAAAAACCTTTAAAACCCATGAGAAAACCATAAAACCATAAAAAAAACTTTAAAACCCTAAAACCTAAAAAAACTAAATACACTAAAAGTCACTAAAAAACCCTAAAAACCCTAATAACCATAAATCCACTAAAAACTTTTAAAACCCATAAAAACTCTAAAAATAGCTAAAAACTATAAAACCCTTTAAACCCTTTAAATTTTACAAGACATGTAAAAACCATAAAAACCCTAAAAAACTAGAAAAACCCTAAAATCCAAAAAAACCATCAAACCCCAAAAAACACTAAAAACCCCTAAACCCCTAAAAATTCGTAACACCCTATAAAACCATTAAAATCATAAAGAATCCATAAAAATCACTAAAATTGAAAAAACCATAAAACCCTAAAAACACTATGAAAAACATAAAAACCTAAAAACACTTAAAATTCCTAAAAATATAAGACACTAGAAACCCCAAACCCCTAAAAACCCTAAAAACCTCTAAAATCCATAAAAATCCTTAAAACCCCTAAAAACAAAAAACCTAAAAAGCCTTATAATTCCCTCAAAAAATAAAAAACCTCAAAAATCATGGAAACTCCTTAGAAAACAATAAAACCCTAAAAACACTTAAAACGTCTAAAAACCTAATAAATGCTAAAACCCCTAAAAACCCTAACACCCCTAAAAATTATAAAAAACCCCCAAACCCCCAAAATAACACTAAAAACCTACTAAAAACTCTAAAAACCCTTTAAGACCCCAAAAATATATAAAAAATCCCAAAAAACATAAAACCTCTAAAAACGAAAAAAAACACCAAAAAACACAAAAGAATCATAAAACCCTAAAAATCCAAAATTTCTCTAAAATCCCTAAAAACCCTAAATAACAATAAATTTCCTTTAAAATACCAAAAAGTGCATGAAAATTTTAAAAGCCATAGAATCTATGGAAGTCCATAATAAAAAATTAAAAAAATAAAAACACATAAAACCCATAAAAACATAAAAACACTAAAACCCATAAAAAGCCCAAAACCCTAAAATAACTCAAAATCCCTCAAAAACCTAAAAACAGTAAAAATTATAAAAAATACTTAAAAATCCCTAAAAAAATAAAAAACCCTAAAACACCAAGAAAACATTAAAAACCTAAAAATTAATAGACTCCTAAAATACTAAAAACCCTAAAATCGCTAAAAATCCCAATAAAACCCTTAAAAATAAAAGAAATTCTAAAAATGACCAAAAATTCACTAAAGACCTAAAAACCCATTAAACCCTGAAAACCCCCAAGAAAAACTTAAAAAAATAAAAAACATTTGAAACCCATAGAACTTATAAAAACAATAAATAACCCTAAAGAACCAAAAAACCACTAAAAACACTAAGACATTTAAAATCCCCTAAAACCCAAAAAGTTAAAAAATCATTAAGATCCCTAAAAATTCTAAAAATGTAAAAACCCCAAAAAATAACTAAAAACCCCAAGGAAAACCATAAAAACCTGAAAAATATTAAAATCCTAAAAAACTAAAAAACTCTAAAATCCCTAAAAACATAAAAACCACTAAATACCATAGAAATCCAAAAAAACCTATAAAAAGACTAAACCCCCCCTAAACACACTAAAACCCCTTCAAATGCCAAATTTCTTTTAAATACTGTAAAATCCTTCCAAATGCAAAAAAAACTCAAAAAAACACATAAATAACCAAAAAAAATAAAAAACCATAAAAACCTTAAAATCCCTAAAACCCCTCTAAATATCTAAAATAAATTTTTTTATAGAAATTCTAAAAAATCCCTAAAAATCCCAAAAAATGAAAAATAAAAACGAAAAAGATGAAAAAAACCATAGAAAACCTTAACCCCCCCCCCCCCAAATATAAAACCCCTAAAACCCTAAAAATGATAAAAAAAACCATAATAGACAACAAACCCATTAAAACCCCTACAAACCATAAAAACTCTAAAAAAGATAAAAAATCCCTAAAACCAATAAAACCCCCCAGAACACTAAAACTCTAAAGTCACTTTAAAACACCCAAAATGATAAAAACTCTAAAAAAATTTTAAAAGTGATAAATAATATAGAAAACCTAAAAACCCAAAAAACCATAAAAACCCAAAAAAATTTGTTAAAACCCTAAAAACCATAATAATCTTAAAAATACCTAAAAATCCATATATACATAAAAAACTTAAGAAAAATTCAAAAACCGGAAAAAAAATAAGCACCTAAAAACTCAAAAAACACTAAACCCTAAAAATATCTAATAACCCTAAAATCCATAAAACCCCTCAAATCCTTAAAAACCTCAAAAACCCCAAAAAAACCAAAAAACCAATAATAATCTAAAAACCCATTAAACCATTAAAATTGTTAGAAGACTCCAAATAATCCATAATACCCTAAACAACTCAAAAATTAATAAAAACCCTTAGAACCAATCAAACCCATAAAAAACATAAAAACCCTCATAATTCCAAAAACCCATAAATACCATAAAAATACTAAAAATCCATGAAAATCCATATAAATTTAAAAATCCCAAAAAAACCCCTAAAAACCCTAAGAAAAACATAAAACCTAAAAACACATAAAATCCTTAAAAACAAAAAAATGCTAAAAACCCAAAAAACCCAAAAAATCATAGAAATCCCTAAAACCCAAAAATCCAGAGAAATCCAAAAAATCCCAAAAAAACCATAAAAAACTCTAAAAAACTAAAAAAACATAAAACCCCTAAAAAATATAAAACCATAAAACCCTAAAAAACTCCAAAACCCATCAAATCACTAAAAACCATAAAAAAAATAAAAAACACTAAAAATCCCTAATGGACCCTAAAAAAATACAAAACTGAGAAAAACCTTAATAAAACCATAAAAATACAAAAACACTCAGAATCCCTAAAACCCCAAAAAATTATAAAACCCATCAAAAAGCATAAAAATGATAAAAACCAATAAAACATTAAAAAATAGAAACTATAAAAACCATTTAAACCCCTAAAAATTCTAAAAAAACTCTAAACAATTTTTAAATCCAAAAACACTAAAGAAACCCCCAAAACCCCAAAAAACCATAAAACTGCAAAAAAACCATAACCAACATAAAAATCAAAAAAGGATCCCTCAAAATACCGAAAACATAACAAACCATAAAACCCTTAAAATCCTAAGAAAATATTAAAAACCATAAAACTCTAAAAAAATTCTAAAATCTATAAAACCCGTAAAAACCATAAAATCCCAAAAAATTCATAAAAACCCGAAAAACCATAAGAATCATTGAAATCAATAAAAATCACAAAAAAAAATAAAAAAGAAAAAACATAGAAAAAACCTAAGAAAATATTAAAAATAAAAAAACACTTAAAAAACCTAAAAAATCAAAAAATCGTTAAAAATGCTAAAACCCATAAAAATACGGTACAAAACATATAACCTCTAAATAAAATAGAAACCATTAGGCCATAAAAAACCATGAAATACCATAAAAATACAAAAATCCCAATAAAAACTCTAAAACCCCTTCAAACCTATAAAACATAAAAATAACTTAAACTATCAATAAAAACATAAAAAAATTTGGAAACCATTAATAATCCTAAAAAACCTTTAAAACCCTTAGAATCCCTAAAACACCTAAAAAACATTAAAATCTTAATAAATCTATAAAAATATATAAAAAATTCAAAAACCCTAAAAACCCAAAAAACACTAAGAAAAACTTAAAAACCTAAATCACTTTAAACCCATAAAAAACAAAAAAAAACACTAAAAACCATATAAAACCCAAAAACTGCCCAAATTCATAAAATCCCAAAAAATCCATAAAAATCCTAAAAATCCCTAAATATACTTAAAAATCTAAAAAAACCTAAAAACACTGAAAAAATATTAGAAAATATTAAAACTCTAAAACACATAAAACCCTTAAAAACCTAAAAGATGCAAAAAACCCCTTAAAGAACCCTAAAAATGCTAAAAACCCCTAAAACCATTAAAAACCTAAAAAATAACTAAAACTCTAAAGACCAGTTAAAACCATAAAAATATTTTAAAAAAAACATTGAACCCCTAAAGTCAATAAAACCCCCTAAAACCCCTCAAAATCCCTGAAAACACTAAAACAACCAAATTTGTAAAAACCCCCAAAAAATCCTTCAAATGTAAAAAACCCAAAAAACCCTGAAAACCCCAATAAAATCATAAAAACCCAAAAAATGTAAAACCTATATGATTACTAAAAAATTTAAACCATAAAACCCTAAAAACCCCCTAAAAATTATTAAAACCAAAAAAAATCCCTAAAAAATTTGAAAACCTATAAAACCCCTAAAAAATAAAAACCCCTGAAAAATCTAAAAACCCTTTATACCCCTAAAAATGTTAAAACTCTAAAAAACCATTAAAACTGTAAAAACAAAAATAAATCCATTGAAACACAAAAAATATATATAAAAAACATAAAACCCCTAAAACCCATCAAAATCTCTGAAATCCATAAAAACAAAAAAATTCCTAAAAAATCCCTAGAAATATTTAAAATCATAAAACCCCCAAAAAACATTGAAAAAACATAAGAATACCTAGAAAACCTTAAAAACACATTAAACCCCTTAACAACCTAAAATTGTGAAAAACCCATAAAAGGCTCTAAAAACCCAAAAAAACCCATGAATGTTCTTAAAAAACTTAAAAACCATAAAAATCATAAAAAATATTTAAAAATCCTCAAAAAAATAAAACTACTAAAAATATAGTATAACCCAAAGAAAACATTAAAAATCTGAAACCCTTAAAACACATAAAATACCTATAAACACTTAAACCCCAGAAAAATCATGAAATACCATTAAAACCATAAATACTCATAAAAACCAAAAAACCCCTAAAACCATAGAATCCCCTAAAACCCCACAAAAACTACTAAAAAAAATATAAAAAACCTTTAAACTCCTAAATACTTTAAAAACTCTAAAAACATTAAAAACACTAAAAACTAAAAAAAAACCCTAAACCCCAATACCCTAAAAATCCTAAAACCCTAAAAATCCCTAAAAACTCTAAAACCCTAAAAATGATAAAAAAATCTCTCAAAATACCTAAAAACAAAAAATCCTATAAAATTCCTGAAAAATCCACTGAAAATTTTTAAAAATAAAGACACTTAAAACCCCTAAAAAATAAAAATGTAAAAAACCATAAAATTCCCAAAAAACCAAAAAACCCCAAACAATCCATAAAAATCCTTAAAAACCATAAAACTCCAGAAAACCATAAAAATCCTTATAAATGTAAAAAAATTCTAAAAACCCTGAAACACCATAAGAAAATCTTAAATACCTAACAAAACATAAATCCCCTAAAAACCTAAAAATTCTAAAAACCATAAAAACAGCAAAAGACATTAAATCCCCTAAAACAATAGAAAACTACATTTACCTTAAAAACCCTAAAACCCATAAAGACACTCAAAACCCCAAAAAAACTCTAGAATCCTTTTAAACCCATAAAAACTTTAAATAACTATAAAAAACTAAAACCCCAAAAAACTCAAAAAACCATAAAAACCAAAAAAATCAAAATCCTAAAAACACTAAAAAAACCCTAACCCTCAAAACCACTAAAAACCATAAAACCCATAAAAACATAGAAATCCCAACATATTCCTAAGAACATAAAATCCCTAAAACCCTGAAAACCCCAAAGAAACCCTTAAAAACGTAAAAACACATAAAATCCATTAAAACACTTTACACCCTAAAATCCCAAACAATACTTAAAACCCACAATATCTCTAACAACCCTAAAACCCATAAAAAAATTAATAAATTTTTTTAAAAACCATAAAAAATACTAAAAACCATGAAAACCACTAAAAAGACTTAATAACGTAAAAACAATAAAAACCCTAAAAAATTAAAAGACCCTTAAAACCCTAAAAACCCCTAAAACCAAAAAATCCCCAAACACCTTAAAAAATCAAAATACCCATAAAAACCACTAAAACTCTAAAATCCTTCTAAACACCTTAAAATGTTTACAAACTCTAAAAAACCATTGAAACACTAAAGAACTAAGAAATCCGTAAAACCCAAAAAAAATCAATAAAAACCATAGAATCCTCAAAAACCCCAAAAGACACAAAGTCCTTTAAAAATATAAAAATCCAAAAAAATCCTAAAATAGCCCTTAAAATCCCTAAAAAAATAAAAACCCTAAAACCCAAAAAAATTCCAAGAAAACCATAAAAACGAAATAAACTCATAGACCTGTAAGAAACCTAAAATGATATAGACCCTAAAAACCCTAATCACCCATAAACCCCTAAAAACCACAAAACCCACAAAACCTTAAAATCCCTAAATTAGATTAAAAACTTAAAACCACTAAAAACTATAAAAAGAATTTAATCCCAAAATAATCTTAATTTTTTTAGAAAACTATAAAAATCTTTAATAACCTAAAGAACTCAAAAAACCCTAGAAACAAAAAAACATAATTTTTTTAAAAAACCTAAAACCCTAAAACCCCGGAAAATCCATAAGAACACTAAACACTATAAAAATCTAGAAAAATATATAAAAATTCATAAGAACCTAAAAATCCCTAAAAACACTGAGAGACCCTATGATAACCTTCAAAAACATAAAGGCACTTGAAACCCTTAAAACTGAAAAATGAAATAATCCCTAAAAACCCTAAATCCCGTAAAAACCCTAAAACCCCTAAAGATCCCTTAAAACCATAAAAACCCATAAAAATAATCAAAATCCCTAATATCCCAAAAAACCTAAAACCCTAAAAAACCCTTAAAACCCCTAAACAATCCTTAAAAAACTGAAACACTTAAAACCCCTACAACCAAAAAAATGGTAAAAACTGAAAAATACCATAAAACCCCTAAAAACACTATAAACTCTAAAAAACCCTTCAAACCCCCAAAACCATTAAAAAGATTAAAACCCATTTAGAACCCTAAAAATTCAAGAAAAAAACTAAATCCCCAGAAATCATAAAAATGCTAAACCCCCTAAAAACCTCGAAATACTTAAAAACCCTAAAAAACATTACAATCCCTAAAAGATGAAAAAACAGTATTTTTTTTAAAATCGTCACGAAAAAACCTAAAAAAACATAAAACCCTAAAAACATAAAAAATGATAAAAACCATAAAAAATGAAAAACCCCAAAAAATAAAAAAACCCATATAATCCCCTTAAGTCCTTAAAAACCCAAAAAACACTTAAAATCCAAAAACCCACTAAAAATTCAAAAAGACACCTTTAAACAACTAAAAAAACTCTAAAAAACCTTACAAACCAAAAATATCAACAAAACCCCCAAAACCCCCAAAAAACCAAAACCCCCTAAAAACTCTAAAGGACCTTAAAACCCCCCAAAATTCCTGAAAAACCTAAACACCATAAAAATAATAAAAAAGAATTGAAAATCCCTAAAAATAAAATAAACACCCCTAATTAAAACCGAAAAACCTAAAAAAATAGAAAACCCCTAAAAACCAAAACACACTAAAAGCCCTAATAATCCATAAAAAACCTAAAAGAACTAAAATCCAGAAAAAACCTAAAACTCATAAAAATTACAAAATATAATAAAATATACTAAAGAATCTAAAAACACTTCAAACACCTTAAAAGGTTACAACAACTCTAAATACCCTTAAAACCCAAAAACACTCAAGAAACCCTAAAAACCAAGAAACCATAAAAACCCTAAATATCATAAAAACCCAAATAACCCACAAAATCCATAAAACCCTAAAAACCATAAAAATCATCAAAAAATCATAAAAGTACCTAAAAACATAAAAACACATTACAACCATGAAAATCCATAAGAAAAATTTAAAAACATAAAAACACTTAAAACACCTAAAAACCTAAAAAAAGATAAAATCCGAAAAAACCAAAAAATCCAAAAACAATAAAACCCCTAAAACCATAAAAAACACTAAAAACATAAAAACCTTAAAACACACTAAAAAATATAAAAACACTTTAAACCAATTAAAAATTTAAAACACTAAAAAACATTAAAACCCCTAAAAATTAAAAAAACCAAATAACCAAAAAATCCATATAAACCCTAAAATACAAAAAAAAACATAAAACCCTCCAAATCCCTAAAAAACATAAAAATACTAAAAAATCTGTAAAAATCCCTAAAATTTTATAAAGAAACAAAACTATAAAAAACCTAATAATACATTAAAACCCAATAAAAACATAAAACCACTAAAAACATAAAACCACTAAAAACATAAAAACACCAAAAACCCTAAAAACCCTAAAAACTATAAAACCACAAAAAACCTTAAAACCCTCTAAAAATCCATAAATCCAAAACAACACTAAAATTCGAAAACCATTTAAAACACTAAAAGGATAAAATATATAAAAACAATAAAGACCATAAAAACACAAAAAAAACTAAGAACCCAAAAAACCAAAAACCTATAAAATCCTAAAAACCCCCAAAACCCCTAAAAACCAAAAAAAATGTATAAATCCCAAAAAATCTGTTAAAATTTTAAAAATCATAAAAACCCAGAGAAACTATAAGAAATGCATAAAAACTAAAAACAATTCAAACCCCTAAAAAACAAAAATTCTAAAGAACCTAGAAACACTAAACCCATAAAAAACCCCTAAAACCCTAAAAATCCCCAAACCCCCTCGAAATCCATAAAACCCTAAAAACCATAAAAAAACATAAAACCATAAAAATCCATAAAAGTATAAAAAACCAAAATACCGTGAAAATACCTAATAAAATTTTAAAAACCTAAAAACACCTAAGACTCCTAAAAAAATTAAAAACACTAAAAACCCTATAAAACCTTAAAAAACCCTAAAAACAAACAAATACTCTAAATAACAAAAAAATCCTAAAATTCTTTAAAAAGACCAAAAATCAACAAAAACCTTAATATTCCACAAAAAACTATTAAAACCATTTTAAACCATTAATATCACTAAAAACCCATAAAAATATAAAAACCTAAAAACATCAAAAAACTATAAAAAAACCCCTAAAACCATAAAAAACCTAAAACCCTATAAAAACCCTAAAACCCCCTAAAAAATCTAAAAACCTTTAAACCACTAAAATTGATAAAAAAAACTCTAAAGAACATAAAAAATGATAAATACTACGTGAAAACCCATAAAACCCATAAAAACCAAAAAAATCCCCTAAAACCCCTCAAAACCATAAAACCACTAAAAATAAAAAAAAATCCTAAAATGAACGAAAAATAACTCTAATCTTAAAAACCCTAAAAACCCACAAAAACCCAAAGAAAACATTAAAAATATAATAAAAACATTTTCTCCCTAAGAAACAAAAAACGTACCCCTATGAAACCCTAAAAATAAAAAAAACCTGAAAAACCATGAAATATGCTCTAACCCCCAAAAAATATAAAACCCTAAAATCCCTTCAAAAGGAAAGAAAATTAAAAAAATATAGAAAACCTTAATAATGCTAAAAACTAAAAAAAATAATTCCAAAATATCCAAAAAAACACATCAAAATCCATAGAAACCCTAAAAATAATAAAAATCCTTCAAAATCACTAAAAATCCCTAAAAACATAAAAAATCCTAAAATAAAAAAAACTGAAGAAAACCTTAAATTCATTAAAACACTTTATACCTCTAAAAACATAAAAATTTATAAAAATTCTAAAAACCCTAAAAGAGCATTAAAACCCCTAAAAACTATAAATCCCTAAGAAACCATAAATATCCCTAAAACCTTAAAACCACTAAAACACAAAAAAGTCTAAAAAGCCTTTAAACCCCTAAAAACTTCAAAAAACCGTAAAACCCTAAAAAAACATAAAAAACCTTAAACCCCCCCCCCCAAACCCCCTTAAATGCTAAAAAACCTAAAAACCCATCAAAATTCATAAAAACCCTAATAATGGATAAAAATCAGAAAAAAACACAAAAAAATCCCTAAAGAAGTAAAAACCCTAAAAAAATATGAAACCCCTAAGATACCATTACAATCGGGATTGGAAGGAATGTTGTTGAGGGGCTGGAACCCGCTTTTGGGATTGGTTCTAGATCTCTGGGTCCGATGTTTTTACAGGAGGGCCTTCTGGTTATGCTGGGGAGGCCATGGATCTGCATTTAATGGAGGGAAACTGGTTACTTAGTGCCAACCGGAACCCAATGTGGCTGACATCTTCAAGCGATTGAGGTGTGACCTGAAGCTCTCGGATGTTGGGAACTTCTTATGTAGGGAGGTTGCTGCTGGTGGGAAGTCAAACCCCTCTGATAGTAGTCTGAAGTAGAGGTAGGAAGTTGTCCCAGCCTTCAATCACTCTGAAGGGCTAGAGCATAAGGAGGAGGTGTAGGGGTCTCTGCTTGCTGATGCTGGGAGTGAGAGGTCTGATGTACAGGAGAGTGGGGTGCATGCCGTTGTTGCTAAGAGGGGTGGAGGGAGTGTGGTCTAGAAGGCTAGTGAAGATGAGCTATTGTTGGACAACACTGGGCACTCAGGTGGTGTTGATGAGCAGCAGACAAAGGAGTTAAAGGCTCTTGGACACATCTGTGATGAAATTGGTGTGGCTGAGGGGAAGGTGAGAAATATTCCTAGGGAGGAGGTGAAAGGTTCTCTGGATGCTAATGATGGGAATGTGAAGCTTTTTGTATAGATACTAAGTGAGGAGAAGTTTTTTATCCTAAATACCGAGTCAATGCTGGACATTGCTGGGACCTTGGCTGGAGCTGGTTAGCAGGGGAAAAGGGAAATACAGGGGTTGAAGTTTTCTCCCTATTTCTAGGGGATAAGATTCCAAGGGATGAGGGTAATTTGCAGTTAGAATTGGCTGGCATGGTGTCCCCTCATTGTTTGGATTCTGAGGAACCTATTTTTGCTGATTGTTCCCTAAATCAGGAAGCCTCCTTAATCCCTGATCTAGATTTTTTCCAGGTGGATCGTGGAAGGATGGCTCAAAATATGAATATGATCATTAAGGATAGGGCCTTGCTGGATGTGGCCATTAAATATGGTAAGTAAAATAAACAAATGGGGGTCTCCTCAGATCCCCGAAATAGGAATCCAAGGAAAGACTATTTGGCTCTTCCAAAGACAGTGACCATGAGAGCCTCTTGCAAATCTAATGAGTTTTCCTCTGGTAAGGGAGGTCGGGATTTCAAGACGCAGCTGAATGTGGGACAGTGACATCTCAGAGAGTATTTCACGACCTTCTTAAAGATATATGAATCATTTGATTGGGAGTCGATGGAGTAGGATGCTTCCTCTGGCTATGGTGCTGATGGGGAACCATATGGGGGTGGAGATGTTGACTTGTAGTCTCTGCTGCTTTCTTTTCTGTTCTTTCGGTCTTTTGGGGTTTTGTTATCATGGGGGGTCCAGGGCTTTTTGGGTGTCGGCTGTTTGGCGCCACTTCTCCCTTGTCTGCTTTTATTTTCATTGATAATTTTTTTTTGGGGCGGGGGGGGGGGGGGGGGCAGGAATAGCCTGGTTCCCGCATCAACCTTGCCCCAAGATACCATTAAAAATAAAAAACACTTAAAACCCCTAAAAACATAAAAAATAGTAAAAATACTAAAAAAAACCTAAAAACCCTAAAAAAATAAAAAATTAGAAACCCCTAAAAACCATTAAACCCTTAACATTAAAACCCTAAAACCCTTTAAGTCTCCAAAAACCCACTACAAACTCTTAAAACCCTTTAAACACCTAAAAACTCTAAAAGCCTCAAAAACTTAAAAAAACTCAAAAAGAATCCAAAATCCCCTAAAAATAATAAACACCATCAAAATCCCTAAAAAACCTAGGAAATCATAAAAATACTAAAAAAGCCAATTGAATCACTAAGAATGTTAAAACCCTAAAAACCATAAGAAACCCTTGAAACCTAATAACACTTAAAACCACTAAAACACAAAAAAATACTGAAAACCATAAAACCGCTAAAGGTCCCTAAAAAACCTAAAAACTATAGAAACCCTAAAAACATTAAAAACCATAAAAATAAATTAAAATGGTAAAAAAACAAAAAAAAATATAAACAAACCCTTCAAACCCATAAAAATGTTCAAAATATTAAAACCCTAAAAAACTCAAAAAAACCATAAAAACCAAAATAATCATAAAATTCGTTAAACCCATAAAAACCAAAAATCCCCCCAAAATCCATAAAAACCCTAAAAACCATAAAAGTTTTAAAAAATTCCCTAAAATGCCTAAAAATGTAAAAATCCATAAAAACCATAAAATCCCTAAGAAACCATTAAAACAAAAAAGCACATAGAACCCCAAAAAACCCAAAAACCCCAAAAAACTATAAAAACACAAAAAATACTAAAAATCCCTAAAACCCTACAAAATAATAAAAAACATAAAAAATATCTACAAATACCTAAAAACCATAGAAACACCTAAGAAAACCACAAAAACATAAAAAATGATAAAACCCTAAAGAAAAAAAATCCCTAAAAACCTCAAAAAACCCATAAAAACATTAAAAACCAAAAAACCCTTAAAACCCATAAAAATCCAAGAAATCCAAAAACCCCTAAAAACCAACTAAAAACACTAAAAACCCTTTAAACCCCTTAAAATGTTAAAAAAATCTAAAAAATCATTAAAACCCTAAAAAATCAAAAAATAACCTTGAAACAGAAAAAAAACTATAAAAACCCTCAAAATCCCTAAATACCCTAAAATTCCCTAAAAATCCCATAAAACCAGAAAAATCCCCAAAAAATGTAAAAACCCATAAAAAACTATGAAAAAATTAAAACATATAAAAAAACATAAAATACCTAAAAAACCTAAGAACACTAAAAACACTAAAAATAATTAAAATTCCCAAAACACTAAATACCCAAAAACCCTTAAAATACCTAAAACCCAAAAAACCATTGAAATCCCAAAAGATACTAAAAATATGAATAAAAATAAAACCATAAGAACCCTAAGAAAACCTTAAAAACCATAAAAATATAAAAAAACTTAAGACCAATAAAAACGTATAAAATCTAAAAATTTTAAAAACCCTAAAACCCATAAAATACATAAATTCCATAAAACCCATAAAAACCGTAAAACCATAAAATCCCTTAAAAACAATAAAATACTCAAAACCATTTTAACCCCTAAAAATTTAAAATAAAACTCAAGAATAACCTTAAAACCTCTAAAAACTCAAAAAAAACCCTATAAACCCAAAAAACCAAACAAACCTAAAACTATAAACCATAAGAACCCACAAAATATATAATTAAAAACAAAAAAATAAGTCCCATAAAATCCATAAAATGGTAAAAAACCCTAAAAACCTTAAGAAAACCTTGAAACCCTAAAAACAATTAAAAATCATAAAAACCTAAAAAAAATTTAAAAACCCTAAAAACCCTAAAAATATCCTTAAAACATAAAATACCCTAAAACCATAAAACTTTTAAGACCCAAAAAAAACATAAAACCCATAAAACCCTAAAATCCCATAAAACTATAATACCCCTTGAAACCACTAAAAATGATAAAAAAAACACTAAAAATCCATGAAACCCTTACAACTCAAAAATTCCAAAAAACCTAAACAACCCTAAAACCAAAATAACCCTAAAAACCCCAAAACCCCTAAAAATCACAACAAAAACCTTAAAACCAAGTAAAATCCTAAAAAACCCTATATATCCCTAAAAGAATAAAAAACATAAAATACCTTGAAAACCACTACTAAAACCTTAGAAATGTAAAACACTTAAAATACCCAAAAAACCAAAAAACCCATAAAAATACCTAAAAATGAAAAAACCCTAATAACCTTGAAAAATCCTAAGAAAACATCAAACACCCAAAAACTCTTAAATCCCTTAAAAAACTATAAATTCTAAAAACCCTTAGAAACCCTAAAATACACTAAAATCCCTAAAAACCATAAAACCCCTAAGATCCATGAAAACATACAATCTCATAAACACTTTGAAAAGCCACTAAAAATTCTAAAAACCCTTTAATCCATTAAAAATATCAAAAAAATATAAAAAATCCAAAATAACATTAAAAAACTAAAAAAAACACTAAAAAGCCTCAGATACCTAAAAACAAAAAAAAATCCATAAAAGTTTAAAAAAAATCCTAAAAATACCTAAAAACATAAAGAACCCGAAAAAATAGGAAAACCAATAACGAAACCTCAAAAACGTAAAAACACCAGATCCCTAAAAAATCTAAAAATGCTAAAAAACATAAAAACCTTAAAAATACTAAAAATACATAAAAACCCCTCAAAATGCCTAAAACCATAAAAATAAAAAATATATTAAAACACCCTAAAAATCAATAAAAATATAAAGATACCCTAAAAACCATGAAAACCCCTATGAAAATCTTAAAAACATGAAAAAAATTTAAACCCCTAAAAACTTAAAAATGATAAAACTCATAAAACCCTAACAGACCCTAAAACCCCCGAAACCATAAAAAAAATGAAACATTAAAATCCCATAAAAACACATAAGACCCACTAAAAAATATTTAAAACCATAAAACATAATTTTTTTTAAAAAACTATAAAAACATTTAAAACCCTAAAAAACTAGAAAACCCCTTAAAACCAAAGAAACATAAAAATCCCAAGAAACACTAAAAACCCCGAAAGCCCTAAAAATCCATAAAACCCCTAAAACCCATAAAAAACCTAAAAATACCTAAATATATATAAATACCCTAAAATCCCTAAAAAACTTAAGAAAACTGTAAAAATTTGAAAACACTTAAAACCCCTAAAAAACTAAAAAATTATGAAAACAATTAAAATCCCTAAAAATCCTAAAAATCAATAAAATTTCTAAAATATCCTAAATATCCCTAAAATAAAAAACAATAAAAACCCTGAAAACCCAAAAGAGAACATTAAAAAAGTAAAAATAATTGAAACCCCTAAAAATAATAAACACCATAATACCCCTAAATAGACCCTAAAATCGCTAAGAACCTTAAAACCCCATAAAACCTTAAAACCCTAACACACAAAAACCTAAAAACCCACTAAAAACTCTAACGTCACTTTAAACCCCTAAAAACATAAAAAAATATAAAAAACATTAACATAATGAAAAATATAAAAATCCCCTAAAACCCATATAAACAATAAAAACCCTAAAATCCCTATAAACCCTAAATCCATCAGATTCCCAAAGAACCCTAAAAACATTAAAATCATAAATAGGCCCTAAATATCCATAAAAACATAAAAAACACTAAACCCCGTGAAAACCACTAAGGAAACCATAAAAACCTAAAAACACATAAAAAATATAAAAACATAAGGAATGCTAAAAATCATAAAAACCCTCAAAAACCATAATAATCCTAAATTTTCATAAAAATCCCAAAAAACGAAAAAAACATAAAATCCCTGAAAACACCATAAAAACCCTTTAAAACCCAAAACACATAAAAATACTCAAAAACATAAAGAATTATAAAAACCATAAAGAAATGTAAAAAAACTAAAAAATGCTAAAAACCCAAAAAAAACTCAGAAAACCAAAAAAAATAAAAAAATCACTAAAATACCTAAAAACATAAAAACACAAAAAACATTAAAACTGAAAACATCTTAAATCCCTAAACACATAAAAGACATTAAAATCTCTAAAAGGCCCTAGAAACCATAAAAAACCTAAATACCCAAAAATACCATAAAACCCCTAAAATCATTTAGAAACCATAAAACCCTATAAAAACTTAAAACCACTAAAAACTATAAGAACTTTTAAACTGATAAAAATGTTAAAAAAAATTAAAAATATTAAAACCCCTAAAAAGTCAAAAAAAATCCCTAAAACCGTAAAAACCCATAAAAACCATAAAACCATAAAACCCGTAAAATTCATAAAAATATCTAAAAATATAGAAAAAACTAAAACCACAAAATACACTAAGAAAACCATAAAAACCAAAAAATAATTAGAACTCATAAAAACTTAAAAAACCTTAAAAAACCTAAAAACCCTATGAAACCTAAAAATTCCTCAACCTCCCCAAAATCCCTAAAATCCCTATAAATGAAAACAAACGTAAAAATCCCCCCAAAACCCCTTGCTAAAATCTTAAAAACCATAAAACACAGAAAAAAATCTAAAAACCTAAAAAAAATAATAAAGCCTAAGAACCCTAATTTACCATAAAAACCCTAAAACACACTAAAACACGTTAAAAATCTAATGAACCTAAAAACCTCTAAAAAAACTAAAAACCATTTAACCCCTACAAATTTTAAAAACTTAAAAAACCCTAAAAACCATAAAAACTCAAAAAACCCCTAAAAACACAAAAACCCATAAAACCAAAGAAACCCTAAAAATCCCTAAAAACATGAAAATACCTAAAAAATCTAAAAAACTATAAGAATCTGTAAAAATTGGTAAAATTACCTAAAAAAGTAAAAAACCCTAAAAACACATAAAATCCCTATGAAATCATTAAAAACATAAATACATATAAGACCCCTATAAAAAGTTAAAAAAACATGAAAACTCTAAAACCCGTCAAAATCCATAAAAACACTATAAATAACCATAAAAACAAAAAAAATCCCTAAAAACATAAAATAACAAAACAATTTGAAAACCCGTTAGAAAACCTTAAAATCTTAAAAACACATAAAACCCCAAAAAACCCAAAAAATTTTATAAAAAATCTTAAAGACACTAAAATCCTCTAAAAGTCTTAAAACCACTAAAACCCAAAAAAAAATAAAACCCACTAAAAATGCAAAAATCCATTTTAACCACTAAAAAAATTAAAAAACAATAGACATTGAAAACCATAAAAAACTACCAAAACCCTAATAAATGAAAAAATAAAAAAGAACCCTAAAAACCATCAATAACCCTAAATACATTAAAACCCATAATGATCATAAAAAATCCCAAAAAATACCTAAAAATGTAAAAAATCCCAAAATCCCTAAACTCCCTTATAAAAACCATAAAATCCTAAAAACCCTTAAAACCCATAAAACTAAAATAAAAAAAATCTAAAAACGCTATGAAAAACTAAAAACCCTATAGAACTCTCAAAATCCCTAGAAACCCTAAAAACCATCAAAATCTTAAAATCCCTAAAAATCCAAAAGAATGTAAAATATAATTAAAACCCCAAAAATCCTTAGAAAACATTAAAATCCAAAAAATAATTAAAATACATAATAAAACTAAAAAATATGAAACCCTTAAAACCCCCTTAATGTCCCTAAAAACCCAAAAATATCTAAAAATCATAAACCCCATTGAAAACCTTAAAAACAGCAAAACACATAGAAATACTAAAACCCCCTTGAAAAATCTAAAACCCCTTCAAACTAATAAAAATGTTAAAATACGTTAAAAACGCTAAAAATGTTAAAACCTTTAAGGAACTCAAAAAAAATCCTAAAATACAAGAAACCCTAAAAAACTCAAAAACCCCAAAAAACCCAAAAAAACCCATAAAAATCCTAAAACCCCAAAATAACTAAAAATGTAAAAACCCATAACAACCTTGAAAACCCCTAAGAAAACCATAAAACCTGAACATAATTAAATAACTAAAAACCTAATAACCCTAAAAACCAAATAAATACCTAAAACCCCTCAAAATCATTAAAAACCCTAAAACTAATAAAAATCAATAAAATTCCAAAAATACCTTAACAAATAAAAAACCCTAAAAACCATGATAATCCCTACCAAAACCTTAAAAACCTAAAAACACATAAAACTCTTAAAACCCTAAAAATATTTCAAAAACCCTAAAAGTTCCTAACAACCCTAAAGCCCCATAAAATCATAAAAAAAAGTAAAAACCATATAAATCCATAAAACCCTAAACCACTAAAAACTCTAAAAAAATTTCTAAACCCAAAAATTGATAAAATACTCAAAAAAACCTTAAAACCCCAAGAAAACTAAAAAAACCACTAAAAACCCAAGATAACATAAAACCACTAAAAACCCTAAAAACCATAAAACCATCAAAATCCCTAAAAACACTAAAAATCATAAAAATCATAAAAATCACTAAAAATGTAAAAAAATCACCGAAAACCCCTACAAAAAAATTAAAAACCTAAAAAAATAAAAATTGTCAAAAATATTTAAAACTCTAAAAACAATAAAATCCTAACAACCCTAAAAATAATTAAATACCCCAAACCCCATAAAAACCCAAAAAATCCAATAAAATCATTTAAAAAGCTTCAACACCCTAAAAACATTAAGCACTAAAAACCCCTTGGAAAACCTAAAAAACTCAAAAACCCCAAAAAACAGAAAAAAAATCTCCCCCCAAAAAACCCCAAAACCACTAAATACTCTCAAAATACCTAAAAACACTAACACCGATAAAATCCTAAAAAAACCAATAAAAACCACTAAAAATATACAAACCCATAAAAACCTAAAAATCATAAGAAATACTTAAAAATATAAAACACTTAGAATCCTTAATAAACCTAAAACACATTAAAACCCCTAAAAATTTGAAGAAAACAAAAAAACCCCTAACACCCTCAACATACCTAAAACCCCTAAAAACCAGAAAAATCCTAAAAAGTAATAAAAATCCCTAAAAACATAAAAAATCCCTAAAAACCATGAAAAACACTCTTAAAACCTTAAAAACCTAAAAACACTAAAAACCCCTAAAAAACTAAAAATACTAAAAACCTAAATATCCCAAAAAAACCTAAACACTATAAAACCCCTAAAAACCTTATAAAACCATAAAACCTATAAAAACCCCAAAACACAAATACACCAAAACCCTATAAATCCCAAAAATATCTGAAAAACTCTATAAAATCTTAAAAACCCTAAAAAAAGACATTAAAAACCTAAAAACCATAAAAACACTAAATACCGAAAAAATCAAAAAAACCATCGATATCCCTAAAATATATAAAAATAATAAAAATCCCTAAAAACAAAAATAACCCAAAACCACTAATAAAAAATTAAAACCCTAAAAAAACAAAACATTCATAAAAAACTAAAAAAATTTAAAAAACCCTAAAACCCAAAAAACCTTGAAAATCCATAAAACCCAAAAAATATAAAAATCCTAAAAAAATCCATACAAATACCTCAACATTTAAATTTTTTTAAAAAACCAGAAAAATCCTCAGATAACATTAAAAACATAAATCACTTAAGTTTCCTAAAAAAACCAAAAAACCCAAAAAACCCTAAAAGTCTCTAAAAACCCTAAATTCCCTTAAAACCATAAAAACAGAGAAAACATTAAAAAACCTAAGCATCATAAAACCCTAAAAAACCCAATAAAAACTCTCAAAACCCTTTAAATCCATAAAAACATTAGAAAAATATAAAAACATTAAAAACCCTGAAACTCCCCGGAAAACATTAAAATCTGAAAATCGTAAAAAAACCTTAAAACCCTCAGAATCCCTAAAAACCCTAAAACTATAAAATTCCTAATAAAGACCTAAAATTCCTTAAAATTTTAAAGAAAAACTAAAAACCTAGAAAACGGATAAGAAAATCATAAAAATCTAAAAAATTTTATTACCCTTAAAACCCTAAAAACCATAAAACCTTATTAAATCCTTAAAAATCCTAAAAACTGGTAAAACCCTAAAAACCCACTTAAAATTTTGAAATCCATTTAAAACCCTAAATATGTTAAAACAAACTCTAAAAAACACTAAAAACCCTAATAAACTCAAAAAACTCTAAAAACCTATAAATCCTAAACCCCTAAAAACCGTCAAAATCCATAAAAACTATAAAACCCCATAAAAATCATAAAAACCCCTAAAAATGTAAACAAACACCCTAAAAACCATGAAAAAACATTAAAAAATCCTTAAAATCATGAAAAAACATAAAACCCTGAAAACCTAAAAACTCTAAAGTCCCTAAAAACCCTAAAACCCCAAAAAACACTCAAAACGCTAAAACCATCACAATACATAAAAACCTTAAAAAAGATAAAAATCCTAAAAAAGACAAAAAAATCCATAATATGTAAAAAAACCTAAGGACCATGAAAACCCTAATAAAACATTTAAAACCTTAAAACAGTTAAAACCCCTAAAAATTTAAAAATGATAAAAACCCTAAATGATCCTAAAGCCCCCAAAACCCCTAAAACCATTAAAATAATAAACTCATAGAAACCCTAAAACCCCATAAAACCCAAAAACCCACTAAAATTGATATACGATACAAGACCCTATAGGAAGTGTCCTAGTAACCTTGTTCAAAATTCGAATGTTAATTACCTCAAACTTCGTAAGAAAACAAGTGAGAAGGGCTATGAATGGTGGAAGTGAGGAAGAAAGAAGAGAGTTGGTCAAGGTATAACCCATAGAGTACTTCTCTCTAAAATCTCAGGACATAAGTCACCACAAAGGATGATGAATCCTTTAATAAGTCAATAATTAAGAAAGAAGACAAAGGTCGCAAGGAAAACTCACCAAAATATCATTAACTTCATTCATGATGTCCAAAGAGTATAAGGGGTGGCTCTTTATTGCAAAAGAGTTCTAAAAAGTAAAAAAAAATTAAAATTCAAAAATACTAAAAGATGATTTTGAAAATTTTGGAACATTCCCATGACTTTACGAGACATTTCAGACACCCTATTTTAAAGTAAAGACAACTAGCCAACCAATTTTGACTTTAAACATTATATAGCGGGGTGGGATTAAAATACATATCACACCAATGGTTTGGTCTTTAATAAGACGTTTTGGGCCTTAATTATTATAAATATATGCCTGTATGATTCCACCAAGAAATGGTATTGGGCCTCTCTATGGATATTCTTGCTTAATCAATATAAGTCCTCCTACACCCTCTTGGTCCACTCCCTTGCCATTGTGCCCCAAATTCCTCACAATGTGTTTTGTGCAATCAGGCACATTCCACTCTCCTCATAAATTTTTCATTCCTTTCGATTACAATCTATTACATGATCCTCATCATCTCATCCCTTATCAAAAGTATTCATCTTAAAATATAAAAAATAAAAGGGAGAAATATCAGCAACATTAAATGTAAAACCAACATTTCCAAACCCATCAGGTAAGTCATATTTTAGGAATTATCATTGATATTCTATTTGAATTGGAAAGAGAAATATCCTCATAGATAAAGTTTTTATTTTCATTTCTCTGGGAACATCTCCATTTTCATGTGTCCACACCAATTCTCTAGGTTGAAACGCCATTTTCCCTATCCTTTATTGGCATGTTTCTCCACTTGTTCAATTTTCCACTCAATGTTGGCCTTTACCTTTCCATGAAACTCTCACACAATCATTCCCTTGTTTTTCATTGATGATTTTGAAATTTTATTAATATGAAAAGAAAAAATATCAAGTGAATTAAATGGATTAAACCCATACATAACATCAAATGGTGAAGAGTTAGTAATGGAGTGAACTGCTCAATTATAAGAAACTTTAATGATACGAAATCATCTTTCAAATGCATCTAATTTTTTTTAAGGATGGAGAAAAATAATGAAGAAAGTGTTTAATTAACCACCTCAGTTTGTCCATCTCTTTTTTGTGGTATAGTGTTGGAAAACAATATTTAATTTCCATTTTTTTCCATAATGTCCTCAAGAAGTGACTATGTAATTTGACATCCATATCACTCACAATTCTCATGGGTAATCCCTGAAAACTAAAAATTTCCCAAAAAAAGAAAATCATAGATTTGAGTTTCATCATTGGATTTACATAAAGAGAAAAAACTATTCATTTTACTAAACCAATCCATCAAAAAAAATATTACATAATTCCATTATTTTGATCTTGGAAATCTGAGCACAAAATCCATTGAGATGTCAACCAAAGAATGAGAAGAAATATGGAAAGTGACGTATAAGACATGTGGAATAGATTTTTTTTACTTTTCATGTTTACAAACAAAAAAGTTCCACAATCACTAACCCCATCCCTACACTTGTTATGCAAATAAAATTTTCACACAACAAGGTCAAAGTTTTACCCACACCAAAATTCCCCATTAATCCAACACCACAAGTTTCTATAATAATAAATTCATGCATGGAACAATATTGAACACACAATTTTTTTCTCTGGAAAATAGACCTATCATGTTATAGAAATAATTTTTCACATATTTTTTATATAATATGAATATTTTATAAAAATCAACATCATTCTCATAAATTATTTACAAAATTAAAAAACCAAGTATTTTAGCATGCATATAAGTGCTAAGAGAGTATCTTCTAGATAATAGATAGACAAAAAAATTTATTTTACTTGATTATGAAAAATAATAGAAGGAAATTATTCAATGAATACAAGCCATCATGCATGCTCCGTATTATACTTTCCTTGTGATTTATGAAATTTTAGGATTTCATGATCTGAATGAATCAAAAATTCCCTTGGGAACATTCAATGTTAGTAATTTTCTAATGTTATTTTAACATAATACAATTACATTTTATATGTAGAGTAGTTCAATGTATCCCCATTATGATTATTTGTATAGTACATGATAGTATTTGAGTCTTTTATTAAAAAACCTTCAATTCCTATTCTAGTGGCATCACACTCAACTTCAAATACTTTAGAAAATTTGAGAAGAATTAAGAGAGGAGAATTGGTCAAATTACCTTTGAGTCTGGATAAGGAATCTTCATGATCTTTTCCCAAATTTAAGATCACTCCTTTGTTGACCAACTAATTCAATGGTTCTTTAATAGTCGAAAAGTCCCTCATGAACCTTTGGTAAAACATGTAAGTTCATGGAACCTTCTCACTTCATTCAAATCCATTGGTGTTGGCCATTCCTGAATCACCTTTAACTTCACTTCATCGAACCTCACACCATCAGCTCCTACCACAGAACTATAGAAAAATATTTAACTTAAAAAAATGTAATTTTTTTAAGTTTTAAAATGAATTATTTTTCTTAAGATTCTAAAAAACATGTTTTAAATGTTCATGATGTTCATCAAGGATCTAAGAATAAATAAGGATTCCATCAAAATAAACAACCAAAAATATCCCAATGAATAGATGAGAATCTGAATTCACTAAGTTCATGGATGTAATTTTTGGGTTATTTATCCCAAAGAAATAAATATCCATTCATACAACCCATACTTAGTTTTAAATACTCCTTTTCATTCATCTCCCATTTTTATTCTAATTTGATCGTATCCACTCTTTAGGTCAATTTTAGTAAAAAAGAATGAACCATGGATTTCATCAATAATATCATGTGAAAAATGTATGTAATAGTAACACTTTACCATGATTTGTTTGATATATCACGAATCAACACAAATTAACCACTTACTATCTTTTTTAGGACAAAAATTATCAGCACCACACAAGAACTGAAGCTCACTCAAACAATTACTTTCCTTCTAAATTCTTCCATTCGTCATTGGATTTCTCATGTATCTTCAAGATTATCCAGCTAATCCAATCTATTAGAAAGTGTTTATACATGGAGTAATTTTATATGGTGATCAATATCCCACATGGTAGGTAATACATCGGGAATTTACTCTAGAAACACTCACTAAATTACTACACAAGAGACACAACACTAGAAGGAATTTAAGGGTGAAAAGAGTTAGTGGTAAACCATTATAACTTTCATAGAATAATGAGTGTTTCCTCCCCTATAAATTCCTATATATATCCATTTTTCCTGAAAATGAAATCACTTTCCCCTGAACATTCTTGTTTTCACTCCTATTTTCATTATTTTTTAACTCTTTTCATTCCCTTGTTTCTTTTGATGCCACTCATCACACCTTTTTCACTTTTGATTTTTACACTCTTTTCATTGAATATATTTTTTCTCTCTTTTCATTTCCTCTCTTTTAAAATTCTATCTCAATCATCAAATGGTATTCATAAGAATGAGAATTCCTCAAGGGAGTAAGTATACCCATCATCCTGTTGTACTCAAAAGAATAGCGGTTGGTGTATCTATCATGTGTGACCCTCCTATAAAATTTCCAAGTCCTACCAAACAAGATGTTACTAGAAAGAATGGGACCAACATAACATATCAAATTGTATTCACACTTCCCAATATAAAATGTAGCTTGTTCTTTCATAGTCACTTTAACATACCCATTTTTGTTTAACAATTACAATCTATATGACATAGGATGTTTGGTCTTATCTAAAACAAATTTATTAACCATATAACCACTTGTAAGTTTTTGAAACAACCCCCATCAGTAATTATACTACATAACTTATCCTTGATGGGGAATCTTGTATGAAAACTATTCTCCCTTTTCCCTTGATCATGTTCTCCTTCTAGGGGTCACAAAAATCATGCCTTTCTATAAGAATTTATCCATATACGAGGATCTTTTTTCCACATTTGAACACTCATTAAGTGGTTTCCTTTCATCTTCACATGAGATAGCACTGATAAAATCCCCATAATTTTAAATAATCAGTGTCCTCTTGGTTGGGAATTTTGAGAAAAAAATTCAAATCCAATAAATTTAAAACATTTGATATCACAATATTTTGAAATAACCTTGCCCTTCCATTTACCACTGTATTGTGTAAATAATGCTTTTGGTTTCGTCACCACCTTTGAATCCATTTTTTCCCTTACATACTCTTGTGGTTTGGAGGTAAGGCACATCCTTCTTTCCATTAATTTATTCTCCAAATTAGTACCCTTATGTAGAAAATCATCCTTGTCCAATTATTGGTGCATGTTCACTATATAACGAATGTCATGGTTGAGGCCATTAAAAACCATTTCCATAGTTTCCTCTAAATCCTTATCAATATTGACCTGAATAATGATTATGCCCATATCATTGGGAAAATCATCAACAATCATGGATCCTTGTTTCAATCCCTAAAATTTAAGCGAAAAATTATTATAATAGTGGCTATAAATAATCCTAGTTTTTATTACCACTTCCATGTCCTCCAAATTACAGATGCGTCTTTCTCCACTACGTCATTGACTTAGTAGTAGTTGGTCCTAAAAAATACTAGTGTAGTTGATTAATTCCAATTACTTTAAGTTTAAGTTATTTTCCCCTGAATATTTATGACAAAAAAGCATTCTCTACTCTTCATTCTCACTCTATGAATATTTTGGGATTATTATTACCTTGGAATAAATTATTCATCCATGATAATTGGAATTTTTTTGTACAACCCTTATGAACAATATAATGTATGTTTAATTGGTTTCACTCATCTCCTCTATTTAAGAATCCTGACAGAATATTTAAATAGAAAGAAATATGTAACTCATACACTTTCTCACGTTTTTACACTAAAAAATATTATGTTTACTCATGTTTCACTCAATTTTGACTTTTTTTTATCAAAATGTGACAGTCTTTCCTTTTTACACTCAAATTGATTCCTATAACATTCTTTCCTAATTTTAAAAAATATAAAGTATTGTTGAAAATTGTAAATCCAATACTATAATTAAAAGATAAAATTCAAAATGGATTAAATCGGAAAAAATGTTCCAAGGGGAAGGAAATGGATGAAGAAAAATGATGATGGGACATATAATTTAAAGTGTTGCAATTTTTTAGCCCCTTTATTAATTTAGGGATATTTTTTTAAATAAATACACCAAATAAAAGGTAAATTTTCAATATGTAAATGTAGTAGAATCAATAATTTTAAACATAAAATGGGATCAATGTACGTGATGTGGGGTTTTAAAACTACATAATTAATCATAAAATTTGAACATGTTGTATCTCAAGATTTATATATTTGATTTCAATGATTTTAGATGGAGAATAAATATGAGTTTCTCAACTAAAAGAATGATGTACTATACATCTGATATCATGGGGAAATTCCATATCTATGAGAATAAAAAAATGGACCAGAATTGATGTTAGGATGATTCAAATAGAAATGAAGATAAAAGAAGGTTTAAAAAAGATGAACATTACGCCTTATAAGTTGGCTCTAATACAAAATGAAATGTGATCTATGTCCCTCTTGGAAGTATCCTAGAAACCTTGTTAAAATTTCACTTGTTGAGTATTTAGATCTCCATAAGAAAACAAGTGAGAAGGGTTATAAATGGTGGAAATGTGTAAGAAAGGAGAGAGTTGGTCAAGGTAGAACCCAAAGAGAACTTGTCTCTAAGAACATTATCGACAATAATCCACAAAAGATGACCGATACTTTGATAAGTCTAGAATTAATCCTGAAAATAAAGGTTTCAATTAAAATTCACCACAATTACATTATCTTCAGTAATGTCATCAAAAGAGTATAAGGGGGTGATTATTTATAGCCAAAGAGTGATACAAAAGTCTAACACCTAGTTTCCACATGTCAAAATCCTAAATGATTATTTTGAAAATTTGGAACAAGCCCATGAGTTTAAGAGAAAAATTGAACACCCTTTTTAAAAGTAAAGACAACTAGCCCAATAAACCCCATCAAAATCCATAAAACCTAAAAAACCCTAAAAATACTAAAAAAATTCAGAAAAAAACCCTAAAAAATTAAAATTGTACATTGTGTGGGTATTGTAGCAGGAACTGTAGCAGAACTGTACATCGTGCGGTACTTTAGTAGGCACTGTAGCATAATTGTACACTTTGTGGGTACTACAGCAGGCACTGTATCATAACTGTACACCGTGCGGGTAGTGTAGCAGGCACTGTAGCAGTTACTGTAGTAGGTATTGTTCGGTATTGTAGTAGCATGAAGTATTCACCTTGGGCCACCAGTTTGTGTTTGGAGTCCCTAAGGATTTCAGGCCACCTAGACCTTCAGGTAAGTAGGGATTTCAGGCCACCCTTAAGGCCTTCGGGCCACCTCAAGGCCTTCGGGCCACATGCAGTTTCCCCAGACAGACTCTACAAAAAAGAAGCAGCCCCAAAAGAGGATTTAGAGCAGACTCACCAGAGTAGAGCCAGATGGATTTGTTAGAAAGAGAGGGTATGGCTATACCATCAGGACCAGCATGTGATTTCATGGGAAGCCTAGCCAGATGGCCATGTGAAGGTGGAGAGCTACTATCGCTATGCAGATACTAGGTAGGGGCAGTTCCTTGTAGATAGTCTAGTTGAATTCTCTAAGACCTTCAGGTCATGTAATCTTCTAAGCCTACGTGCCATGTAGTCTCTGAGACTACGAGCCTTTTAAGGGTTTCTCGTCATCCCTTGAAAGAGGGTTAACAAAAATCAACAAAAATGAAGGCCTTCGAGCCATTCGGTCTAAAAAACCATAAAAACACTAAACACCATAAGACCATAAAAACCCAAAACAACCATTAAAAGAATATATAAACCCTTAAAACCACTAAAAACATTAAAATTATCTAAAAACCCTTAAAATTTTTTAAAAAAATAAAAAAAACTATAAAAACTATAAAACCTTTAAAACCCATAAAAAATACCAAAAAACCCAAAAAACACAAAAACACTTAAAATCTCTAAAAGGCATCAAAACTATAAAAATCCTAAAAATACCTAGAAATACTAAAAAAATAAAACCCCTTTATTTTTTGAAAAATCCTAATTATACCTTAAAAAACCATTAAATCCGTAAAAAACATAAATATGCTAAAAGCCTTAAAAACAAAAAAAACTAAAAACCCCCAATATAATTAAAACCCTAAAAACCATAAAAATAATCAAAATCACTAAAAACATAAAAACCCCTTAAAATTTTGAAAACCCATAAGACAACTTTAAAAACATAAAGGCTCTTTAGAACCTAAAATCCCTAAAAACTATAAATTCCAAAATAACCCAAAAAACCATAATAATTATAAAAACCCCTAAAATCTTTAAAAACAATAAAACCCATAAAACCCCTAAAACATCACTAAAATTATAAAAACCCTTTGAACCCCAAACATCTTTAAAAACTCTAAAAATATTAAAAACCTAAAAAACCCCTAAATACCCAAAAATACCATAAAAACCCCTAAAACCCATTAAAATCCCTAAAACCCCTAAAAACCATAAAAATAAAAAAACCCTAAAATCCCCAAAAACATAAAAAACCTTAAAAGCCAAAAAATCCATAATAAAACCTTAAAAACCTAAAAACAGTTAAAAACCCAAAAAAACTAAAAAATGCTAAAAGCAATAGAAAACCCTAGAACTCTCAAAATCACTGAAGTCCCTAAAAACCATAAAAATCCTAAAAAAATCCTTAAATTGTAAAAAAAACCCTTAAATCATTGAAATATACTAGGAAAACCGTAAAAACCAAAAATAATTAACACCCCTAAAAACCTAAAAACCGATAAAAACACTAAATGAACCTAAACACCTAAAAACCTTTAAAAACCATAAAAACATTAAAACCCCCTAAAACCCCATAACAACCCTAAAAAACAAATAAAAACTCTAAAAACCATTTAAACCCCTAAAAATATCAAAAATAATAAAAACCATCAAAACACTAAAAAACTCAAAAAAACCCTAAAACCCTAAAAACCATAAATTCCTTAAAAACCCTAAATACCTCAAAATCCCTAAAACCAATAAAACCCATAAAAATCATTAAAAATACCTAAAAATACAAAAAAACTTAAATAACCCTAAAAAACCAAAAAACCACTAAGGTAAACACAAAAACATAAAACACTTAAATCCCCTAAAAACCCAAAAAATGATAAAAACCCACAAAAACTACAAAAACCCTAGAAACCTTCAAACACCTAAAATAATTAAATGTCATAAAAGTCAAATAAAAATCCAAAACAACCTCTAAAAACTCTAAAAGTAATTTAAGCCCCTAAAAACGTTAAAAAAAATAAAATAATCAATAAAAACATAAAAACTAACAAAAAATCTAAAACCCCAAAAAATTATAAAATCCCTAAAACCCCCAAAACAATAAAACCCATCAAAAATCCAAAAAACCCGAAAAACCATAAAAATCCTAATAATACCTAAAAATACCCAAAAACAGAAAAAGCCCTCAAATATTGAAAAACTCAAAGGAAACCTTTAAAACCTAAAACACATAAAACCCCTAAAACACTAAAAACACTAAAACCCATAAAAACCCCTAAAACCCCATAAGAACCCTAAAAAATCAAAATTCATAAAAACACAAAAAACATAAAAATCATAAAAAAGCCATAAAAATCCCTGTAAACATAAAAAACCTAAAACATCTTATGAAAACCTTAAAAACATAAAAAAAAATAACATCCATAAAAAACCTAAAAATTATAAAAACCATAAAGACCCTAAAAACATAAAAAACCCCTAAAAGCATAAAAACACTAAACCCTTACAAACCCCAAAAAACACGTAAAAACCCTAATAGCCACTAAAAAATATAAACAATTTAAACCCCAAAACACATTGACAATTCTAAAAATCCATAAAAAACTAAAAACTCAAAATAAACCTTATAACCCCCAAAGAACCATAAAACCCCTCAAACCCTAAAAAGCATAAAAATCCAAAAAAAGACCAAAAAATCCCAAAAATGTAAAAACCCAAAAATCCCTGAAATCCACTAAGGAAACCATAAGAATCAAAAAAAAATTAAAACCCCAAAAATCTATAAAACATTGAAAATCCTAAAACCCATAAAAGCCTCAAAACCACCAAAAACTCGAAAAACCATTTAATTCTCACAAAATGATAAAAAACCATCAAAATCCTTAAAACCCCTAACAACTCAAAAACCCCAAAAGGCCTAAAAAATAAAAAAACCCTAAAAAAAACTAAAAAACCAAGAAACCCATAAATCCCCTAATATCTTGAAAAACTCTAAAAAGACACTAAAAACCCAAAAAACACTAAAAACCCATAAAAACATAAAACCCCAAAAACCATGAAAACACTCAAAAACCATAAAATCCATAAAATCTATAAATAATTCTAAAAACCCTTTATAACCCTAAAAATGATAAAAAAATATTAAAAGAATAAAAAACCCTAAAACCCTCAAAGTCCATAAAAACCCTAAAAACACTAAAAACCTAAAAAATCCATAAAAATACCTAAAAAAATAAAATCCATAAAACCCCTTAAGAATACTAAGAAAACAATAAAAACCCTAAAAACCTAAAAAAAATATAAAACCCATGAAACCATAAAATATTCCTAAAACAACGAGAATCTAAAATAATCATAAAAACCCAAATTTTTTTAAAACAAATCCATGAAAATCACTTAAAATGTAACACCCCTAAAAAATATTAAACACATAAGAAAAAAATAAAAATATAAGACCTCTTAAAGACCCTAAAACCATAAAAATGATAAAAAAACCCTAAAAGCCCATAAAAGACACCCAGAAAACTACAACCCCTAAAAACTATAAAAACCCAAAAAAAACCCTAAAAATCCATAAGACCCTAAACACATTCTAAAAACTATAAAAAACCTATAAAATCCAAAAAATGTTAAAAACTCTAAAAATACTGAAAAAACCTAAAAATTGATAAAAAAATCCTAAAACCCAAAAAACCATAAAAACCCAAAAAAAACCATCAAAACTCATAAAACCCAAAAAACCAAAAATAATTTCTTAAAAACCTATAAATATTGATAAAAATGTAAAAAACACTAAAAACCTAAAAACCCTAGAATACCTTAGGAACCTAAAAATGCATGGCCTCCTAAAAATAAAAAATAGTAAAAATAAAAAAACCTAAATACCCTAAAACCCTTTAAATCCCTAAAAACCCTAAAATAATATAACAATCCTAAAAAATGTAAAAACCCCTAAAACCCTAAGATAACCATAAAAGTATAAAAATAAATAAATCCCCAATGAACCTAAAAAATCCAAAACCCAAAAAAACACTAACAAGAACTTAGACACAAAATAACCCTATAAAAACTTTTAAAAACATTAAAAAAATCATAAAAACCCATAAAACACTAAAACTCCACTAAAAACCCAAAATAACACTTTAAAACCCTGAAAATAGTAAAACCCCTAAATAACTTTAAAATCCTTAAAAACTCAAAAAAAAATCCTAAAAACATAAAAAAACGTAAAAAATCATACAAATCCCAAAAAGCCACTAAAAATATAAAAAACCCAAAAAACCATAAAAACCCTAGGAAAACCATTAAAACTTAAAAACACTTAAAACCCCTAAGAACCCAAAAACACTGAAAATTCTAAAAATCAAAAAAATTCCTAAAAACCATAAACCCCTAAAAACCATAAAAACCTAAAACCCAATAAAAACCAATAAAAACCCTTAAACCAGCTACAAAAAATTAGAAAACTTTTAAACCCTTAAAAATGTTTAAAAACTATAAAATTCATTAAAACCCCTAAATATTAAAAAAAAACCAAAGAAACCAAATAGATAATGAATCCCTAAAAACAAAAAAACCCTTAAAACCTTCAAAATCCCTAAAAACAATAATAATCCATATAAATTAAAAAGTTTTCTAAAAATACCTTAAAATAAAAAAAACCCCTAGAACCTTGAAAACGCCTAATAACACCTTAAAAATATAAAAAAAATTAAAAAAATGAAAAAACTCCAAATTGTTTTTAAAAAACCAAAAAACCAGTTAAAACTCTAAAAACACTAAAACAAAAAAAATCCCTAAGAACCCTAAAAATCCATAAAAATCCCCAAAAATAGCCCAAAACCCTAAAAATGTAAAAACACCTAAAAACATTGAAAAACCTTAATAAAACCTTAATAACCAAAAAACACTTAAAACCCCTAAAAACCCGAAAAAAAGATAAATATCCTAAAAACCTGAAAATCCGTAAAAACCCTCAAAATTCTCAAAATATTTAAAACCCACAAAAATACATAAAAATTAAAAGAACACCTAGAATATAAAAACCCTAAAACCAATAAAAACACTAAGAAAACCATAAAAACCTAAAAACCCCTAAAACCCCTAAAAACCTAAAAAAATAAAAATCCACAAGAAGAGGCAAAAAACCCTAAAACCTAAAAAAATAATAAAACCCCTAAAAACCATGAAAAACATAAAGAACCATAAAAACCATAAAACCCACTCAAAACACAAAAACACTTCGAACCCCTAAAAAGACTAAGAAACTCTAAAAAACCATTAATCCCCAAAAGAACTTAAAGAAACCCCTAAAAGCCACTAAAACTATAAAAACCCTAAGAACCCTAAAAATCTATAAAGCACTCAAAACCCTAAAAAACCTAAAAACCATGAAAATCCTAAAAAATCCCTAAAAATACATAAAAATGTAATGAACCCTAAAACAACTCAAACCCCTGATAAAACCATAAAAACATAAAACCATCTAAAACCCCTAAGAACGTAAAAACACTAATACCCCTTAAAATGCCCAAAAATGAGACTAAAACCCTAAAACCCCTAAAAAGCCTAAAAACCCCGAAACATTAAAAAGTCTAAAAACAGATAAAAACCCTAAAATCCACTAAAAACTCTAAAACCCCTTTAAATAACTAAAAACATTAGGAACTCTATAAATCTTTTAAACACAAAAAACTGAAAAAAAAACCCTAATAGCCCAAAATGACATAGTATAACATAAAATACCCAAAAAACCCTCAAATTCCTTAAAACCACCAAAAAACCATAAAATCCTAATAAATACCTAAAAATCCATAAAAACTCTGAAGACCCATAAGAAAACCCTAAAAACCTAAAAACCCAAAAAATCACAAACAAAAAATCCCAAAAAACCCAAAACCCCCCCAAAACATAAAAACCCTGAACAACTGAAAGAGAACCATAAAAATATAAAAACAATTAAAACCCCTGAAACCTAAAAAATGCTAAAGACCCTAATAAATCAAAAACCCCTAAAAACCCCTAAAACCCCTAAAATGATCAAAATCCCTAAAAACCATAAAAAAGAATACAAATCCTATGAAAACTATGAAAAAAGAAAAACACTTAAAACAAAAAAAAAATGATAAAAACTATAAAAGGCAGTATTTGACCCTAAAACCCCTAACAACCCCTAAAAACATTAAAACATGTAAAACATTAAAAACCATAAACACCCATAAAAAACTAAAAAACAACAAAAAACTATAAAAACTCCTTAAAAAACTAAAATGTTAAAAAAATATTAAAATCCTTAAAACCCTAAAAACTCTAAAAACCACTAAAAACCATATAAACCCTAAAATCTTAAAAGCCCCTCAAATCACCTGAAAATCCCTTAAAACCATAAAAATCACAAAAATCCATAAAATGTAAAGAGTCATAAAAACCCTAAAAACCCCTATGAAAATCTTAAAAACCTAAAAACACATAAGCCCAAAAAATGAAAGAATTGTTAGAAAACATAAAAAACACTAAAAACTCTAAAATATATAAAAACCATAAAGACACTCAAAATTCCAAAAATATAAAAACAAAACAATACTAAAATTTTGATAAAATATCTATAAACATAAATGAACCTAAAATCCTAAAGAATAACATAAAAACCTAAAAACTCCCAAAACCCCTAAAAACACTAAAACCCCCCAAAAGAACATAAAAATATAAAACACCTAAAAACCATAAAACAACCAAAACCCTTTATAAACCCTAAAATACCAAACTACTATAAAATCTAAAAAAACTCTAAAAACCAATTAATACCCTAAAATCGTAAAAACATATACAAACATAAAAACTCAATAATGTCAAAAAAACACTACAACCCCAAAAAAACATAAACAAATAAAAAAGCATAAAAAATACAAAAACCCATGTAATCCATAAAAATACTAAAAACCATAAAAATCCTAAAAAATCCTTAAAAATGTAAAAAAACCCTGAAAACCCTTAAGAAAACCTAAATAAACCTATAAAATTAAAACCCCTAAAAAAACCTATAAAATTATAAAATCCTAAAACCCCCTAAAATCCCTAAAATCCCCCAAAACCATTGATACCCCGAAAAAACAGAAAGAGACATAAAACTCCATAAAAACCCTACAGACAACAACAAAGTCTAAAAACCATTTAATCCTCTAAAAATGTTAAAAGCATAAGAAATCCTTAAAATCCCAAAAGACTCAAAAAAATCACTAAAACCCCAAAGCAACCATAAAAACCCCATAAACCCAAAAACCCTAAAAAGACCTCAAAAACCCTAAAAACACATAAAATATAAAAAATCACTAAAAATTACTGAAAACAGTAAAAACCATAAAAACATAAATAACCCTAATAAAACCTTAAAAAATTAAAAGCACTTAAATCCACTAAAAACTTACAAATGTTAAAAAACCTAAAAAATCATAAAACCCATAAAATCCATACAAACCCAAAAAACCAAAAAAAGACTCATAAAAATCATAAAAAATCATTAAAGACCCTGAAAAATGGTAAGAAAACCTTAAAACGTTTAAGACACTAAAAAACCTTAAAACCCAAAAAAAATGATGAAAGGCCTAAAAACCATAAAAGAACCTAAAATGGTAAAAACACTTAAAATATAAAGAACCACTAAAAAACATAAAACCCCTAAAATCAATAAATACCCCAAAGACCAAACAATTATCTAAAAACCCCTTTAAAACCTAAGGACAGTAAAAACATATAAAAAAATAAAATCCTTTAAAACACAAAAAATACCCTAAAAACGGAAAAATAACATAAAATCGCTGAAAACCCTAAAACTGTTAAAATCCTTAAAAACTCTAAGAGGCCTATGAGTGGCTGTAACTTTCCTGCTAAGAGCTCTGACTACTTATTTCTCTTCACATTCCCTCCTTCCTTATTCGGCCACTTCGGGTGGCTCGGCGTCGGCTAGTTCGTCCTTAGCTACGCGTTGGTTCTTAATGCTCGTCTCGGAGCTAGTTGCACGACGTCCGTTCAGGCATTCCTCACTTGGAGGTGAATCTAGTTCTGATCTATGATCAGTGATAGATCTGTAATTTTTTCGTCATAATTATGGATTGGGGACCACAGATCAGGGTCAGTACGACTCAGTTTCTACATGGGATCTAGAGTTTTCCTTAGCTTCGTGATGGATCTGGCGTTCTTTCGGCGTGGTTGGATTCTGGTCCTTGGTTTGGCATCAGTGTGGCTTGGCGAGCTCCAGGATTTCTTGTGCCTTGCCAATGGAGTTTTGGATATGGATTTTTCCTCGACTCTGTGACAGATCTGGTATCGATCTCAATCTAGTGTGCTTCCAGTGTGTGTTTGGTTTCGATTCATTGGGTCGGCATCGACATAGCTTGGCATGCTCTTGGATTTGGTCAACTTTCTCATGGATTCTCTTGCGCAATTTAAGAGGTTATTGGTAGTGGCTCAACCATTGACCTTGGATTGGCGTCGGTTTTGGTGTGATTTAGGTTCTAGGATGGCTTGAAGGTTGATCCTGTGCGGTTTTGTTGGATCACAGGATGGTTTCTTTGACTTCAAGGATTGGCTCGGTGGTGGTTGCGGAGTGGCCGGGATGGGGGAGGTAATGGTTTTGGCATTGTTGGACTTTTTTATTATGCTGCTGTTTGAAAAGTGGCAAGGTGTTGGTTGTAACATGGAGATGGGTTAGGGTGATGTTGTATGGGATGTTGGAGGTTTTCTATTGGTGATGGTTGCTAGATCTGTCTAGAAGGTGCTGAGTGCTGTTTATTGGTCTAAAGGATTTGATTAGGGATTGAGCTTCTAGATGATCGATGAAGGTGATGATTTGGTTATTTGTGATGAGTTGGTGGTTTGTGATTTAATTTTTTTATAATGTGTGATGCTGATTGGTTTGATGGTGATGTGTGCTACTAGATGTTGGTTTCTTCTTAGCTAGGAAGTGCAGAAGGAGTTGAGTATGTGTTTCTTCTGTTTCTAGAATTTGTGTGCTTTTTGGTATTTTTGGGGGTTTTGGGTTTCTTGGGGGTGTTTTTGATTTTTTGGGTGTGGGTCGTTTGACCCCACCCCTCCCTTGTTTGCTTCTCCACTTTTTAATAAAGTCTGGGGGGCAGGAATAGCCTGGTGTTTCACCTTTTCTACCCTAAAAACCCAAAAACCCCTAAAAACCATAAAAATCCCAAAAAAATATCCATTAAAATCCCTAAAAAACAAAAAACGTAAAAAAACCTTGAAAACCCCGAAGACACCCACCAAAACATAAAAAAATTAAAAATCCTAAAAACATAAAAACACTGAAAACCATAGAAATACTAACAAGCATTAAAAACCCTAAAAACTATAAAAACCCCTTCAAAGCATAAAACCCTAAAAAATGAAAAAACCTCTAAAAACAAACTAAAAACATAAAAACACTTTAAACCCCTAAAACTTTACAAAAATATAAAAATATTAAAACCCCTAAAAACACAAAAAAAACCCGTAACCAAACAAACCCATAAAACCATAAATAACCTTCAAATCCTCAAAATCAATAAAACCACTAAATAACCAAAAAGCCCATCAAATTCCCAAAAACCCAAAAAAACAAAAAAATCCAAAGAATCCCTAAAAATACATAAAATAAGAAACACCCCAAAACCCCTAAAAACCCTAAGAAAGACTTAAAACCCAAAAAAAGTAAAAACCCCTAAAAACCCTAAACAACACAAAAAACACTAAAAACCCCTTAAAACCATTGAAACCCTAAAAACCCTTAGAATCTGTAAAAACAAAAAACAATACATATACGAAAAATCCCTAAAAATCCCTAAAAACGTTTAAAACCCAAAAAACCAGAAAACCTTAATGAAAATCCTAAAAACAGAAAAAAAAACTTAAAACCCCTAAATTCCTAAATAAGCTTTAAAAATCCTGAAAAACCCAAAAATCCCCAAAAATACCCTAATAACCATAAACCCCCTAAAATGATAAAAAAACCCTATATAACCATAAATATCCTTAAACCAACTAAAAACACAAAAAATAATTTAAACCACTAAAAATGATAAAATATCTAAAAATGTTAAAACCCCTAAAAACTAAATAAAAACCCACCCCCCCTCCCTAATAAACCCCAAAAAACTTACCCAACATTTAATACCAAAAAAACCCCTAAAAACCGATAAAAATTGGAAAAAATCCCTAAAAACGTAAAATGCCACAAGAAAACCCTTAAAACCCCAAGAAGACCTTAATAACCTAAAAACAATTAAAACCACAAAAAACAAAAAAAAACACTAAAACCCTAAAATCCATAAAAAACATAAAAATCCCTCAAAAACCTTAAAAATCAAAAACAATTTTAAAATCCCTAAAAACCTAAAAGACCCTAGAAAACCAAAAAAAATACTATGAAGATGTTAAGAACCTAAAAACAATTAAAACCCCTAAAAACATAGAAAAAATCTAAAAACCCTATAGAACACTAAAAAGGCTCTAAAAACTATAAAGAAACCCTAAAACTGATAAATACCCCTAAAAAAGTAAAAAACCATAAAAACCCTAAAATAAATAAAAATTCTAAAAACCCTTTAAACCACTACAAATGTTAAAAACACTAAAAAACATTAAAAACCCTAAAAACAAAAAAACCCCCAAACCCCATAAAAACCATAAAAACCATAAAACCCCTCAAAATCCCTAAAAACCGTGAAAAGTATAAAAATACTAAAAACTCACTAGAAATCCTTAAAAACCATAAAAAAACCCAAAACCCTCAAAATCCCTAAAAACCCTAAAAACCATAAAAAACCTTAAATTCCTTCAAATAGAATAAAACAGAAAAACCCAAAAAACCATGAAAAACCATAAGAAAACATTAAAAACGTAAAAACACTTAATACGTCTAAAAAATGATAATACCCCAAAAACCTCTAAAAAGACCCAAAAACCCTCAACATCAATAAAACACCATAAAACCTGGACAAACTATGAAGATCCATAAATTCCATAAAAATATAAAAAACATTATAAACTCCTAAAAATGTTAAAAACATTAAATACCATTAAAACCCTAGAAAACCTAAACAACCCATAAAAACCCCAAAAAAATAAAACACAAAAGAAAACATAAAAACCCTCAAAATCCATCCGAACCCTAAAAACCAAAAATATTCCAAAAAGAACTATAAAAAACATTATAAATGTAAAACCCTAAAAATCAAGAAAACCCCCCAACAAAACCGTCGAAACATAAAAACACTTCATACCCCTATAAAACCATAATAAATTAAAAACACTAAAACACTAAATGATAATAAAAACCCTAAAAAACTAAAAAAACCCCAAAGAATATAAAAAACACTAAAACCAAAAAAAACCTAAGAAACCCTAAAATGTGAAAAACTATAAAAACCATAAATACACTAACAAAACTAAAAACCCTAAAAAACATAAAAACCATAAATTCCCTAAAACCAGAAAAAAAAACATCAATGCCCCTAAAATCTCTAAAAACATAAAGATCCTATACATCCCTAAAAATCCCTAAAAACATAAAAAAAATTAAAAACCATGAAATCTACTAAAAAACCTTAAATTCATAAAAATTATAAAACCATAAATAACTAAAAATGATAAAACCCCAAAAAAATCCCTAAAAATCTCTAAAATCCATAAAAATCATAAAACCCCTAAAATATTTAAAACCGTAAAACCCGCTAAAAGCTCTAAAAATACATTAAAACCTTATAAAAATTAAACAAATATGTAAAACCTTAAACACCCTAAAAACTATGAAAACCTTAAAAGAACCAATAAACCATAAAACCATAAAATTCCTCAAGTCCCAAAAAATCCAGAGAACCATACATGTCATAAAAATACCTAAAACCTGAAAATACCCTCAAAACCAAAAATCCCTTAAAATCCCTAAAACCCAAAAAATCATAAAAAAAATCCCTGAAAAACCCTGAAAAACCTAAAAAACTGAAAATACACAGAAAACCCTTAACAAATACTTAAAACCAAAAAACACTTAAAACAGCTAAAAAGTGAAAAAATGAAAAAACCCTAAAAACCCATAAGAAGTCCCTAAAAACCTAAAAACCCTAAATACCATAAAAACCCCTAAAAAACCATAAAACCCCTAGATTTCAAATAAACCCTTAAAACACTAAAAATTATAAAAACTCTTTATATCCTTAAAAATTTTTAAAAATATTAAACAAATAAACCCCAAAAAAAACTCAAAAAAATCCTAATAATAAAAAATGATAAAACCACTAAAATATTAAAAAAACCATAAAATCTCTAAAATTACCTTAAAATCCAAAAAAAACTATGTCAATCCTAAAAAATCCATAAAAATTTCAAAAAAAATAAAAAACCCCTAAAACCCTAGAAAAACCTTTAGAATACCATAAAAACCTAAATACACTTTAAACCCCTTAAAAACATAAAAATCAAAAAACCCCTAAAAACCACTAAAAAGTCCCTAAAAATCTTTGAACCCCCTAAAAACCACTAAAAAGAACAAAAACTCTAAAAACCTTTTAATCTCTTAAAAACCTTAAAAATTCTAAAAAACATTAAAACCCCAAAAAACTCAAAAAAAACCCTAAAACCTTTAAAACTATAAAACTCTAAAAAATCCCTATAAAACCTCAAATCCATAAAATGGTAAAAAACCACAAAAAAATAAAAATTCTTGGAAATTCCTATAAATATAAAAAACAAAAAATCCCCAAAAACCCAATAATAAAACCTTGAAAACCTGAAAATATTTAAAACCCCAAATAAACATAAAAATGTTAAAAACTCTAAAAACTCTAAAAAACCTAAAAAAACATAAAAAACACAAAATCCCAAAACCATAAAAATTTATAAAAATCCTAAAAAACCCTAAAATCCATAAAAAAGGTAAAAACCCTTGAAAAGATGGAAAAACCCTAAAAACCTTAAAAATATAAAAACACTAAAAACCCTAAAAACACAAAAAATTAAAAAAACCCTCAAAGGACCCTAAAACCCCTAAAACCTCTAAAAACCATAAAACACATAAAAACCTTAAGAAACCATAAAAACCAATAAATTACTAAAAACCACTAAAAACGTTAAAACCATTTAAACCCATAAAAATGATAAAAAGACTCTAGAAACCTAAGAAATTGTAAAATACGTAAAAAATCCTTAAAACCCCCAAAAAAACTAAAAATATATAAAATACCCTAAAAACCCTCAAAATCAATAAAAACCCTAAAATACCATAAAAATCCTAAAACCCCTAAAAATCTCAAAAAACCTAAAAAACCCTAAAACACCTGAAAACCCTAATAAAGCCTTAAAACCATTTAAAAATGAAATCCCCTAAAATCCTAAATGTCCATAAAAACTATATTGAACCCCTAAAAAACCTAAAAACCATAAAATCCTCTAAAAACATTAAAAGGAAACAAAAAACTCATAAAACCCTTAAAATGCACAAAAAACTCTAAAACCCTTTAAACTAGAAAAAATGATAAAAAAAACTCTAACAAACAATAAACCCTAATAAAGTAAAAAAACCCTAGAACCAAAAAAACAATAAAACCCCAAAACACACAACAAAACCCTAAAAACCAACAAAACCCCAAAAATGCTAAAAATAAAAAAATCCTCAAAAAACTAAAAAATAACTAAAAATTTAAAACCCAAAAAATAATAAAAATACCTACAAAAACGTTAAAATCTCAAAAACACATAAAACACCTAAAAAATGCTAAAAACCTTAAAAAAACACTAAACCCCCCAAAACCCCTCAAAATCCTTAAAAACTCCAAAAAACCATAAAAATCATTAAAAAATCCCTAGAAATCCCTAAAATGAGAAAACCCTAAAACCCTTGAATAACCCTAATAAAACATAAAAAACCTAAAACAACATAAAACCCATAAAAATAAGAAAAACCATAAAAAACCCCTAAAAGACCCTAAAACCCCTATAAACACTAAAAACCCCTATAAACCTTAAAAACACCTAAAAACCCTGAAAACCCCTAAAACCCCACTAAGAAATATAAATCCCTTTAAACCCCTAATAATGAAAAAAATCTAAAAAACCATTAAAACCATACAAACTAAAAAAAGAAACTAAAAACCCAAAAAAACCAAAAAAACCATAAAACCCCTAAAATTATCCAAATCCCAAAAACCCATAAAATCCTAAATAATTCCTAAAAATCCATAAAAAATGTAAAACCCCTAAAAATTGGGAAACCCTATAAAAAAAATAAAAACCTAAAAACCCTTAAAACCGCTAAAAACTAAAAAACACTAAAATCCCAAAAAAACTCAAAAAACACAAAAACCCAAAAAACCCCTGAAAACCATAAAAAACCCATGAAAACCATGAAAACAATAAAATCCTACTAAAAATGAAAAAACCCTTTAAAACTGTAACAACTTTAAAAAAATTTAAAAATCCCTAAACACTCCAAAAAAACTATAATACCTAAAAAAACGCATAACAAACCTAAAATCCCTATAAAACCCTAAAAACCTTCAAAATCTCTAAAATCACTAAAAATGATAAATATCCTAAAAATCCCTAAAAATAATTTAAAAATTAAAATTCTCTAAAACCTCTAAAAACCCTATGAAAACCTTAAAAACCAAAAAAACACTTAAAAACACTAAAAATTAAAAAACATTAAAACCCCAAAAAACACTAAAAACACCTAAAGCCCTAAAAATACTTAAAAAAATATAACTGTAAAAAATACATAAATATCCCCAAAATGCATTATACGCTAAAAACCCTGAAAAATCCTATGAAAACCTTAAAAACACCAAAATGGTTAAAACCCTTAAAAATTTAAAACCCCTAAAAAACCTAAAACCCACTAAAGACTAAGATAACCCATTAAAGCCATGAAAACTTTAAAAAAACTCTAAAAACCATAAAACCCCAAAAAACACACAAAAATCTAAAATCCCCAAAAAACTGATGAAAACCCTAAAAACCCTACAAAACCGAAAAAACTCTCAAAATACCTATAAAGACTAAAAAACCATAAATATCATTAAAAATATCTAAAACCCCCAGAAAATATAAAAAACCCTAAAACCATGAAAAACAATAAGAAAACCTTAAAAACCTATAAATACTTTAAAACCCTAAAAACCCATAAAATGCTAAAACCTATAAAACCCAAAAAATACAAAAATCCAATAAACACACAAAATCGTAAAAATCCCTAAAAACCATTAAAGTCCTAAAATCCCTATAAATCCACAAAAATGTAAAAATACTAAACCCCTGAAAAACTCAATGAAAACACTAGAAATCAAAAACAATTAAAATCCCTAAAAACATAAAATTTTCTAAAATCACTAAAACCCATTAAAGACCCTAAAATCCTTAACCCCCCCCCCCCCCCCAAACCCATTGAAACCGCGAAAAATCATCAAAACCTCTAAATCCATGAAATCCCTAAAAACCAAATAAAAACTGAAAAATCCCCTTTAAACCCCTAAAATATTAAAAAACACTAACAAAACATAAAACACCAACAAACTCAAAAAACAAATTCAAAACCCCCCAAAAAACCCTAAAAACTGAGAAACCAAAAAATACCCCAAAACCCTAAAAATCTATAACAAACCCTAAAAACATGAAATTCCAAAAAAAATACATAAAAATACCTAAAAACATAAACAAATCATAAAAACCTTAAAATAACCAATGATAACCTTAATACCTAATAAATAGATAAAACCCTTAAAAATCTAAAAATTGTTAAAAACCCAAAAAATTCCCAAACCCCTAAAAATCCTAAAAATACTCAAAATTTCTGAAAAATAAAAAAACCCATAAAAATCCTAAAAATATATAAATAAGTAAAAAACCTTAAAAAACCTAAAAACCCCTAATAAAGAACAAAAACCTAAAAACACTTAATATATATAGAAAACATAAAAATCCAAAAAACCCAAAAAAACCCCGACAAAGACCATAAACCCCAAAAAACCCTAAAAACCATAAAAACAGAAAGACACCTAGAAAAAAAACCTCTAAAAACACACTAAAGAATCTAAAACCCCTTTAAACCCATAAAAATGTAAAAAAATTATAAAACCATAAAAACCCTAAAAATGTCAAAAATCCTATAAAACCCCAAAAAACAAAAAACCAAAAAAACATTAAAATACCCTAAAACATTCAAAATCCCTAAAAATGTATAAACCGTAAAAATCTTAAAAATATCACTAAATATCAATAAAAATTAAAAAAAATCTTAAAAACCCTAAAAAACACAAAGAAAAATATAGAGCCCTAAAAACACTTATAATACCTAGAAACCTAAAAAATTCTAAAAACACTCAAAAACCCTAAAAACCCAAGCCCCTAAAAAACTAAAGAAAAAATTATAAAACCATAAAACCCCACTAAAAACTATAAAGTTGCTTTAATCACTTAAAATGTTAAAAATACACTAAAAACCTGAAACACCTAAAAACTAAAAAAAACCCTAAAACCCAAAAAAACCCAAACCCCCCACCAAATCCCTAAAACCTCTAAAAAACCTACAGATGTGAAGAAATCCCCAAAATCATTAAAACGTAAAAACATTGAAAACCCTGAAAACCCCTTAGAAAATATGAAAGTCCATAAAACACTTAAAACACCTAAAAAACCCTAAAGCACCATAAAACCTTAGAAACCCACAAATTCCACAAATTCCTCTAAAAACTTTAATAATGGAAAAAACCAAAAAACCCTAAAAATTAACTAAAAAATCTAAAACCCCGTTAAACCCCAAAATAATTAAAAATTATTAAAACCCAAAAAACTCAAAAAAACCCTAAAACCTCAAAAAACCATAAAAACCCTAAAAACTAAATAAAACTAAACTCCCTAAAAATCCCTAAAAACAAAAAAAACCCTAAAAACCTGAAAACAACTAAGAAAGCCTTAAAACCCCAAAAAACAAAAAACCCCAAAAAATTAAAAAAATACCAAAACCCTAAATAACCCTTAAGAACCCCTAAAAACCAAAAAACCCCAAAAACTGAAAAAAAGATCTAACCCCCATGAAAAATATAAAAACCCACCAAAAACCCTTGAAACCCCAAAAAATGTAAAAGCACACTAAAAACCTTGAAACCCCAAAAAACTACAAAAAACCTAAAATCCCTCAAAACCATAAAACCCTAGAAGCCCTAAAACCCCTCAAAATCTCTTAAACCCCAAAAAAATTATATTATTAAAAGTTCCCTAAAAGTACCTAAAAACATAATAAACCCAAATAATCCCGAAAACCCCTGAGAAAACCTTAAAAATATAAAAACCCCTAAAACCCCTAAAAATCAAAAAATGCTAAAAACCATAAAACCCTAAATCCCCCTTAAAATCCATAAACCCCTAAAAATCTAAAAAACCCTAAAAACCCAAAAAAAGCCATAAGAAAACCTTAAAAGCTGAAAACACTTAAAACTCCTATAAAACCTAAAAAATGCTAAAAACCCTAAAAACCATAAAAGGATCACAAACACCATAAAACCCCTAAAAACAACAAAAAACCTGAAAAACATTAAAAAACCTAAAATCCATAAAAACCCTAAAACTACTAAAAACTATAAAAACCCTTTAAACCCTAAAATTTAAAGAAACTCTAAAAAACTTTAAAACCCCTAAAAATTTATAAAAACAAAAAAAATACAAAAAACCATAAAAACCCAAATCCCTTAAAACCCCCAAAACCCCCAAAATTCCTAAAAAACCTAAAACCCATAAAATATTAAAAACCCTAAAAATTTCCAAAAACGTAAAACCCCCTAACATCTAGGAATATCCCAAATAAAACATTAAGAACCTAAAAACACATAAAACCCCTAAAAACCTAAAAGATGAGAAAAAAACATTAAAACCCTAAAAACCCCTAAATCCCATAAAAACCATAAACACCCCTAAAAATATTAAAAAATCGTAACAACCATAAAACCCTAAAAACCACAAAAAACTGAAAACCCTTTAAACCGGTAAAAATGTTCAAAAAATCCAAAAAATACCGTAAAAAACCAAAAACCCTAAAAACCATCGAAACCCCTAAAAACCCTAAAAACCATAAAATTCTTAAACTTCCCAAAAAATACCAAAAAATGTAAAACACATAAAAAACCATGAAAAACCATAAGAAAACCCTAAAAACCAAAAAATACTAAAAAACTCTAACAACCTAAAAAAACTATAAAACCCCCTAAAACCCCTAAAAACCCTCAAAATCTCTAAATACACTAAAAAACATAAAAATCATAAAAAATACTTTAAAATACATCAAAATGTAAAAATCCCAAAAACCCCTAAAAGGCCTCAAGATTGCCATAAAAATCTAAATTCAATTAAAACCCTTAAGAAACCTAAAAAAATCTAAAAACCCTAAAAATAAAAAATATCCTTCAAAACCATAAATACCCATGTAAACCATAAAACTCGTAAAAGGATTTAAAACCACAAAAAATGAAAAATACCCTAAAACCTCTAAATACTCTAAAACCCATTTAAACCCATGAAGTCATTTAAAAACTAAAAAAAACCATAAAAACTCTAAAAAATACAAAAAAAACCAATAAACGCCATAAAAACCATCAAAATCACTAAAAACCCTAAAACCATAAAATCTTTAAAAAGCAATAAAATCCTTAAAAATGTAAAAATACCTAAAAAACCTAAAAGTACAAAGAAATTATTAAAAACCTAATATCTCTTAATGCCCCTGAAAAGCAAAAAAACACTAAAACCCCTAAAGGACCCTAAAAACATTAAAACCCCCATAAAACCCTAGAAAACCTAAAAAAACTCAAAAAACCCATCAAAGTGTTAAAAACCAAAAAAAATACTAAAAAGAATATAATTAATAGAAAATAGTAAATACTATAAAATTCCATGAAACCCAAAAAAACTCTAAAAACCTATAAAAACCATGAAACAATAAAAACTCTAAAAACCATACAACCGTCAAACTCCCTAAAAACAAAAAAACCATAAAAATTGTATAAAATCTATAAGAATCCATAAAAGTGTAAAAGACCCTAAAAACACTTAAAACCCATAAAAACCTAAAAATATAGAGACCCCAAAAACTATAAAAACCACAAAACCATAAAAATTCAAAAAAACCTTCAAAATATTTAAAAAACCAAAAAAATCCCTAAAAACATAAAACACCCAAAACCCCTGAAAACCATAAAAAAAAATTAAAATTTAAAATCCCTAAAAACCTAAATAACTCTAAAACCCCTAAGAAATCCATAAAATACCCTAAAAACCTAAAACCACTAAAAAACCAAAAAACCCCCAAAACCATTTAAAACCCATAAAAACCTAAAAAACATTAAAAAAATTAAACCTCAAAAAACATTAAAAACATTAAAAACCTTAAAAAAGATAGAAAAATATAAAAAACCCTAAAACAAAAAAAAACCATAAAATAAACAAGAACACTAAAAACCCTAAAAACCCATAAAAATCATAAAAATTTCCAAAAAATACCTAAATACATAAAACCCTAAAAACCCTAAAAACCCCTAAGAAAACATAAAAATATAAAAACACTTAAATAAAATCCTAAAAAAACGCTAAAAACCATAAAAACCATAAAACCCCTAAAAATGCTCAAATCCCTAAAAAACTAAAAAAAACTATAAAACCCCTAACTAAACATCCCTAAAAATGTAACAATCCATAAAACCTTGAAAAACCGTAAGAAACCCATAGAAATCTAAAAATACTTAAAAACCATAAAAACATAAAAAACCCTAAAACCCTAAAAGACCCTTAAAACCCATAAAAATGAAGAAAACCCTAAAAACTATAAAATATAAAAAAACCTAAAACCTAAAAAAACAACAAAAATCTAAAAACCCAAAAAACACTAAAGACCTTAAAAATCCTTAAAAACCCTAAAAAAATATTTATCATAAAAAATCACTAAATTTACCTAAAAATTTGAACAACCATGAAAACGTAAAAAACACAAAGAAAATAATAAAAACCTAAAAAACAAAACACCCATAAAAACCGAAAAATTACTAAAAACACTAAAAAAACCTAAACCAAATAAAAACAATAAAACCTTGTAAAACCATAAAAAATATAAAAACCCATAAAACCCTCTAAAAACTCAAAGAAAACCCTTAATTCCCCTTCCTGGTATGATGAGGATTGGTAGTTACTTCTTTCCTATGATGTCTTTGGTTCAGTTTTTCCTGGGTTGCTGCTATTGGAAGACAACTTTTGGTGGTAATGCTAATTCGCGGTGTCTGGATGATCTGTTGGGTGACTGTTGGAATTGGATTCTGGGTTGCGTCTGCTCATCGTTGTCACTCCCATTGACTCATGCACCCACCTATACTCTTTCTGCCCTTCCCATCACACTGGATTCCATTTTGGTCTAGTATAATGGTGCATGTGGCGGTGTTGGGAAGGTGTTGGTGGTTCTTCTAGACGTCAAGGGTGAGTCTTGGTGGGGTGGCACTGTTATGTGGTTTAGGTTTGATAAACTAATATTGGAGTATAGGCTCATGGTTGTTGAACTTGGTACGGTGCTGAAAGATGGTGTTGGTGAGTCAGGGTTTACTACAGTGCTACTGATATCGTGCTGACGACTGCTGATGAAATTGCTGCTAGTGGTTATGGTGCTGCTGGATGCTGGTTTCTATTTGGATGGGGGCGATGATGGGAACTCTTCTGATTTTCTACTTTGTTTATCTTGTGTGTGTTTTTTTGTGTTTTGGGGTTGTTAAAAGTTTTTTGGGTGTGGCTCATTTGACCCCGCCCCTCCCTTGTCTGCAGTGTCTTTTTTCTAATAAATTTTTGGGGGAGAGGAATAGCCTTGTCCTACACCTCTTCTGCCCTAAAAAATATAAAAATCCCTAAAAACCAAAAAAATCCATAAAAATACTAAAACCCCCTAAAATCCCAAAATACGTAAAAAACCTGAAAACCCATAAAATCTCTAAGAAAATAAAAAAAACATAAAAACACTTAAAGATTCTAAAAAACCTAAAAAATGAAAAAAAAACCTTAAAACCCTAAAACCCTAACTAACCTAAAAACTACTAAAAACTTTAACAACCCTTTAAACCCAAAAAAATGTTAGAAAACTCTAAAAACCATTAAACACCTAAGAACTCAATAAAAACCTAATGACATAAAAAACCCATAAAAACCCTCAAAAACCATAAAAATCATGAAAAGGCATTATAATTCCCAAAAAACATAAAAACCCAAAGGAAACCTAAAAAACCTTAAAGCACATAAAAACTTTAAAAACATATGAACTCTATAACCCATAAAACCCATAAAAATCCCTAAAACCCTAAAAACTATAAAAATATAAAATATTTGTAAAAACCCCAAAAAATGTAAAAGATCTGAAAATCCCTGAAAACCCTAAAAAACCATAAAAACAAAAAAACAATTAAAACCCGTAAAAAACAAAAAATTTTAAAATTCCAAAAAAACATAAAAAGACCAAAAACCCCAAACCCCCTAAAAATTATAAAAAACCCTAAAAAATTTAAATCACCAAAAAAACATGAAAACACCACTAAAATAATAAAACCCTTAAAACCCATAAAAATGTTATAAAACTCTAAAAAATCATAAAACCCTAAAAAACTAAAAAAAACCTGAAATCCCAAAAAACCAAAAAACCAAAAAACCCCTAAAATACTATAGAAATGATAAAACCCCTCAAAATCCCTAAAAACTAGAGAATCTATATAAATCATACAAAATCAATAAAAATACCTAAAAGCATGAAAAACATATTAACTTTGATAAACCTATGAAAACCAAAAAAACCAAAAAACACAAAAAATCCCTAAAAACCTAAAAATCAACAAAAACCATAAAAACAAAAAAAACCTAAAAACCTTTAGAATCCCTAAAAACACTAAAAACCCACATAAAATCCTAAAAAGACCAAAAATCTATAAAAACATAAAACCCCAAAACCAGTAAAACATTAATCAAATCTAAATAACTAAAAACATCTAAAACCCTTAAAACATTTAAAACCTAAATAATGCTAAAAACCCTAAAAAGCCAAAAAAAACCCCTAAAAAATCCTAAAATCCCAAAAACCCTAGAAACCATAAATGCCCCTAAAAACCCTTTAAACCCCTGAAATTTTTATAAAACTCTAAAAAACTGTAAAACACTCAAAACCCCTTAAAACCCAAAAAAAATTATAATAACCCTAAAACTCATAAAAACCTCCAAAATCACTAAAACCCCTAAAAACAACAACAACAACAATAATAATAATAATAATAGTGACCCAAAAATTGTTAAAACCAAGAAAACATAAAAACACTAATAATAATAAAAACCTCTAAGAAAACCTTAAACACCAAAAAAATTAAGGCCCTTTAAAACCTAAAAAATGGTAAAACACTAAAAACAATTAAAACCCCTAAAAGCCTTAAAAAACTAAAATCCCAAAAATCCCTAAAACGCCTAAAAACCATAAAAATAGTTAAATCCATTAAAAACCATGAAAAACTATAAAATTCCATTAGACCCCTAAAAAAAATAAATTATCATAAAAACATTATAAGCCCTAAAAACCAAAAAAACCATAAAACCAAAGAAATCATTAAACCTGTTAAAACCCAAAAATTCCCCAAAATCCCAAAAACCCTAAAAACCATAAAATCCAAAAAAATCCCTAAAAACATAAAAAATCCTAAACCCTTGAAAATCCCTAATGAAACCTTAAAAACAAAAAAACACATAAAACCCAAAAAAACATAAAAACGTTAAAAACCCTAAAAACACTAAAACCCCTAAAAACCTTAAAACCCACAATAAGACTTAAAAAACAATAAAAACCATAAAATCCATAAACACAACTAAAAAATCTATAACCCTTTAAACCCCTAAAAACATTAAAAACATTGAAAAACCATAAAACCCCATAACAACAATAACACCCCAAAAACACCTAAAACCCTAAAAATCCATAAAAATTGAAAAAACCTTTAAAAATCATAAATAACTATAAAAAGTCCCTAAAATCTAAAAAACCCTTAAATAACCTGATTAACCCTATGAAAACTTTAAAAACTATAAACACTTTAACCACTAAAAACATAAAAACGCTAAAACCCTAAAAACCCTAGAAAACTAAAACCCTCAAAGTCGCTAAAAATTTAAAAAAACCCTAAAAACTCTGAAAACCACCAATAAAACAATAAATAAATAAAAACAATTAAAACCCCTAGAAAACCTAAAAACATGGAAAACCCTATAAAGAACCCAAAAACCCTATAAAACCTAATGACTATAAAAACCCCTAAATTTTTTAAATAAAACTAAAAACCAATAAAGACCACTAAAAAGTTTAAAACCCATACAAACCAATAACAATGGAAAAAAAAATCTAAAAAACCATAAAAACTATAAAAACCCTAAAAATTTATAAAAATCAAAAAACCATAGAAATCTGAAGAAAGTGTTAAAATCCTTATAATAAAAACCCTAATTCTTTGAAAATCTCAAATAAAACCTAAAAAATCAAAAAATAATTAAAACCCATAAAAACATAAAAAATATAAAAATCCTCAAAAACACTAAAAACACTCAAAATACCTAAAAACTCAAAAAACCCTAAAAATCCTAAAAATCCAAAAAATCCATAAAACTCCAAAAAAAATTTAAAAAACCTTTAAAAATCCAAGAAACTAAATAAAACAATACACATAAAACACAAAAAAAATAAAATAAAAACTAAAAACCACCAAAAAAACACTAAAAACAATTAAAAACCCTAAAACCCAAACAAATGATAAATACCACTAAAAACATTAAAAAACCTAAAACCCATTAAAACACTAAAAATCACTACAAACTATAAAAAACCCTTTAAACTTCTAAAAATGTTTAAAAAAACTAAAAACCATAAAAACACAAAAAAACCATAAAACCCCACAAAAAACATAAAAATCCATAAAATCCCAAAAATCCCAAAAATCCCTAATAACCATAACAATTATAGAAAATACATAAAAATACCAATAAACATAAAAAACATTAAAAAACTAAAAACCCAAATAAAATGCTTAAAAACCATAAAACACTTAAAACCCCTAAATACTTGAAAAAATTCTCAAAACCCTAAACAGCCAAAAACCCAAAAAATAACTAATAATTTTAAAACAACATAAAAATATTGACAAAATCCCTAAAAAACAATAGAAATTTAAAAAATCCCTAAAACCCATGAAAACCCCTAAGAAAGCCATGAAAACCTAAAAACACTAAAACCCATAAAATCCTGAAAAAACTAAAAAACTCAAGGAAACCCTAAAAATATAGAAACACTAAAAAACCATAAAATCCTCAAAATCCCTAAAAATAACAAAAAACAAAAAATCATTAAAAAATAAAAAAATCCCTAAAAATGTAAAAAAAATATAATTGTTGAAAACCCCTAATAAAACATTAAAAACTTTAAAACAAAAAAAACCCTAAAAACATAAAAATGATAAAACCCCAAAAAATAACTTAAAACCCTAAAACCCCAAAAAAATCCTAAAAAGATTAAAATACCATTAAAACACATTAAATCCCTAGAGGCAATTAAAAATTATAAAAAAACCCTACAAACCCCTATAAATGTTAAAAAAATATAAAAAATATTAAAACCCCTAAAAACATAAAAACCCCCATAAAACACAAAAAACCAAAAAGAAACTAAAAACCCCAAAAAACATAAAACAAATAAAATCCCGAAATCCTTAAAAAATCATAAAAAATGCATAATAAACCCTAAAATATAAACATCCCTAAAAACCCTAAAAATTCATATAAAAACTTTAAAAACATAAAATAACTCATTTATCTTTATCCGACTCAAATATTCATGCGTCCTCTGCACTTCATAGCTTGACCTTGGTTGCCCAGTTTGTGAAGCACCAACCCTCAGTGGAGTCTTTTTAAAGATTTTTTTTGGATCTTGGAATCTTCAGGATCGAGCAATGGTAGGGTTACTGGATTGTTTCCACTTTATGATTAGGTTTTCAATAGAGGAAGATTTGATCCATGCTTAGTCCGCAACCCCTCAAAGATTCAATGGCGTCATATTCTTTCTCTTCAGGTGGAGCTTCTACCTGCACATGAATATGGACTTGTCAGTGATTGCTTCATGGGTTAGGTTCCTATAACTCCCTCTTCCGTTTCAGAATCCATCTATTATCTATATGCTTGGGAATCTTGTGGGATACTATTTGTGTTCAGATAGCCAAACCCAAGAGATCTGCCACCCAGTTTCTACAAGTGTTTGTGTTGAACTAGATTTCTCAAAGCCTCTGATTGACTTCATGTGTATTACTGTTAGCAAGGAGTTTTGTTACAAATAGACGATGGGGGTTGATTCTTTTTTTGTGTTCGATTATTTTTGTAAGATACAGGGACATTCTAGCACTGCATGTAGATGAGAGGGTAGCAGAACAGGAGCTGTGGAGGGGGATCATGAGGTGGTTGGGTTAGTAGATCGGCCAGGGATGGTGGATGAGCAAGGTAATGTTATGATAGGCAATCCTTTTATGAATACAATGTCGTGACAATCCACTGGGCCAAAGGTATCTCAGGTGTATGAGAGACTGAAGCGGGATATGGGGATTGTGTGTGATAAGGGAGTAACCGATAAAGAGAAAGGATCTGAAGTCTTGGGTGAGAATTCTCAATAAGGGATAGAACAGAAGGAGTATAGACAACCATCAATTAGGTTGAGTAGGGAAGAATTATAGGAGAAAGGTCATACTAGCAGATTGGAGGAACATGTCTCAGGTGGTCATGGTGTATGTTTGAAGGTGCATGCTTCAGGTGGTGCTTCATTGTGCAACAAGTTTGGTTTTTCAGAGGGGGAGGTTGTTGCATAGGAGCTAGTAACAGAGTCGCCCTCAGGTGTGGACCTGGAGGCTCCATGGAATGGGAATGGTAGTTGGCATGAGAAGGCTAGTGAGAGGGTGATATTGTTTACTTGGAATCTGGTGGAGGATGTTTTCTTGGGAGGGATGGTTGAGGGCCAAGAGACCATGAACATTAATAGTGGGAAAGTTGGAAGTAGGGAAGAACTGGCCTTGGGTTGTTCCCCCTTATGTAATAGGTTTAATTATCCTAGTTATGTAGATTTAGAGGGCGAGGATGGTGCAAAAGGGCATGTGGAGGAGCAGGGGATGGTGGAGGAATAGGGGAGGTAGCTGATATCAAGGATGTAATGGATGAAGTCAGGCTTATGGAGTATGATGCGAGCGAGAGGGGTGATTTGACTACTACGCCTGGTGCCATCGTTGATGAAAAGGGTCCCTCGGAAATAGACCCTTTGCATAGTGATGGTAGTCATGGGTGTGAAGTATTGGGGCTGCCCTTGATTATGGACTATGGTGATGGTGTGTGGGATGAGGAAGGCCAGATCACCATTTGGTGCTCGGATGGTGCTGGTGAGTAGTAGAAAAGGATGATGTAGGTGTTTGTGTACAACAGTGATGGTCTTATTGAGTTTGAGCCTTCTTTCTAGGGGAAAGAGAATAAGGGAATGCAGTTGGTGTTGGATGATGTGGTGCCGTCTCCTTGTCCAGCTCTTGAGGAACAATCCATGGTGGTTCCTTGTGTGCCGAGGTGTGGGGTCCTTGCAGATTGTTCCTTAAACTAGGAATCCTTCTTCATCCCTGATCAAGACCTTTTCTATGAGGATATTAGAAGGATGAATCACAATATGGCTATGATCATGAAGGAGGGAGCCTTTCTATAGGATTCCATTCCTCTTTGGAAGGAAAACAATTTTGTAGGGATCTCTTTAGATCCTGGAAAGAGGAGGCTGAGGAAGGACTATTCTTCTCTTCCAAAGACTGTGTCCACGAGATCCCCTTTCAAAGCTATGGTAGATGTCTCTAATTGGGGAGGTTGTGCTTTCAAGGTGCAGTTGAATGTGGAGCAGAAAAATATCAGAGATTACTACACTACCTTCCTCAAGAAATATGTGTCAGCTGAATGTGTGTCGGTGGAGTCAGATGCTTCCTCTGGTTATGGTGGTGATGGGGATCCTTATGGGGATGGAGACATTGACTTGTAGTTCTTGGTTTTTTCTTTCTGATTTGTGGGTATTTTTCTTTTTTTAGTGTCTTAGGGGGTCCAGGGTTTTTTTTGGTGTTGTTCATTTGACCTTTCCCCACCCTTGTCTACTTGTTTTCTTTATTTTAATAAATTTTTGGCGGCCAGGAATATCCTGGACCTGTGCCTTCCTTTCCATAAAAATCCTAAAAACCCTAAAACCCCTAAAAACCATAAAAACATTAAAAATCCATAAAAATGTTAAAATCCCACTAAAAACAATAAAAACCCCTTAAACCCTTCAAAGCGTTAAAAACAATAAAAACCCATAAGAACAAAAAAACTCAAAAAGCTTAAAAACAAAAAAAACCCTAAAAACCATAAAAACCCTAAAAACCAACAAAATTCAGTAAAAACCCTAAAAACCATAAAAATTATAAAATACTCTAATAATCCCAAAAAATGTTTAAACCCCTTAGAAAACCATAAAAACTTTAAAAAGACATAAAATCCCTAAAGAGATAAAAATTGCTAAAAACCATAAAAACACTAAAATCCCTAAAATCCTAAACACAATAAAAACCAATAAATAACTTAAAAGACCATAAAAACCTAAAACCCTAAAACCCACCAAAAACTCTAAAACCCACTTAATCCCCTAAAAGTTAAAAATACTCGAAAAAACATAAAAAGGATAATTTTTTAAAAAAAACTTTAAAACCCATAAACACCATAAAACCCTAAAAAACCCTAAACCCATCAAAATCCCTAAAAACTATAAAAACTGTAAAAACCATAAATATCCCAAAAAATCCCAAAAATACAAAAAATCATAAAAAAACAAAAAAAAACATGAAAAACCCTATGAAAATCATAAAAACCTAAAAACACTTAAGAACCCTAAAATCTAAAAAACAATAAAACATTAAAAACCCTAAGAACTAGAGAAACCCTAAAAACCTCAACAATCATAGAAACCCTAAAAACACATAAAAATACTAAAAAATCAATAAAAATCCCTGAAACCGTAAAAACCTGTAAAACCCTAATTTTTTTTAAAACTAAAAACATTTTAAACCCCTAAAAACCTAAAAATGCTAAAATCCTTGAAAACCACTAAAAGCCCCTACAAACCTAAAAACGCCAAAATACCAAAAAACCCCTAAAACATTAAAAACCCATTAAGAACTATAAAATCCATATAAACTCCTAATTTTTTTAGAAAACTCTAAAAAACCTTAAAAACTATAAAAAAATTGAAAAAACAATAAATCCCAAAAAAACACTAAAAATCCTACAAAGGCTAAATACCACTAAATCATTAAAAATCTTAAAACCCTATAAATCCTAAAAGGTCTTAGGAATCCCAAAAAAAGTAAAAAACCATGAAAATCACTATGAAATCCATAAAAAACTAAAAACATGAAAAAAACTAAAAACACTAAAAAAACTAAAAACACTAAAACCCCTTAAAACCATAAAAAAACATAAAACCCTTAAAATCCCTAAAACACAACAAAACTACAAAAATCATAAAACCCCTAAAAATATGTAAAAACTTAAAAAACCCTAAAAACCCAAAATAATTTAAGAAAACATAAAAAAACATAAAAACAAGTTAACCAGCAAATACCTAAAATATTATCAAAAAACTAAAAATCCATAGAAATACCCTAAAACCCCAAAAATAGAAACCATAATCCTGCCCCCAAACTTAAAAAACATAATAACCTATAAAAACCTAAAAAGAAAAACCCCCAAAACCATTTAAACCCCTAAAAAATTATAAAACACAAAAATCCTAAAAAACACTAAAAATGAAAAAACACCTAAAAACAAAAAAAACCATAAAACCCATAAGGAACCCTAAAAATAGTAAAAATCCTTAAAAACTGTAAAAACATATAAAATCCTAAAAGGACCTAAAATTCCATAAAAACATAAAAAACTGTAATAACCCTAAAAACCCAAATAAAAACATAAAAAAATCACTTCAAACCACTAAAAACCCAAAACCCCTAAAAACCCTAAAAACTCTAAAAACCCCAAATCCCTAAAATCAATAAAAACCCCTAAAATATTAAAAATGCTAAAACCACTAAAAACATAAAGCACTAAAAACCATAAATCCCCAAAAAACCTTAAATAGTACTAAAAACCAATAAAACCCCAAAAATGACTAAAAACAAAAAATCCATTTAAACTCATAAAAACATTAAAAAACTCTAAAAACCAAATAAACCCTAGAAACACAAAAAAAAACCTAATACCCGAAAAATCAATGAAAGCCTTAAAAACCCTCAAAATCTCTAAAACCATAAAAATGTTAAAAACCAAAAAAATATAATAAAATCCCTAAAATCCATAAAAATGTAAAAAAATCCTAAAAACCATGAAAACCCAAAGAAAACCATAAAACCCTAAAAAAGTTTAAACCACTAAAAAACCTAATAGATGCTAATGACCCTAAAAATGCTAAAATACGCTAAAAACCCTAAAAACCATAAAACCCCAAGAAACCATAAAAACCCTAAAACCCTAAAACCATGAAAAACAATAAAACCATTTAAACACCTATAAACTTTAAAAAACTCTAAAACAATAAAAACCCTAAAAAACTAAAAAAAGAAAAAACCATAAAAACCCAAAAAACCTAAAATCCCAAAAAACCCTCAAAGTCCCTAAAAGTCCATATAAATTAAAAAAATACATAAATATGTAAAAACCTATAAAAAGTCATAAAATCCCAAAGAAATGTATTAAAACCGAAAACACTTAAAACTAATAAAAAACCTAAAACCCTTAAATAACCAAAATACCTTAAATACCCCTAAATACCCCTAAAATATTTAAAAGTGTAAAAAACCCTAAATCCATGTAAACCACTAAGAAGACCTTAAAAACATAAAAACAATTAAAACCCCTAGACAAACTAACAATACTAATAAAATCCTATAAAGACCCAAAATCCCCAAAAAACACAAAAAAACCCCAAACCCCTAAAAACCCTTAAATCCCATAAATACCTCAACCACTAAAAACTCTAAAAGATTTGAGACACCAAAATTTGAAAACCCCTAAAAAACCCTAAAACCCCTAATATCCTTAAAACCCCTGAAAATTCCTAGAACCTCTAAAAACCATAAAAATTCTAAAAAATCCTTAAAAATTCATATGAAAGTAAAGAACACTAAAACCATGAAAAAAATAAGAAAACATAAAAAAACTAAATGCAATTAAAATCCCAAAAACTATTAAAATTATAAAAACCCTTAAAAATCCCTAAAAACCCAAAAAATACATAAAATCCAAAAAATCCCTAAACCCCTAAAAACACTAAAAACCTTGAAAACCCCAATAAAATCTTTAAAACCAAAAAAAATATTAAAACCCCTAAAAACCCTAAAAATATGTAAAAACCATAAAAACCCTAAAATTTATTAAAATACATAAAAACCCTATTATTCCATAAAAATATTAAAAAATCTTTAAAAAGCCATAAAAATGATCAAAACCCTAAAACCCCGATAACACCTCATAAAACATTAAAAACTTAAAAACACCAAAAAACCCTAAAACCATTAAAAACCTATAAAGATAAAATAATAATAACACCCTAAATGTTCGAAAAAAACATAAAACCATCAAAATCCCAAAATCCCAAAAAAAACCAAAAAATTCCTAAAAATCCTAAAATCCCAAAAAAGTTAAAAACTATAAAATCATTGAAAACTCTAAGAAAAGTTTAAGAACCTATAAACAATAAAAAACCCCTAAAACATAAAAAACCTAAAAAAGCATAGAATCCCTAAAACCCACTAAAAATTCTAAAAACACATTGAAATCCTAAAAAAGATTTGAAAATTCTAAAAATATAACACCCTAAAAAACTCAAAATCCATAAAATACAGAAAAACCTAAAAAAACCTAAAAAGCCTTAAAATCCACAAAATGTAAAAAATCCTAAAAATTATAAACTACCCTAAGTAAAATTTAAAAACACAAAAACACTTAATACCCTAAAAAACATAAAAATGATAAAGTCCTTAAAAACACTAAAACCCCCTAAACCCCCTAAAAACCACAAAGACCCCTAAAAACATAAAACCCCATAAACCCTAAAATCAATTAAAAAGTCTAAAAACCCCTTAAACCCCTAAGAACGTTAAAAAACTTAAAAGACACATAAAGACCCTAAAAACTCAAAAAACCCTAAAATACCAAAAAACATAAAACCCTTAAAACCCTAAAAGACTAAAACCCCTCAAAATCACCAAAAGCCCTTAAAACGCATTGAAATCCTTAAAATCCCTAAAAATTTTAAAAAATAAAAAACCTAAAAAACCCAAAAAAACCCTAAGAAAACTGTAAAAACCTAAAAACAATTAAGACCCCAAAAAACCAAAAAACATAAAAAAATAAATAAAACCCTTAAAACATATATAAAGACCCTGAAAACATCAACATCCCAAGAAACCCTAAAAACACATAAGAAAATTAAAAAACATAGAAATACCTAAAAACATAAAACCCCTAAAAATCTTAAAAAGATCAATGAAAGCCTAAAAAACTAAAAACCCATAAAAACTCTAACAATAAAAACCCTAAAAACTCCTAAACAGACCCTAAATACCTAAAAACTACTAGGAACAATAAAACCCCTAAAAAAATTAAAACCCATATAACATAAAACAACTAAAATTTCTAAACATACATTGAACCCTTAAAACCATTAAAAACTCTGAAAAACTATTAAAATCCAAACAAACTCAAAAAATACCTAAATAGCATAAAAAACCATATACACCCTAAACCCCCTAATAACCCCCAATTTCCTAAAAACACTAAAAAACTACAAAAATCCAATAAAATCCGTAAAATTCCCTAAACCATAAAAAACCTTAAAGCCATGAAATCCCCAAAGAAAAAAATTAAAAAAACACTTAAAACCCATAAAAATCCATAAAAACACTAAAAACCCTAAAATTACTAAAATTCCCTAAAACAGTAAAAACCCCTAAAAACAAAAAAATCCCCTAAAACCCTTAAAAACCCTTAAACCAATAAAAACTCTAAAAATGCTAAAAATTCGTAAAACCCCTTAAACCCCTAAAAATAGTAAAAAACACTAAAAAACATTAAAACCCCTTTAAAACTCAACCCCCCTTGAAACAAAAAAAACCATTAAAACCCTAAAATCCATCAATATCCCTAAAACAATAAAAAACATAAAAATATTAAATACTATAAAAAAATAAAAACACTAAAACCTTTAAAAAAATAAAATCTTAACAACACTTAAAACCCTGAAAACCGAAAAAAATGATAAAAACCATAAAAATCATAAAAAACCGTTAAACCCAAAAAACAATAAAACCACAAAACCCTTAAAAACAAAAAAATGCCCCTATAAACTAAAACCAATAATTTTAAAAACCCTTTAAACCCTAAAAATTTAAAAAAAACATTAAAAAACCATTACAATACAAAAAATTCCAAAAAAACCATAAAACCTAAAAGAGAACATAAAACCACTAAAAACCCTAAAAAGATAAAACGCCTCTAAATCCTTAAAAACCCTAAAAACCTTAAAAATCATAAAAATCCTGAAAAATCCTTAAAAATGTAAACACCCTGAAGAAACCAAAAAACCCTTAAGAAAACCTAAAACCTTGAAAACCCCTAAAAATCTGAAAAATGCTAAAAACCTGAAAATAATAAAAAACCTAAGAATCCCTAAAACCCCTTAAAGTCCCTCATATTCAAAAAAACCATTAAAATCATAAAAACCTCTAAAACCCTAAAAACATAAAAACCCTAAAATGCCTAAGAACTCTAAAGAAAGGTTAAAAAACCTAAAAACACATAAAACCCCTAAAAACCAAAAAATGCAAAAAACCCAAAAGTTACTAAAACCGCTAATAGAACCTAAAAACTATAAAACCCCTAAAAAATAAATTCCAAAAACGCCTCAAAACCCATAGAAAAATATACAAATATTTTAAACACCTGAAAAAATTAAAAAGCTCTAAAAACCCTTAAAACAAAAAAACCAAAAAACTATAATAACCCAAATAAACTAAAAAAAACATAAAAACAAAAACAATTGTAAAAACACTAAAATTTGTAAAACCCAAAAAAACCTTTAAAATCAGTAAAACCCCTAACGACATTAAAAAATCAAAAAATCCCTAAAAACATAGAAATCTCTAAAAACAATGAATGACCCTAAAACCCATCAAAAACATAAAAACACTTAAAACCCCTTTAATTATAAAAAATACAAAAACCCTAAAAAATATAAAAGTCCCTAAAAACCCTAAATCCACTAAAAAAATAAAACCCATAAAACTATAATAACTCTAAAACCCTCAAAATCCTTAGACCCTAAAAATCCTATAAAATCCATAAAACTCCCTAAAAATGTAAAAAACCTAAAAACCCTAAACCCCCTAAGAAAAACAGAAAACATTAAAAAAAACAAAAAACCCCTAAAACCTAAATAGGGTTAAAACCCCTAAAATCGATAAATAATAAAATCACCTAAACCCATAAAAACACTAAAATGATTAAATACCATAAAAACACATAAAAATAATAGAAACACTAAAAACATTTTGAGACTTTAAAAATGTTAAAAACACTATGAACCTTTCAAACCCTAAAAACTCAAGATACTCTAAAACCCAAAAAACACAAAAACACTAAAAACCCAAAAAAACCATAAAACCGCTCAAATTCCGTAAAATATTAAAATCCATAAAAGTCCTAAAAAATCCCTAAAAATACTTAGAAACATAAAACCCCTAAAAACACTTTAAAATCACAAATAAAACCTTAAAAGGATAAAAAAACATAAAACCCTAAAAAACCTAAAAACGTCAAAACCCCTAAAAACCTTATGTATCCAATCAGGCATGATGAACAATTGTTTCAATGGCCTTGTCACAATCAACACTCTTGGTGTTTCTGGAAGGTGTAAAAAACCAATTTTGATGATGTACATTCAATTGGTTCCACCAATCCCGTCATGGATCAAAGTTAATGTCGATGGTGCGGCAGCAGGTTCACCAGGTCCTTCAGGCTGTGGTGGTGTTTTCCATACCTATCGAGGGATTTTCAAGGAAATTTTCTATAATTTCATTGGTAATGGATGCACGTATGAGGTTAAGAATTTGGCTATTATCAGGGCTGTACATTTTTCAAATCAATTTGGGTGGATGCATCTCTGAATTGAATCTAACTCAAAGATTGTGGTGGAGGCACTTCATCAAAACTAAATAAAGGTTCCATGGTGGCTCCTACCCCAATGGATTGAATGAATTAGCTTATCCAAGAACCTGAGCCTCAAGATCACTCAGGAATACAGGTAAGTCAATATGGTGGATGATGTTCTTTCCAAGATGGCTATTGAAGAATGCTGTTCACAGTGGTCTTTCATTGATCCTTCTTTTCGTGTATCTCACGTAGACTCTGACATGAAGGGTATTACCTGCACCCGAATCTACAAGTCCCCCTATAATGTTTTATACTTTTATTCATTTATAAATTGAGGCACCAAGATCCATGCTTGGTGACATCTATCATATTCAGATTCATTTTGCGTCTGAGGAAGATCTTAACCATGCCTAGTCTTCAGCTCCTCGGTTTTTCGATGGTGCCCAATTATATTTATTTCGATGGAGTTTTGATATTAATTTTAAATGTGATTCGCTGATGATGGAAACTTGGGTGAGATTTTCAGATCTCCCTCTCCCATTTCAATACTTGTCTATTGTCTCTATGTTGGGGAACTTGGTGGGAAGGTTCCTTTGTTTTGATAGAAGGACTTGGGCTCTATGCCACCCAGTGGCTCCGAGGGCTTTTATTGAGGTGGATGTTTCTAAAGAGCTAATAGAATTTGTGGGGATTGTTGTTGGCGAGGAGATCCGATGGAGGCATCTAGTGATCTTTGAAACCTGGGTTGATTTCTGTTCCTCCTGCCGGCATATTGGTCATATTGATCGGGCCTGTAGGAAAGGTATTAAGGGGACTGATTCTTTGAATGTGGCTTCGGCAGGGCACGACATAGGCTAGGTTCCTGCCAAGGCTTGCTTGACTCCTCAGCCAAATGTTAGGAAAATTTTTACACGCCTCAGGGTTGACCTCAATTATGGTGGTGATAAGGAGGAAAGGAAGGGTTCAAGCATTTTGGGGCTGGAATCTCTGAATAATAGTAATTGTAAGGATGATGGTAATACAGTGGATGCGCATATTGCTAATTGTTTCAACATTGAACAAGTAAGAGGAAGGGAGGTGAGACCATGTGGGACTTCCTTGCATAATATGTTTGAGTGCCTGGTCTCAGTTTCTCCCGAGAGTGAAGCTGTGGCACAGGGGGTTCTAGAGGAGAAAGGGATGAGGGAGGATCAGGGAAAGATATATGGGATATGGGGGACTCCATTGTTTTCATGAACTAAATGAGATATTTATTTGTGGGGTGGTTGAATCTGAAAAGCGGGATTTGAGATATGGTGGCATTAGGGATTATGAGTTGCAGGTTTTGGTAGCAGGAAACAATGTGGAGTTTGGGAAGGATAGTGAAGAAGGTGTTACTGGACTGCAAACACCTGGGGTGGTGCTTGATAAAGATGCTACTGGGGATTTCTGTTGTGCAGCCGAGCAAGAGAAGGTGGTTGAGTAGGGGGCGCTAGATAAGATTCAAGTGGTGGTTGAGTAGGGGGGAGAGCTAGAGCAGGATGTGGCTCAATAGGAACTAAGGGAGGTGACCAAACAGGGGGAGATATATCTGCAAGGGGAGCTGGCGAAGCAGGGCTTGGTGGCATCTGCTGAGACAAAGGGGGAAGATGTTGTACACAGGGTTGTGGCTGAGCAGAGGGTTCTGGAAGAACATGAAGAAGTCTCCCCAGTGGTGTCTAATGTGGCGGTGTGGGTGGCTGGTCTTGAGAGCGTGGCTGCTTGCAGGTTATCTGGTTGTCGGTCTACGGGACTGGAGTTGAATACGCTTGAGGCGGTGGTTTAGGGGCTGCTAGTGATGCTTTCTACCATGGGACTGAGCAGGGGGAGATAGAGGTGCAGGTGCCAGTGTCTTAGTTGCAGGAGGTGGCTGGGAAGGGTGCGGGTAGGAGGAGAGGCCATGGATGGGGGATGAGCAAGGGCTAGGGTATCCTGCTACAGAGGGGGAGGGTTTGGAGCCATTTTTGGAGGGGCATGAGGATGCCTTTGATGATGGGGGTGCCTTCAACAGGTCTTTGAAGAACGCTCTTGACTCCCATGAACCAGTGCTGATTTCAATGGATGCATCAGATTTGTTCGTCCCTTTTGGATCACATGAGGCTAAGTTGGTTGTTGATGGGATGATTAGGACAACAAGGAAGGGAACTCCAAATTTTTGGTTCTAAAAGACATGGATTTGGAGAACCCTAATATGATGAAAGTACCTGTGCAGATTTCTCTTTTGTAGGAGGGAATAAAATCCCAGTGCTCGATGTTTTGGGGGTATGGCTCTGATGATGATTCTAGGGTGAAATCCAACATGGCCCAAATTTTGAAAGAAAAGGCCATTATTGGAAATTCTTCTTCTTTTGGGAATGGAAACTTTGTTGGGGGCCTGTCCAAGGAGAGGCTTCCATCTCCCACCTCTTGTTTACTCAACCAGGAGGACACTGTTATCCCTATTTAGGAAAAATATGGTGATGTTGACACTACAGTCCTGAAAGGGAGGAGTACAAAGAAGGACTACTCTTCCATTCCGAGAACGGTTTATATGGGGGATTTCATAAAATCTTTGAAGAACTCCTCTGGAAAGGTGGGATGACCTGCTAAGAAGAAGTTGAATGTGGAGAAGGAGAAGCTAAGGGAGTATTATACCAACTTCTTGAAGCAATATGACTCTTCTAAATGGGAGTCAACAGACACTGATGCGTCCTCTGGTTATGGTGCTATGAAAGACCCCCCTGGTGGGGGCATTGATTATAATGATGGTGTAGAAGACTGGTAGATCATGTGCTGGTGTTTTTCCTTGTTCTTTTCTGCTTTCTTCTCTCCTGTGGACTTGTTCTTGCTCTTTGTTTTCCTTTTGATGTTTTTTTGGGTATGTGTCAATTGACCCTGCCCTGCCTCTGTCTGTTGCATCTTTTTTCATATTAATAAATTTTTGGGGTGTCAGGAATAGCCTGGACTCACATCTCTTCTGCACTAAAACACAAAAACCAATTAAACCCTAAAAAAAATCACCCAAATCCCAAAAAACCATAAAAATCATTAAAATTCCCAAAATATTCGTAAATACATAAAAAATAACTATAAATCCTAAAAAATCATAAGAAAAAAAATTAAAAGCCTAAAAACACTTAAAACCCATAAAAAAATCATAAAAAATGATGAAACCCCTAAAAACCTAATTAGACCCTAAAAATTCTAAAAAATCCTAAGAACCATAAAAATCTAAAAAAATTAAAAAACCCTAAAAACTCTTGAAAATAATAAAAATCAATAAAAGTTCGAAAAACTATTTAAACCCCTAAAAATGTTAAAAACATAAAAAATCCTTTAAAAACATAAAAACTCAAAAACCCCTAAAACCATAAAACCCCAAAAAACAGTAAAACCACAAAACCCCTAAAACCCCACAAAATCTCTAAAAACCATAAAATTTCTAAAAATCACTCCTAAGAAAACCTCATAAACACCTAAAATTCTAAAAAAATGCAAAAGACTATTACAAACCCTAAAACCCCTGAACACCTTACAAACACTCAAAAATCCCAAAAACCCTAAAATTGATTTAAAATAAAAAACCCCAATAATCCGTAAAAACATAAAAAACCTAAAACCCTGAAAAAACAAAAGAAAACCATAAAAACCTAAAAACAATTAAAATCCCTAAAAAATGCTAAAAATCCAAAAAACCCTAAAGATTCTAAAAACCCATAAAATCCATAAAACCCCTAAAAACCATAAAAACAAAAAAGACCTATGAAATCTCTAAAAACCACTAAAATGCTAAAAATCATTTCAAACACTAAAAACATTAAGAAATAATAAAAACAATAAAAATATAAAAAACTCAACAAATTAAATTACACCAATTAAAATAAAAAACCTAAAAACCCTAAAACCCATCAAAATTCCTAAAAAACTGAAAACCATAAAATTCCTAAATAAGCCCTAAAATCCCTAAAAACATAAAAACCCCTAAAAACCCTGAAAATCTTAAAAACATAAAAAACTTAAAACACCTAAAAACCTAAAAATGTTAAAAACATAAAAATACTTGGAAACCTAAAATCCTAAAAACCACAATACCCCTAAAAACCATTAAAATCCTATAAAAACTATAAAACCCACTAAAAAAAATCTAAAAACCCTATGAACCTGAATTTTTTTAAAAACTCTAAATAACCAAAAAACCCAAAAAAAAGTCAAAAAACCCTAAAACCACAAAGAACCTCAAAGTCTCTAAAAAACCTATAATAGCATAAAAATCCTAAAAACCCAAAAATATCTAAAAGCATAAAAATCCACCCCCCCCCCCCCCAAACCCCTAAAAATCCATAAACCCTCAAAACATTTAGTGTCTCAAAAACCTAAAAAACAAAAAAAAATGCTAAAAACCCTAAAAACACAAAAAAATCACTAAAAAGCATAAAAACCATAAAAATCATCAAAACCATAAAACCCCATAAAATGCTTAATAACCAATAAAAACTTTAAAAACCTATTAAAATCCTAAAATGTTAAAAAAATCTATAAAAACCCTAAAAATATTAAAAACTCAAACAACCCTAAAAACTCAAACAACCATAAAAACACAAAAAACCAAAAAAATCATAAAAAACTTAAAAACCCCTAAAAACCATCAAAATTATTAGAAACCCTAAAATACAAAAAAACCCTAAAACACTAAAATTTTAAAAAGCATTTAAAACCCTGAAAACCACTATAAAAGACATAAAAAACTTATAACACTTAAAACCCAAAAAAATAAAAACCCTAAAACCCTAAAAATTCTAAAAATCCCTTAAAAACCCTAAAAACCATTTAAAACTTAAAAAATATTGAAGAATCCCACAAATTTAAAAAACACATAAAACCCGGAAAATCCCTATTAAAACCACAAAAACCTAAAAAACCTTAAAAACTAAAAAAATAAACACTATAAAACATAAAATCCCTAAAAGACCCTAAAACCACAAAAAACTATAAAAAACCTAAAACCTATAAAACAATTAAAATCAATTAACAACTCTATAAACTCCTTAAAACACTAAAAATGTTTTAAAAGCTCTAAAAATCCAAATATCCAAAAAATAATATAAAAAAACTAAAACCCGTAAAAACCCTAAAACCCAATAAAAACACTAAAAACCTTAAAAATACCAAAAAATGTAAAAAAACCCCTAAGAAAACCTTAAATACCAGAAAACACATAAGAACCCTAAAAACCTAAAAACCACTAAAAATTCAAAAAGGACCCTAAAACCCTAAAAACTATAAAAACCCTAAAAACCATAAAAAATCCTAAAAACCCACAAAAACCATAAAAACTACTAAAAAATATAAAATCCATTGAAACACAAAAAAAAGTTAAAAAATATTTAATACCTTTAAACCCCTAAAAAATAAAAAAAATCACAAAAACCCCAATAAAACCTTAAAATCGCCAAATCCATAAATCCACTAAAAATCACTGAAAACTCTAAAAAACTGTAAAAATTTGAAAAAATAACTAAAAACCCCAAAAGACATTAAAATCTCTAAAAAACTGAAAACCCTAAGAAAACTATAAAACCAAAAAGCATATAAAACCCAAAAATTCTAAAAACACTAAAAACCCTCAAACCTTAAAAAACCCTTAAAACACTCAAATTCCATAAAAACCCATAAAATTTATAAAAATATATATAAATTAATAAAAACATAAAAAACCAAAATCCCAAAAAACCATTTGAAAACATAAAAATACTAACAACACTTAATACCCCTAAAAACCAAAAAACACTAAAAACCCTAAAACACCCTAAAAGACCCTAAAAACCCTAAAACACCTAAAAATAATAAACACCCATAAAAATCTTAAAAATCCTTGAAAACCCATAAATACTATAAAACCACAAAACACTGTAAAAACCCTATTAACCCCTAAAAATGTCAATAAAACATTAAGAACCATAAAAAACAAGAAATACACTAAAACCCCTAAAAACCCCAAGCTCAATGAGGATTATGAGTCAGGATGGGATGACTCTGACTCTTACTTTGATGATGTAGCCTTTGGATATGGTGCGGATGGTGACCCTTATGGTATGGCTTCTGTTTTGGATTTTGGTGGCGACATTGACTGATCTGTTTTCCTTTCCTTCTTTGTTCTCCTTTGGATCTTTCTTTTTTTGGGTCTTTGGGTTGGGGTTATAAAGGGTTTTTGGGTGTGGGTCGTTTGACCCCTCCCCTCCCATGTCTGTTGTGTGTTTTCTTTATAAATTTGGGGGGGCTGAGAACAGCCTGACCCTCGAATCTTCCTTGCCCTAAAAGCCCCAAAAATCTGTCAAAATCCCTAAAAACCCTGAAAACTATAAAAATCCTAAAAATCCTTAAAAATCCCTAATAATGTAAAAAACCATAAAAACCATTAAAACCCATGAAAAAATTTAAAAAGTAAACAACATATAAAACCCCTAAAACCCTAGAAACACTACAAATCCTAGAAACTACTAAAATCCCTAAAACCCTAAAACCCAAAATAACCGTAAAAACCCTAAAATCCCTAAAACCAAAAAAACCACCAAAAAATATTAAAACCATTCCTTTAAAAATGTTAAAAACAACTCTAAAAACCTTAAAACCGTTAAAATGGGAAAAAAACCTTAAAAACCAAAAAAACCCAAAGGACCCTAAACCCCTAAAAACTATAAACCCCTAAAAATCCCTAAACCCCTAAACATAATAAAATTCCTAGAAATAACAAATAATATAAAAACCCAAAAATAAATGAAAAAACCTAAGAAAACATTAAAAACCTAAAAACACTCAAAGCCCCAAAAACAGGAAAATGATAAAAACCATAAAAACCCATAAAAATCCTAAAACCTCTAAATACCATAAAACCCCGAAAACATTAAAAAAATCCAAAAACACATAATAACCCTAAAAACCACTTTAAACTCTAAGAACCAAAAAATACCATAAAACCCTAAAACCCCTAAAAATTCCAAAAATCCCTAAAAATCATAAAATCCCAAAAAAGTCCTTAAAATCCCCAAAAATGAAAAAACCATAAAAAATAATTGATAATAATAAAACCATAAAAACCTAAGAACACATAAAACCTCTAAAAACATAAAGAAATATAAAAACCCTTGAAACCCCAGAAAACCATAAACCCCCCCAAAAAATCATAAGAAACCTAAAAACACATAAAACCCTAAAAACTACTAAAAATACTAAAATCCCATTAAACACCTAATTTTTTTTAAAACATATAAAAAACCTTAAAGGCCCTAAAAACCAGAAAAAATAAAACCCCCAAAAACCATAAAACCCTTAAAAAATCAAAAAACCCATAAACTCTCAAATTCCCTAAAACCATAAAAGACCATGAAATCCAAAAGAATCCCTAATAATTTATTAAAATGAAAAAAAAACACAAAAACACAAAAACCCATTAATAAAATTTTAAAAACCTAAAAATATTTAAAATCCCTAAAACCCAAAAAATGAAAAAACCATAAAACCCATAAAAATGCTAAAAACCCCAAAACCATCAAAATCCCTAAAATCACTAAATTCTAATTAAATTCCTAAAATTCCTTAAAAATCCCAAAAAAAATTAAAACACCATAAAAACCATGAAAAAACCTAATAAAACCTTAAAAATATAAAAAATCTTAAAACCCCTAAAAATAATAAAAAACATAAAACTCATGGAAATATCATAAAACTCTAAAAATCCCTAAAATCCATAAAACCCTATAAATCATAAAACCACAAATACCCATCAAAAACACAAAAAAACATCAAAATTATCTAAATTCCCTTTAACCCTTTAAAGTTGTTAAATACTCTAAAAAATTTAAAAATACCAAAAAACAAAAATTACACCTAAATACAAAAAAACCATTAAAACCTGAAAATCTCTAAGAATCCCCAAAAACACAAAAAACTATAAAAATCCTAAAAAATATCCCAAAATCCAAAAAAAACCCATAAATACCACAAAAATCCTAATAAAACGCTAAAAACACCTAAAATCAATTTAAGCCCCCGAAAAACTAAAACCCCTCAAAATCCCTAAATACCTCGAAAACCATAGAAATCCTTAAAAATCCCTAAAAATCTCTAAAAATCCCTAAAAATGTTAAAAACCTAATAATCATGGAACCCGCAATAAAAACCAGAAAAACCCAACGACACATAAAACCCCTAAAAACCAAAAAGCATTAAAAACATTAAAAATACCTAAAACCATTAAAACCCCTATAATCCTATTAAAACACTAAAAAACACTAAAAAATATAAAAACACCCTAAACCCCTAAAAATGATAAAAACTATGAAAACCATAAAAACTATGAAAAAACTAAAAAAATGCTTAAAACCCTAAAAACCCAAAAAAACGCCCAAACTCTTCAAAAATCCTAAAAACCATAGAGAACCATAAAATCCCTCAAAATCTCTAAAAATCCAAAAAAATCCATAAAAATCCAAGAAAAGTCATGAAAATCCCAAAAAACATTAAAATCCCTAAAAACTAAGAAACACCCTAAGGAAACCATAAAACCCAAAAACCACTTAAAACTGCTAAAATACCTCAGAAAGATAAAAACCCTAAAAACCCTTCAATTACTTAAAATATCTAAAAAATGTAAAATTCCTAAAAAAAGACATAAAATCCCAAAAAATGTAAAAAATCCTAAAATACCGGGAAATTCCTAAGAAACCCATTAAATCCTAAAAACACTTACAATCCCTAAAACTAGAAATATGATAAAACCCCTAAAAATCATAAAACCATTAAAAAAATTAAAAACCCTCAAAATATGTAATAACCCTAAAACACTAAAAACACTTTAAACCACTAAAATATAAAAAACTCTAAAAAACCTTAAACCCCCCCCCCCCAAATCAATACCCTCTAAAACTCTTAAAAACCATAACAACCATAAAAACCCAAAAAATTCAAAATATCTAAAAACAATAAAAATCCTAAAAATTCCATCAAAATTATAATTTTTGTTAGACATAAAAAAATGCGATAAACCCTAAGAAAACCTTAAAAACCTAAAGATAATTAATACCCTTAAAACCCCAAAAATCACTAAAAACCAAAAAAACTCTAAAAACACTATCAACCAAAAACTCATCTAGAAACCTTAAAATCCATCAAAACCCACAAAATCCTAAAACCATTCTGTAAACTATGAAAACCCTTTAAACACCTAAAACTGTTAAAAAACACTATAAAACATTAATAACCCTAAAAACTAAATAAAAATATTGAAACCCAAAAAAATCCCTAGAACCATAAAAAATAAAGAAAACTCCCAAAATGACTCAAAATCCATAAAAATATTAAAAACTATAAAAATTATAAAAAATCCCTAAAAATCCTTAGAAAGGTAAAAACACTTAAACCCCAGATAAACACTAAGAAAACCTTAAAAACATAAAAACAATTAAAACCCATAAAAACATAAAAAAATGTTAAAAACCATAATGAAATACATAAAACCCTAAAAACCATAAATACTCTAAAACCCCATAAAAACCTTCAAAACCATAGAAACCCAAAAATAATATAACAACCACTAAAACACTAAAAACACTTTAAACCAATTAATTAGTAATAAATATTAAAAAACCCTTAAAATACCTAAAAACCCAAAAAAAAAATAAAATATCTAAAACCCCTAAAACCTCAAAAATCCCTAAAACGATAAAAAACCTAAAAATCTCTAAACATCAGTAAAAACATAAAAAACCATAAAACCCTAAAAACTGTAAGAAAACATTAAAAACTAAAAAAATAAAAAACCAAAAAGACCTAAAAATATTTAATAACCCTAAACTCCCAAAAAACCCTAAAAATTCTTAAAATCATATAAACCCCTAAAACCTTTAAAAACTTTTACAACCCTTAAAACCCATAAATTCCCTAAACCTCTAAGAACTCTATAAACTTTTTAAACCCCTAAAAATGATACAAACTCTAAAAAACCATAAAAACCCAAAAAACACAAAAAACCATAAAACCCAAAAAACAAAAAACACCCTAAAAATTATAAAACCCCATAAAAACCTTCAAAATCCATAAAAAATCTCTAAAAACCCATAAATATCATAAAATTAACTAAAATTTTAAAAAACCTAAAAACCTTGAAAATCCATAAAAACCTAAAAATAGTTATAACCACTAAAAACCTAAAAATGCTAAAAACCCTAAAAACACAAAAAGTCCCTAAGACCCTAAAACCACCTAAAACCATAAACACCAAAAAATGTAAAAAACTCTAAAAAACCATAAAATCCCAAAAAAGTAAAAAATGATAAACCCATAAAAAGACCATAAAAACCCTAAAACCCATAAAACCCTCAAAATATATAAAACCCCAAAAAACCATAAAAATAATTTAAAAGCATTAAAACTTGTAAAAATTATAAAATCCCTAAAACCCTAAAAACCACTAATAAAACCTTAACAACCTAAAAATACTTAAAACCCCTAAAATCCCAAAACAACTAAAACCCTCAAAACCCTAAAACCCCTAACATCACTAAAATGACGCTAAAAACCCTAACAACCATAAAACCCCATAACATCCTTAAACCCCTAAAAACCTATAAAAACACTAAGAACCAATAAAAAAGTCAAAAAACCATTTAAAGCACTTGAAATGTTAAAAAAGCCATAAAATACCATAAAAACATTTAAAACATAAAAAAGAACCCTAAACCCCATAAAAATAATAAAAACCATAAAAACCTCAAAATACTTAAAAAAACTAAAAAACATTAAAATCCTAAAAAAACAATAAATATTCCTTAGAAAATAAAAACCCTAAAAACCCTAAGAAAACTATAGAAAGCTAAAGACAAATAAAACCCTTAAAAAATCAAAACACACAAAAAAAATCCCAAAAACCCCATAAAACTCAAAAAACCCTAATGACCTTAAAAATATCTAAAAAAACTATCAACCATTAAAAATCCAAAAAATCCATAAAAATCTCTAAAAACATAAAAAACCAAAAAACCAAGAAAAACACTAAAAATTCATAAAAACCCAAAAACACTTAAAATGCCTAAAAACTCTAGAAACAAAAAGAACCTACAAACTTTAAAGTCCATAAAACTAAAAAAATCCCAACGGACCACTAAAAACACAAAAAACCCTTTAAACCCCTATATTTTTAAAAAAACCTCCAAAAAAACATAAGAACACCAAAAAACACTAAAAATCTTAAAAAATCATAAATAAACTAAAAGTATAAAAAACATAAAATCCCTCAAAATACCTAAAAACCAAAAAATTCATAAAAAATCCCTTAAAATAACTAGAAGTGTGAAAACCATAAAAAACCTAAAATAACAACAAAACCCCAAAAAACACTTAATACCCCTAAAAACCCAAAAAAATCAAAAATAAAAAAATGCTAAAAACCCTAAAAAATACCAAAGACCCTAAAAATCCACAAAAACCCTTAAACCTATAAAAATACTATAAAATACCTAAATATACCAAAAAAATCAATAAAATCTCTAAAACCTTAAGAAAACCATAAAAAACTAAAAACACTTATATCCCATAAAAACCTAAAATTGATAAAAACCAAGAAAAATCATAAAAAGAACATAAACCTCTAAAAACCTAAAAACACTTAAAAACCTTAAAACCTAAAAAACCCTAAAACTAAATGACCACTAAAAACACTAGAAACATTTTAAATTTTAAAAAAAACTAAAACCTAAAAATTTACAAACAAACACAAAGTATTCATAACACCCGAAAAACCACAAAACTCAAAAAAACCATAAAACCCCTCAAAATCCCTACAAACCCTAAAAACCATAAAAATTCTAAAAATAAAACAAAAACAACAAACGTAAAAAACCCTAAAAATATTCAAATATCTACAGAAAACCTTAAAACCCTAAAAACACTAAAAACACCTAAAAACCTAAAAAACACCTAAAAACCCTAAAAACACATAAAAACCCTAGAAAACCATAAAAAACTAAAAAAAATATTAAAAATACCTAAAACCATACACATCCCTAAACACCATTAAAACTCTAAAAACTCTTTAAGCCCCTAAAAACATTAAAAACTCAAAAAAAACTTCAAACCCCTAAAATACTAAAAATAACCCTAAAAAATAATAATAACTCCAAAAGAAATATAAAAACCCTAAAAATACATAAAAACTCAAAAACCAAATTAAAACTCATAAAAATACAAATAATCCATAAGAATCTATAAAAATATAAAATCCCCAAAAATAATAAAAACCCCTAAGAAAAACGTTAAACCCTAAAACACTTAAACCCACTAAAAACCATAAAAGACAATAAATTTCCTAGAAAACTGTAAATTAATAGGAAATAAAAAAGCCTCAAAATCATTAAAATCCCTAAAGTCTTTAAAACCCCACAAAAAAAATCTAAAAACCATTTAGACATTAAAAAAAATTTAAAAATCATTAAAAAACATAAAAAAAAAACACTTAAACCCCAAAAAAAACCAATAAAATCCATAAATACCCAAGAAAACCCAAAATACCCTCAAAATAACTAAAAAACTAAAAAAATAAAAAACCTAAAAAATACCTATAATTCCCAAAAACGTAAAAAACCCAGAAAAAACATGAAAACCCCTACGAAAAAAAATTAAAACTAAAAAACATAAAACCCAAATAAATAATATAAACTCTAAAAAAACCTATGAAAATATAAAATCCTTGAAAACCCCTAAAATCCATTAAAGTAACTTATGAGACTAAAAATCAATAAAAATCCTAAGAAATCCCTAAGAAGCACTATAAACATAAAAACCCTAAAAACTATGAAAATAACTAAGAAAACCTTAAAATGCAAAATCACAAAAAACCCATAAAAACCTAAAAATGATGAAAACTCTAAAAAACCCCAAATAAACCCTAAAACCCCAAAAAACTATAAAACCCCTAAAAACCAAAAAAACCCAACAACCCATACAAACTATTATAAATTCTAAAACCCCTTTAAACCCATAAAATATCTAAAAATACTAAATGAATTTAAAATCAGAAAAAATTAGAAAATATAAAAAAACATAAAAAATACAAAAAAACCCTAAAAACTCGAAAAACATTAAAAAAATCCTAAAACCCATCATCATCTATAAAAATCATAAAACCATAAAAATAAAAAAAAAATATCAATTTAAATTTAAAAACACTAAAAAACTAAAACCCCCTATGAAAACCTATAAACCCTAAAAACCTAAAAACCCTAAAACCCTAAAAATGATAAAAACTATAAAAACCTTGGAAACCCATAAAAACCATTAAAATCCTTAAAAACACTAAAAACCATAAAAATCCTAAAAAATCACTAAAAATCCCTAAATATTTAAAAAAAACCTAACAAACCTAAGAAAACCTTAAAAACTAAAATGTATTAAACCCTCTAAGAAACCTAAAAACTCTAAAAACAAAAAAAACCACCCAAAACCCAAAAACACATAAAACCCCATAAAAACTATAGAACCCCCGAAAACCATAAAAAATCCATAAAACCCCAAAACACCCCCAAAAAACTGTAAAAACCCTTTAAACTTTAAAAAACTCTAATTAACCTTAAAACCCCTAAAAAACGAAAAAACCCCCAAAACATAAAAAATACCATAGAATCCCTAAAAACACAAAACCCCTCAAAATCCATAAAATCCCTCAAAAATATAAAAAACCCAAAAAACTCAAAAAACTGTTTAAAATGTAAAAAGCCCTAAAACTTGGAAAAACCCGAACGAAAACCTAAAAATCCTGAAACAACTTAAACTGATAAAAAAAATAAAAAACACTAAAAACCTAAAACATTAAAATATCTAAAAACCATAAAAACCCCAAAAAACATTAAAAACACTAAAATCCCAAAAAAACCTAAAAACCAATACAAAACTAACAAATATTAAAACCCTAAAATTTTTTAAATACTATAAAATATTTAAAAAACTAAAAAAACCCTAAAAACCCAAAAAAACTATAAAAACACCCAAAACCTTAAAATTCAAAAATCCCTGAAAATCAATAAATACCCTAAAAACTAAAAAGGCCATAAAAACCATAAAATTGATGAAAGTCCAAAAGATAAACTACCAAACCTAAATAAACATAAAACCCCTAAAAACCCAATAAAACTCTTACAACCCTAAACAACCATAAAAAATTCCTAAAAACTGAAAACCATAAACACCCTTAAAATCCATTAAAAACCCTAAAACCCCATAAAACCTAAAAAACCACAAAAAAGTCTAAAATCCATTTAAAACCCTAAAAAAATTAATAATATATAAAACTATTTAAACCCCTAAAAACTCTAAAAAACCATAGAAACCATATAAACCCTAAACCCCCCTTAGAATCCTTAAAAAATTTTAAAACTATAAAAATCCTTTAAATGTCTAAAAAATCATTAAAAATAAAATAACCTAAAAATGATGAAAACCCCTAAGAAAACCTTAAAAACTAAAAATATTTAATCCCCTAAAAAATAAAAAACATAAAAAACCTTAGAAACCCCTAAAACCCCTCAAAATCCCAAAAACCCCTAAACTATAAAAATCCATAAATATACCAAAAATATAAAAATATGTAAAAAACACTAAAAACCAATAAAAACCTAACAAACCCTTAATAACCTAAAAAATAAAAACCCATAAAAACAAAAAAATGAAAAGGATCCTAAAAACCCTAAATTCCTAAAAAACCTTAAGACTCCATAAAAACACATAAAACTCAGAAAAACACTGAAAATTCTAAAAAATGTTTAAACCCATAAAAACTTTAAAAAAAATAAAAAACCTTTAAAACCCATAAAAAATCAAAAAAACCCTAAATACACATAAAAACCATAAAAACCATAAAAACCTTCAAAACCATAAAAATAATAATAAGTCCCTAAAAATCCTTAAAAACATAAAAACCTTAAAAACCGTAAAAACCCCTAAGAAAATCATAAAATCCAAAAAACACTTTAAACCCCTAAAAATTCTAAAAACCACTAAAACCCCTAAAAACCATATATCCCCTAAAATTCCCAAAAAACCTAAAAAATCTTAAAAAATAATAAAAATAAAAAAATTTAAAAAACCAAATAATTCTGAAAACCCTAGAAACCCTAAAAACATAAAAACACTTAAAATCCCCAAAACACCTAATAACTCTAAAAGGCTAAGAGAACCTTGAAAGACTCTAAAAACCCTAAAACCCCTAAAACCATAAAACCCATAGAATAATTAAAAACCCCCAAAAATCCTTAAACCCCTCTAAAATCAACAAACCCCGTTTAAATCCCTAAAACCATAAAAAGTCTAAAAAACCTTAAAATCCAAAAAAACCCAAAAAAAAAAAATAAATACAAAAAAACCATAAACTCCCTAACAATCCTAAAAACCCTAAAAATGATAAAACCCCTCAAAACCACTAAAATAACTAAAAACCCATATAAATTCTAAAAAATATTTGAAAACCCCAAAAAGCTTGAAAACCCAAAAAAACCCTAAGAAAATAATAAAAATCTAAAAAATCATAAAACTCCTAAAAAACCTAAAAAATACAAGAGCCCTAAAAAACTAAAAACCGTAAAAACCAAAAATAACTAAAATCACTAAAAAACTACAAAAATACTTAAAAAACATAAAACTAAAAAAATATAAAAACATAGAAAACCCTTATGAAAACCTAAAAAATATATAAAAACACTTAAAACTGTAAAAACCTAAAAACAATAAAAACCCTAAACCCAAATACACCTACAAACCTTAAAATACCTAAAAATATATAAAACCCCGAAAAGCCAAAAACCACAAAAAACCATTTGAACCCATAAAAATGATAGAAATCTCTAAAAACAATAAAACACTAACTCAAAAAAACCAAAAAACCTAATAAACTATGAAAACCCTAAAAACCAACACAATCCATAAAACCCCTAAAAACCTAAAAATCATAAAAAATTATTAGAATTACATAAAAATATAAAAGAAACCACAATAACCCTGAACATCCCTTTGAAACCCCTAAAACCTAAAAAATACTTAAAACCCCTAAAACCCTAAAAAACTATAAAAACCACAAAAACATTAAAAATACAATAAAATAACAAACTATAAAAACCCCTAAAACCCTAAAACCAAAAAAACTTAAAAACCAAAAAAACCATTTACCCTAAAAACCCATAAAACCTCTAAAAATCACTAAAAACTCAAACACACCTTTAAAACCCTAAAAACCTTCAAAAACTCTAAAAAAATTATAAAACCAAAAAAAATAAAAAAATAACTAAAAACCCAAAAAAAACATAAAAATCTTAAAAAAACTAAAACCCCTAAAAATCCAAAAAACCCAAAAACCCATAAAAATAAATAAAAACCTAAAAATCACTAAAAACATAAGAAACACTATAACCCCTGAAAACCACTATGAAAACCATATGAAACTAAAAACACTTAATTCCCCTAAAATCCAAAAGAACTATAAAAAACCTAAAAACTATAAAAAAACCATAAACACCCCAAAAAACTTAAAAACCCTAAACACCCATAAAATCCCTAATAAACCAGCCAAAACTATAAAAATTATTCTAACATCTAAAAACTTTTAAAAAATATAACAACATTAAATCCCAAAAAAACATGAAAACAAAAAAACCATAAAAACCCAAAAACCAATCAAAATTCCTAAAAACCAAAAAACCCATAGAAATAATAAAAAATCCATACAATACCTAAAACATAAAAAATGAAAAAACCATAAAACCCCTAAGAAAACCTATAAAACATAAAGACACTTGAAACCCCTAAAAACCTAAAAAATTCCAAAAAATATAAAACCAAAAGACCATCAAACCCCTCAAAATAGCTAAAAAAATAAATATCCTAAAAAATATGTAAAATGCCTAAGGTCATAAAAAATGATAAAAAATAGGAAAAATTATATGAAAACATTCAAAAGATAAAAAATTAAAACCCCAAGAATACCTAAAAAATGATAAATACCCAAAAAATTCCATAAAACATTAAAACCAATAAAACCCCTAAAAACCCCTAAAAAATTAAAAACCCTAAAAATCCATAAATCCTTAAAAACATAATAAAAACTCTAAAAACTTTTTATCCCCCTTAAAATGTTCAAAACCCTAAAAACCTTAAAAACCCTAAAAATAAAAAAAACCCTTAAAAACCAAAAAAAACATAAAATCCCAAAAATCACCTAAAACCCTCAAAATCCTAAGAAAACATAAAAATACTTCAAAACACATAAAAATCACTGAAATTAAAAATAGCCCTAATAACCTAGAAAACCCCTTAGAAATCCATAAAAACTAAAAGCTCTTAACACCCCTAGAAACGTAAAATATGTTAAAACCCTTAAAACCAAAAAACATGAAAACCCTAAAAACAATAAGAACCCCTAAAAACCATAAAAACCCAAAAAACCCATAAAAATCGTTAAAACAACAAAAAACTCTAAAACCCCTTTAAACCCCTAAAAATGTTAAAAGACATTAAAAATCCTTAACAACCCTCAAAACACAAAAAACCTCTTAAATGAAAAACAGCATTAAACCCCTAAGAACCCAAAAACCCCCTAAAAACCCTCAATATTTCTAGAAATATTAAAAAACATAAAAAAATTTAAAAAATAAAAAACATCCATAAAGATGTAAAAATCCTTAAAACCATGATATAACTCAAAGAAAACATGAAAACCCTATAAAAAAAATTAAAACTCATAAAAAAACTAAAAAACACTAAAAACTCTAAAAACCCTAAAAATTCCTAAAAACCATAATAGCCCTGATAAAAAAGAAAACCCTAAAAAAATAGCATCCTAATAAATATAATAATTTAAAAACCGTAAAAACCCTAATAAAACCCTAAAAATAACAAAAACACTTAAAATCCAAAAAAATATAAAAATTTTAAAATCCCTATAAATTATAAATGACACTAAAACCTCTCAAAACCCCTAAAAATTATAAAAACACATAAAACCTTAAAAAACCTAAAAACCCATTAATACCCTAAGAACTACTAAAAACTCTGAATACCCATTATACTCTTAAAGATGTTAAAAACACTAAAAACCATAAAACATTAAAAAACCCTAAAACCACCAAAAATCTATAAAAAACCAAAAAACACTAAAAACCATCAAAATCCCTAAAGCCCCTATAAACCATAAAAATTATAAAAAATATTAGGAAAACATTAAAAAACAACACATAAAACCCTTAAACCCTTTAAAAACACTAAAAACCAAAAAAACCAAAAAAAACCTAAAAACCTAAAAGCCCAAAAAATTCCTGAAACCATAACATACCACAAAAATAGTAAAAAGACCTAATTTCCCAAAGAACATAATAAATCCCTAAAAAATCTAAATAACCTTTAGAAAAAATTAAAAACATAAAAACACCTAAAACCCCTATAAAACCATAAAAAACAAAAAAACTCAAAAAACCCTAAAATCCATAAACTCCTAAATAATTCTAAAAACCCTCAAACCCGCAAAATTCCTAAAAACAATAAAAATACCTAAAAACATAAAAACACAAAAAGCTCTGAAAACCCACTAATAAATCCTAAAAACCGTAAAGCACTAAAAACCCATAAAACACTAAAACACAAATAAAACCTAAAAACTATAAAAAACATAAAAACCCATAAAAACATTAAACACAATAAAAAACCTAAAAACCCATTAAAACATTAAACACAATAAAACACCTAAAATCCAAAAAATCATATACAAACAATTTAAACCCATAAAAATCTTATCATAAACTAAAACCCCTTAAAACCCTAAACAAATCAAAAAACCCAAGACCCCCAAAAAACCAAAAAACAAAAAAACACCTTAAACCCACTCAAAATCCCTAAGATCCCTAAAAATTGTAAAGATCATTAAAAACCCTAAAAATTAAATAACACATAAAACCACTAAAACCTAGGGAACCTTTAAGGAAACTATAAAAACCTAAAAAATTCTCGAAACCCCAAAAAAACACAAAAAATCCCTAAAACCCCTAAAAACAATATAACCCATAAAAACCTTTAAAAACCCTAAAACCCAATAAAACCCTAAAACCCACTAAAAACTCAAAAAACCCATTAAGACCCTAAAAATGTTAAAAAAAACCTAGAAACCCATTAAGAACCTAAGAATGGAAAAACCCCTGAAATCCCAAAAAAACCATAAAAACTAAAAAACACTAAAAACCCATAAAAAAGATCAAAATCCCTAAAACCGTTAAAAACCATAAAAATACTTAAAAACCCTAAAATCCCTAAAAACATTGAAACTCTTGATAATCCTTAAGATGACATTAAATCCTAAAAACACTTAAAACCCCTAATAACATTATAAATGTTGAAAAACAAAAAAAATATAAAACCCAAAAAAACCACAAAACCCAAAAAAACTAAAAAACACTATAAATACATTAAAAACCCTAAAAACACATAAGTTCCCTAAAAACCACAAAAAAAATACCAAAACCGTTTAAACATCGTGAATCATAAAAAATCATAAAAACAAATAAATCCAAAAAAATTAAAAGACCCCTAAGAACACTAAAAATTCATCTAGCCTTCCAAATCCCTAAAAACTCCATAAAAATCGTAAAAAATCCCTAAAACCCCAAAAAATGTAGAAAACCCAAAACAACATGAAAACCCCTAAGAAAATCAAAAAAAACTTAAAAATAATTAAAATCCCTAAAAAGAATAAAAAATCCATAAAAGTCTCTATGTATAGAAAAAAAAAACACCTAAGACCCACAAAATCCAAGGAAACTCTTTAAAACAATAAAAATAATTAAAATCCCTAATAGTCCCTAAAATTTTAAAAAACCCAAAACCTTGAAAACCCATAAGAAAATCTAAAAAAATAAAACCCCTAAAAGACCTAAAAAATTCTAAAAACCCAAAAAAACCCTTAAAAAGAACCTAAACCCCATGAAACCCTTAAAACCATGAAAATCCCTAAAACCCCATAAAAACCTTAAATCCATTAAAAACACAAAAAACCCTTTAATCCCAAAAAAAAACAAGAAATACTCTAAAAAACCATTAAAACACTGAAAATACCAAAAAAACCGTAAAACCATATAAAACCTAAAAAGTAATGACCCTATATTTTCTAAAAACCCTAAAAAATCTATAAAATACATAAAAACACTAAATATTGAAAAAAACATGAAAAATCGTAAAAACCCTAAAAAATAAGGAAATAGTAAAAACCAAAAAACAAATAAAACCCCTAAAAATGAAAAAAATTCCAAAACCACTAAAAACCCTAAAAGACCACACAAACCATGCAAACCCCTTAAAACTATAAAGCCAGTAAAAACATTAAAAAACATAAAATCCCATAAAAAATCTAAAAATCACAAAAAATATTATAAACACAATAATTCCATAAAAAAATTAAAAAATTATAAAAACATCAAACCCTAAAAAAAGAAAAAACCCCCCCTAAAAACACAAAAAACCCCATAAACCCTAAAAAAACTCAAAATATCTAAAACCATAATAGCCAAAAAAAAACTAAAAATCCATAAAAATATAAAAAACACTAATAACCTTGAAAATCCATATTAAAAACATAAAATACAAAAAAACACTTTAAACCCCTAAAAACCAAAAACGACTAAAAACTCCAAAAAACCCAAAAAACCAAAAAAACCCCTAAATCTCCTAAAACACTAAAATAACTGAAATACCATAAAACCCTAGCAATCATTAAAAATTATGAAAACCATTAAAAACCCTTAAAATATACAAAAACATTAAAAACACTTAAAACCAATAAAAAAATAAAAAAAACAATAACCCCCCCCCCCCCCCCAAATAAAAAACTTTAAACCCCTTAAAGCCTTCAAAATCCCTAAAAACCCAAAATACACATAGAAATCATAAAAACCCCATAAATATCCCTAAAAGGGTAAAAAACCCAATAAAATCTGACAACCCATAATAAAACAATGAAACACAAAACACCCCTAACAAACCTAAAAATGTTTAAATCCCAAAAAAAACCCAAATACCCATACAAATCCATAAACTGTAAAATACCCATAAAAATATAAAAATTCCCCAAAGAAATATACAAGAATAAAAAACTATAAAATCCATGAAAACCTCTAATAAAACCTAAAAATTTATAGAAATACTTATAACCCCTAAAACCTGAAGCTACAAAACACCTTAAAAATGCAAAAAAAAGGCCAAAAACCCCTAAAAACTATAAATCCCCCTAAAAACCATAAAAACATCAAACACACTAAAAATCACTAAAATCTATAAAAATGTTTTAAACCCTTGAAATTTTTTAAAAACTCCAGAAATCTAGGAAAACCCAAAAAACTAAAAAAACATAAAAATACGAATAAACTAAAAAGACAAAAAAAAACCAAAAAATTGATTAATAACCATAAAAACCATAAGAACCCAAAAACGCATCAAAATCCACAAACCCACTAAAGACCTCATAAACACTAAAAAATCCAAAAAAACTCCCAAAAACATAAATAACCCTAACAACCCTAAAAGGATCTAAATAACCTAAACACCTAAAAACACTTATAGGCCATATAAAACTTAAAAAAATTAAAATCACCAAAACCATAAAAAGTATCTAAAACCCCTAAAAATCTACAAAAACTCCACTAAAACCATAAAAAGTATATAAACACTCAAAACCCCTACAAATCATAAAAATCCAATAAAATCCCAAAAACCCCTAAAAAATAAAATCCCTAAAACCCATAAAAAGCTAAGAAAACCTCAAAATCCTCAAATCAATTCAAAACACTAAAAAATTGAAAAGTAATAAAAGTCATAAAAAATAATAAAATGACCCAAGAAACACAAAAAACCCCAAAAAACCAAAAAAACCCAAAAACCATAGAAACCCTAAAAACCAATAAAAACCTAAAAATAAAATAAAATCTATAAAAACCCCCTTAAAATCTTTAAAACATTTAAAATATCTAAAAAACATTTAATCACCTAATTTTTTAGAAAACCCTAAAAACCCATAAAAACCCTAAAACCCCTAAAACCCCCTAAAAACATAAAATCCAATAAGAATTATAAAAATCCCTAAAAATACCAAACAATGAAAAAACCCTTAAAACCCCTAAGAAAACCATAAATACCTAAAAACACATAAAACCCCTATAAATCCTAAAAACACTAAAAACATAAAAAGTCCCTAAGAAGAACCTAAAAGCCCTCAAATCCATAAAACCAGAAGAACCCCTACAAACATTAAGAAACCCTAAAAACCTATAAAAACCCAAAATATCCCTAAAAAATCTAAAAACCCATAAAACCCCCAAATTTGTTAAATAAATATTAACCACTTTAAAACCCCTAAAAACTTTAAAACCAATAAAAACACGAAAACCCCTAAAAACCCTAAAACAAACAAAATCCAAAAATACCATGAAAAACCATAAAAATCATCAAAAATATTAAAACCCCTAAAATATAACAAACATAAAAACATTAAACAACCATAGTAAAACCATAAAACCTAAAAACACTTAATACCACTACAAAACCTAAAAATGATAATAACCCTAAAACCCTAAAAAACACCTAAAAAACCTCAAAATACCTATAAACTTAAAAACCCCATAAAAATCATAAAAATTCCCCAAAATCCCTAAATTCATAAAACTGTAGAAAACCGTGCAAAAAAAATAAAAACATTAAAAACATAAAAACACTTAAAACCCATGAAAACCCTAAAAAATGCCAAAAACCCTAAAACACCCTAAAAGATCCTAAAAATCCTAAAACCACCTAAAACTATGAACACCCCTAAAAATCATAAAATTCCCTAAAAATGCATAAAACCCAAAAAAACCATAAAACCCATAAAATCCATTAAATCCCTAGAAATGTTAAAAACTATTAGAAACCTTAAAAACCCTAAAAACACAAAAAAATCATATTATCTCAAAAATCATAAAACCCCTAAAACACCTAAAAATTATAAAATCCCTCAAAACCCCTAATAACATAAAAAACCAAAAACTCTGAAAACAATTAGAAACATTGCTATATAAAAACACATTAAACCCCTAAAAATCATAAAGACTCTAAAAACCAAAAAAACAATAAAATCCCTAAACACCTATAAACCCATAAAACACGAAAACCACTGAAAACACTAAAAAACATAAAACCCCTAAGAACTGAAAAAACCCCTAAAATCCCAAAAATTCCCTAAAACCACCAAAAACCATAAAAACCCTCATAATACCCCAAAATCCTAAAAATATATTAAAATCATAAAAAATTCAACAAATCCCTAAAAAAATAAACAAACCCTAAACATCTATAAAACCCATAAGAAATCCTTAAAACCATAACAAAACTTACAACCCCAAAAAATTTGAAAATGATAAAATCCGTAAAAACCCCTAAAACCTTTAAAGAATCATAAAATCCATAAAAACCATGAAATCCCCTAAAAATTTAAAAATCCCTAGAACCCATAATTACCTTAAAAACTAAAAACTATAACAAACATTATAACCTAATAAAAATAAGATCCCTAAAAACCTTTTTAACCCATACCAATCTAAACCCCCCTAAAAATCCCTAAAGTTTTAAAAAACCCCTATAAGCCCTGATAAAATCCTAAGAAAACCATAATAAAACTAAAAACACTTCAAACCCCAAAAATTTGTAAAAAATGATAAAACCCGTATGAAACTCTAAAATATCTAAAAACCATAAAAACCCCTAAAACCTAAAAACACAAAAAAAATGAATACAAACACTAAAAAAACACTAAAAATATCTAAGAACCCTTTAAACAAAAAAAATGTTTAAAAAATATAAAAAATATAAAAACACAAAAAAAAAAATTAGAACTCTAAAATAACGCCATAAAAACCCCCAAAAACACTAATAAATAATAAAAATCATCAAATTCCATAGAAACACAATAAACCATAAAAATGATAAAAATCTCTAAAAATCCATTAAAACACAAAAAACCCATAAAAACATTATGAAAACCTTAGAAACCTAAAAACACTTAAATACCCTAAAGACCTAAATATGTTAAAAAGACTAAAAGTAACTTAAATCCTTAACAAACCCTAAACCCCTTCAAAAATAGATAAATAACCCCAACGAACGCATAAAAATCAAAAAATGAAATAAAATCCCAAAAAACGTAAAAACCTCTAAAACCCAAAAGAAAACGTTAACAAACTAAAAATACTATAAAACCTTAAAAATCTAAAAAGTGAGAAAAACAATTAAAAGACCCTAAAAACTCTAAAAACTCCTAAAACCATTAAACTTTCCAAAAAAGATAAAAAATAATAAAAATCCACTAAAACACTAAAAAATACCTAAACACTCTAAATACACTTCAAACTCCCAAATACATTAAAAAATTCTAAAAGACCTTAGCACCATAAAAACTAAAAAACCTTAAAAACACAAAAAACCATAAAAACCATAAAAACCCTCAAAATCACAAAAAAACCCTAAAAGATGATCACAATCCAAAAAAATACCTGAAAACCATAAAATGTAAAAAACCATATTTACCTTGAAAAAACCTAAGAAAATTTAAAAAACAAAAAAAATATTTCAATACCAAAAAAATAAAAAACCAAAAAAACCCCTAAAAACCCTAAAACCCTTAAAAACCCCAAAACCCCTAAAAACCCACAAAATCCGTAAAAACCCTAAAAACAATACAAATCTTAATAAATCCCTAAAATACCTAGAAACAAAAATACCACTAAAAATCTTGAAAACCCCTATGAAAATATTAAAAAACTAAAGAAATCTAAACACCGAAATACCAAAAAAACACTAAAAAATCATAATACCCCCAAAAAAGTAAAACCCCTAAAAACATTAATCCCCCTAAACCTTACAAAACCCATAAAACCCAAAAACTATTAAAACCCTTTAAACACCTAAAAATGTTTAAAAATCTAGAAAAACATAAAAACCCAAAAAAATAAAAAATCGCTTAAAACACCAAAAAAATCACAAAAACTCTTAAAATCCTATAAAACCCTAAAATACCTAAACCCCTAAAAAATCAATAAAAATCCTATAAAGTTTTAAAAATTACTCAAAACATAAATAACACCAAAACCCCGAAAAACTTAAGAAAACCATACAAACCTAAAAACAAATAAAACCCTTCAAAAACCTAAAAACACTAAAAACCATAAAAACCCATTAAACCCCTCTAAATCCCTAAAAACACTAAAAAACATAAGAATACTAAAAATCCCTACAAATTTAAAATGGTCTAAAAAACTAAAAATTAATAATAATACAATTAAAACGTAAAACACACAAAACCCCTAAAAATCCAAAAAAATGCTAAAAATACTAAAATCACCTAAAAAATCCAAAAACCACTAACAACGATAAAACTAAGATGTACCATAAAAACACTAAAAACCAAGAAATCCCATAAAACCCCACTAAAAACTCTAAAAACCCTTTGAACAAAAAAAACATTAAAAACTATAAAATACATAAAAACCCCTTAAAAACTCAAAAAACCGTTGAAACACTAAAAACCATGAAAATCCATAAAAACCATAACAATATAACAAAATCCCTAAAAATAAATAAAAACATTAAAAACCCTAAATTTCATGAAAACCCTTTGAAAACCATAAAATCCTAAAAATAGTTAAACCCCTAAAAACCCTCAAAAACACTAAAACCCCAAAAAAACAAAAAAAACCATTTAGAACTATAAAAACTCATTAAACCCCAAAAAATGTTAAAAAAAACTAAAAAACCTTTAAACCACTAAAAATTTAAAAAACCCTAAAACACAAGGAAGAGAACTCTGCGGGATACCCTAAAATATGTAGGAAGGGATGCTAGGGTGGAAGAAGGGGGACCCTCCTCTCGATAGGGTGGTGAGGGGAATCAATCTGAAGCTATGGTAAAGGACATATTCATGCGACTGAAGGGTGAACTGGGACTTATGGGTGATTCCCATTCCTCCAATGAGGTGGGGGTGAGGCTCCTGATGAATATGGGGTTGTGGCATTTATTTTTACGGATGAACCTTTCAGGGATGATAGTGAGCACCAGAGCCTCATTGCTGAAGGGATGCAGAGGAAGTTACTGCCAAATCCTTCAGTTATTGTTGTGCAAGGAAAGATCCTGGGACAGGTGTTGGTCTTAACCTATAATCGGTTCACGACCTTTAATCCTATGGAATCTGTGGGCAATGAGGAGAGGAGTCTTGTGATCCGTGAATTGAAAGTCGTGGTGGATAGGGATGATTCTGAACTCTCTGTTAACCTACATGAGATGGTTCTTCTTCCCTTTTGTGAAGGAATGAGGAAAGTGGTAGTGGAGCATAATCCCTTGCCAACTGAGCAATTGACGGAGCAGATGATGGATGATGTTTCTGATCTTTGGGACGACCTGATTGATGTCCCTTAGCCTAGGCTGCAGCCTGAAAACCTTTCCTCAATTAGGAGGACTATTGAGAAAACTTATTTGAGGTCTGACCTTTTGTGTTTGAGACACTACCTACGTGTGTTGAGTTGTCTAAAAAGATAATGCTGGATTGCTCAAAAATCCCATTTGAGAAGCATCAAAAAGAGATCATGTAGAATCCAGACTTGTAACATAATGTGATCTTTACGGGGGATGAGAATGATCAACATATAAGTTTTGAGGAACTATTCGGGGATCATGATGACATCATGTATGCTAATTTGGTCAAGGTAAGGAGGGATAAGTCCTCGATGGGTCCCCCTGGTTCTTCTGGCTTGGTCCTATACCCCCATAAGAGGAAGCTGCGGTCTTTCAAGGACCTCATTCATAGATTTGGTAGTCAGGGAGGTAAGGTTGAGCCTGCTGCTTCTGATCACAGGTAGGATGGGAATCTCAATCCTAGGGCATCGAGTGCTTACAATGTGCTGCAAAGAAAGAATGCAGGGGTTTGAGTACCCCCAGTGAAGTGGATAACAAGTAGGGATTATTCTTCCCTTCCCATTCCAATTGATATCAGTTCCTACTCCAACGAAGTTGAGGGAGATACCCATGGTAGGGAATGTTGGTTTGGAAAGACGCAGCCAATTGTGGAGGAATGACATATTAGGAAATATTACACAACCTTCCCCAAGAAATATAAATCTTCTGAATGGGAGTCAGAGGAGTCGGATGCTTCCTATGGTTATGGTGAAATGAGGATCCTTATGGGGATGGATAAGTTGGTTTGTAACTCTTGTTTCTTTCCTTTTGTCTTTTGGGTCTTTTGGACTTTGGTGTTTGGGGGGTTCAAGTCTTTTTGGTGTGGGAGTTTTACCCCACCTGCCCTTGTGTTCTCTTCATTTCTTTTGTAAATTTTGAGGGGCCATGAATACCCTGGCCCCGCACCTTCATTTCCATAAACCTAAAAAACTATAAAAACTATAAAAACCCATTAAAATTTAAAAAACACTAAAAACAAAATACAAAAAAACCCCTAAAAACCCAATAAAACAAAAAAAAAACCTAAAATCCCTAAAAATTAATAAAAACCCTAAAACCATACAAATCCTAAAAATCCATAAAAACCCTAGAAACATAAAAAACCATAAAAATATTGAAAAATATCTAGAAAACCTTAATACCCAAAACACATAAAACTACTAAAAACCCTAAAGAACACAAGACACCCCTAAAAACCATAAAAACCCAAAAAACCATAAATACCACTAATAAAAATTAAAAACCTAAGACCCCATAAACAACCTAACAACCACTAAAAATTATAAAACTCCTTTAAACCCCTAAAAAGGTTAAAAATCTAAAAACATTAAAAATCATAAAAAAGATAAAAAAAACCCAGCCAACCCAAATGAAACAAATAAACCCCTAAAAACCAAAAAAACAAAAAACGATCAAAACCCCTAAAAACCGTAAATACCCAAAAAATAAAAAAATCAATACAAATACCTAAAAATGTAAAAAACACTAAAAACCGTAAAACCCCTTAGAAAAATTTAAACCCTAAAAAACATAAAACTCCTAGAAAAACTAAAAATGCTAAAACATAAAAACCCTAAAACCTTAGAAAACAAAAAAAAACCCACTAAATCCTAAAAAACTGTAAGAATCCTAAGAATGCTCTAAAAATCCCTAAAAACATAAAAATCCTAAACCTTAAAAACCTAAAAACGTTAAAAACCCTAAAAATAACCAAAATACTCTAAAACTCGTAATAACCATATCAAACCCTAAAAACTTTAAAAACCCTATATACCGTAAAAAAACAACTAAAACACCAAATACTATTTAGACATTAAAAACTCTAAAATCCATAAAAATCGTTAAAAAATAGAAAAAAAACGTAAAATCCCAAAAACCAAAAAATCATAAAACCCCACAAAATCAATAAAACCTTAAAAGAAACAAAAATCATAAAATATCCCAAAAACTCCCAAAAACCCCTAAAAAGTTCTAAGAAAAATATAATAATAATAAAACACTTAAAAATATTTAAAACCCTATAAACACTTAAAACCCTAAGAAAACCTAAAAACCCTAAAAACCACCAAAATCCCTAAAAACCTAAAAATCACTAAAAACCATAAATGCCTTAAAATACATAAAAAATAAAACCCCTAAAATCCAAGAAAAAATATAAGAAAATATTAAGAACTTAAATACACTTAAAACAGTAAAAAAACAAAAAACATTAAAAACCCTAAAAACCTAAAAAATCTAAAATCTGTAAAACCCATAAAAACCATAGAAAAAATAAAAACCCATAAAACCCTAAAAAATTACAGAAAACTATAAAAACCATTTAATCCCCTAAAAACGTTAAAAACACTAAAAACCATTAAAACACTAAAAAAATCAAAAAAAAACAACACAAAAGAATCATAAAAACCGTAAAACCAGCAAAAACAATAAAAAATATCTATAAAACTGAAAATAAGAAAAAACCAAAAAAATCCCTAAAAATACTTAAAAACATAAAAAGCCATAAAAAATGTGAAAAAAACCCTATGAAAAACTTAAAACACTAAAAATATTAAAACCACTAAAAACCCAAAAAAATGTTAAAAACACTAACAACACAAAAAGCCTAAAAACCATTAAAACCCTAAAAACTCATAAAAATACTAAAAATCCCTAAAAATTCCAAAACAATGTTTAAACACTAAAAACCCTAAAAACCCTAATAAGATATTAAAAACATAAAACGTTTTAAAACACCTAAAACCCAAAAAAATTAAAATAAATAAAAAACAATAAAAAGATCCAAAAAACACAAAAAAACCATAAAACACCTAAAAATTGTTAAAAAAACTAGAAACCTAAAAACACTAAAAAATATAAAAACCATATAAATGTTAAAAAACTCTATAAAATATTTAAAACCCAAAAAAACTATAAAAACCCTAAGAAACCCTAAAACCCCCAAAATTCCTAAAAACCATAAAAAATATAAAAATCCTAGAAATAACTAAATATCCCTAAAAATGTAAAAAAAAACCTAAAAGCTTTCAAAACCTGTAAGGAAACCATAAAAAACACTTAAAATCCCTAAAAAAATAAAAAATGGTACAAACCATAAAAAAAACTAAAATCCCAAAAAACCATAAAAAACCAAAAAAAACCAAAAAAAAACACTAAAACACAATAAAACCCCTAAATACCCAAAAATCTCTAAAAATCCTTTAAAAACTCTCAAAATGTTCAAAAATAATAAAAAAAATGAAACCCAAAAAACTAAACAACTCCAACAAACCATAAAAACCCCCAAAACCACAAAAACATAAAAACCTAAAAATCCCTAAATTCGTAAAAAAATATAAAACCAAAAATGCACTAAAAATACAAAAAAAATGGAAAAAATCCTAAAAACATGAAAATTCCAAAGAAAACATTCAAAATCTAAAATCACTTAAAACCTCTATAAAACATAAAAAACTAAAAAACCATAAAAAACATTTAAAATCCTAAAAAATAGAAAAATAATAAAAACCTGAAAAAACCCTAAAACCCTAAAAACCCCTAAATCTAAAGAAACTATAAAACCATTTAAACTCCTCAGTAAATGTTAAAAAATTCTAAAAACCTTTTAAACCCTGGAAAAAATAAAAATAAAACCCCCTCGAAACCATTGAACCCTATCCCCCCTCAAAAAATCCCTAAAAACCCTAAAAACATAAAAATACTAATTCAGTCCTAAAAATCTCTAAGAAAATAACAAAAATATAAAAACCTTGAAAAAACCTATGAAAACCTAAAAAACCTAAAAAAAATTATAACCCCTTGAAAGATAAAAATGCTCAAAACCCTAAAAAACCTCAAACCTCCTAGAATCCCTAACACCCCTAAGAACCATAGAATCATTTGAAGCCCTAAAAATCCCTAAAGGCATAATAAAACATAAAACCCTTGAAAACCACTAATAAAACCAAAAAAAACATAAAAACAATTAAAACCCCTAAAAATATTTAAAACACAAAAACCTATAAAAACCCTAAAAACCATAAAAACACATAGAAACTTAAAAACACTAAAAACCCATACAAACACAATAAAAACACTAAAACCCCATGAATCTACTAAAAGGTTAAAGACCCTACAAAACCTATAAAATCCTATAAACTTAAAAAACACCCAAAAACTGAAAAAAAATCTAAAGCCCCTCAAAATCCTTAAAGACCTTATAACCCTTAAAAACCATAAAAAATACCTAAAAATACATAAAACTGTAAAAACCATAAAATAGCTAAAAAAATTATGAAAACATTAAAAACCTAAAATCCCTTTAAAATATTAAAAACCCTAAAAATCCTAAAAACATAAAACCCCTAAAACCACCAAAACACTAAAAATCCATTAAAACCAATAAAAATTCTAAAAATCTTTAAACCCCTAAAAAAAATTTTAAAAAATAAAATCCCTTAAAACCCTAAAAAATAAAAAACCCTTAAACACCCCCAAAAAACATCAAAATTATAAATACATTAAAAAATTACAAAAACCCCCCAAAATTTTTAAAACCCATAAAAACCATAAAAATCCAAAAACATCGCTAAAAATCACTAAAAACATAAAGAACCTTGAAAACCCCAAATAAAACATTCGAATCCTAAATAAAATTGAAACCCCTAAAAATCTAGAAAATGATTAAAAACCCTAAAAACACTATACAACTTCAAAATCTCAAAAAATCCTAAAACACATAAAAATTATAAAAATCCCTAAATTTCTCTAAAAATGTAGAAACCCTAAAAACCAAGACAAATACTGATAAATCCTTAAAAACACTTAATACCATGAGGAAATATAAAAAACACTAAAAACCATAAACAATCATAATAATACCGTTAAACCCTGGAAAACAAATAACCCACATAAAAAATTTTAAAACACCAAAACCCTAAAAAACCCCAAAAACTCTAAAATCCCTTTAAACCCATAAAAGAATTAAAAAACAATAAAAACCATAAAATACATAAACAATAAAAAAACCTAAAAACAAGAAAACCACAAAATAATAAAAACCCTATAACCCTCATAATCCCAAAAAAAACCATTAAAATCATAAAGAAATCCCATCAAAGCCTAAAAATGAAAAAAAAACCCCTAAAAATCATTAAAAAAAGATTAGAAAATGGTGATGTGGATGAGATCGGATTGGCATAGTTTTTTTCAGTAGATGATGGTTCATATTTTATCTCTTTTGGATCTATTCCATGTTGCGACTGAATGGATCGTTAAGTTATGTTGCATTATGGATTCTATGTTTCATTGTGGTCTTCTGTTTTGTGGCTGGGTTGGATGTGAATCGTTGCAGATGTTGGATATTGGTTCTGTTGAGTGGCGCTGGATGCTGCTTTGGGTGCTTCAGTTGGGTTCTGGGCATGGGTGCTGGTTTCCCCTCAAGCAATCAATGAAGGGATCATTAAGTTATACTACATTATAGATGCTATGTTGGACTGTGGTCTTTTGTGTTGTAGCTGGTTTGGTTGGGAATCAGTATGAATGCTGGATATTGGTTCTGTTGAGTGGTGCTGGATGATGTCTTGCCTTTGGGTGATGCAGATGTGTTCCTGGGTGTGATACTAGGTGTGAATTGTTGGAAGTTGATTGGATTTAGGTGAGGGTTGTTGGAATATATGTTTCTGGTTTATGGATGATGCTTACCTGGGATGTGATGACATTTGCTGGTGTTTGGTGATGGTTTCTACTTTACTGCGAGGTCCCAAAGGTGAGACTTATGAATTCGATGGTGGTGGTTCTGTGATGTTAGCGGTGGATATTCTTGGCAAGGAGTTTATGGTTGATGAAAATTGTGATGCGGGATGCTAGTTGCTATTTGGCTGGGAGATGCTGTTGGAAATGCTTTTGATTTATTGCCTTTTCGAGGTTTTGTGTCTTTTGGGTTTTTTGGGGACTTTTGGGTTTTGTGGGGGTGTCTAGGGTTTTTGGTTGTGGGTTGATTAACCCCTCCCCTCCCTTGTCTTCTTTGTTTTTTTTTTATAATAAATTTTGGGGGGTCAGGAATAGCATGGCCTCACATCTTCCTTGCCCTATAAATGATAAAACACTCTAAAAACCTTAAAAAACCTAAGAAACTAAAAAACACCAAAAAATAACACAACTATAAGAACCATAAAAAAAATACTAAAATTAATCAAAATCCCGAGAATCCCTAAAATCCATAAAAATCCCAAAAAATCACTAAAAGTACTTAAAAAAGTAAAAAAACTCTAAAAACATTGAAAAGCCCTTAAAAACCATAAAAACCTAGAAACCCTTAAAAACCATTAAAAACCTAAAAAAACTAAAACACTAAAAACCCCTACAACCCCTAAAACCCTGAAACCCTAAAAATCCAAAAAACCCAAAACACCATAAAATTCCTAAAAAAGACCTTAAATCTATAAAAACGTAAAAAACAAAAAACACATGAAAAACTTTAATAAAATCTTAGAAACCCAAAAACAATTAAAGCATATAAAAAACAAAAAATGCTAAATCAACTCAAAACATCAAAACCCATAAAAACCGTACACCCCCTAAAAATCATAAAAAAACTCTAAAACCCCATAAAAGCTCTAAGACCCCACAAAATACCCTAAAAACCATAAAACCCATAAAAGCGTTAAAACCCCTAAAATCCTAAAAAACATAAAACCCCTAAAATACTTAAAAACACGAAAACATTAAGAGACACTAAAAAATATAAAAACCATTTTAACCCATAAAACTTCTAAAACCCATAAAAACAATAAAAATACTAACAAACTCAAAAAACGCTAAAAAGACATAAAAGCACAAAAAATCATAAAACACTAAAAACCCTAAACCCCTCAATATCCCAAAAAACCATAGAAACCATAAGTATCCAAAAATCATTGAAAATCCCTAAAAACATAAAAACCCCTAAAGACATCGAAAAACCCTAAGAAAAATATTAAAAACAAAAAACACATAAAACCCCAAAAACCTAACAAACACTAAAATCCATAAAACCATAAAAACTCCCGAAAACTAAAAAACCCAAAAAACCCCTAAAAATCTAAAATACCCATAAAACTTACTAAAATCCATAAAACTATAAAAACTCTATAAGCCAATAAAATTTATTAAAAACTATAAAGAAATTTAAAATCCCTAAAAACTAAAAAACCCAAAAAAACCCAAAAAACCAAAAAACCATAAAAACCATAAAAGTCCTAAAAAATAACTAAAAATCACTGAAAATATAAATAACACTTATAAACTTAGAAAAAAATATCAAAACCTTAAAAAAATAAAAAAACATAAAATGCCAAAAAAACCTAAAAACCCTAAAAAACCTTAAAAACCATAAAGACCCCCAAAATCCTTTAAAACACTCAAAAACCATATAAATAATATAAAACCATAAAATTTCCTAAAAATGTAAAAAATCCAAAACGCCTTAAATACCATAAGAAATCCTTAAAAACCTAACACATATAAAACCACAAAAATCCTAACAAATGCTCAAAAACCTAAAAAACCCTAAAATGACACTAAAACCCCTCAAACCCCATAAAAACCATAAACCCCTCCAAACCTATAAAAATACACTAAAACACTATAAAACCCCTGAAGAACACTAAAAACTATAAATCCCACTAAACCCAAAAAAACGTTAAAAACACTAAAAAACCATAAACCCTAAAAAACTCAAAAAAAAACCTTAAAACCCAAAAGAATCCTAAAATCACTAAAACCCTAAAAAACCCATAAAATCCTAAATAATCACTAAAAATCCTTAGAAACATTAAAACCCATAAAAACACGAAAAACCCCTAACAAACGTGAAAACCTTAATACACATAAAACCTCTTGAAACCTAAAAAATGATAAAACCCGTAAAAACCCTAAGACCCTCAAAAAACCTTAAAACCCCTTAAAGATAATAAAAATCCTAAAAATCCTTAAAAATCCATAAAAATCCCTAAAAATGTAAAAAAATCCTTAAAAACACAAATAAAACCATTACAACCAAAAAAATAATTAAAATCCCTAAAACCCCCAAGAACCTAAAACCCCTAAAAATATCAAAAACCCCCAAAACTCATAAAACACTAAATACCAATAAAAACTGGAAAAACCCCTTTAAAACCCTAAGAATGTTAAAAAGTAAAAAAAACATTAAAAAACCTATAAACTCAAATAACACCTAAAACACATAAAAACCTTAAAACCATAAAAAACTACACATCATCAAAATCCCTAAAAACCCTAAAATCCTAAAAACCCCTTAAAACGTATAGAACACTAAAACCCCTAAGAAAACCTTAAAACCCTAAAATCAATTAAAACCCCTAAAAATAGAAAAATAATAAAATCCATAAAACGCCTTAACATACCATAAAACCCATGAAACCCCTAGAAACATTAAAAAACCAAAAAAATCCATAAAAACCCTAAAACCACTAAAAATAGTAAAAATATTTTAAACCCATAAAACTATAAAAAAACTCTATAAAAATTTTAAAAACATAAAAACATTAAAACCCCATAAAAATATATAAAATGCTAAAAACCCCTAAAAACACTCAAAAATCCCTAAAAACAAAAAAAAATAAAAAACCAAAAATTCACTTAAAATCCCTAAAAACATAAAAAAACCCTAAAACACATAAAACCGCTAAAAACCCAAAGACAATCTAAAAACCCAAATTACCATAAAACCACTAAAAACCATAAAAAACATTAAAACCCCACAAAAACACTAAACCCACTAAAAATTTTGAAAACCATTTAAACACTTAAAAATGATAAAAAACTCTAAAAACCAAATAAATCCCCTAAAAAACAAAAAAAATCCCTCAAAATCCCAGAAAACATAAAAAACCTTACCACCCCAAACCTCAAAAACCCTCAAGATCCCAAAAAAACAAAAAAAAATATAATTTTAAATTCCCTAAAAATGTAAAAACCCCTTAAAACCCAAAAAAAAGCCTAAGAAAACCACACATACCTAAAAACCATTAAAACCCATAAAAATCCTAAAATGCATGAAATCCCTAACCCCCCCCCCCAAACCCCTTTAAATCCTTAATAACCCTAAAAACCTTAAAAATCTAATAAAATATCTAAAAATCCCTAAAGATGTCAGAAAACCCTAAAATCAATTATAAAACCCTAAGTAGACCTTAAAAAACAAAAAATAATTTAAACCCCTAAAAATCATAAAGCACTAAATACCCTTAAAACCCAAAACAATATCATAAAAACCCATAAAAAACTCTAAAAACTATAAAACCCCTAAATTCCCATAAAATCCATAAAAACCCAGTAAAAACACTAAATACAATTTAATACTATAAAAACCTTAAAACTGTAAAAACCATAAAAATCGTAAAAACCTTAAAAACACAAAAAAATCCTAAAACCCTTAAAAAATAATATAAAATCTAAAAAACCATAAAAATACCTAAAAGCATAAAATACCATGAAATACATAAGATAACCTTTAAAACCTAAAACACTTAAAACCCTAGAAACCCTTTAAACCACAAAAAACCCCGAAACCCCTCAAAGTCCCTAACAACCCATAAAAATACTAAAACATTAATAACAATCCCAAAAATAGTATAAAACCCAAAAAATATTGAAAACCCATAAGAAAAATTTAAAAACATAAAAACTGTTAAAACCCTTAAAACCACTAAAATGACTAAAACCCTAAAAAGACCCCAAACAACTTAAAATCCCTTACAAACCATGAAACCCCAAATTACTGTAAAAGCACCCAAAAAATAAAAAACCACTAAAATCTCTACAAACACTTTAAACCATTAAAAACATTAAATAACTCTAAAAAATTAAAAACCCTAGTAAACTCATGAAAAAACTTAAACCCGCCAAAAACATAAAAATCATAGAAACCCTAAAAACCCCTAAACACCCCTAAAACCCTAAAAATCCAAAAATCTCTAAAAATGTAAAAAACCCAAAACAAAATCCATAAGAAATAATTCAAAACATAAAAAACATATAACCCATAAAAAACCTATAAAATTTCTAAAAAACCTAAAAACCCTAAACACCCTAAAATACATAAAACACCTAAAACCATAATAACCAACAAAACCCATAAAAAACCCCCAAAACCCCATAAAATCATAAAAACCAATAAAAACTTAAAAAAAATATTAAATCCTGAAAAATGTTTAAAAAAATATAAAAAACATTAAAAACCCTAAAAACTCACAAAAAATCAAAAACCCCAAACAATCCATAAAACCCCTTAAAAGAAAAAAACTCCCAAAATCCATAAAAACCATAAATTTTTAAAAATCCACTACAAAACCCTATAAATTTAAAAAAATCCTAAAAAGGATTAAAATAACTAAGAAACCCTTAAAAATAAAAACACATAAAACCCCTAATGTTTTAAAAAATTTGAAAACCCTAAAAACCCTAAGAAATCTAAAAATAATAAAACCCCTCAAAATCCATAGAAACCCAAAATTACAATAAATGTACTGTAAAGTTCATAAAAATCCCAAAAACATAAAAAACACAAAAACCATGAAAACCCTTAAGAAAAAATTAAAAACACAAAAGCAGATAATAAGCCTAAAAATATAAAAACACTAAAAACCCAAAAAAGACCATAAAGCCCTAAAAAAATAAAAACACATAAAATAAAAAAAACACACAAAAACATTGAAACCCAAATAAATACTCTAAAACCCCATTAATCCACTAAAATTTTAAAAACTATAAAAAATTATTAAAACCCTAAAAAACTAATAAAAAAAGAAAAAAATCCAAAAAACTATAAAAACCCTAAAAAACCCTAAAATCCCTCAAATTCACTTAAATACCTAAAACCATAAAAATACTAAAAATCCCTAAATATCAAGAAAAAAATGTAAAATACCATTAAATACCTAAAAAACTCTAAGAAAACCTTAAAAACCTAAAAACGCTGAAAATCCTAAAAAACTATAACACACTGAAAACCATAAAACCACAAAATCCATAAAAACTGGAAAAACCCCACAAATTCCCAACAAATCCCAAAAAATATTAAAAATAATAAATCCCCATAAAACCCCTAAAAACACAACATAACCTGAAAACCCCTAAGAAAGCTTAAAAAACTATAACAAAATAAAAACCCTAAAAAGCTAAAAATTAAAAAACTCTTTAAACCCGTAAAACCCCTCAAAATCCCTAAAACCCATAAAAACACTAAAAAGACCAAAAAATCATAAAACCCTAAAAACTCTAAAACCATAAAAATGATTTAGAAAACATTAAAATCCAAAAAACACTTAAACCCCCTAAAAACCTAAAAACAGTAAAACCACTAAAAACCCTAAAAGACCCTAAAACCCTAAAGTTCATAAATACCACTAAATAATTTAAACCCCCATAAAACCCTATAAAACCAATAAAAACATAAAACAACCAAAACCCCTAAAAACCATAAATACCGAAAAAAAATCCAAAAAATCAATACAAATACCTAAAAACATAAAAAACACTAAAAACCCTGAAAACCCCTTAGAAAACTTTAAACCCTAATAAACATAAAACTCCTAGGAAAACTAAAAATGCTAAAACCTAAAAACCCTAAAACCTTAGAAAACCCAAAAAACCCCACTAAATCCTAAAAACTGTAAGAATCCTAAGAATGCAATAAAATCCCTAAAAACATAAAAACCCTAATCCTTAAAAACCTAAAAAGGTTAAAAACCCTAAAAATAACCAAAATACTCTGAAACCCCTAATAACTATATCAAACCCAAAAAATATAAAAAACCCTATATAATGTAAAAAACAACTAAAACACTAAATACTATTTAGGCATTAAAAAACTCTAAAATCCAAAAAAATCGTTAAAAAATAGAAAAAAACGTAAAATCCCTAAAACCTAAAAATCATAAAATCCCACAAAATCAATAAAACCTTAAAAGCAACAAAAATCATAAAATATCCTAAAAACTCCCAAAAACCCCTAAAAAGTTCTAATAAAAACATAATAATAAAAAAACTCTTAAAAATCCTTAAAACCCTATAAACACTAAAAACTCTAAGAAAACCTAAAAACCCTAAAAACCATCAAAATCCCTAAAAACCTAAAATTCACTAAAAACCATAAATGCCTTAAAAATACCTAAAAAATAAAACCCCTAAAATCCATGAAGAAATATAAGAAAATCTTAAGAACATAAATACACTTAAAATAGTAAAAAAACAAAAAAACATTAAAAACCCTAAAAACTGAATGTAGTGCGGTTGGATGCTGGTAGTGGATGGATGTGATGTGATGATGCTGCGTTTTTTTCTGTTTTTGTGCCTTTTTCTTTCTTTGGCGTGGGTTGTAAGGGTTTTTGGGTGTGGGTCGTTCGACCCCTCCCCTCCCTTGTGTATAGTGTTTGTGTCTTTTTGTTTAATAAATTTTGGGGGTGCTAGGAATAGCCTGGACCTGAGCCTTCTTTGCCCATAAAAACCATAGAAAAACATAAAAACCCATAAAACCCTAAAAAATTACAAAAAACTATAAAAACCATTTAATCCCCGAAAAATGTTAAAAACACTAAAAAACTGTTAAAACACTAAAAAAACTCAAAATAAAAACAAAACAACACAAAAGAATCATAAAAACCGTAAAACCACCAAAAACAATAAAAAATCTCTACAAAACTGAAAATAATAAAAAACCAAAAATCCCTAAAAATACTTAAAAACATAAAAAACCATAAAAAATGTTAAAAAACCCTATGAAAATATTAAAACACTAAAAAATATTAAAACCCCTAAAAACCCAAAAAAATGTTAAAAACACTAACAACTCAAAAGCCTAAAAAACATTAAAATCCTAAAAATGCATAAAAATACTAAAAATCCCTAAAAATTCCAAAAAAAATTAAACACTAAAACCCCTAAAAACCTTAATAAAATATTAAAAACATAAAATGTTTTAAAACACCTAAAACCCAAAAAAAATTAATATAAATAAAAAACACTAAAAAGATCCTTAAAACCCCTAAAAACCATAAAACACCTAAAAATTGTTAAAAAAACCTACAAACCTAAAACCACTAAAAAAATATAAAAACCATATAAATGTTAAAAAAACTCTATAAAATATTTAAAACCCAAAAAAACTATAAAAACCCTAAGAAACCCTAAAACCCCCAAAATTCCTAAAAACCATAAACAATATAAAAATTCTAGAAATCACTAAATATCCCAAAAAATGTAAAAAAACCTAAAAACATTGAAAAACTATAAGAAAACCATAAAAAACACTTAAAATCCCTAAAAAAATAAAAAATGCTACAAACCATAAAAAAACTAAAATCCCAAAAAACCATAAAAAACCAAAAGAAACCGAAAAAACACTATAACACAATAAAAACCCTAAAGAACCAAAAAATTCTAAAAATCCTTTAAAAACCCTCAAAATGTTAAAAAATAATAAAAAAATGAAAGCCAATAAACTAAACAAATCCAACAAACCATAAAACCCCCCAAAACCACAAAAACATAAAACCCTCAAAATCCCTAAATTCGTAAAAAAATATAAAACCAAAAATGCACTAAAAATACAAAAAAATGGAAAAATCCTAAAACCATGAAAAATCCAAAGAAAAAATTCAGAATCTAAAATCACTTAAAACCTCTATGGAACATAAAAAACTAAAAAACCATAAAAAAAATTGAAAATCCTAAAAACAGAAAAATAATAAAAACTAGAAAAAACCCTAAAACCCTAAAAACCCCTAAAGCTAAAGAAACTATAAAACCATTTAAACTCCTCAATAAATGTTAAAAAATTCTAAAAACCTTTTAAACCCCTAAAAAAATCAAAACAAAACCGCCTTGAAACCATTGAACCCTATCCCACCTCAAAAAATCCCTAAAAATCCTAAAAACATAAAAATACTAATTAAGTCCTAAAAATCCCTAAAAAATAACAAAAATATATAAACCTTGAAAAAACCTATGAAAACCTTAAAAACCAAAAAAAATTATATCCCCTTGAAAGATAAAAATGCTCAAAACACTAAAAAACCTCAAACCTCTTAGAATCCCTAAAACCCCTAAAAACCATAGAATCCTTTAAAGCCCTAAAAATCCCTAAAGGCATAATAAAACATAAAACCCTTGAAAACCACTAATAAAACCAAAAAAACATAAAAACTATTCAAACCCCTAAAAATATTAAAAACACAAAAACCCATAAAAACCCTAAAACCCCTAAAAACCATAAAAACACATAAAAACTTAAAAACACTAAAAACCCATACAAACAATACAAACACAATAAAAAAAACTAAAACCCCATGAATCTACTAAAAGGTTAAAAACCTTGCAAAACCTATAAAACCCTATAAACTTAAACAACACCGAAAAACTGGAAAAAAAATCCAAAACCCCTCAAAATCCTTAAAGACCTTATTACCCTTAAAAACCATAAAAAATACCTAAAAATACATAAAAATGTAAAAACCCAAAAATCTCTAAAAAACTTATGAAAACATTAAAAACCTAAAATTTTTTAAAATATTAAAAACCCTAAAAATCCTAAAAACATAAAACCCCTAAAACCACAAAAACCCTAAAAATCCATTAAACCAATAAAAATTCTAAAACCCTTTGAACCACTAATTTTTTTAAAAAACTAAAATCCCTTAAAACCCCCAAAAAACATCAAAATTATAAATACATTAAAAAATTACTAAAACCCCCCAAAATTTGTAAAACCAATAAAAACCATAAAAAACCAAAAACATCGCTAAAAATCACTAAAAACATAAAGAACCTTGAAAACCCCTAATAAAACATTCAAATCTTAAATAAAATTGAAACCCCTAAAAATCTAAAAAATGATAAAAAAAACCCTAAAAACACTATACAACTTCAAAATCTCAAAAAATCCTAAAACACAAAAAAATTATAAAAAACCCTAAATTTCTCTAAAAATGTAAAAACCCTAAAAACCATGAAAAATCCTAATAAATCCTTAAAAACTCTTAATACCATGAGGAAATATAAAAAAACTAAAAAACCATAAACAATCATAAAAATACCTTTAAACCCCAGAAAAAAATAACCCCCATAAAAAATTTAAAAACACCAAAACCTGAAAAAACCCTAAAAACTCTAAAATCCCTTTAAACCCATAAAAAAATTAAAAACAATAAAATCCTTAAAATCCATAAACAATAAAAAAACCTAAAAATAAGAAATCCACAAAAATAATAAAAACTCTATAACCCTCATAATCCAAAAAAACCATTAAAATCATAAAGAAATCCCTTCAATGCCTAAAAATGAAAAAAAACCCTAAAAATCATTAAAAAAAGATTAGAAAATGGTGATGTGGATGAGATCGGATTGGCATAGTTTTTTTTTTGCAGTAGATGATGGTTCATATTTTATCTCTTTTGGATCTATTCCATGATGCAACTGAATGGATCGTTAAGTTATGTTGCATTATGGATGATATGTTTGATTGTGGTCTTCTGTTTTGTGGCTAGGTTGGATGTGGATCGTTGCAGATGTTGGATATTGGTTCTGTTGAGTGGCGCTGGATGCTGCTTTGGGTACTACAGTTGGGTTCTGGGCATGGGTGCTAGTTTCCCCTCAAACTATTAATGAAGGGATCATTAAGTTGTACTGCATTATGGATTCTATGTTGGACTGTAGTCTTTTGTGTTGTAGCTAGTTTGGTTGGGAATCAGTGTGGATACTGGATATTGGTTCTGTTGAGTGGTGCTGGATGTTGTCTTGCCTTTGGGTGATGCAAATGTGTTCCTGGGTGTGATACTAGGTGTGAATTATTGGAAGCTGATTGGATTGAAGGTGAGGGTTGCTGGAATCTAAGTTTCTAGTTTCTAGATGATGGTTGGCTGGGATGTGATGATAGATGCTGGTGTTTGTTGATGGTTTGTACTTTACTGTGAGGTCTCAAAGGTGAGACTTATGAATTCGAAGCTGGTGGTTCTGTGATGCTAGCAGTGGATATGCTTGGCAAGGAGTTGATGGTTGATGAAAATTGTGATGCAGGATGCTGGTTTCTGTTTGGCTGGGAGATGCTGTTGGAAATGCTTTTGATTTATTTCCTTTTCTAGGTTTTGTGTCTTTTGGATTTTTTGGGGACTTCTGGGTTTTTTGGGGGTGTCTAGGGTTTTTGGTTGTGGGTTGATTAACCCCTCCCCTCCCTTGTTTGCTTTGTATATTTTTATAATAAATTTTGGGGGTTCAGGAATAGCATGGCCTCACATCTTCCTTGCACTATAAATGATAAAACACTCTAAAAACTTTAAAAACCCTAAGAAACTAAAAAACACCAAAAAATAACACAACAACTCTAAGAACCATAAAAAAAATACTAAAATCAATCAAAATCCTTAGAATCCCTAAAAGCCATAAAAACCCAAAAAAATCCCTAAAAGTATTTAAAAAGGTAAAAAACTCTAAAAACATTGAAAAGCCGTTAGAAAACCATAAAACCCATTAAAAACCTAAAAAAACTAAATCCCTAAAAACCCCTAAAACCCTAAAAATCCAAAAAACCCAAAATGCCATAAAATTCCTAAAAAAAGACCTTAAATCTATAAAAATGTAAAAAATAAAAAACACATGAAAAACATTAATAAAATCATAGAAACATAAAAACACTTAGAACCCATAAAAACCAAAAAATTCTAAATCCCCTCAAAACATTAAAACCCCTAAAAACTGTACACCGCCTAAAAATCATAAAAAACTCTAAAACCCCATAAAAGCTCTAAGACCCCACAAAATACCCTAAACACCATAAAACCCATAAAAGCGTTAAAACCCCTAAAATCCTAAAAAACATAAAACTCCTAAAAACCTTAAAAACACGAAAAAATGAAGAGACACTAAAAACTATAAAAACCCTTTTAACCCCTAAAAATGATAAAAACCCATAAAAACAATAAAAATCCTAACAAACTCAAAAAACCCTAAAACCCCATAAAAGCATAAAAAATCAGAAAACACTAAAAACCCTAAACCCCTCAATATCCCAAAAAACCATAGAAACCATAAGTATCCAAAAATCAATGAAAATCCCTAAAAACATAAAAACCATTAAAGTCTTTGAAAACCCCTAAGAAAAACATTAAAAACTAAAAACACATGAAACCCCAAAAACCTAAAAAACACTAAAATCCATAAAACCATAAAAAGTCCCCAAAAACTAAAAAACCAATAAAACCCCTAAAAATCTAAAATACCAATAAAACTTACTAAAATCTATAAAACTATAAAAACTCTATAAGCCACTAAAAATTATTAAATACTCTAAAGAAATGTAAAATCCCTAAAAACTAAAAATCCCTAAAAACCCAAAAAACCAAAAAACCAAAAAACCAGAAAAACAATAAAAGTCCTAAAAAATAACTTAATATCACTGAAAATATAAATAACAATTATAAACATAGAAAAAATATATCAAAACCTTAAAAAACTAAAAAAGCATAAAATGCCAAAAAAACCTAAAAACCGTAAAAAACCTTAAAAACCATAAAGACCCTCAAAATCCTTTAAAACACTCAAAAACCATATAAATCCTATAAAACCATAAAAATTCCTAAAAATTTAAAAAATCTAAAACACCTTAAATACCATAATAAATCCTTAAAAACCTAAAACATATAAAACCACAAAAATCCTAACAAATGCTCAAAAACCTAAAAAACCCTAAAATGACACAAAAACCCCTCAAACCCCATAAAAACCATAAACCCCTCCAAACCTATAAAAACACACTAAAACACTATAAAACCCCTAAAGAACACTAAAAACTATAAATCCCAGTAAACCCAAAAAACGTTAAAAAACACTAAAAAACCATAAACCCTAAAAAACACAGAAAAAACCCAAAAACCCAAAAGAATCCTAAAATCACTAAAACCATAAAAACCCATAAAATCCTACATAATCACTAAAAATACTTAGAAACATTAAAACCCATAAAAACACGAAAAACCCCTAATAAACGTGAAAACCTTAATACACATAAAACCTCTTAAAACCTAAAAAATGTTAAAACCCGTAAAAACCTTAAGACCCTAAAAAACCTTAAAACCTCTTAAAGATAATAAAAATCCTAAAAATCCCTAGAAATCCCTAAAAATGTAAAAAATCATAAAAAACACAAATAAAACCACTAAAACCAAAAAATAATTAAAATCTCTAAAACCCCCAAGAACCAAAAACCCCTAAAAATATCGAAAACCCCCAAAACTCATAAAACACTAAATACCAATAAAAACTGGAAAACCCCTTTAAAACCCTAAAGAAGTTAAAAAATAAAAAAAAACAATAAAAACCTATAAACTCAAATATCACCTAAAACCCATAAAAACCATAAAACCATGAAAAACTACACATCATCAAAATCCCTAAAAAAACCCTATAATCCTAAAAACCACTTAAAACGTATAGAAAACTAAAAAACCAAAGAAAATTTTAAAACCATAAAATCAATTAAAACCCCTAAAAACATAAAAATACTAAAATCCATAAAACACCTTAACATACCATAAAACCCATGAAACCCCTAAAAACATTAAAAAACCAAAAAATCCATAAAAACCCTAGAACTACTAAAAATAGTAAAAATATTCTAAACCCATAAAACTATAAAAAAACTCTATAAAAAATTTAAAAACATAAAAAACATTAAAAACCCATAAAAATATATAAAACACTAAAAACCATAAAAACACTAAAAATCCCTAAAAACCAAAAAAATAAAAAACAAAAAATTCACTTAAAATCCCTAAAAACAAAAAAAAACCTAAAACACATAAAACCGCTAAAAACCCTAAAACAATCTAAAAACCCAAATTACCACAAAACCACTAAAAACCAAAAAAAACCTTAAAACCCCACAAAAACCCTAAAACCACTAAAAATCTTAAAACCCATTTAAACACATTAAAATGTTAAAATACTCTAAAAACCAAATAAATACCATAAAAAACAAAAAAAACAAAAAAAATCCCTCAAAATCCAAGAAAACATAAAAAAACATTACCACCCCAAACCTCAAAAACCCTCAAGATCCCAAAAAAACCAAAAAACCATACAATTTTAACTTCCCTAAAAATGTAAAAACCCCTTAAAACCCAGAAAAAAGCCTAAGAAAACCACAAATACCTAAAAACCATTAAAACCCCTAAAAATCCTAAAATAAATTAAAGCCCAACCCCCCCCCCCCAACCCCTCAAAATCATTAATAACCCTAAAAACCATACAAATCTAATAAAATCTCTAAAAATCTCTAAAAATTTCAGAAAACCTTAAAATCAATTAGAAAACCCTAAGAAGACTTTAAAAACAAAAAATAATTAAAACCCCTAAAAATCATAAAAACACTAAATACCCTTAAAACCCAAAACAATATCATAAAACCCATAAAAAACTCTAGAAACTCTAAAAACCCTAAATGCCCATAAACTCCATTAAAACCCAATAAAAACTCTAAATACAATTTAATACTATAAAAAAGTTAAAAACTATAAAAACCTTAAAATCGCAAAAACCCTAAAAATCGTAAAACCCTTTAAAACACAAAAAATCCCTAAAACCCTTAAACAAATAATATAAAATCTAAAAATCCATAAAAATACCTAAAAGAATAAAATACCATGAAATACATAAGATAACCTTTAAAACCTAAAACACTTAAAACCCTAGAAACCCTTTAAACCCCAAAAAACCTCGAAACCCCTCAAAGTCCCTAAAAACCCATAAAAATCCTAAAACATTCATAGCAATCCCAAAAATAGTATAAAACCCAAAAAATATTGAAAACCCATAAGGAACATTTAAAAACATAAAAATTGTTAAAACCCCTAAAACCACTAAAATGACTAAAACCCTAAAAAGACCCCAAACAACTTAAAATCCCCTACAAACCATGAAACCCAAAATTACTTTAAAGCACCCAAAAAATAAAAAACCACTAAAGTATCTACAAACACTTTAAACCATTAAAAACATTAAATAACTCTAAAAAAATTAAAAACCCTTGTAAACTCATGAAAATACTTAAACCCCCCAAAAACATAAAAATCATAGAAACCCTAAAAACCCCTAAACACCCCTAAAACCCTAAAAATCCAAAAATCTCTAAAAATGTAAAAAACTCAAAAAAACAAAAATAAATAATTCAAAACATAAAAAACATATAACCCATAAAAAACCTATAAAATTTCTAAAAAACCTAAAAACCCTAAAACACCCTAAAATACCTAAAACACCTAAAACCATAATAACCAACAAAACCCATAAAAAACCCCCCAAAACCCCATAGAATCCTAAAAACCAATAAATATTTAAAAATATATTAAATCTTGAAAAATGTTTAAAAAAATATAAAAAACATTGAAAACCATAAAAACTCACAAAAAATCAAAAATCCCAGACAATCCATAAAACCCCTTGAAAGAAAAAAAACTCCCAAAATCCATAAAAACCATAAATTTTTAAAAATCCACTACAAACCCCTAAAAATTTAAAAACACCCTAAAAAGGATGAAAATACCTAAGAAAACCTTAAAAAATAAAAACACATAAAACCCCTAAAGTCTTAAAAATGTTGAAAACCCTAAAACCCCTAAGAAATCTAAAAATAATAAAACCCCTCAAAATCCATAGAAACCTAATATTACCATAAATGTACTGTAAAGTTAATAAAAATCCAAAAAACATAAAAACACAAAAACCATGAGAACCCTTAAGAAAACATTAAAAACATAAAAACGGATAATAAGCCTAAAAATCTAAAAAACACTAAAAATCAAAAAAGACCATAAAGCCCTAAAAATAATAAAAAAACATAAAACAAAAAAACACACAAAAACATTGAAACCCAAATAAATACTCTAAAACACCATTAATCCACTAAAATTTTAAAAACTATAAAAAATTATTAAAACCCTAAAAAACTAATAAAAAAGAAAAAAATCCAAAAAACTATAAGAACCCTAAAAACCCTAAAATCCCTCAAAATCACTTAAATCCCTAAAACCATAAAAATACTAAAAATCCCTAAATATCAAGAAAAAAAATGTAAAATACCATAAAATACCTAAAAAAATCTAAGAGAACCTTAAAAATCTAAAAACGCTGAAAACCCTAAAAAACTAAAACACACTGAAAACCATAAAACCACAAAATTCATAAAAACTGAAAACCCCATAAATTCCCAACAAATACCAAAAAATATTAAAAATAATAAATCCCCATAAAACCCCTGAAAACATAAAATAACCTGAAAACCACTAAGAAAGCTTAAAAAATGACAACAAAATAAAAACCCTAAAAAGATAAAAATTAAAAATCCATTTAAACCCCTAAAACCCCTCAAAATCCCTAAAACCCATAAAATCCCTAAAAAGACCAAAAAAATCATAAAACCCTAAAAACTCTAAAACCATAAAAATGATTTAGAAAACATTAAAATCCAAAAAACACTTAAACCCCCTAAAAACCTAAAAAACCTTAAAACCACTAAAAACCCTAAAAGACCCAAAAACCCTAAAATTCATAAATACCACTAAATAATTTAGACCCCCATAAAACCCTATAAAACCAAAAAAACATAAAACGATCAAAACCCCTAAAAACTGTAAATACTCAAAAAATCCAAAAAATCAATACAAATACCTGAAAACGTAAAAAACACAAAACCCTCTCAAAACCCCTTAGAAAACTTTAAACCCTAAAAAAAATAAAACTCCTAGAAAAACTAAAAATGCTAAAAAATAAAAACCCTAAAACCTTAGAAAACCCAAAAAACCCACTAAATCCTATAAAACTGTAAGAATCCTAAGAATTCACTAAAAATCCCTAAAAACATAAAAACCCTAAACCTTAAAAACCTAAAAACGTTAAAAACCCTAAAAATAACCAAAATACTCTGAAACCCCTAATAACCATATCAAACCCTAAAAACTTTAAAAAACCTATATACCGTAAAAACAACTAAAACACTAAATACTATTTATACATTAAAAAACTCTAAAAACCATAAAAATCATTAAAAAAAGAAAAAAAATGTAAAATCCCTAAAACCTATAAATCATAAAACCCCAAAAAATCAATAAAACCTTAAAAGAAACAAAAATCATAAAATATCTCAAAAACTCCCAAAACCCCCTAAAAAGTTCTAAGAAAAATATAATAATAAAAAAACACTTAAAAATCCTTAAAACCTTATAAACACTAAAAACTATAAGAAAACCTAAAAACCCTAAAAACCATCAAAATCCCAAAAAACCTAAAAATCACTAAAAATCATAAATGCTTTAAAAATACCTAAAACATAAAACCCCTAAAATCCATGAAAAAATATAAGAAAATCTTAAGAACATAAATACACTTAAGATAATAAAAAAACCAAAAAACATTAAAAACCATAAAAACTGAAAAAAAAAATCTAAAAATTGTAAAACCCATAAAAACCATAGAAAAACATAAAAACCCATAAAACCCTAAAAAATTACAGAAAACTATAAAAACCTTTTAATCCCCTAAAAATGTTAAAAACACTAAAAACTGTTAAAACACTAAAAAACTCAAAAAAAAAAACAACACAAAAGAATCATAAAAATCCTAACACCACCAAAAACAAGAAAAAATCTCTATAAAACTGAAAATAATAAAAAACCAAAAAATCCCTAAAAATCCTTAAAAACATAAAAAACCATAAAAAATGTGAAAACACCCTATGAAAACCTTAAAACACTAGAAATTATTAAAACCCCTAAAAACCCAAAAAAATGATAAAAACACTAACAACTCAAAAAGCCTAAAAACCATTAAAACCATAAAACGCATAAAAATACTAAAAATCCCTAAAAATTACAAAAAATGTTTAAACACTAAAAACCCTAAAAACCCTAATAAAATATTAAAAACATAAAAAGTTTTAAAACACCTAAAAACCCAAAAAAAATAAAATAAATAAAAAACACTAAAAATATCCTAAAAACCCCTAAAAACCATAAAACACCTAAAAATTGTTAAAAAAACCTAAAAACCTAAAACCACTAAATAATATAAAAACCATATAAATGTTAAAAACTCTATAAAATATTTAAAACCCAAAAAAACACTAAAAAACATAAGAAACCCTAAAACCCCCGAAATTCCTAAAAACCATAAAAAATATAAAAATCATAGAAATCACTAAATATCCCTAAAAATGTAAAAAACCTAAAACTTTGAAAACATGTAAGAAAACCATAAAAAACACTTAAAATCCCAAAAAAATAAAAAATGCTACAAACCATAAAAAAACTAAAATCCCAAAAAACCATAAAAAACCAAAACAAACTGAAAAAAACACTAAAACACAATAAAAAAACCCTAAAGACCCAAAAAATTCTAAAAATCCTTTAAAAACCCTCAAAATGTTCAAAAATAATAAAAACAATGTAACCCAAAAACTAAACAAATCCAACAAACCATAAAACCCCCCAAAACCACAAAAACATAAAACCCTCAAAATCCCTAAATTAGTAAAAAAATATAAAACCAAAAATGCACTAAAAATATAAAAAAAATGGAAAAAAATCCTAAAACCAATAAAAATACAAAGAAAACATTCAAAATCTAAAATCAATTAAAACCTCTATAAAACATAAAAAACTAAAAAACCATAAAAAACATTAAAAATCCTAAAAAACAGAAAAATAATAAAAACTAGAAAAAACCCTAAAACCCTAAAAACCCCTAAAGCTAAAGAAACTATAAAACCACTTAAACTCCTCAATAAATGTTAAGAAATTATAAAAACCTTTTAAATCCCTGAAAAAATCAAACCAAAACCCCCTCGAAACCATTGAACCCTATCCCCCCTCAAAAAATCCCTAAAAAGACTAAAAACATAAAAATACTAATTAAGTCCTAAAAATCCCTAAAAAATAAAAAAAATATATAAACCTTGAAAAAACCTATGAAAACCATAAAAACCTAAAAAAATTATAACCCCTTGAAAGATAAAAATGCTCAAAACCCTAAAAAACCTCAAACCTCCTAGAATCCCTAAAACCCCTAAAAACCATAGAATCTTTTAAGGCCCTAAAAATCCCTAAAGGCATAATAAAACATAAAACCCTTGAAAACCACTAATAAAACCAAAAAAACATAAAAACAATTAAAACCCCTAAAAAGATTAAAAACTCAAAAACCCATAAAACCCATAAAACCCCTAAAAACCTTAAAAACACATAAAAACTTTAAAACACTAAAAACCCATACAAACCCTACAAACAGAATAAAAACACTAAAACCCCATGAATCTACTAAAAGGTTAAAAACCCTGCAAAACCTATAAAACCCTATAAACTTAAAAAAACCCCCAAAAACTGAAAAAAAAAATCCAAAACCCCTCAAAATCTTTAAAGACCTTATAACCCTTAAAAACCATAAAAAATACCTAAAAATACATAAAACTGTAAAAACCCTAAAATCCATAAAAAACTTATGAAAACATTAGAAAACTAAAATCCCTTTAAAATATTAAAAACCCTATAAATCTTAAAAACAGAAAACCCCTAAAACCACCAAAACCCTAAAAATCCATTAAAACTAATAAAATTTCTAAAACCCTTTGAACCCCTAAAAAATTTAAAAAAACTAAATCCCTTAAAACCCCAAAAAATAAAAAACCCTTAAAAACCCCCAAAAACATCAAAATTATAAATACATTAAAAAATTACTAATACCCCCCAAAATTTGTAAAACCCATAAAAACAACAAAAATCCAAAAACATCGCTAAAAATCACTAAAAACATAAAGAAACTTGAAGACCCCTAATTAAACATTCAAATGCTAAATATAATTGAAACCCCTAAAAATCTAAAAAATGATAAAAAAACCCTAAAAACACTATACAACTTCAAAATCTCAAAAAATCCTAAAAAACATAAAAATTATAAAACTCCCTAAATTTCTATAAAAATGTAAAAACCCAAAAAACCAAGAAAAATCCTAATAAACCCTTAAAACACTTACTACCATGAGGAAATATAAAAAACACTAAAAACCATAAACAATTATAAAAATACCTTTAAACCCCGGAAAACAAATAACCCCCATAAAAATTTTAAAACACCAAAACCCCAAAGAACACTAAAAACTCTAAAATCCCTTTAAACCCATAAAAACATTAAAAAACAATAAAAACCTTAAAATACATAAACAATAAAAAAACCTAAAAACAAGAAAACCACAAAAATAATAAAAACCCTATAACCCTCATCATCCCAAAAAACCATTAAAATCATAAAGAAATCCCTTCAAAGCCTAGAAATGAAATAAAACCCTAAAAATCATGAAAAAATAAGATTAGAAAATGGTGATGTGGATGAGATCGGATTTTCATAGTTTTTTTTGCAGTAGATGATGGTTCATATTTTATCTCTTTTGGATCTATTACATGCTGTGACTAAATGGATAGTTAAGTTATGTTGCATTATGGATGCTATGTTTGATTGTGGTCTTGTGTTTTGTGGCTGGGTTGGATGTGAATCATTGTAGATGTTTGGTATTGGTTTTGTTGAGGGGCGCCGGATGCTGCTTTGGGTGCTGCAGTTGGGTTATGGGCATGGGTGCTGGTTTACCCTCAATATTTCTATGAACGGATCATTAAGTTGTACTGCATTATGGATGCTATGTTGGACTGTGGTCTTTTGTGTTGTAGCTGGTTTGGTTGGGAATCAGTGAGGATGTTGGATATTGGTTCTGTTGAGTGGTGTTGGATGTTGTCTTGCCTTTCGGTGATGCAGATGTGTTCCTGGGTGTGATACTAGGTGTGAATTGTTGGAAGCTGATTGGATTGAAGGTGAGGGTTGTTGGAATCTATGTTTCTAGTTTATGGATGATGCTTGGCTGGGATGTGATGATAGTTGATGGTGTTTGGTGATGGTTTATACTTTACTGTGAGGTCTCAAAGGTGAGATTATGAATTTGATGATGGTGGTTCTGTGATACTAGCGGTGTATATACTGGCAAGGAGTTGATGGTTGATGAAAATTGTGATGCGGGATGCTGGTTGCTGTTTTGCTGGGAGATGTTGTTGGAAATGCTTTTGATTTATTGCCTTTTCTAGGTTTTATGTCTTTTGGGTTTTTGGGGGAATTTTGGGTTTTGTGGGGGTGTCTAGGGTTTTTGGTTGTGGGTTGATTAAACCCTCCCCTCCCTTGTCTTCTTTTTTATTTTTTTATAATAAATTTTGGGGGGTCAGGAATAGCATGGTCTCGCATCTTCCTTGCCCTATAAATGATAAAACACTTTAAAAACCTTAAAAACCCTAAGAAACTAAAAAACCCCAAAAAAATAACACAACAACTCTAAGAACCATAAAAAAATACTAAAATCAATCGAAATCCCTATAATCCCTAAAATCCATAAAAATCCCAAAAAATCCCTAGAAGTACTTAAAAAAGTAAAAAACTCTAAAAACATTGAAAAGCCCTTAGAAAACAATAAAAACCTTGAAACCCTTAAAAACCACTAAAAACCTAAAAAAACACTAAAACCCTAAAAACCCCTAAAACCCTAAAAACCATGAATCCCTAAAAATCCTAAAAACCCAAAACACCATAAAATTCCTAAAAAAGACCTTAAATTTATAAATACGTAAAAAACAAAAAACACATGAAAAACTTTAATAAAATCTTAGAAACCTAAAAACACTTAGAACCCATAAAAACCAAAAAATGCTAAATCCCTTCAAAACATTAAAACCACTAAAAACCATAGACCCCCTAAAAATCATAAAAAAACTCTAAAACCCCATCAAAGCTCTAAAACCCCACAAAATACCCTAAAAACCATAAAACCCATAAAAGCGTTAAAACCCCTAAAATCCAAAAAAACATAAAACCCCTAAAAACCTTAAAAACACGAAAACATGAAGAGACACTAAAAACTATAAAAACCCTTTTTTACCCCGAAAAATGCTAAAAAACCCCATAAAAACAATAAAAATCCTAACAAACTCAAAAAACCCTAAAAACCCATAAAAGCATAAAAAATCAGAAAACACTAAAAACCCTAAACCCCTCAATATCCCAAAAAACCATAGAAACCATAAGTATCCTAAAATCAATGAAAATCCCTTAAAACAGAAAAACCCCTAAAGACTTTGAAAAACCCTATGAAACACATTAAAAACTAAAAACACATAAAACCCCAAAAACCTAACAAACATTAAAATCCATAAAACCATAAAAATTCCCCAAAAACCAATAAACCCCTAAAAATCTAAAATACCCATAAAACTTCCTAAAATCCATAAAACTATAAAAACTCTATAGCCACTAAAAATTATTAAAAACTCTAAAGAAATTTAAAATCCCTAAAAACTAAAAAACCCTAAAAACCAAAAAAACCAAAAAACTTTAAAAACCATAAAAGTCTTAAAAAATAACTAAAAATCACTGAAAATATAAATAACACTTATAAACCAAGAAAAAATATCAAAACTTTAAAAAACCAAAAAAACATAGAACGCAAAAAAACCTAATAACCCTGAAAAACCTTAAAACCCGTAAAGACCCTCAAAATCCTTTAAAACATTCAAAAACCATATAAATCCTATAAAACCATAAAAATTACTAAAAATGTAAAAAACCCAAAACACCTTAAATACCATAAGACATTCTTAAAAACCTAAAACATATAAAACCACAAAAATCCTAAGAAATGCTCAAAAACCTAAAAAACCCTAAAATGACACTAAAACCCCTCAAACCCCATAAAACCCATAAACCCCTCCAAACCTATAAAAATACACTAAAACACTATAAAACCCCTAAATAACACAAAAAACTATAAATCCCACTAAACCCAAAAAAAAGGTTAAAAAACACTAAAAAACCATAAACCTTAAAAAACTCTGAAAAAACCCTAAAACCCAAAAGAATCCTAAAATCACTAAAACCCTAAAAAACCCATAAAATCCTAAATAATCACTAAAAATCCTTAGAAACATTAAAACCCATAAATACTCGAAAAACCCCTAACAAACGGGAAAACCATAATACACATAAAACCTCTTAAAACCTAAAAAATTCTAAAACCCGTAAAAACCCTAAGACCCACAAAAAACCTCAAAACCCCTTAAATATAATAAAAATCCTGAAAATCCCTAAAAATCCCTAAAAATGTAAAAAATCCTAAAAAACACAAATAAAACCATTAAAAACAAAAAATAATTAAAATCCTTAAAACCCCCAAGAACCAAAAACCCCTAAAAATATCAAAATCCCCAAAACTAATAAAACACTAAATACCAATACAAACTGGAAAAACCCCTTTAAAACCCTAAGGAAGTTAAAAAACATTAAAAAACCTTTATACTCAAATAAGACCTAAAACCCGTAAAAACCTTAAAACCATAAAAAAACTGCACATCATCAAAATCCCTAAAAAACCCCAAAATCCTAAAAACCCCATAAAACATATAGAACACTAAAAACCCTAAGAAAACCTTAAAACCCTAAAATCAATTAAAACCCCTAAAAACATAAAAATACTAAAATCTATAAAACACCTTAACATACCATAAAACCCATGAAACCCCTAAAAACATTAAAAAAATCCATAAAAACCCTAAAACCACTAAAAATATTAAAAATATTCTAAACCCATAAAACTATAAAAAACTCTATAAAAATTTTAAAAACATAAAAAACATTAAAAACCAATAAAAATATAAAAATGCTAAAAACCCTAAAACCACTCAAAATTCCTAAAAACCAAAAAAAATAAAAAACCAAAAATTCACTTAAAATCCCTAAAAACATATAATACCCTAAAACACATAAAACCGCTAAAAACCCTAAAATAATCTAAAAACCCATATTACCATAAAACCACTAAAAACCATAAAAAACCTTAAAAACCCACAAAAACCCTAAAACCACTAAAAATTTTAAAAACCATTTAAACACTTAAAAATGTTAAAAAAAACTCTAAAAACCAAATAAATCCCCTAAAAACAAAAAAATATCCCTCAAAATCCAAGAAAACATAAAAAACCTTACCACCCCAAATCTCAAAAACCCTCAAGATCCCAAAAAAACCTAAAAAACATACAAATTTAAAATCCATAAAAATGTAAAAACCCTTTAAAACCCAGAAAAATCTTAAGAAAACCACAAATATCTAAAAACTATTAATACCCCTAAAAATCCTAAAATGGTTGAAAGCCCTAACCCCCCCCCCCCCCCCACCCCAAACCCCTCAAAATCCTTAATAACCCTAAAACCTTTAAAATCTAATAAAATCACTAAAAATCCCTAAAAATGTCAGAAAAGCCTAAAATCAATTGGAAAACACTAATAAGACCTCAAAAAACAAAAAATAATTAAAACCTCTAAAAATCATAAAAACACTAGATACCCTTAAAACCGAAAACAATATCATAAAAACCCCTAAAAACTCTAAAAACTCTAAAACCCATAAATCCCCATAAAAACCATAAAAACCTAGTAAAAACTCTAAATAAAATTTAATACTATAAAAAAGTTAAAAACTATAAAAACCTTAAAACTGTAAAAACCCTAAAAATTGTAAAAACCTTAAAAACACAAAAAATACATAAAACCCCGAAAAAAATAATATAAAATCTAAAAAATCCATAAAAATACCTAAAAGCATAAAATACCATGAAATACATAAGATAACCTTTAAAACAAAAAACACTTAAAACCCTATAAACCCTTTAAACACCAAAAAACCCCGAAACCCCTCAAAGTCCCTAAAAACCCATAAAAATCCTTAAACATACATAGCAATCCCAAAAATAGTATAAAACCCAAAAAATATTGAAAACCCATAAGGAACATTTAAAAACATAAAAACTATTAAAACCCCTAAAACCACTAAAATGACTAAAACCCTAAAAAGACCCCAAACAACTTAAAATCCCCTACAAACCATGAAACCCCAAATTACTGTAAAAGCACCCAAAAAATAAAAAACCACTAAAATCTCTACAAACAGTTTAAACCATTAAAAACATTAAATAACTCTGAAAAATTAAAAACCCTAGTAAACTCATGAAAAAACTTAAACCCCCAAAAACATAAAAATCATAGAAACCCTAAAAACCCCTAAAACCCTAAAAATACAATAATCCATAAAAATGTAAAAACTCAAAAAAACCATAAGAAATAATTCAAAAAATAAAAAACATATAACCCATAAGAAAACCTAAAAAAATTTCTTAAAAACCTAAAAACCCTAAAACACCCTAAAATACCTAGAACACCTAAAACCATAATAACCAAAAAACCCATAAAACCCCCAAAACCCCATAAAATCCTAAAAACCAATAAAAAATTAAAAAAATATTATATCCTGAAAAATGTTTAAAAAAATATATAAAACATTAAAAACCCTAAAAACTCATAAAAATCAAAAAACAAAAATAATCCATAAAACCCCTTAACAGAAAAAAAACTCCCAAAATCCATAAAAACCATAAATTTTTAAAAATCCACTACAAACCCCTAAAAAGTTAAAAACACCCTAAAAAGGATGAAAATACCTACGAAAACCTTAAAAAATAAAAACACATAAAACCCCTAAAGTCTTAAAAATGTTGAAAACCCTAAAAACCCTAAGAAATCTAAAAATAATAAAACCCCTCAAAATCCATAGAAACCCAAAATTACCATAAATGTAATCTAAAGTTCATAAAAATCCCAAAAACATAAAAAACACAAAAACCATGAAAACCCTTAAGAAAACATTAAAAACATAAAAACACATAATAAGCCTAAAAATCTAAAAAAACTAAAAACCCAAAAAGACCATAAAGCCCTAAAAACAATAAAAACGCATAAAAAAACACACAAAAACATTGAAACCCAAATAAATACTCTAAAACCCCATTAATCAACTAAAATTTTAAAAACTATAAAAAATTATTAAAACCCTAAAAAACTAATAAAAAAATAAAAAAATCCAAAAAACTATAAGAACCCTAAAAAATCCTAAAATCCCTCAAAATAACTTAAATCCCTAAAACCATAAAAATACTAAAAATCCCTAAATATCAACAAAAAAATGTAAAATACCATAAAATACCTAAAATAATCTAAGAAAACCTTAAAAACATAAAAACACTGAAAACCCTAAAAAACTAAAATACACTGAAAACCATAAAACCACAAAATCCATAAAAACTGCAAAACCCCACAAATAACCAAAAAATCCCAAAAAATCTTAAAAATATTAAATCCCCATAAACCCTTAAAAACATAAAATACCTTCAAAGCCCCTAAGAATGCTTAAAAAACTATAACAAAATAAAAACCCTAAAATGCTAAAAATTAAAAACCCTTTAAACCCCTAAAACCCCTCAAAATCCCTAAAACCAATAAAAACCCTAAAAAGACCAAAAAAATCATAAAACCCTAAAAACTTTATAACCATAAAAATGATTAATAAAACATTAAAATCCAAAAAACACTTAAACCCCCTAAAACCCTAAAAAAATGTTAAAACCACTAAAAACACTAAAAGACCCTAAAACCCTAAAATTCATAAATACCACTAAATAATTTAAACCCCCATAAAATCCTATAAATCACTAAAAACTATAAAACCCATTAAACCCATAAAAACATTTAAAAACTCTAAAAAACATAAATCCTAAAAATTAAAAATGAAACCCTTAAAACCTCCCAAAACCATAATAACCTAAAAACCCCTAAAAACCATCAGAATTGCAAAAACACTAAAAACCATAAAGATCCTAAGAAATACCTAAAAATCAAAAAAACCATAAAAACATAAAAAAATTAAAACCACTACAAATCCTACAAAAAAAACTAAAGACCCAAAAAACCCTAAAACCCATAAAACACTACAAACCCACAAATCTCAAAAAAAAAATTAAGAACTTCAAAACCCATTAAAACCCTAAAAACATTAAAAAACTCTCAAAAATATTAGAAACCTTAAAAAATCAAAACAACCTAAAAAACAGAAAAATAAATAAATAAATAACTATAAAAGCCTAATAACCATAAACCTCTCAAAATCCCTTAAAACCCTAAAACCTCATAAAAATCCATAAAATCCCTAGATATCCCTAATAACGTAAACAAAATGAAAACCCCTAAGAAAACCTTAAAACCCTAAAAAAATTTAAAACCCATAAAATCCTTAAAAATTATAAAATGCTTAATATCCTAAAAGACCTTAAAAACAATAAAAACCACAAAACCCTTTAAAACCTTTAAAACGCTAAAAACCGTAGAAATCATAAAAAGGAATAAAAAATCTAAAAACTCATTAAACCAATAAAAAGATTAAAAAAACTCTAAAAAACCTTATAAACCCTAAGAACTCAAAAAGCCCCTAGAACCTAAAAACACATATAACACTAAAAACCCTTAAAATCTACAAAAACACTAAAAATAATAAAAATCCTAAGAAACTATAAAAATCACTGAAGATGTAAAAAAACTAAAAACCCTAAAAACACCTAAGAAAACCAAGAAACATATAAGAGACCCTAAAAAACTAAAAACGATAAACACACTAAAAATATAAAAACCCTAAAAACAATAAAACCCCTCATTATCCCTAAAACCACAAAAAATCCATAAAAATTATAAAGAGTCCATAAAAATCAATAAAAACATAAAAACCCCTAAAACTCATCAAAATCCCCTAAAACCATAAAAACTGCTAAAAACCGCTAAAAACCATAAAACCAAAAAAAAACTCTGAAACCCTTCTAACACTAAAAATGATAAAAAATCATTAAAAACCATAAAACCCTAACTAAACCAAAAAAAACCCCAATGAACAACAAAATCCTAAAAGCCTAAAAAACACTAAAAAATCTCAGTATTACTTAAAACACTAAAAACCCATAAAAATCCTAAAAAATATTTTAAAGTCCCAAAAAAACATAAAACCTCTAAAATCCATGAAAACCCTAAAACCCCTAAATAATCCTAAAAACACTTAAACCCACTAAAAAACACTTAAAATTCTAGAAACCCTAAAAATGCTAAAACCCTTTGACATCTAAAAATCTTTAAAAATCCAAAAAACCCATAAAAATCGTTAAAGGCTATAAAAATACCTAAATACATAAAAAAACCCTGAAATCCTGAAAAACCAAAGAAAACCTAAAAACATAAATATACTTAAACCACCAAAAAACCTGAAAACTCTAAAAACCTAAAAAACCTGAAACCCAAATAAACCCAAAGAAAACCATAATAAGAAAAAACACATAATATCCCTAAAACCATAAAGAGTTAAAAACTCTTGAAACCCTAAAACCTATAGAAACCATAAACACCATTAAAACAATAAACCCATAAAACCTTAAAACTCCACTAAAAACTCCTTAAACCCCTAAAAACATTTAAAAAACTATAAAACCTTTAACCCCCTAAAAACTAAAAGAAACCTAAAAACTCAAAAAAACAGCAATTTTAAATGTTATAAAACCCCTAAAAGACCCTAAAAACCATGCAAATCCTTAAAGATTCTCTAAAAACCAAAGAAAACCCTGAACACCCTAAAACCCGTTAAACCCAAAAAAATCCCATAAAAACCCACTCAAAACACTAAAAAAAATTTAATCCCTTAAGAACATTAAAAAACTCTAAAAACAATAAAACCCCTAAGAAACACAAAAAGCTCAAAAAACCAAAAAAATAATAAAAATCCTAAAAACCCTAAAACCCCTAAACCCCCAAAGAATACCTTTAAATCCTAAAAACACATTAAAATACTAAAAAAAGTCCAAAAAATCCCTAGAAAAATTAAAAAACACTAGAATCCCTAAAATCTATTTAAAACTCTGGAAAACAAAAAATACTTTAAAAACCATCAATACCCTAAAAACCCTCAAAATCCCTAAAAACCCTAAAAACCAATCAAAAACCTAAAAAAGACTTAAAATCCCTAGGAAACCTTTAAAACCATTAAACCACTTAAAACCATAAAAATCCTAAAAAAGATAAGAACCCTAAAAACCTAAAAACCCCCAAAAACCAAAATACTCTCAAAACTCCTATAAACCGTAAAAATAATTAAAATCTTCAAAATCCATAAAACCATAAAAAACCAAAAAAACATGAAAACCCCCAAGAAAATTTTATTAACCTAAAAATAGATAAAATCACTAAAAACCTGAAAACACTAAAAAACCTAAGAAACACGAAAAAACATAAAACCCATAAAACCTTTAAAAATATTTAAATGCCCAAAAATCCCTAAAACCCATAAAAAAATCCTAAATAATCTTTAAAATTCCCTAAAATGTAAAACCCCTGAAAAAAATTAAAACCCCCAAAGAAATTCTTAAATACCTAAAAACACTTCAAACCCCTAAAAATATAAACAACCCTAAAAACCCTAAAATTCCCTAGAAACCCTCAATAACCCTAAAACCCAAAAAATCCTAAAAGGCCCTAAAAATCTCTAAAAATGTAAAAAAACCATAAAAGCCATGAAAAACTCTATGAAAAAAAATAAAAACCTAAAAACACTTAAAACCCACAACAAACCATAAAAATGTTAAAAAACCAAAAATCACTAAAAAGACCCTAAAATATTGAAAACACCTAAGCACCAATAAAACCAAGAAAACCTTAAAATCCTTAAAACCTATAAGACCCCTAAAAATCACTAAAAATCTAAAAACCCTTAAAACTCATAGAAATGTTAAAAAATACTAAAAAACATGAAATTGTTAAAAACTAAAAAAACCCTAAAAACCAGACAACCATAAAAACCAAAAAACCTCTAAAAACCCTAGAACCATCAAAATCCCTAAAAACACTTAAAAACATTATAATCAAAAAAACCACACCAAAAACCAAAAAAATTGAAAAACTATAAAACCCTAAAACCCCTAAAAACAGTAAAAACCAAAAAACACTTAAAACCCACAAAAAAAACCAAAAAACTCTAAAAAATCTAAAAAAGCCTAAGAACCATAAAACCCCCTAAAAACCTTAAAACCCTTAAATACCCACAAAATCCCAAGAAAAACTTAAAACACCAAAAAACCCTTTAAACAAAAAATATTAAAAATCTATAAAACCTTAAAATAATAAAATGATCAAAAACCCCTAAAAAAATTAACCCCTAAATATCCACAATCACCCAAAAACCCCTAAAAACCCATAAAAATCCAAAAAACCCTACAAATCCAGATAATCATAAAAATACATAAAATTCCTAAAAGAACCTAAGAAAATATTAAGATACTAAAACACTTAAAACCGTTAAAAACCTAATTTTTTTTCAAAAACCCCAATTACCATATAATACTCTAAAAATTATAAAACACGTAAAACAATAAACCCCCTAAAAGCACAAAAAAACAATAAACCCCTAAAAACCTCTAAAAACTCTAAAATCCATATACCATTAAAAAAGTAATAAAATTTCTAAAAACTAATAAAAACCCTAAAAACTAAACAACCCCAAAAAAACCATAAAACCCAAAAAACCAAAAAACCCAAATAATCCTTTAAAAACAAAAAAGGAAAAAAATCCTAAAAAATTCCAAAGAAATCCCTAGAAACAAAAATATCAAAAAACCATAAAAACCCCTAGTAAAACCTTACAAACCTAAAAACACTGAAAACCCACAAAAACCTAAGAAACACTAAAAACCCAAAAACACTAAATACCAAATAAAAACATAAAACCCCTAAAAATCATAAAAACCCTAAAAACCCACAATACCCCTAAAAACACTTAAAAACTACCAAAACCCTTTACACCCCAAATAACATTAAAAAATTATGATAAATGAAAAATTATAAAACTCAAAAAACCCTTAAAACAAAAAAAAATGAAAACCCTCAAAATACATAAAACCCAAACTAACCATAAAAATATTAAAAAATACCTAAAAACCTCTAGAATTGTAAAAACTCATAAAACCCCCAAGACCCCTCATAAAACCAATAAAAACATAGAGACACTTAAAACCCTAAAAAACACTAAAAACACTAGAAACCCTAAAAACCCCTAAAAATTATAAAACCACTAAAAGCCTTCAAAAAACCCTAAAACCCATAAAACACTAAAAACCAATAAAGAATCTAAAAACCATTTAAAAACTGAATACCTTAAAAAACTCTAAAAACCCATAAAAACCCTAAAAAAAGACACTAAAACCCCCAAAAAAATAATTAAAAGAAAAAGAAGCACCTAAAAATACCAAAAAACATTAAAAACACATAAAAATCCCTAACAAAATCATTAAAACCTAAAAAACTCTTAAAACCCCTAAAAACCTAAAAAATGATTAAGCCCCTAAAAGCCCTAAACCCCTCAAAATCATTAAAAACCACGAAATCCTAAAATATCCCAAAAACATCCCTAAATATTTTAAAAACCATAAAAATCCTGAAAAATCCTAAGAAAACTTAAATACATAAAAGTACATAAAACCCCAAAAAACAAAAAAAACACAAGAAAACCTAAAAACCCATAAAAGACCCTATAAATCTCTAAAAATACCAAGAACCATAAGAAACCCTAATAACCTTGAAAACCCCTAAGAAAAAAATAAAAAAATAAAAAATACTTAATAATCTTAAAAAACAGTAATAACACTAAAACAATAGAAAAACTGTAAACCCCATAAAAACCCTAAAAACACACTAAAAATTCATAAAACCCTAGAAACCCCTAAAAATGTTAAAAATAATTAAAAAACATAAAACCCCAAAAAAAACTCCATTTAAACACTAAAAACAATAAGAACCCTAAAAACCATAAAAATTCTAAAAACCCTCAAAATCATTAAAACCCTACAAAACCATAAAAATACATAAAAATCCCAAAAAACCCTAAAACCGAAAAAAACAAAAATCCCTGAAAAACACTAAGAAAAAATTATAAACCTAAAAAAACATAAAACCCCTAAAAACCCAAAAATTATAAAACAAAAAAAAATCAAAAAACCCAAACACACCTTAAAACACCTCAATATCTCTAAAAATGCTAAAAACACTAAAAACCATAAAAATCTAAAAAAATCTTTAGAATCCATAAAAACATAAAAAACCAACAAATCCATAAGAAATCTGAAGAAAAACCATTAAAAAAATAAAACTCTTAAACCCCTTAAAAACTAAAAAACACTTGAAACCCTAAAAAACATAACAACCCTAAAAAACCTAAAACCCCCTAAAATACCTAAAACCCCATAAAAACCCTAAAAACCATTAAATTGATATAAACCCCTAAAATAATTAAAACACCTAAAAACCTAAAAAATTATAAAAAAAACCCAAAAAAACCCAAATAATCATAAAAACCCAAAAAACCAAAAAAACCCCTAAAACCCATAAAAACCAAAAAAATACTAAAAACTATTTAAACTATTTAAACCCCTAAAATGTTAAAAAATTAGTAAAATAAGAAAAAACACTAAAAACTAAAAAACCCCTAAAACACCCAAAAAAACTCTAAAAACCCTAAAATCCCTTAAAACCAATAAAATCCATCAAAATCCATATAAACCCTAAAAATCATAAAAAAACCGAAAAAAATCCCCAAAAATTCGTTAAAAGCATAAAAATTTCTAAAAACCGAGAAAACCCCTAAGAAATCATTAGAAACATAAAGATAATTAAAACCCCTAAAAACCCTAAAAATCTATAATACTCTAAAAACCCTAAAACCCCTCAAAATACCTCAAAACCCTAAAAATCAAAAAAATCTAAAAAATTCTTAAAAATGTAAAAATATTAAAAACAAAAAAAACACTAACAAAATAGTAAAAACCTAAAAAACTTAAATCCCATAAAAACCTAAAAATGCTAAAAACCCTAAAACAATAAAACCCAATAAAACCCCTAAAAACCTTAAAAACCCAAAAAACCTAAAAATTCTTAAAACCTAGTAAAAACAATAAAAATCATTCATACTGTTGAAAATATTAAAAAAATATAAAAGCCTTAAAACCCTGAAAAAACTCAAAAAACCCAAAAACATATAAAACCCATAAAAACCTAAAAATCCTTAATAACCCTAAAAACTGATAAAAATCCTGAAAATACATAAAAATAACAAAAAACATAAAATCCCCTAAAATCTATAAAAACACCATATAAGAAACTTAAAAACCTAAAACCACATAAAATGCCTCAATGTATAAAAAATAAAAAAAACAACCAACCCTTAAAACCCCTAAAAACTGTAAAATTCCTTAAAACCCATTAAGACCCTAAAAAACCATAAAACCATAAAAACCCACTAAAAACAATAAAAATATTTTCAACCCCTTAAAATTTTTAAAAAAAATAAAAAAAACATAAATACCCTAAAAACACAAAAAAAAACCTAAAATCCCAAAAAACCAAAAAAACCATAAAAATCTTAAAAATCTTAAAAACACTAAAAACCATAGAAATCCTTAATAAAAATCCCTTAAAACATAAAAAAATTAAAACCCTAAAAACCCCTAATAAAACCGTAAAAACCAAAACACACTTAAAACCCCTAAAAACATAAAATTCTAATAATGCCAAAAACCAAAAAAACTCAAAATCTCTAAAAACATTAAAAAAAACATAAAAATCATAAAATTTACCAAAACGCCCATAAAAACATAAAAAACACACAAAAAATTAAAATCAATAAGAAAGCTATAAAGACCTACAAATATTAAAACCCATAAAAACCCTAAATATGCTAAAAACGCAAAGAAGACCCGAAAAATAGTAAAAAGAGTAGAAAACATAACCCCCCCCCCAAATAAAAATCCACAAAAACCTTAAAAAAACTAAAACTACTCTAAAAACCCTTCAAACACCTAAAATGTTAAAAACTCTAAAAAATATTTAAAACCCTAAAAAAACTAAAAACCCCTAAAAATAAAAAATAAATAAAACCATAAAAGACCATAAAACCACTCAATATACCTGAAAACCCATAAAATCCTATAAAAATACATAAAAATCTCTAAAATGATTAAAAATCCTAAAACCCTAAAAAATCCTACAAAAACATGAAAAATTTAAAAACACATAAAACCCCTAAAAACCCAACAACACTAAAAACCCTAAACACCCTTAAAACAAAAAACCCCTCAAATTCCCTGAAAAACCTAAAAACCATAAAAATCATTAAAAATTTCTAAAATTCCCTAAAAACATAAAATATTATAAAGACCTAGAAAACCCCTCATAAAACCTTAAAAAAATAAAATAACATAAAACCCCTAAAAATCCATTACGACCCTAAAAACCCAAAAAACCAAAAAACCCTATTAATATTAATAATCCATAAAAATCATAAATACCATAAAACCACTAAAAATATAAAAACACCTTTAGTGCCTAAAAATGTAAAAAACACTAAAGAACCATGAAAAAACTAAAAAACTCAAAAAAACCCTTAAACCCCAAACAAACCATAAAACCCAAAAACCTCTAACAACCCTAAAAACACTAAAAAAACCCTAAAAACACTAAAAAATCATAAAAAATATAAAAAAATAAAAACGATGAAAACCCATAGAAAACCTGAAAAATATAAAAACAATTAAAACTTCCAAAACCCCTAAAAAATGCTAAAATCCCTAAAACCCTAAAAACACTAAAACTGCCTAAAAAATAAAAAACATAAAAATCCAAAAAACCCATAAAAATCGTAAAACCCCACATAAACTATAAAAACCTTCTATGAATATAAAAATGTTAAAAACATTAAAAAATCTAAAAAACATAAAAACCCCTAAAAATATAAAGAAATCTTAAATACTAAAAGAACCATAAAACCCATAAAAACCAAAAAAATCCTAATAAACCAAAATTCCCCATAACCTCAAAAAAATATAAAAACCCCAACAAAGAATTAAAAATTCAAAGTACCCCAAAACCCTAAAAAATCCTAAGAAGACTATTAAAACCTAATATCATTTAAAACACCAAAAATTTATTAAAACCATAAAAAATTAAGAAACTCTAAAAACCCAAAAAAAAAACATAAAACCCCCTTAAAACCATAAAAAACCTAAAACCCTAAAAACAATGAAAAATATAAAAAACTTAAAGCCACTAAAGTTTTAAAAACTATAGAAAAAATATAAACCATAAAAACTTAAATAAAACACTAAAAAACCAAAAAAATCCATAAAATCCTAAAAACATTAAAAACCCTAAAAATCCAAAAAACCCTAAAATCCAAAAAAATCCAAAGCAACAATAAAGATTCATTAAGCCGTAAAAGCCAATAAAACCTATAAACCTAAAAAAACCATAAAAAATTAAAACACTTAAAACTTCCAGTAACCTAATTAATGATATAAAACTAAAAACCATAAAAACCCTCAAAATAGTTAAAAACCATAAAACACATAAAAATCCAAAAACAAATCCCAAATAGTCAATAAAAATTAAATAAAACTAAAAAACATAGAAACCCATAAGAAAAATATAAAAACCTAAAAGCACATAAATCCCCAAAAAACCTTGAAAATGTTAAAAACCCTAAAAACCATAAAATTCCATAAATCGATAAAAACCCCTAAGTACCATAAAAACCAATAAAGACCTAAAAATTCACTAGAAACTCTAAAAACCGATTAAAACTATAAAAATGTTCAAATACCGTGAAAACCCTGAAAACCCCTGAAAACGCAAAAAAAAACCCAAAAAACCAAAAAAAACCCTAAAGTCCCTAAAAACCCTCAAAATCACTAAATGCCCTAAAAGCAATAAGAATATTACAAAAATCACTAAAATATATAAACTGTAAAAACCATTAAAAATTTAGAAGACCGTAAAATCCTAAGACACTTTCAACCACAAAAAACAAAAAAATGCTAAAAATGTAAAAAAACCCCTAAAACCCTAAGAATAATAAAAACAACGAAGACCCAAAAAACCTTAAAAAAACCCTCAAACCCTATAAAACCCTAAAAACTATATAAAACCTTTAAACCCCTAAAAATATTAAAAAAACTCTAAAATACCTTAAAACCCCTAAAATTCAAAGAATCCCAAAAAAACCTAAAAGCTCTAAAAACCCTAAGAAACCTAAAAACCCTCAAAATCAATAAAATAATAAAAACCAATAAAAATCCTTAAATTCCAAAAAATATATAAAACATAAAAAACCCTAAACCCCTAAAAACACCAAGAAAACGTTAAAAAATAAAACTCTTAAAACTCTTAAAAAACTTTAAAATTATAAAAACTTTGAATAACCTAAAAAAACCTAAAAACCATGAAATCCTAAAAATCCCAAAAGACATTAAAACCCATAAAAATCCTTAAAACCCCCAAAAATCCATAAAAATCATAAAACTATCTAAAAACATGAAAACCCTAAAGAAAAACATAAAAACCTATAAAAACATAAAACCCCTATAAACCTAAAAAATTATAAAAACCCAAAAAAGTCCCTAAAAGACCATAATCCCTTAAAACCCATAAAAATCATAAAATCATTGAAAAACTAAAAAAAACCCAAAACCCTATAAAAAACCTAAAAATACAAAAAAAATCACTAAAAAGTCTAAAGACCTTTTAAACCCCTAAAATTGTTTAAAAAAATATTAAAAACCTTTAAAACCCTAAAAAATCAAAAAAATCACTAACATAAAAATTAAAAAAACTAAAAAATCCTAATAAAACATTAAAACCTAAAAACACATAAAACACCTCAAAACCTAAAAAACACTAAAATCCATAACAAACCCAAAAAACTGCCAAATGCATAAGACCAATAAAAGATAAAATACACTTTAAACCACTAAAAATATAAAAAAACCATAAATCCTTAAAACTCCTAAAAAAATGAAAATAAATATAAAACCCCCAAAAAAACCAAAAAAACTCTACAACAGAACAAACCTGTCAAAGTCCCAAAAAAGCCTAAATAACAAAAAACAATCCTAAAAGATCCCTAAAAATACATAAAACCCCTAAAACCCCTGAAATTCCCTAGGAAAACCTCAAAAACCTATACACAATTAAAACTCCCTAAAAGAATGAAAAATGATGAAAACCCTTAAAACCCTAAAAACCAAAAAAACCCTTAAAAATAATAACCCATAAAAACATTATGAAAATCCTAGAAACGCATAAAACCTCTAAAAATTAACTGAATACTATAAAAAACATTAAATCCCTTAAATATAGAAAAACTATAAAAATCATAAAACATAAAAATTATAAAAAGAAACCTTAAAACCCCCCAAAAAAACCTCAAATCCCTTAAAAACCCTGAAACCCATCAAAATCCCTAAAAAACCAAAAACCATAAAAATCATAAAAATATATAAAATTCCATAAAATGTAAAAAAACACTAAAAACCTGAAAACTCTTAAGAAAAACATAAACACATAAAAAACATAAAAAACATAAAAGATATTAAAAAATATAAAACCCAAAAAATAACTATAAATCCTAAAAAAACCTTAAACCCTCAAAATTCCTAAAAATTGAAAGTAACCATAAAAATTCAAAAATAAACCCAAGAACCCCTATAAATTAATAAAATATAAAACCCTAGAAAAAACATATAAAAACCATAGAAACATAAAAACACGTAAATTCTTAAAAACATAAAATGGTAAAAACCCTGAAAACAATAAAAACCATGAAATCATAAAAACCGCTAAAAACCTTAATAAACCCAACAAAACCAAAAAACCACTAAAATATCGAAAAACCATTTGGACCCCTGAAAACATTAAAAAATTCTAAAAAACCTTTAAAACCCTAAAAAATCAAAAACACAATTGTAAAAACAAAAAGAACCAAAAAAGCCATAAAATCCCTCAAAATCCCCAAAAACCATTTAAAACCATAAAAAACATTAAAAAGAAGAAAAACTCCTAAAATGTAAGAGACCATAAAACCATTGAGAACCCCTAGGAAACCCCTGAAGCCTAAAAACATTTCAAACTGCTAAAGACCATAAAAACCGTAAGAACCCTAAAATAACCTAAAATCCCTAAAATCGATCAAAATCCCTAGCACCCATAAAAACCAAAAAATCCTAAAAGATCCCTAAAAATACCTCAAAACATAAAAAATCCTAAAACCCCTGAAAACCCTAATAAAATTTTCAAAACCAAAAACCATAAAACCTAAAAATACTAAATATCCTAAAATAGTAAAATACCCTAAACACCCTTAAACCCCTAATATCTATAAAATTCCATAAAACCTTAAAAACTTCAAAAATACATAAAAATATTAAAAGAATCTATAACTCTAAAAACTGTTTGAACCATTAAAAATATTTCAAAACTCTCAAAACCATTAAAAACCATAAAAAATCCAAAGAAACCACCACAAACCCAAAAAATCATAAAAACCCAAAAAAACATAAAATACTCCAAAAACTAAAAAATCCTTAAAAACATTTATAAAACATAAAAATACTAAGTTTCACTAAAATACCTAAAAATGTAAAAAAACCCTAAAAATCCATAATAAAAATCTAAAACCCCAAAAACACTCGAATCACCTAAAAACCCAAAAATGCAAAACACACTAAAAACCAATAAAAGACCCTAAAACCCCTCAAAATCCCTAAAACATGTAAAAACCCTAAAAACCATTATAATCCTAAAAAATGCTCTAAAAATAACTGAAAATATAAAATACCCTAAAACCCCTAAAATACCCTAATAAAAAAATTGAAAAACCTAAAAAAATTAAAATCACTAAAAAAACCAAAAAAAAGCTAAAAACCCCAAATACCCAAAAAGTCACTAAAACCCTAAAAACCCTAAAAGCACTAAAAACATTTAGAAACCCTAAAATCCGTAAAAACCAAAAAAACCCCTACACAAATTCAAAACCCTTTTAACCCTTAAAAATGTTTAAAAAAGTATAAAAAACATAAAATCCTAAAAAATTCAAAAAAAACTGTAAACCCCAAAAAACAATAAAAAACCAAAAAATACCTATAAATCCCTAAAACATAAAAACCATAAAAACCCTAAAAACCACTTAGAAAACTATTAAAACCTAAAAAAACATAAAACCCCTAAAAACCTAAACAATACTAAAATCCCTAAAAAACTCAAAAAAACTAAAAATCCTAAAACACTAAAAACCTATAAAAACCCCAAAGGCCATAAAAACCCTAAAATCCCTAAAAATTCATAAAATTTTACAAACCCTAAAAATCCCAAACAAAACCCTAAAAACCTAAAAAAAAATCAAATCCCAAGAAACCTAAAAATAATAAAACCCTAAAACCCCCTTAAAAGAACCTACGACCCCAAAAAATACATAAAAACCAAAAAAACCCCTGAAAACTTTGATGACTCTAAAAACACAAAAAACCATTAAAAAACAAAAAACTCTAAAAACCGCTTTAAACACCTAAAAATGTAAGAAAAAATCTAGTAATCCTTAGAACCCCTAAATAAATCACGAAACCCTAAAACCCCAACAACCTATAAAATGATAAAATCCCTAAAAACCATCAAAATCCCAAAAAACCCATAAAAATCCTAAAAAATTTCATATAATGTAAGAAACACTAAAAACCCAAAAAAGCCTTAAAATCCATAATAAAACCATAAAACCCCAAAAACACAAAGAAACCCAAAAAAACCTAAAAACACCAATTCCTTTGGTATATATTTCATTTTTTCCATGAATAAAAAACCTAAAAAGGCCCTAAAAACCCTAAAACCCCTAAAACCATAAAAGAAACTAGGAACATTATAAAACCCTAAAAACCACTAAAAATGATAAAAAAAACTATAAAAACCATAATGTAATAAAAACATAAAAAATTCGTAAAAATCCAAAAAAACATAAAAACCCTAAAACCCCTCAGAATCCCCAGAAATTCAAAAAAATGATAAAAATCCAAAAGAAGACCAAAAAATACCAAAAAACCATAAAATTATAAAAAACATAAATACCCTCAAAATCACTAAGAACCATAAAAAACCTAAAATTCTTAAAAATTTCTAAAAATCCTAAAAATCCCTAAAAACATCAAAAAACATGGAAAACCGTTATAAATCATTAAAAACTCAAAAAAAAAATAAGTCCCCCAAAAAATATAAAAAAATCATAAAAACCCTAAAAACAATAAAATGTACCTTAAGACCCTAAAAAATCATAATATACCCTAAATACTATAAAACATCAAAAAAACCCATAAAACAAATAAAAACACTCAAACTCTAAAAATGCCTTAAACTGCCAAAAAATGTTAAAAAACTCTAAAAGCCTCAATATCCCAAAAACTCAAAAATAACCCTGAAAACCCAAAAACCCATAAAACCCATAAAACACTAAAACAAAAAAAACAAAAAAATCCACAAAAATTCCTAAAACCCTAAAAACTAAAACATCCTAAAAAATCCCTAAAAATAATTTTTTTTAAACCTTTAAAACCCTAAAAACCCTAAGAAAATAGTAGAAAACCTAAATACTCTTAAATCCTCTAAAAACATAAAAAATACTAAAATCCCTAAAAAAAATAAATACTCTAAAAACATTAAAATCCTTAAAAACAATAAAAACCAATAATAACAAATAAAAATCCAAAAATCAAAAAAACATTAAAAATCCTTCAAAACCCTAGAGATGTCAAAAATATCTAAAAAATAAAAAAACCTTAATTTTCAAAAATAACCTAAAACCCAAAAAACTATAAAAACCCTCAAAATCCCTAAAAACCCTAAAACACATATAAATCCTAAAAGGATAAAAAAATCTGTAAAAAAGTAAGAAATCATAAAAACCATGAAAAACCCTAAGAAAACCCTGAAAAAATGAAAACCCTTTAATCCCATAAAACTTTCAATTAAAAAAACTATAAAACCCCCAAAATTTCTAAAAACCATAAAATTCCTTAAAACACCCTAAAAACCCTAAAAACATAAAAATCCATATAAACCCTCAACATTCTTGAGAAATCCTTAAAAACCAAAAAAAACTAAAACCCTTAACAACCAAAAAATGCTAAACTCCTAAAACCCCTCAAAACCCTTAAGTACCCTTACAAAATTAAATCCAATAAACACCTAAAAATACCCTAAGACCACATAAAAACCCTAAAACCCACTAAAAACTATAAAATCTCTTTAAACCCCTAAAATCATTAAAAAAAATTAAAAACCTTAAAACCCTGAAAAACTAAAAAAAACAGAAAAACCCAAAAAACCCAAAAAACCCTAAAAAACTCTAAAAACCTTGAAGACTAATAAAAATACCAAAAATCCCTATATATCCCTAAAAACATAAAATACCATAAAACCCTAGAAAACATTACAAAAACATAAAACCCTAAAACCCTTAAAACCCATAAAAACCCAAAAAACCCAAAAAACTATAAACAACCCTAGAAAACCCTAAAAGCCCAAAAAACCAAAAAACCCCAAAAACATTAAAAACCCTAAAAACACATACAAACCCTAAAAACCAATAAAAATTTTAAGAACCCATTAAACCACTAAAATCATAAAATAACTCCAAGAAAACATAAAATCCCTAAAAACAAAAAATACTAAAACCCCAAATAAACCATAAAACTCTAACAACACTGAAAACCCCCAAAATCACTAAAAATGCTAAAAATAAAAAAATTCCTAAAAATTCCTAAAAATCCATAAAGACATAAAAAGGCCTAAAAACCCTAAAAACCTAAAGAAAACCTTAAATAGAAAAACACACATAAAACCCCTAAAAACTGAGAAAATCCTAAAACCGCTAAAAATCCCTAAAAACCCAAAAAGACCATAAATACCATCAGAAACCCTAAAAACCATAAAAATATAATTTTATAAAAAAATCCAAAAATCCCTAAAAAATTAGAAAAACCCTTAGAAGGCCTTAAAAAAATAAAAATACTAAAAAATCCTATAAACGTAAAAAACGTAGAACTCTAAAAAACCCTAAAACCCCATAAAATCATTAAAAACCATAAAACAAAAAAGATCCTAAAATCCCAAAAAAACCCTAAAACATCAAAAACGTTAAAAAACCTAAAAAACTATAAAAACCCAAAAAAACGCCAAGAAAACATCAATATATAAAAAACAGTAAAAACCTAAAAAACTAAAAATGATAAATACCCTATAAAACCCTAAAAGTACCCTAAGAACTCTTGAAACCACTATAAAACATTAAAACCCTTAAAACTTAAAATCCCTAAAAATAAATTAAAATGCTAAAACCCACTAAAAACTATAAAAACTCTTTAAACCCCTAAAAACATAAAGAAACATTAAAAAAATTGAAACCCAAAAAAACTACAAAAAACAAAAAAACATAGAAACCAAAAAAAATATAACAAATCCTAAAAACCATCAAAATTTAGAAAACCACTTAAAAACATAAAATTTAAAAATAATCGCTAAATATCTGAAAAGATGTAAAAAACTCTAAAACCCCCAAAAACACTAAGAAATCGTAAAAACCTAAAAACATATTAAACACTAAAAAACCTAAAAACACTAAAAACACAAAATGATAAAAACACGAAAACCTTAAAACCCTTTAAAATAACTCAAAACCCTAAAACAAAATAAAAACCACAAAAACCCTAAAACCCCTAAAAACTCAAAAAAAACTAAAAATTCCAAAAAATTAAAAACCCTAAAAAATTTTAAATCCCAAAAAACCTAAAAAAGTATAAAAAACTAAAAAATCATTAAAAATACCTAAATATGTAAAAGGCTTTAAAACCCTAATAAAATCATAAAAACCCTAAAAAACTTAAGTGGTACTGGATGTTGTCCTGTGTGTAGGCGTTATGGATGTGTTCCTAGGTGTGTTACTAGATGTGGTTGCTACTGTTAGTCACTTGTCGCTTCTCGTTTGTTGGTGGCGTTGATTGGTGGGGATTTCGGTGATGGTGGTTTGCTTAAGGTTGCTGGAAGTTGGTGTTTGTGTCTTTGTGGTTTTGAAGTTGGGTTGATGAAGCTGCTCCATATGGTGCTAGATGTTGTTTTTTGTGAGAGTGACTGCTGGCCGTTGTTGTTGTGAGATGATGGATGCTGTTTAATTTGCGTAAGATGGATTTGGTTACTGGATGATTGCTAATGATTGGTGGTTTTGGTGCTGATGGATGCGAGTTGTTGATTGGTTGGGAGGTGATGTTGTTGACATTTCTATTTTCTTGCTTTATTTGGATTTGTGTATCTTTTATTGGTCTTTCTTTTTTTGGGGTCTTTGGGTTTGGGTTTGTAAAGGGTTTTTGGGTGTGGGTCGTTTGACCCCTCCCCTCCCTTGTCTATTAAGTCTCATTTCTTTTATAAAATCTACGGGGGTCTGGAATAGCCCAGCCTCACACCGCTTCTGCCTAAATCCAAAAAAAATTTAAAACCTTAAAACCCTAAAACCCCTAAACACCCTAAAACCACTTAAAAATTTAAAAACCCAAAATCCCCATAAAAACCATATTATACTTAACAATCTTAGAGATCCCAAAAACATGAAAACCGAAAAATCCAAAAAATCCTAGAATACCATAAAAATCCAAAAATATCCCTAAAATCCCTAAAAACATAAAACCCCATAAATCCCCTGAAAACCCCTAATAAAACATTCAAAACCAAAAAGCACTGAAAACACATAAAACCTAAAAATGAAAAAAAATACAAAAGACACATAAGAATTCCTAAAACCCCCAAAAAAAATATAAAAAACCCCTAAAACCCATAAAAACCCTAAAACCATTAAAAACCCTAAAAATACATAAAAAAAATAAACCCTTAACACCCTTAAAACATTAAAAACACTAAAAACCATTAAAACCCTAAAAAACCCCAAAGAACTCATGAAACCCCAACATACCATAAAAAAACTAAAACTCCTCAAATTCCCTCAAAAACCCTAAAAACAATAAATATCCGAAAAAATTCATGAAAAATCCCTAAAATTATAAAAACTCTGAAAACCCCTCAGAAAATCATAAAATCCTAAAAAACATAAAACCCATAAAAAAATAAAACACCCAAAAATACATTAAAATCCAAAAAATCCCTAAAAATCCATAAAACATAAAAATTTATAAAAACATGTAAACCCAAAAGAAACCCTTAAAAACAAAAAAAAACTTAAACCCCTTAAAAATATAAAAACCCTAAAAAATCTAAATAAAACCCTAATACCCCTAAAATCCTATGAAACCTTAAAATGCATAAAATTTTTTAAAAACCCTAAACCCCAGAAAAACCATAAAAACGACTAAAACCACTAAAAACCCTATAAATACCTAAAAACATTTAAAAATATAAAAAACATAACCCCCCCCCCCCACCCCAAATAAACAAAAAACCCATAAAAACAAAAAAACCATAAAAATTACAAAAAAACCCAAACCCCCCTCATAATCCCTAACAACCCTAAAAACCATTAAAATCCTAAAAATACCTAAAAATACCTAAGAGCATAAAAACATTAAAAACCCTAATAAAAAAATAAAAACCCAAAAAAACCTAAATCCTATAAGAAACAAAAGAAATTTAAAGACCCTAAAAAACACTAAAACCCAAAAAAAAACCCTAAAACCATGAAAACAACTTTAAATCCAATAAATACCCTAAAACCCACCCTAAAAACTCTAAAAATAAATTAAACCCTAAAAACGTTAAAAAAATCTAAAAAACCATTAAACCCAAAAAACTCAAAATAACAGTCAATAGTCAATAAAACCATACAAATGATGAAACCCATATAAACCCTCTAAATCTCTAAAATCCGTAAAAACCCATACGAATACATAAAATTCCCTAAAAATCCATAAAAAATAAAAAATTGAAAAAATAAAATAAATCATTAAAACCCTAAAAACACTTAAAACCCCTAAAAACAAAAAAAAATGATAAAACCCTAAGAACAAAAAAAACAAAAAAAACTCTCAAAATTATAAAAAAACCCTAAAACCCCAAAAAATTATAAAAAAATCGAAATATCCCTAAAAATTTAATAAAAGCCATAAAACCCAAAATTGATTTAATAAAACCTTAAAAATATAAAAATAATTAAAATCCAAGATATATTAAAAATGATAAAAACCTGGAAAATTCCCTAAATGCCTTAAAAACCCCTAAAACCATAAGAACCCCTAAAAACAATAGAAACCCTAAATACCCATAAAAACACTAAAAAATATATAAAAAAACCTTTAAACCTATAAAATCATTAAAAAACTCTAAAAATCCATAAAAACCTTAAAAACTCAAAAATACATAAAACCCAAGAAAAACATAAATCCCTTAAAGCCCTAGAATCTCTAAAAGCCCCAAAATTTCAAAAAACCTTAAAATCCACATAAAAACTTAAATAAAACAAAAAATATATAAAATTTAAAAAACCCTAAAAACCATAAGACTCCCTTAAAAACCTACAAACACTGAAAACCCCTAAAAAAATAAAAACGCTAAAACACTAAAAAACCATAAAAACCATAAAACAACTAAGAACCATAAAAAATAAACCCCCCATAAAAAAACAAAAAATTGAATAAACCCACTAAAACCCCTTAAAATAATTAGGAACCTAAAAACATTAAAAAACCAAAAAACTCAAAAAAATATCCTATAATCCAAAAAATGAAATATGAACCTAAAACCCCCCTCAAAATCCCTAAAAACCCTAAAACCCACAAAAATCGTAAAAACCCCCTAATAATTATAAAAAATGTATAAAATCCTAAAAAAACATAAAATCCCCAAATAAAACCATAAATACCTAAACAAACATAATTCCCATAAAGAAGAATTAAATAATAAAACCCCTAAAACACCTAAAAATCACAAAAACCATTAAAACCCATTAAAAACTTATAAACCCATAACCCCCCCCCCAAACAACTAAATACTCTAAATCCTATTTCACCCATAAAAATGATACAAAAATCTAAAAACCTAAAAATCAATAAAAACTAAACAAACCCCCAAAAAATCGAGGTGTGGAGTGATTTGGTGGCTGTTTGGTTTTGTGTTAGAGGAGGCTGGTTTTGAAAGGCTTTCCATCAGTCTGTATATGGTGAGGGCTCCCCGATCACTGGTCAAAGATGTGATCTGAAGATGCAGGTCTACTTTCCTGGTTCCTGTGCTTTGTTTTTGTTTCATGTTGTTGATGCGGGATGGTTTAAGGTGTGCTACAATCGAGGTTATTTGTTAGTCTGTGCTTTTTTGGAGTACCAAAGTGGTACTCTTGGTTCTATGTATGGTTGGTTTGGTTGTGAGATGCTTATTGTGCTGGATGATAGATCTGATGCAGGGGATGGAGCGGTGTTTGGTGATCATGGGCTTGCTAAGCTGTGTCGTGTTCTGGATGCTTTTTTGGACTGCGGTTTCCTAGGTTATGGTGGGTTTGGTTGTGAATCGTTGTGGGTGATGGATTTTGGTGATGTTGAGTGGCGCTGAAGTCATGTTTTTTGTTATGAAACTTGGTGTGAAATTCTTTAAGTTGACTGGATAAAAGGTGATGATTTCTGGTTCTTAAATTGTTGGGTGATTGATGCTACTTGGATTCAATGTGAAAAAGTTGTTGGTGCTTGGTGTTGGTTGTTGTTTTGCTGCGTGTTGGAGAAGGTGATGATGCTGGTGGTTCTGTGATGCTGGTGGTGAATCTTCCTGACAATAAGGCGATGGATGATGATGCAGGTGGTTCTGAAGCTTCTGTTGTTTATGGCTTCGTGTGTCTTTTTTTGTCTCTTTTTATTTGTCTTTTTTGGGGTCTTTTGTGTCTTGGGTTGTAAGGGTTTTTGGGTGTGGGTCGTTTGACCCCTCCCCTCCCTTGTCTACTGTGTCTCTTTTTTTCTTTCTAATAAATTTTGGGGGGTTGGGTATAGCCTGACCCTCACATCTTCCTTGCCCCAAAACCCCTAAAATTCATAAAAACCCTTAAAACTGTAAAAAATCCCAAAACCATCAAAATCCCAAAAAAATCCTATAAAGATTTAAATTAATATAATATCCTAAAACTCCGTAAAAACATTAAAAACCCTAGAATCCATAAATAACCCTAAAAATCGTAAAAATCTAAAAACACTTAAAAACCTAAAAACCTAGAAATCCTAAAAAACACAAAAAAACATAAAAACCCAAAAGACCTAAGAAGCCTTAAAGTCCCTAAAACCCAAAAACACCATTAAAATTATAAAAAAAACCATAGAATTACTTACTAGATAAAAAAACAAAAAAAATCCTAAAAACCTTAACAACCCTTAAAATCCTAAACCCACTTAAAACTACTAAAAACATAAAAAACACTCAAAACCCAAAAAAACAAAAAAAAAACCCTAAAAACCCAAAAAAACCCCAAATACCTTAAAAAACCCTAAAAACCATAAACACGCAAAATCAACTAAAAATTATAGTAAAACATTTAATTCCCTATGTATGATAAAAACTATAAAAAATCTTGAAAACCCTAAAAAACTAAAAAACCCCTAAAATATAAAAAACACTAAAAAACCAAAAAACCCCCCAAAATCCCTAAACCAATTAAAATGTTAAAAATCCAAAAAATCCATAAAAATCCCTAAATAGATAGAAACCCCTAAAAATCATGAAAAACCCTAGAAAACATTAAAAACCAAAAAAACACTTAAACCCCCTAAAAATCCTAAAAAATGATAAAACCACTTAAAACCCATCAAAATCCCTAAAAACACTAAAAACCCATAAAAATATTTAAAATACGTAAAAATCCCTAAAAATTTAAAAAACCCTAAAAACCATGAAAACCCCTAAGAAAAACATAGAAACCTAAAAACAATTAGAACCCCTAAAAACCTAAAAATGATAAAATCCCTAAAAAATCCTAAAAAGACAATAAATTTTTTACAAACCCCCTAAAAACCATAAAAACCTATTAATAGCTTAAAAACCATAAAAAAATAAAAAAACACTAATATTATGAAAAACTTCAACCCCTAAAAATTTTAGAATAATCTAAAAACCATAAATACTCTTAAAAATCAAAAAACCCAAAAACTCAGAAAACCTTAAAAACCCTTAAAATCCCTAAAAACCTTAAAATCCCATGAAAATCATAAAAAATCCCTTAGACTCTAAAAAATTTAAAAACCTCTTAAAACCCTAAAAACTCCTAAGAAAACCATAAAACCTAAAAAACAGTGAATACCCATAAAAACCTAAAAATTCTAAAATAATTAAAACCCATAGAAAACCGTAAAACACCTAGAACCTATAAAACACCTAAAAACTATAAAACCCCTTAAAAACAATAAAACACTAAAAACCCCTAAATTACCTAAAAACCCTTTAATCCCATAATAACATTAAAAAACTCTAAAAATCATAAAAACCTTAAAAACTCTAAAAAAACCCTAAAGACAAAAAAACCACAAAAAACCCAAAAAACGGTTTGAATCCCTAAAACCTTAAAAACAATAAAAATAAAAAAAAAATCCATAAAACCCTGAAAATCCCAAAGAAAACCTTAAATCCTAAAAACACTTTAAATAAATAACCCCCCCCCCCAAATTCAGAAAATCTAAAAAATACTAAAACCCTAAAAACCCTTCATAATCTCGAAAAAACCTAAAAACCATAAAAATCCTAAAGAATCCCTAAAAATATCAAAAAATATTAAAATCCTAAAAATCCTTGAAACCCCATAGAAAACCCTTAAACAACTTAAAAACACTTAAACCCCATAAAAACATAAAATGAAAAAAACCCTAAAAGACCATAAACCCATAAAACCCCCTAAAAACCATAACCCCCTCAAACCATAAAAACCCATAAAAAACCCAAAAAACCATAAAAAACTCTAAAATCCCCTTAAACCTCTGAAAATTTTAAAAAATTTAAAGAACCTTAAAATCCTTAAAAACAAATAAAAACCCTAAAAACTCAAAAAAACCCCATAAAACCCTAGAAACCCTAAAACCCCCAAAATTCCCAAAATACCCAAAAAAACCCATAAAATCCAAAAATATCCTAATGAGTTGCTAAAAATGTAAAAACCCAAAAAAAACTTGAAAACCCCTAAGAAAACCGTAAAAACATAAATACACTTTAATCCCCCCAAAATCCTAAAAAAATCCAAAGACCATAAACAACCCTAAAAACCATAAAAACCCCTAAGAACCCTCAAAAATCACTGAAAACTCTAAAAACCCATTAAAATAAAAAAAATAAATAAATATCTCAAAAAAGTAAAAACCCCTCAAAAACATGAAAACCCCTAAAAATTCTATAAACTACTAAGACATTAAGACCCCTAAAAACCTAAAAAATGGCAAAACCTAAAAAAAATCCATAAAATACCCTAAAACCTATAAAATAACTAAAAAAATTTAAAAAACTAAAATCCCCATAAAATCGCTAAAACCACTAAAACTCTAACAAACCTTTAAACCCCTAAAAATGATAAAATAATTATTAATAAATAAAAACAGTAAAAAAATAAAAAACCCCTATAAACCCAAAAAATGATAAATACTATAAAAACCCTAAAAACCTAAAAACCCTAAAAATCCACAAATTCATAAAAACTCGTAAAAATCCTAAAAAATACCTAAAATTGAAAAAATTAAAAAACCTTAAAACTCCAAAACACCCAAATAAAACCTTAAAAACCTAAAAATCACAAAAAACCCTAAAAACCCTAAAAAACATAAAAAACCTCAAAACCCCTAAAAACCCTAAAACATTAAAAATACCAAAAACAACCCTAAAACCCCCAAAAAATAAAAAAACATAAAAAACAAAAACCCATAAGAAAAAAGTAAAAACAAAAAAACTCGTTAAACCCCTAAAAAACCTAAAAAACTCAAAATACCCTTAAAACTCTAAAACTCCTAAAAACTATAAAAACCCTTAAAAATGATAAAATAATTATTAATAAATAAAAACAGTAAAAAAAATAAAAAACCCCTATAAACCCAAAAAACGATAAATACTATAAAAAACCCTAAAAACCTAAAAACCCTCAAAATCCACAAATTCATAAAAACTCGTAAAAATCCTAAAAATCCCACTAAAACTATAACTACCCCTTAAACAGATCAAAATGTTAAAAACTCCCAAAAAACCTTTAAAATCCTAAAAAAAACCTACAGCCCAAAAAAATCAGAAAAACTCTAAAAATCATAAAAACCATCAAAAGCATAAAAACCGTAAAAATAAGAAAAAAAATAAAAAACCCAAAAAATTTAAAAAAATTCCTAAAAATACTTAAGGAAACCTTAGAAACCTAAAAACACAAAAAACCCCCTAAAACATTAAAAAAATGCAAAAAATCCTAGAAAACCCTAAAAGACCCTGAAAACCATAAAAACCACTAAAATCCTTAAAACACCCAAATAATCCTAAGAAATCTCTAAAAAATATAAAATTCTTTAAACCCTAAAAACAATTAAAAAATCTCAAAACCCATAAAAACCCTAAAAACATAAAAAACCCTAAAAACAATCAAAATCCCTAAAAACTCTAGAAACCCTACATTTTGTAAAAATTACATAAAATCACTAAAACATAAAAAACCCTAAAGACCCTGAAACATCGTAAGAAATCTTTAAAAGCATAAAATAACATTAATCCCCTAAAATACTATAAAACATTAAAAATACTAAATAAACCTAAAACCCTAAAAAACCAAAAAACCCCCAAGAATCCCTAAAAACAATAAGTTTCCCCAAAAAAACTAGAAATCCCAAAAAAATAAAAAACACTAAAAACCATAAATGCCCCAACAAAACCATAAAATCAAAAAAAAACACTTTAAACCCCTAAAATAAAAAAATTCTAGAAACCATAAAAACACTAAAAAGTCCCTAAAACCCCTAAAACCATTAAATACCATAAAAACACGTAAAAACATTAAAAAACCCCAAAACCCATCAAAAACCTAAAATCACACTAAAACTATATAAAAAATATTTAAACACAAAAAAATTGTTATAAAAAAAAATTAAAAAACCTAAACAACTCAAAATAAAAATAAAAATCCAATTAAAACCACAAAAACCCTAAACACCCTAAAACCCCTCAAAATCCCTAAAAACCTAAAAACCCATAAAAACCATAAAAATCCTAAAAAACCATAAAATCCATAAAAATTAAAAAAAAAATCCCCAAAATCCCAGAAAACCCCTATGAAAACCTTAAAAACCAAACAAAACATAAAACCACTAAAAACATTAAAAAACACTAAAAAACTAAAACAACAAAAAAACCATCAAAATCCCCAAAAACATTAAAAACTAAAAGCCCTTAAAATAACTAAAAATTTAAAAAAAACCCTAAAAACCTAAAAAAATTAAGAAATCCTTAAAAACATTAAAACAATTAAACCCCTAAAAATCATAAAAATTATTAAAACCGTAAAACCCTTAAAACTCTTAAAAATAAATAAAAACAATAAAAATCCTTAAAATCCATAAAAATCCCTAAAAAATAAAACCCATAAAAACCAAGAAAAGCCTTAAGAAAACCTTTATAACAAAAAAACACTGAAAACACCTAAGAAACCAAAAAAGGGATAAAAACCCAAAAACCAGAAAAAAGAAAATATAAACCCTAAAAAATGATAAACACCCTAAATATATTAAAACCCTAGAAACCCACTAAAAATATAAAACCCCTTTGAAATCCTAGAAATGTTAAAAATTCAAAAAAAATTCCAAAAGACCATCAAAACCCAAAAACATCTAAAAATCCAAAAAATCCTAAATGTCCCTAAAACCCATAATAACATAAAAATTCATAAAACCCCTAAAACCCCTATTAAAACATTATATCCCAAAAAATCCAAACAACCCAAACCCCCTAAAACCCCTAAAATTCCATAAAACCATAAAACCAATTAAAATCCTATAAAATACCTAAAAAACTAAAAACATAAAAAAATCCTTAAACTCTTAAAAGAATGTAAGAATTTCATAAAAACCTATAAACACTTAATACCCATAATACCTAAAAAATGATAAAAACATTAAAAACCGTAAAAACATTAAAAATGATAAAACCCCAAAAAACCAAAAAACCCCTAAAACCAATAAAATTCCTAAAACAACAAAAGACACTAAAAAATTGTAAACCCCTAAAAACATTAAAAAACACTGAGAACCCATAAAAATCAAAAAAAATCAAAAACCCATAAAAACCAAAAAAACCTAAAAACAAGAAAAACCATAACTACCCTAAAAATCCCTAAAACCCCTAAAAACCATAAAAATACTAAAAATTCTTTATAGATCACAATAAATAAAAAGAACCCTAAAAACACTGAAAACCCAAAGAAAACATTAAAAAAAATTAAAACCCCTAAAAACCTAAAAAAATGGTCAAAACCATAATAACCCTAAAGAACCTAAAAATTCAAAAGACTCTAAAGTCCTAAAAATACTAAAACCCTTATAAACCATAAAAACACATAAAACATTAAAAACTCTAAAAGCCCATAAAAACCAAAAATCCCACTAAAACCCTAAAAAACTATTTAAAACCCTAAAATCAATGTAAAACTCTAAAAAACATTAAAACCCAAAAAAACTAAAAAAACCCCAAAAAACCAAAAAAACCCTAAATAACATCAAAATAAAAAAGAACCATAAAACCATACAATTCCTAAAAAGACGTAAAATCCCCAAAAATGTAAAAAACACTTAAAAATCCTAAAAACCCCTAAGATAACCTTAAAAACCTAAAAACACTTGAAACCCCTAAAAAACTAATTACACTAAAACCCTAAAACACAAAAAAAAACTAAAACCCCTCTAAATTCTTAAAAACCCTAAAAACCAAAAAAAAATCCTATAAACACAAAAATACCTAAAAACATAAAAAAAATCTAAAAACCCTAAAACCACAAATAAAACCTTAAAATATATAAATGCTTAAAAACATTAAAAACAATATAAAACTAAAACCCATAAAAAATTTCCAAATCAGTAAAAAACCTAAAACCCATGAAAACTTTAAATGTCCTAGAAATCTATAAAAACATACAAAATCCAAAACCTAAAAAACCCCTAAGAAAACCATAAAATCCCAAAAACACTTAAAACCCCTAATAAACCTCAAAAAGGATAAAAACTCAAAAACCATAAAAAGTCCATAAAAACCCTAAAACCATAAAAAATCATAAAAACCCTAAAACCCTTAAAAACCACTAAAATTTCTTAACACCCTTTAAACCCCTAAAAACGTTAAAAAATTCATGAAATCCTAAAATTACAAAAGACCATAAAAACATAATACTCCTAAAAATCCAAAAAAACCCATCAAAAATACCTAAAAACCCTAAAAAAATAAATAACCCATAAAAACCCTAAGAGTGAGTACACTGAAAACTTATGGGTTATGAAGCACAATGATGTTCAGGTTATTCCAATTGAAGAGGGGACTCAAGTGATCGCTATTACAACCTGTTTACATGCCACCACCCTTACCCTCTCCTTTGTGTATGCATCTTGTTCATACATCAGAAGGAGGGAGCTATGGAGGGAGTTGGTTTTGATGAATGAGTCCATTGACCATAATTGGATTTTCATTGGTGACTTTAATGAGGTCTTGAGTCTTGCAAAAAAGATTGGCCCTAAATTTTCCCGATCTGTAGCAGAGGAATTTTCCTCTTGCCTGCAATAGTATGATCTGTCTGAGATATCCATAGTTGGAGAAATCTTCACATGGAGAAGGCAGACTATTAATGGTAGACAAGCCAGTAATATAGACAGGTGTTTCTCCCAAATCAATGATAGGAGCTCCCCCATGGATCTCTCCGAGTTCACTCTTCCTAAATTTAAATCTTACCAAAATACCCTTGTTGTTTAGTTAAGGGAGGGTAACTATAGGTCTCTCCATATGCCATTTAAATTTAACAATGTATGGCTCACAACTCATAGGTGCAGGGAGGAGGTTATTAAAGGGTGGAACAGAACCATTGAAGGAAGCCCTTATTTTTTCACGGTTTCAAGGATTAGAGAATTCAAGTTCCTCCTAAATGAATGGAGCATGAATTCCTTTTAATGGTAGGAAAATGATACCAAAACTACTGAATCTCAGTTTTCAAATAGAAAATTGAAAATTAGCAGCAACACACCCCCTCCGGGGAGGAACTACAGCACCACTAAAAACTGTATGAGTTACTCGCTGTCAAGGAGAGACTTTCTAAGGCATAGTTCAACAAAAAATGGTTGTAGTATGGGGATAGAAACTCCAAATTTATCCATCACCTTCATAGGGATAAATGATTTTAGAATAATCTGAATCCATTTCAATTTGGAGGCTCAACCTTCACCTTGATGGAAGACATTTCCAAGGCGGTGGTGGAGTACTTTTAGGGGTTGTACATGGATGATGGAACTGATCTCCTATACCCTCAAACTCTAAAACTCCCTAAATTGCTGAGAATCAGAATGATCCTCTTATGGTGGAACCCGTTGGAGAGGAGGTGAGGCTTGCACTTTTATCATTGAACATGTTTATTGCAGTGGGACCAGACAAGATTAGCAATAAATTCTTTTTGTTCTATTGGTACATACTTCATGAGGATGTTACCAAGGCTGTTAGTAAATTCTTCCTCTCTTGATAAATTCTGTATGGTGCCAATTCCAATTTTATATCTCTGTTCCCAAAGAAAGAAAATTCCATTGAAATTGGTGACTTTTGGCCAATTTCCATGGGAAAAACCATCAGCAATATTGTAAGAAATATTCGTGTCATTAGTTTGGGGAATATTTTAAGGGACGTTATTAGTCGAAACCAATTTGGGTTCATTGCTAGGAGGAATATTCAAATATTCCTTTTCACTACCTCAGAGGGTATCAATATTATGATGAAGGAAATTAAGCATGGGACCTTTTCCCTGCAATATGAAATTTTAAAGGCTTTTGACACCATAAAGTAGATATTTATATTTAAATTCATTGGCATATATGGTTTCTCTATCAGTTTTATCATGCTGGTTAATACTTTCCTTAACAATTTCAGAATTTATTTCCTTATAAATGGTTCCTCGAAGGGGTTCTTCAAATGCTCCAGGGGGGTCTGGTAAGGGGATCTGGTCTCTAGCTTTATATTTTAATTTTTTAGAATTACATGAGCCAGTTCATTATTGATTTGGTGCAGGATAGACTTTACTCAGCAATAAAGGAAGAGAGGGACCTCCATGTTCCCTCCCACCTCCTCTATGTGGACGTCATTCTTCTATTTGGGCTGGCCAACAAGAAAAACTATCCTCGGTGAAAATGATCATTCATCACTATGAGAGTGTCACGGAGAGAACTATCAGTTAGAATAAATCCTTAATTATCATTGGAAAAGGAGTCCCCCCCCCCTCAAGGAAGATCTATATTTCTACTGCACTTGGAGTGATGAGCGCCTCACTCCCCTTAACATACATGGGTGTCCCACTATTTTCGGGAAAGGTAAAAAGCTTCTACTTTGAGGGAATCTCATCCAAAATTACTAATAATCTTTCCAAATTTAAGGGAAAATGACTCTACTGATATGGTAGAGTGTATCTAATAAATTCAGTAATAACCACTATGTTTGTCCATGCTTTTTCTATCTATAGATGGCTGATCAGTCTGGTTAAATGTTTGAATTCCAGGATTAAGAACTTTGCCTGGACAGGAAGCATCAGTGAAATAAAATTGATCTCTCTTTCCTAGAAGTGTTTTACAACGCTGGTTGAGATGGTGGGGCTTGTTATTAAATACCTCAGAAGATTTAATGATGCCTTTTTTGGGAAGTTCACTTCGAAAATTCTAAACCCCCATAATGATGGCCTGAATTTTCTTACAGAATGGTTTGCGCGTAGGATTTGTGATGGATTTATTGGATACCTATCCTCCTTGGTTTGCTCTGCTCTAAGATCCTATTACAAGGAGATTATCTCTCAATCAATGTGGAATGTGTCAAGATCCTCGACTCTTAATTGATGGAAAACTCCATGGCTTTGAGCAACCGCTTTTCGATGTGGTGCCACAACCCCATAGCCTGAGGGACATGTCAATTGTTGTCCTAGTTCAGTAGAGCGGGGACCCCCATGTCGGATTCACAAAACATAAAATTTTACAAATCCGGCGATATGTCTTCCTGGATAATGACACCCTTCTCTGGAATCCCAGTATGGTTGGAATGTTCAATACCCGTGACTAATACCGACTGAAATGTCCTCAAGTCCTCACCTCACCATCTTGGATGCTCAAATTCAGAACAACTTTCATCCCACCGGCTCACTATGTACTGATCTAGAAAATTTGGAGAAATAGGCTCCCCTTACAAGAGAAACTGTAGAAGGATGAATTGAAACCTTCCTCTACTTGTCTTTTCTGGAAGTATGAAGAGGAGAACTGCTCGCATGTTCTACTACACTATAAAATTGCTACGGAACTATAGAGCTACCAGCTACAATGTTTTCGGTTTGCAGTGTAGAATTCAAGGAGTGATATGTGATTTTATCTGTGGACTGTTGAAGCTGAAGTGCAATGATCAAGTTTACAACCTACTTCTTGCAGGTGTTGCGGCAACTATTCACTATACTTGGGATGCCCGTGATGCATTTTCCTTTAAACAACAACACCTATTAGTTTTTGGTGGAGTGGTGATGATCCACAATGCAATCTAGGCGGCTTCCCATCTAAAAATAGGTTTGATGACAAATAATTTTAACGATCTAACTCTTTTGCGTTCACTTGGAGTTGCTGGCAGGGGGAAGAAGCCACAAGTGTTGAAATATATTTGATGGATTCCCCCAATCCCAACATGTATAAACGTCTATGTGGATGGTGCGACTTTGGAAACATCTGACCCATGAGGGTGTGGTGGGGTATTCTGCACCATCAAAGTATTAGTCAAAGAATTATTTTACCACTTTATTGGAGATGGATGTTCTTATGAAGAGGAGTTATGGTTGATGATGAAGATGGTTATGTTTTCTGATCAATTTAAGTGGTACTCTCTTTGGATAGAGTCTGACTTGATGCTTGTGGTGGACGCCCTCAAAAACAATTCCAAGGAAGTCACATGGAGGCTTCTACCATAATGGATTGAATGCCTTACCATCTATCAGATTCTCATCCTATGGGTCACTCACACCTATTGAGAGGCCAACTCGGTGGTAGATGGTCTCTCCAATAAGGCAATTGAAAAATGAATCTTGAGGTGGTCCTTTGTTGCCCCATCGTATTTTATGTCATATGTGGAATCAGATATGATGGGTGGGGTATACTCTTAGATGTGTAAACCCTCCTTGTAAACTCATATGAAAACCTCAATTACCTAAAAACACTTAAAACTACTAAAAACCAAAAAATTTCTAAAAAATATAAAACCCTACAACCATAAAAGAATAAAACCCCTAAAAACCATAAAACCCCCTAAAACAAATAAAACCCCTAAAACCCAAAAAAACCTCTAAAAACATTTAAACCCCCAAAAATGTTAAAAAACTCTTAAAACCTTATAAATCACAACAAACTCAAAAAAACCATAAAACCCATAAAACCCCTAAAACCCCTTAAAACCCTAAAGATCCATAAAACCCCTAAAAATAATAAAAAACCCTCAAAATACATAAAAACATAATAAAACCTCAAAACCCTGAAAACCCCTAAGAAAACCTTAAAAACCTAAAAAGACTTAAAACCCCTAAAAACCCAAAAATGCTAGAAACACAAAAAAACCCCTAAAACCCCTAAAACTATCCAAATACCTAAAAACCTAAGACACCATAATAGTCCTTAAAAAATCCATAAAATCACTAAAAAAGTAAAAACCCAAAAATCCCTGATAAACATAAAAAACCATAAAACCATAAAAACATTTGACACCTAAAAAACCTAAAAAATGCTAAAACCCTAAAATACCCTAAAATACATTAACCCAATAAAAACCCCAAAAATGATAAAATAACTTCAAGATATCAAAACCATAAAAATACATAAAAACCATAAAAATCATTAAAAACTCAAAAAACCATTAAAACCCCTAAAAATGATAAAAAACTCTAATAACCTTAAAAACATAGAAAATTTATAAAAAACCTTAGAAAACCAAAAAAAATAAAACGCTAAAAATTTTCAAAAATAAATTAAAATACCTAAAAACATAAAATACAATAAAAACCCTGAAACCCCTTATGAAAACCTTAAAAATATAAAAAAACATAAAACCATGAAAATCCTAAAAGCACTAAAACCCCAAAAAAACCCCTTAAAACCCATAAAACCCCATAAACCATAGAAATCCTAAAAGATCCCTCAATGTACCTTAAAATGTAAAAAAACCTAAAAAATTCCTAAAAACCATAAAGAAACCCTTAAAATATTAGAAATAAATAAAAAACCTAAAAACTAAAAATTTCTAAAAATCCAAAAGATACCGAAAAAAAATCCAAAAACCCCATAAAAACCCCTAAAAGCCCTAATACCTGATATAAACTCTAAAAACCCAATAAAACTCCAAAAAACCTTTAAACCCCTAAATTTTTTTAAAAACAAAAAAAATCAATAAAAACCCTAAAAATTAAAACACCCCCTAAAACCCCAAATAACCATAAAAACTATAAAAACCCTAAAAAACATAAAAGACATTAAAATCCGTAAAAATCCCTAAAAACCCAAACAAAGGTAAAAACTCTAAAATAATGAAAAACACTAAGAATATCTTAAAAACTAAAAAACACTAAAACCTAGAACAACACTAAAAAATTCTAAAACCACTAAAAAACAAAAAATCATGAAAAATCCCTAATATACATAAAATCCCTTTAAATTGATAAAAACAATAAAAACTCATAAAATCCGCTAAAAATCTAAAAAATATTTAAACCCCTATAAACGTTAATAAACTCTAAAAATTTAGAAACCCTAAAAACTCCAAAAACCCTAAAAACTCAAAAAATACGAAAACCCCTCAGAATACATAAAAATTATAAAAATAAATATAAATACTAAAATATAAAAAAAATCTATCAAAATGTAAAAAACCCAAAACCCAATAAAAAACCCTAAGAAAACATTAAAATCCAAAAAACAATTAAAACCCCTAAAAACCCAAAAAACACTAAAACCCCAAAAAATGTAAAAAGCCTAAAAGTCATAAAAACCCTGAAATACCCTAATAAAATAATAAAAACTAAACACACATAAAACCCCTTAAAACATAAAAAAAGGGAAAATGAAAAAAAGACCTAAAGGACCCTAAAACCTTTTATAACCTTAAAACCCCTAAAACCCTAAAAACAAATAAAAACTATAAAAATACATTAAATCACAGAAGCATTAAAAAATTCTAAATAAATCCAAAAAACCTAAAAACCCAGAATAACCCTAAAAACCCTAAAAACCATAAAAATAGGAAAATTCCTCAAAATCCAAAAAAAACCCTTAAAACCATAATAATCCTAAAAAGACCTAAAATTTACTAAAAAATAAAAACCGAAAAACCTTGGAAATCACTAATAAAAATCTAAAAACCTAAAAACACTTAAACACCCTAAAACCCTAAAAAATATTTAAACCAAAAAAGACCAAAAAACTATAAAACCCCCTAAAACAATAAAAAAATAAATAACCCAAGCCCTAAAATCCCTAAAAACAGATAAAACCTGTGAAAACCACAAAAAATCATAAGAACCTAAAAAAACTTAAAACCCATAAATAACCTAAAATGATAAATATGCTAAAAAACCCTAACAACCTTAAAACTTCTAAAACACATACAATCCAATAAAAACCTTAAACACCCCTAAAAACCCATAAAAACCATAAAACCCACTAAAAACTCTAAAAACCCTTCAATACCCTAAAAATTGTAAAAACTCTAAAAAACTATAAACCCCTAAAAACTCCTAAATCCCCAAAAAACATGAAATCCCTAAAAACCTAAAAAACCATAAAACCCCTTAAAATCTCCCAAAACCTTAAAAACCCATAAAAGTCCTCAAAAGATCTCTAAAAATCCCTAAAATCATAAAAAACTAAACAAACCTTGAAAAAATCTATAAAAACCTTAAAACCCTAAAAATAATTAAAACCTATAAAAAATAAAACGATAAAAATCCTAAAAACCATAAAAACCCATGAAAACCTGAAAACCATAAAAACCCCTCAAAACACTAAAAAACTAATAAAAACTATGAACAAATTTTAAACGGATAAAAATATTAAAAAATCTATAAAACTATAAATACCATAAGAAACTCAAACAAACTTAAAATCCCCCAAAACCCATAAAATTCATAAAACCCTAAAAACCTCAGAATCACTTAAAACCCCAAAAAACCATAAAAATCAGAAAAAATACCACAAAATCCCTTAAAACATAAAAAAACAAAAAAACCATGAAAACCCCTATGAAAACTTTAAAAACATGAAAACACTTGAAACGTCTAAAAACATAAAAACTCTAAAAGCCCTAAAAACAATTTAAAATAACTTAAAACCCCTAAAAACCATAAGAACCCATAAAAACCTAAATAACAACTAAAAACTCTAAAAAAATATATAACCCCTATAAACATTAAAAAACTCAAAGAAAAATTAAAACTCTAAAAGACACAAAAAAACCCTAATAACCCAAAATCTCAAAAAACCATAAAAAACCATAAACACTAAAAATCCATAAAGTCCCTAAAAACTATAAAAATAGTAAGAAATCATGAAAATCATAAATAATAGTAAAACCTTGGAAAAATTTAATAAAACCTTAAAAATTTAAAAATAGTCAAAACCCATAAAATCCTAAAAAACACTAAAAATCTAAAAACCCTAAAATCCCCTAAAAGCCATAAAAACCTAAAATCAATAAAACCCCTAAAAAACTTAAAACCCATAAAAACCGTAAAAACCATTATAAATTCTAAAAAACTATTAAACCCATTAAAACGCAAAAAAAAACTCTAGAAGAATTTAAAAACCTTAAAATCTCAAAAAAACCTAAATCTTCGAAAAAATCAACAAAACCCTAAAAACCCTAAAACCTTCATAATTATGAAAACCCTAAAAACCATAAAAATCCTAAAAAATCCCTAAAAATAATTTAAAATGAAAAAACCCAAAAAAACCCAGAAAAAACATTACGAATGAATTAAAAACCTAAAAATACTAAAAGCCCCTGAAAACATAAAAACCCTAAAAACCATAAATAACCCTAAAAATCATAAAAACATAGAGAAACCTAAAAGCTCATAAAACCCGAATAAACAACTAAAAACTATAAAAAACCATTAAACCCCTAATTTTTTTTAAAAACACTAAAAACTCTTAAAACTTATAAAAACACAGAAAACCCTAAAACTCGAAAAAAAGTGTAAAAACCCTAAAAACCTAAAATCACTAAAAACCCAAATATTACCCTCAAAATCCCTAAAAACATTAATAACCATAAAAAATCATAAAATTCCCTAAAATTACTATAAACATAAAATAGCCTACAAAACCTGAAAACCCCTACGAAAACCTTAAAAACCTATAAATAATTAAATCCAGTAAAACCTAAAAATGCTAAAACCCCTAAAATAAAATAAAAACGTTAATCCTATAAAACCATAAAACCCCTAAAAACCATAAAAACACTACAATTGAAAAAAAACCCTAAAACCCACTAAAAACATTAAACACCATAAATTTCCAAAAAATGAGAAAAATTATAAAAAAACCTTAAAAGCCTAAAAATCTAAAAAACCCTAAACACCAAAAAACCAATAAAATTCCTAAAAACCCTCAAAATCCCTAAAACCCCTAAAAATCATAAAAATCCTAAAAAGTCCCTAAAAATACCTAAAATGGAAAAATCCCTTAAAACGCCTAAAAATCCTAAGAAAATCTTAAAATCCTAAAAACACTTAAACCAATAAAAAACCTAAAAACTATAAAAACCCTAATTAAAATAAAAATGAATAAAATATTAAAAACCCTAGAATCCCACTAAAAACACTAAACACTCATTGAACCCCTAAAAATGTTTAAAAAACAAAAAAACCTTAGAATCTTTAAGAAACACCAAAAAACTAAAAACCCTAAAAAACTCCCAAAAACATAAACCCTTATAAAGCCCTAAAAATCCCTTCAAAACCTAAAATTCCTAAAAAAATATTAAAAAACCGTAAAAATCCCTCAAAATTTTGAAAACCCTTTAGTCACTTAAAAACCAAAATAGAAACATAAAAACATACAAACACTTAAAACTCCAAAAAAACTAAAAAATAGAAAAAAAACCTAAAACCTTTTAAAAACCCAACAACCCCTAAAAACCCTTAAAAATAATAAATCCGATTAAAAACCTTAAAACCTTTAAAAACTGATAAAAATCCAAAAACCCACCAATATATCTCAAAACCCTCTAAACAACATTAAACATTAAAAAATTCTAAAAATCCTTTAAATCTATAAAAAATTAAAAGAACCCCCTAAATCTCAAAAAACCATAAAACCCTAAAAAACCCATAAAACCATAAAACCCTCAATATCCATACCCCCCCAACCATAATTATTCTTAAATATCCATAAAAATTCATAAAAATGTAAAAAACACTAAATACCCTGAAAACCCTAAAAACCCTTACGAAAACATTAAAAACATAAAAAAACATAAAACCCAAAAAAAAAATTGAAAATGCTAAAATCCCTAAAACCCATAAAACCTGTAAAGCCCTAAAAATCTTAAAAACCACGAAAACACTGAAAATACATAAAAAACATAAAAACCTAAAACCACTAAAAACTCAAAAAACCCTTTAAACTTTAAAAATGATAAAAAAAACTCTCAAAAACCTCTAAAATGGAAAAAACATAAAAAATACCACTAAAACCCCCAAAGAAACTTAAAACCCTTAAAACCCTACAAACCCTTCCAAATACATAGAATCCATAAATCCAAAAAAAATCCAAAAAAATACCTAATACCCTAAAAACCTAAAAAATTATAAAACCCAATGAACCTTGAAAAACCCTAAAAACCCTTAAAAACCTAAAAACCATAAAACCCATAAAAACCCATAAAACCCATAAATACCATAATAATGCATAAAACATAGAAACTCTTAAAACCCATAAAGCTAATAAAAAATAAAAAAACAATTTAGACCACTAAAAAGGTTGAAAAAATGAAAAAAAACCTTTAAAACATTTAAAAATTTTAAAAATCCCAGAACCCTTCAAAATAAATAAAACCCTAAAACCCCTAAAAATACCTAAATACCCTAAAACCATAAAAATCATAAAACAATCCTTAAAATACAATAAAACATAAAAAAACTTAAAATTATTGAAAACCCATAAGAAAACATAAAAAATAAAAAACAATTAAACCCTAAAACCCCAAAATATGTTAAAAACCATAACCCCCCCCCCAATCCATTAAATTCCATGTAAACCACAAAACCCTAGAAACCATAAAAACCCTACATACCCATAATTACCCTAAAACCACTAAAAACTATATAAACCCTTTAAATCCTTAAAAACACTAAAAATATCTAAAATACCTTTAAAATCATAAAAATCTCTAAAAAACTAACCCCCCCCCCACCGAAATCCCTAAAAACCCCTAAAATTCCTAAAAAAATTACTAAATATCCCTAAAAACGTAAAAATACTAAAACCCCTAAAAACCCTAACAAAATCTAAAAAACCTAAAAACACATAAAAAATCGAAAAATCTAAAAGTTCTAAAAACCCTATAAACCCATATAATGCCCCTAAAACTCCCTAAAACTCGTCAAAAACCCAAAAAATCATAAAAACTTAAAAACCACTAAAAACCGTTAATCCCCTATAAACATTCAAAAAAAACTCGGATAACCTTTTAACTACTAAAAATTTAAAAAAACCCTAAAAAGAAAAAATAATCATATAACCCGAAAAAACCCCAACACCCCTAAATGACCTAAAAACATAAATGGTTTTTAGGGGTTTACAAGGTTTTTATGGTTTTTATATTTTTATTGATTTTTAGGGATTTTAAGGATTCTTAATGTTTTTATTGGTTTTAAGTATTTTGAGGGTTATTAGTATTTTTAATGTTTTTTTGGAATTTTGGGTCTTATTTGATTTTTGGGGGGTTTAAAGGTTTTCTAGAGTTTTTTTTAACATATATCATGGTTTTAAGTATGTTTATACTTTTTAATTGTTTTAGAATATCTTTGGGTTTTTTGGGTTTTTTATGGTTTTAGGGGTTTTTATGGTGTTTAGGGTTTTGTGGGGATTTCAGGGTTCTTTAGGGTTTTTATAATTTTTAGGGTTTTAGGAGTTTATTGTGTTTTTATATTTTTATGGTTTGTTTATGTTTTTTATAGTTTTTATATTTTTATGCATTTAGGAATTTTTAGTGATTTATTAGGATTTTTATGGGATTTTAGTGTTTTTAGGTGTTTTTTTGTGATTTTAGGGTTTTTTAGGGTTTTTAGAAATTTATTGATTTTTAACTGTTTTATGTGTTTTATGGTATTTAAGGTTTTCATTGGGTTTTATGGGTTTTACAATTTTAGGTATTTTTTGGAGTTTTTTGGATTTTTATGGGTTCTAAGGGGTTTGAGGGTTTTCAGGGGCTTTAGGGTTTTTATGGTTATTATTGTATTTAGGGTTTTATGGGTTTTATGTGTTTTTAGGTTTTTAAGGTTTTTATAGGGGTTTTAAGTTTTTTACAATTTTTGGATTTTGAGGGAATTTTTACGATTTTTATGGATTTTTAGGTTTTTAGGGATTTTTAGGGATTCCAAAGTTTTAAGTGTTTTTTATTTTTTATGATTATCTTTTTGAGGTTTTTTGAGTTTTTTTATCATTTTAAGGTTTTTTTTTGTTGAAATTATTTTTATGGTTTTTAGTAGTTTTAGGGTTTATATGTTTTTTCGGAATTTTTATGGTTTTAGGGTTTTAGGAAAATTTTGTGTTTTTTACAGTTTCTAGATTCTTTTATGATTTTTAGAGTTTTTATGTTTTTTAGTTAATTTTGGGTTTATTAGGTTTTTTATTGTTTTAAGGATTTTTAGGGTTTTTAGGGATTTTTAGGGTTTTAGGGTTTTTATTTTACTTTACCATCTTTAGGTTTTTAAATGATTTAAGTGTTTTTTGGTTTTCAAGGTTTTCTTAGGGGTTTTAATATTTTTTAGTTATTTTATGTTCCTAGGTAATTTTATTGATTTTTAGGATTTTTATGGGTTTTTAGTGGGTTTTCGGATTATAACGGTTTTTAGTGTTTTTTGAGATTTTTGGATTTTTGGTTTTTAGGTGTTTTTTTATTTTTTATGGTTTTAAAGGATTTTAGACTTTTTAAACATTTTTAGTAGGTTAATTTTTTTTCTATTTTTAGTTGGTATTATGGTTTTTATGTATATTTATGGTTTTTAAGTTGTTTAGGGGTTTTATAGTTTTCATGGGGTTTTGGGGTTTTTGGGACTTTTAGGGGTTTTAGGGTTTTTTGTGTTTTCAGTTTTTAGGGGTTTTAAGTGGTTTTATGTTTTTATATTTTACATAGAGGTTTTTAGTGTTTTTAAGGATTTTTATGTTTTTGGGTATTTTTGGGATTTTTATGGTTTTTGGGGTTTTAGTGTTTTTGAGGATTTTTTGGGTGTTTTTTTGTTTTAGGCCTTTTAGTGTTTTTTGGGTTTTTAAAGGTTTTAAGTGTTTTATGGTTTTTAAATTTTTCTTACTGTTTTCTTGGTATTTTATAGGTTTTTCCGATTTTATCAATTTTTTGGAATATTTAGGTTTTTTTGGGTTTTCAGTTATTTTGAGGGGTTTTAGGGATTTTTAGGGTTGTCAGAGTTTTTTGGCTTTTTGGGTTTCTATAGTTTTTTATTTTTTTCTGCCTATTTAAGGTTTTTTTGATTAATTTTTCATTTTTATGGGTTTAAATGGGTTTAATAGTTTCTATCATTTTTAGGGGTTTTATGGGTTTTCAGGGTTTTTTAGGATTTTTGGAGTTTTTACTAGTTTAGGGGTTTTAGTGTTTTTAGGGCCTTCAGGGTTTGTAAGGTTTTAGAATTTTTTTATATTGTAGGGGTTTAAAGTGATTTTATGTTTTTAAGGTTTAATGAGGTATTATTTAGTGTTTTTAGTGTTTTTTTTGTTTTTAGGAATTTTTGGGATTTTATTATTTTTATGGTTTTTTAGGGATTTTAGGGATTTTAGGGTTTTATAGATTTTAAAATTTTTAGGATTTTTGGGGTCATAAGTTTTTTTTGGTTATTAAGGTTTTATTAGGGGTTTTTAGTTTTTTATAGTTTTTAACTTTTTTAGAGATTTTGATGGAATTTTGAATATTTTTATGGTTTTATGGTTTTTATAGACATTGAGGGTTTTTAGGGAGTTTTAGGATATTAGGGTTGTAATTATTGTTTGGGATTTTTACGGGTGTTTAAAAAAAAATTACTGTCGAATTTTTCTATATTTTTTTAACATTTTTGTGGTTTGAAAGTGTTTCTGGATTTTTTGAGTGTTTTTAGGGTTTGTATGGGGTTTTAGGGCTATTTTATATTTTAATGTTTTTTACGGTATTTAAGATTTTTAGTATTTTTGGGTTCTTTTAGGGTTTTTAGTGTTATTAGGTTTTTAGGGATTTTAATTATTTTTGGATTTTTAATATTTTTATAGAATTTCTAGGTTTTTTTACATTTTTAGGGATTTTAATGTGAATTTTAGGATTTTTATGCATTTCTAGGGATTTTGAGGGATTTTCATGTTTTTTAGGGTTTTATGGTTTTTTTTGGGTTTTAGGAATATTTTTTATTTTTTGTGATTTATGGTTTTTAAGTTTTTTAACATTTTTAGGGGTTTAAGGAAGTTTTATATTTTTTAGTTTTTTTTAAGAATTTTAAGGGTTTTTAATATTTTTGGGGTAGTTTTTTTTTTGGGGGTAGGGTTTTTATGGTTTTTAGGGGTTTAATATTTTTTGGTTTTTTAAGAGATTTGTGTGTTTTTAGTTTCATTAGGACACCTTAGGTTTTTTAAGGATTTTAGAAATTTTTAGGGATTTTTTAGTAATTATATGTTTTTATGTTTTTTAGGGTTTCTAAGGTTTTTATGGTCTTTACATTTTTAGAATTATTATGTTTTTAGGGTTTTAATTGTTTTTAGGTTCTAATTTTTTTGTAGGGGTTTTCATAGATTTTAGGATTTGTCAAGAATTAGGGTTTTTTGTTATTTTTTAGGATTTTTATGGTTTTTTGGATTTTTAGATATTTGGAGGGTTTTATGGTTTTTTCTGTTTTTTCGGTTTTTTGGTTTTATTTATTTATTTATAGGGTTTTAAGGTTTTATAGAATTTGTTAAGGGTTTAATGGGTTTAAAGTGGTTTTAATGTTTTAGTTGGTGTTAAGTATTATACGTGTTTTTCTAGTTTTTTTGTTATGTATTTTTATTGATTTTAAGGCTTTAGCGTTTTTAGGTTTTTTATAAGTTTTAATTATTTTTAGGTTTTTAATTTTTATTCGGTTTTTTCAATGTTTTATGGGTGTTTTACTTTTTTAGGGTTTTATAGAGATTTTTTTTGACTTTTACTGGTTTTAGGGTTTTAGAATTTTTGAGGGGTTTTATGGGTTTTATGGGTTTTTTTGCTTTTTTAAGGTTCAAAAGTTTTATAGATTTTTTTAATGTTTTTAGGGTTTTAAAGGATGTATGAGTTTTTAGTGATTTTTACGGTTTTTATGGGTTTTAGGGGTTATAATGTTGTAAGGTTTTTGTGGTTTTTAGGGGGTGTGAGGGTATTTTTAGGGTTTTTCGGGTTTTTTATTTTATTATGGATTTTTGACTTATTTATGGATTTTTCGGACCTTTTTAGGATTTTTGGGGATTTTTGGGTTTTTTTGGGCTTTTAGTATTTGTATGGTCTGTCATATTTTTAATAGTTTTATATTTTCACTGGGGTTTTTAGTGTTATTAGTTGTTTTTAGGTTTTTTAAGGGTTTTTAGGGTGTTCAGTTTTTTAGGGGGTCTTATTGTTTTTATGGGGTTTAGGGTATTTTTCGGGTTTTTTGAGTTTTTATCTTTTTATAGGGTTTTTAGGGGAATTAACTATCTTTACGTTTTTATAGTTTTCATATGTGTTCTCTGTGTTTTTAGGGGTTTTAAAATTTTATGTATCTTAAGGTTTTTTTTTTATTTTTATATATTTTTATGATTTTTAGGGATTTTTAGGGATTTATGGGATTTATGGGTTTTTAGAAGCTTTTTTTATGAGTGTTTAGGGTATTAGGGGGGTTTTAACATTTTAGGGGTTTTAATGGTTTTTAGAGTTTTAGTGGTTTTATGAGTTTTAGGGTTTTTTAGGTTTTTAAGGCAAGAAAGATGCGAGGGTCAGGCTATTCCCGACCCCCCCAAATTTATTAAAAAGAAAAAAGAGACACAGCAGACAAGGGAGGGGAGGGGTCAATCGACCCACACCCAAAAAACCCTTAACGACCCAAGACAAAAGACCCAAAAAAGGAAAAAACAAGAAAGAAAAAAGAAAACACACAAAACAGAGCAGCCACCACCACCATCCAGCATCAACCAGCATCCAATAGCTCACAGCCAACCAATAACCAGCATCCAAACTCAAACAACAATCCACATCCAGCAGCAGCACAACCATAAACCACAGCTTCAGCACCTCCCATCCAAGCAGCAACCATCATCCAGAACCACAAGCATCCAACATCACAGAACCACTAGCATCCAAAATCACATAACCACCAGCGTCCAGTCTCACATAATCCAGCATCCAACACCTCCTCACCATGGAGATCCACCATACGAAGCACCATCATCCAGCATTCACCAGCAAAGTACATCAACCAGCACCAAATAATACAACATCCAACAACTCTCGATGCTCCGCACCCTACCACAGAGCTAAAAACACACCACCAGCACCCAAACCCAGGACCAGGCCGCAGAACCCAGCACCCAAAATACCGAAACCAGCTCCAGGAAATCACCCCTGCAGAATTGCATAGCAACACTAGACCACACCTGAAAATGAAATTTCCGCATAAACCAATGCCAAGCCGCCATCATCTGTGCCCCTTGAAACCCTTGAGCAGATCTAAGAGCCCCCATCACCACCTTACCGAAACGCGTAGAAGAACGAAGCAGAAAAACCGGAAAGATCGCCCGTTGTTGTGTCCAGAATCCGCATTGTCGGTGCACCATGCTCCATCGTTGATACTGCCGACTCCGTTGACCTTCTTGAGGACCCAGATCTGCGAGGTCAACCCCGATACGTGATAGAAATCCATGAAGGAAGCCAACCGCCAAAGAGCCTTCATCGCCACAAGCCAGATCAGAGCAATCTGAGTCTGCAGCAACCTTGCCTCCCTGATCAAGGATCTCCACCGTCAGATCCGCAGGTCTTGAAACCCTAGAAACAGATTCCAGATCTGTCGATCCCGCACTACACCACTTCAGAAATCCATCCAGAGCGAAGCCAACAATGACCGAGAAACGCCACCGGAGCCCAGATCTGTCAAGGATAAACCCCGACGCACGCAGACGCGCCTCCAGCCGCACGAAAACCGTGCCATCCATGCCTCTGAAGGTCTTGAAAGCGTGATCCACAAGCCGCTTGAAGAAGTTCAAGAGCATAGATCCAAGCTAGTAAGAAGCCCCACCGCCAAAAACCGCATCAGCATCACACCTCAAGGTCTTAAAAGGAGCAGTGAAGCCGTCGGGAAGGGTTCTAGGAGGAGCTCCTGGGAAGCGCGAAATCGGGAGAGAACCTGGAGAGAGCGGCGGCATCTTCAGCTCCTTCTTCTTTAGGTTTTTAAGGGATTTTATGGTTTTTTTGGTTTTTAGGGTTTTTTTGGTTTCTAGAATTTTTTAGGTTTTCTGGTTTTTAAGGGTTTTTCAGGGGTTTAGGGTTATTTAAATTTTAAAGTATTTTTATGGATTTTTTTAGAGTATTTACGGGTTTTAGGGATTTTTTTGAGTTTTATGGTTTTTATGGTTTTTGGAGTTTTTAATGTTTTTAAGGAGTTAAATATTTTTTAAATTTTTTTGATTCCCATTGTTTTTTGGGTTTTTATTGGGTTTTAGGGTTTTTAGGATTTTTAGGGGTTTTAGTGGGTTCATGGTTTTTAGGGTTTTAGGGTCTGTAGTTTTTTTAGGTTTTTGGCATTTTTTAGGGTTATTATAATTTCTTAGGTTTTTAGGTATTTTAAGAGTTTTCAATTTTTTAACCTTTTCATAGGGGTTTGGGTGGTTTTGGGGATTTTTACAATTTTTGTTATTTTTACTGGTTTTTTAGGATTTTAGGGGTTTTAGTGTTTTTAGGGATTTTGATGGTTTTTTTGGTTTTTTTGGGTTTTTTGGGTTTTTTGGGTTTTTTGGGTTTTTTAGGTTTTTTGGGTTTTTTGGGTTTTTTTGGGGATTTAGTTGTTTTTTATTTTTTTAATGTTTTTTATGTTTTTATTATTTTTTAACATTTTTAGGCATTTAAATGGTTTTTATAGTTTATAGTGGTTTTAAGGTTTTATGGATTTTAGTGTTATTTAATGGTTAAGTGGATTTTATAGTTTTAAGGGGTTTTAGGGTTTTTGTGTCGGTTTAGTGGTTTATAGAAGTTTTAATGTTTTTAGGGATTTTATTGGTTTTAAGTGTTTTAGGTTTTTAATGTTTTCTAGGGTTTTTTCGGTTTTTTTTGTTTTTACATTTTCTGGGATTTTTAGGGATTTTATAGGATTTTCATGGAATTTTATGGGGGGTTTAGGGTTATTGAAATTGGGGGGTTGGGGTTTTTAGGGTTTTTTAGGTTTTTTGAGTTTTTTGGGTTTTTTTCGATTTTTTCATTTTTTTGAGTTATTTTGGGTTTTTTGGTTTATTGAGTTTTTTTGAGTTTTTTAAGGTTTTTAGGGGTCTAAATTTTTTTAAGATTTTTCACTTGATTTAAGGGGTTTTATGTGTTTTTAGGGTTGTTTAGGATTTTAAGTGATTTTATTCTTTGTAGGTGTTTAGGGTTTTTTGGGTCTTCTATAGTTTCATCATTTTTAGGGTTTTAGTGATTTTCAGTGTTTTTATGGTATTTTGGTTTTCATATGGGTTTAAAAGGCTTTTATGTTTTTATTTTTTTTAGGTTTTTACTTCATTTTTCTTATTTTTTGTTTTTTGGTGTTTTTAGTGAATTTTATAATTTATATGGTAATTATGGTCTTAATATTTTATTATGATTTTTTATGATTTTTACATTTTTTATACAGGTTTTATGTTTTTTAAATATCTTAAGGTTTTCTTATGTATTTTCACAAAATTATGGGTTTTTACATTTTTAGGTAATTTTAGGGATTTTTTTAGGATTTTTATGTTTTTAGGGTTTTTAGGGATTTTAATGGGTTATTGGTTTTTTGTGATTTTTAGAATTTTTATCGGTTTTTACAGTTTCTTGGGTTTTTTTGATGTTTTAGTATTTTAAAGGTTTTTTTATGTTTTAACATTTTTAGGTGTTGATAGTATTTTTAGATTTTTTAGGGTTTTTATGGTATTTATGGTTTTTAGGGGTTTTGTGGTTTTTAGGTGTTTTATGGTTTTTAGTGGTTTTTAGGGGTTTTAGGTTCTTTTAGGGTTTTTAGTGTTTTTAGGTTTTTAGGGGGTTTAATTTTTTTTATGTTTTTAAATTTATATTAGGGTTTCTCAGGGATTTAATCATTTTTTCATTTTTAGAGATTTTAGGAATTTTTTATGTTTTTATGGTTTTTAGGGGTTTTGGGTTTGTTCAGATTCTGAGGCTTTTATGGTTTGGGGGGTTTGGATTTTTAGTGTCGTAGGAGTTTTAGAGGTTTTATGTATTTTTGGGATTTTAATGTTTCCTTAGTGGTTTTCAAGGTATTTTGGGTTTTTTACATTTTTAGGGAATTTTCAGGATTCTTTTGGATATTTATGGTTTTTAGGGTTCTTAATGATTCTGAGGGTTTTAGGGTTTTTTAGAGTTTTGAGGCATTTTATGGTTTTTTAGAATATTTTTGTGTTTTTAAAGATTTTATATTTTTATAGCCTTTCAACATTTTTAGGGGTTTAAAATTTTTTATAGAGTTTTTATTGGCTTTAAGGGTTTTTATGTTTTTTTGGTTTTCTATGGTTTTTAGGTGTTTTATGGATTTTAGGGACTTTGCAGTTTTTTTAGGGTTTTTTGCATTTTTAGGTTTTTTAGGGGTTTTAAGTGTCTTTAGGTTATTATGTTTTCTTATGGATTTTTAGGGGTTTTAGGGGTTTTTCCATTTTTTGGGATCTTTGGGGATTTTAATAGATTTTTATGGTTTTTACAGTTTTTATGGATTTTGAAAATTTTGGGGTGTTTTTTGATTTTTTTGGGTTTTTTTTTTTTTGGTTTTTTGGTTTTTTTTGGGGGTTTTTTTGTTGTTTATGGTTTTTATGGGTTTTTATTTTTTTTAATGTTTTTTGGGGTTTAAAGGTTTTTAATTTTTTTGATGGTTTTTATAGGTTTTATGGGGTGTGGGAATTTTAATTATTTTTAAAGGTTTTTTGGTTTTTTGGGTTTTTTGGGTTTTTAACGTGTTTAGGATTTTTGTCATTTTTTGGTGTTTTTAGGTTTTTAAGATTTTTAGTGGGTTTTAGGGTTTTTAGATTTTTTAAAATTCTTAGCGATTTTTAAGTTTTTTTTTTAATTTGATGAATTTTTAGGGTTTTTTATAGTATTTTGAGGTATTTGTTTTACATTCTATAGGGTAATTATTGTTTTTTGGGATTTTTTTAGTTTTTAGTGTTTTTAGTGTATTTTTTGGTTTTTATGGGTTTTTAGTGTTTTTCAAGCTTTTAGAAGATAATGGTTTATAAGATTTTTTACGGTTTTTTAGGGGTTTAGGAGTTTTTAGCATTTTTAGGTTTTTAGGGGATTTAAGTTTTTTATGTTTTCTTAGAATATTTTATTGTTTTTTATATTTTTAGGTATTTGTAGTGATTTTTTTATAATTTTTATGGTTTTTAGGGGTTTTGGGATTTTGAGGAAATTTGTGATTTTTATGGTTTTGGGGGGTTTTTTTGGTTTTTTTTGGTTTTTTTTTGGGTTTTTATGGGATTTTTGAGTTTTTAGTGTTTTATGGGTTTATAGAGCATTTTAATGATTTTCAAGGATTAATAGGTTTTTATTGTTTTTGGTTATTTTTATGGGTTTTATGGGTTTTTAGGATTTTCTGGTTTTTAGGATTTTTTAGGATTTTTAGGATTTTTTAAGGCCTTTAACATTTTTAGGCTTTTATGTGTTTTAAGTGTTTTTAGGTTTTAAAGTTTTCTTAGGGGTTTTTACGGTTTTTTTATGTTTTTAGGGATTTTTATGGATTTTTTATGTATTTATAGGGTTTTTAGGGTTTTTAGGGATTTTAAGGTTTTTTGGGTTGTTTAGTATTTTTTTTTTTTGAGTTTTTAGGGTTTTTGATGATTTTTAATGTTTTTTAATGTTTTTAGGTTTTTAAAGGGGTTTTTGAGTTTTTAGTTTCTTTTTATAGTTATTATGGGATTTAGGGTTTTTTATTGTTTAACGGTTCTTAGAAATTTTTGGGTTTTAGGTTATTTAATGTTTTTAATGGTTTTTAGTGTTTTTTCAGTTTTTCAGATTTATAACATTTTTTAAGTTTTTAAGGTTTTCTTATGTATTTTCAGGGTTTTTACGCTTGTTTAAATTTTTTGGTATTTTTATGTATTTTTTAGGAATTTTTTGGGTTTTAGGGTTTTTAGGGTTTTTTGCGGTTTTTGGGGGTTTTAGGGGTTTACAGTTTCTTTTGGTTTGAGGTTTTTTTGATATTTTAATGGGGTTTTATGGTTTTTATAATTTTGAAATGTTATTAGGGGTTTAAATATTTTTTAGGGTGGTTATGGTTTTTATGTGTTTTGCGGTTTTTATGGTTTTATGGTTGTATGGTTTTGAGGGGTTTTAAGGTTTATATCATTTTTAATGGTTTTAGGGATTTTACTTGTTTTTATGTTTTAAAGGTTCTCTTAGATATTTTTAGGATTTTTTGGAATATTTGTGTTTTAAAGGATTTTTGGGAATTTTCATAATTTTTATGGTTTTTTACAATTTTTAGGTATTTTATTATTTTATGTTTGTTAGGGTTTTAGGTGCTTTAACATATTAAGAATTTTTTAGGTTTTAGGTGTTTTAAGGGATGTTGGGTTTCTAAGTTATTCTTAGGGGTTTTCAGGATTTTTAGTGATTTTTATGTTTTTATGATTTTTTAGGATTTTTTATAATTTTAAATTGTTTTTTAGTTTTTAGGGATTTTGATGGATTTTGAGGTATTTAGGGTCTCTTTGGTTTTTTGGGTTTTTTGGGGCTTTAGTATTTTTTTTAGACTTTTTTTGAGATTTATGGGTTTTTATTGTTTTTTAAAATTTTAGGGCTTTTAAGGGTTTTCAGATTATTTATATATATTTTGGGTTTTCATGGGTTTTTAGGGGTTTTAACATTTTTTATGGTTTTTAATGATTTTTATGGGTTTTATGGTCTTTTTGTGTTTTTAGGATTTTTTTGGTTTTTCGGGGTTTTAACTATTTTTATGTTTTTAAAATTTTCTTTGTTTTTTTCATATTTATTATCTGTGTTTCATATTTTTTGGTTTTTTAGGTATTTTTTAGAATTTTATGGGTTTTTAGGGGTTTTGGGTATTTTCATGGTTTTATGGTTTTTATCATTTTTAGTTTTTTTAGTTTTTTAGGGGTTTTATGTGTTTTCTGTTTTTTATAGTTTTCTTAAGGTTTGTCAGGTTTTTAAGGGTTTTTATGTTTTTATGGATTTTAATGTCCTTTTTAGTATTTTTTTGTGTTTTTTAGGTGTTATAAGGTTTTTTTGAGTTTTTTAAACTTTTTTAGGGTTGTAAATGGTTTTTAGATATTTTAGTGGTTTTTAGTATTTTTTGGGTTTTTAGGATTTTTAATGATTTTAGGGGTTTTTATGGTTTTTAAGGTTTTTTGTTTTAGAGGATTTTATCATTTTTAGAATTTGCAGTTTTTTAGTTTTTTTATGTGTTTTATTTGTTTTTAAGTTTTTCTTACAGGCTTTATGTTTTTTAGGTTTTTTATGATTTTAAGGATTTAATGGAATTTTTAGTACTTTATGGGTTTTAGGGTTTTTATTTATTTTGAGGTTTTTTAGGGTTCCTAAGGTTTCTATGGGTTTTTTGGATTTTTATGGTACCTTTCCAGTTTTTTAAGAGTTTTAAGTTTTTTAGAGGTATTTCAAATTTTTAGGGGTTTAATGGGATTTTAGAGTATTTATTTTTTTTAGGAGTTTTGTGATTATTTTGGATGTTATGGTTTTTAGGGGTTTTATATATTGTAGTATTTTTAGGAGCTTTTAGGGTTTATCATCTTATAGTTTTTTTGGTATTATACGTTTTTTTAGGTTTTTATGTTTTTCTTAGGGTTTTTACGTTTTTAGGAATTTTTTTGAATTTTAGGATTTTTATTGTTTTCTACGATTTTTAGGGATATTGAGTGTTTTAGGGTTTTATTTTATTTTTAGGGTTTTTTGTTTTTATGGTTTTTTTGAGTTTTTATGGTTTTTTGATTTTTTTATAGTTTTTAGTGTTTTAAAGGGATTTTAGATTATTTATTAGGGATTTAAGTTTTTTTTGGGTTTTAAATATTATTCTATGTTTTTTTGGTTTTTACGATTTTTACAGTTTTTAGGATTTTCGAGGCTCTTAGAGGTTTTATGTTTTTTTAGGTTTTATGGATTTTTAATTGGTTTTCAGTGTTTTTACGGTTTTTTATGGTTGTAGGTATTTTTAGTGTTTTTAAATATTTTATAGCAGTGTTGATTAATTAGGAATTTTGAGGGTCTTTTGGGTTTTTAGGGCAAGGAAGATGCGAGGGTCAGGCTATTCCCGACCCCCCCCCCCCAATTTATTAAGAAAAAAGACACAGCGGACAAGGGAGTAGAGGGGTCAAACGACCCACACCCAAAAACCCATTACAGCAAAAGACCCAAAAAAAGAAAAATCATAAAATAAAATAAAAACAGAGAAAAGACACAAAACAAAACACAACAGCAGCGTCCACACATCTTTTCCAGCCAACACCAGCATCCAGCACTAATACCAAACATCACAGCCAAGCAGTAGAGACAACACGCCCAATCTAACCTGCCCCAGCAGCGTCCACACATCCTGTCCAGCCAACACCAGCATCCAGCACCAATACCAAACATCACAACCTCGCAGCAGAAACAACACGTCCAATCCGACCAGCCCCAACAACCAACAACACCAGCTCCGACATCATATCCAATCACAACCTACAGCATCAAACCACAACATAAACCACTGACCACAGCAACCATCATCATCCTCTAGCAAACAGCAACCAACAACCAACAGTCATCAATGTCACTCCACCGTGATATGCCCCTGACCCCAGACACTACCACCAGCACCATCCCAAAGCCTCCACAAACACAAACATACCAGACCAAAGTGGGGTCCGGTACATTGGGAAGGGCGGCCAGAGCATTGGTGGGTGTTCGAGTCAATGACACACCATCAGGGAGAGCATCCTCATCATACAACCAGCCCATCAGACAGGATTAGCAGCAAATCTTCTAGTCACCACAACCACAGCAAGCAACAACATAAACCATCAGCACCAGGCCAAAAGCATCACCTCCCATCCAAGAAGCATTCCAGAAGCCACCAATACACATCATTCTCAGACAAACACATTTTTTAGGTTGTTAGGGGTTTTACATTTTCAAGTATTTTTGGTATTTCATTGGATTTTTATGGTTTTTATTATTTTTAAGGATTTTGAGTGCTTTTTGGGTATTTTAGGGTTTTTAGGGTTATAGGATTTTTTCGGTTTTTTGTGTTTTTTTGGTTCTTTTTTCTTTTTATGGTTTTTAGATGTTTTTAACATTTTTACAGGTTTAAAGGGTTTTCAGAGTTTTTATTATATTTATAGGTTTTATGGGTTTTTAGGCATTCTTATGGTCTTTAGGGGTTTTTATGTTTTAACCAAATTTAATGGATTTTTGGGGGTTTTAGGTTTATAGGGTCTTTTTAGGGCAAGGATGATGTGAGGGTTAGGCTATTCCCGACCCCCCCCCCCAATTTATTAGAAAGAAAAAAGAGACACAGTAGACAAGAGAGGGGAGGGGTCAAATGACCCACACCCAAAAACCCTTACAGTTATTTAGTTTTTGGGGGTTTTAAATGTTTTCAGGTTTTTAAGGATTTCAAAGGGGTTTTCATTAATTATAGGATTTATTAAGTTTGTAGGAATTTTGAGATTTTTATGGTATATTATGGTTTTTATGAATTTTAAGGGGTTTTAGGGTTTTTATGATGTTTTGGGGTTTTATGTTTTCTTGAGTTTTTTGTTCTTTTATGGTTTTTTATAGTTCTTTCAAGATTTAGGGGTTTAAATTTTTTTTGATGTTTTATTTTTTTATAGGTTTTTTATAGGTTTTTACAGATTTCTAATGTTTTAGAGGGTTTTATGGTATTTAGTGTTTTTTGGATCCCTTTTACTATTTTTTGGAATTTTAGCATTTTTATTTTATATAGGAGTTTTAATTATTTTTATCTTTCTTTCTATTTTCTTAGGGGGGTTTAGGGTTTAATGTTTTTATGTATTTTTATTTATTTTTTGAATTTTTATGAGTTTTTATGTTTTTAGGGATTTTGAGGGTTTTTTGTTTTTTTGGTTTTTAGGGTTTTTAGCATTTATTAGGTTTTTAGGGTTTTTATGTGTTTTTTGATTTGTTATATTTTCATAGGGATTTTCATGGTTTTTTATAAATTCTAAATTTTTAGGTATTTTTAGGGATTTTTTATGATTATTATGGTTTTTATAGTTTTTAGGGATTATGAGGGTTTTTAGCAATTTTCAGTGTGTTAGGGGTTTTTTAGTTTTTTGGGGGGGTTTAAGGTATTTAAGAGCTTTTTTAACTCTTTTACGAGATTAATGGGTTATGAGAGTTTAAAGTGTATTTTAGGGTTTTTATGTGGTTTTTAGGGTTTTTAGATTTATAATTGATTGATATGGTTTGTTGGGTTTTAGAGTTCGTAGTGATTTTTACGTTTCTTTGTGGTTTTATGTGTTTTTAGTTTTTATGATTTTCTTTTGGGTTTATATGTTTTTATGGTGTTTTATATTTTAATGGATTTTTAGGAAATTTATAGGATTTTTATGGTTTGAGTGTTTTAGGTGGTTTGAGGGTTTTTAGGGTTTTTTAGGGATTTCTGTTTTTTTTGTTTTTAAGGTTTTTTTGATTTTCCTATGGGTTTTAAGGGTTTTCATATTTTTTAGGTTTTTTTGAGTTTCCTATGGGTTTTAAGGGTTTTCATATTTTTTAGGTTTTTTTAGTTTTTTGTGTTTTTAGTGTTTTTAGTATTTTTATAGTTTCTATGGGGGTTTGTTGTTTTTATGGGTTTTTTGGGTTTTTAGTGATTTTCATGTTTTTAGGGGTTTAAAGTGCTTTAAGGTTTTCTTAGGGTTTTAGGGTTTTTTTACGGCTTTAGGGATTTTTTGGGATTTTTCAGGATTTTTATGGTTTTGGAGTTTTTTTGGGATTTTGAGTGTTTTTAGGGATTTTTATAATTTTTATTGTTCTTACGAGATTTTAGGTTAATAGGTTTTTTATGTTTATAGTTGTTTTACGGATTTTGAGATTTTTTTAATGTTTCAGGGTTTTAAAGGGTTTTTAGTGGTTTTTAGTGGTTTTTATGGTATTATGGTGTTTTAGGGTGTTTAAGGTTTTTAGGGGGTTTATAGTTTTTAAGGTTTTTTTAGTATTTTTAATGACTTTAAGAGTTTTGTTTTTGAATTTTAGGGGTATTAGGAGTTTTAATGGTTTTTAGGTTTTGAAGATTTTCAAAGGTTATTTGGGGGTTTTTATGTTTTTGTTGATATTTTTGGAATTTTAAAGAATTTTTATGGTTTTTAGGGTTTTAGGGATTTTGAGGTTGTTTTGGACATTTTGGGGTTTAAGGTTTTTATATTAGTTAAATTTTATGGGGGTTTATGTGTATTTAGATTTTTAGGTTTTCTTACGTGCATTTAGGTTTTTTATGGTTTTTAATTTTTTTTAGGGATACTTAGTGATTTTTTAGGATTTTTATGGTTTTTTATGTTTTTTAGAGTTCTTGAGGGTTTATAGGTTATATAGGGTTTTTGGTTTTTTTTTTGTTTTTTGGGTTTTTATGTTTTTAAAGGTTTTTTAGAGTATTTAATATTTGTAGGTGTTTAAAGGATTTTAGAGTTTTCTGAGATTTTTATTGTTTTATGGGTTGTTAAGTTTTTTTATATTTTCTGGGGTTTTATGGTGTTTATGTTTTTTATGGTTTATATGGTTTTTATTGTTTTTTAGGTTTTTAGAAGTTTTATGTGTTTATAGGCTTTTAAGGTTTTCAATTGGGTTTATATGGTTTTTATATGTTTTCATGTTTTTTGGCATTTTTTTTGGTTTTAATGATTTTTATGATTTTTTTTGGGTTGTTTGGTATTTTGATAGTTGTAGTGTTTTTAGGGGTTTAATCATTTTTTTCGAGTTGTACAGTTTTTTGAGTTTTTTATAGTTTTTAGGATCTTTATAATTTTTTAACATTTTTTGTGTTTTAAATGGGTTTTTGAGTTTTTAGTTCTTTTAGCGTTTTCATGGGGTTTAGGGTCTTTTTAAGGTATTTAGGGTTTCTATGGTTTTTATGGGTTTTGGGGGATTTTAAAGACTTTTATGGTTTTATAAATGTTAAGGATTCTTACGAGATTTATTTTTTTTAGGTTTCTTAGGCTTTCTTAGTGGGTTACAGGGTTTTAGGGTTTTTATGTTTTTCATATTTTTAGGTCCTTTTTACTATTTTAATGGTTTTTATGGGTTTTAGGGATTTTTATAGTTTTTATGGTTTTAGGGTTTTTTTATGTTTTTAGGTTTTTTTAATTTTTTTGTTTATCAGGGGTTTATGTGTTGCTATGTTTTTAAGGTTTTCTTAGGGTTTTTAGGGTTTTTAGTGTTTTTAGATATTTGTTAGGATTTCTATGGGTTAAATTTTTTTAGGTATTTTCAGAGTTTTAGGTTTTTTGGTGTTTTAGGGGTTTTTAGAGTTTTAGCGGTATTAAGGGTTTTAAGGGTTTTAAGCATTTTAAGGGTTAAAAATGACTTTTAATGTTTCTATTGTTATTTAGGGTTTTTATTATTTTTAGGGTTTTTAATGATTTTTTGGGTTTTTTTATTTTTTTAGTCTTTTTTATGATCTCTTTAGTTGTTTTAGGGTTTTATTTTTATTTTATTTTTTTTGGGAAAGGAGGATGCGAGGGTATAGATATTTCCAACCCCACCAAAATTATTAGAAAGAAAGATATAGAAGAAAAGGGAGGGGAGGGGTCAAATGACCCACACCCAAAAAACCCTTTACAACCCCAAACCCAAAAAACCCCTAAAAAACCCAAAGAAGAAAAAAAACAGACAAAGGAGAAAAATATAAAAGTCACCAACATCACCTCCCAATGCATTAGTAAATAGAAACCAGCAAAACCAAACCATATGCAACAACTTCATCAACCCAACTTCAGCACCACAAAGACACAAACACCAATCTCTAGCAGCCCCAAGAAAACCACCATCACAACATTCACCACCAAGCAACATCATCTTGCAGCAATTAGTGACCAGTAACAAGCAATAAAAACCTCAACAAACACCCACCACAACAAAATACCAACTTCATTTGATCATAATCATAAGAAACTGGAAGATATGAAGAGTAGGTCCTCCCCCTCTAAGCCATTAGAGCTAATCTCGAGTAGACCAAAGCACACCAGAACCATCGTCTAGCCTAGAAGAAGCCAGGCTTGGTTTCGTGGCCGGAGGCGCCAGGTCCAACACCAAGAAACCATAGCCGAGTCCAAATCCCGAAATCCAGAAGGAGCCCGCTACATCTTGCACCTCAACCCGGAGGCCGTAGCGAACACGCGGAGGCCGCAACGAGAACTCGAGGATAGGGTAATGCCAAATCGGACACCAAGAACTCCAAGCATAACACCAAGCTCTTATAGCCCCAAAAAAATCTTAAATTTGGAAAGGATGACATTGATCTTGCAACCCAGATCCGGACCACATATAATAGAAGAGAGCCGAAACTAGATAGGGATTCTGAATCCAAGAGAGTCGAAGTCACCTCTGCGCGAACCAGAACCAGCAACTAGTGATACGAAGCCGAAGCCAGATCTCGAAGCCACAAGGCACGACGAAGTCAGCACCGGATCAAAAACAAAGCCAAGGCACATTTGGAGTATCTCCATCGATGCCTATCCAAGTAGAAACCACGGTCACTAAGGCCAGACCATGCCAGAGGGGGAAGGAGGAGGATCCGATGGGGAACCCTAGCGACGCGATGAGTGGAGAAGAGCCGCCGCTTTGAGGCCCTTTTTTATTTCATGGGTTTTTAGGGGTTTTAATTGTATTTTTGGTTTCAGAGGTTTTCTTATGGGTTTTCAGGGTTATAATTTTTTTTACATTTTTAGGGATTTTTAGGGATTTTTAAATATTTTTTTGGTTTATTCGGTTTTAGGGATTTTTATGGTTTTTTTGGGGGGGGGGGTTTAGGATTTTTATAATTTTCAGTGGTTTAAAGTGTTTTTAGGTTTTAAAGTTTTTCTGTGGGGTTTTCAGGGTTTTAGGGTTTCTTAGAGTTTTAGGGATTTTTGGGGAATTTTAAGGGTTTTTATGGATTTGTTGGGTTTTTAGAGATTTTGAGGTTTTAGGTTTTATTTGGTATTTATGGTTTTTTGGTTTTCAGTGGTTTTTTAATTTATTTATAGTTTCTAAGTTTTTTTAGAGTTGTTTATTTTGTTATGGGGTTTAATGTTTTTCTTATAATTTTGAGTGGTTTTGAGGTTTTTATGGGGTTTTTGATGGTTTTTAAGGTTATTAGTGGTTTTATGGGTTTTAGGGGGTTTGGGTTTTTGGGTCTTTTAGGGGTTTTTTGCATTTTTTAGGTTGTTGGGGGTTTTATGTGATTTCAATTTTCTATGGTTTTTTAGGGTTTCTTAGTTTTTTTAGTATTTTTTACTTTTATATAAATTTTTAGGGATTTTTTGGATTTTTATGGTTTTTATGGGTTTTAGGTATTTTGAGGGGTTTTAATGGTTTTTAGGATCTTAGTATTGTTAGGTTTTTATGTGTTTTAAGTGTTTTTTAATGTTTTCTTAGTGGTTTTTAGGGGGTTTAATTTTTTTATATTTTTAGGGATTTCTAGGTATTTATTAGGATATTGATGGGTTTTAGGGTTTTAAGTGATTTTGAGGGGTTTTAGAGTTTTTGTAGGTTTTTAGGTTTTTTTTGAGTTTTTATGGGTTTTCTGGTTTTTATAGTTTTTAATAATATTTAGGGGTCTTAAGTATCTTTAATGTTTTTAGTGGATTAGGGTTTTTTGGTTTTTTTATGGTGTTATGGTTTTTTGTAGATTTAGAGTTTTTAGGATCTTTTATTGTTTTTAAGGATTTTGGCATTTTTTAGAGTTTTTAGTGGTTTTTAGTGTTTTATGGTTTTTGGGAAAATAATATGGGGTTTTGAGGTTTTATAGGTTTTTTTCATTGTTGGGGTTTTTTATTATTTTTATGGTTTTAATGGTTTTAGGGATTGATATGGTTTTTAGGGTTTTATTATTTTTAGAATTTTTAGGGGTTCTGAAATTTTTTCGGTTTTTAAGGTTTTATTAGGGGTTTTTAGGGTTCTGTGAGGTTTTTACACTTTTAATGTTTTTAGGGATTTTTTAGGGTTTTTAGGGGTTTTTTTGGATTTTGATGGTTTTAGGATTTCTTTAGGGGTTCTGTTTTTTTAAGATACTTTTTTATTTTTTAAGCGTATTTTAGGGTTTTCTATATTTTTTTAACAATTTTTTTATGGTGTTAAAGTATTTTTAGTGTTTTATGGGATTTTAAGGTTTAAAGGGGTTTTATGGTTTTTAGGGGTTTTAGGGTATTTAGAGTCTTATTATAAGTTTTAAGGGGGTATATTGTTTTTATATTTTTTAGAGGTTTTAAGTGTTTTAAGGTTTTATTATAGATTTCCAAGGTTTTTAGGGTTTTTATGTTTTACGAATTTTTTTGGAATTTTATGATTTTTATGGGTTTTTTATATTTTTTCGGTTATTAGGGTATTAAAGGTTTTTTAGGGTTTTTAGGGTTTTTTAGTTTTTTTATTAGATTTCAATTTTTTATGTTTTTACGATTTTCTAAGGGGTTTTTGTAGGTATTTTTCTGGTTTTAGACATTTTTAGGTAATTTTTTGGATTTTTGGGATTTTTATTGTTTTTAGCGATTTTGATGGGTTTTTGCGGTTTTAGGGTTTTTATGTTTTTATGGATTTTTGGGTTTCTAGGGGGTTTTAATGGTTTTTATAGTTTTATAATGCTTTCAAGGGTTTAAAGGGTTTCCATAGTTTTTAATGGTTTCGGGATTTAAACGGTTTTAATGATTTTTAAGGATTTTCGGGGATTTTATTTTATTTACAGGTTTTTCGGACTTCTAGGGTTTTTAGTGTTTTGGGTTTTGGGGGTTTTAAGTGTTTTTAGGTTTTTAAGGTTTTATTATGGGTTTTTAAGTTTTTTAGGGTTTTTTATGTTTTTAGTGATTTTTAGGGAATTCTGTGGATTTTTCTAGTTATTATAGTTTTAATGGATTTTGAGGTTTTTAGGGTTTTATGGTTTTTTAGGTATTATATGTTTTTAGCATTTTCGGGGATTTTTCTTGTTGGATTTTATGTTTTTCTAGTTTTTTTACATTTTTAGGTATTTATTGGAATTTTTTACAATTTTTATGGGTTTTAGAGTTTTTAGTGATTATGAGGGTTTATATGGTTTTTATGGTTTTATTATTTTTTAGCGGATTTTTTTTTTATTTTTTAGGGTTTTTATGGTTTTTTATATTTTTTAAAAATTTTATGTGTTTAATGGGTTTTAGATTTTTTAGTCATTTTTAGTGTTTTTAGGGGTTTTAGTGGTGTTTGAAGTTTTAGGTTTTTAGTGTCTTTTTATAGTTTTTAATGGAGTTTAGTGTTTTTTAGTTTTTAGGGGTTTTAGGTGAATTTAGTTTTTTAATGTTTCATTTGGGTTTTTATTTTTATGGATTTTGGGTTATTTTTTATGATATTTATGGTTTTTATCATCTTTGGGGATTAAGAGGACTTTTAGGGGTTTTTATGGTATTTTAGGGTATTTTAGGGTATTTTAGGGTATTTAGCGTTTTATAACTTTTTAGGGGTTTTAAGTGTTTTTAGGTTTTTAATATTTTCTTAGGGGTTTTGAAGGTTTTTAGAGTGTTTTATTTTTTCATGGATTTTTTGGGATTTTATTATGACTTTCATGATTTTTAGTAATTTTTCAAGATTTTGTGGGTTTGCTGACTTTTTTTGGTTTTTATGGGTTTAGGGGTTTTTTAAAGTTTTTAGGATTTTAAGGGGTTTTTTTACAGTTTTTTAACATTTTAAAGGGGTTAAAGGTTTTTAGAGTTTTTATTGATTATTAAATGTTTTGTGGGTTTTAGGGGGTTTTATGATTTTTACGGTTTTTATGGATTTTTTGGGTTTTGGGGGTTTTAGGGTCTTTTATGGTGTTTTGGGGTATGTAGAGTTTTTAGGTTTTTAGATGGTTTAATTATTATTAGGATTTTTTAGGTTTTTTTTATTTTTATGGGGTTTTTATGATTTTGATGGGTATTTAGGTTTTTTAGGTATTTTGAGTGTTTTTAGGGGTTTTGGGTTTTTTTAAGGATTTTACCATTTTTAGGCTTTTAGGGGTTTTATGATTTTTAGGTTTTTAAAGTTTTATTAGGGATTTTTAGGGTTCTTTATATTTATAGGTATTTTTAGTGCTTTTTGAGGATTTTCTACGTGTTTTATGGATTTTTTTGATTTTGACAGTTTTTGGGTTTTAAATGTTTTAATGGTTTTTTGGGGTTTAGGGTTTTTTGAATTTTTTACGGTTTTAAAGGGTTTTTATAGATTTAACGATTTTTTGGGTATAAAGGGTTTTTATAGTTTTTTGTGGTTTTGTATGAATTTAATGGGTTTTGTGGTTTTTAATCACTTGAGGGGTTTAAATGGCAAGGAAGGATCAGGGCTAGGCAATTCCTGGCACCCCCAAAGTTTATTAGAAAAAAGACACGAAGACACTGCAGACAAGGGAGGGGCGGGGTTAATCAACCCACACCCAAAGGCTCTTAACAAACACACACCCAAAGACCGCAAAAATAAAATCAAAAAAAGAAAAGACACAATGCCAAACACACAGCAGCATCAGCACCATCTCAGCCAATTCCAGCAGTCGGCAGCTCCATCACCACTATATCACTTCTTATCCAAGCAGAAGCCAGCATCCAAAGCTCACAGCCAAGCAGCGACCAGCATCCAATCTCACATGTTCTAGCATCCAACAGATTCAGCACCTCCCATACAAAAATCAATCAGTTACCAGCTTCACTGTCTCCAGCCTCCATCACGTCCTCGCCAATCATATTCACTTCACTGCCTCGTAGTGTGGCAACAGTAAGCACCAAGCAGCTGCATCTTTCTTCACTCCCATCGCCAGGAACACATCCACAGCGCCCAAGAGCAAGATATCATCCAGAACCATTAACCAGTAACAAAAGCCAACATCCACGCCGATTCACAACCAAACTAGCTACATCTCCAAAATCACCAGCTCCCACTTCAGCCCGCGCCACCATGCTGGGCAGGTCCATCTTCATCACACTAGAAACACCAGTAGTAGAAACAAGATCGAATTTTGCCTCAAATTTTAGCCATGTCCCAACCAACATTCCAGAAAAAGGCACCCAGCAGCACAGCCAGGGGTATAGAACAACTAGAATCCAAGGCGGGTTAAACCAGAAGTAACACGACCCTAAAACATTCGCATCCTCAAGAACCTCCTCACCAAGGAGAGTCACCAGCTGCAACTTAAATCCACCAGCACCAGACTCATAAATGACAGCTTCATCATGCCCCATCGCTGTAGTAAGTAGTAACCAATGCCACAAATTCTGGAAATCTCCTTCCGCACCATGCAAGCTAGTAAAGACAAACTGCCAATCACCCGTAGCAGTGCACACTGATTTCCCCAACAGCATCAAATACATCAAAAATTCAAGATCCATCTTAACCAGAGACTCGAACAGCCCTCTAACCAAAAGGCATGCCCAACCATCAAGCCACTCCACAAGCAGAACAAACAGTAGTAGCAGCCTGAACGAACACCCACCAAGCCATAGAAACTGGAAAGCAGAAACCACCAGTGCACCAAAAAAATGTGGGATCCACAATGCAGGAGAAACAACATACCAGAAAATCCGATATCTGATCCTCGGCAGCTGAGGAAAGACAAAAACGGCCTAAAACACAAGTGCCAGCTCAACCCATCCATGCGACGTCTCCTCCGCAGATCCAAGAGACCACCAAGGAGCGTCGTCCGAAAAAGCAGATCTGAGACGAATTACCGAAACCGATCTAGACCAAAGCCGCCACCTCGAAAACTCGATCTGCGCCATCATCTTCCAAGAACCATCATGCGAAGTCATCAGCCACCTCAAATGAGACCCAGATCCGAGGTCAGTGAACAGGGTCACCGAAATGCGCAAACCCTTCCTCTTCTAAAATTCGATGCCACAGCCCGCCAAGCGCCCAACGCCCATCATCAACCACCATGGACCTTCACCATCGAGGGTCGGATGACCTTACCAAGGCGCCGCTGAAGGAAGCTGAGGAGAGCGGGCATGAAGAAGGGGACAGCGGCGCCATGGAGCCCTACTATGGGGAGAGAGCAAACCAGGAGAATCGGGAGCCATCTTTTTTAGGGGATTAAATGGGTTTTAGAGTGTATTAGTCTTTTTAGGGTCGTTTTGAGTTTTTATAATTTTTTTGGTTTTTAGGGGGTTTATGTTTTTTTTGGTTTTTAAGGTTTTCATAGGGTTTTTTAGGGTTTTTAATGTTTTAAACAATTTTTAGGGATTTTTAGGATTTTTATGTTTTTTTGATATTTTGAGGGGTTTTAGGGTTTGTTGAGGGTTTCCAGCATTTTTAGGCTTTAAAGGGGTACTAAGTGTTTTATATTTTTATGTTTTTCTTAGGTTTTTTCTAGGGTTTTAGGGTATTTTTGTTTTTTCATGGTTTTTAGAGAATATTTTGGATTTTTATTATTTTTCGGTGGTTTTAGGTATTTTGAGGGTTTTATGGTAATTATTGTTTCTTTAGGTTTATTCCTATTTTTAGTTTTATAGGGTTTTAAGAATATTTTTTAATTTTTAAAAAAAATTTGGGGTTTCAATGGTTTTTATAATTTTCATTGGGTTTAGGGTTTTTATGGTTTTTTTTGTTTTCTATGGTTTTTAGGGATTTTCAGGTATTTAGGGTCTTGTTAGGGTATTTTAGGATTTTTACCATTTTTAGGTTTTTAGGGTTTTACGTGTTTTGGGTTTTTATGTTTTTCTTAGGTTTTTTAGGGATTTAGAATTTTTAGGTATTCTTAGGGCTTTTTTAGGATTTTTATGTGTTTTTAGAGTTTTTAGGGATTTTGAGGTTTTTTAGGGGTTTTAGGGTTCTTTGGATTTTAAGAATTTTTAGGTATTTTAGTTTTTTAAGAATTTATTGTTTTTTACTTTTTTATAAGGTTCTAAGTATTTTAAAGGTTTTTTATATTTTAAAGGATTTTAAGCCTTTTTAGGTTTTTATGGGTTTTTAGCGATTTTCAGGGGTTTAAGGTTTTTTCGAGTTTTTAGGGTTTTTATGGTTTTTTGTGTTTTTGGTTTTTTTATGTTTTTTGGGTTTTAATGGTATTTTATATTTTTTTATCATTTTTAAGAATTTATAAAATTTTTATAGTTTTTAGTCGTTTTTTGGGTATTTATGTATTTTTAGGGTTCTAATATTTTCAAGTGTTTTTATGGTTTTTAGTATTTTTATGCTTCATTAGGGTTTTTTGTTTTTAGCATTTTAAGGTTTTAGGGGTTTTAATTTTTTTGATAGTTTTATGGATTTCTTAGGGGTTTTCATGTATTTTATGTTTTTAGGATTTTTAGTTCTTTTTTAAGATTTTTAAGGGTTTTTAGGTTTTTAGGGATTTTGAGAGTTTTATGGCTTTTTGTATTTTTTGTATTTTTATTATTTTTTATAGTTTTTAAATGTTTTTATTGGTTTAAAGGGTTTTTGGAGTTTTTTATTTATTTTTAGGGTTTTATGTATTTTTAGGGTTATTAATGTTTTTAGATAATGGTTTTAGGGTATGTTAGTTTTTAGGTGCTTTTGGGGTTTTAAGTGTTTTTAGGTTTTTAAGGTCTTCTTAGGGTTTTTTAGGGATTTCATGTGTTTTAGTGGTTTTTTACTTTTTTAAGTATTTTTATGGATTTTTATGATTTTAATAGTTTTTCGGGTTTCTTGTGATTTCAATGGTTTTTAGGCTTTTTATGCTTTTTTTTGGGTTTTTGGGGTTTTTTGAGTTTTTTGGGGTTTTTATGGTTTTTAGAGTTTTTAATGTTTTTAGGGATTTTAAGGGTTTTTAGATTTTTTATGTTGGTTTTTCAGGTTTTTATGGGCTTTTAGGCTTTTTAAGGTTTTTATTGGTTTATTGTTTTTATTTTTTTAGGGATTTTAGGTTGTTTTTAGAATTTTTATGTATTTTATATTTTTTTTTTATTTTTGGTGCATTAATTATTTTTAGGTGTTTAGGGTTTTCTTAGTGTTTTTTAGTGTTTTTTGGGTTTTTATGTTTGCAGTTATTTTTAGTGATTTTTTGGTATTTTTAAGAATATCATGGATTTTATGGATTTTTATGGTTTTTTTGTATTTAAGGGTTTTGATGGGTTTTTAGGTTTTTTTGGGGTTTTTAGGTTTTTTTGGGGTTTTTTGGGTTATTATATTTTTTTAGGTTTTTAAAGGTTCTTAGTGTTTATAGGTTTTTATATTTTTCTTAGGGTTTTTTGGGGTTTTAGAGTTTTTTATATTTTAGGGATTTTTATGTCTTTTTTTGGTTTTATCATTTTTAGGGTATTTTGGGATTTTCTGGGTTTTGAAGATTTAAAGGGTTTGTGTGTTTTTATGGGTTTTCAGTTTTTTATGTTTATTGTTTTTTTAGTTTTAAGGGGTTTTAGTATTTTTATTATTTTTCAGGGTTTAAAGTGTTTTTAGTGTTTTTATAATTTTTAAATTTTTTATAGATTTCTATGATATTTTACAGCTTTTAGGGTTTTTATCGTTTGTAGGAGTTTTAGGGTTTTTATTGTTTATATATTTTTTAGGACTTTTTTGAGGATTTATGTGTTGTTAGGTTTTTAATGTTTTTAGGGGTTTTTAGGTATTTTAGGGATTTTTATATTTATAAGGGCTTTTTGGTATTTTTTATTATATTTATGGGTTTAAAGGATTTTTAGGGATTATAAGGGTTTTATGGTTTCTAGGGTTTTTAAGGATTTTATGCTTTTGAGTTTTCAGGGATTTTTTGTGTTTATAAGGGTTTTTAGGGGTTTTTTTTAGTTTTTAATGCATTTTAGGGTGTTTATGGTTTTTTAGGAGGTTTATGGGTTTTAGTTTTTTTAGGGTTTTTATGGGAATGTATGGTTTCTAGCGTTTATTAGGTTTTTAAGAGTTTTAGTGTTTTTTTATTTTTAATATTTTCTTAGGGTTTATTTGGGTTTTAAGGGTTCTTTATATTTTTAGGGCTTTTAGGTATTTTTTAGCATTTCTATGGGTTTTATGGGATTTATATATTTTTTTGTTTTTAGGGTTTTTGGTTTTTTGTATTTTTAGTTTTTTAAGGGTTATAATTTTTTTATGTTTTTAAGGTTTTTAGGTTATTTAATGGTTTTAGTGTATTAGGGGGTTTTTATATTTTTTACTCTAAATTCTTCTTTAAGATTTTTATGGTTTTAGATGGTTTTAAGGATTTGAGTTTTTTAGGGTTTTTAGTTTTTTTCTTTTTTTTATGGTTTTTAGGGTTTTTAAAAGTTTTTTAGGCTCTTTAATGTTTTTTAGATTTTTGTTAAAAGAAATTAAGGGCTTAAAGGGTTTTTAGAGTTTTTTGAGGTCTTTGTGTTTTCATGGGTTTTAGGGTTTTTAGGGGTTTTTATGGTTTTTAGGGGGTGTATGGCCTTTTAGGGTTTTTTTGGGTTTTTAGTGTTTTTTAGGTTTTTAGAGGTTTTATGTTTTTTCGGTTTTTATTTTTTCTTAGGTTTTTAAGGGTTTTTATGGTTTTTTATATTTTTTGGGGGTTTTTAGTTCTTTTTTAGGATTTTTGTGGGGTTTTTGGTGTTTTACATATTTTTAGGCTTTTTAATAGTTTTAAGGGTTTTTAGTTTTTTTAGATTTTTTTAAGATTTTGTGGGTTTTAAGTGTTTTTAGGATTTTATGGTTTTCTTAGTGTATTTTTTGATTTTTAGTGTTTTTTACATTTTTAGTGTTTTTTACATTTTTAGTTATTTTCTTGGATTTTTTAGAATTTTTATGGGTTTTTCAATTTTTAGGGATTTTTATGGTTTTGGGGTTTTTTTGGTTTTCTTGATTTTTTGGGTTTTTTCAAGGGTTTTTATTTATTTATGGTTTTAAGGTTTTATAGATTTTTTTTAACTTTTTTAGGGGATTAAAGGGTTTTTAGAGTTTTTAGTGATTTTTGGGGTTTTATGTTTTTATGTTTTTTAGGGAGTTTTCTGGATTTTAGTAGTTTTTAGGCTCTTTTTAGGGTTTTTATAAGGGATTTTTGTGTTCTTATATTTTTTAGGGGTTTTTAATGTTTTAGATTTTATTGGTTTTCTTAGGGGTTTTCTGGGATTCTAGGGTGTTTTACATTTTAAGGGATTTTTTGTTCTTTTAAGATATTTATGGTTTTAAGGGAATTTAGAGATTTTAAGGGTTATTAACATTTTAATGGTTTTAGGTTGGGGTCTTATAGTTTTTTTTGTTTTTTAGTTTCTTAGGTGTTTTAAGTGTTTTTAGGTTTTTAAGGTTTTCATTGGGTTTTTCAAGGTTTATTGGGTTTTTATGTTTTTAGAGACTTATAGGGATTTTTAGTATTTTTATGAGTTTTTAGGGATTTTTTGGTTGTTTTATGGATTTTTAGGGTTTTTAGTGGTTTTATTGTTATTTTTGGTTTTTAGGGATTTTTCTGATCCTTTTTGGGTTTTATGGTTTTTTAGATTTTTTAATGTTTTTAGGTGTTTAAAGGGTAATTAGAGTTTTTAGTGGTTCTTATGGTTTTTATGGGTAATTAGGGTTTTTTAAGGTTTTAGTTGTTTTTATGCTTTTTATAGGTTTTTAGGGTTTTATGGTCTTTTATGGTTATCTGTGTTTTTAGAATTTTTATTTTTTTAGGTGATTTAAGGGTTTATATGATTTTTTACCTATTTTTAAGGTTTTTATGGGGTTTTTATGTTTTTAGGGATTTTTTGGCCTTTTTATAATTTTTTTGGTATTTTAGGATTTTTAGGGATTTTATGGGGTTTTAGGGTTTTCAAAGATTTTTAGGGGATTAAGGGTTTTTATGGGTTTTAATGTTTTTTATTTTCATGGTATTAATTTGTTCAGTTTTAAGGTCATTTAGGGGTTTTCAAGGTTTTTAGGGTTATTATGTTTTTGGTGATTTTTAGGGATTTTTAGGATTTTTTTATCTTTTTGATATTTTGGGGGTCGTTAGGGTTTTTAGGGTTTTTCTGTTTTTTTTGTTTTTTTAATTATGATCTGAAAGGGTTTTTAGAGTTTTCAACATTTTTAGGGGTTTAAAAGTTTATTATTTTTTAGTAGGTTTTCAGGGTTTTGTGGGTTTTTATAGTTTTCTATAGTTTTAGTGGTTTTTAGGGTTTTTAGCTATTTTTTAGAGTTTTTGGGTTTTTTGGGGTTTTTTGGGATTTTAACATTTTTTTAGGTTTTTAGTAGTTTTAAGTGTTTATGGAGTTTATAAGTTTTTAATGTATTTCAGGTTTTTTGATGCTTTTTTATGTTTTTTGGGGTTTTAATGGATATTTTTAGGATATCATTAGTTTTTAAGGTTTTTATGCATTTTGATGGAATTTAGGGGTTTGGGGGTTAGTGTTTTCAGTATTTTTTAGGTTTTTAGGGGTTTTAGGCGTTTTCAGGTTTTTATGGTTATCTTAGGGATTTTTTAAAAAAATCTAGGGTTTCTTACATTTTCTGTGGTTTTTATGGTTTTTTGAGGATTTTGTGGTCTTTAGGGGTTTTAGGTTTTTTTTGGGTTTTTGGGGTTTTAAGAGTGTTATAAGGATTTTAGTATTTTATAGGGTTCATATATTTCTTAATGGTTTTTTAGGTGTTTATGGGTTTTTATGGTTTTCTAAGTCATATAATGGATTTATGGGTTTTTGGGGATTTTTGAAGTTTTTGGGTCTTTTAGTGTTTTTTCGGGTTTAAACTGTTTTTAGTTCTTTATGGGTTTTAATAGTTTTCAGGTTTTAAGGTTTTTTATTGTTTTTAGGGTTTTTAGGGGGGTTTATGTTTTTAGGGATTTATGGGTTTTTTAGGATGGTTATGGTTTTTAGAGTTTTTTTTTGGGATTTTCATGGTTTTAGTTTTTTTTAGGGTTTTTATGTTTTTTAAGGTTTTTATGATTTTTATCATTTTTAAGATTTTATGCGTTTTATTTGTTTTTAGGTTTTCAAGGGTTTATAATGTTATTTCATTATTTTAGTGTGTTTTAACTTTTTAGGTACTGTTAGGTTTTTTTTTTATGGTTTTATGGTTTTTTACAAGGGTTTTTAGTGATTTTGGGGGGTTTTAGGGGTTTTAAGGTTTTTAGCGGTTCCAGAGTGTTTATCGTTTTTTTAATGTTTTTAGGAGATTTAAGTGTTTTTAGGTTTTTAAGATATTCTTAGGGGTTTTAGTGTTTTTTTTTTTGTTTTTATATTTTTAGAATTTTTAGGATTTTTATGGTGTTTAGGGTTTTATTTATGGAATTTGATGGTTTAAAAGGTATTTGAGGGTTTTTAGGGTTTTTATGTTTTTTGGGGGTTTTTTAGGGTTTTTTAGGTTTTTAGGGTTTTTATTGTTTTTAGAGTTTTTTTAAAATTTTAGGGTTTCAAAGGGATTTTTAGAGTTATTAGTGGTTTTTAGCGTTTTATGGGTTTTACGATTATTTAGGGATTTTACGGGTTTTATAGTTTTTAAGACATTTAGGGTTTTTAAGAAATTTTAGGGATATCTATTGTTTTTATCATTTTTCGACTTTTAAGGGTTTATGTGTTTTAAGGTTTTTAAGGATAACTTAGGGGTTTTTCACGGTTTTTTATGTTTTTTTCATTTTTATTTAATTTTAGTGATTTAAGCACTTCTTTATGATTTTTATGGTTTTTTACGGTTTTTAGGGATTTTTAGGGGGTTTACAATTTTAGTGGTGTAGGTTTTAGAGGTTATTATATTTTTCAAGGGTTTTAATTTTTTTTGGGTTTTCAGGGTTTTTAGGGGGTTTTACGTCTTTATGGATTTTATGGAATTTTTCGGTTTTTTATTTTTTTAGTATCATTAGGGATTTTGAGGAATTTAAGGTTTTTATGTTTTTAGGGGTCTTATGTGTTTTTTTTGGTGTTTAGGAATTTATATATTTTTGTTTATTTTTAAGGTTTTTTAGAGTATTTGAACTTTTTTAAGGGTTAAAAGGGATTTTAGTGTTTTAGTGGATTTTAGGGTTTTTATTTGTTTTTATGGGGTTTAGCTTTTTTAAGAATTTTAGGGGGTTTATGGTTTTTAATTTTTTTAGGTTTTAGGGGGAATTTTTGGGGTTTTTAAGGTTTTTTGCATTTTCAGGGTTTTTAGGGGTTGTAAGTGTTTCAAGGTTTTTGTGTTTTTCTTTGGTGTTTTCAGGTTTTTTAGCATTTTAAAAATTATTTGGGATTATTTAGTATTTTTATGGTGTTCATGGTTTTTATGGGTTTTGATGGATTTTTTAAAAAAAAATTGGGTTTTTAGGTTTTTTAGTGTTTCTTTAGTTTTTCAGGGTTTTATGTGTTTTTAAGTTTTTAAGTATTTCTTAGGAAATTCTAGAGATTTAGGGGTTTTTAGGGTTTAAGGGTTTTTAGGGTATTTTATGGTTTTTTGGGGTTTTAGAGTTTTTTTTTAGTTTTTTTTGGTTTTGAGTTTTTTTAGAGTTTTGTTAAAGATTTTAGGGATTTAAAGTGTTTTTATAGTTTTTAGTGGGTTTTAGGGTTTTTAGGGTTTTATGGTTTTTTAATGGGTTTTACGGTTTTTTATGGTTTTTAGGGGTTTTTTTATTTTCAATTTATTTAGGTGATTAAATTTTTTTATATTTTTAAGGTTTTAAGAGGGGTTTTCAGGGTTTCTGGGATTTTATTATGATTTTAAGGATTTTGGGATATTTTTAGGATTTTTATGGTTTTTTAAGGTTCTTAGGGATTTTTGAGGATTTTTAGGGATTTTTAGGGGTTTAGGGTCTTTTGGGTTTTTTGTATTTTTAGTTGATTGTAGCATTTAAGTGCTTTTAGGATTTGATGGTTTTATTAGGGGTTTTCAAAAATTTTATGTTTTTTTACTTTATTAGGGGTTTATGGGTTTTTAGATCATTTTTGGGGTTTTATGGATTTTAATGGTTTTTAGTTGTTTTAGGTGTTTTTTGGGTTTTTGGTTTTTTGGATTTTTATGGGTTTTTTAGTTTTTTTGGGAATTTAATTTTTTTATAGTTTTAAAAAAAAATTATGGGTTTAGGGGGTTTTTATATATTTTTTGGTTTTAAGGGTGTTATTTGTTATTAGGGTTTTTAATGATTTTTTGGATTCTTATGGTTTTTAGGGATTTTTAGTGTTTTTCAAGTCTTTTAGGGTTTTCCGAATTTTTAGGTTTTTAGGGGTTTTAAGTGTTTTAGGTTTTTAAGGTTTTTGTAGTGGTTTTCATGTTTTTATGGGTTCTTATGTTTTTAGGGATTTTTGATATTTTTAGGATTTTATGGGTTTTAGGGATATTTAGGGTTTCTAGGGGTTTAGGTTATTTTTTGGGTTTTATGATTTTTTTGGTTATTAGGATTTTTCAGAGTTTTTTAAAAAATTTAGGGGTTTAAAGGGTTTTTATATCTTTTAGTGGGTTTAGGGTTTTTATGGATTTTTTTTGGGGGGGGGGGTTAAAGGTTTTTATGGGGTTTTATGGTTTTAGGTATTTTAGGGTTTTTAGGGGGTTTTAAGGTTTTTCACATTTTTTAGTTTTTTAAGGGTTTTATGTGTTTTTAGGTTTTTACGGTTTTCAAAGGGCAAAGAAGATATGAGGGCCGAGCTATTCCCAACCCCCCCCCCCCCCCACAAATTTATTAGAAAGAAAAAAGAGACACAGAAGACAAGGGAGGGGAGGTGTCAAATGACCCACACCTAAAAACCATTTACAAACCCAAGACGCAAAAGACCCAAAAAAAAAAGAAAGATCGAAAAAGAAAAAACACACAAGTCCAAGAAAGAAAGATCCAGCAGCAGTCCCAACCAAGTAGCAACCAACATCCAGCAGCAGCAGTACTATCACCATATGCAGCAACTTCATCACCTCCAAAGCATCAACAACATCACATCTCAGCCAAGCAGCCAAAGTCCAATCCATCAGAAAAGGAAATTTCCCCAACAACGCCTCCCATACAACCATCAGCTCACATCCATCACCACCAAAGCCAGCATTCATCATCACCAATGCCAGCAACACCAAATCTGTCACCAGGATACTCTCCCCCCCCCAATTTATTAGAAAATAGAGACACATAATACAAGGGAGGGGCGGGGTCAATTATCCAACACCCAAAAACCTGGGACACCCCAACAAAACCCAAAAGCCTCTAGAAAACCCAAAAGACTAAAAAACAGACAAAACAGAAATTCAAAGTCATCTCTATCATCATATCCCATCCAACCACCAACCAGCATCCCGCATCACATTTTTCATCATCCATCTCTTCCTTGAAAAGCATATCCACCACCAGAAACACAGAACCACCAAACCCCAAATCATATACAGCAACTTCATCATATCCTAGCCAAGTAGCGATCATCCTCCACCACCTCATTATCAAAAAATAAGAACCCAATTCAATCATCAAACATCTCCCAACACCTCGCATCAGTTCCAGCAAGTAGCACTAATGGTGATTCACAAACAAACCAGCCACACCCCCCAACCAGCACTCGAGCAGTTCAGTAACAACACCTCCAATACCTCTTAGGAAAGCAGTGACGAACAACCTGCAGCTCATTATCCAACATCCATAATCATCAATCCATTCAAGACCCATCATACCACAACTAGCACCCAGCAGCTCCCAACCAAAAATAGAGGAAAACACACCAAACAACACCATTTTCATTATACAACATATCCACCCACCACCAAGTTCCAAATCCGAAAACAGAATTTTGAGAACAGAATCCAACACAGTTGATCCACTCTAGCACCAAATCATACCCTGAAATCAGATCCATCAATCAAAGAAAACAGTCAAGCTCTACCGGATGACTCTTCCAGGGAGCAGCAGCCAAATAGAACAATCCACAACAATATTAGATCCAAATCCACAAGAATGTACCTTAAATATGTCCACATGGTGGCGCCCGAAGAACCCAAGACACATCATGATCTATCGTAGCGGAGACCTCTAGAAATAGGAACCAAAGACGAAGAGTACGTTACTAGCCGCATAGCTCCATGAAAGATCAAGGAACCACGACCGCATCCCCATCGTAATAGAATCCACCAAATAAGGCCAAGCCCCATGATGTTGAAGCAATCCATTGGCGTCACAAATCAATACAACAACCCCATTCGAACTGTGATTCCCACTTTGTAAAAGATATAACGATCTGGCCTGAAGCGAGTCCATATCTCTCCACACAGCATCTAGAATCGCTGATGGCATGCCTCTCCACCAAAAAATCTGATCCATGAAGGGATCAAGTGCCGAAATACCAAGTAAAATTATCGCTTAGAAATCATGGTGCCTTTTAAGAACACATGTCGCCTTGGATCTGAAGAAAGCCTCTAAGGACCACTGTCACTGAGATCACCCCTCACAAGCGTGGGAGGGAAGGGGCGAAGATAGGATGCCAAAGCCTCCAGGAGAATCCTTAGGATACCCTAGAAGCCACAATGAGTGGTAGAGAGCACCAGGGGAGTGTTCCACCATCTCTTAGAGTTTTTAGGAGTTTTAGGTTTTTAGGTGTTTTTTGTTTTTTAGTTTATTAATTTTTTCTTAGGGTTTTTCAGGATTTTTATCGTTTTTTACATTTTTTAAGAGTTTCAGGGAATTTTTTTGATTTTTATTATTTTTAATTGTTTTTGGGGTATTTTAGGGTTTTATAGTTTTTTTAGTATTTTTACTGCTTTTATGGTATTTTTTCGTTTTTAGTGTTTTTTTGGAATTTTTTAGGGTTTTTCTGGTTTTAAGAGTTTTTTATATTATTAGGGTTTTAAATTGTTTTTAATGTTTTTAGATAGTTTTTAGGTGTTTATGGAGTTTTAGGGTTTTTAATGTTTTGATGGATTTTGGGGTGTTTTGTATTTTTAGGGTATTTGTTAGTTTTTTAGAGTTCTTTACTATTTTTAGGGTTGTAAGTGTTTTAGGATTTTAATGTTTTCTTATTATTTTTATTTTTTCTTGGGTTTTTCATTTTTATTGGTTTCTATGGATTTTTTAGTATTTTTTTATTTTTAGGGTTTTAATGGATTTTGGGTGTTTTTAGAGTTTTTAGTGTCTTTAGGGTATTTTATTGTTTTAGGGTTTTTAGGGTTTTTACTGTTTTTCGATGATTTTAGGTGTTTTAAGTGATTTTATGTTTCTAGTATTTACTAGGGATTTTTAGGTTTTTTGGGTTTTCTTAGGTATTTTTAGCAATTTATGGTTTTTATGGGTTTTTTGGGTTTTTATGGATTTTGAGGTTTTTATGATTTTTATATTTTAATGGTTTTTTTGGTTTTAGTGTTATTAAATATTTTTAGGGTTTTGTGGTTTTTAATCCTTTTTAACATTTTTAGTGGTTTAAATGGTTTTGAGTTTTTTTTGTGGTTTTTCGGATTCTTATGGGGGTTTAGGGTTTTTAAGGTCTTTAGGGATTTTATGGTTATTAAAAAATTTTAGGTTTTTTCTGGGTCTTAAGTGTATTTAGGTTTTTTAAATTTTCTTAGAGTTTTTTAGAGTTTTTAGGGTATTTATATTTTATTGGATTTTTATGGATTTTTAGGATATTTTGTGCTTTTATTGTTTTTATTGATTCTGATTGTGTTTAAGGTTGTTTTGTGTTTTTAATATTTTTTATGTTTTTATGATTTTATGGGATTTCTAGGCAATTTTATGATTTTTAGGGTTTTAGGGATTTTTAGGGTTTAAAGTTTTTTTATGGTTTTTATGGTTTATTGGGTTTATAGTGGGTATTTTTAGTTTTTTGGGGGTTTTCAAGGTTTTTTAGAGTTTTTATAACATTTTTAGTTTTAAAAGGGTTTTAAGTGTTTTTAGTGGTGTTTTATATATTTATGTGTTTTTATTTTGTTTTAATGTTTTTAGGATTTCTATGGTTTTTAGGGTTTTTCATGTTTTAAGGTCTTTTAGGGTTTTAGAGTTTGTATTGTTCTTTAGGTTTTAATGTCTTTTATGTTTTTTTACTTTTTAAGGTTTTTAGTGTATTTTAGAGTTTCTAGGTTTTTTTTTGTTTTTAGTTACATTTAGGTATTTTAAGGATTTTGATGGTTTTTATTGTTTTTAGGGAATTTGGTGGTTTTTACGGGGTTTTTAGGATTTTTAGTATTTTTTAGGTTTTAATGTGTTGTAATGTTTTTATATTTTTAGTGTTTTCTACAGGGTTTTAGGGATTTTTATGTTTTTATGGATTTTTAAGTATTTTCAAGGTTTTTAGGGGGTTTTAGGGGTTTTAGGGATTTTTAGGGGGTTTTTACTTTTTATGGGTTTAATGGGTTTTAGGGATTTTGGGTTATTAGGGTTCGTTTTATGTTTTTAGGGTTTTAAGTGTTTTTTATATTTTTTTAATGTTTTAGGGGTTTAGATTGTTTACAGTGTTTTTAGTGGGTTTTTAAAGGTTTTTAGGGGTTTTTAGTATTTGTAGGTCATTTTTGGAGTTTTTAGTATTTTTTTATGTTTTTAGGGGTTTTATGTGTTTTTAGGTTTTTATGGTTTTCTTAGGGGTTTTCTGGGTTTTAGTGGTTTTTTACATTTTTAGGTATTTTTAGGTATTTTTTATGATTTTTCGGTTTTTATGGTTTTTAGGGATTTTTAAGATTTTTAATGTTTTTATGGTTTCTTAGAATTTACGGTTTTTAGAATTTTTTTGTTTTAGGGGTTTAAAGTGTTGTTCGGTTTTTAATGTTTTCTTTTGGTTTTTCTAGTTTTTCGGGTTTTTTGTTTTTTGGATTTTTAGTGATTTTATGATTTATAAGGTTTTTAGGGTTTTTAGAGATATTAAGGATTTTAGTGTTTTAGAGTTTTTTACATTTTTTACGGTTTTATAATTTTTCATATTTTTAGAGGTATAAAGTTTTTTAGAGTTTTTTTCATTTTAGGATTTTTATGGGATTTGAGATTTTTAGGTTTTTTGGGGTTTTATGAATTTTAAGGGTTTTTAGGTTTGTAGAGTCTTCTTTAAATTTTTTAGTGTTTTTAGCATTTTTAGGTTTTTTAGGGGTTTAAATTGTTTTTTAGTTTTATGGGTTTCTTAGTGGTTTTTGGGTTTTTGTGTTTTCTATGTTTTTTGGTATTTTTAGTGATATTTTAGTCTTGTTTATAGTCTTTAGAGTTTTTAGGGAATTGGAGGGTTTTTAGTGTTTTTAGAATTTTTTTATGTTTTTATGTTTTTTTATTGTTAATAGGATTTTAATATTTTTAGGGGTTTTTAGGTTTTTAGGGTTTATTATGTTTATAGGGAATTTAGGGATATTTTTTGATTTTTAGGGTTTTTAGGGTTTTAAGGGATTTTTAGGTATTTTAGGGGGGTTTATTGTTTTTAAGGTTTTTATGGTTTTTTATGATTATTATAGGTTTTATGTTTTTAAATTATTTTATATATTTATGGTTTCAAAAAAAATTTAGTGATTTAGTGGTTTTTAGAGTTTTTAAGGCTTTTAGATCGTTTATGGTTTTTAGGGATTTTTAGGGGTTTTATGGACTTTTATGGTTTTTTAGGGTTTTTATCATTTTTAGGTTTTTAGTGTTTTTAAGTGTTTTTAGTTTTTTAAGGTTTCATTAGAGGTTTTCAAGGTATTTAGGAATTTTTCATTTTTATGGATTCTCAGGATTTTTCGGAATTTTTATGGGGTTTTGCAGTTTTTAGGGATTTTTATGATTTTTAAGGGTTTTTTGGTTTTTTTTTTGTTTTTAGGATTTTATGGATTTTAAGTGTTTTCAGGGTTTTAAGGTTTTATTATTGGGTTCTGGGGTATTTTATGTTTTTAGAATTTTTTATTTATTTTTTATGATTTTTATGGGGTTTTTTGATTTTTATATATTTGGAGGGTTTTTTTGTTTCTATGGATTTTTTAATTTATTAGAGTTTTAATGATTTTTAGACTTTTCTAAACACTTTAGGGTTGTAAAGGGGATTTATAGTTTTTTTGTATTTTTAGGGTTTTTATGGGGTTTTATGGTTTTTAAGGTTTTGAGGGGTTTCTATGATTTTTAAGGGTTTTAGGGCAAAAAAGGCTCGAGAACATGTCAACCTGGTCCCCAAAAATTAATTAAAAAGAGAAGGAAAAGGCAAGACATTTCAAGGATGGATTAGAAACCCAAGTGTGAAACTCACCCCTCATATCAAACTCCAAAAACCGTAGGTAGCAAGATGGGGAAACAAAAGACCACATCAAGCCCCTTTCCACAATCACCTTCTTGGAAAGGGCATCTCCTACCGAGTTTGCCTCTTCATCGGAATGTGTGACATGGAGATTGAGCCATTGAAAAAGGGTAAGTAATTCCATCCATTGGGGAAGAATCCTACAAGGGACTCTCCCAGTTTTTTTAAGGACCACCATGGCGAGCATTGAGTCTGATTCAAGCCAGAAAGAACTCCATCCGAATTGAACAAAAAACTCAATCGCCTTCATCATGGACCAAAATTCAGCTTCAAGGGCGCACCCATTTCCAATAAAGTGTTAAAATCATCCTTTGATGAAGCCTTAGTGTGTTTGGAAGACCCTGCCACACCGACAGGGGCCTGGCGCTCCCATTGCTGCACCATCCATGTTAACCTTGATCTTGGAAGAGATCGGGGGAATACAACGAATGAACTTGAGAACCTATGGTATTTTTATTCTGCCAGAAACTCCAAGCATCTATAAGAGAATAAGATCATTAACATCATTTTCCAATGGACCTGTCTAAATGTGAGACGCCGCATGGATTGTCGTATGCAGGGTAACGACAGCACCATGGAAGGAGAGTTTCTTTTTGTTAAAAGCTATCACGTTCTAGGAATCCCAAATATAAGAAGTAAAATCAGAAACGACAACAAGAAATAGGTTGGACACCTCACTACTACAAGGCCAATTAACCAGGCTGTCCATTAGCTCAAATAGTGGCCTGATCAAGTAGGAAGGGAACCCGAAAAGATTCTATAAGTAGTCCCAAAGCGCAGCTGCAAACCTACATTGAAGATAGGTATGATGTAAGGGTTCCTTAGCACTAAGACTAGGGAAGAAGACTGAGGCCAAACTGTGTCAGTCCCGTTGCAGTTTCCCTTGGAGTGGAAACCCATTTTTCTAGAGATTCCAGAGCAGCAGATGGTTAGCCCGAGGAATAAAGGGCCTCTTAAATCTTGAAAGTCGGGATAGAGGATCTAGGCCTTATGGACATTTAGACAGATAAAAATCCTTCACATTGAGTTTCAAAACAAGATTAGGCTTCCATAATAAATCACCCCTTTCAGTAATGATATAATCTTGAATCCGCATGTAAGTTTCAGCTGGAAGGAGAACTTCAAACTCTTCTAGGAGATTAATGAAACCAACAATCAACATGTTTCTTGAATTAGTGGTAGGCACCACACTATCTAGAAGAGGCCTATCAATCCAAGTGGTGGACCAAATGTTCAGGTTCGAATGCTTCGAAACAATTCATTTCGAGTGATCCATAATCTCTTTGTAAGAGCCCCAGATTGTTAGCCAAACCTAGGATGAAAAAAAACCAATAACACATCGCAACGTTTCAGTGTGAACCTATCTTGGAAGAATCCCATGCCATAATTACTAAAGTTGAACAACCCCTAGGTGAAATTGACAAGGAGGTCATCATTTAATTTCTTAATGTCTTTGATCCAAAGCCCTCCCATCTCAATAGGCTTTGTACAATCCTTCCATGCTACAGAAACCAATTTTCTTTCACTGATGCATCCCATCCAAGAAAAGTTTCTAATCTTCACCTACAGTTTTTTAATGAGATTGACTATCCCGTTGTAAATGGAGAATGCATATGTGAACATAGAGTTAATGAATTAATTGATAATACAAACTCTCCCAACTTGAAAAAGGCACTTCCCTTTCAATTTAACAAGTTGTTGGATGATTCTGTACTCCGTGTTCTCAAGGTAACTACTCTTGACCCGCCCCTAGAAAATGGGGACACCCAGATAGACAAAGGGAAGTGATCCCCTCTTAACCCCAAATGAAAGGTCAATGCGTAGCTACCTAGAGGGGGAGACCCCCTCCCCAAATATAATAGAAGATTTATTCCAACTAATGGATTTCCCTGCCACACATTCATAATGATGGAAGATCATTCAGATTGAGGATAGGGTTGTCTTGTTATCCAGTCCAAAGAGGAGTATATCATTCACATAGAGATTATGGGATGTCACTCGGAGGTCTCTACCTTCCATGATTGGTTTGAAGAGGAAAACTTGCATGAGGTAAATGAGGCATCTTCTCAAATAGTCTTCAGAAATCACAAACATAATACCAGAGATTGGATACCCTACCTAAATCCATGGGAGCACATGAAAAAACCCTTAGGAGAGATGTTTATGAGCATCGAAACTCTAGAACTATTTGAGATAGATGCCCCCATATTGATTAATCTATCCAAGAAACCATATTTGGAAAGCACTTGGAAGATGAAGCTCCACCTGATGGTATCAAAGGTCTTAGATAGATCTAGATTTAAAGAAAAGTTTCCAGGCTTCGAGCGTATCCTCATGATATTGATACCCTCTGAAGCTGTAAAAACGAAGTTCTATATGTTACTCCCTGAAAAAAAAACAAATTTATTGGGGTAATAATCTCCCCCAAAAAAATCCCCATCCTCTTGAATTTAATCGAAAACAAAGAATATATAACTTCCTTCTCAAGGGGATCACTCATTAAGTCCTTATTTTTGTGTTCTTCAATACAAGGAAAAATGTAGTTCATTAAATGGATGGAGTACTCCCCACCATTATCAGAGTATATCCCCTGAATGTAACCGACCACACTAGTGGAGATATCAGCCTTAGAGGTGAAGGTAGACCCATTAATGCAGACAACATTCATGCATCTCTTGGCTTTCTTTTCCTTATGTAAACAGTGAAAAAACTTGGAATTCCAGTCCTCATCCTTGATCCAGCTCATGTTGAACTGGTTCTTAGCTAGTTTCTCCTTAAGAGCCAGAAGGACATCCAGTTTCTCATGAGCCTGCAACTCCTCCTGAGAAGGCATGGGAAGCTTATAATTGGAATATTTGAGGGAGGAAAGAAGAAGCCCGTCATCTTTAATATCCTCATCCATCCTATAAAACGACGTCCTTCTCTAATCCTTAATAAGAGTTTTAATTTTCTTCAGTTTGGAGACCAGAATAAAATACTGACTTCCATGAAAAGGGTCATTCCACCCATCAATAACGATTTTTCTACAACCCAGAATCATGATCCAGAAATTGTTGAATTTAAAAGGCAAGGGAGATGACCTTGAAGAGCACCCAGAGAAGTCAGAAATAAGTGTATTATAGTCCTAGTTTATCTTGGGGAGGGTAAACCCAGAGATATCAGAGAGAACACTTCTATCACTGATTAGTATAAGCACCTATCCAGCTCTATTTCCTATCGTCCATTAATTATAAATCATTCCAATGTAAAGGAGGATCTAAAAATGGGATCTTCAGTGAGGTCACTATAATCAAGGCAGTGAGAGAAGTCCTTAGCAATCGAGCAGGATAAGATGGATCCAATATTCTCATCCAGCCTCAAGATGATATTAAATTCACCAATAACAATCCAGTTATGGTCCATGGACTGATAGAGTTGTTCAATCTTCCTCCACAAGACCCTTATCTTATTGTATGAGTAGGAAGCATACACAAAGGAAAGAGAGAAGGGAGCATTGTTAAGGATGATCACTAAGGTAATGACTTGAGGACTCACTTCAAATGATCGCACCTGGACATCACATATTTTAAGTACCACAAAGTTTTCAGGCCACTCTCATTACAATATTTAGAAAAAAAGGAGTAACCAAGGTTGCCCAACTTGAAACCCATACAATTTTTAAATGAAATCATAGGTTCATAAATTCATATAATCATCGGCCTATGGAAAATGATAAAATGTTGAAGGTTCGAGGCAGTTGGAGGGTTCCCAAGCCCTTTAAAATTCCAAAACATGATCCTCATTGGATAAGGTGACATTGCCCCTCTCAGGAGGCAGGTTCCTAGAGCTAGAGACAGAATGTGAACCATTCACTTTTCCTTTATTCTCTTTCTTCTTAGGCATTCCAATAGGATTCTTCTTAGTAGAAGATTCAGTGGCCTCTTTGATCGGGTACTTGGAGGTAAGGTCATCCACCAGTTGATTATCAACCACCTGGGGCTGAAAAACATCAGGCTTAGATTCTTCAATCCGAATGCTAAACTCATCAGGATGATCCTCAACCGCATCAGACCAGAATCTCTTGTTGAGTGTTTTTAGGGGTTTCTAGGGTTTTTATAGTTTTTATGGTTTTTTTGGATTTTTTTTGAGTTTGTAGGGTTTTTAGGGGACTTAAAAGTTTTTAATGTTTTTAATAGTTTAAAGGGTTTTTATTGTTTATAGTGGTTTTAGGGTTTTTAAGGGTTTAGGGTTTTTAATGTTTTTAAGGGTTTTAAGGATTATATGGGTTTTTAGGGTATTTTTCTTTTTGGTTTTAGGATTTTTAGGGTTTTAGGTATTTAGTGAGTTTTTAGGTTTCTATGGATTTCAGAAGATATTATAGGTTTTTATTGTTTTTTTACATTTGAAGGATTTTTAGTGAAATTTTAGGACCTTTTTGAATTTTTTGGGTTTTTAGGTATTTTGAGAGTTTTTTGGTATTTATGGTTTTTAGGTCTTTCTAGGGTTTTTTTTTCATTTTTAGGGTTTCTCAGGGTATTAAGTGTTTTTAGGTTTCTAAATTTTTATAAGGGTTTTTATGGTTTTTATGGATTTTACATTTTTAGATATTTTTATGTGTTTTTTAGGTTTTTATGGTTTTTATGGTCTTTTTTGTTTTTAGGTATTTTGATGGTTATTAGGGTTTGGGGGGTTTTAGGTTTTTGTTTTTGATTTTTTTGAGTTTTTATGGTTTTTAATGTTTTTTAATGTTTTTAGGGGCTTAAAGGTTTTTAGGGTTTTTATTTATTTGAAGGGTTTTTTGGTTTTTTATGAGTTTTAAGGTTTTAGTGGGATTTATTAGATTTAGGGGTTCTTAGGATCTTTATGGTTTTTTCGGAATTTTTTTATTTTTTTAGTTTTTAGGGGTTTAAAGTGTATTTAGGTTTTTATGGTTTTCTCATGTTTTTCAAAAAAATTGAGTTTTTAAATTTTATGGATTTTTAGGGGTTTTGGGGATTTTTTTGGGTTTTTAGTCTTTTTAGTGTTTTAGTGATTCTGTGGGATTTTAGGGGTATTTATGGTTTTAAGAGCTTTTGTTATGTTTTATGTTTCATAATTTTTTTTTTGTTTTTTTTGGTTTTTGAGGATTTATTTTGGGTTTTCAATCTTTTTAGGGTATTCTACAATTTTTAGGATTTTTAGGGATTTTTATGTTTTTTATGGTTTTTAGGGATTTTATTGATTTTAATGGTTTTAGGGAATTTAAGGTTTTTATTGTTTTTTTATTTTTATGGTTTTTTAGTTATTTTAGGTTATAAGTTTTTTTAGTATATTTAACTTATTTGGGGTTGTAAATTGTTTTTAGAGTTTTTAGTTGTTTTTAGGGATTTTATTGTTTTTAATGGTTTTTAGGGTTTTACGTGTTTTAGGGTTTTAGGGGTTTTTTAGAATTTTTTAGGTTTTTAGGGGGTTTTAGGGTTTTTTATTTTTTTTAAGGTCTTCTTATGGTTTTTCATCATTTTTATGGGTTTTTATGTTTTTAGGAATTTTTATGTATCTTTTAGGGTTTATGGTTTTTTAAAGATTTATTGATTTTGATGGGATTTTTTGTTTTTTTTTGTTTTGAGGGTTTTTTTAGTTTTTAGGGTTTTAGGGTTTTTATGTTATTCAGAGTTTTTAATGTTTTTAGGTGATTATTGGGTTTTCATATCCTTAGGGTTTCTATGGATTCCATATATTTTATATTTTTAGGGGGTTTAAATGGTTTTCAGGGGTTTTTATGGTCTTTTATGGTCCTTTTATAGGTTTTAGCATTTTTTAGGGGGGATTTAGGGTTTTAGGGTTTTTATAGTTTTCTTTGTGTTTTCTAGGTTTTTAAGGACTATTTGGATTTTTACTTTTTTTAAATTTTTTAGGGATTTTTAGGGTTTGGGGGGCTTTTGGGGGTTTTAGGGTTTTATGGGTTTTTAGAGTTTTAGGGTTTTTAACATTTTCAGGTATTCATGGGTTTTATGTTTTTTTAGGTTTTTATGTTTTATTTGGGTTTTTATGGGTTTTATGGGTTTTTATGTTCTTAGGGACTTTTAGGCCTTTTATAGGATTTTTATGGGGTTTTAGGGATCTTAGAGATTTTGACAGTTTTTAGGGATTTTAGGGTTTTAGGGTTTTTATTTTTGGGGGGTGGGGTTTAGATTTCTTTTTAATTTTTAAGGGTTTTAAGTTTTATAGAGTTTTTTTACATTTTGTGGTTTAAATTGTTTTTGTATTTTAATTGGTTTTTAGGGGGTTTTAGGGTTTTATGGTTTTAAGGGATTTTGGGGTTTTAGGTTAAGTGTTTTTTTGGTTTTAGAGTTTTTAGGTTTTTACAATTTTTTAGTTTTTCTATGTTTCTTTAGGTTTTCAAAGGGTTTTTCAGGTCCTTTTTCATTTTTTGGTATTTTTTCATTTTTTGGATTTTTATTATTTTTTGAGTTTTTAGGGATTTTGAGGGTTTTTTTGGGTTTTTTGGTTTTTTTGGGTTTTTCAGTTTTTTGGTGTTTTATCATTTTTTATGTTTTTATAATTTTTAGTGTATTTAGGTTATTAAGTTATTCTTAGGGTTTTAGGTTTTAAGGGTTTTTACATTTTTTGGGACCTTTATTGATTTTTGGTATTTTTAAGGTTTTTTATGGTTTTTAGTGATTTTTAGGTGTTTTAGGGTTTTTAGGATGTTATGGTTTTTTGTGTTTTTATGGTTTTTTGTTTATTAGGTGTTTTAATTTTTTTATAGTTTTAATGTTTTGGGGTTTAAAGGGTTTTGGTTTTTTTGTTTTTTGGTTTTATAGGATTTTTGATTTTTTTATGGATTTTAGGGGATTTTATGTTTTTTTGGGTTTTAATTGTTTTTAGAATCTTTTTATGTTTTTTAGAGTTTTCATCATTTTTTAGGTTTTTTATTGGTTTTAAGTATTTAAGTGGTTTTCTAGGTTTCTTAGGCCTTTTCTGGATTTTTGGGGTTATTATATTTTTATGTATATTTCGGATTCATAGGATATTTAGGATTTTTAGGAGTTTAGGTATTTTGAGGGGTTTTAGGGTTTTTAATATTTTTATGGATTTTTAGTGTTTTTATAGTTTTTTGGTTTATAGGGTGTTAATTATATTTATGATTTTAAGGTTTTCTAAATGATTTTCATGGTTTTTAGGGTTTTACTCACTTTTAGGTATTTGTAGAGATTTTTTAAAATTTTTATGGGTTTTAAGGGTTTTAGGGAATTTGTGGGTTTTCAGAATTTTCAGGGTTTTTTTGTATTTTTGGGCTTTTATGTTTTTTGAGTTTTTTTGGATTTTATGTTTTTTTGGGTTTTTTATGTTTTCATGAGATTTTTAGAGTTTTAAGGTCAATTTGTGTTTTTTAATGTTTTTTGGGTTAAAGGGTTTACATAGTGTATAGAGGATTTTAGGGTTATGATGGGTTTTTAGAGCTTTTATGGTTTTTAAGTGTTTTAAATGTTTTTAGGTTTTTAAGGGTTCCTAATGGGTTTTCAGTGATTTTGGGATTTTATATTTTATGGATATTTTGGGATTTTTTAGTTTTTGATGGGTTTTTAAGATTTTTAAGTGTTTTGAGGGTTTTTATAGTTTTTATTGTTTTCAGTTTTTTTTGTATTTTTTAGGTTTTTTGGTTTTTTAAGTGCTTTTAGATTTTTAATGTTTTCATATGGTTTTGATTTTTTTTGGGGATTTTATGTTTTTAGGGATTTTTAGGGGGTTTAGGGTTTTTAGGGTCTTTTTGGGTTTTTAGGGTCTTTTAGGGGTTTTAAGGTCTTTTTATGTTTTTAGGGCAAAGGCGCAGACTAAGCGGGGAGCTTGGTGCCTCAATTTATTAATAAAGAAAAGTACAAGACATTACAGGGGGGGACTTTTACAGTCAGGTGCGGGTAATACCCTTCATGTCAGAGTCTACGTGAGACGCACAAAAAGAAGGATCAATGAAAGACCACCGTGAGAAGCATTCTTCAATAGCCATCTTGGAAAGAACATCAGCCACCATATTGACTTCCCTGTATGCATGAGTGATCTTGAGGCTTAGGTTCTTTGATAAGCTAAGACATTCAATCCATTGGGGTAGGAGCTTCCATGGAACCTTCCTTGAGTTATGACGAAGAGCCTCCACCACAAGCATCGAGTCAGATTCAATCCAGAGATGCATCCACCCAAATTGATTTGCAAAATGTACAGCCTTGACAATAGCCCAAAGCTCTGACTCATAGGCACAACCATTCCCAATGAAATGATAGAAAATGCCCTTGAAAAAACCTCGATAGGTATGGAATACACCACCACAGCCTGAAGGACCTGGTGAACCTGCTGTCGCACCATCGACATTAGCATTGATCCGTGATGGGATTGGTGGAATCCATCGAATTTACTTCATCAACATTAGTTGTTTGCACCTACCAAAAGCACCAAGAGTGCGGAGTGTGACAAGGTCATTGAAACAGTTGTTCATCATTCCTGATTGGATACACCCAGCCATTAGAACAACACTATGCATGGCAATAATACCCTCATGCATGGAGCATGATTTATTCTGAAAGATAGTATAATTCCTCGCATCCCATAGGAAGGAAAAAATTGTTGCAGATGCAGTAAGAAGAAGATTATGGGGCTTGTCACTACAACTGAATTTTGTAATAAAAAATCATCCTTTGGGAAAAGGTTCCAGGGGAAAACGGAGACCAAATACATCTTGTATGTGGTTCCATAATCTTTGTGCAAGATTTTATTCAATAAAAAGGTGTTATAAACTTTTATCATCTCGTAGACAGAGGCTTCAGGCCGATATAATATGCCATCCAGCTTTTTTCAACTGACCATGCATAGGCAGCCGGTTTCTCCAAATAATCCAAATGAGAAGGAATTGTCTAGGGAGAATGAATTGACACTTATCTTTCAGAATCCATGAGGGTGGGTCCAATGCTTTCTGGAATTTGTGCTTGTAGAACTCCCTTGCAGTGAGCTGGCCAATTAGATTCGGCTTCCAGATGAGAGTATCAGGATCAATGTAGCTGTAGTGATGAATATGGGAAATGATGTGTGCTGGTAAAAGTCCATCCAACTCCATCAGCTTGGCATTGAGATCATTGATAGACATGTGTTGCAGACCTTGAGGTACCTGCATGATTTCATATAAAGGACAGTCGAGCCATGGAGTGAACCAATAGTTCAGATTGGAGTGATTTGAAACAGCCCAAATTGAATGAGAGATAATGTCCTAATATGAGGATTTAATTGTGGTCAAGATAGAGGAGAGCATGTATCTAGTGTAGTCAGTGCACAAGTGAGCAGTAAATATTTCTTTAAGAAAACCTATCTCACCTTCCTTGTGTGTGAAGAGGTTCTAGTTGTATTTGGCCAGAAAGGCCTCATTGAAAACCCTAAGGTCCTTAATTACAATTCCACCCATTTCAATGGGTTTAATGTAGTCTTTCCATGTAACAGTTACCAATTTCTTTTCATTAATGCATCCTGTCCATGAAAAGTTTTGGATCTTGGCTTGAAGAGATTTGATCAGACTTACTAGACATTTATATATAGATAATACATGAAAAAACATTGAGGTGATGACAGAATTGATAAGGCATACTCTTCCTTCTTAAGACAGGGACTTTCCCTTCCATTTAGCCAGATACTGTGTGATGTTAACAGAGATGATTTCCAAGTGGAAACGCTTTACCATTCCCCAAAATAGGGGGACCCCAAGGTAGTTGAATAGAAGGGATCCTTTTTTGACACCAAGGAATATGAGGATTCTATTTTGCCTCACATAGGGGCTCCCTTTCCCAAGGACAATAGATGATTTACTCCAACTGATGGTCTATCCAGTAACATCTTCATAATGAGTTAATTTTTTCCAGATAGAAGATATTGTTCGCATACTATCCTTCCCAAATAGAAGAATATCGTCAGCATAAAAAAGGTGTGAGGGTACAGAAGAGCCCTTCCTAGCTTTGATAGGACAATAGAAGCTAGCCATCATTGCATTAGTAACAAAATGACTTAGGTAATCTTCCGCAAGTGCAAAGAGGATCCCAAAGAGGGGATCTCCCTATCTGACCCCTCATGAACATTGAAATAAACATTTTGGTGCCCCATTAACCAGAATAGAGATTCTGGAAATCTCCAGAATTGTAGAAATCATACTGATAAACTTATCTGAAAACCCATACATGCTCAAAACCTTGAAAAGAAGTTTCCACTTAATGGTATCAGAGGCTTTGGATATGTCCAAATATAAAGAAAAAGTCCCATGTTTGGATTCCTTCCTCATGATGTTCAATCCTTAAGAGTCCATTTATAAGCAGTTTTGGATGCTCCGACCAGGAACAAAGCCAAATTGATTGGGTGTGATGATGTTACTAACATTATTCCCCAACCTTATTACAATGATTTTACGAATAATATTTGGGATGGTGTTTCCAATGGAAATCGATCGAAAGTCTCCAATATCAATTGCAGCTTACTTTTTGGGAAGTAGAGCAATAAAATTGGAGTTGGATCCAAAAGGGATAGATCCTGAGAGAAAGAATTCCTTCACAGCATTGGTAATTTCTGTGTGAAAGATATCCCAATAGAACATGAAGAATTTGTTGGCAAATTTGTCTGGTCCGGGGGCACTTTCAGAGTTGGGTGAAAAAAGACCAGATTTAACTTCATCCTCAATAGGGGGAGAGGTCGGATCATTATTTTGAGAGTCACCCACACACTTCTCAATACATTCAGAAATTGGGGCAGAAGGGGGGATGATATCATCATTATATAGAGCATTGAAATGATCCAAAACAGCATCAGAGAGCTCTTTCTCCTAAACCAAGGTTGTGTCATTGATTCAGATACAATTAGGTCCTTTATGAACCCTTTTCTCCCATTGCAAGCGATGAAATAACTTTGAGTTTATGTCACCATATTTAAGCCATCGAACATGGAATTGATTTTTTTCCAGATTTTCTTTAAGAACAAGAAGATCATCGAGTTTTTTTGTGAAACTCAAGTTTCTCACGAGTAGGAACATCCCCTGGTGATTTCTCTCTTGTAAATACTCCAGCTGGTATTCTGTATCCTTAATCACATCATCAATTATTGAGAAACAGATCTTACTCTAATCTTTTAGAAGGATCTTTATTTTACTAAGCTTTGAGGCAACCACAAAATGAGGGCTACCATTAAAAGTGGAGTTCCATCTATCAAGAACTAATTCCCTACAACTTGGAATTGAAAGCCAGGCATTGTTGAACTTGAAAGGTAAGGGAGTGAGTCTCCTGCTATCCTCCCAAAAGGAGACTACAATGGGATTATGATCAGAGTTAAATTTGGGAAGACTAAAACCTTAGATGTCCAATGGAGCACCAGTGTCATTGACTTGAATAAAGCACCTATCAATTTTACTGGCTTGCCTCCCATTGACAGTGAATCTTCCCCAAGTGAATTTGGAACCTGCGATAGGAACATCAGTGTGGTTGCATTGATCCACGCAACACTGAAAATCATGTGCAGCAGTACGGGAGAAATAGGGGCCAATTTTTTCATCTGGACAAAGAATAACATTGAAGTCACCAGTGATGACCCAGTTGTGATCCATATTCTCACTGAGAGTAGATAAGTAATCCCAGTGTTCTCTTCTTCTGATTTAAGAGAAAGAGGCATAAAATAAATCGAAAGAAAAAGGAATATCTCACAGCCGGGTGTGAACTGAAATTATTTGATGAATAATCTCAAAAGACTCAAGTTGCATGTCATTGTGTCGAAAAACCCATAAGGTTTCAAGGTTACCCGCACCTCTGTTATCAAAAAACCCATAAGGTTTCATAGGGTTTTTATGGATTTATGGTTTTTTAACAATTTTTGGGATATTTAGGTTTTTAATGGATTTTTATGGTTTTTTGGAATTTTAGGGGTTTTAGGGTTTTTTGGGTTTTAGGGGTTCTTTTGAGTTTTTTAGGATTTCTAAGTTTTTTTAGAGTTTTTTTAACATTTTAGGGGTTTAAAGGGTTTTATGTTTTTAGTGAATTTTTATCATATTTATTGGTTTTTAAGGTTTTTAAAGGGTTTTTTGAGTTATTATGGTATTTAGGGTTTTTAGGCCTTTTAAGGTTTTAACATTTTTAGGGTTTCTATGTGTTTTTAGGTTTTTAATATTTTCTTAGTGTTTTTTAGGTGTTAGGGGTTTAAATGTTTTAAGATATTTTTTTGGGGATTTTTAGTATTTTAATTGTATTTTATTGTTTTATAGATTTTGAGGGGTTTTTGTTTTTCTCGGGATCTTAGGGATATTACGATTTTTTAGGTTTATATAGGTTTTAAGTGTTTTTATATTTTTAAGGTTTCTTATGGTTTTTTGAGTTTTCATGATGTTTTACTTTTTTATCAATTTTTAATGTTTTTTAGGATTTTTATGGTTTTTATGAATTTTAGGGGTTTTCAGGGTTTTTTGGTTTTTTAGGGTTTTATGGGTTTTTAGATATTTTTATCCTTTTTGGGGGTTTATAGGTATTTTATATTTTTAGTGGTTTTTTGGGTTTTTTGTTTTTTAGGGATTTTTATGGTTTTATTGGTTTTTATGGTTTTATGGGGTTTTATGAGTTTTAGGGTCTTTTAGAGTTTTCTTGGATTTTTTGGTTTTTATGTATTTTAAGTGTTTTTAGGTTTTTATGGTTTTCCTATGTTTTTTCTATGTTGTAAGGATTTTTTAAATTTTTAGGGACTTTTAGGGATTTTTTTAGATTTTTTATGTTTTTATGGTTTTTTTAGATTTTGAGGGTTTTTAGGGTTTTTATCATATATAGTTTTTTAGTGGTTTTAAGTGTTTAATGTTTTTTTGGTTTTTTTAGGTTTTTTCATGGTTTTTAGGGTTCTTGATGTCTTTGGGATTTTTCAATATTTTTTAGTAATTTTATTTTTTATGGTTTTTAGTGATTTTGTTGGATTTTAGGGGTTTTAAGGTTTCTATGTGTTTTTGGGTTTTTGGGGTTTTTTGAGTTTTTTATGGTTTTAATTTTTTTTAGAGTTTTTAAATGTTTTTAGGTTTTTTTATGGTTTTGAGTGGTTTTTCTGGTTTTGTAGGATTTTTTTGGGTTTTTAGGATATTTTGATGTTTTTTCAAGTTTTTTTCTTTTAGCATTTTTCATTCTTTTTAAGGTCCATTTAGGGTTTTTTTTACATTTTTTAGTTTTTTTAGGGGTTTTAGGGTATTTATGTTTTTATGTTTTTATTAGGTTATTTCTGGTTTTTAGTGTATTTTTTTGTTTTTAGGGATTTTAAGGGATTTTTTTATTTTTTTATGGGTTTAGGAGTTTTGAGTAATTTTATTGTTTTTAGGATTTTATTGATTTTATGGGTTTTAAGTGTATTTATATTTTTAGGTTTCTTAGTGTATTCGACTCTTTTCAGGGTTTTTATGTTTTTAGGGATTCTTAGGGGGTTTTTTTGGGTTTTTTTTTTTTTTATTTGGGGGGGGGGTTGGTTTTTTGTTGAGTTTTTTAGGGTTTTAAAGGTTTTTGGAGTTTTTTTAACATTTTTACCAATTTAAATGGTTTTTTAATTTTTTTTGGTTTATAGTTTTTTTATAGGTTTTATGGTTTTTAAGGCTTTTAGGGGTTTCTAGGGTTTTTAGGGGGTTTTAGGGTCTGATCAAGGGTTTTTAGGGTTTTTAGTATTTTTCAGGTATTTGAGGGTTTTAAGTGTTTTAAGGTTTATAAGGTATTTCTAGGGTATCTTTGAATTTTTAGAGTTTTTTATGTTATTTGGTATTTTTAGGGATTCTTTGGAAATTTTATGGATTTTGGGGGTTTTAGGGTTTTTAGGGTTTTTAATGTTTTTATGTTTTAGGGGTTTTTTGTGTTTTTAGGTTTTAAGATTTTATTAGTATTTTATGGGTTTTAGGGTTTTTTTTACATTTTAGAGATTATTTGGGTTTTTTAGGATTTTTTTATGGGTTTTAGTGATTTTAGGGTTTTTTAGGGTTTTTGGGGTTTTGGGGTTTTTGGGGGTTCATGGGTTTTTAGAGTTTTTCGGGTTTTATGGTTTTCTATAGTTTTTAAAGTTGTAAGGAATTTAAAGGGGTATTAGAGTTTTTAGTGAGTTTCTATGGTTTTTATGGTTTTTAGGGGTTTTATGGTTTTAGGAGTTTTAGGGTTTTTAGGTTCTTCTTTTTGGTTTTTAGGATTTTTAGCATTTTTAGGATTTTTGGGGGTTTCAATTGTTTTTCGGCTTTTAAAATTTTCTTTGGGGTTTTAATTGTTTTTTATAATTTTTCCATTTTGATGAATTTTTAGGGATTTTTAGTATTTTTATGGGGTTTTCAGGTTTTTTAGTACTTTAGGGTTTTAAAGGTTTTTTAAGGTTTTATGGTTTTTAGGGAGTTTTTCATTTTTAGAGGTTTTTAAATGTTTTTTGGTTTTAAGGTTTTCTTAGGGATTTTCACGTTTTCTATATGTTTTTATATATTAAGGGATTTTTAGGATTTTTAAGATTTTTGTGCTTTTTGGGGGTTTTAGGTATTTTTAGGGTCTTTAAGGATTTTATGGTTTATAGGGTTTTTATGTTTATTTCTATTTTTTTGAGTTTTTTTGAATATTTTAGGGGTTTAACAATTTTTTAGAATTTCTTATCATTTTTAGGTGATAATATATTTTTTAGAGTTTTTATTCAGTATTTTGGGTTTTTATGTGTTTTAGGGTTTTTAAGGTTTTGGGGTTTTAATGGGTTTTAGTGGTTTTTTAGGGTTTAGTGTCTTTTTTATGGTATTTAGGGTTTTTATCATATTTTAGGTTTATTAATGGTTTGAATTTTTTTATGGTTTTATTGTTTTCTTATGGTTTTTATCTGTTTTAGTATTTTTTATGTTTTTAGGGATTTTTAGATTTTTTAGGGTTTTAGGGATTTTGATTGTTTTAGGGTTTTAGAATTTTTTTACGTTTTAAGGGGTTTAAAGTGATTTTAATTTTTATGGTTTTCTCAGTTTTTCCATGTTTTTGGCATTTTTTCAATTTTATAGACTTTTAGGTCTTTTTTAGGATTTTTTTTGGTTTTTGGTTTTCAATGTATTTTGGGAGTTTTAGGTTTTGTAGGTTTTTTTTTGGGATTTATGATTTTTTATTGAGTTTTAAGGGGGTTTTGGGTTTTTTATGGTTCTGAAGTTTTTAATAATTTTTTAACATGTTAAGGGTTTAAAGGGTTTTTAGAGTTTTGAGTAGGTTTTTAGTGGCTTTATCAGTTTTTAGGGTTTTTAGTTTATTATGGTTTTTAGGGTTTTTATGGGTTTTATGGGGTTTTAGGATTGTTATATTTTTAGGTTTTTAGGTTTTTTCAGTTTTTTCTTTAGGTTTTAATGTTTTCTTGGGATTTTTTAGGGGTTTTAAAATTTATTTATATTTTTATGGATTTTAAAGAGTTTTTTGATTTTTATGATTTTTATGGGTTTTTAGGATTTTCAGAGATTTTATGTGTTTATAGGGTTTTTAGGGTTTCTATCAATTTTTTTGTTTTTATTAGTTTTACGTGTTTTTAGTTTTTTCAGATTTTCTTATGGGTTTTCATTGTTTTTAGGGTTTTTTATATTTTTAGTGATTTTTATTGATTTTTTATGATTTTTATAGTTTATATGGATTTTTATGGTTTAAAGTGTATATTAGGGTTTAATGGTTGTTTTGGGTTTTAGGGATATTTTTGAGTTTTTTTATTTTTTTAGGGTTTTTTATAATTTTTTTTATCATTTTTAGAGGTTTTGGAGTTTTTGGTTGTTTTTAGGGTTTTTATTGGTTTTCATGTTTTTTTATTGTTATTAAGGGTTTTATATTTTTAGGGGTTTTAGGTGTTTTATGATTTTAATGTTTTTATTGGGGGTTTTCAATGTTTTAAATTTTTTTCATTTTTAGGGGCTTTTGGGTGTTTTTTAGGATTTTTATGGGTTCTTGGGTTCTTATGTTTTTTGGGGGGTTTAGGGTTTTATTGTTTTTAGGATTTTTAGAATTATTTACGTTTTTCTAATTTTAAAGTGTTTTTTTATTTTTATGGTTTTCATAGGAATTTTCTGGGTTTTTAGTGGTTTTTACATTTTTAGGGATTTTTAGGAATTTTTTAGGTTTTTGATGGGTCTGAGGGTTTTATGGATTTTGAGGAGTTTTAGGGTTTTTTAGGGTTTTAAGTGTTTTTTTAAAAAAAATTAGGGGTTTAAAGTGTTTTTAGAGGTTTTAGTGGGTTTTAGGGGGTTTAGGGGTTTAAAAGGATTTTAGGGGGATTTCGGATTTTATGGGGTTTTAGGATTTTTAGTGTCTTTTTAGGGGTTTAAGGTATTTTTATAGTTTATAGCATTTTTCAGTTTTTTAGGATTTTAAGTGTTTCTAGGTTTTCAAGGATTTCTTTGTGTTTTTTAATGTTTTTAGGGTTTTTTCTGTTTTTAGGTATTTTTATGGATTTTTAAGTATTATTATGATTTTTAATGTTTTTACAGATTTTTAGGTCCATAGGTTTTTATGTATTTTTTAGTGTTTTATCATTTTGAGTTTTTAGGGGTTTTATGTGCTTTAAGGTTTTCCAAGGGATTTTCACGGGTTTAGGGTTTTTTATGTTTTTAGGCATTTTAGTGCTTTATTAGGTTTTTTTGGTCTATAGCGTTTTTAGGGATTTCGAGGGTTATTGGGGGTGTTCGGGTTTTAAGGGTTTTTTTGGTTTTTAGAGTTTTTTAATTTTTAGGGGTTTAAAGGTTTTATATATATTTTTAATGTCTTTATATATTTAAAGGGTTTTTACAGTTTTTAGTGGTTTTTTGGGGTTTTAGGGTTTTAGGGCTCTTTATGGGTTTTAGGGGTTTTATGGTTTCTATGGCTTATTTAGGTTTTTCTGGTTTGTTAGGGTTTTAGGGTTTTAAGCATTTTTAGGTTTTTTGTGGTTTTAAGTGTTTTTTTGGGTTTTAAGATTTGCTTAGGGTTTTTCAGAGTGTTTATGATTTTTTACATTTTTTTGGATTTTAGGGTTTTTAAGGATTTTTATTGGTTTTGAGGGTTTTTAGGGATTTTGTGGGTTTCAGGGTTTTTACAATTTTTTAGTATTTTACTGGATTGAAGTTTTTTTATGTTTTAATGGGGTTGTTTAGGTTTTTTATCATATTTATGGGTTTTATGTTTTTTATTAATTTTATGATTTTTATATTTTTTTGGTTTTTAGGGGTTTTTTGGGATATTTAGAGATTTTAGGGTTTTTATTTTTTTGGTTATTTTTTTGACCTTTTGGGGTTTTTAATGCTTTTTAAGGATTTTAACATTTTTTGGGGTAAAACGGGTTTTTAGATTTTTTTTATTTTTTCTTTGGTATTTTATGGGTTTTTAATTTTTTAAGGTTTTTAAACGTTTTATGGTTTTTATATATTGTTTTGGGTTTAGGTTCTTTTAGGGTTTTGTTATGGTTTTAGTTTTTTTATATTTTTCGAGGGTTATAAGTGTTTTTAGTTTTTTAATGTTGTTTTTAGGGGTCTTCGGTGTTTTGCAAATTTTAAGAGATTTTTAGAATTTTTTTTGAGGTTTTTAGAGTGTTTAGAAATTTTGAGGGTTTTACATTTTTTTATTCTTTTTGTGTTTTAGTGTTTTTTTTATTTTTTTAGGGTTTTTATGTTATTTGGAGTTTTTAACATATTTATGGTTTTTAGGGGTTTTATAAATATTTATATTTTGTATTATTTTTATGTTTTTTAGGTTTTTATGATTTTCTTAGGTTTTTTAGGTTTTAAAAAAAATTGGATTTTCAAGGATTTTTTATATTTTTTATGTTTTTTAGGGGTTTTAGGTTTTTTAGGGTCTTTAGTTGTTTTTTGGTTTTTGAGGGGTTTTAAGTGTTTTTAGGTTATTATGGTTTTCCTAGAGATTTACAGTGTTTTATGGTTTTTTTATATTTAGCGATTTTTAGTGATTTTTATGATTCTTTTTGGATCTTTAGGTTATTTAGGGAATTTGATGGTTTTGATATTTTATTATTATTTTTTGGTTTATGGGGTTTTTGAGTTTTTAGGTGTTTTAAGGATTTTTATTATTTTTTATCTGTATTTATAATTTTATAGGTTTTTTAATGTTTTTTTTGGTTTCATATGTATTTGATGGAGTCTTAGGGTTTTTAATGTTTTTATGGGGTTTCTACGGTTTTTAGGAGTTTTAGGGGTTTTAGGGTCTGTTTTGGGTTTTTAGGATTTTCAGTGTTTTTTAGATTTTTTGGGGGTTTTAAGTGTTTTTTGGTTTTTTTGGTTTTTTTAGGGGATTTTAGGGTTTTTTAGTGTTTTTTCCTATTTAGGGATTTTTAGGGATTTTTTTGGATTTTTTGGGTTTTTAGGGTTTTTAGAGATTTTTGAGTTTTTTCGGTTTTTTTAGATTTTTTAGGATTTTAAGTGTTTTTTAGTGCAGGGTCCTCAAAATTAGGCAAAGGGAAGAAAAATGATCTCATGAGTTGGGAGAAGTAAATAAGTACATGATTGGATTGAAAAATTGAGGAGAAAAGTGAAGAAATTAAGTTTAGAAAAGGACTCAAGCATGTATGTGCACCGATTACCAGTAAAGGTTCGTAGAAGACATAAATCGTAAACCACCAGTACGCGGATGGCCTATGATGTGCTGGCCCACGTGGCATTGTCCATCGAACAAATCTATTCGAAATGAATTTCCACCTACGAACCAAAGCCTCCACAAACTGTTTTCGCTGGAGAGAACCTAACAGAGGTATGCCCCACACACAATCCACGCGAACGATATGGTTTGCGGATGAAGAGAAGGCGGTGGCATCCCAAACCTCAAAAAATTGTGATTGACTTAGTCATCCATTGGCTAGATTTCCTAAATGGTCTTCCACAAAATGTGTCGCATGAATTTCATATGTAGCTTCCCTAATACTCTAAAAAATGACTAATATGGGAACTGAAAAATAATGGGTTGAAGAAGATGGAGAGAGATCTCTAAGACAGGTGAAAATGGACGAAGAACAGGGAGCGTGCAGGAGAAATTTCTACCAGGCACAAATTAGTTTGGAGGACTCCATCCCACATCTGAAGCAGTTTGTGAATTCCATACTTCAAACCATAAGCAGTTCACATACTCCATCCCGAAAACCATATGCGGGTGTCAATTCATGTAACTCTTTCCTGCGAACCATATTCGGAAGACCCTTGGTAGCCAACCAACAAACCAATAAAAAATATGATAAAAATGTTTCGTGCACTCCCTATGCGGAATGTAGTTCGTAGCTAGTTCTTATTCGGCCAACAGTTCGTAGAAGCCCCTATCCCAAAAACAGTATGTGTACCATCCTACAAGGCTAAATTGTTCACGAACAACATCCTTCGTGGAAATCCCTATCACCTGCCTCCTATTCTTGGGTGACCCAGTACTCCATGGACAATCATAGCTTGAATGTTTCTTAAATTACCAGACACATCCTTTCCATCTATCGAACTCTATGTCTCTTGTGATTTCGGATCCTCATAAACCTACATGGCCGTCAGAAAAGAAAGTCCAATGTCTTGTGCACACCTTTGTTTGAATATGAACATCATGCCCTGGTGGCTCTGTATATGTTTCCTACAAAATGGTTTTCAACCAAAGGACGATTCATCCTCAGTAGATTCCTTTCCTACCTCTATACACCTCAATGGATTTCATGCCCCAAATCATTTCTCCAGATCCAAGAATCTATAGAGTCATGTTTTACACTTTCCTTTCCCCTCATGTTTGAGGCTTGTCAGAACATCCCAGCATGATTATCCTATAGCTAATAATAGATTCAATAAAAAATGGTCCAAACTCTTTGTACTTAAACTATGAGTTATCTTTATATGAACATTACATTAATCTGTATGACACTAGTCCCTACAACACGACATTAAACTTTTATTCCATCATCCAAGATACATGACTTTAAACTATAGTATACTAGGTGATTTCAGATCTTCATAAACATCCATGGAAATTGGAAATAGATGGTCAGTGCCCTTAGTAAACCTCTATTTTACTATTATAATCATGCACCGGTGGTTCTGCATATGTTTCCCACAAAAATGGACTATCAACAATATACAAATTCATCCTCAGGAGAGACCTCTCCTACCACTATATGCCTCAATGGATTCCATGCCCCATATCATTTCCCCTAATCTGAAATCATCCATAATCATGGTTTACACATTCCACCCCTCTCATGTTTGAGTCATGTTAGAACATTGAAACATTATTTTCCTCCATTTAATCATGGTTTCTATGAAAATTGTTCCTCTTAATATGACCCTAAACTAAAAAAAACACCCAAATAATCATATCTGCAGGATGTTAAACTGTATGGTTCTCATCCCTGAAACACGACATTAAATTTTGATTCCATCATCTAAGCTATATGACTTTAAACTGTAGTATACCCCATATGACATTAAAGGGTAACTCCCACTGAGTTAAGTCCCTAACCTTTCAAGAGTCGAGTCACATGACCTCCAATTTCATCCCACATTGAAGGGTTCATCGCTCCATGCCCTCACCCACTGTTGACTCGGATTATTCTAGCATTGGTCTATCCTCTTCCATCAGTGGGAGAGGATATTTGTGGTTTGTTGAATCTCTCAAATCCTCTGGTTTCTCAAAATGAGCGTGACTCATGTGGACTTATAAATTTGTGAGGATTACAACATCCGTACAACCAACCCATCATGAACTACTTGAACTCTGATTCATGTTCAAACCAGGATATATAAGACGCCGACATGAAGGCCTAATCTCAAAAAGGGTGCCCTTATGAATGGGTTCACCTAATCATATTCCCTATAAATGGGAATCTTCCATGCATAAGCCCCAACCCATCATGAAATACAAAAAATATGATTCATGTTCATACCAGGATACATAGGATATCTACTTGAAGGCCCAAGATCAAAAGGGGTACCCTTACGTAGAGTTTTTAACATTATTTATGGTTTTATGTATATTTAGGTTTTTATAGTTCTCTTAAGGTTTTTAATTTTTATTATTTTTTAGTGATTTTTAATCCTTTTCTAATATTTTTGTAGTTTTTAGGGGTTTTATAGATTTTTAGGGTTTAAATGGATTTTCAAGGTTTTAGGGGTTTTATGATTTTTTTTTTCAGTTTTAAGGATTTCTTTTTTTTATCATTTTAAAGGTTTTTATAGTTTTGGACATTTTTAGTGGTTTAAAGTGTTTTTATAGTTTTTAGGGTTTACTTGGGTTTTAGGGGTTTTTTTGGTTTTTAGGGTTTTTTATAGTTTTTGGGGGTTTGGGTTTTAGGGACTTTTAGGGTTTTATGGTATTTATCACTTTTTTAGTTTTGTTTTGGGTTTTACGTATTTTTTGGTTTTTAAGGTTTTCCAATGGTTTTTTAGGGATTTAGGGTTTTTTGAATTTTTTGGGATTTTTTATAGTTTTATGGTATTTCGGGTTTTTAGAGATTTCAAGTGTATTTAAGATTTTTACAATTTAAAGGGGTTATATTTTTTTTGTGTTTTATAGGGTTTTATGGTTTTCTTAGGGTTTTCGAGTGTTTTATGGTTTTCTTTTTGTTTTTAGAGATTTGTAGATATTTTTTATAATTTTTATGGATTTGTAGGGTTTTGTAGGGATTTTGAGTGTTTTTATGGTTTTTAGAGTTTTCCCATTTTTGGGATTTTGGGTTTTTTTAGTTTTTTAGGTGTTTTAATTTCTTTTTAGTTTTAACATTTTTTTGGTTCTAAAGGGGTTTTAGGATTTTTTAGGGTTGTGGTGGGATTTTAAGGGGGTTTTTTAGCTTTTTAGAATTTTTATGTTTTTATGGGTTTCATGTGTTTTTATATTTTTATGGTTTTATTTTTGGTTTTATAGTATTTTATGGTTTTATATGTACTTATTAGTTTTTATTTATTTATAAATATTTTTATTTTTTTTCATGGATTTTAGGGATTTTTAGGGGTTTCAAGTGTTTTAAGGTTTTGGGGTTTTTAGAGTTTCTTAGGGTTTTAGTGGTTTATGTGTTTGAAGTTTCTTAGTTTTTCATAGGGATTTTCTGGGTTTTAAATGATTTAAGTATTTTTACATCTTTTTTTTCATTTTTATGGATTTTTAGGGTTTTTTGGGATTTTTCAGCTATTTAGGGATTTTTAAAGGTTTTAGGGGTTTTAAAGATTTTTTTCCAGTTTTTAGGGTTTTTTGAGATTTTATGCGTTTTCTAGTATTTTATATTTTTTCACCATTTTGGGGTTTAAAGGGGTTATATATGTTATAGTGTGTTTTATAGGTTTTTAGCGTTTTTAATGTTTTGGTGGGTTTTTTTGTTTTTAGGGATTTTAGGGTCTTTTTTTCACTTTTAGGGTTTTAGAACTTTAATATTTTTAGGGTTTTTAAGTGTTTTTTATATTTTTAAGTATTTAATTGTGGGTTTTCAAGGTTTCTAAATGTTTTGTGTATTTTTAGGTACTTTTTAGTATTTTTCTATTTTTACTGTTTTTTGGGATTTTTAGGTATTTTTTGGGTTTTTATAGTTTTTAGCATTTTTAGATTTATTAGGGGTTTTAAGTGCCTTTTAGTTTTTAATTTTTTTTCTTAAATTTTTATGGGTTTTAGAGTATTTTATGTTCTTATGGATTTAATGGATTTTGGATCATTTTATGGTTTTTAGGGTTTTTAGGTATTTTGAGAGTTTTAGGGTTTTTATGTTTTTTATGTTTTTTGTTTTTTGGGGGGGGGAGGTTAGGGTGTCTTAGTGTTTTTAACATTAGGGGTTTTAGTTGTTTTAAGGTTTTTAATGTTTTTAAGGTTTTCATAGTGGTTTTCAGGGTTTTTTGGGTTCATTACTTTTTTAATGATTTTTAGGACTATTTAATGATTTTATACTTTTTTGGGTTTTTTATTGATTTTCGGGATTTCACGGTTTTTTGGGGTTTTACGGTTTTAGTGATTTAGTGTTTTTATTGTGATTTCTAAGGTTTTAAGTGTTTTTAGGTTTTTATCATTTTCTTATGTTTTTAAGGGTTTAGTTATTTTTTATTTTTTTTTATTTTTAGGTCTATTATGGAATTTAATAAAATTTTCTAGTTTTTATGGATTTTGATGGATTTTAGGGGTTTTAGGGATTTTTTTTTTTGTTTTTATGTGTTTTTTTATGGTTTATAGGTTTTTAGTTTTTTTTGAGTTTTTAATTTTTTATGTTTTTAAAAGGGTTTTAGTGTTTTTATTGTTTTAATCAATTTTTAGGTTTTTTAAGGTTATAAGGGGTTTTATGGTTTTTAGGGAGTTTTGGTGTTTTTAGGGTCTTTTAATGGGTTTTTGGGTTTTTTTGTATTTTTTATGTTTTTAGTGTCTTTAAGAGTTTTTAAGTGTTTAAGGTTTTCATAGGTGTTTTTAGGGTTTTAGTATTTTTTACATTTTTAGGGATTTTGAGGGATTCTTTAGGATTTTTATGGATTTTACGGTTTTAGGGATTTTGAAGGTTTTTAGATATTTTAGCATTTTTTATATTTTTTTGGGTTTTAAGTGTTTTTATATTTTTAAGGTTTTCTTAGGGGTTTTCATTCTTTTTAGGGGATTTTATATGTTTAGGTATTTTTAAGGATCTTCTTGGATTTTTAGGGGTTTTAGGGATTTTGAGGGGTTTATGGGTTTACCGGTTTTTATGGTTTTTTGGGGATTTTAAAGTTTTTTTTAGTTATTTTTTGGATTAATTGTTTTTATAGTTTTTTATAATTTTAGGGGTTTAATTTTTGTTATGATTTTTAAGTGGGATTTAGTATTTTAAATATATTTTAGTGTTTTTAAGATTTTTTGGGGGTTTATGGTTTTTAGGGGTTTTAGGATTTTTAGGGTTTTTACCTTTTTTTGGTTTTCTTTAGGTTTTATGCCTTTTAGGTTTTAAAGTCTTTCATATGGATTTTCATAGTTTTTAGGGTTTTTAAAATTATGGTTTTTAGTGATTTTTTGGATTTTTAAGTGGTTTAGGGTCTTTATAAATTTTGAGGGTTTTAATGGTTTTTAGGGATTTTAATGTTTTTCATGTTTTTAAGGGTTTTAATTATTTTGATGTTTTTAAGTATTTAAGAAATTTTTGGTATTTTTATGGTTTTTAAGGGTTTTTTTTGGGTTTTTATGGCTTTAGGTCTTTTTGAGTTTGGGGGGGGGGATTTATGGTTTTTAGAGTGTTTAAATTTTTTAAAGGGTTAAAGGGTATTAGATTTTTAGTGGGGTTTTTGGGTTATAGGGGGTTTTACTATTTGTTATGGTTTTTAGGGTTTTTATAGTAATTTAAGGGTTTTATGGTTTTTAGGGTATTTTTGGGTTTTAGCATTTTTTAGGTGTTTTAAGTGTTTTTAGGTCTTTATGTTTTTCTTTTTTTTGGGTTTTAGGGTTTTTTACATTTTGAGGGATTTTGGGTTTTTTAAGGATTTTATGGTTTTTAGAGTTTTTTGGAATCTTATATTTTTTTATTGTTGTTAGAGTTTTAGGGGTTTTAATATTTTTATTTTTTTAAGGTTTTATTTCAGGGCTTTCAAGGTTTTTATGGTTTTATGGGTTTTTAGGAATTTTTTATTATTTTTATGGTTTTCATGCGTTTTAATGATTTTGAGGTTTTTAGGGTTTTTAGGGTTTTAAATTTCTTTTACAATCATTTATCATTTTTAGGGTTTTAAAGGGGTTTTATACATTTTAGTTGTTTTTATGTTTTTTAAGGGTTTTAGGGACTTTGAAGGTTTTAATGGGATTTTAGGGTTATTAGGTCATTTTTTTGGTTATTTAGGTTTTTTATGCATTTTATGTATTTTAGGGGTTTTAAGTGTTTTTATGTTTTTAATGTTTTCTTTGTGGTTTTAGGGTTTTTATGTTTTTAGAGATTTTAAGGGAATTTCTAGTATTTTATTTTGGTTGTTTATTATATTTAGGGATTTTAAGGTTTTTAGAATTTTTTTTATGGTTTTTAGGGTATATTATGTTTTTTATAGATTTTTAGATTTTTAGTGGTTTTATGTATTTTTACATTTGTAAGGATTTCATGGGGTATTTTGGGGTTTTAGGGTTTTTTTATGTTTTTATGGATTTTTTTGGATTTTTTTGGATTTTTTAGGATTTCAGGGTTTTTAGGGATTTTTGACGATTTTTGTGTTTTTTAGATGTTTTGGTGTTTTTTTGATTTTTTTGGGTTTTCAGGATTTTTTGTGTTTTTATTGTTTTTATTGTTTTTTATATTTTTAAATTTTTTTTGGGTTTTTAAGGGTTTTTATAGTTTTTAGTGTGTTTTAGGGTTTTTTATGGGTTTTTAAGGATTTTTGGTTGTTAGGGGTTTTTTGATTTATAGTGTTTTAGGGTCATTTATGGGGTTTTATGGTTTTTAGTGTTTTTTATGTTTTTAGTGGTTTTTACATATTTATATGTTTTTAAGGTTTTCTTAGTGGATGTGAAGGTTTTTTAGGATTTTACCTTTTAGGGATTTTTAGGGTGTTTTCTGGATTTTTATGGGTTTTTCTGTATTTTGAGGGTTTTGGGGTTTTGTAGGGTATTTTTTGGGTTTTTAGAATTTTTTAGGTTTTTTGTGGTTTTATGTGTTCAAAGGTTTTTAAGGGTTTATTAGGGGTTTTATGGTTTTTTATGTTTTTATGGATTTTTAGTGCTTTTTAGGATTTTTATGGTTTTTAGGGTTTTTAGGTATTTGGAGGTATTTTAGGTTATTTTAGGGTTTTATGGTTATTTTTGAGTTTTAGGGTTTCTTTTTGAATTATTTAAGGATTGTAAAGTTTTTTAGTGCTTTTTACATTTTCTGGGATTTAAAGGGTTTTATAGTTTTTCTTGTATTTTAGGGTTTTTTATGGGACTTTAGTATTTTTTATAGTTTTTAGGGGTTTTAGGGTTTCTAGGGATTTTAGAGTTTTTAGGGTTTTTTATGGGTTTTATCATTTTTAAGAGTTTTCTTTGTTTTTATTTTTTAAATTTTATCTTAGGGGTTTTCAGGGGTTTTATAGGTTTTTAACATTTTTGTATTTTTAGTGATTTTAAGGATCTTTTTATGGTTGTTTGGAAATTTTCAGGTTTTTAGGGTTTTAAATTATTTATTAAGTTTTTAGGGATTTAAGATTTTTTATGTTTTGAAGGGTATTATTGTTTTTAGATATTAAATTTTTCTATTGGATTTTCAGGGTTTTTGGTTTTATCACATTTTACAAAGTCTTACGGCTTTTCAAAAAATTTATTGTTGTTATGGATTTTGGGGATTTTGATTTTTTTTAGGGTTTTTATGATTTGTTTTGGGGGTTTTAGGGTTATTTTTTGTTTTTTAGGGTTTTACATATTTTTTAGAGTCTTTAAATTTTTTTAGGTGTTCAACGAGTTTTTAATGTTTTCAGTGATTTTATGATTATAGGGTTTTTAATGTTTTTTAGGGTTTTTTATGGTTTTAGGTATTTTATCATTTTAGGTACTTTTTGGGTTTTTTAGGGATTTTACCTTTTCTTAGGGTTTTTTTCTTTTTAGTATATTTATGTTTTTAATTTTTTCTTTAGGGTTTTTAAGGTTTTTAGGGGTTTTTATGTATTTATGTATTTTTATGGTTCTTAAGGATGTTTATGGTCTTTTTTAGGTTTTTAGGGATTTTTTGGATTTCAAGATGTTTGTGGGGTTCTTAGGGTTTTGTACGTATTCAGATATTTTTATGATTTTTTAGGATTTTTATAGGTTTTTAGGGATTATGAGTATATTTAGAATTCTTAGGGGTTTAGGGTTATCAGTATTTTTAGTTTTTCAATGTGTTTTAGTGTTTTTAGGTTTTCAATGATTTTTAGATTTTTAAGGATTTTTCTAATTTTTTATGTTTTTAGGGATTTTTAGGGATTTTTTAGTTTTTTAAGGTTTTTTAGATTTTTAGTGACTTTTAGGTTTTTAGGGATTAATTAGGTTCTGAGGTTTTTTGTGGGTTTTAGGGGTTTTTTATTTCTTAAGGGTTTTAAGGTTTTTAGAGTTTTTTAACATGTTTAGTGGTTTAAAGGGATTTTAGAGTTTTTATTGGCCTTTAGGTATTTTATGGGTTCTTATGGGTGTTTAATATTTTTAAGGGGTTTTATAGTTTTATGGTATTTTTAGGGGGTTTTAGGGTTTTAAGCGTTTTTATGTTTTTTGGGGGATTTAAGCGTTATTAGGTTATTAAGGTTTTCTAAGGGGTTTTAAGGGTTTTTGGGTCTTTTATGTTTTTATGGATTTTTATGTATTTTTTTGTTTTTAGGATTTTTATGTATTTTTATGATTTTTAATGGTTTTTAGGTATTTTTAAGGGTTTTATGTTTTTTTCTATTTTTGGGTCTTTTTTAGGGTTTTAATGGTTTATTTTTTGTTTTTAACGTCTTTAGGGGTTTAAAGGTTTTTCTTGATTTTAGTGGTTGTTTAGGGTTATTATGGTAGACTTTTAAAGGTTTTTATGGGTTTTATGGTTTTTAGGGGTTTTTTGGTTTTATGGCAGTTTTAGGTTTTTAGGGTTTTTAGAATTCTTTATTTTTTAGCAGTTTTAAGTGTTTTTATGTTTTTATGTTTTTATTAGGAATTTTATGGTTTTTAGGGTTTTAAGGGATATTGAGGGTTTTATGGTTTTATGGTTTTTTTTGTTTTAAGGATTTTTTATTTTTTTGGTATTTATGGTTTTTAGCGTATTTAACTTTTTTAGGGATAAAAATTAGTTTTAGAGTTTTTAATGTTTTCTTAGGTGTTTTCATGGTTTTTCAGGGATTTTATAATTTTTTATGTTTTTAGGGATTTCGGGTATTTTCTGGATTTTAATTATTATTTTATGGATTTTAGGGATTCTGAATGTTTTTGTGTTTTTGTGTTTTTATATTTTATGTATTTTAAGTGTTTTTTGGTTTTAAGGTTTTCTTATAGGTTTTAATGATTTTTATTATTCTTTATATTTATAGGGATTTTTAGGGCTTGTTATGGATTTTTAGCAATTTTTAGTATTTTGAGGATTTTTAGGGTTGTTCACGTTTTATGGTTTTTTGGGGTTTTTTGGGGTTTTTTAGTTTCTAAGGGTTCTTAATGTTTTTTATTTTTTTTTGTATTTTTTAGGGATTTAATGGTATTCTGGAGTTTTTAGTGGTTGAGGGTTTCTATTTCTTTTTATGGGTTTTTAAGGTTTTTAGGTGTTTTATGGTTTTTATGGTGTTTTAAGACATATTTTTGTATTTTTTTGGTATTTAACATTTTTATATTTTTTTGGGTTTTTATGTGTTGTTAGGTTTTTAAGGTTTCCTTTAGGGTTTTTAGGGTTTTTTATGTTTTAATGGTTTTTTAGTAATTTTTTAGGATTCTTATGATTTTTAAGAGTTTTTAGAGATTTTTAGAGTTTTAGGATTTTTTTGTATTTTTATGGTTTTTAGGGTTTTTTATAGTTTTTAGGTTTTTGGGGGTTTTATTTTTTTATGTTTTTAAGTATTACTCAGGTATTTTTTAGTGTGTTAGGGTTTTTTATGTATTTATGGATTTTTGAAGATTTTTTAGGATATTTATGTGTTTTTACGGTTTTTAGGGATATTGGGTGTTTTTAGGATTTTAGAGTTTTTAGTGATTTTTTGGATTTTTATGGTTTTTTATGATTTTTTTGGGTTTTTTGGCTTTAAAGAGTTTTTAGGATTTTAGGGTCTTTTATGGTTTTTAACATTTTAACGATTTTTTAGGGGTTTTAATATTTTTTAAGGGTTTCTTAGGGTTTTAGTGTTTTTAGAGTTTTTTAAATTTTTCGGGATTATAGTAATTTATAGGATTTTTATATTTTTTAGGGTTTTAAGGGATTTTTATGGTTTTGAGGAGTTTATAAGGATTTTGGTGTTTTTAGGTTTTTTATGGTGTTTAGTCATTTTAATGTTTTTAGGGGTTTTTGTTTTTTTTATTTTTTAATGATTTTCTCAGGGGATTCAAGGTTTTATAGGGTTTTCTACATTTTTAGTGATTTTTTGGGATTTTATGTTTTTTATGGTTTCTAAGTGTATTACGGATTTTTAGTGTTTTTATTGTTTTTGGGGTTTTTATTGTTTTTAGGGTTTTTAGTGTTTTCTATATTTTTTATTTTAATGTCTTTTATAGTTTTTAACGTTTTAGGGGTTTAATGAGTTTCTTTATTTTTTAGTAGTTGTAGGGTTTTTTTATTTTTAGGGTTTTTATGGGTTTTAGGGGGTTTCATGGTTTTTAGGGGGTGTTACGGTTTTTATGGGTTTTAAGGTTTTTTATATTGTTTTAGGTTTTTAGAGTTTTTTAGGTTTTCAATGGTTTTAATTTCTTTATGGTTTTTGATGTTTTCTTATGATTTCTCAAGGCTCTTATGTTATTAGGGATTTTTTGTAAATTTTTTAGGATTTTTATGGGGTTTTATGATTTTTCAAGATTTTGAGGGGGGGTTTGGATTTTTTGGGTTTTTATGTTTTTTTGGGGTTTTAGGGTTTTTTTGAGTTTTTTAGGGTTTTTCATATTTTTTAGAGTTTTTAACATTTTTAATGCCTTTATGTTTTTTGATATTTTTTGTGTGTTTTAAGGGTTTTTATGGGATTTTAGGATTTTTAAGGTTTTTCGAGGGTTATATGGTGTTTAAATGGTTTTAGGGTTTTTAGGTTCACTTTTTGATTTTTTTGGGTTTTTTCCATTTTTTATGTTCTTATAATTTTTATGTGTTTTTAATTTTTTATGGTTTTCATATTCTTATATATTTTTAGGTATTTTTTAGGACTTTTATTTCATGTTTTTACGAATTTTGATTGTTTTAAGGATTTTCATGGGTTTATCGGTTTTTAGAGTTTTTTAGGGTTTTTAGCCTTATTATGGTTTTCAATATTTTTAGTTTTTTGAGGTTTTATTAGTGGTTTTCAGGTTTTTAGAGTTGTTTAAATTTTTATGTATTTTTAATATTTTTAGGGATTTAGAGGGGTTTTTAGGGTGTCATAGGGATTTTAAGTTTTTTTATAGTTTTGGGGTTTGTCAGTGCTTTTAGGATTTTTTATGTTTTATTGCCCTTTTTAGGAATTTTTAGGTTTTTATTATTATTAGGGATTTTGGGTATTTTTTGGGGTTTTAGGGTTGTTTAGTGTTTTTTTGGGTTTTTATTGTGTTTTTGTGGTTTTAGGGTTTTTTTTACATATTTATAATTTTTATGATATTTAGGGTTTTAAAGGGTTTTTTGAGTTTTTAGTGTTATTAGGGTTTTAATGGAGTTTTAAGGTTTTTTAGGGGTTTATATGGTTTTATGGGTTTTTTTTGTTTTTAGGGTCTTTTGGGATTTTCATTGTTTTTAGAATATTTAGATTTTTTAGGGTTTTAAGTATTTTTATATTTCTAAGGTTTCATTAGGGTTTTATAGGGGATTTAGGGTCTTTATTTTTTTAATTATTTTTTCGTATTTGTAGTATTTTTATGGTTTTTAGGTCATTTATGGATTTTTAGGGGTTTATGAAATTTTATGGTTTTTAGGGGTTTTTAGAGTTTTAATGTTTTTAGGATTTTAGGGTTTTTAAGTATTTTTAGGTTTTAATGGTTTTCCTGGGGTTTTTTATTGATTTTAGAGGTTTTTACTTATTTAGAGATTTTAAGGATTTTTTGTGATTTTTATGTTTTCTAGAAGTTTTAGGTATTTTGAGGGTTTTTACGGTTTTTTAATGTTTTTAGTATTTTTATGTTTTTTTGTTTTATTAGGGTTATTTGAGTTTTTTTGAGTTTTTTGAATTTTATGTGTTTTTAGAGTTTTCTAACATTTTAGCAGTTTGAATGGTTTTAATAGTTTTTAGTTGATTTTTTGGTTTTATGGGTTTTTATTGTTTGTAAAGGTTTTTTGGGTTTTTTGGTTTTTAGGGGTTTATTATGTTCTAGGGTTTTTTAGGGTTTTTAGTGTTCTTAAGTCTTTTAGGAGGTTTAAGTACATTTAGGTTTTTAAGGAATTCTTTGGGTCCTTCATAGTTTATAGGGTTTTCTAAATTTTAGGGTTTTTTATTGCTTTTTAATAATTTTTATAGGTTTTTAGGTTTTTAGGGATTTTGAGGGTTTTTAGGGGTTTTTAGGGGTTTTAGGGTTTTAGTATTTTTTAGGTTTTTGGGTCGTTTTATGTGTTTTTTGGTTTTAATGTTTTGTTAGGGGTTTTCAGGGTGTTAGAGATTTTTAGGGTTTTTTTTTGGATTTATATGGTTTTTATGGACTTTACGGATTTTGAGGGTTTATAGAGTTTTTTGGACTTTTAGGGTTTTTATGGTCTTTTGGGGTGTTTTTAGTTTTTTTGTGTTTTTTAGGTGTTTCAAAGGTTTTTTTGATTTTTTTTTACTTTTTTAGTGGATTTAAGAGTTTTTAATGTTTTTAGTGATTTTAAAGGTTTTATGAGTTTTTAGGTTTTATGAGTTGTTAGTGTTTATAAGGTTTTTAGGGGTTTTATTTTTTAGGGGTTTTAAGTGTTTTTAGGTTTTTATTTTTTTCTTAGGGGTTTTGAGGTTTTTTATGGATTTGTTTGGATTTATATGGTTTTTAGGGTTTTATGGATTTTGAGGGGGGTTTGGGGTTTTAATTATTTTTAGGGTTTTTTAGGTTTTTAGAGGTTTTAAGTATATTTAGATTTTAAATTTTTTTCAGGGGGTGTTTTAATGTTTTTAGTGCCTTTTAGGACTTTTATGATTTTTTAGGGTTTTTATGTTTTTTTATATTTTTATGTGTTTTTTTACCCTTTTTATAGTTTTTATGGTTTTATAGTGTTTGAAACGTTTTTATGGTTTTAAAAGGTCTGTTATAATTTTTATATTTTTTATTTTTTTGGGTATTTATGGTTTTTTTAATATTTTCAGTTGTTTTTATGTTTTTTGGGGGTTTTAGGGATATTAGCATCTTTTAGGGGTTTTTAGAGATTTTATAATTTGTTTAATTTTTTAGAGGTTTTATTTGTTTTTATGTTTTTAATTTTTTTATGTATTTTTTGGTTTTTATGGTTTTTTTACGTTTTTAGGTATTTTAATGATCTTTATAGGATTTTATGGTTTTTATGAATTTTTAGAGTTTTTAGGGTTTTTAGGGTTTTTATATTTTTGTATGTTTTTTAATGGTTTAAAGTGTTTTTAGGTTTTAAAGGTTTTCAAAGGGGTTTTCAGGTTTTTTAAGGATTTTTATGGAATTTTTAGGATTTTTATGGTTTTAGTGGATTTTTTTGAATTTTTTACATTTTTTAATGTTTTTATTGGTTTTTAACATTCTTAGAGGTTTCAAGGGTTTTTAAATTATTTAGTGATTCATAAGGTTTTTATGGATTTTAAAGGATTTTTAATGTTTTTTGAGGTTTTATGGTTTTTAGTGTTTTAATGGTTTTTAGGGTTTTTAGGTTTTTTATCTTTCTTTAGGTTTTTCAATGTTTTATGTGTTTTTAGGTTTTTTTAGTTTTCTTAGGTTTTTTAGTGTTTTTTATGTTTTTAGATATTATGGTGGATGTAATTATTTCTTTGGTTTTGGGGGGGGGGGTTAAGGATTTTGGGAGTTTTAGGGTTTTTAGGGTATATTGGGTTTTCATGATTTTTTTGGGTTTTTAAGGTTTTCTGAGTTTTTATGTGTTTTAATGGATTTTATAGTTCTTTAATGTGTTTATGGATTTAAAGTTTTATTAGAGTATTTATTGGTTTTTTGGGTTTTTATGGGTTTTGTGGTTTTTTAATTTTTTAGGCGTTTTACGGTTTTTAAGGGTTTTATGGTTTTTAGGGTTTTTAGGGTTTTAGTTTTATTTTTGGGTATTGTGGTTTTTTTGTATTTTTTGCGTTTTGAAGGTTTTATTATTATTTGAGAATAGTTTTGGAGCTTTTTATGTTTTGGTGGATTTTTATGGCTTTTAAGGATATTTATGGTTTTTCATGGTTTTTAGGGATTTTGAGTGTTTTTAGTGTATTTATGTTTTTCTGGTTGTTTGGGATGTTTAGGGGTTTCTAGAGTTTTTTAGGGTTTTTATGTGTTTAGAGTTTTTTAATGATTTTAGAGGTTTAAATGGGTTTTAGAGTTTCTATTGTTTTAGGGTTTTTATTGGTTTTTATGGTGTTTTAAGGTCTTTAGGGGTGTTATGGTTGTTTGGGGTTTTTATGGTTTTTAGGGTTTTTAGCATTTTTTATAGATTTTATGAGTTTTTAGGTTTTTAATGTTTTCTTATGGTTTTTCAGGGTTTTATATTTTTTGGGATTTTTATGGGTTTTGAGGATTTTTATGGTTTTTAGGGATTTTTGGGATTTTGAGTGTTTTTAGGGTTTTATGGGTTTTTAGGGTTCAAATGATTTCTAATAGTTTTTCATTGGTTTTAGGGTTTTTTTACAATTTTTGGGATTTTTAGGGTATTTTTAGGATTTTTATGGTTTTTATTATTTTTAGGGATTTTTAGGGTTTCAGGGGTTTTTAGGGTTTTATTGGATTTTTAAGCGTTTTTTGAGTTTTTAGGGTTTCTAGGTGTTTTTGGAGTTTTAAATAAAAATAGGTGTCTTTTGGGTGTTTGTATTTTTTAGTGTGTTTTGGGGGCTTTATGGGTTTTTAGGTTTTTTTAATGTTCATAGAGGTTTTTATGGTTATTTTTGAGTTTTTAGGGTCTTTTGTGGTTGTTTAGGTTTCTAGTTGAATTTAGGTTTTTAGGGGTTTTATGTTTTTTAAATTTTTATGGTTTTTATAGGGCTTTTTAGGGTTTTTATAGTATTCAAAAAAATTTGGTATTTTTTATGAATTTTTAGGTTTTTATGCTTTTTATTGTTTTTCGGGATTTTTAGGGGTTTGGGGATTTTTATGGTTTTTCGAGCGTTAGCATTTTTATGTTTTTTAGGGATTTTAAGTGTTTTGGGATTTTCAGTTTTTCTTAAGGGTTTTGAAAATTTTAATGGGTTTTTATGTTTTTCGGGATTTTCAGATATTTATAGGATATTTATGTTTTTTGGGTTTTAGTGATTTTGAGGGGTTTTAGAGTTTTTTAAGGGGTTTACAGTTTTTAGGATTTTTTGGGGGTTTAAGGGTATTTTTTAAGTTTTTATGGTTTTAAGGTTTTTAGTGTTTTTAATGTTTTGTAGGTTTAGATGGTTTAAAGAGTTTTTAGAGGTTTTTTAAGTTTTCAGTGGGATTTTAGGGTTTTTTTTGTTTTTAGTGATTTTTATGGTTTTTATTGTTTTTTTGGGTTTTAGCATCTTTTTAGGGGTTTCTATTGTTTTTAGAATTTTTAGGTTATTTTGTGGATTTAAGTGTTTTTAGGTTTCTAGGGTTACCTTATGGTTTTTATGGTTTTTATGTTTTATTATGTTTTTAGGGATTTTTTGGGCCTTTTAGGATTTTAATTTTTTTAGGGTTTTTAAGGAATTTGTGGGTTTTTAGGGTTTTTAGGGTTTTTAGCGTTTTTTGGGTTTTTGAGGGTTTTAAGTTTTTTTTTGAATTTTGTTGTTTTATTATGGGTTTTCTGGGTTTCTAGGTTTTTTTAATTTTTTTATGGATTAGAAGTAATTTTTTTATTATTATTAGTTTTAGGGTTTTAAAGGATTTTGAGGGTTTTTTGCATTTTTTGCATTTTTAATGTCTTTTGGAGTTTAGGGTTTTTTATATTTTTTAGGTTTTTTGGGTTTTTAGTGTATTTTAACATTTTTAGGGGATTAATTTGTTTTCAGAGTTTTTAGTGGGCTTTTAGGGTTTTCAATTATTTCAGGTTTGTTGGGGTTTTTATGGTTTGTAGGGGTTTTACGGGCTGTTTTAGGTTTTCTAGGGAAAGGTGGGTGTAGGGATAGGTTATTCCTGACCCCCCCCCCCCCCCCCCAAATTTATTAGAAAAAGAGACACCACAGAAAAGGGAGGGGCGGGGCCAAACAACCCACACCCAAAAACCCTTGACAACCCACAAAACCCAGAAGACCCCAAGAAGAAACCCAAAAGACACACAAAAAGCAAGACAACTATGGAACAAAATCATCACGGCCATATGGATCACCATCGGCTTCATAACCCGAGGAAGCATCCAAGTCCACTGACTCCCATTAAAAGGATTCATACTGTTTGAGAAAGGCTGCACAATATTTATTGAGTTCCACATCCGGTTTCACATTGGTAACTTGATCTCCCCCTGCCAAGAGCATTGCCTTTACCTCTACTGGACTTGGAAGAATCTCTAGTCGCCATAGGCCTGGGCAGGGAGAAATAGTCCCTTCTATCACTCCGTTTGACTGAAGGATCACTTTGACTCTTGCTCTTCCTTTGAGCTGGGGCAACAGGCACAACCTTGTCCTCCTGCTTACTGCATTCAGGGTCAGACCGCAGCCGTCTCTTTGGCTTACCACCACATGAATCAGAAAGACCCATCATTTCCTGCGCCTTCTTAATTCGGTTCAAACTGGCATATATTATATCATCATGGTCTCCAAGGATTTCACCAAGAATTATGTGCTCATCATTATCATCTTCGAGAAAGATCACTGGCTGCAGGTCTGGCTTGTGCGAGATATTGTAAATATGTTGCTCAAGCGGTATCTTCAAGCAATCCAGCATAATCGGTTCAGACAGTTCAACTTAAGGTGGTAGATTCTCGAATAGAACAAGGGTCGTGCTATTATCAGGATACTCTATGCACCATTTATTAGGGCAAGGGCTACCAAAGGATTTTAAGGGCAAAGGGCCATTAGGAAGATCAAGCCCAGGCACAGTAAGGTCAATCGGCACATGATTGCGGGGGGACGCAGTGATAAGGGGGTGTGCAACGTCCAAAGCCCAAGAACCAGCAAAGGGGGAGAGCATGTCTTCATCCTTAAGGGTATCATCATCTTCCACCTCCTGTGGGACTATCCTCCCCTGGCCCCTTTCCTCATAACCCATGGGGGTAAGATGATTCATGTTAGAGGCATATTAAGGGTTTAAATGGTTTTTAGAGTATTTTTCAGGTAAAATAGAACGTAATATATAAAAGAAGTAATTAAAGTAAAACACAATCACCCAAAGGGTGAACCAAATGGGGCAAAGGACCGTAACAAAAAATGGAAAATTAGTTTGAGAAAACTATCAAAGCCTAAAAAACAATGAAAAATTGGGCAGAGAAACCTCATGAATCCCATCCAAGCCATTGTCTAGAAAACGGATATGATAAACCTCACAAACCCCAAACCGAACATTGCTTGAAAAAGGGGACAAGAAACCTCACCATGTCCATCCAATCAATCACCTGGAAGATGACCCAAGAACATCCTAATGACCATCCATAGAAGTGATTTAAAAATACCTGATACAATTCAAAAAGACCAACAAACACAACACCCCTCTCACAGCACCCAACTCCCAGCTCTATCACCAACTTAAGAAGCAAATACCAGTGCAACCAGGACCCATCCAACAATCAATGCTCATTATTCAAAACTAACTCGGGCATCAAGAAACTCAAAATCCCATCTCCTATAACATGTTATTAGCATCAGTAGATCCCAACACCCCAAAAATATACCAGAAACACCCATCACCCTGTAATATCTCACAGTTACCTACATGAATATCACAACAACGACATCTCCCAATTGGTTCTAGCTCCCCTATTCAATTAAAAAACAAAATAAAGTAGCCAAAGAAGTCTAGAACCCTGTAACATCTCCAAGCATAGCTCCCCGTTGTCTCATCCCCAGCTCTAGAAGAAAAAAATAGTGCAACAAACACTACAACAAGCAAACCACATTACCGAATATCAAGAACCCAAAACTAGCTCCACCAGTAAACAACACCCATTGATCTGAACCAATCTAGATCCTATATTTGGAATCACCACCCCTTACCCCATCCAAAAATTAGCATCCCCCTACCATAATTTAGAACCAACAATTAAAAAACAACCAACAACCAAAAAAATTCCTTCTAGCCACACCCAGCAGCATCTGCAGCAACCAGAACCACAAAACAAACCAAAAAACACATCCAAAATAACAGTTGAGCCTATAGAACACATCAAAAACATCCTATAATATCCTCACATTAACCCAAATTCCAATCAAAACCACCAACCTGAAAATTCAAAAAATAGGGAAGAACCTCCCTACAGTAGCTGAAGCACCCTAGGCCTCCCAATTCTATAACATCATCTATGTAATGATACTTGACTCCCCATGATGCTGACTACCTAAAAACAAATCAGTGCAAGAAATTGGAGGTCAGAAACAACCCCCAAAAGCAACACCTTCAATGATAGCAACTAGAACCATGATGGAGGCAACGATGCCGACTGAATAACTAGCTTCCAATGGAACCAGAAGCTTAGAAGAACAACAAACCCCACACCGAGAGAAGCAAAAAATTGGGGCGACTGACTGAGATCACCCACATAGATGACACATGGATTCCATGATAAAATAACACCTGTATCTATGATAGATACTTTCACCAATCGACAAAAGAAACATCACCAGCTGAAGAACCCACTTCCACTAACCAGAAGAATAATCTCCCAGAACCTCCATTGAAGAGAGCACTGAAGAGGATGAACCTCTCAATATCGGAGATTCCGATGATCCACATGGGAGAAAAGTACCACCATCATTTAACACCCAAGACCAACTATGAAATCCACCAAATCCATCTAGAATAGAGATAGTGACACTAATGAACAGGTTGGCAGACTGATCGCAGTGACAGGAAACCAAAGAGACGCGTTGATCCACATGACCTTGAACCATGAAACCCTGATAGGGAAAAAAGATTCTATAATGTAGAATAATCCATTGCCAACACCAAACACACATACTGATTGTGATCCCATGTGCCATCAAGGAACACTGAATATGAATCACCTCACCAATCTGTAATACTAAAACAAAAAAATTGGTCTATGGTGATGATGACTGCATCAATTTTCAAATAGATACCGATTTACATGACCACACCAATGAAAAAGGCTAAAAATACATGTACGAGCATGAGGAAATCCCACTACCCACAATAAACCACCAAAAGGAATAAATGATGTTATATTTTAAGGGCCAACCCACCCAACATCGAGAAGAATCACTCAAACCACCCCAAGAATGTTCACCTAGGAATGGTGATGGCAGCTCCTCCACAAATAAAAAAAGACCAATGGACTGACCTCTAACAAAAGGGAAAAGAATTTAACTAGACATGAGCACACCAAATGAGAAAAATAATATCATTTTAATCCAAAAGCATGAACTCTAAGGATATCATCATCACATACCATAAACCAAATCAGTAGCACCATCACTGATCAAAATGGACAGAAACCCACTAGAATCATCCAGAAAAGAGAATATAACCTAATATGATAACATGGTTACAATAAGTGGTAGTAAATCCACCATGAATAAGAAGCTCCTGAGAGTTCCATGATAAGAATAAAAGCCCTAAAAACTTAACAAGGAGAAATGGTTTTCGAGTTCTTAGTGGGTTCTTTTGGGTTCTTTTGGGTTTTTATCATTTTTATCAGTTTTTTTTTTGTTTTTAGTGGTTTATGGTTTTTAGGTTGTTTTTATTATTTTATAGGGTTTTAGAATTTTTATTTTTTTAGGGGTTTTAAGAGTATTTATGGTTTTTAATGTTTTCTTATGGGGGTTGCATGATTTTTAGGGGTTTTTTATAGTTTTAGAGATTTTTTAGGTATTTTTATTGTTTTTTATGGTTCATTTTGGTTTTTAGGGATTATGAGGGTTTTAGGGTTTTTATGATTTTTTTTGTTTTTTAGACTTTTTTTAAAATTTTTTAGGGTTTTTATGTTTTTCTAGTTTTTTAAAGTTTCCTGAGGTTTTTTCAAGGGTTTTATGGATTTTTACATTTTTAGTGATTTTTTATTATTCTTATGAGTTTTTATATTTTTTAGGGATTGTGATGGTTTTTAGGGTTTTTATAGTTTTTATGATTTTTTGGGGTTTAAGGGTTTTTATTGAGTTTTCTAGGGGTTTTAATGTTTTTTAGAGTTTCTTAACATTTTTTGGGGTTGAAAGTGTCTTAATAGTTTTATAGGTGTCTTAGGTGTTTATGGGGGTTTCTAGGTTTTTATAGTTTTTTTGGGTTTTATGGATTTTAGGGATTTTTAGGGTTTTTAGAATTTTTTTAGGGTTTTAAGTGTTTTTTGGTTATTAATGTTTACTAATACGATTTCATGGGTTTTTGGGTTTTGGGGTTTTTAGGTTATTTATAGGGTTTTAGGATTTTAATAGATTTATTGGATTTTTGGGGTTTTTGTGTTGTTTAGGGGTTTATGATTTTTTGGGGTTTTTAGGCAGGGTTTGAGTTTTTAGGGTTTTAATGTTTTTAGATTTTTTTAATTCTTTTATGATTTTAAACTGTTTTATAATTTTTAATTATTTTTATGGTTTTTATGTGGTTTTAGGTTTTCAAATTTTTTTTATTGGTTTTATGATTCTTAGGTATTTTTATGATTTTTATTGACTTTCTATCATTTTTAGGGTTTTTATCATTTTTTGGCTTTTAGGGGTTTTATGTGTTATTATATTTTTAAGGTTTCATTAGGTATTTTCAATGTTTTTATAGTTTTTATATATTTTAAGGATTTTTTGGAATTTTATGGTTATAGGGTTTTTTGGACTCGGAGGTTTTTTAGGGGTTTTTAGGATTTTTGGTTTTTAGCATTTTTTACAGTTTTTAGGGGTTTTAAGTGTTTTTAGGTTTTTAATATTTTCTTAGAGTTTTTTAGGGGTTTTGAAAAAAAATTTATTTTAGTTATTTTTTACGAGTTTTATAAATTTTTAGGGTTTTTATGGATTTTTAGGTTTTTTAGGGTTTTTACATATTTTATGGTTTTTTTGGTTTTTAAAATTTTTGGGGTTATAAATGTTTTTAGAGTTTTTAACAATTTTATGGGATTATAGGGTTTTTAGAGATTTTTTGGGTTTTTAGGGGTTTTATGGCTTTTAATTTTTGTAGGGTATTTTATGGTTCTTAGGGGTTTTATGGATTATAGGGTATTTTTCGGGGTTTTAGTGTTTTTAGTGTTTTTTAGGTTTTTATTGGTTTTAATTTTTTTTATGTTTTTAAGGTTTTCAAAGCTCTTTTGGGGGATTTTTGGTTTTTTGAGTTTTTTTGGGGTTTTAGGGTTTTTAGCATTTTTTTGGATTTTAGGGGTTTTAAGTATTTTTAGGTTATTGTGGTTTTCTTAAAGTTTTTCTGGGTTTTTAGGGGTTTTACATTTCTATGGATTTTTAGGGATTTTTTAGGATTTTTATGGGGTTTATGGTTTTATAGATTTTTAGAATTTTTATGTTTCTTAGGGTACATAGAGTTTTTATATATTTTTTGGGTTTTGTTAAGTTTTTTAGGGTTTTAATTGTTTTTATAGTTTTTCTATATTTTTAAGATTTTAATGTTTTCTTAAAATTTTTAGCGGTTTTTCGGGTTTTTAAGGGTTTTTGTGGTTTTTAATGTATTTTGGGGTTTTTATAGTTTTTATGGGTTTTAGGGATTTTAGGGTCTTTGCAGGGTTTTTATCTTTTTTGGGTATTTAGGGATTTTAACTGTTTTCCAGTTTTTAAGGTTTTCATAGTGGACTTAATGTTTATTAGGGTTTTTTGGGATTTTTATGGATTTCTTAGGATATTTATGGTTTTTTGGTTTTTTTGGATTTTCATGGTTTTTTAGTTATTTGGGTTTTGAGGTTTTCATGGTTTTTATGGGTTTTTGAGTCTTTTTCAATTTTATGTTTTTAGAGTTTCTTAACATTTTTAGGGGTATAAATGGTTTTTAGAGTTTTTCTTGGTTTTTAGTGTTTTTATGGGTTTTTAGGGTTTTGGGTTTTTAGGGGTTTTATGGTTTTCAATGGTTTTTTTTGTTTTTAGGATCTTTTATGGTTTTTTGGGTTTTTAGAGTTTCTTAGTTTTTTAGGGGTTTTATGTTCTTTTAATGTTTTTTATTTCCTTGCATGGTGTTTCATGTATTTCAGGATTCTTAGTAATTTTTTGGGATTTGTTAGGATTTTTATGGTTTTTATGGTGTTTACTGAATTTGGGGGTTTTCATAGAGTTTTAGAACATTAGGTTTTTAATGGGTTTAAGTGTTTTTAGGGTTTTGCAATTTCCTTAGAGGTTTTTAGGTTTTTAAGGGTTTTTTACGTTTTTAGATATTTATATGGATATTTAAAATTTATATGGGTTTTATGGATTTTAGTGTTTTATGGGTTTTTAGGGTTTTAGGGTTTTTTTGGGGGTTTGGGGTTTTATGGTTTTTTGGGCTTTTATGTATTTTTTGATTTTTTGAACATTTTTTGGGGTTCATAGTATTTTTAGAGTTTTCAGTAATTTTTATGGTTTTTATGGATTTTTTGGTTTTTTTATGGGATTTTATGGTTTTTAGGATTTTTGGGATTTTTAGGATCTTTTAGGGTTTTTAGGATTTTTCTCGGTTATAGGATTTTTGGGTTTGAAGTGTTTTAAGGTTTTACATTTTTCTTAGGGTTTTAAGTGTTTTAGGGTTTTTTATGTTTTTAGGGTTTTTAGGGAATTTTATGGTTTTTTATGGTTTTTAGGGGTTTAGGGGTTTTAAGGGGATTTAATGTTTTTAGGGTTTTAGTGTTTTATAATTTTATCTATTTTTATGGTTTTAGGTTTTTTAGGTTTTAATGGATTTTTAGAATTTTTCTAGGTTTTTAGGGTTTTTTAAGTTTCTATGGATTTTTAGGGATTTTTTAGTAATTATGGTTTTTTGTGTTTTTTTTTTGGAATTTCATAGTATTTGGGGTTTTTATTGTTTTTATGGTTTTTTGTGTCTTACAGTTTTTTTTATTTTTTTTAATAATTTTATGGATTTAATGTTTTTATGGTTTTTATGTGTGTAAAGGGTTTTTGGAGTTTTTAGTGGTTTTAGTTTTTTTATTATCCTTTAGGTTTTTTATAGTTTTTAGGGGATTTATGGGTTTTAGGTGTTTTGACGGTTTTTAGTGTCTTTTTTGGGTTTAATATGGTTTTTATCATTTTTTATGTTTTTAGGTTTTTGATATTTTTTCTTATGGGTTTTCAGTGTTTTAAAACTATTTTATGTTTTTAGGGAATTTTTGGGAATTTTTAGAAATTTTTTGGGTTTTAGGGTTTTAGGGATTTTGAGTGATTTTAATAGATTTTAGGGTTTTTAGTGTTTTTTTGGATTCTAGGGGTTTTAATACTTTTTAAAATTTTAATTCATAGGAGTTTTCAGGGTTTTTTTGGTTTTTAACATTTTTAGTGATTTTTAGGGTTTTCAAAGTTTTTTATGGTTTTTAAGGTTTTTAGGTATTTTATGATTTTTTAGGGATTTTAGGGTTTTTAGGGTTTTTGTGATTTTTCTAGTTTTTACGGTTTTTTGGGTTTTTGTTTTTTCTTTTGGTTTTTAGGATTTGTATGGGTTTAAAGGGTATTCAATGTTTTTAGTGGATTTTTAGGATTTTTAGTGTTTTTAGGGTTTTTGAAGGTTTCAATGGGGTTTTTATTATTTTTAACAGTTTAGGATTATTGTGGTCTTTTTAGGAGTTTTTAGTGTTTTTAGAATTTTTCCGGTTTTTAGGGGTTTAATTTGTTTTTATGTTTGTATTATTTTCAATGGGTTTTTATGATTTTTTATGATTTAGGGATTTTTAGGTATTTTTATGATTTTTATGGTCTCTTGCAATTTTAGGGATTTTAAAGGTTTTTAGGGTTTTTAGGGGTTTTGGTGTTTTTAGAATTTTAATGGTTTTTTAACTATATTTAGGTCTTTAAGGTGTTCCTTTGGTTTTTCAGGTTTTTAAGGGATTTTTACATTTTAAGTGATTTTTACAATTTTATGGATTTTTATGATTTTATTATTATTTTTATGGTTTTTAGGGGTTTTAGAGATTTTGAGTGGTTTTAGGTTTTCTAGTGGTTTTATATTTTTTTGGGTTTTAGGGGTTTTTTGATTCTTTTAGGGTTTTTATGGTTTTTTAGAGTTTTTTAATATTTTTAGGGGTTTCAATGGTTTTTTATTTTTTGTAGTTTTTAGGGTTTTATGATTTTTTATGTTTTTTAATGTTTTTTAATGTTTTTAGGTGTTTTATGGATTTGTCATTTTTTGTGTTTTTTTAGGGTTTTCAACATTTTTTAGGTTTTTTATGTTTTTTAATAGTTTTTAGTTTTTAAGGGTTATTAGTATTTTTACTGTTTTTTTGGGATTTTTATAGTTTTTTATGATTTTTAAAGTTTTTAGACTTTTAAGGGACTTTATTTGTTTTTATGGTTTTATAGGGGTTTTAGGGGTTTTTTGGGGTTTTTTGGTTTTTTGGGTTTTTTGGGTTTTTTTCATGTTTTGAATATTTTTTTTCATTTTTAATGTTTTTAGTGGTTTAAGGGGTTTTTAGAGTTTTTAGTGGTTTTTAGGGATTTTATGGGGTTTTAGGGTTTTAAGGTTTTAGAGGGTTTTATTTTTTTAGGGGTTTTAGGGTTTTTAGTTCTTTTGAGGGGTTTTAGGGTTTTAGAATTTAATGGTTTTAGGGGGTTTATCTGTTTTTAGGTTTTAAGGATTTATTAGTGTTTTTATAGGTTTTTATAGGGTTTTTAGTGGTTTTATGTTTATAGTAATTTTTATGGATTTTTAGGATTTTTATGGTTGTATGGATTTTATGGATTTTAGAGATTTTAGTGTTTTTTTTGGGTTTTAGGTTTTTTAGGGTTTTTAACATTTTTTAGTGTTTTTAGGGATTTTAAGTGTTTTTATGTTTTTTAAGTTTTCTTAGGATTTTTCATGGTTTTTAGGGTTTTTACATTTTTTATTTTTGGGGTTCTTTTAGGGTTTTTATTTTTTTTATGGTTTTTAGGGATTTTGAATGTTTTTTTATCTTTTTAGGGTATTTAGGATTTTTATGGTTATTCTATGTTTTAGTATTTTTTGACTTTTTAGGGTTTTATGGTTTTTTATAGTTTTTTTAACATTCTTATGTGTTTAAAGGGATTTTATATTTTTTAAGGATATATAGTGTTTTCATGGGTTTTTAGGATATTTTAAGGGTTTTATGGTTTTTAGGAAATTTTAGGGGTTTTACAATTCTTAGAATTTTAGGGATTTTAGATTTTTAGCATTTTTAGGTTTTTTGGGGTTTTACATTTTTTAGGGTTTTAAGGTTTTCTTATGATTTTTTAGTGTTTTTAAGGTTTTTTTACATTTTAAAGGATTTGTTGGGATATTTGGGAATTTTTTTGGTCTTTTGAGTTTTGGGGTATTTTTATTTTTTTTTTTTTGTTTTTTTGGGATTTTTGGGTTTTTTTTGGTTTTTGTGGATTTTTTGAGTTTTTTTTGTTTTTTAATGTTTTTTTATATTTTTCAATGTTTTAGGGTTTTAATGTGTTTTTAATGGTTTTTGTGGTGTTTTGGGTTTTTATGGGTTTTAAGAGTTTTTAATATTTTTAGGGGTATTATGGTTTTTGTGGGTTTTTGGGTTTTAAGAATTTTTTAATGGTTTTAGCCTTTTTTATGTTTTTTACGGTTCTAAGTGTTTTTTTGTTTTATGGTTTTCTTATGGGTTTTTACGACTTTTAGGTTTTTTTACTTTTCCAGGTTTTTTTGGATTTCTAGGTTTTTTAGTGATTTTTAGTGTTGTTTAGGTTTTTAGTATTTTTGGGGTTTTAACATTTTTGGGGTTTTTAGAGGTTTTTAGTTTTTTTAGTTTTTAAGGTTTTCTTAGGGGTTTTCACGTTTTTTGGGTTTTTTATGTTTTTAGGGATTTACTGGGAATTTTTACAATTTTTAATATTTTTTAAGGTTTTAATGGATTTTTAGGATTTTTAGGGTTTGTATGGTTTTTTATTTTTTTTAATGTTTTTACGTTTTATGGGGGTTTTAGATATTTTAGTGGGTTTTCAGGGTTTTTAGTGTTTTTAGGGATTTTAAATGTTTTTAAGGTTTTTTATTGTTTTTAGGGGTTTTATGGTTTTATGGTTATTTTACTGTTTTCTAGGGTTTTTATTCATTTTGAATTTTTTAGGGGTATTAAGTGTTTTTAGGTTTGTAATTTTTTTCTTAGGGTTTTTTACATTTTTAAAGTTCTTTATTTCTTTTTGAGGAATTTAATAGAATTTTAGGATTGTTAAGGAGTTTTTAGTTGGGTTTTAGGTTTTTCATGATCTTTCTGGTTTTTAGGGTTTCTATAATTTTTTGGGTGCTTTAGGGGTTTTAGGTGTTTTTTGGAATTTATATATTCTTAGGTTTTTCGGGGTTTTTAGGGGGTTTACATTTTTAGGGATTTTTAGGAATTTTTAATAATTTTTATGGTTTTTAGGGGTTTTAGGGATTTTGAGTGTTTTTAGGGTTTTTGGGTTTTTATGGTTTTGTTTGTATTTAGGGTTTTTTTGAGTTTCTAGGTCTTTTATGGGTTTTAGAGTTTTTTAAAATTTATTAAGGTTTAAATGTATTTTGGAGTTTTAGTGGGTTTTTAAGTATTTTTTGATGTCTATGATTTTTTTGGTTTTTATGGTTTTATGGTTTTTTTGGATTCTTAGGGTAGTAGAATTTTTTAGGTTTTTCTAGGTTTTAAGTGTTTTTGGTTTTTATTTTTTTCTAGGGTTATTAAGGGTTTTTATATTTTTTGTATTTTAGGGCTTTTTTAGGATTTGAATGGTTCTTATGGTTTTAAATGATTTTGAGGGTTTTATGGGTTTATGGTTTTTTGGAATTTTAGGGGGTTTTTTGTGTTTTTTGATGTTTTTAGGGGATTAAATGGTTTTTGTCATTTAAATGTGTTTTTACAGTTTTAATGAGGCTTTAGGGTTTTTATGGGTTTTATGGTTTTTTTGGGTTTTTTGGTTTTTAGTGTATTTTAAGGTGTTTTATTGGGGTTTTAGTGTTTTTGGTTTTATACAGGGTTTAAGTGTTTTTTGGTTTTAAGTATTTCTTAGTTTTTTTATGATTTTTGGGGTTTTTTACATTTTTAAGTATTTTTATGGTTTTTTAGGATGTTTAAGATTTTTAGGGTTTAATGGATTTTTATGGTTTTTTATCATTTTTGGGGTTTTAGGGTTTTTTAGGGTTTTAGCGTATTTTATGGTTTTTAGGGGTTTTACCATATTTTAGTATTTAAGGTTTTCTTAGTTATTTTAATGGTTTTTATGTTTTTTACATTTTAGGTTTTGTTACAAAATTTTAGTATTTTCACTATTTTTTAGGGTTTTTATGTATTTTTTAGGTTTTTAGGGTTTTATGTTTTTTTAGTTTTTATGGTTTTTTAGTTTTTTAGGTTTTTAAGGTTTTTTGTGATTTTTTGTGTTTTTTATCTTTTTTAGGGTTTTAAATGGTGTTTAGGGTTTTTAGTTATTGTTAACATTTTTATTGGTATTTTAATTATTTTAGCGGATTTTATGGTTTTTATGGTTTTTAGGGGTTTTTAGGGTTTTTAATATTTTGTAGGTTCTTAGGGGTTTTAACTGTTTTTATATATTTATGTTTTTCTTAGGATTTTATATGGTTTTTAGTGTTTTTTACATTTTAGGTATTTTTTAGGGTTTTGGTGGGTTTTTATTATTTTTATGGACTTCCAAGATTCTTTGATTTTTTAGGGTTATTTTGGTTTTTTGGGTTGTTATGGTTTTTTGAGTTTTCTTGGGTTTTTTATGTTTTTTAGATTTTTTTAACTATTTTAAGATATTATAGTGTTTTTTGAGTTTTTTTGAAAGGGTTTTATGTGTTTTAGTATTTTTTAATGTTGTAAGGGTTTTATGGTTCTTAGTGGTTTTTAGGGGTTTTAGGGTCGTTTAGAGTTTTTTTTATCATTTTTAGGTTTTCTAGTGGTTTTAAGTGTATTTAGGTTTTAAATATTTTCTTAGGGGATTTTAGGGCTTTTTACTTTTTTATGGATTTTTTGGATTTTTAGGATTTTTATGGTTTTTAGGGGTTTTAGGGAAAAAGAAGGCACGGGTCCAGGCTATTCCCGGAACCCCCCAAAATTTATAAACAAAAGATACAGACACTGCAGACAAGGAAGGGGAGGGATCAATCAATCCACACCCAAAACCCCTTACGACCTCAGCTCGAGGGCCACAAAAGGAAAGAAAAAAAGAAAAAAAGTGCAAGACCAAATAAGACACAGTGTCCAAAAGAAAGTCACACACCGAGAAGGTCAGTCAACATCGCCGCCAAAATCCTCCAGCTCCGCATCACGAAACCCCATGCCAACACCAAAGCCGCCACCATCATCAGCAAAGCTAAAATCTGATTCATCATCCTGGTCCATTGAGTCCCATCCAGAGTCAAAATCTTCTTGCATGCCAAGTCTGGACAGCAGCTTCTCCCTAGATTTTACCTGCTCAGCAGAATAAGGCCTCTCTCGCTTATTCACCTTTAGATTCAGTTTGACAGCTCGTGAGGAGGCCCTAATTGCCATTGGGCGTGGGAGGGCAGAGTAATCCCTCCTCCTTCTTCGTCTTGGTGGGGTAGAGGAGGTTCCCGCAGCAGACATCTCTGTTCCATTTCCACCATCACTAGCGGCTAATGGTGCCTTTCCCTTCTTGCTTTCTACCTCAGGAGGTTCAGCACCACCGTTGATTTTTTTCTCCCTTGATGTGACCATAGCAGCATTTATCCGTCTATCAGCCTCAACAAACCTCTCCCCAAGCCTCCTTACCTCACCTTCAAGAGGGAGCCTTTCCCTTTCAACCCATACCATCTCATGGAGCTGCACACAAAAGTCTTCAGCAGAGGGAACACCATGAAGGATCATCGCCCTCTGCAGGTCCATGGAAGGACCACCAGCATCACCAACATATCGAAGCTGGTCACTAGGAAGATCCTCAGCACTGCCGTCAGAGGGGAATGATAACCCAGGCCCCATACCAGGTCCCCCCACGCCAGGATACCCATGCAGGACGAGCGGGGCATCACGCCATTCTATATCCCCATCCAGTATGGTCCTTTCCTCAACTGAGCATGAACTCCAGTCATCTCTAGACCTGGTTTCCTGAGCAACAACATCCTCCTTTGCAGCATCTTCCACCCGCACCCCAACCATAGTAGGCTCAGCCGAAACTGCAGCCCGAGAAACATTCACAGGAGCCTCATCCGCTAGAGCAGATCCACCAGCATTCTGATCAACCTTTAAGCCAGTTGTGTCATCCCATCCCAGATCCTTGCTGGAATTTTTCACATTTCCTGGCCAGACATCCATCGCAATTGTCCTATCTATCTCAGCTTGCTTCTTAATATCTTCACCAGACCCATGAACACCATCAGCAGAACCATGAATTCCTCCCTCAGCGAGCATGAATTCATCCTCAACAGCATTCCCTGAGACACCGGCGCTTGCTTCCAGACTCACCAAGAAGCCACACGAATCCATCAGAGAGATTTCTAACCCATTACCAGCCAACAGAGGAAACGAGCAGGGCACATCAGTAGCCATAGAGTGAGAAACCTCCCCAATCATCCCCTTCACCTCCACCCGAGGGAGGCCTCTCCCACCAGCAGACAGAGATTCACCACCCCTAGAAGAGCCAGAACAAATTCCAGAATGGTCATTGTGCCCAAATCTCCATCACGAAGAGTAGAAGACTGGCCATTGCTCGAAGACAATAGATTTTCTTCATCTGAGCTCCTCTCCCACAACAATCCAGACAGAGTCCACATGGGGTTTTGACGCATCAATTTCGACAAAAGCCCTTGGAGCAACCGGATGACAGAGGGCCCTCGTCCTACTATCCACACAGAGGAATCGCCCCACAAAGTTTCCAAGCATCGAAATAATTGAGAAATTCTGAAAGGGGAGTGTCAGTTCAGGAAAACGCACCCAAGTAGCAGCAATCGGGGAGCTTCGCTTTATATGAAAATCAAAGCTCCATCGAAAGAGGGATAATCGAGCGCCATTGAATGACCGTGGAGCCGCTGACCAAGCAAGGATGAGATCATCCTCCATTGCAAACCAAACCATGATATGAGAGCTGTCGAGCAGGCCCACAGTCGCGTGAGCCCTAAGAGGGTTTTTATGGTTTTTAAGGTTTTTTAGGGTTTTTTGGTTTTTTGGGTTTTTAGGAGTTACATTGAGTTTTTAGGAGTTTAATTATTTTTTACATCTTTTTAAAAAAAATATAGGTTTAAATAGTGTTTATTTTAGGGGGAGGGGGTTTATGGGTTTTTAATGTTTTTAGGGGTTTTAGGGTTTTCAGGATTTTTAGGGTTTTTAGCCTTTTTTATGTTTTGTATGTTTTAAGGAACATAAATTTTTTCCTATGAGCGGTGTCGGTTTCCTCCCCTCCTCGCACTAGGTTTTCTCCTCGTTAGGGTTTCCCCCCATCATTGCCACTTCTTCCTCCACCCCGGTTTTGGCCAAACCTCTCATCCTTGGTGCTTTCTTGGTGAGTCCGCGTCACAATGGCCTCTCCCTCGGTGTGGATACAAGGATTGGCGAGATTTCCTCCTTGCCTGTGCGGAGAAATCCAGTCACCCGTGTTGCGGGGTGGTCAGGATCTGTCTCCTACGGCAAAGGGTGATGGTTTTATTCCTTGGCGAGGCATCGAAGGGCTCGGAGCAGCTGCAACATGGTTTTGTGTGGCCTTACTGTTTGATTGGTTATCATCATTGACGGCACGGTGCTTTCTAGATTTTCGACGGTGAGGGGTGGGTGTTATCCATCTCTTGCGGCGAAGGCTGGTCAGGTGGTTCTCCTTAGTAGTGCATCGATGGGTGACCGTGCTCTGGTCCCCTATGGAGAAAGTTGGTCAGATATAGCTTCTATGATGAAGGGTGAGGTCATTTCATGGTCTTCTGCGGTGGGGCTAGACTTGATCCAGTATTCTTTGGCATTGGGCGGTGGCGATCCAGGTCCTTCATGTTGTGCTTGGCTGTGTGTGTGATTTGGGTGGTCGGTTGTGGTCTCCTTGAGCCGAATTGTTGGCGGTGACAGGTTTTCAGTGATGTTTTATGTCTTCGATCTCTTAACTCGTGATTTGTTTTTGGATGTGTGGAGGCATTGATGTCGGAAGGCTTTTCGGCGGTGATGTCCAGTGAATGGTGGAATTTTTCAAATGGTGCAATGGTGGAAGTGTTTTTTGTGGTTGGTTTGTTTTCAAAGGTGGGAAGTCTATGTAACCAGACTTTCCTACATGGAATGAGCTCCAGAGGAGGATCCAGAGCTAGCGGTTCATCTCTGAAGTTTGTTTTGGATTTGGTGTTTTGAGAGGGTATGACGTCAGCCATCGGATCGGGCATATGCTTTGACACAGGACACCTGCTTGCCGAAATGTCTTACACAGTGGAGAGCTTCATCATGATCAAATTCTGGGGAGGGTCATATTCGTGTTTTCATTCTGGTTTTACTCTTTTTTCCTTCGGGTTGATTTGTCCTATGTCTATGAAGTCTATTTGGGTCTCCCTCTTCTTCCCTTAAAAGGGGGGATTTATCATATAATAAAAAATTTAAAGGCCTTCAGGCCGTTGGATGGATGTTTTATGTTTTTTTATATTTTTAATGTTTTCTTTGGGTTTTTTTGGGTTTTAACACTTTTAGGAATTTTAGGTGTTTTTTAGGATTTTTATGGTTTTTTTGGATTTTAGGGATTTTGAGGGTCTTTTGGGTTTTTTGGGTTTTTATGTGTTTTTTTGTTTTTTTTTGTGTTTTTAGTGTTATTTTCTATATTTTAGTGTTATAAATGTTTTTTAGAGTGTTTTTATGTTGTTAGGGTTTTTAGGGTTTTTAATTTTTCTAGTGGGTTTTAGGGTTTTATGGGTTTTTATGGTTATTTATGGGTTTTAGGGATTTTTATGGATTTTAGGGGTTTTAGTGTTTTTACTATCTTTTTCATTTTTGTTTTCGTGTTTTTTGTTTTTTAAGTATTTTTTGGGGTTCAAGTGTTTTTAGGTTTTTTATGGTTTTCTTGTGTGTTTTTAGGGTTTTTATGGGTTTTTAGGTTTTTAGGGGTTATTATGTTTTGTAGGGTTTTAAGTTTTTTAGGGTATTTTTATTGCTTTTAGGGTTTTTAGAATTTTTAGGTTTTTAGGTGTTTTTACTGTTCTCGGGATTTTAAGGTTTTCTTTGTGGATTTCGAGGATTCAAGTTTTTTTGTGTTTTTAGGGATTTTTATGGATTGTTAGTATTTTTATGTTTTTAGGGTTTTAGGGTTTTTATGTTTTTTAAGGTTTTTAGGGTTTTTTATAGTTTTAGGTTTTTTATGGGTTTTTTGGTGTTTTATCAGTTTTTTGAGTTTTTTAGGTGTTTTAAGGTTATATATATATTTTAAAAAAAATTAGTGAATTAAATGGTTTTAACTTTTTAGTGGGTTTTAGGGATTTTAGGGTCTTTTTTTGGGTTTTTATGGTTTTTTGGTTTTTAGGGGTTTTAAGTGTTTTTTGGTTTTTATGGTTTTCTTTGGGTTTTTTGATGATTTTAGGGTTTTTTATGTTTTTATAGATTTTCGGGTCTATTTAGGATTTTAAAAGGTTTTAGGGTTTTTATAGATTTGGATGGTTCTATTGTTTATAGGTTATTTAGGATTTCAGGGATTTTTTTCATTTTTATGGATTTTTGGGATTTTAAGTGTTTTTATGTTATTTAGGTTTTTATAGGTGTTTTCATGGTTTTTAGAGTTTTTTACATTTTTAGGGACTTTTAGGATTTTTATGGTTTTTGGAGTTTTTAGGAAATTTGAGGTTATTTCATGTTTTTATGGTTTTTTAGGTTTTTAGGGGTGGTATTTTTATATCTTTTGGGTTTTATAATAATTTGAGAGTATTTTAATTTTTTTATATTTTTAATTTTTTTTAGAGTTTTAAGTTAGATTCGTGAGGGATTCCCCTACCGGTTACGACGACGGCTCTCGAGATTGTCCCTCCTCCCCTCTCAAGGGAGGGGTCTCTATCGTTCATTGGAATGGATTCATCTTTCTCCCCCTTCTCGAATCCTACTTTTCTTCCCTCCTTCCCTCTGATTTCTCTTAGCCCTAAAGTCCCAGATCTGAATAACGGACTTCTGAACCTTTTGATCTCTCCCTCAGAGTTCAACGGGGCTTCGGGTTTGCTGAATCCCTCCCTTATTGCACGTTTCAAATAGCGGCGTCCCTCGGTGGATTCCTTTGACAGGCACATATTTGGGTCATGGGACCTACAAGACATAGTAACAGTGGGTTTGATTGATTCTAGGCATATCTGGATTTGCTTTGCTTCAAAGTAGGATCTGGTTAAATCTTGGTCGAGTGCCCCGCGCAGTTTCGATGGTCATTGTTTCTATCTATTTCGATGGTCTTATGACTTCAACTTGCAGCACGACTCCCCTACGGTTGTGATTTGGGTTAGTTTTCCAAAACTCCCTCTGCCTTTTCAGAACCCCACTATCTTGGAGATGCTAGGAAAACTTGTCGGTAGATATTTGTGCTCTGATTCGAGAAAACGGGTGCTCTTCCACTTGGTTTGTCCGCAGCTATGTGTGGAACTTGATGTCTCAAAAATTCCCCAAGAGTATGTGTGGATTACAGTGGAGGGAGAGGTTTGACATAAACAATGTGTAGTCTATGAAACATGGTTCAACTTCTGTAATTCCTGTATGAAGCTAGGCCATTCTATGGTTTCTTGTAAACGTGTGAGGAATAATTTGTCTCCTCTGCAGGTTGAGGATACAAGCGTTAGCGGCAGGGGGCTGTGAATAGGTGAAGCTAGAGATAATACTATGGAAGTCCAACCATTGTGCGCCAACAGTGGTCCAGAAGCTTGCAAGAAATAGGTGAAGGGGGCGCCAGGACATAGTCTTTATATTGCGATTCTGGGTTCTTTGAGTCAAATTCTGGTCCACAATCCAAACTCGAGTGTTGAAAAGGTGTTTTATAGACTGAAGAGTGATTTGGGGGTGCGCATTCTTGGGAAAATGGAGAGAAAATTCTCTACATCGGAAATGAGTGTTGGCAAGGTGGTATCCCATTATAATGCAGTTCCAGGCTGTAGTAAAGAGGCAGTGGAATACTTGCGCACATTTCTGGAAGGCAGCTCACATGGTGGTAGAGGTGACCGAGTTGAGGAGGTCCTTCAGGTGGATATGGGAATCCAGATGGATTTGGAAAATGTATCCATGGTTACTGAGGTGATTGATGGAGTCTATGAGGACCAAGACACTGGTGGGGGATCTCCGTGTTTGGCTCTGGAGAATGCATCAATGTAGTTTCAGTTCATGGGATGAGGATTTCATCAGGCTGTAGTCTCCAAGCTGCCAAGATAGGCCCTATAGGTGACCACTTCTTATGCTGAGATGGTTATAGCTGGGGGAAAAAATATGATCTATCAAAATCGGTTTGTAGTGTTGGGAGAGGACGACTGCCAAGCCAGTGTAGAACAAGATGGGATGGAGATCATATATAGATAGGGGAAGGTCCATTTAGCGGATGAGGGAGATTCCCATGAGGAGAATGAATATCCTTCAGATTTCCCTACTGAATCCAAGGAAATGGTCATTGAGGAGGAATATCTCTGATCCTTCACAAGGAAAGGCAAGTACACTACTATCAATTCAGATGGCTTTATTAAGAACAACTAGAGGGCCCATCATAAGAAGGAGTATTCCAACCTACCCAGTCCTCCTACAACTAGATCTTCAAGTAAGGGAAAGTCGCCCCAAAGGATCCTGTATCTATGAGAAACCTGCACATAGTTCCCAACACATCTTGTGACGTGGTGGCTGAAGGTGGTGAGTCCATTGCCCCGGCCAACCACCTGAGTGGTACAGAGACGAGGGATCCTGGACAACGACATGAGTCAAGATCCACTGGAGACCCGCAGCGACAGATATGATCAGTGATGGAACACATGGACCTACTTATAAACTCAGATGAAGAAATGGAAGAAGAAGCAATGGACTTGAAAGCTCTGAAGAAGACAGGAAGAACACTTGTGTGGCCACCACTAAGGAGGTTTGTGAGTGGATTGATAAGCAGGCCCACATTCTACTGAGAGGCTTCAATAAGAGGAATATCAACATGGAGGAATTTTCGAAAGCTTGGGACAACTTGGCGAATCAATATAAAGGCATCTTTATGGGCTACCCTGACTCATAGTTAATTCAATCCCCTGGATTTTGTTTAGGGAGATGGCTTCCAATCAGCTAAAACTTTTTTTTTCAACAAACCTGTAATCCCTTTTGGTGTTTAATCCTGTGAGGGTTCTCACTTCCCCCATTAAAAGTGTTTTAAAAATAAAAAAGTAATGTTCAATGGATTAGAGTTTTAAGTTGTTTTTTACAATTTCTATATAGTTTTAGGATTTTCATTGTTTTTATGGTTTTTAATGGGATTTAGGGTTTTTAGGGTTGTGGGGGTTTTATCATTTTTATGTTTTTATGGGTTTTAAGTGTTTTTATGTTTTTAAGGTTTTCTAATAGATTTTCAGGGTTTTATGGTTTATTATGTTTTAAAAAAAATTAGGAAATTTTAGGATTTTTAGGTATTTTTATGGATTTTTAGGGATTTTAGGGGGTTTGAGGTTTTTTAATGTTTTGGGGGGGTTTTGGGGGTTTTTTGAATTTTTTGGGTTTTTAAGGGTTTTTAGAGTATTTTACCATTTATATATTTAAAGGGTTTTTATGGATTAATGTGGTCATAATGGTTTTTACACATTTTTATGTTTTTTTTTGGTTTTGAGTGGTTTTAGCGGTTTAGGTTTTTCATAGTCTTGTAGTGTTTTTATGGGTTTTAGCAATTTTTTGGTTTTGAGGGTTTTATGAGTTTTTTAGTTTGTTATAATTTGATTGGTTTTTTTGAGATTTTTTATGTTTCTATGGATTTTTAGAACCTTATAATTATTCTTATGGTATTATGGATTTTGTTGGGTTTTTTGGTTTTTTAGATTTTTTAGGGGTGTTCATGGTTTTTCGCATTTTTTATGTTTTTAGGGGTTTTATGTGTTTTTTGGTTTTTACGGTCTTCTAAGGGTTTTTCAAGGTCTTTAGTGTTTTTTAGGTTTTCTGTAGTTTTTAGGAATTCCTTAGAGTTATTATTGTTTTTAGGGGTTTTATGGATTTTGATAGGTTTCAAGGTTTTTAGTGTTTTAGGGTTTTATGGTTTTTATGGTTGTTAGGTTTTTTATGAGTTTTTATGAATTTTAACGTTTTTAGAGTTTTTTAATGTTTTGATGGGTTTAAAGGGTTTTTATATTTTTTTAGTAGTTTTAATTGTTTCTACGAGTTTTTAGAGTTCTTAAGGTTTTTACCTATTTTTATGGTTATTAGGTGTTTTAGGGATTTTAGGTTCTTTTAGGGTTTTTAGGATTTTTAGAATTTTAGGTTTTTAGGTGATTTAATTATTTTATATATTTTAAGTTTTTCTTAGGAGTTTTCAAGGATTTTAAGGGGGTTTTACATTTTTATGGATTTCTATGGAATATTTAGGATTTTTATTGGTTTATTGGGATTTTTGAAATTTTGAATGTTTTTAGGTGTTTATAGGGTTATTTGATATTTTAGTGTTTTTAGCATTTTTATCATTTGTATAGGTTTTATTTATTTTAATTGTTTTATTTTTTTATTGTTTTTATGGTTTCTTAAGGTTATTTAGGGTTTTTAATGTTTTAATGGGTTTAATGGTTTTTAGTGTTTTTATTTGGTTTTTTAGTTTTTATGTTGTTTTAGAAATTTTAATGTTCATTGGGTTCTTCATGGGTTTTAGGTGTTATTTGGGTTTTTTGTTATTTTTAGGAATTTATTTATTGGTTTTAGGGTTTTTTTTAGTTTTATGTGCTTTTAACATTATAAGTTGTTCTTAGGTCTTTTCAAGGTTTTTAGGGTTTTTTATATTTTTAGGTATTTTTTTGGGATTTATTAGGATTTTTATGGGTTTTTAGGGATTATGAGGGATTTATGGTTTTTATTGTTTTAGGGTTTCTAGAATTTTTAGTGTTTTATGGATTTTAAGTGTTTCAAGTTTTTTTAATGTTTTATTAGTTTTTTTCAAGGTTTTTTTGGGGTTTTGATGATTTTAGGGATGTTTTGGGATTTTTTAGGATTTTATCAAATTTGAAGGTTTTTAGGGTTTTTAAGTTTTTTTGGGAACTTGGGGTTTTTTAAATTTTTATGGGTTTTAAGTTTTCTTAGTGTTTTTAACATGTTTATAGATTTAAAGGATTTTAGAGTTTTTATTGTTTTTTATGATTTTTATAGGTTTTAGGATTTTTATGTTACTTGCATGTTTTTTAGTTTATAGGGGTGTATATCCGTTTTAGGGTCTTTTATGGTTTTTAGGGTTTTTAGTATTTTTTATTTTTTAAGGGGTTTAATGTGTATTTAGGTTTTTATGATTTTATTATGTTTCTTCAGTGTTTTTATGGGTTTTAGGTATTTTCTAGGATTTTTATATTTTGTAGTGGTTTTTGGGATTTTGAGGGGTTTTAGAGTTTTTTAGGGTTTTTAGTGTTTTTAGGGTTATTAGGGGTTTTAATTGTTTTTATATTTCTATGATTTTATTATATTTTTCCCTGGTTTTTATGGTTTTTTATGTTTTTGTAGATTTTTCGAGATTTTTTAGGATGTTTATGGTTTTTAGGGTATTAATGATTTTGAGGGTTTTTATGGGTTTTTATTGGTTTTTAGTGTTTTTAGGGTTTTTATGGGTTTTTGGGGATTATATAGTTTCTTGAGTATTTTGGGTTTTTTCGTTTTCTAGAGTTTTTATATAGTTTTTAATGTTTTAATTTTTTTAGAGTTTTACTGGTTTTTAGGATTTTTGTGTGTTTTGACGGTTTTTAGTTTTTAGGTATTTTTAGGGATTTTAGGGGTTTTAGGGTATTTTGGATCTTTTACGGTTTTGGTGGTTTTATCATTTTTATTGTTTTAGTTATTTTTAGTGTTTTTAGGTTTTTAAGGGGTTTTATGGTTTTTATGGTTTTTTACATTTTTTGGATTTTAGGGATTTTTTTGGATTTTATGGTTTTTTTAGGTTTTTAGAGATTTTTTAGAGTTTTTAAGATTTTAAAGGACTTTTAACAAATTTTTGGTTTTTTGGGGTGTCAAGTATTTTAAGGTTTTATGGTTTTATTAGGGATTTTTAGGGATTATAGGTTTTTCTGATTTTTGGGATTTTTGTGGCTTCCCAGTTTTTTAGGTGTTTTAAGTGTTTTTAGGTTTCTAAGATTTTATTATGGGTTTTCATGGTTTTAGGGTTTTTAATTTTTTAGGAATTTTTAGTGGGTTTTAGGATTTTTATGGGGGTTTATGGTGTTTAGAGATTTTGAGGGTTTTAGCGTATTTATGGCTTTAAATTTTTATTGTTTTTTTAGGGGTTTAGGGTTATTTTTGGAGTTTTTAGGGATTTTATGGTTTTTAGTTTTTCATAACATTTTTAGTGGTTTTAAAGTGTTTTTATAGTATTCTTCAGTTTTAAGGATTTTTATAGGGTTTTGGGGTTTTTAATCTTTTCAGGGAATTTTATGTTTTTAGTGTTGTTAAGGTCTTTTAGGGTTTTTTCAATTTTTATCATTTTTTTTTGTTTTTTTGGGTTTAAGTGTTTTTTACATTTTTAATTCTTTCTTGGGGTTTTCAAGGTTCTTAGGGGTTATTATGTTTTCCATAATTTTTAGGTATTTTTAGGGATTTTAATTTTTTTAGGGCTTTTAAGGATTTTAAGGGTATTATAGATTTTAGGGTTTTAGGGTTTTTTGGTGTTTTAGGGGTATTGGTGCCTTTTACGGTTTTTAGAGGTTTTATGTTTTTTTAATTTTTTATTATTTTCACACAAATTTTCATGGATTTTATGGTTTCTTTTTTTATTTGGAAGTTTTATGGGTTTTTGTTAATTTTTTAGGGTTTTAGGGATTTTGAGGGGTTTTAGGGTATTATGGTTCTTTTTGAGTTTTAAGGGGGTTGAGTTTTTAGGGTTTTTTATTATTTTTATACCTTTTTATTATTTTAGGGGATTAATGGATTTTTAGATATTTTAGTTCTTTTTTGGGTTTTAAGAGTTTTTGGGTCTTTACGGTTTTAGGGGTCATAGGGTTTTAGGGTCTTTTAGGGATTTTAAGGTTTTTAGAGTTTTATATTTTTATATTTTTTTAGGTATTTTAAGTGTTTTAAAGTTTTTTTAGGTTTTCTTAGGGGTTGTTAAGGTATTTACTTTTTTAGAGAGTTTTACGAATTTTTAGGATATTTATGGTTATTACGGTTTTTAGGGATTTTGAGGGTTTTTATGATATCTAGGGTTTTTAGTATTTTTATGGTTTTTAGTATTTTTTTCAGGTTCTTAGTGGTTTTAAGTGTTTTTATGTTGTTAAATTTAACTTTTGATTTTTTAGGTTTTAAGGGTTCTTTATATTTTTAAGGATTTTTTAGGATTTTAATTTTTTTGGTTTTTATGGATTTTGAGGGTCATTAAGATTTTTAGGGTTTATATTTTTTTCATGTTTTAATTGAATTTTTGATTTTTTAGGGTTTTTCTTGGTATTTATAGTTTTTAATTTTTTTATGGTTTAAAGGGCTTTATAGTTTTTAGTGGATATTTTGGTTTTTCAGTTTTTTATGGTTTTTAAGTATTTTAGGGGGATTTGGTTTCTTTTTATGGTTTTTTGGGGTTATTAGTTTTTTATCATTTTAGGGAAATTATGGGTTCTAAGTGATTTTAGGTTTTTAATGATTTCTTCGGGGTTTTAGGGTTTTTAGAAAATTTTCACTTTTAGGGATTTTTAATGCCTTTTTAGAATTTTATGGGTTTTTAGGGTTTTTGGATTTTGAGGGTTTTTATGGTTTTTTAGGGTTTTTATCATTTATAGGTTTTTTGGGTTTCTATGTTTTTTCAGGTTTTTAATGTTCTCTAGGGTGTTTTCAGGGGTTTTCTATTTTTTCATGTTTTTAGGTATATTTAGGGATTTCTATTATTTTTATGGGTTTTTAGGGCAAGGACGATGTGAGGGTCGGGCTAATTTTATGGGTTTTTAGGGTTTTTACGTGTTTTTACGTGTTTTGGGGTTTTTTCTTTTGCTTTTTTTTTGGTTTTTGGGTTTTTTTTAGTTTTTTGGGTTTTTATTCTTTTTAGAGTATTTAAAAAATTTAGAGGTTTAAAGTGTTTCTAAAATTTTTAGTTGTTTCTAGGGTTTTTATTGGTTTTTTTAGGAATTTTTTTTGGGGGTTTAGAGATTTTTTTTTGTTTTTAGCGGTTTTAAGTATATTAGGTTTTTAATATTATCTTAGGGGGTTTTTTCGTTTTATATGTTTTTCGGTATTTTTGGGGAATTTTTTGGATTTTAAATGGTGTTTAGGTTTTTAGGGATTTCATGGTTTTTATGGTTTTTATTTGGGGGGTTACCGTTTTTTTTAATGTTTTATTGTTTTTTAATGCTTTAAGGGTTTAATGTGTTCTTAGAATTTTTAGTGCTTTTGTGGTTTTTATGGTTTTTATCTTTTTTAGGGGTTTTATAGTTTTAGGGGTTTTAGGGTTTTTATGGTCTTTAATGGTTTTATAGTTTTTAAGGTTTTAGGGTTTTTTGGGGGTTTTAGGGTTTTTACATTTTTATGGATTTTTTGGATTTTTATGGGTTTTTAGTGTTTTAGGGAATTTGAGTTTTTTAGGGCAAAAGAAGGCATGGGTCCAGGCTATTCCCGGAACCCCCCAAAATTTATAAACAAAAGATACAGACACTGCAGACAAGGTAGGGGAGGGATCAATCAATCCACGCCCAAAACCCCTTACGACCTCAGCCCGAGGGCCACAAAAGGAAAGAAAAAAGAAAAAAAAGCGCAAGACCAAAAAGGACACAGTGTCAAAAAGAAATTCACACACAGAGAAGGTCTGTCAACATCGCCGCCAAAATCCTCCAGCTCTGCATCACGAAACCCCATGCCAACACCAAAGCTGCCACCATCATCGGCAAAGCTAAAATCTGATTCATCATCCTGGTCCATTGAGTCCCATCCAGAGTCAAAATCTTCTTGCATGCCAAGTCTGGACAGCAGCTTCTCCCTAGCTTTTACCTGCTCAGCAGAATAAGGCCTCTCTCACTTATTCACCTTTAGATTAAGTTTTACAGCTCGTGAGGAGGCCCTAGTTTCTATTGGGCGTGGGAGGGCAGAGTAATCCCTCCTCCTTCTTCATCTTGGTGGGGCAGAGGAGGTTCCCGCAGCAGACATCTCCATTCCATTTCCACCATCACTAGCGGCTAATGGTGCCTTGCCCTTCTTGCTTTCTGCCTCAGGAGGTTCATCACCTCCGCTGATTTTTTTCTCCCTTGATGTGACCATAGCAGCATTTATCCGTCGATCAGCCTCAGCAAACCTCTCCCCAAGCCTCCTTGCCTCACCATCAGGAGGGAGCCTTTCCCTTTATGGGTCTTATGGTTTCTAGGGTTTTTAGTGTTTTAGTGAATTTTTAGGTTTTTTAGCGTGTTTATATTTTTAGGGTTTTTTGAGTTTTAAGTGTTTTTAGTTTTTTATGTTTTCTTAGGGTTTTTCATGGTTTTTAGGGGTTCTTACATGATTAGTTATTTTTTATGATTTTTTTGGATTTTAGGGTTTTTGGGGATTTTGAGGGCATTTGTCTTTTTTAGGGTTTTTATTGTTTTTAGGGTTTTAGGGTATTTAGGTATTCTATGTGTTTATGTGTTTGTAGTTTTTAATGTTTTCTTAGGGTTTTAAGGATATTTTACTTTTTAGGTAATTTAGGGAATTTATTTTATTTTTATTATTTTTTGGATTTTTGAGAATTTGAGGGTTTTAGGGATTTTAGGGGTTTTTGGGTTTTTTTTAAGTTTTTTTTTTTTTGAGTTTTCTTGGTTTTGAAGAGTTTTTACCATTTTACGTGGTTTAAAGGAATTTTAGTTTTTTAATGGTTTTTAGTGTTTTAATGTGTTTTTAGGGTTTTATAAGGTTTTTAAGGTTTTTTATGTTATTTGGTGTTTTTTGGGGTTTTTAGGTTTTTTTGAGTTCTTAGGGTTTTTAGCGTTTTTTTTATTTATTTAGATTTTTAAGTGTTTTAGGTTTTTATGGTTTTCCTAGGGTCTTTATGGATTTTTAGTATTTTTTATGTTTTTATGGATTTCTTGGGATTTTATAGAATTTAATGGTTATTAGGGTTTTGGGGGATTTTGAGGGGGTTATGGGGTTTTAGGGTTATTTATGGGTTCTATTGTTTTTTAGATTTTTAGGCATTTTAAGTATTTTTAGGATTTTATTTTTTTGATAGGGCTTTATAGTTTTTTAGATTTTTTATGTATTTATAAGGGTTTTTAGTTTTTTTATGGGTTTTTAAGGATTTTATGGATTTTGAGGGTTTTGGGGGGTGTTTAGGGTTTTTTGGGTTTTTAAGGGTTTTTTGCTTTTCTGAGTTTTGAGGGGCTTTTATGATTTTTTATAGTTTTTAATGTTTTTTGGGATTTAAAGTGTTTTTAATGTTTTTGTGGTTTATAGGATTTTTATGATTTTTAAATTGTTTTTATTTTTTTGTGTTTTTATGTTTCTTAGTTTTTTCAGTGTATTTATATTGTTTTATAAGGGTCTTAGTGTTTTTCAATTTTTTGGGGGTTTATGTATTTTTAGGTTTTTATAGTTTTATTAGGTGTTTTCTCGTTTTTAGGGTTTTTTACATTTCTATGGGTAGTTATGGATTTTTATTAGGATTTTTAGATTTTTTAGGTTTTTAATGAATTTCGAGAGTTTTATGATTTTTTAGACTATTTAGGTTTTTTAGGGGGTTTTTCATTTTTGGATTTTTAAGTGTTTTTAGGTTTTTATGGTTTTCTTAGGGGTATTTATGGTTTTATGGTTTTATGTTTTTATGTATTTTAATGTGTATTATGATTTTTATATTGGGGGGGGGGGGTTAAGTATTTTGAGGTGTTTTGGGGAGGTTTTACGATTTTGGGGTTTTTTTGGTTTTTATGGGTATTTTATTTTTTTAGGGTTTTATGGTTTTTAGAGTTTTTTAAAAAAATTTGGGGATTAAAGGGTTTTTAGAGTTTTTAGTGATTTTTTTGGTTTTAATGTGTTTTTAGGGTTTTTAATTTTTTTAGGAGTTTTTATAGTTTTTAGGGGGTTTGGTGTCTTTTTTGATATTTAGGTTTTATAGTTTTTTAGGGTTTTATGGATTTTATGTGTTTTATAGTTTTTAAGGTTTTCAGAATGTTTTTCATGGTTTTTTAGTTTTTCTATTTTTTTAGGGATTCTAGGGAATATTTAGTATTTTTATCATTTTTAGGGTTTTTAGGGGGATGTATTGGGTTTTTGGGTGTTTAGGGATTTAGGGTTTTTTAGGGTTTGTATCATTTTTAGGTTATTAGGAATTTTAAGTGTTTTTATATTTTTAAGTGTTTCTTGGGGGGTTTTAGAGTTTTTGGGGTCTATTAAGTTTTTTAGAATTTTTGGGGCATTTTTTAGTATTTTAATTTTTTTAGGGTTTTTATGGTTTTTGAGGTTTTTAGGTTTTAAAGGATTTTCAGGGTGTTTTTTTATTTTTTGGGGGTTTTAGGGTAGTGTTTGATTTTTTAGGTTTTTAAGGGTCTTTTAGAGTTTTTAAAATTCTTATGGGTTTAAAGGATTTTTAGAGTTTTTAGTGGTTTTTTATGGTTTTTATGGGTTTTTATGATTTTTGGGGGTTTTGTGGTGTTTAGGGTTTTTTTACTTTTCTTGGTCTTTTTAGGGTTATTAGTGTCTTTTTTCATTTTTTAGGGGATTTAATTTTTTTAGTTTTTTAAGGTTTTCATTGGGTTTTCTAGAGTTTTCATGGTATTTTATGTTTCTATGGATTTCTATGGATTTTTTGGATTTTTAAGAAGTTTAGATATTTTTATGTTTTTTCTAGAATTATAGGGTTTTAAGGTTTTTTTACTTTTTTTGGTATTTTTTGGGTTTTTCATGTTTTTTAACGATTTTAGGGATATTTAAATTTTTTAACACTTTTAGGTGATTATAGGGGGTTTAGATTTTTTTTGGTTCTAGGGTTTTTATGGGGTTTATGGTTTTATAAGGTTATTTGGGGTTTTTTTAATGCTTTTTGTTGTTTTAGGGTTTTTTAGGGTTTTCAGCATTTTTTATGTTTTTGGGGTTATAAATGTTTGTACGTTTTTAGGGTTTTCTTAGATTTTTTTAGGGTTTTAATGGTTTTTTTACATTTTTGGTGATTTTTAGGTGGTTTTTTTATTTTTCTTATTTTTAGGGTTTTTAGGAATTTTAGTGATTTTAGAGTTTAATAGGGTTTTTAGGGTTTTTATGGTTTCTTTTCGGTTTTTGTGGTTTTTTGAGTTTTTAGTGGTTTTAAGATTTTTAGAGTGTTTAACATTTTTATGGGTTTAAATAGTTTTTTAGTTTTCAATTGGTTTTTAGGGTTTTTATTGTTTTAGGTTCTTTAAGGAGTTTAGGGGGTTTTGTTGATTTTATATTTTTTAAGGTTTGTAGGCTCTTTTAGGGGTTTTAATTTTTTTTAATTTTTTTGGAGTATTAATTTCTTTTAGTTATTTAAGGTTTTATAATGATTTTTAGGGTTTTTTACGTTTTTATGGATTTTTATGGATTTTTAAGATTTTAATGTATTTTAGGTTTTTTAGTTTTTTTAGTTTGTATGGGTTTTTAAGGTTTTTAGGGGTTTTATGGTCACTTTTCTTTTTAGAGTTTTTAGGGTTTTTAGGGTTTTTTATGGTTTTTATAGTCTTTTAATGTATTTAGGGATTTAAAGGGGTTTTATATTTTTTAGTGGTTTTTAATATTTTTATAGGTTTTAGAGTGTTAACGGTTTTTAGGGGTTTTATGGGTTTTAGGGTCTTTTTAGTTTCTTGGGGGGTTTTAGAGTTTTTTAGGTTTTAGGGTTTTTTTGTTTTTTCATTTTTAAGTTTTTCTTAGGGTTTTAGGGTTTTTATAGTTTTTTATATTTTAAAGGTTTTTTGGGGGATTTTTTGGATACTTATTGTTTCAGTGTTTTAGGGTTTTTAGGGTTTTTAGGGTTTTACAGTTTTTTAGAGGTTATAGAAATTTTAATGGTTTTTATGTGTTTTATGTTTTTAGGTTCTTAAGGTTTTATTTGGTTTTTTCAAGGTTTTTAGATTTTTTTAAATTTTTAGGGATTTTGGGATTTATATGGTTTTTAGGGTTTTTATGGTTTTTAGGGTTATTAGGATTTTTAGAAAATTTTTAGTTTTTTATGGGTTTTACCTTTTTTTAGGTTATTAATGTTTTCTTATAATTTTTTAGTGTTTTCATATTTTTTTACATTTTTAGTTATTTTAAAGAGTTTTTTCAAAAAATTATTGTATTTTATGATTTTTATGAATATTGAGGGGTTTTAGCATGTTTTGGGATTCTATGTTTCTTATTTTTTAAATTTTTAATATTTTTTAGATCATTAATTGGATCAAGTCTATTTTGAGCTCAGCTCACATTTCAGTTCTTTTCAATGGATCTCCTGAAGGTTACTTTGAGTGTTCAAGAGGTGTTATGCAGGGTGACCCTTTATCAGCAACCATTTTCTCTATTGTTGAGGATTACCTTTGTGGGTTCCTATCTATCATGGTTGGAAATGGAAAGTTGAAAACCATTCATGCTAGAAGAGGGTTGGTTCCTCCATCACATCTTCTTTACACTGATGACATCATCCTCTTCACTAGAGGGGACAAGGGAAATATCAAGAACATCAAGAAACCTCTTTTGCATTATTAGATGGTTTCAGGACAGGTGGTTAGTTGGAACAAATCCTTTGTATAATTTGGAATGAATTTCCCTTCCAACAGAAATAATGCCATCATCAGAGAGCTGGGCATTCGAGAAGGAGCTCTTCCCTTCACTTACTTGGGGGTGCCTTTATTTTGGGGGAGACCGAAGACTTGCTATTTTTCTAGCATTGTTGGATTGATTCGAAGTCAAATTTCTTCTTGGAAGGGTAAATATTTATCCATGTCCATCTTGTGAAGTCCATCAGCATCTCCAAATTCATCTACTCATTCATGGTTTATAAGTGGCTGATTGCCTTGATCAATAGCATCAATGTCTCTATCAAGAACTTTATTTGTAGTTGAAGTATCACTAAAAAGAATCTTGAAACGGTCCCTCGGAATTCTGTGTGTAAGCCTTATGATGATAGGGGCTTGGGATTTAAAATCTGGGTTGTTTTGATGATTCTCTGCAGGGAGGATTTATATGGATACTTGTCTACATGAAATCCTAAGCTCTCTCTTTTCTTAGAGAGAGATTTATTCACAGACTCAAATCATGCAATCTTAATTACTTTAATTCCTCTGTTTGGCCTTCTTTCAGGAACATATTTCTCAGAATTGATGCTGATTATTGTTAGTTGGTTTCAAAGGAGTCCTCCCTTCCTTTTTGGAAATTTAATTGGACTGGAATTTGCTTAGAATACTTGGACCTTGGTGATAATTATAATCTTGATTTTGATATGTCAATTAAAGATCAACTTGGTTTCATGGAAGGTATTCTGAACCCGGTTATTTCTATTGTTAGGAAGTACTTATTCTCTTACATAAAATACTTTTGGACATGGGAGACAACTTCTAATGGGATACCCCCCTCTAAAGGTTTTTATAAACATTCTGTTAGAAATGTTTCTGGTTCACAGTGGATGGGTATTTTGAACAGGTGTTTCCTAAAACCATATCGGGGCAATTTTTCCTGGAGAGTAGCGCACAAGAGGCTTCCAATGGATGATTATCATCAAACATGTGGGATTTACATATGTTCTACGTGTGTCATGTGTCATCAAAATAGGGAATATATCGATCACCTTTTTCTCAGCTGCGTGGCATCTTCAGTAATGTGGGTGGCGGTTTCCAGTATTTTTGAAGTGCACCTACCGCGGATGAATTCGATGGTTGATTTTATAAAGAGTTGTCCTGATATCAATCTATCAACACACCTCTAATCTATTTTTCTCATTGTTATGGAGGAGTTGATTTATCTTATTTGGTATTCTAGGAATAAAATCATTCATGAGCAGTAGGTTTTTTCAGCAGGTGCGGTTATCTCTGTAATCCTCACCACAATTCGTGAGGTTGCCATTCCGAAAGAAAAATTCTACCATAATTCCTTTCATGATATGTTTGTTTTAAATAGGGTGAGTGTCAAGGAAAATTTTCCTTTACCTATTGGCACAATTGAAGTGTTTTGGCAGGCACCCTTTCATTGTTGGATTAAGGTGAATTCAGATAGTGCTTCGCGTGGTAGTCTGGGTTATTCAGGATTTGGTGTGGTTTTTAGAGATCACAAAGCTTTTGTTATTGGCTGCCTTTATGGTTCATGTGGTTTTGCCTCTACTCTTGAAGTAGAGATGTGTGGAGTTATTGAGGTAGTTGAACAGGCCGATAGAAGAGGTTGGAATAAGTTATTGATTGAATTTGATTCCACGCACTTGGTGTTAGCTCTCAGGATAGGCTCTCTTCATCTCTCTTGGAAGCTGACTAATCATTGGAAAAAATGTTTGGATCTTCTTTATTCAAAGGAACACATTATTACTCATGTGTATAGAGAAGAAAATTCATTGGCAGATGGTCTTGCCAACAAAGGTGTTAGTGGATCTGATTTACAATGGGGAGATCAAGTTCTTAGTGATCTTCTTCCCATTATGAGGAGGTATCAATGTAAATTTTCTACTTTTAGACTTGTGTAAGTTTTTTTGCTAATAAATCGATATTTATTTTCTTTTCAAGGTCTTAGTCTATCATTAAAAAATATTTTTTAGAGTTTTAATATTTTTTTATGTTTTTATAGGGTTTTTAATGTCTTTAGTAGTTCTTTTTGGTTTTTAGGGTTTTTAGGGTTTTTATGTTTTTTAGGTGTTTTATGGATTATAGGGATTTTAGTGTCATTTAATGTATTTTAACGTTTTTATAATTTTTTTTTGTTTTTAGGGGTTTTAAATGTTTTTATATTTTTCTGGTTTTCTTAGGGTTTTAAGGGTTTTTAGGTATTTTTCATTTTTAGGGATTCTTATAGATTTTTTAGGATTTTTACGAGTTTTTTTGTTTTTAGGGATTTTAACTGGTTTTTAAGTTTTTAGGAATTTTGATGGATTTTAGAGTTTTATGGTATTTTGGGTTTTTATGGTTTTTAAGGATTTTATGGGTTTTTAGAGTGTTGTAATATAAATTGGGGTTTAAAGTTTTATTATATTTTTTAGTATGTTTTTAAGGTTTTATGGGATTTAGAATTTTTGTACTGTTTTAGGGTTTTTTATTATTTTTAGAGGTATTTAGGCTTTTTAGGGTCCTTTAGAGTTTTCTATAATTTTTAGTGTTTATTAAGTTTTTAGGGGTTTTATTTGTTTTTAGGTTTTTATGGTTTCAATGGATTTTCCAGTATTTTTAGGATTTATTATGTTTTACTGACACATATGGTTTATAGGGATTTTATGGTTTTTAGATTTTTATGTATTTTTAAGGTTTTTATCTTTTTATTTTTTTTAGGTTTTTTATGATTTTCTGCGATTTTAGCTTTTTTTGAGTTTTTTTTGGGTTTTAATGGTTTATTAATTTTTTTAACGTATTTAAAAATTTAAAAGGTCTTTAATTATTTTAATTGTTTTTTCGTTTTTTATGGGTTTTAGGGGATTTAAAGGTTTTATGTATTTTTATTGTTTTTAGGTTTTTAGGGTTTTTTGGGGTTTTAACATTTTTATACTTTTAAAGGTTTTAAGTTTTTTAGGTTTTTTTGGTTTATTATAGTTTTTCAGGTTTTTTAGGAAATTTTATGTTTTTAGTAAATTTTTGGACATTTTAGGATATTTATGTTTTTAGGTGTTTTAGGGAGTTTGAGGTGTCTTGGGTTTTTTGGGTTTTCTAGAGTATTTTAGGTTTTTTGGGGTTTTAGGTGTTTTTAGGTTTTTATGGTTTTCTTAGGATTTTTATGAGATTTAGGGTTTTTTATATTTTAGATGTTTCTAGGTCTTTTATAGTATTTTTAAGGGCATTTCTGGTTTTAGGTATTTTTTAGTTTTTAGGGTTTTTAGAGTTTTAGGGTCTTTATGGGTTTTTTAGTGTTAAGTTTTTTTTACTTTTTAGGGGTTTTTAAGGTGTTTTATATATTTTAACATTTTAAGTGTTTTAAGTGTTTTTAATATTTTTTGTGTTATTTAGGGTTTTTATGGGATTTTAGAGTTTTTAATGTTTTCAGGGGGTTTATAATTTTTATGGTATTTAAGGCTTTTGGATCTTTTGTGGTTTTTAGAGTTTTTAGTGTATTTAGTTATTTTACAGTTTTTATGTGTTTTTAATTTTTTCATTTTTTTTAGGTTTTTCCATGTTTTTAATGATTTTAGATATTTTTCGGGATTTTTTAGGGTTTTTATGGTTTTTTGTGTTTTTATGGATTTTGAGGGTTTTTAGGGGTTTTAAAATTTTTTATGTTTTTATTGGTATTAAGTGTTTTTATGTTTTTAAGGTTTTCTTATTATTTTTCATGGTTATTATGGGTTTTTATGTTTTTATGTATTTTTAGGGATTTTTTAGGATTTTTACGATTTTTTAGGGTATTTAAGGATTTTAGGTTTTTTAGTGTTTTCAGGGTTTTTTTGATTTTTTGGGGTTTTAGGGGTTTTTTGAGTTTTTATATTTTTAAGAGTTTTTTAATGTTTTAGGGGTTTAAAGTGTTTATAGATTTTTTAGTGATTTAGGGTTTTTATTGGGTTTTAGTGTTTTTATGGTTTTTAGAGGGTTTTGTGGTTTTTAGGGATTTATGGGGTTTTGGGGTCATTTAGGATTTTTATGGTTTTTCTGGTTCTAAGTTTTTATGGGGTTTAGCTGTTTTAAGTTTTTAAGGTTTTCATAACATTTTTCAAGGTTTTTTAGATATTCTGTATTTTTATGGATTCTTAGGGATTTAATAGAATTTTTATGGGTTTTTAGAGTTTTTAATGATTTTGAGGGCTTTGAGGATTTTGAGGGATTTAAGAAAAGGAAGATGTGAGGGTCGGGAAATCCCCCCCCCCCCAATTTTTTATAATGAAAAAAGAGACACAGCAGACAAGGGAGGGGAGGGGTCAAACGACCCACACCCAAAAACCCTTAATAACTCCAAACCCAAAAAAAACAAAAGACCCAAAAAAAGGAACAGAAAAAATAAAAAGTATCCATCATCACCTCTCAGCCAGTCAGAAACCATCATTCATCATCACCATAACCATAACAGTAGCTTCCTCCACTTTCATCAGCACGATATCAGAACCACCACAGAAAATCCCAGCCACAACAGCACCTTATTTCAGCACCGTACCGAGATCGGCAACCATCAGCCTGTACTCCAACATAAGTTTATCAAAATTGCACCACTTAAACATATCACCCCGCCGAGATGCACCCTTGATGCTGAGCTGAACCACCAACAACATCCCAAAACCGACCCATACACCATCAAACCAGACCAAGATGGGGTTCCGTGTGTTGGGAAGGGAAGTAAGAGCAGAGGTGGGTGCACGAGTCAAGGGGAATGACAACAGTGAGCATCCACACACTAGTAGCCAATTCCAGCATTCACCTAGAAGATCATCCAAACCCTGCGCATCAGTACTACCACTCGGACCTTCCAACCATCCAAATAAAAGCAATGGAAAAACAAAAGCAGTGCAGAAGCACCAATTCCCACACCTAGAACCAAGCCACTAAGCCCAAAGCCCATCCAGCGACCAGTAACTCACAACAACCAACACCCATTCATAAGAAAGAAAAGCAAGAATAGAATCACCTACATCCATGTCCAACACACAGCCAACAATCAAGCTACATTGATTCACACCATTTACAGCTTCTAGCACCTCCTCTATAGGAATATCCATTGCCATAAAAGAAAAACCATCAGCTCCAAGCTCTATACAGAACCAAAAATTCCTACAGCCAGAAACTTCTTCTACAAATTGTGAACAAGTAGTAAAAAACACCCTGTCACTCCTCTCGGCACACACTGAAGGACAAAGTAGCATCAACCAAATCTAGTAATACAGGAACAAGTCATCTAAGACCATCAATATATCACAACCAAGCCAGCCAAAACACTGTAAACCACAGCCCAGAGAATCCACCGTTACACATCACAACTTAGCGATCCCAACATTAAAATCATGAAGCAGATCAAAGAGACCAGAAAAGCGATCCTGTAACCACCGCACAAACCGAAACCACCTTCTTCACCAATTAAACCCATGATCCTGCTGACCCATCCAAGAAAATCACAGATCTCTAAAAACCTCGATCCGCATCTAAAGACCAAAACCAACAACATCGTTGACCACATCACCTCTTGCCGAAAAGCTTTGATCTTCATATTCATCACGAGATCAGGAATATGAAATCAGAAATGAGGAAGCAGCACCGTTGCATAAAGACCATATCCAAATCAATGTAGCATCTTTCGTGCTTCCAAGGACGCCGGAATCACGAGCAACACCACTGCTCGGAAAGGATAAAGCTTCTAGATAAAACCTCCCATCGGTGGTCTGGAGAACGCTATTGAGGCCCGCTATCTCTAAGATCTCCCCCCACAAGCATGAGAGAGAAAGGTCGTGAGAGATTCTAGAATCGAGCACCCAACCAACGTTGTCACTTGGAAAACAAAAAGATGCTGATGAACCACTACCACACCGAAGTACACCGCACCTGCCTGATGCCTCCAAGAGTGCCCCCCAAGAGCACAAGAGGGAAGGGGAAAAGTTACACTACCACCATCGCCATAGGAAAACCCTAGGAATCGCTTCGCGAGAGAGAGAGCACCCAGGTAGTGTGCCTCCATTATTTATAATGATTTTTAAGGGTTTTTAAGGGATTTATCCTTTTTTTAGGATTTATATTTTTTATGTTTTTAGGAGTTTAAAGTGTTTTTAGTCTTATGAGGTGTTCTTAGGGTTTTTCATGTTTTTTTTGTGTTTTTTACATTTTTTTGTCATTTTTGGGGGTTTTTACATATATTTTTTAGGGTTTTAGGGATTTTGAGGAGATTTTGAGGGTTTTTAATGAATTTGAGGGGTTTTAGGGTTTTAGGGTTTTTAGGGTTTTAGTTTTTTTACAGTTTTAATGGTTGGAAATGTTTTTATGTTTTTAAGGTTTCTATGGATTTTTTGGGTTGTTAGGGGTTTTTACATTTTCAAGGATTTTTGGTATTTCATTGGATTTTTATGGTTTTTATTATTTTTAATTATTTTGAGTGTTTTTTGGGTATTTTATAGTTTTTAGTGTTTTATGATTTTTTGTGTTTTTTGTGTTTTTTCGGTTATTTTTCCTTTTTATGGTTTTTATATGTTTTTAACGTTTTTAGAGGTTTAAAGGGTTTTCTGAGTTTTTATGGTATTTATGGTTTTTACGGGGTTTTAGGCTTTCTTATAGTCATTAGGGGTGTTTATTTTTTAAGAAATTTTTATTTATTTTTGGTTTTTAGGTTTTTAGGTTCTTTTTAAGGGTTTTAAGGATTATAATGTTTTTAGGTTTTTTAGGTTATTTAAGAATTTTTAGTTTTTAAGGGATTATTAGAGGTATTCAAGGTTTTAAGTCTTTTAAATTTTTAGTGATTTATATATTTTTTAGAATTTCTATGGTTTTTTATTATTTTTGGGGATTTGAGGTTTTTTTGGATTTAGGGTTTTTAATGTTTTTAAAGTTTTTTAGTTTTTAGTGGTTTTAAATGTTTTCAGGTTTTTAAGGATTTCATAGGCATTTTCATTAATTATAGGTTTTATTATGTTTTTAGGTTTTTCATGATTTTTATGGTATCTTAGGGTATTTATGTATTTTAATAGTTGTAGTGTTTTTGGGTTTTATATTGTTTTTTGGGTTTTAGGTTTTTTTGAGTTTTTTGGTGATTTATGGTTTTTTATAGTTCTTTAACGATTTAGAGGATTATAATTTTTTTATATGTTTTAGTTGTTTATAGGATATTTATAGGTTTTTAGGGATTTCTAATGTTTTAGGGGGTTTTATGGTATTTAGTGGTTTTTTGATCCCTTTTACCGTTTTTAGGATTTTTCGCATTTTTAGTTTATGTAGGGGTTTTAATTATTTTTATGTTTTTTCTAATTTATTAGGGGGTTTTAGGGTCTTAATTGTTTTAGGTATTTTTAGGTATTTTTTTAATTTTATGGATTTTTATGTTTTTAGGGATTTTGAGGGTTTTTTGGTTTTTAGGTTTTTAGTTTTTTTAGTATTTATTAGGTTTTCAGGGTTTTTATGTTTTTTTGATTTGTTATATTTTCATAGGTATTTTCATGGTTTTTTAGAAATTCTTCATTTTTAGGCATTTTTAGGGATTTTTTATGATATTTATGGTTTTTAGATTTTTTAGGGATTAGGAGGGTTTTTAGCATTTTTCTGTGTTTTAAGGGTTTTTTAGTTTTCTTTGGGGTTTAAGGTATTTTAGAGTTTTTTTAAATCCTTTACGATATTAACAGGTTATGAGAGTTTAAAGTGGGTTTTAGGGTTTTTATCTGGTTTTTAGGGTTTTTAGATTTATAATGGATTTATATGGTTTTTTGGGTTTTAGACTGCTTAGTGTTTTTTAAGTTTCTTTGGGGTTTTATGTGTTTTTAGTTTTTATTATTTTCTTTTGGGTTTATAGGTTTTTATATTGTTTTATATTTTAATGTATTTTTAGGCATTTTATAGGATTTTTATGGTTTTAGGGCTTTTGGTGGTTTTCTGGTTTTTATGGTTTTTTAGGGTTTTATGTTTTTTTGTTTTTATGGTTTTTTTGAGTTTCTTATGGGTTTTAAGGGTTTTCATATTTTTTAGGTTTCTTTTTTTTAGTTTTTTTTAGTGTTTTGATAGTTTTTAGGGGGGTTTTTTGTTTTTATGTTTTTTTGGGTTTTTTAGGGTTTTTAGTGCTTTTCATGTTTTTAGGGGTTTAAAGTGTTTTAAGGTATTCTTAGGGTTTTGGGGTTTTTTATAGTTTTAGTGATTTTTTGGGATTTTTTAGTATTTTTATGGTTTTTGGAGTTTTTTTGGATTTTTAGTGGTTTTAGGGTTTTTTATAATTTTTAGTATTCTTATGGTTTTTTGGATTTTTAGGTTTTTTTAGGATTTTAGTGGTGTTAAGGGTTTTAATATTTTCGTAATGTATTAGTAGTTTAAAGGTTTTTTAGAGTTTTTAGTGGTTTTAGGGTTTTATGGGGTTTTAGTGTCTTTATGGTTTTTATGGGGTTTGTATTTTTAAGGTTTTTTTAGTATTTTTAATTACGTTAAGATTTTTTTTGGATATTAGTGGTTTTAGGAGTTTTAATGGTTTTTAGGTTTTCAATCCTTTCATAGTTTATTTGGGGTTTTTTATGTTTTAATAGATATTTTTGGGAATTTGAATAATTTTTATGGTTTTAGATTTTTACGGATTTTGAGGTTTTTTAGGTTTTTTGGGGTTTTAAGGTTTTTAGATTTTATAAAATTTTTTGGGGTTTTATGTGTTTTTAGATTTTTAGGTTTTCTTAGTTGTATTTAGGTTTTTTATGGTTTTTTATTTTTTTAGGGATACATAGGGATTTTTTAGGGTTTTTAGGGTTTTTTATGTTTCTTCGAGTTCTTGAGGGTTTTTAGGATATATACGGTTTTTTGGTTTTTTCTGGTTTTCTGGATTTTATCTTTTTCAAGGTTTTTTAGATTATTTAATATTTGTAGGTGTTTAAATGGTTTTTAGAGTTTTTTGAGGTTTTTAAGGTTTTATGGGTTGTTAGGTTTTTTTTATATTTTTAAGGGTTTTATGGTGTTTATGGTTTTTATGGTTTTTTATGGTTTTTATCGTTTTTTAGTTTTTAGAAGTTTTAACTGTTTATAGTATTTTAAGGTTTTCAATTGGGTTTACATGGTTTTTATTTGTTTTCATGTTTTTAGGAATTTTTTGGGGTTTTAAATATTTTTATGATTTTTTGGGTTTTTTGGATTTTGATGGTTTTAGTGTTTTAGGGGTTTAATCATTTTTTTGGTGGTTGTAGGTTTTTTTGAGTTTTTTTGAGTTTTGAGGATCTTTATACTTTTTAAACATTTTTTTTGATTTAAATGGGTTTTTTATTTTTTATTTTCTTAAGTTTTTTATGTGGTTTATGGTCTATTTAAGCTATTTTGGGTTTTTTATTGTTTTTATGGGTTTTTAGGGATTTTAAGGACTTTTTGGGTTTTAGAAATGTTAAGGATTCTTAGGGGATTTATGTTTTGTTTGGTTTATTAGTCCTTCTTAGTGCGTTTCAGAGTTTTAGGGTTTTTATGTTTTTTGTATTTTTATGGCCTTTTATTATTTTATTGGTTTTTATGGGTTTTAGGGATTTTTTTACTTTTTATGGTTTTTAGGGTTTTTTTAGGTTTTTAGTTTTTTTAATTTTTTAGTTTTTTTGGATTTTATGTGTTGCTATGTTTTTAAGGTTTTCATAGGGGTTTTAGAGTTTTTAGTGATTCTAGGGCTTTGTTAGGATTTTTATGGGTTATAGTTTTTTTAGTTATTTGGAGAGTTTTATGTTTTTTGGTGTTTTAGGGGTTTTTTGAGTTTTTAGGGGTTTTAAGGGTTTTATAGTTTTAATCATTTTAAGGATTAAAAAGTTTTTTTAAAGTTTATATTGGTATTTAGGGTTTTATCGCTTTTAGTGTTTTTATCATTTTTAGGCAGAAGCGGTGTGAGGCCAGGCTATTCCGGACCCCCGCAGATTTTATTAAAGAAAAGAGACTTAGTAGACAAGGGAGGGGTGTGGTCAAACTATCCACACCCAAAAACCTTGGACAACCCACACAACCCAGAAGTCCCCAAAAATAAACCCAAAAGACACAGAAAACCAAAAAAAAAGAAGAAAAATAGAAAATACCCTAAGAAAAAACAAGTCCGTCGACATCTCCACCAAAATCAAAAGCAAAAGTAGATCTATGTGGTTCACTCACCGCACCAAATCAAAAGGCCACATCATCTCCATATGAATAACCATCAGCACCATACCCAGAGGAAGCATCCAATTCCACTGACTCCCATAAAGACGATTCATATTGCTTGAGAACGTTAGAGTAATACTCCCTGAGGTGATGATCCACAGTCCGCCACACCTTATTATCCCTTTTTTCCTTTTCCCTTAAAAATGTCCTTACCTTTGCAAGAGGATCTTGTGAACATAGTCTTTGGTTTTTTAGGGGTTTTAAGTGTTTTCTTGGTTTCAATGGTTTTCTTATGGGTTTTTAGGGTTTAAATTGTTTTTACATTTTTATGGATTTTTAGGGAATTTTAAATATTTTTTTGGTTTATTTGGTTTTTAAGGATTTTGATAGTTTTTTTTCTGTTTTGGGGGTTTTTATCATTTTTAGTGGTTTTAAGTGTTTTTATGTTTTAAAGGTTTTATGTGGGGTTTTTAGGGTTTCTTAAATTTTTAGGGATTTTTGGTGATTTTTAAGGGTTTTTAAGGATTTGTTGGCTTTTTAGGGATTTTGTAGTTTTAGGGTTTATTTTTTATTTTTTGTATTTTTTTATTGTTTTTTAAATATTTTTATAGTTTCTAAGGGTTTTAGAGTTGTTTATTTTGTTATGGAGTTTGAATTTTTTTTATAATTTTGGGTGGTTTTAGGGATTTTATGTGGTTTTTGATGGCTTTTAAGGTTATTAGTGGTTTTATGGGTTTTAGGAGGTTTTGTGTTTTTGGGTCTTTTAGGGTTTATTTCATTTTTTAAGTTTTTGGGGGTTTTATGTGCTTTCAGGTTTCTATGGTTTTCTAGGGTTTTTTAGGATTTTTAGTATTTTTTACTTTTATAGTAATTTTTAGGGATTTTTTTGGAATTATATGGTTTTTATGGGTTTTAGGTATTTTGAGGGATTTTGGAGGTTTTAATGGTTTTTAGGGTCTTAGGCTTTTTAGGTTTTTAAGGGTTTTAAGTTTTATTTAATGTTTTCTTAGGGGTGTTTATGGGGTTTCAAGTTTTTTATATTTTTATTTATTTTTAGGGATTTATTAGGATATTTATGGTTTTTAGGGTTTTTATTGATTTTGAGGAGTTTTGGTGTTTTTATAGGTTTTTAGGGTTTTTTTTAGTTTTTATGGGTTTTCTGGTTTTTATAGTTTTTAATTATTTTTAGTGGTTTTATGTATCATTAGATTTTTTAGTGGTTTAGGGATTTTTGGTTTTTTGGGGTTTTATGGTTTTTAGTAGATTTTGGATTTTTAGGATCTTTTATGGTTTTTAAGGAATTTATCATTTTTTAGAGTTTTTAGTGGTTTTTAGTGTTTGTAGGTTTTTGTGAATATAATAGGGGTTTTGAGGTTTTTAGTGTTTTTTACATTTTTGGGGATTTTTATCATTTTACATTTTTAATGGTTTTAGGGATCTATATGGTTTTTAGTGTTTTAGGGTTTTATTATTTTTAGAGTTTTTAGGGGTTCTTAATTTTTTTAGGTTTTTGAGTTTTTATTAGGGGTTTTTAGGGTTTTATGATTTTTTAAAACTTTTAATGTTTTTATGGATTTTTTAGGATTTTTAGGGGTTTTTTGGGATTTGGATTGTTTTAGGATTTTTTAGGGGTTCTGTTTTTTTAGGATACTTTTGAGTTTTTAATGGTTTTTTTAGGTTTTTTATATTTTTTAACATTTTTTTATGGTGCTAAAGGATTTATAGTGTTTTATAGGTTTTTAATGTTTGAAGGGGTTCTATAGTTTTCTGGGGTTTTTAGGGTATTTAGAGTATTATTATGTGTTTTAAGGGTTTTTAGAGTTTTTAGGTTTTTTAAAGGTTTTCAGTGTTTTAAGGTTTTAAGGTTTTATTATTGATTTCCATGGTTTTTAGGGTTTTTATGTTTTAATAATTATTTTGGAATTTTATGATTTTTATGGGTTTTTGGGATTTTGTTGGTTATTAGTGTTTTGAATGTTTATAAGGGTTTTTAGATTTTTTTAGGTTTTTTATGACATTTCATTGTTTTTATGTTTTTAACATTTACTTAGGGGATTTTAGGGTTTGTAATTATTTCTTTGTTTTTAGACATTTTTAGGTATTTTGTTTGGATTTTCGTGGTTTTTATTGTTTTTTGGGATTCTGAGGGGTTTTTTTTGGTTTTAGGGTTTTTAGGGTTTTATGGATTTTTGGGGTTCTAGGGGGTTTTAATGGTTTTTATAGTTTTATAACGCTTTCAAGGGTTTAAAGGGTTTTTAGAGTTTTTAGTGGTTTCAGGGTTTGAACGATTTTAGTGGTTTTTAAGTGTTTTCGGGGATTTTATTGTATTAATATTTTTAGGGTCTTTTAGGATTTTTAGCGTTTTGGGGTTTTGGGGGTTCTAAGTGTTTTTAGGTTTTTAAGATTTTCTGAGGGGTTTTTAGGTTTTTTAGGGTTTTTACCTTTATAGGGATTTTTAGGGCCTTCTCCAAATTTTTATAGTCATTAGGGTTTTAATGGATTTTGTGGTTTTTATGGTTTTTTAGGGTTTTAGGGTTTTTTAGGGATTTTATATTTTTAATGTTTTTTATAGGTTTTATGTATTTTTAAGTGTTTAATGTTCTCTTAGTGGTTTTTATGGTTTTCAGGGTTTTTTAAATTTTTAGGTATTTCTTGGGATTTTTTACACTTTTTATGGGTTTTAGAGGTTTTAGTGATTTTGAGGGATTTTATGGTTTTATGGTTTTGGGGGGGTGATTTAGGTTATTTTTTTGAGTTTTTAGGGTATTATGGTTTTTTAGATTTTTAAAATTTTTTTATTTGTTTAATGGGTTTTATAGTTTTTAGTCATTTTTAGTGTTTCTGGGGGTTTTCGTGGTTTTTATGGTTTTAGAAGTTTTAGGTTTTTAGTTTATTTTTATAGTTTTTTAGGTATTTTAGTGTTTTTTAGGTTTTATGGGTTCTATGTGAATTTAGGTTTTTAATGTTTCATTAGGGTTTTCATAGTTTTTTGGGTTTTTAATTTTTTGTGGATTTTTAGTGGATTTTTATGGTTTTTATGGTTTTTATAATATTTGGGGATTAAGAGGACTTTCAAGGGGTTTTAGGGTATTTTAGGGTATTTAACGTTTTTTAGGTTTTTATGGATTTTAAGTGTTTTTAGGTTTTTAATATTTTCTTAGGGGATTTGAAGGTTTTTAGAGTGTTTTATGTTTTCATGGATTTTTTGGGCCTTTTTTATGATTTTTATGATTTTTAGTAGTTTTTTCAATATTTTGTTGGTTTGTTGATTTTTTATGGTTTTTATCTGTTTTGGGGGGTTTTTTTGAGTTTTTTGGATTTTTAGGGTCTTTTTACAGTTTTTTAACATTTTAAGGGTGTTAAAGGTTTTTAGAGTTTTTAGTGATTATTAAATTTTTTATGGGTTTTAGGGGGTTTTAAGATTTTTAAGGTTTTTATGGTTTTGGGGGTTTTGGTGGTTTAAAGGTATTTTATGGTTTTTTAGGGTATGTAGAGTTTTCTGGTTTTTAGGGGTTTTAATTATTTTTAGGATTTTTTATGGTTTTTTGGATTTTATGGATTTTTTAGGATTTTAATGGGTTTTTAGGGATTTTAGGGATTTTGAGTGTTTTTACGGGTTTTGGGTTTTTTAAGGATTTTACCATTTTTAGGTTTTTAGGGGTTTTATGTTTTTTAGGTTTTTAATGTTTTCTAAGGGGTTTTTAGGGTTTTTTATATGTATAGGTATTTTTAGTGCTTTTTGAGGATTTTTATGTTTTTTAGGGATTTTTTGGATTTTGAGGGTTTTAGGGTTTTAAATGTTTTAATGGTTTTTTGGGGTTTAGGATTTTTTGAGGTTTTTACGGTTTTAAAGGTTTTTTATATCTTTTAACGATTTTGGGGGTATAAATGGTTTTTTGAGTTTTTTGAGTTTTTTTATGAATTTAATGGGTTTTAGGGTTTTTAATGATTTGAGGGATTTAAATGGTTTTTAGGGCGTATTAGGGTTTTTAGGTTCATTTTGAGTTTTTAACATTTTTTAGGGTTTTTAGGGGTTTTATGTTTTTTAGGTTTTTTAAGGTTTTCATAGGGTTTTTCATGGTTTTTAGAATTTTTTATGTTTTTAACAATTTTTAGGGATTTTTTGGGTTTTTATGGTTTTTTGGGATTTTGAGTGGTTTTAGGGTTTTTTGCGGGTTTTTAGCATTTTTAGACTTTAAAGTGGTATTAAGTGTTTTAACTTTTTTGTTTTTCTTAGGTTTTTTCTAGGGTTTTAGGGTATTTTAGGTTTTTCATGGATTTTAGAGAATCTTTAGGATTTTTATTATTTTTTGGTGGGTTTAGGGATTTTGAGTGTTTTATGGTAATTATTGTTTCTTTAGGTTTATTTCTATTTTTAGTTTTATAGGGTTTTAAATATATTTTTAAATTTTTAAAAAATTTAAGGGTTTTGATGGTTTTTATAATTTTTAGTGGGTTCGGGGTTTTTATGGGTTTTTATTGTTTTCTGTGGTATTTAGTGATTTTCATGTTTTTAGGGTCTTGTTAGGGTCTTTTAGGATTTTTTGGATTTTTTGGTTTTTAGGTTTTTAATTGTTTTTAGGTTTTTAAGGTTTTCTTAGGTGTTTTTAGGGTTATAAAATTTATAGGGATTTTTTAGGATTTTTAGGTGCTTTTAGAGTTTTTATGGATTTTGAGGTTTTTTAGGGGTTTTGGGGTACTTTGGATTTTAAGAATTTTTAGGAATTTTAGTTTTTTAAGAATTTTTTGTTTTATATTTTATTAGGGTATTTAAGTGTTTTTTATGTTTTTTAAATTTTAAAGGATTTGAAAGACATTTTAGGATTTTTATGGGTTTTTATCAATTTTCAGGAGTTTTAAGGTTTTTTAGAGTTTCTTAGGGTTTTATTTTTTTTGAGTTTTGGTTTTTTTTGTGTTTTCGGATTTTACTAGTTTTTTATATTTTTTTATATTTTTTTATATTTTTTAAGACTTTAAAGATTTTTTAGAGTTTTTAGTGGCTTTTTGGGTTTTTATGGATTTTTAGGGTTCTAATATTTTTAAGTGTTTTATGGTTTTTAGGATTTTTATGTTTTATTAGTGTTTTTTTGTTTTTAGCATTTTAAGGTTTTAGGGGTATTAATATTTTTGATATTTTTAAGTATTTTTAGGGGTTTTCGTGTATTTTATGTTTTTAGGTTTTTTAATTCTTTTTTAGGATTTTTAAGGGTTTTTATGTTTTTATGGATTTTGATGGTTTTATGGTTTTTTTGGATTTTTTGGATTTTTATTATTTTTTATAGTTTTTTAATTTTTTTATTAATTTAAAGGGTTTTTGGAGTTTTTTTGATGATTTTTATGGCTTTAATATATTTTAGGGTTTTTAAGGTTTTTAGGTAATGGTTTTAGGGTATGTTAGTTTTTTAGGATTTTTAGTGTTTTTAAGGGCATTTGGGGTTTTAAGTGTTTTTAGGTTTTTAAGGACTTCTTAGGGGTGTTTAGGGTTTTCAGGGGTTTTAGTGTTTTTTACCTTTTTAAGTATTTTTAGTGATTTTTAGGATTGTAATATTTTTTAGGTTTTCTTGTGATTTCATTAGTTTCTAGGGTTTTTATGGTTTTTTGGGTTTTCTGGGTGTTGGGAGTTTTTTTTGGTTTTTATGGTTTTTATAGTTTTTAATGTTTTTAGGGATTTTAAGGGTTTTTAGATTTTTTAAGTTTATTTTTCTGGTTTTTATGGGGTTTAGGTTTTGGTAAGGTTTTTTGGGATTTGTGTCTTTTTATGGGTTTTTGGTTTTTTATGTTTATTATTTTTTTGGTTTTAAGGGGTTTTAGTATTTTTATTATTTTCTAGGTTTAAAGTGTTTCTAGTTTTTTTATAATTTTAAATTTTTTTAATGATTTCTATGGTATTTTATAGTTTTTAGGGTTTCTATGGTTTTTAAGAGTTTTAGGGTTTTTATTGATTTTATCGTTTTTAGGATTTTTTGAGGATTTAAGTGTTTTTAGGTTTTCAATGTTTTTTATGGGATTTTAGGGATTTTAGGGATTTTTATATTTATAAGGATTTTTTGGTATTTTTTAGTATATTTATGGTTTTAAATTAGTTTTAGTGATTTTAATGGTTTTATGGTTTCTTGGGTTTTTAGGGTTTTTATGCTTTTGAGTTTTCAGGGGTTTTTTGAGTTTCTAAGGGTTTTTAAGTTTTTTTTAGTTTTTATGTGTTTTAGGGCCTTTATGTTTTTTAGGAGCTTTTATGGGTTTTAGTTTTTTTAGGTTTTTTATGGGCATTTAGTGTTTTTAGAGTTTATTAGGTTTTTAAGAGTTTTTGTGCTTTTTTATTTTTAATATTTTCTTAGGGTTTATTTGGGTTTTTAGGGTTCTTTACATTTTTTTGGGATTTTAGGGATTTTTTTCATTTCTATGGGTTTTAGGGGTTTTATATTTTTTTTATTTTTAGGGTTTTAGGTTGTTTTGTATTTTTTGGTTTTTAAAGGTTATAAATTTTTCTATGTTTTTAAGGTTTTTAGGGATTTTAGTGGTTTTAGTATTTTATTGTTTTTTTACATTTTTTTATTCTAAATTCTTTTTTATGATTTTTATGGTTTTAGATGGTTTTAGGGATTTGAGGTTTTTTAGGGTTTTTAGTGTTTTTTGGTTTTTTTATGGTTTTTAGGGTTTTTATAAGTTTTTTAGAATCTTTAAGGATTTTTATATTTTTGTTAAAATAAATTAAGGTTTTAAAGGGTTTATAGAGTTTTTTGTAGTTTTTGGTGTTTTCATGGGTTTTAGGGTTTTATGATTTTTAGGGGTTCTTGTGGTTTTTATGGGGTTTGGGCCTTTTATGGGTTTTTTTTTGGGTTTTTAGTGTTCCTTAGGTTTTTAGAGGTTTTAAGTTTTTTTATGTTTTTATTTTTTTCTTAGGTTTTTTAGGGTTTTTATGGTTTTTTTATATTTTTTTGGGATTTTTAGTTCTTTTTTAGGATTTTTGTGTGTTTTTTGGTTTTTTACAGATTTTGAGGGTTTTTAGTAGTTTTAAGGGTATTTCGTTTTCTTATATTTTTAAGGATTTTGTGGGGTTTAAGTGTTTTTATGTTTTTAAGGTTTTCTTAGGGTATTTTTTGATTTTTTTAGTGTTTTTTACATTTTTAGGTATTTCTTGGATTTTTTAGAATTTTTATGGTTTTTTGGATTTTTAGGGATTTTCAGGGTTTTGGGGATTTTAGGGTTTTCATGATTTTTTGGGTTTGGGGGGGGGGGTTCTTTATTTATGGTTTTCTAGATTTTTTTCACTTTTTTAGGCAAAGAAGATGCGAGGGTCGGGCTATTCCCGACCCCCCCCCCCAATATTATAAAGAAAAAGAGACTCAGCAGACAAGGGAGGGGAGGGGTCAATCGACCCACACCCAAAAACCCTTAACGACCCAAGACAAAAGACCCAAAAAAAGAAAATTCAAGAACGAAAAAGAAAACACACAAGGGAAAGCAGCCACCACCATCATCCAGCATCCCAGCATCCAGCACCTCGCATCATCCAAACTAAAAAAACCAGCATCCACCACATCCCAGCCAAACAACAACCAGTACAACAAATATCTATCAGCACCAACAGCACCATTTCAAACCACCACAACCATTCACCACCAGAAAAATAGACCACAACACCATCCATCCAACCAGCACCAGAACAGCATCCAGCACCAACACCAAAACATCACAGCCACACAGCATAACCATCCCATCCGATCAAGCTCTCCCCAGACAACCATTCCATCAAACCAACTCTCCATCACCCACATCAAATCAAATCTTCCATTGAACGTCAAAAACCAGTGCATAGAACCACAACCAAAGACCATAAGTAGCAGCAAGAGACAGAGAATCAGAAGAAACCAAAGCCTCCCTCCTCTAAGCAACAAGACCCGAACCTGAGCACACCAAGCCATACCTACAGCCGACATCGAACCAGGAAGACATTTGAGGGTCCGGAAGTATGCTGGGGTTGACACCGCGCCCTCCAGATCTGGCGCAAGGCAAACGAAACGGAGGAGCCCTACAGACAAGCCGATGTCGGTACCACCAGATCTGCAACTGATCAGGAGCTGGAAAGGGGAGCAGCAACCGAAGCCGGGTCTCGAACCAGGCACGCTAGAAGCCGACTGGTGACCTTGAGTCGGGAGGGGAACCTTCGGAGCAATGAAACCGGGTCCCGAAATAAGGCACACTAGATGTTTGGAACGAACCTGAAGAAGGAGAGGGGAACCTTCGCACCATTTCGGAACCCAAAACCAGGCACCAAGAAGCAATATCAGGAGGTGGGACGCGCATCGGGCAAGCCGGGAAAGATCCCCCCATCCGAAGACCCAACGCATCAGATCTGGAGCAATATGGGCGCGACCAATCCACCACCGCACCGACCAGGACACGCAAAGCCAACACCAGCAGTTGTCGAGCCGAAGCGGGATAGGAAGCACCGAGGTTGGACCTCGCCGGAGGAGGAAGGAGGAATAAAGCAGAGGAAAACCTAGGCGGCACGAGGAGGAGAAGAGAGCCGCCGCTTAGAGGCCTTATCTTTTTTTCTTCACTTTTTCAGGCATTTAAGGGGTTTTTAGTGTTTTTTAGGGTTTTAGGGTTTTATGGTTTTTAAGGGGTTTTCTGAATTTTAGGAGTTTTTAGGCTATATTTAGGGTGTTTATTAGGGATTCTTGTGTTTTAATATTTTTAGGGGTTTTATTGTTTTAGATTTTTTTTGGTTTTTGTAGGGGTTTTTTTTGGATTTTAGGGACTTTTACATTTTTAGGGATTTTTTGGTGTTTTTAGGATTTTTATGGTTTTTAGGGAGTTTAGAGATTTTGAGGGTTATTAGTGTTTAATGGTTTTAGGGGGGGTCTTATAGTTTTTATTGTTATTTTAGTTTTTAGGTGTTTTAAGTTTTTTTAGGTTTTTAAGGTTTTCCTTAGGATTTTGAGGGTTTATTGGGTTTTTATGTTTTTAGAGACTTGTTGGGATTTTTAGGATTTTTATGAGTTTTTAGGGATTTTTAGGATTTTTAGGGATTTTTTGGGTTTTTAGTGGTTTTATTATTATTTTCGGTTTTTAGGGATTTGTTTATCTTTTTAGGGTTTTATGGTGTTTTAGAGTTTTTAATGTTAATAGATGTTTAAATGGTAATTAGATTTTTTAGTAGTTCTTAGGGTTTTTAGGGGTAATTAGGGTTTTTTAAGGTTTTAGGTGTTTTATGGTTTTTAGGGGTTTTAGGGTTTTTATGGTCTTTTATGGTTTTCAGTGTTTTTATAATTTTTAGGTTTTTAGGAGCTTTAAGGGTTTATATGATTTTTTACCTGTTTTTATGGTTTTTATGGAGTTTTTATGTTTTTATGGTTTTTTTGGTCTTTTTTGCGATTTTTATGGTATTTTAGGGTTTTTAGGTATTTTATGGGTTATTAGGGTTTTCAAGGGTTTTTAGGCATTTAAGGGTTTTTAGGGGTTTTAATGATTTTTATATTTTCAGGGGATTAATTTTTTTGATTTTTAAGGTAGTTTTAGGGGTTTTCATGGTTTTTATGGTTTTTATATTTTTAGAGATTTTTAGGGATTTTTAGTATTTTTTTTTGGTTTTTTTAAGATTTTGGGGGTCATTAGGGTTTTTAAGGTTTTTTTAGGGTTTTTTTAAATTAGGGCTTGAAAGGGTTATTATAGTTTTCAACATTTTTAGGGGTTCAAATAGTTTTTTATTTTTTAGTAGGTTTTCAGGGTTTTGTGGGTTTTTATAGTTTTCTATAGTTTTAGTGGTTTTTATGGTTTTTAGGTATTTTTTTGAGTCTTTGGGTTTTTTGGGGTTTTTTGGGGTTTTTTGGGATTTTTTAGGATTTTAACATTTTTTAGGTTTTTAGTAGTTTTTAGTGTTTATGGGGTTTTAAGGTTTTCTATGGGATTTCAGTTTTTTGATGATTTTTTATATATTTTGGGGTTTTAATGGTTATTTTTAGGATTTCATTTGTTTTTAAGGTTTTTATGGATTTTGAGGGAATTTTGGGGTTGGCGGGTTTAGTAGTTTTCTTATTTTTTAGGTTTTTAGGGTTTTAGGCATTTTTAGGTTTTTATGGTTTTCTTAGAGATTTTCAAAAGGTTTAGGATTTTTTACATTTTCAGTGGTTTTTAGGGATTCATGAGGATTTTATGGTTTTTTAGGGGTTTAGGGATTTTTTGGGTTTTTAGGGTTTTTAGGGTATTTATGTTTTTGGGGGGTTTTAGTGTTTTTTTTGAGTTTTTAGTGGTTTTAAGAGTGTTATAATGATTTTAGTATTTTATAGGGTTCATATATTTCTTAATGGGTTTTTAGGGGTTTGTGGGTTTTTTTTAATTTTCTAAGGTATTTAGTGGTTTTATGGGTTTAAGATATTTTATGGGTTTTAGGTACTTTTAGGGTTTTTTCGGGTTTAATGTTTTTTTAGGTTTTTATGGGTTTTAAAAGTTTTTATGTTTTATGGTTTTTTATGATTTTTAGGGTTTTTAGGAGGGTTTATGTTTTTAGGGATTTTATGGGTTTTTTAGGATGGTTAAGGATTTTAGAGTTTTTTGGGATTTTCAAGGTTTTTATGATTTTTATCATTCTTAGGATTTTATGTGTTTTATTTTTTTAAGGTTTTCAAGGGTTTATAAGGTTATTTCAGTGTTTTATTGTGTTTTAAATTTTTAGGGAATATTAGGTTTTCTTAGGTTTTTTTTGTTTTTTTGTTTGTTTACGAATTTTTAGGGTTTTTAGTGATTTTTAGGGTTCTTAGGGGTTTAAAGGTTTTTATAGATTTTATAGTTTTTATCATTTTTTAGGAGTTTTAAGTGTTTTTAGGTTTTTAAGGTATTCTTAGGGGGTTTTTTTGTTTTTTTTTGTTTGTACATTTTTAGGGTTTTTAGTATTTTTAGGATTTTTAGGATTTTTATGGTGTTTAGGTTTTTATTTATGGATTTTGTGGGTTTAAAGGGTATTTGAGGGGTTTTAGGGTTTTTATGTTTTTTTTGTGGTTTTATATGGTTTTTGAGATTTTTAGGGTTTTTAGTTTTTTTATATATTTTTTTACATTTTAGGGATTCAAAAGGATTTTTAGAGTTATTAGTGGTTTTTAGAATTTTTATTGGTTTTAGGGTTATTTATGAATTTTAGGGGTTTTATGGTTTTTAGGAAATTTAATTTTTTTAGGGTCTTTTAAGGACTTAGAGTGTTTTTATCATTTTTAGGTTTTTAAGGGTTTATATTTTTTAAGGTTTTTAAGGATCTCTTAGGGGTTTTGAAGGTTTTTGTGTATTTTTTTTACATTTTTATTTATTTTTAGTGATTGAAGCACTTTTTTAGGATTTTTATAGATTTTTACGGATTTTAAGGATTTGAAGGGGTTTAGTATTTTAGTGCTTTATGTTTTAGATGTAATTATATTTTTCAAGGGTTTTAAATTTTTGGGGGATTTCATAGGGGTTTTCAGGGTTTTAGGGGTTTTTACGTCTTTAGGGATTTTATGGAATTTTTAGGTTTTTTAGTTTTTGAGAAAATTTTGGGATTTTGTGGGCTTTAAGGTTTTTAAGTTTTTTAGGGGTCTTATGTGTTTTTTTGGTTTTTAGGATTTTATATATTTTTTAAGTTTTTTTATAATATTTTGACTTTTTTAAGGATTTAAGGTGTTTTTAGAGTTTTAGTGGATTTTAGGGTTTTTATGTATTTTTATGGGGTTTTAGGGTTGTTATATATTTTAGGGGGTTTATGGATTTTAGGTTTTTTTAGGGTTTAGGGGGAATTTTTAGGGGGGGGTTTAAGGTTTTTAGCATTTTTAGGGTTTTTTAGGGGTTGTAAGTGTTTCAAGGATTTTATGCTTTTCTTATTTGTTTTCAAGGGTTTTAACGTTCTAAAAATTATTAGGTATTTTTTAGTATTTTTTTGGTGTTCATGGTTTTTATGGATTTTCATGGATTTTTTACTATTTTTATGGGTTTTTAGTGTTTCTTAATTTTTTCAGGGTTTTATGTGTTTTTAAGTTTTTAAGTATTTCTTAGGAAATTTTAGGGATTTAGGGGATTTTAGGGTTTAAGGTTTTTTAGGTTTTTAGGGTATTTATGGTTTTTTGGGGTTTTAGAGTTTTTTTTAGTTTTTTATGGTTTTCAGTTTTTTTAGATTTTTGTTAAATATTTTCAGTATTTAAAGTGTTTTAATAGTTTTTAGTGAGGTTTAGGGTTTTTAAAAGGGTTTTAGGGGTTTTTATGGTTTTTAGGGGTTTTAGTGTTTTTAATTTTTTTAGGGGTTTTAAGTGTTTTTATATTTTTAAGGTTTTTAGAGGGGTTTTCAGGGTTCCTAGGATTTTTTATGATTTTTAGTATTTTGGGGGATTTTTAAGATTTTTTTGGGTTTTTATGGTTCTTAGGGATTTTTGAGTTTTTTAGGGGTCTTTTGGGGTTTATGGTCTTTTCGGTTTTATGGATTTTTAGGTGTTTAGGGTCTTTAACTGATTTTAGTATTTTATGGTTTTATTAGGGGTTTTCAAAAAATTTAGGTTTTTTTACTTTATTTGGGGTTTATGGAATTTTTGGTCTTTTCATGGGTTTTATGGATTTTAATGGTTTTTAGTGGTTTTAGGTGTTTTAGGGGTTTTTTGGGTTTTTAGGTTTTTTGGTGTTTTTTAATTTTTTTGGAGAATTTAATTTTTTTATAGTTTTTTAACATTTTTATGGGTTTAGGGGGTTTTATATTTTTTTGGTTTTAAGGTTGTTATTTGTTATTAGGTATTTTAATGATTTTTTTGGATTTTTAAGGTTTTTTGGAATTTTTAGGGTTTTTTGGGTCTTTTAGGGTTTTCAGAATTTTTGGGTTTTTAGGCATTTTAAGTGTTTTAGGTTTTTAAGGTTTTCATAGTGGTTTTCATTTTTTATGGGTTTTTTGTTTTTAGGGTTTTCGGAGATTTTTAGGATTTTATGGGTTTTAGGAAATTTTAGGGTTTCTAAGGGGTTTAGGGTATTTTTTGGGTTGTATGATTTTTTTTTCTTATTAAGTTATTTTAGAGTTTTTTAACATTTTTAGTTGTTTAAAGTGTTTTTATATATTTTAGGGGGTTTTGGGTTCTTATGGATTTTTTGGGGGGGGATTAAAGGTTTTTAGGGGGTTTTATGGTTTTAGGGTTTTTATGGTTTTTAGGGGGGTTTAAGGTTTTTACATTTTTTAGTTTTTTAGGGGTTTTCTGTGTTTTTAAGTTTTTACGGTTTTCAAAGGGATTTTCAAGGTTTTTTTGGATTTTATCATTTTTTAATTTTTAGGGTTTCTTAGGATTTTTATGGTTTTTCTGATTTTTAGGGATTTTCAGGGTTTTTGGTGTTTTAAGGGTTTTAGGGTCTTTAGCGTTTTTAAGGTTTTTAGGCTTTTTAGGGCAAGGCAGGCTCAGTACCAAGTTATTCCTGCCCCCCCCCCCACCCCCCCCCCCCCAAATTTATTCGAAAAAGAGATACAACAGACAAGGGAGGGGTGGGGTCAATTATCCCACACCCAAAAACCTTGGACACCCCAACAAAACCCAAAAGCCCCCAGAAAACCCAAAAGGAAAAAAAACAAGACAAAGAAGAAATTCAAAGTCATCTCCATCAACATCTCCCATCCAACCAGCAACCAGCATCCCACAACATAGATTTCATCTTCTATCGCCTCCTTGCCAAGCATATCCACTGCTAGAAACACATAACCACCTTCACCAAAATCATATACAGCAGCTTCATCACATCCCAGCCAAGTAGCAATTAGCCTCCAGCACCTCATTATAAAACAACAAGCACCTCCTTCAATCACCAAACATCTCCCAACACCTCGCATCATTTCCAGCAACTAGAACCAATAGTGATTCACAAACCAGCCACACCTCCCAATCGGCACTCGAGCAGTTCAGTAACAACACCTCCAGTACCTATTATTAAAGTAGAAACCAACAACCTACAACTCATTATCCAACATCCATCATCTTCAATACAGTCAAGACTCAGCATCCCACAACTCACACCCAGCAGCTCCTAGCCAAAAATAGAGGAAAACATAGCAAATAACACAGTTTTCAGTTTACAACATCTCCACCCACCACCATGTTCCAAATCCGAAAATAGTGTTTCAAGAACAAAATCCAACATATTTGATCCACTCCAGCACTAAATCATACCATGAAATTGGATCCATCAATTAAAGAAAATTTTCAAGGTGTACCGCATGACTCTTCCCGGGAGCAGCAGCCAAATAGAACCATCCTCAACAATATTAGACCCAAAGCCACAATAATGTACATGAAAAATGTACAAATGGTGAAGCCTGAAGAACCAAAGCCTCATAGTGATCCATCGTAGTGGAGACCTCTCAAAATAGGAACCAATGACGAAGAGTCCGCTACTATACACATATCTCTATGAAAGATCAAAGAACCAAGACTATATCCCCATCGCAACGAAATCCACCGAAGAAGGCCACGCCCCACGAAGCTGAAGCAAGCCATCGAAACTGCAAATGAATAAAATGGCCCCATCCAAACTGCGATGCCCACTTTGTAAAAGATCTAATGACCCAAGCCGATGTGAAGACATAGCTCTCCACACAGCATCCAGAATCACTGATGGCATGCCTCTCCACCACAAAATTTCAGTCTTGAAGGGATCTAGTGTTGAACAACCAAGCAATGTCGTTGCTTGGAAATCATAGTGCCCTTGAAGAACACCTTCTTCCTTGGATCTTAAGGAAGCCGCTAAGGACAACCATCACTGAGATCGCCCCCCACAAGCGTGGGAGGGAAGGGGCAAAGATAGGATTTCGAAGCCACTAGGAGAATCCTTAGGAAACCCTAGAAGCCACTACGAGAGGGAGAGAGCACTAAGGGAGCGTGCCACTATACCTTAGGGTTTTTTAGGGATTTTTAGGTTTTTTAGAGGTTTTAAGTTTTTTAGATTATTAATTTTTCTTAGGGTTTTTCAGGATTTTAATCGTTTTTTACATTTTTTATGATTTTCAGGGACTTTTTTGGATTTTTATTGTTTTTAAGTGTTTTTAGGGTATTTGAGGGTTTATAGTTTTTTAGGGTTTTTAGTGATTTTATAGTTTTTTTGGTTTTTAGTTTTTTTTTGAATTTTTTAGGGTTTTTACTGTTTTTAGTGTTTTTTATTATTTTAGGGTTTTAAATTGTTCTTCATGAATTTAGTTGTTTATGGGGTTTTATCGTTTTTAATGTTTTTATGTATTTTGGTGTGTTTTTTATATTTAGGGTAATTTTATTGTTTTTTTAGAGTTCTTTACTATTTTTAGTGTTTTAAGTGTTTTAGGTTTTTAATGTTTTCTTAGTTTTTTTATTATTTCTTGGGTTCTTTCATTTTTATTCATTTTTATGGATTTTTCAGTATTTTTTATTTTTAGGGTTTTTATGGATTTTGGGTGTTTTTAGATTTTTTAGTGTCTTTTGGGTATTTTATTATTTTAGGGTTTTTAGGGTTTTTACTGTTTTTTTTTATGATTTTAGGTGTTTTAGGTGATTTTTTGTTTTCTAGGATTTACTAGGTATTTTCAGGGTTTTAGGGTTTTTTAGGTATTTTTAGGTATTCTAAGGTTTTTATGGGTTTTAGGGTTTTTATGGATTTTTGGGGTTTTTATGATTTTTTGAGTTTTATGGTTTTTTTTGGTTTTAGTGTTTTTAAATTTTTTTAGGGTTTTATGGTTTTTAATCCTTTTTAATGTTTTATTGGTTTAAATGGTTTGGGGTTTTTTGTGGTTTTTAAGATTTCTATGGGGGTTTTGGGTTTTTAAGGTCTTTAGGGGTTTTATAGTTATTAAAAAAATTTAGGTTTTTTTAGTGTCTTAAGTGTATTTAGGTTTTTCAATTTTCATTATGGATTTTTAGATTTTTTAGGGTTTTTATGTTTTATTGGATTTTAATGGATTTTTATGATATTTTTTATTGTTATGGTTTTCATTGATTCTGATGGTTTTTAGGGTTGTTTCTAGTTTTTAATATTTTTTATGTTTTTAAGATTTTATGGACTTTTTGGGAAATTTTAGTATTTTTAGTGTTTTAGGTACTTTGAGGGTTTAAAGGTTTTTTAGGGTTTTTATGGTTTATTGGGTTTATAGTGTGTTTTTTTATTTTTGGGGGGGTTAGAGTTTTTATAACATTTTTAGGTTTTAAAGGGTTTTTATTGTTTTTAGTGTTGTTTTTGGTATTTATGGGTCTTTATTTGGTTTTACTATTTTTAGGATTTTTATTGTTTTTAGGGGATTTCGTGTTTTAAGGTCTTTTAGGGTTTTAGAGTTTTTAGTGTTCTTTAGGTTTTCAGGTCTTTTATGTTTTTTTACTTTTTTAAGGTTTTTTAGTGCATTTTAGGGTTTCTAGATTTTTTTGTTTTTAGGTAATTTTAGGTATTTTAATGATTTTTATGGTTTTTAGTGTTTTTAGGGTTTTTAGAGTTTTTAGGGAATTTGATGTTTTTATGGGTTTTTAGGCTTTTTAGTATTTTTTAGGTTTTTAAAGTGTTTTAATGTTTTTATATTTTTAAGGTTTTCTTTAGGGTCTTATGGGTTTTTATGTTTTTATGTTTTTATGTATTTTTAAGTATTTTATAGGTTTTTATGGGTTTTTATCTATTTTTATGGGTTTTAGGGATTTTTAGGGGGTTTTATGCTTTTAGGGGTTTTATGGGTTTTTGGGTAGTTTGGGTTTTTAGGGTTCAGTTTTTTTTTTAGGGTTTTAAGGGGTTTTTAGATTTTTTTTTTACATTTTAGGGGTTTAAAGGGTTTACAGTGTTTTTAGTGGGTTTTAGGGGTTTTATGGGTTTTTAATGGTTTTTTGGGTTTTTTAGTATTTATAGGTCCTTTTTGGGTATTTTGTATTTTTTATGCTTTTAGGGGATTTACGTGTTTTTAGGTTTTTATGGTTTTCTTAAGGGTTTTCAGGATTTTAGTGGTTATTTACACTTTTAGGTATTTTTAGGTATTTTTTATGATTTTTTGGTCTTTATGGTTTTTATGGATTTTGAAGTTTTTTAGGGTTTTTATGGATTTTTCTTTTTTAGGGTTTTTATCATTTTTTGGGTTTTAGGGGTTTAAAGTGTTGTTTAGTTTTTAATGTTTTATTTTGGTTTTTCTAGTTTTTTTGGGTTTTTTGTTTTAGGTTTTTTTAGTGATTTTAGGATTTTTAAGGTTTTTAGGGTTTTTAGAGATATTGAGGGTTTTAGTGTTTTAGAGTTTTTAATGTTTTTTAGGGTTTTATAATTTTTAATGTTTTTAGGGGTATAATGTTTTTAAAAGTTTTTTGAGTGTTTTATAGTTTTTATGGGATTTGAGTTTTTTTAGGTTTTATGGGGGTTTTATGCATTTTAGGGGTTTTTAGGTTTTTAGAGTATTCTTCAAGGTTTTTAGGGTTTTTATCATATTTAGGTTTTTTAGGGGTTTAAATTTTTTTTGGTTTTATGAGTTTCTTAGGATTTTACAGCGTTTTCTGTGATTTTTATTATTTTTAGTGATATTTAAGGCTTGTTTATGGTCTTTAGGGTTTTTAGGTATTTGGAGGGTTTTTAGAGGGTTTTTAGTGTTTTTAGGATTTTTTTATATTTTTATGTTTTTAATATTTAATAAGGTTTTAAAGTTTTTGGGGTTTTAGGGGTTTTAGGGTTTTAGTTTTTTTATATTTTTAGGTATTTTAAAGATATTTTTTGATTTTATGGTCTTTTGGGTTTTTAGGGATTTTAGGGGGTTTAGGGTTTCTAGGGTTTTTAGGGTTTTTATGGTTGTTTTTTAGGTTTTATGGTTTTTTAATATTATTATAGGTTTTATGTTTTTTAAATTTTTTAATTTTTTTAGGGTTTTTAGTGTTTTTAGTGATTTAGTGGTTTTTAGAGATTTTAAGGCTTTTAGGTCTTTTATAGTTTTTTGGGATTTTTAGGGGTTTTAGGGACTTTTTAGGGTTTTTATCATTTTTAGGTTTTTAGTGGTTTTAAGTGTTTTTAGTTTTTTAAGGTTTCATTAGAGGTTTTCAAGGTATTTAGGGTTTTTTAATTTTTATGGATTCTCAGGATTTTTAGGAATTTTTATAGGGTTTTACAGTTATTTGGGATTTTTAGGATTTTTAGGGGTTTTTTGTTTTTTTTTGTGTTTTTAGGATTTTATGGGTTTTAAGTGTTTTCAGGGTTTTAAGGTTTTATTAGTGGGTTCTAGGTTTTTTTATGTTTTTAGAATTTTTTATTTTTTTATGATTTTTATGGGGTTTTACAATTTTTATAGATTTAGAGGGTTTTTGGGGTTTTTTTGTTTCTATGGTTTTTTAAATTTATTAGGGTTTTAAGGATTTTTAGACTTTTTTTAACACTTTAGGTGTTTAAAGGGTATTTATAGTTTTTTTTTTGAGTTTTAGGGGTTTTATGGGATTTTAAGATTTTTAAGGTTTTAAGGGGTTTCTATGATTTTTATGGGTTTTAAGGCAAAGACATCTCAAGACCGGGTGAACCTCATCCCCAATAAATTATTAAAAAGGGAAGGAACCAACAAGATGTTACAAGGATGGATTACAAACCTTAGTGTGAAAATCACACGTCATATCAGACTCCACAAACCGTAGGAAGCAAGATGCAGCAACAAAAGACCACATCGAGCCCCTTGCCACAATCGCCTGCTTGGAAAGGGCATCCGCTGCCGAGTTCGCCTCTCGATAGGCATGTGTGACATAGAGATTGATACTTTGACAAAGGGTAAGAAATTCCATCCATTGGGGAAGAATCCTCCAAGGGAATCTCTTAGGTTTGTTTTTAAGGACCTCTACGGCAAGCATCGAGACTGATTCAAGTCAGAGAGGACTCCATCCGAATTGAACAGGAAACTCAATCGCCTCCGTCATGGACCAAAATTCAGCTTCAAGGGTGCACCCATTGCCAATAAAGTGTTTAAATAATACTTTTATGAAGCCTCTGTGGGTATGGAAGACCCCACCACACCCATAGGGGCCTGGCACTCCCATTGTTGCACCATCCACGTTAACCGTGATCCAGGAAGAGATTAGGGGAATCCAGCGGATGAACTTGAGAACCTGCGGTATTTGTATCCTGCCAGAAACTCCAAGCACCTGTAAGAGAATAAGATCATTAACATCATTTTCCAATGGACCTGTCTGAATTTGAGACACTGCATGGACTACCGTTTGCAGGGTAATGACACCACCATGGAAGGAGATTTTCTTTTTGTTAAAATCTATCGCATTCTAGGAATCCCAAATATAAGAAATAAAAGAAACAACAGCAACAAGAAAGTGGTTGGACACCTACCCACTGCAAGTCCAGTTGACCAAGCTATACAATAGTTCATATAGCGGCCTAATCAAGTAGAAAGGGAACCTGAACAGCTTCTATAAGTAGTCCCAAGGAATAGCTGCAAACCTGTATTGAAGAACGTTATGTTGTATGGATTCCTCGGCACCAATATAGAGGAAGAAGACCAAGGCCAGGCTATGTCCAGCCCGTTGCAGTTTCCCTTGGAGTGGCAACCAATTTTTCCAGAGCTTCCAAAGCAGCAGATGGTTAGCCGATGGGATAAAGGGCCTCTTAAATCTTAAAATCCAGGATAGAGGAGCTAGTCCCTGTGTACATTTAGACCGATAAAAATCCTTCACATTGAGTTTCCCAATAATATTAGGCTTCCATATTAAGTAATCCCTTTCAACAATGATGTAATATTGAATCTTCATGTAAGTTCCATATGGAAAGAGAACTTCAAACTCTTCCATGAGATTAATGAAACAAGAAATCGACATGTTTCTTGAATCTGTGGGAGGCACCACACTATCCAGTAGAGGCCTATCAATCCAAGTGGTGTAACAAATTTTCAAGTCCGAATGATTCGAAACAATCCATTTCGAGTGATCCATAATCCCCTTGTAAGAGCCTCAGAATGTTGGCCAAACCGAGGATTGAAAATAACCAGTAAACCCATCACAACGTTTCAGTGTGAAACTCTCTCAGCAGAAGCCCATGCCATCATTACTAAAGTCAAACAAATCCCAGGTGAACTTGGAAAAGAGGGAATCATTAAATTTCCTAAGGTATTTGATCCCAAGACCCCCCATATCAATAGGATTTGTACAATCCTTCCATGATACAGAAACAAATTTTATTTCACTGATGCAGTCCATCCAAGAAAAGTTTCTAATCTTCACCTATATATTTTTAATGAGATTGACTAGCCATTTGTAAATAAAGAAGAAATATGTGAACATAGAGGTAAGGACATAATTAATAAGACAAACTCTCCCAGCTTGCGAAAGACACTTCACTTTACATTTACCAAGTTATTGGATGATTCTTCTCTTCGTGTTCTCTAAATAACTACTCTTGACCCACCCCCAGAAAATGGGGACACCCAGATAGACAAAGGGAAGTGATCCCCTATTAACCCCAAGGGAAAGGGAAATGCATAGCTTCCTGGAGGGGGAGACCCCCTCCCCAAAGACAATAGAAGATTTATTCCCACTAATGGCTTTCCCTTCCACACATTCATAATGAAGGAAGATCATTTGGATTGAGGAAAGGTTTGGCTTGTCAGTTTTTCCAAAGAGGAGGATATCATCTGTATAGAAAAGATGGTATGGAACTCGGAGGTCTCTCCCTTCAATGATTGGTTTGAAGAGGCCAACTTGCATGAGGTCAATGAGGCATCTACTCAAATATTCTTCAACAATCACAAAGAGAATATCAGAGATTGGATCCCCCTGCCTAAATCCACAGGATCACAAGAAAAACCCCTTAGGGGAGTCGTTGATGAGGACCTAAACTCAAGCACTATTCAAGATGGATGCCACCGTCATGATGAATCTGTCCGAGAAACCATATTTGGAAAGCACCTAGAATATGAAGCTCCACCTGATGGTATCAAAGGTCTTATATATGTATAGCTTTAAAGAAAATTTTCCATGCTTCGAGAGTTTCCTCATGATATTGATACCCTCTAAAGCTATAAAAAATAATTTATGTATGTTCCTCCCCAGAACAAAACCAAATTGATTGTGGGTAATAATCACCTCCATAAAACTTCCCATCCTCTTGACCACAATTTTTCTGATAATTTTGGGGATGGTATTACCAATGGAAACCGGCCGAAAGTTTCCAATGTCAAGAGCATATTCCTTCTTTGGAATCAGGGAAATGAAATTAGAATTGGTTCCGTATGGGAAATAACTAGAGTGAAAAACTTCCTTGACCGCATTAGTAATTTCCATATGCATAAGGTCCCAGTAGAACATAAAGAACTTATTTCTAAATCCATCCAGTCCCGCCGCAATTTCCATGTTAAGAGAAAGCAGAGTAGATATAACTTTCTCCTCAAGGGGATCACTCATTAAGACCTTATTCTGCTGGTCATCAACACAAGGAATAATTTAGTCTATCAAAGGGAGGGATTAATCCCCACCATTATCAGAGTATAGCCCCTAAATGTAACGGACCATATAATTAAAGATATCAGCCTCAGAGGTGAAGGTAGACACATTAATGCAGACAACATTCATGCATCTCTTGGACGTCTTTTCCTTATGTCCCGAATGGCCCGAAGGCCTTATTTTTTTATTTTTTTATGGATATTACCAAGGCATAAGGCCCTAAATGACCCGAAATACATGACCCAAAGGCCCATAGTCATACCATGCCCAATACATGACCTATAGGACCAACCCACTAGAATTGCTCCTCCCCAACATCAACATCATTGATCGCCCAACTCCCCACCATGCATTTCTGATTGTCTATAATTTCCCCATATAAAGCTGCATGGTGCCTGGTCCCGATGGCAATTGTCATACCCTCTCATTCTTCCAATCCGATTAGCTCTAAATCTGGTGACTGCTACTCTTATTGCTATGATCCTCTTCTGGGGCCTTCTCTGTCTGAACTATGCTACTCCATGGTCTCTTGTGTCCCGAAGGCCCTAAGGCCCGAAGGATTTTGATGACCTGAAGGCCCTTGAGACCCTTAGGCCCAATCTGGTGGCCCAAAGTCCCAAATAGAGTGAATAGTTCTGGCTTCTACAGTACCGAACAATACCTGCTACAGTACTGCTACAGTAACCTGGAAATTCACCTCCACCCGGTTTTGAACCCAGTTCTCCTGGAGGCCAAGAAGGACCCCTAACCACTCATGTACGGGCTCATTGGAAACTAATTTTCCTTATGTTAATAGTGAAAAAACCTATAATTCTAGTCCTCATACTTGATACACCTCTTGTTGAATTGGTTCTTGTCCAGTTTCTCCTTAAGAGTCAGAAGGTCATCTAATTTCGCTTGAGCCTGCAACTCCTCCCGAGAGAGCATGGGAAGTTGATGATTCGAATATTAGAGGGAGGCAAGCAGAATATCTTCATCCTTAATATCCTCATTCATCCTAGAAAACAACATCCTACTCCACTTCTTAATAAGTGTTTTAATTTTCTTTAGTTTGGAGACCAGAATGAAATATTAACTTCTATGAAAAGGGACATTCCACCCATCAATAACGATTTCCCTACAACCCAGAATCATGATCCAGGAATTGTTGAATTTAAAAGGAAATAGATTTGACCTTGGAGAGCACCTAGAGAAGTCAACAATAAGTTTATTATAGTCCGAGTTTAAATTGGGGAGGGTAAACCTAGAGATATCAGAGAGCACACTTCTGTCACTGATTTGGTAGAAGCACCTATCCAGCTTATATTCCTGTCGTCCATTAATTGTAAATCATCCCCATGTAAAGGAGGATCCCGCAATGAGAACTTCAATGAGGTCACTAGAATCAAGGTAGTGAGAGAAGTCCTCAGAAACAAATCAGGATAAGTTGGATCCAATCTTCTCATCCATCCTCAAGATAGTGTTAAAGTCACTAATAACAATCCAGTTGGGGTCCATGGACTGATAGAGTTGTTCAATATTCCTCAAAAAGACCCTTATTATTGTATGAGCAGGAATCATACACAAGTGAAAGAGAAAAGGGAGCATTTTTAAGGCTGATCACTAAGGTAATGACTTGAGGACTCACTTAAAATGACTGTACCTGGACATCATCATGTTTTAAAACCCACAAAGTGTCTAGGCCACTCACATTACAGTCTTTAGAAAAAAGGAGTAACCAAGGTTTCCCCACTTATAAACCATCCAATTTTTAAAGGAAATCATAGGTTCATAAATTCCTATAATTATCAGCCTATGGGAAATGATAAAATGACGAAGGTTCGAGGTGGTGGGAGGGTTCCAAAGCCCTTGATGATTCCGAAACATGATTCCTCATCGTATAAGGGCGACATTGCCCCTATCAGAAGGTAGGTTCCTAGAGACAGAGAAAAAATGTAAACCATTCAATTTTCCTTTCTTACCATTCTTCTTGGTCCTACCAACAAGATTCTTCTTAGCAGTAGATTCAGCAGCCTCCATGATCTGTTACTTGGAGGTAAGGTTATCCACCAGTTGATTTTTAACCACCTGGGGATGAACAGTATTAGGCTTAGATTCTTTCATCCAAAGGCTAACCTCATCAAGATGATCCTCAAACTCATCATACCAGAATCTCCCATTTAGGGTTTTTAGGGGTTTCTAGGGTTTTTATTCTTTTTATGGATTTTTTGGATTTTTTGTTTTTTTTTTAAATTTTTAGGGTTTTTAGGGGCCTTCAAAGTTTTTAATGTTTTTAAGGGTTTAAAGGGTTTTTATATTTTATATTAGATTTAGGGTTATTAAGGGGTTTTGGGGTTTTTAACGTTTTTAAGGGTTTTAAGGATTCTATGGGTTTGTGGGGTAGTTTTTTTTGGTTTTTATCATTTTTTAGGTTTTTATGGATTTAGAGTGTTTTTAGATTTTTATTGTTTTCTGAAGATATTATAGGTTTTTTGGGTTTTTTACTTGTGAGGTATTTTTAGTGATTTTTTAGGATCTTTTTGAGTTTCTTGGGTTCTTAGGTATTTTTAGATTTTTTTTATTTTTTTATGGTTTTTAGGATTTTCTAGGTTTTTTTCCATTTTTAGGGTTTTTTAGGGTATTATGTGTTTTTAAGTTTTCAAGGTTTTCTAAGGGTTTTTATGGTTTTTATGGTTTTTACATTTTTATAGATTTTTATATGTTTTTTATGTTTTTATGGTTTTTTTGGTTTTTTTGGTTTTTTTGGTTTTTAGGGATTTTGATGGTTATTAGGGTTTTGGGATTTTTTTGGTTTTTTAGGTTTTTTTGAGTTTTTTGAGTTTTTATGGTTTTTTAGAGTTTTTAAATGTTTTAGGGGCTTAAAGGTTTTAAGTGTTTTTATTTTTTTAAGGGGTTTTATAGTTTTTATGAGTTTTATGGTTTTTAGTGGGTTTTATGGGATTTAGGGGTTCCTAGGGTCTTTATGGTTTTTTCGGCATTTTTTCATTTTATTGGTTTTTTTGGGGTTTTAAGTGTATTTAGGTTATTATGGTATTCTCATGTTTTTCAAAAAAAAAGAAAATTTTACATTTTTATGGATTTTTCAGTGTTTTGGGGATTTTTATGGGTTTTTAGTGTTTTTAGGTATTCTGTGGGGTTTTAGGGGTATTTATGGTTTTAAGAGATTTTTGTATGTTTTATCATTTGTAATGGTTTTTTGTGTTTTTAGGTTTTTGAGGTTTTATTTTGGTTTTTCAAGATTTTTAGGGTATTTTACAATTTTCAGTATTTTTAGGTATTTTTTATTATTTTAATGGATTTTAGGGATTTTAGTGATTTTGGTGGTTTTAGGGACTTAGGGTTTTATTGTTTTTCTATTTTTAGGGTTTTTTAGTTATTTAGGGTTATAATTTTTTTTAGTATTTTTAACTTATTTTGGGTTGTAAATGGTTTTTACAGTTTTTAGTTGTATTTAGGGCTTTTATGGTTTTTAATGGTTTTTAGGGTTTTTACGGGTTTTAGGGTTTTTTAGCATTTTTTAGGTTTTTTAGGATTTTTGAGGGTTTTTATTTTTTTAAAGGTCTTCTTATGGTCTTTCAAAGTTTTTATGGGTTTTTATGTTTTTAGGAATTTTTATGTCTCTTTTAGGGTTTTATGGATTTTTAAGGATTTATCAATTTTTTAGGGGGTTTTTTTTAGGGTTTTTTTTTGAGTTTTTAGGCTTTTTAAGTTTTTCAGAGTTTTTAATATTTTTATGTGATTATTGCGTTTTCATACCCCTTATGGTTTTTAGGGATTCCATATATTATATATTTTTAAGGGAATTAAATGATTTTTAAGGGTTTTAGGGTCTTTTGTGGTCCTTTTAAGGGTTTTAGTATTTTTTTAGGGGTTTTTAGGGTTTTTAAGTGTTTTAGGGTTTTATAGTTTTTGTTTTTGTTTTCTAGGTTCTTAAGGTATTTTTTTATTTTTTATTTTTTTTACAGTTTTTTAGGGATTTTTAGGGTTTTGGGGGCTTTTGAGGGTTTTAGGTTTTCAGGGGTTTTTAGAGTTTTAGGGTTTTTAATGTTTTTTTTGTATTTATGGGTTTTATGTGTTTTTGGGTTTTGATGGCTTTCTTAATGTTTTTAGGGGTTTTATGGGTTTTTATGTTTTTAGGGATTTTTAGGTCTTTTATAGGATTTTTATGGGGTTTTAAGGATTTTAGGTATTATGACAATTTTTAGGGGTTTTAGGGTTTTATGTTTTTTATTTTCTGGGGGGTTTTACAATTTTTTTAAATTTTTTAAGCTTTTAAGTTTTTTTAGAGTTTTTTATGTTTTTTGTGGTTTAAAGTGGTTTTATATTTTTATTGGTTTTTAGGGTTTTTAAGGGTTTTACGGGTTTTATGGTTTTAAGGGATTTTGGGGTTTTAGGGTAAGTTTTTTTTTGGTTTTAGAGTTTTTAGGTTTTTACAATTTTTTATTGTTTCTAGGTTTTTTTAGGTTTTCATAGGGTTTTAGGGCCTTTTCCTTTTTAGGTATTTTTAGTATTTTTTGGATTTTTCTTTTTGAGTTTTTAGGGATTTTGAGGGGGGTTTTTTGGGTTTTTTGGTTTTTTAGTTTTTTGGGTTTTTGGTGTTTTATCATTTTTATGTTTTTTGTCTTTTAAGTATATTTATTTTATTAAGGTATTCTTAGAGTTTTATGGTTTTATGGTTTTTTACTTTTTTGGGGACTTTTATTGATTTTTAGTATTTTTAAGGTTTTTTTGTTTTTAGTGATTTTTAGGTGTTTTAGGGTTTTTAGGATGTTATGGTTTTTTTTTTGTTTTTATGGTTTTCTTGTTTATTAGATGTTTTAATTTTTTTTAGTGTTTTTAATGTTATAAGGGTTTAAAGGATTTTATGCATTTTTTGGGTTTTTTGGTTTTATAGGATTTTAAATTTTTTTAAGGATTTTAGGGGATTTTATGTTTTTGGGGGTTTTAATTATTTTTAGAATATTTTTATGTTTTTTTAGGGTTTTCATCATTTTTTAGGTTTTTTATGGGTTTTAAGATTTTTGTGGTGTTCTAGGTTTCTTAGGCCTTTTCTATATTTTTTGGGTTTTTATGTTTTTATGTATATTTGGGATTTATATGATTTTTATTCTTGTTAGGAGTTTAGGTATTTTGAGGGTTTTTAGGGTTTTTAGGAATTTTATGTATTTTTAGTGTTTTTAGAATTTTTTAGGTTTATAGGGTTTTAAGTATTTTTATGACTTTAAGGTTTTCAAAATGATTTTCATGGTTTTTAGGGTTTTATTTACATTTATGTATTTGTAGATATTTTTTAGATTTTTTATGGTTTTTTGGGGTTTTAGGCATTTTTTTGGATTTCATAATTTTTAGGGTTTTTTTGGGTTTTTATGCTTTTTGAGTTTTTTGGGATTTTTTTCGTTTTTATGTTTTTTTTGGGTTTTTAAAGTTTTCATATGTTTTTAGGGTTTTATGGTCAATTTAAGTTTTTTTAATGTTTTTGGGGTTACATGGTTTACAGAGTGTATAGATTTTTTTAGGGTTATGATGGGTTTTTAGAGTTTTTATGGTTTCTAAGGGTTTTAAATGTTTTTAGGTTTTAAAGGGTTGCTAATGGGTTTTGAGTGATTTTGGGATTTTATATTTTTATGGATATTTTGGGATTTTTTAGGTTTTGATGGGTTTTTATGATTTTTATGTGTTTTGAGGGGTTTTATGGTTTTTTATTGTTATAAGGATTTTTTTTATTTTTTAGGTTTTTGGGGTTTTAAGTGCTTTAAATTTTTAATGTTTTCATAGGGTTTTTTATTTTTTGGTTTTTTATATTTTTAGGGATTTGTAGGGAGTTTTAGGGTTTTTAGGGCCTTTTTAGGTTTTTAGGGTCTTTTAGAGGTTTTAAGGTATTTTTATGTTTTTAGGGGGTTTTAAATGTTTCTAGGTTTTTTAGGTTTTCTAAGGGTTTTCCAGGGCATTAATGTTTTTTTATTTTATAGATTTTAGGTATTTTTTAATATTTTTAGGCTTTTGTTTTTGAGTTTTTAGGTAATTTTAAGGGGTTTGGGGTTTCTTGGTTTTTAGGGTTTTAGGTTTCTTTAAGGTTTTTATAATTTTAGGTTTTAAAGGGATTTATTTGTTTTTAGGTTTTTATGGTTTTCATAGGGTTTAAATTGTTTTATGGTTTTTTACAATTTTTGGGATATTTAGGTTTTTTATGTGTTTTTATGGTTTTTGGGAATTTTAGGGGTTTTAGGGTTTTTTTGGATTTTAGGGGTTCTTTTGAGTTTTTTAGGGTTTTTAAGGATTTTTAGAGTTTTTTAACATTTTAGAAGTTTAAAGGGTTTTATGTTTTTAGTGCATTTTTATGGTATTTATTGGTTTTATGGTTTTTAAAGTGTTTTAGAGTTATTATGGTCTTTATGGTTTTTAGGCATTTTAAGGTTTTTAGTGTTTTTTAGGGGTTATAAATGTTTTTAGGTTTTTAATATTTTCATATCATTTTTTAGGTTTTTAGGGGTTTAAATGTTTTATGATATTTTTTGGGCTTTTTAATATTTTAATGCTATTTTAGTGTTTTTATGGATTTTGAGGGTTTTTTGTGTTTTTAGGGATTTTAGGGATTTAACCATTTTATAGGTTTTCATTGGTTTTATGTGTTTTTATATTTTAAGGTTTTCTTATTGTTTTTTCGAGTTTTCATGATTTTTTACATTTTTATTAATTTTTAAGGTTTTTTAGGATTTTTATGGATTTTATGGATTTTAGGGGTTTTCAGGGTTTTCAGTTTTTTAGGGTTTTATGGTTTTTTAGAGATTTTTATCCTTTTTAGGGGTTTATAGGATTTTTATATTTTTAGTGGTTTTTAGGGTTTTTTGTTTTTTAGGTGTTTTTATGGTTTTATTGGTTTTTATGGGTTTTATGGGCTTTTAGGTGTTTGAGGGTCTTTTAGAGTTTTCTAGGCTTTTTAATTTATTAGGGATTTTATGTTTTTTTAAGTTTTTAGAGTTTTCCTAAGGTTTTTCTAATTTGTTAGGATTTTTTAAATTTTTAGGGATTTTTGAGGGATTTTTTAGATTTTTTATGTTTTTATGGTTTTTTTGGATTTTGAGGCCTTTTTGGGTTTTTAGCATATATAGTTATTTAGGGGTTTTAAGTGTCTTATGTTTTTAAGGTTTTCTTAGGGTTTTTTACGGTTTTTAGGGTTTTTTATGTCTTTGGTATTTTTCAATATTTTTTATGAATTTTATTTTTTTATAATTTTTAGTGATTTTGTGGGGGGGGTTAGGGGTTTTAAGGTTTCTATGTGTTTTTAGGTTTTTTTGTTTTTTTTAGTTTATTATAGTTTTATTTTTTTTATAGTTTTTAAATGTTTTTGGGTGTTTAGATGTTTTTTAGGGTTTTTAGTGGTTTTGTAGGATTTGTATGGGCTTTTAGGATATTTTGAGGTTTTTTCAAGTTTTTTTCTTTTAACGGTTTTTATTCTTTTTAAGGTTTGTTTAGGTTTTTTTACATTTTTCGTATTTTTAGGGTTTTTAGGGTATTTATGTTTTTATCGTTTTCTTAGGTTATTTCCAGTTTTTTAGTTTTTTTGTATTTAGGGATTTTAAGGTATTTTTTTAGTTTTTTATGGGTTTAGGAGTTTTGAGGATTTTTAATGTTTTTAGGAGTTTTTTGGTTTTATGGGTTTTTAGTGTTTTTTAGATTTTTAGGTTTTCTCAGTGTATTTGACTATTTTTAGGGTTTTTATGTTTTTAGGGATTCTTTGGGGTTTTTTTGGGGTTTTATTGTTTTTTGGGGTGGTTTTGGTTTTTTGTTGAGTTTTTTTAGGGTTTAAAGTTTTTTTTTTGAGTTTTTTTTAACATTTTTACTAATTTAAAGGTTTTTTATTTTTTTAGTGGTTTATAGGGTTTTTATAGGTTTTTTATGGTTTTTAAGGCTTTTAGGGTTTTCTATAGTTTTTAGGGGGTTTTAGGGTACGCTCAGTGGTTTTTAGGGTTTTTAGTGTTTTTTAGGTATTTAAGGGTTTTAAGTGTTTTAAGGTTTATAAGGTATTCTTAGGGTCTCTCTGAATTTTTAGGGTTTTTTATTTTATTAGGTATTTTTATTGATTCTTTTGGATTTTTATGGATTTTGGGGGTTTTAGGATTTTAAATATTTTTATGTTTTAGGGGTTTTTGTGTCTTTATGTTTTAATATTTCATTAGGATTTTTTGGGTTTTAGGGTTTTTTTACATTTTAGATATTATTAGGGTTTTTAGGATTTTTTAGTTTTAGGGATTTTGGGGTGTTTTAGGGTTTTTCGGGTTTTTTGGGGGTTTTTTGGTTTTTTGGGGATTATGGTTTTTTAGAGTTTTTAGGGTTTTATGGTTTTCTATAGTTTTTACTGTTTTTAGGAATTTAAAGGGGTTTTATAGATTTCAATGAGTTTCTATGGTTTTTAAGGTTTTTAGGGGATTTTATGGTTCTAGGAGTTTTGGGGTTTTTAGGTTCTTTTTTTGGTCTTTAGGATTTTTAGCATTTTTACGATTTTTGGGGGTTTCAATTGTTTTTAGGTTTCTAAAATTTTCATTGAGGTTTTCATGGTTTATAATAATTTTTACATTTTGATGAATTTTTAGGGATTTTTTAGTATTTTTATGGGGTTTTCAGGTTTTTTATTACTTGAGAGTTTTGAGGTTTTTAAGGTTTTTGGTTTTTTAGAGCGTTTTTCATTTTTATAGGTTTTTAAGTGTTTTTCGGTTTTAAGTTTTTCTTAGGGATTTTCAAGGTTATTATATGTTTTTATATTTTAATGGATTTTAGGGATTTTTAAGATTTTTGTGCTTTTGGGGGATTTTAGGGCTTTTGGGGTTTTTAAGGTTTTTAGGGTTTTTAGGTTTTTTTTATTTTTGGAGTTTTTTTTTTTGAATATTTTAGGGGTTTAACGATTTTTTAGAATTTCTTATCATTTTTAGGAGATATAAGTGTTTTTAGAGTTTTTAGTCAGTATTTTGTGTTTTTATGTGTTTTAGGGTTTTTATGGTTTTGGGGTTTTTATGGTTTTTCTTTGGTTTTTAGGGTTTAGGGTCTTTTTACGGTTTTTAGGGATTTTATCATATTTTAGGTTTATTAGTGGTTTGAATTTTTTAGGGTTTTACTTTTTTCTTATGTTTTTTTAGGGTTTTTCGTATTTTTAATTTTTTATGTGTTTTTAAGGTTTTTAGGGTTTTTATGGATTTTTAGGGTTTTAGGGATTTTGAGGGTTTTAGGGTTTTTAGAGTTTTTTTACATTTTTTGGGGTTTAAAGTGATTTAATTTTTTATGGTTTTCTTAGTTTTTCTATGTTTTTTGGGGTTTTTATATTTTTAGACTTTTAGGTCTTTTTTAGGATTTTTGTTGTTTTAATTTTTCTAGGTATTTTGGGAGTTTTAGTTTTGTAGGGTTGTTTTGGGATTTATGGTTTTTTATTGAGTATTAAGGGGTTTTTTGAGTTTTTTATGGTTCTAATGTTTTTATGAATTTTTTAACATTTTTAAGGGTTTAAAGGGTTTTCAGTGTTTTTAGTGGGTTTTTAGGGGATTTATGGGTTTTTAGGGTTTTTAGTTTTTTATGGTTTTTAGAGGTTTAGAGGGTTTAGGGTATCTTAGGATTTTTTAAGGTTTTTAACATTTTTAGGTATTTTTTAGGATTTTTAGGATTTTTAGGGTCTTTAGGTGTTTTTATGGGGTTTATGGGGTTTTGGGATTTTTGTATTTTTAGGTTTTTATGTTTTTTCAATGTTTTAGGTTTTTAAGTTTTTATGGTTTTTTTGGGGATTTTTCAGGGATTTTAAATTTTTTTTATTTTGTAAGTGATTTTTTGGGAGTTTTTTTATTTTTATGATTTTTATGGGTTTTCAGGATTTTCATAGATTTTATGGGTTATTTGGATTGTTTAGGGTATTTATCAATTTTTTTGTTTTTAGTAGTTTTATGTGTTTTTAGTTTTTTTAGGCTTTCTTAAGGGTTTTCCGGGTTTTAGGGTTTTTTATATATTTATTAATTTTTTTTTATTTTTTATGATTTTTATAGTTTTTATGGAGTTTTATGGTTTAAAGTATTTTTTAGGATTTAATGGTTTTTTTTAGTTTTTATGGATATTTTGGAGTTTTTTTATTTTTTTTGGATTTTTATAAATTTTTATCATTTTGGGGAGTGTTTGATTTTTTAGTGGTTTTTAGGGGTTTTATTGGTTTTCATGTTATTTTTTGTTATTAAGGGTTTTTATGGTTTTTATGGTTTTTAGGGGTTTTTGGTGTTTTATGATTTTTATGTTTTTCTTACGGGTTTTCATGGTTGTAAGTTTTTTTTCATTTTTAGGGATTTTTAGGTGTTTTTTAGGATTTTTATGGGTTCTTGGGTTTTTATGTATTTTGGGGGGTTTTAGGGTTTTTATGGTTTTATTTTTTTAGGGTTTTTAGAATTTTTTAGGTTTTTATGATTTTAATGTGTTTTTTGTTTTTATGGTTTTCTTAGGAATTTTCAGGGTTTTTAGTTGTTTTTACATTTTTCGGGATTTATAGGAATTTTGTAGGATTTTAATGGGTCTGAGGGTTTTATGGATTTTGAGGATTTTTAGGGTTTTAATTGTTCTATTGTTTTTTTGGGGTTCTGGGGTTTTCTGTTCGGTTGTTATGGTTTTTAAGGTTTTTTAGAGTTTTTAAAAAAAAATTGGGGTTTGAAGGGCTTTTAGAGTTTTTAGTGGTTTTTATGGGTTTTAGGGGTTTAAAATGATTTTAGGGGGGTTTTGGTTTTTATGGGGTTTTAGGATTTTTAGTGTCTTTTTAGGGGTTTAAAGTATTTTTAAGGTTTATAGCATTTTTCAGTTTTTTAGGGTTTTAAGTGTTTCTAGGTTTTTAAGGATTTCTTTGTGTTTTTCTTGTTTTTTAGGGGTTTTTTCAGTTTTTAGGGATTTTTATGGATTTTTAAGTATTATTATGATTTTTAATGTTTTATGGATTTTTAGGTCCATATGTTTTCATGGATTTTTTAGGGTTTTAGCATTTTTAGTTTTTAGGGGTTTATGTGCTTTTAGGTTTTTAAGGTTTTCCAAGGGATTTTCCTAGTTCTAGGGGTTTTTTGTTTTTAGGAATTTTAGTACTTTATTAGGTTTTTCTGGTCTATAGCATTTTTATGTATTTTAAGGGTTATTAGGGGTGTTAGGGATTTTAGGTTTTTTTTTTTGTTTTTAGAGTTTTTTAGTTTTTAGGGGCTTTAAGGTTTAATAGATATTTTTAGTGTTTTTATAGAATTAAAGGGTTTTTAGAGTTTTTAGTGGTTTTTCGTGTTTCTTTGGGGTTTTAGGGATCTTCGAGGTTTGTAGGGGTTTTATGGTTTCTATGGGTTATTTATGTTTTTATGGTCTTTTAGGGTTTTATGGTTTTAAAAAAAATTAGGTTTTTTGCGGTTTTAAGTGTTTTTTTGGGTTTAAGGATTTTCTTTGGGTTTTTTCAGAGTGTTTATGATTTTTTACATTTTTGGGATTTTTAGGGTTTTTAAGGATATATATGGGTTTTTAGGGTTTTTATTTATTTTTAGGGGTTTGGTATTTGTATCAATTTTTATTATTTTAGTGAGTTGAAGTGCTTTTTAGGTTTTAATGGGGTTCTTTAGGTTTTTCAGCATATTTAGGGGTTTTATGTTTTTAAGGAATTTTATGATTTTTAGATTTTTTTGGTCTTTTAGGGGTTTTGGGATATTTAGGGATTTTAGGGTTTTTTATTTTTTATGTTTTTTTGACCTTTTGTGGTTTTTAATGGTTTTTAAGGTTTTTAACATTTTTTGTGGTAAAACGGGTTTTTAGATTTTTTATTTTTCTTTGGAATTTTATGCGTTTTTATATTTTTTAAGGTTTTTAAAGGTTTAATGATTTTTATATATTGTTTGGGGATTAGGTTCTTTTTGGGTTTTGTTATGGTTTTAGTGTTTTTATATTTTTCAAGGGTTATAAGTTTTTTTAGTTCTTTAATGTTGTTTTTAGGGGTTTTCAGTGTTTGGAAAATTTTTAGAGATTTTTAGATTTTTCTTTTTTGTTTTTTAGAGTGTTTAGAAATTTTGAGGGTTTTACATTTTTTTATTCTTTTTGGGTTTTAGTGTTTTTTAGTTTTTTAGGGTTTTATGTTATTTAGAGTTTTTAACATATTTATGGTTTTTAGGGGTTTTATAAATATTTATATTTTTTAGTGTTTTTATGTTTTTAGGTTTTTATGGTTTTCTTAGGGTTTTTAAGTTATTTTAATTTTTTTTGGATTTTCAAGGATTTTTTATAATTTTTATGTTTTAAGGGTATTTATGTATTTTTAGGGTTTTTATGTTTTTTAGGGGTTTTAAGTGTTTTTGGGTTATTATGGTTTTCCTAGATATTTTCAGTGTTTTATGGTATTTTATTTTAACGATTTTTATGGATTTTTTTGGACTTTTTGTAGTTATTTAGTGATTTAGGGATTTTGAGGGTTTTAGTATTTTATTGTTTTTTTAGTTTTTGGGTTTTTCAAGTTTTTAGGGGTTTTAAGGATTTTTATTATTTTATATTTTTATTTAGGAGTCTATAGGTTTTTTAATGTTTTTAGTGGTTTCATATGGATTTGATGGAGTCTTAGTTTTTTTAATGTTTTATGGGGTTTCCATGGTTTTTATGAGTTTTTAGGGGTTTTAGGGTATATTTTGGGTTTTTAGGATTTTTAGTGTTTTTTAGGTTTTTTGGGGGGTTTTAAGTTTTTTTAGGTTTTTTAGGATTTTTTTTGGTTTTTAGGGTTTTTAGGGATTTTTGGGTTTTTTCTGTTTTTTCAGATATTTTAGGTTTTTAAGTTTTTTTAGGTGAAGGGTCCTAAAAATTCAACAAAGGGAAGGAAAATGATCCCGTAAGTTGGGAGATGAAAATAAGTACATGATTGGATTGAAAAATTGAGGAGAAAAGTGAAGACATTAGGTTTTGAAAAGGACCCAAGCATGTTTGTGCACTGATTACCGGGAAAGGTTCACAGAAGAAATAAACTGTGAACCACCGGTATGTGGATGGCCTATGATGCGCTGGCCAGTGAGGCATTGGCCATCTAAAAAAACTATTCATAGTGAATTACCACCTATGAACCAAAGCCTCCACAAACTGTTTTTGCTGGCGAGAATCTAACAAAGGTATGCCTCACACATTATCCCCATGAATGATGTGGTTCACGGATGAGGAGAAGCCGGTGACATCCCACACCTCCACAAATAGTGGGTGAATGAGTCATTTGAGGGCTATATTTCCTCAATGGGCTTCCACAAAAGGTTTCGCGTGAATCGAAGATATAGCATCCCTAACACTCTATAAAATGACCAATAGGGGAATTGAAAAATATTGTGTTGAAGAATATGGAGAGAGAGCTCTGAGATGGGAGAAAATGGATGAAGAATAGGGAGGGTGTGGGAGAAATTTCTCCCACACCCAAAGTAGTTTGCGGGACTCCATCCCGCATCTGAAGCAGTTTGCAGATTCCATACTTCAAACCATAAGCAGTTCACATACTCCATCCAGAAAACCATATGTGGGTGTCACTTCATGTAACTCCTTCCTGCGAACTGTATTTGGAAGACCCTTGGTATCCAACCAACAAACCAATAAAAAATAAGAAAAAATTGTTCATAGAATCCCTATGCGGAATGTAGTTCACGACCAGCTCTTATCCGGCCAACAGTTCGCAGAAGCCCCCTATCCAGAAAATAGTCTGCGTACCATCCTACACGGCTAAATTGTTCGTGAACAACATCCTTCATGGAAATCCCTATCACCTGCCTCCTATTCTAGGTTAACCCAGTACTCCATGGACAATAATATATTGAATTTTTCTCAAATTCTCAGACACATCCATTCCATCTATCTAACTCTATATCTCTGGTGATTCATGATCCTCATAAACCTACTTGTCCATCAGAAGCGAAAGGTCAGTGTCCTGTGCACACCTTTGATTGAATATGAACATCATTCCCCATTGGCTCTGTATATGTTTCCTGCAAAACAGTTGTCAACAAAAGGTAAATTCATCCTCAGAAGATTCATTTCCTACCTATATACACCTCAATGGATTTCATTCCCCATATCATTTCTCCGGATCCAAGAATCTAAAGAGTCACATTTTACACTTTCCTTCCCCCTCATGTTCGAGGCATGTCAGAACATCCCAACCTGATTATCCTACTGCTAATCATGGATTCAATAAAAATTTTCCAAACTCTTTGAACTTAAACAATGAGTTATCATCCTATGCACATGATATTAAACTGTATGACACAAGTCCCTGCAACACAACATTAAACTTTTATGCTATAGTCCAAGCTATATGACTTTAAACTGTAGTATACCGAGTGATTTCAGATCATCATAAACATCCCTGGTAATTATAAATAGATGGTCAGTGTCCTGAGGACACCTCTATTTGACTATTCACATCATGCCCCAGTGGCTCTGCACATGTTTCCCACAAAAATGGCCTATCAAAAATAGACAAATTCATCCTCAGGAGATACCTCTCCTACCACTGTATGCCTCAATGGCTTCCATGCCTCATATCATTTCTACTTATATGAAATCCTTCATAATCATGGTTTACACATTCCACCCCTATCATGTTCGGGGCATGATAGAACATCCAAACATTATTTTCTACCAGTTAATCATTGTTTCTAAAACAAGTGTTCCTCGTTGTATGATCCTAAACTACAAAACACACAAATAATCATATCTGCATGACGTTAAAATGTATGGTGCTCATCCCTAAAACACGAAATTAAATTGTGATTCCATCATCCAAGCTATATGACTTTAAACAATAGTATACCGTATATGAAATTCAAGGGGCACTCTCACTGAGGTAAGTCCCTCACCTTTCAAGATCTGAGCCTCATGACCTCAAAAGTCATCCCACATTGAATGGTTGATCGCTCTGTGCCCTCACCCACTGTTTCCTCAGCTTCTTCCTCTATAGTCCTTGCCTCTTCTATCAGTGGGAGAGGAGATTTGTGATTTTTTGAATCTCTCACATCCTCTGGTTTCTCACACCAAGTATAACTCATGTGGCCTTATAGATTTTTGTTGATTATAACATCCACAAAACCAAAACATAATGAACTACTTGAACTCTGATTCATGTTCAAACCAGGATACGTAGGATGCCTGCTTGAAGGCCCGATCTCAAAAAGGGTGCCCTTCTGAAAGGGTTCACCTAATCATGTTCCCTATAAATGGGAATCTTCCACGAGTAATCCCCATCCCATCATGAACTACAAGAAATATGATTCTTGTTCATACCAGGAAACATAGGACATATACTTGAAGTCCTAATCTCAAAAGGGGTTCCCTTTCGTAAGGGTTCACCCAATCTTTTCCCCTCAAATGGGAAGCTTCCTTTCCTAATCCCCAACCTATCCTAAACTATGAGAACTCTGATTTCTATTCAAACTAGGATATGTAGGACATCTTCTTGAAGGACTGAGCTCAAAAGGGGTCCCCTTCCAAATTAATCCACCCCAATTATTCCCCCAACAAATGGTCCTTCTCTCAGGTCCAATCCCTATGCTAACCGAACTACGTGAGCTCTGATTCCTCCCTCGGGGATACGTAGGAATCCCATTTCATGGGTATGATCCCAACATCAAACCATATTTCGTCCCACCTAGATGAAGATAATCCAAAGCACCTTATTGCATGACTTAAGTTTGAATTTCCTTCATAGCATCAAATCCATGTATATCCATGATTATCCTGCAAACTAGGTGTATCCCATGGATACACTCTTTTGGAATGAACCAAGGATTCACAAATATATGATCACGACATAATTCTATAAGAGAGTCCCATAATAGGAAATAATTCCTCCAAAATGGTTCGATGAGCTCGACCTCCCATCCTCTCGACCAATGGAGTCCTTAAGTATCAGTGGCCAAATCGTCATCCAACGAGTGTCTGCCTTTATAAATCAGGTCCATGAATCAGGGATAGCAAGGCTGTTTGGTGTTTCTAGATCCACGAATAAACCTGTTAGTGACCATCTGAGGAATTTATATCCAAATAGGTCTGATTGTACAAATACTTACCTCCACGCAGTCGCCCACTAGGACAATTTTACTGTGGAACCTCCTTCATAATGTGGAAGGGATAAATTGTCCAGTCCCCACAGGGTCAATCCAATCCCTCCTAAAGGATAATGACACAGATCGAGTTGAGACGAAGATGGCAGCGTAAAAGTATCTATAATAATGGATGAATTCTTTTCACCCATCAACGCATTTTTTTCATTTTCCCCAAATACATACACGCGCCACCTCAAAGAAAAACATTAGGTTTTTAACGTTTTCTAATATATTTTTAGGGATTCATGTTTTTTTAACATTTTCATGATTTTTTTTATATTTTTTGGGATTTTTATAGCTTTTTCTGGTTTTTTAGGGTGTTTATGTTATTTTTTGTTTTTTAGGGATTTTTAAGTTTTTAGGGGTTTAAAGGGTTTTTAGAGTTTTTAACATTTTTATATATTTAATATTTCTTTAGAGTTTTTAATGGGTTTCAAGGGGTTTTATTTGTTTTTAGGGTTTTTAAGGGTTGTAGAGGATTTTATGTCTTCTAGGGGTTTTTTGGATTGTTTTAGGGTTTTTAGGGTTTTTAGGTTTTTTAATTTTTTTAGTTTTTTACTATTTTTAGGGGTTTCTAGGTTTTTTAGGGTTTTTATGTTTTTAGTGATTTTTTTTTGATTTTTTTTATTTTTATAGTTTTTAGAGTTTTTAGGGATTTTTAGGGTATTTAGGGGGTTTTTAGGGATTTTTGGTTTTTTTGGTTTTTTAGAGGTTTTCAGTGTTTTTAGGTTTTTAAAGTTTTATGAGGAGTTTTTAGGGTTTTTTAGGGTATTTATTTTTTTAGGTATTTTTAGGTACTTTTTAGTATTTTTATTAATTTTATATTTTTATGGTTTTTAGGTTTTTGATAGATTTCGATGGATTTTAGTGATTTTTAGGATTTTTATGGTTTTTTGGGTTTTTCATGTATTTTTTGAGTTTTAAAGTGTTTTTAATGTTTTTTATTATTTTTAAGGGTTTAAAGGGTGTTTATATTTTTCTTGTGGTTTTATGGGGTTTTATGTGTTTTTAAGGTTTTTAGTGGTTTTTATGATTTTTAAAGGTTTTTATTCCTTTTTATTGTTTTTATTAGTTTTTACATGTTTAACGGGGTTTTAAAGATTTATTTGGTTTTTAGGGTCTTTTTTGGGTGTTTAGGGTATTTATCATTTTTAGGTATTTTAGGGGTTTTAAGTGTTTTCTTGCTTTTAAGGTTTTCATTAGGGTTTTCATGATTTTTTTGGGGGGTTTTACATTTTTACTGATTTTAAGGAAATTTAGGAATTTCACAGGTTTAGTAGGGTTTTTTGTGGTTTTTTTGTGTTTTTAACATTTTTAGGGAATATATCATTTTTTAGTATTTTAGGGGTTTTATGTTTTTTTAGGTTTTAAGGTTTTCTTATTGGGTTTCAAGGTTTTTAGGGTTTTTTACATTTATTGTAATTTTTAGGTATTTTTATGATTTTAATGGTTTAAGTGTTTTTTGGGGATTTTTAGTGTTTTTAAGGTTTTTAATGTTTTAGTATTTTTTGGGTTTATATTGTTATTTCGGTGTTTTAAGGATTTATCAAAAGATTTATTGTTTTATGGTTTTTATATTTATTAAGGGTTCAGGGGTTTAAAGAGTTTTTAGAGTTTTTAGTTGTTTTTATATGTTTTAGGGTTTTATGATTTTAGTGGTTTGATGGTTTTTAGGTGTTCTTTGGGGTTTTATGGTATTTTAGGGTCTTTAGAGTTTTTAGAATTATTTCTGGTTTTATGTATTTTTAGGTTTTTATAGTTGTCTTAAGGTTTTTAATGTTTATTATTTTTTAGTGATTTTTAACCCTTTTTCAATATTTTTATAGTTTTTAGAGTTTTTATAGATTTTGAGGGTTTAAATGGATTTTGAGGGTTTTAAGGGGTCTTATGATTTATTTTGGATTTAAGGATTTCTTTTATTTTTAGGATTTTTAAGGTTTATAGAGTATTTTGACATTTCTAGCGATTTAATGGGTTTTTAGAGTTTTTAGGGCTTACTTGGGTTTTATGGGTTTTTTTGGTCTGTAGGGTTTTTTTTTATAGTTTTTAGGGGTTTAGGTTTTAGGGATTTCTATGGTTTTATGTTATTTATCACTTTTTTAGTTTTGTTATGGATTTTAAGTCTTTTTTGGGTTTTAAGGTTTTCTAATGGTTTTTTAGGGATTTAGGGATTTTCTATTTTTAGTGATATTTTTAGGGTTTTTATGGTATTTCGGGTTTTTAGGGATTTCGATGGTATTTAAGGTTTTTAGGGTTTTAAAGGGTTTTATGTTTTTTTTTTGTTTTTTTGGGATTTAAAATTTTATTAGGGTTTTCCATGGTTTTTGGGTTTTTTTAGAGATTTGTAGAGAATTTTTATAATTTTTATGGATTTGTATAGTTTTATAGGGATTTTGAGGGTTTCTAGTGTTTTTAGGGTTTTTATAGTTTTTGGGTTTTTGGGTTTTTGGGGTTTTTTAGTTTTTAGGGTTTTTAATTTCTTTTTATTTTTAACATTTTTTTGGTTTTAAAGGGGTTTTAGGAGTTTTTAAGGTTTGGGAGGATTTTAAGGGGGGGTTTAGCTTTTTAGCCGTTTTATGTTTTTAGGGGTTTTATGTGTCTTTATATTTTTACGGTTTTATTTCCGGTTTTCTAGGATTTTAGGGTTTTTTATGTATTTAGTAATTTTTATTTATTTTTAAATATTATTATGTGTTTTCTTGGATTTTATGGATTTTAGGGGTTTTCTAGTTTTCTAAGTTTTTTGAGGGTTTTTAGCGTTTCTTAGGTTTTTAGTGGTTTTAAGTGTTTTGAGTTTCTAAGGTTTTCTTAGTAATTTTATGGGTTTTTAACTATTTAAGTATTTTTGCATATTTTTTGTTATTTTTATGGGTTTTTAGGGTTTTTAAGGATTTTTCAGGTTTTTAGGGATTTTTAGAGGTTTTAGGGGTTTTAATGATTTTTTTCAATTTGTATGGTTTTTTGAGATTTTATGGGTTTTATTGTATTTTATATTTTTTTTTTACCATTTGGGGGTTTAAAGTGGTTATAGATTTTTAGTGTGTTTTTATAGGTTTTTATCATTTTTAACCTTTTTGTTGTTTTATGGTTTTTAGGGATTTTAGGGTCTTTTTTCTCTTTTAGGGTTTTAGAGCTTTTTATATTTTTAGGGGGTTTAAGTGTGTTTATATTTTTAAGGTTTTCATTGTTCGTTTTCATGGTTTTTAGGGGTTTTATTGTTTTATTTATTTTAGGGACTTTTTAGTATTTTTATGTTTTTACTGTTGTTAGGGATTTTTTTGGTATTTTTTGGGTTTTTATAGTTTTTATCATTTTTAGATTTATTGGGGGTTTTAAGTGTCTTTTAGTTTTTAATTTTTTTCTGACATTTTTAAAGTTTTTTAGTTTATTTTATGTTATTAGGGATTTTAATGGATTTTGGAGCATTTTTATTGTTTTTAGGGTTGTTATGGATTTTGAGGGATTCAGGGTTTTTTTGGTTTTTATGTTTATTGTTTTATTTTAGGTGTGGGGGTTAGGGTTTCTTAGTGTTTTTAACATTATGGGTTTTAGGTTTTTTATGGTTTCTAATGTTTTTAAGGTTTTTATTGTGGTTTTCATGGTTTTTTGGGTTCATTACTTTTTTAATGATTTTTAGGACTATTTAATGATTTTTATAGTTTTTTGGGTTTTTTAGGAATTTTAGGGATTTCATTGTTTTTGGGGGGTTTTAAGGTTTTAGTTTTTTATGTTTTTATTGTGATTTCTGGGGTTTTAAGTGTTTTTAGGTTTTTAACTTTTTCTTATGGTTTTTTAAGGGTTTAGTTATTTTTTATGTTTTTCAATTTTTAGGTCTATTATGGAATTATATGCAATTTTATGGTTTTTAGGGATTTTCAAGAATTTTAGGGGTTTTAGGGTTTTTTTAAGGTTTATGGGTTTTTAGTTTTTTTTGAGTTTTTAATTTTTTATGTTTTTAAAGGGTTTTTATATATTTTAGTGTTTTAATCAATTTTTAGGTTTTTTTAAGGTTATAAGTGGTTTTTATGGTTTTTAGGGAGTTTTATTTTTTTAGAGTCTTTTATGGGTTTTTAGGGATTTTAGCATTTTTTTATGTTTTTAGTGGTTTTAATAGTTTTTAAGTGTTTAAGGTTTTCATAGGTGTTTTTAGGGTTTTAGGATTTTTCTACATTTTTAGGGATTTTGAGGGATTATTTAGGATTTTTATGGATTTTAGGTTTTTCGGGATTTTGACGGTTTTTAGAGCTTTTATACTTTTTTATATTTTTATGGGTTTTAAGTGTTCTTATGTTTTTATGTTTTTAAGTTTTTCTTAGGGGTTTTCATTATTTTTAGGGGATTTTATATGTTTAGGGATTTTTAAGGGTTTTTTGGATTTTTAGGGGGTTTAGGGATTTTGAGGGGTTTTTTGGGTTTTATGGTTTTTTGGGGATTTTAAGGTTTTTTTGAGTTATTTTTGGGTTTTATGGTTTTTATAGTTTTTTAGAATTTCAGGGGTTTAATGATTTCAATTATTTTTTAGTGGGTTTTAGTATTTAAAAAAGTTTTTTGTGTTTTTAATATTTTTTGGGGGTTTTATGGTTTTTAGGGGTTTTAGGGTTTTTTAGGGTTTTTACCATTTTTTGTCTTTTTTTGGGTTTTATGCCTTTTTAGGTTTTCAAGTTTTTCGTATGGATTTTAATAGTTTTTTGGGTTTTATAGTTTATGGTTTTTAGTGTTTTTTTGGATTTTTTAGGGGTTTAGGGTCTTTATGGATTTTGAGGGTTTTAGGGGTTTTTAGGGTTTTTAATGTTTTTATGGTTTTTAGGGTTTTAATTGTTTTGATGATTTTAAGGATTTAAGGATTTGTTTGGTATTTTTTGTATTTTTTATGGTTTTTAAGGGTTTTTTAGGGATTTTTAGTGTTTTTAGGGATTTAGATCTTTTTGAATTGGGGGAGGGGATTTATGGTTTTTAGAGAGTTTAACTTTTTTAGGGGGTTAAAGGGTTTTATATTTTTAGTGGGTTTTCATGGTTTTAGTGGGTTTTACTATTTTTTATGGTTTTTAGGGTTTTAATGGTACTTTAAGGGTTTTAGGGTATTTAGGGTATTTTAGGGTTTTAACATTTTTTATGTGTTTTAAGTGTTTTTATGTCTTTAAAGTTTTCTTAGTTTTTTTGGGTTTTATGTATTTTTACATTTTTAGGGTTTTTTTGGGTTTTTTCAGATTTTTATGGTTTTTAGGGTTTTTTGGAATCTTATAGTTTTTATTGTTTGTAGGGTTTTTCTCATTTTTTAGGGTTTTAAGGGTTTTAATATATTTATTTTTTTAAGGTTTTTGTAGGGGATTTCAAGGTTTTTATGGTTTTTGGGGATTTTAGGAATTTTTTATTATTTTTATGGTTTTCATGTGTTTTAATGATTTTGAGGGTTTTGGGGTTTTTGGGGTTTTTAGGGGTTTTTGGTTTTTTAGGGTTTTTTTTATTTTTTAGGTTTTTAAATGTTTTTTACAGTAATTTAATGTTTTTTGGGTTCTAAAGGGGTTTTAGACATTTTAGTTGTTTTTATGGGTTTTTTGGGTTTTAGGGACTTTGAAGGTTCTAAGGGGTTTTTAGGTTTATTATGTCATTTTTTATGGTTATTTAGGGTTTTTATACATTTTATGTATTTTAGGGGTTTTAAGTGTTTTTAGGTTTTTAATGTTTTCTTAGGGTTTTTAAGGTTTTTTATGGGTTTTAAAGTTTTTAGGGATTTTAAGGGAATTTCTAGTATTTTATTTTGGGTGTGTATTATTTTTAGGGATTTTAAGGGTTTTATAATTTTTTAGGGTTTTTAGGGTATATTATGTTTTTTATAGTTTTTTATCTTTTTAGTGGTTTTATGTGTTTTTACTTCTGTAAGGATTTCTAAGTGTGTTTATGGGTTTTATGGTTCTTTTGTTTTTATGGATTTTTAGGGATTTTTAGGATTTGATGGTTTTTAGGGAATTTTGACGGTTTTTCAGTTTTTTAGATGTTTTAGTGTTTTTTTATTTTTTTTGGGTTTTTATGTGTTTTTTGGGTTTTTAGGGTGTTTATGGTTTTTTAGAGTTTTAAATTTTTTTATGTTTTTAAGGTTTTTTATAGTTTTTAGTGTGTTTTAGGGTTTTTATGGGTTTTTAAGTATATTTGGTGGTTATGGGTTTTGTGCTTTATAGGGGTTTTAGGGTCATTTATGGGGTTTTATGGTTTTTTGCGTTTTTTATGTTTTTAGTGGTTTTATATATTTATAGATTTTTAAGGGTTTCTTACCTGATTTTAGGATATTTTAGGATTTTACCTTTTGGGGATTTTTAGGGGTTTTTTTGGATTTTTATGGTTTTTTTTGTATTTTGAGGGTTTTGGGGTTTTATATGGTATTTTTGGGTTTTTACAATTTTTTAGGTTTTTTGGGGTTTTTTTGTTAAAAGGTTTTTAAGGGTTTCTTAGGGTTTTTTAGGGGTTTTATGGTTTTTTATGTTTTTATGGATTTTTAGTTCTTTTTAGGATTTTTATGGTGTATAGGTTTTTTAGGTATTTGGAGGTATTTTAGATTATTTTAGGGTTTTATGGTTATTTTTGAGTTTTAGGGATTCTTTTTGAATTATTTAGGGAATTTAAAATTTTTAGTGCTTTTACATTTTTTGGAATTTAAAGGGTTTTATAGTTTTTACTATCTTTGAGGTTTTTTATGGGCCTTTAGTATTTTTTATAGTTTATAAGGTTTTAGGGATTCTAGGGATTTTAGATTTTTTAGGGTTTTTTATGGGTTTTAGCATTTTTAGGAGTTTTCGATGTTTTTAGGTTTTTATGGTTATCTTACGGTTTTTCAAGGTTTTTATGGATTTTTATAAATTTTAGTATTTTTAGTGATTTTAGGGATCTTTTTTATGGATTTTTGGAAATTTTAAGATTTTTAGGGTTTTAAATTGTTTATTGGGTTTTTATGGCTTTTAGATTTTTTAGGTTTTTAAGGTTATTAAGTGTTTTCAGCTATTAAGGATTTCTAATGGATTTTCAGGTTTTTTGGTTTTATTTCATTTTACAGAGTCTTACGACTTTTCAAAATTTTATTATTGTTATGGATTTTAGGGATTTTTAATTTTTTTATAGGGTTTTTAGGGTTTTAATGATTTTTTTTGGGTTTTTAGGGTTATTTTTTGTTTTTAGGGTTTTACATATTTTTTAGAGTCTTTAAATGTTTTTAGGGGTTCAAATGGTTTTTAAAGTTTTCAATGATTTTATGATTTTAGGGTTTTTAATGTTTTTTAGGGTTTTTATGGTTTTTACGTATTTTTACATTTTAGGTACTTTTTTGGATTTTTTTAGGGATTTTACCATTTTTTAGGGTTTTTTTATTTTAAGTATATTTATATTTTTAAGGTTTTCTTTGGGGTTTTTAAGGTTTTTAGGGGTTTTATGAATTTATGGATTTTTATGGTTTTTAAGGATTTTTATGGTATTTTTTAGGTTTTTAGGGATTTTTTGGATTTCAAGATGTTTGTTGGGTTTTTAGGGGTTTTTACGTATTCAGATATTTTTTGGATTTTTTAGGATTTTTATGTTTTTTTAGGTATTCTGAGTATATTTAGTATTTTTAGGAGTTCAGGGTTATTAGCATTTTCAGTTTTTCAATGAGTTTTAGTGTTTTTAGGTTTTTAATGTTTTTTAGAGTTTTAAGGATTTTTTTAGTTTTTTTATGTTTTTAGGGATATTTAGGGATTTTTTAGGTTTTTTAAGGTTTTTTAGTTTTTAGTGGTTTTTAGGTTTTTAGGGATTAATTGGAAGAAAAGGTGTGGTATTAGACAAAGCTGACTCCGTGATTTATTAAAGAGCACGAAAAGTAAAGTACAATTCATTACAAAATAGGCTTTCATATCCTAGTGTGGGTCCTCCCCTTCATGTCTGAGTCAACTGAAGACAGACAGAAGTCCGGAGTCCTGAAAGACCATACCAAAGTCCCTTTGTAAGAGCTCAGTCATACCTCAAACAATACAGATGTTGTTGGTGATGCTACATGGCTGATCCTTCCACTAGTCATATGCTTGTCTCAAAGATCAGGTTGTGCATGATCAGTTGTGTGGGAAGCCCGCGTCAGAATGACGTGCCAAGCCACTCGCGTGCTCCTGGCTTTGACTTGTGGGCTCCCCATTCGACCCGTCTTGAAACACGGACCAAGGAGTCTGACATGTGTGCGAGTCGACGGGTGGGAAAACCCGTGAGGCAAAAGGAAGCTAACATGGTGGGATCCCAGAGCGGGTTGCACCGCTGGCCGACCTTGATCTTTTGAGAAGGGTTCGAGTGTGAGCATGCATGTCGGGACCCGAAAGATGGTGAACTATGATAAGAAATAACCTGGACATCATCATGCTCCATTATCCATAAGGTTTTGAAAGCACTGTGATCCCCATTATGTGAAACAAGAGAGTATCCAAGGCTGGTCCAGTTGAATGCCTTCCAATTTTCAAAATTTATCATGGGATTAGCAATCCCTATGAGCATTGTCCTATTAGAGAGAACAAAGTTCCTAAGATCTACAACCATGGGAGAGTTCCCAAGCCTTTGGCAATTCCAAAACATGATCCTCGTTAAGAATGGGATGGGTTTCCCCTTGTAGTTTTAGAGGAGGAGTTTCTGCCCTTCCCTATAACTTTCTTCCCTTTATTCTTAGGCTAGTATACATGCTTCTTTGTGGGTTAAGAGTTAATGTAATGCTCCCTCTAGTAAGGCTTATTTTCAGGATGCTCTGTGAATTTAGGGCCAATGGAGTGCTCCATCCGGTCACCATCATCCTGGGCCTATGAATCCTAAAAAACATTACTCCAAAAGACCCCAATCAGTGGGATTAATTGATTCAAGGAGAAAAACAATTCTTTGGATGAATCCAGTTTACTCATAATAACCCCATATGAGGACACCATAATGAAAGAGACTGTTCTTAGATCAAGCATAGGTGATCTCTCAGGAGTGACCACATGATCCATAGTGGCTCAAGTCCACTGGCATGCCTTGGACATGAATAGAAGGGAACTCAATTTCCAGGACTGGTGATTTAGCGGACAATCCAGGATCAGGGGTAGTCACCTCAACTAGTTGTGCACTGGACTTTCTAGGAAGAGGAGGCATAGCATGGCCGAAATCCTTTCCCTCATAATGGAGGGGATCTTTTCCATTAAAAACGGGTAGAGAAGCCTCATGCACAAGAAATATTTCATCATATCTCACCTTTCCCATACATAAATAGTAAGAAATTCAATTATGAGACCTTTCTAGTTGAGGTTTCCATGATTCCCCTCAACTAGACTGTTGGGGGAGTAGAAGAGTTTATAGGTTATCCCTATAGTACAAGATCCATAATACGAACCAAGATAGCAGTGACCTCAACAGTAGTGGGTTTATGAGGAGGTTTCATAATGTCCAAGTCTTAGTGAGGTTTATCATAGATGCCAACAACTAGCTGTAACGGCTCTCCAGTATGATCATTCACACCTTGAATTTGGGGTGGGGGTGTCCAAACAACATTAAAAATCGGGGCCCTTGTCTCATTAAGATCAGCTAGTGATGGAAGATGTGCAGCAGCATTGATGTGAGTAGGGTCAAAAACTAGATGTTGGTCAATTTCACCAAGTCAGAAGTTAAAGGGACCAGAGGAGGAGTATGTTCATTGTTCCCTGCTTAATAGAGGGCTCAGGGGTAATCCCCTTAGTTCCAGCAGTTTCATTTTGACAGGGAATGGGGTCCTAGTGGATAAAGAGATCAACAACCATATATTTTGTATGAACATTTCCTTTACCTATACCATAATTATTCTTACAGATGTTGGCATCATACCCCTACAGATTACAGATTGTGCAAGCCTTTATTATTTTTCACTCTGAGAGTATGTGACCAAAGAAATTGCAATTGTGACAAAATTTGGGCCTAATTTCTTATTGAATTTCTAGAGTGAGACTATCATTAAGGGTATTAAGGATGACATCCTCAACCATGGTACTCACCATATCCACTTCAAAAAGGACCCTGGAATAATGTCCATACCATAGGTTCTTAGTATCCTTATCAATCCTGATAGGAAAGACAACTGAAGAGGAAATGTCCCAAATGATCCAAGGGTTCTAATAGATCCAATTCAGCTTATAGATATAGATCCATACATGTTTGAAGGTGTTTTCACACTAGAGGGATCAAAATTATTATCCAAATCTTGAATCCGGAGAAGGACCGGTTTGAGACTAAGCGGTCAAAAGCCTCATGCCCTTCTTTTCTAATCATATAAGGGGAAGACTATGTGGTAGTAACCTCTTCACCTGGATATCATCTTCCTTTCACTAAACCCACAAATTTCAGAAATTCATTTGGTAATATTAGTAAATTTCCAAATCATCTCCCCCTTTAGGGTCCGTAGTCTAACAATAATAAAAAAAATGGAACAAGTTTATTCTCTCTTGTATTTCAACTTAATTTGAAGATTCATGAGCCACTTTCCCTTTCTGGTTCACATTAATAGTATAAAGAGCACTAAAATTGTTGAAATTAATCAAGTATATAGATTTCACCTCCCCCTAAAAATTAAATTTTGAACTAGATGCCTCCAGAGCCTTGCAATGACCGTCTGGATTTGAAGCAGTAGATTTGAAAAGATGAAATATCTCCTTGTGACTGATCAACTTCAGCTGAGCAAAGGCCACATCCAAAATCTTACCATCCAGGGGAATCATGATTTGGGATTGTGCACGATCCTCACAATCTCCTAGTTCCCCCCCCCCCCCCGCCCTCTTTCCATTCTTCTTAGGTTTTTTAGGGTTTTTAAGTTTTTTTGGGTTTTGAAGGTTTTCTTTTGGTTTTTCAAGGTTTTTAGAGTGGTTTAAGATTTCATGGATTTTTGGATATTTTTTTTGGTATTTTATGGTTATTAGGATTATTTTTTAGATTATGAGGGTTTTTAGTGGATTTTAGGGGTTTTAGGGTATTAATGTTTTTTTATTTTATTTTTTTTGTTTTAATTATTTTGGAATTTTATGGTTTTCTTAGAGTTTTATTAGTGTTTTAAACGTTTTTTAAATTGTTAGGTTTTTTGGTACTTTTAGGGTTTATATGGTTTTTTTGGTTTTTAGGGGGTTTTGATTATTTTGAGTTTTTATGTTTTTTTAAGTTCTTTAATGTTTTTAGTGGTTTAAAGGGGGTTTTGGGTTTTCAGTGGTTTTTAGGGGGTTTATGGGTTTTAGTGTTTTAATGGTTTTTAGGGATTTTTATGGTTTTTAGGGTTTTTAGGGTTTTAGGGGTTTTAGAATTTTTTATATTTTTAGGGGTTTTAAGTGTATTTAGTTTTTTAAGATTTTCATAGGGTTTCTCAGTGTTTTTAGTGTTTTTTACAATTTTAGTGTTTTTAGGAAAAATTTATGATTTTTACGGGGTTTTTGGGTTTTTGGGATCATTTAGGTTTTAAAGGTTTTTAAGGTTTTTTAGAGTTTTTAACTTTTTTAGGGTTTAAATTGGTTTTAGAGTTCTGATATGTTTTTTGGGTTTATATGGGTTTTTTGGGTTTTTAAGGTTTTTAGGGGTTTTTAGGGGTTTTATGGTATTTTATGGTTTTAGTGTATTTAGGATTTTTAGGGGTTTTAATTATATTTAGGTTTTTTAGGTTTAAAAATATTTTTTAGGAGCTTTATTTTTTGGTAATTTTCAGGGATATTTTTGGATTTTTGTGGCTTTTTACAATTTTTAGAGATTTGTGGGTGTTATGGTTTGGTTTTCTTAGGTTTTTTTGGGGTTTTAGCATATTTAAAGTCTTTTAGGGGTTTAAAGTATTTTTGGGTTTTTATGTTTTTCGTAGGATTTGTTTAAATTTTTAACAATTTTTAGGGATTTTTAAGGTTTGTTATTGGTGTTAGGGTTTTTAGTGATTTTGAGGGTTTGGGGGGTTTTTGGTGTTTTTTTGTTTTTATGGGTTTTTTCAGTTTTTAGATATTTTTTCTTAGTTTTAATGGTGTTTAGGGTTTTTTAGTATTTATTGACATTTTTAGGGGCTTAGAGGGTTCTATAGTTTTTTTTGGTTTTTAGGGTTTTTATGGTTTTTTAGGTTTTCTTCATATTTTGTGGGTTTTTAGGGTTTTTAGGGTGTTTAAGGGAAAAAAGGTGTAGGACCAAGATATTCCTGGCCACTAAAAATTTATTAGGAAAAATTAAAAACCAAACAAGGGAGGGTTTATGGTGTTTACGGTTTTTATAGATTTTAGGGTTTTATGAGTTTTAAGTATTTTTAGTTTTTTAATGTTTTTAGGGTTTTTAAATTTTAGGCTTTTAAAGGGGTATTTTAGTATTTTCATGTTTTTTATGGTTTTCAATTTTTTTGATGGGTTTTAGGGTTTTTAGGAATTTATGGTTTTGGTGGGTTACTGTGTATTTGCTTTAGTTTTTTAGGGTTTTAAATGGTTTCTAGAGTTTTCAACATTTTTATGGGTTTCAAGGGTTTTTATAGTTTTTAGTGGGTTTTAAGGGTTGTTATGGATTTTTAAGGTTTTTAGGGGGTATTATGATTTTTTTAGTTTTTATGTATTTTAGTGTCTTTTAGGTTTTTAAGGTTTTTAAGGTTTTTAAATGTTTTTAGGTTTTTAGTTTTTCATACGGTTTTCATGGTTTTTACGATTTTATATGTTTTTAGGGATTATAGGTTTTTCTAGTATTTATATCGGTTTTTTGGGTTTTCAAGGATTTTGGGGGGATTTCGGGGTTTTTTTTGGTTTTTATGATTTTTATGTTTTTTTGGGTTTTAGGGGTTTTTTGAGTTTTTTGGGTCTTAATGGGTTTTTAACTTTTTAGGGGTTTAAATTAATTTTATATATTTTACTTGCTTTTAGTGTTTTTATGGGATTTTTTATTTTTGTTGGGTTTTTTATTTTTTAGGGTCTTTTGGGGTTTTAGTGTTTTTTTCAGGGTTTTATTTGTTTTTAGGATTTTATGGTTTTCATAGGGTTATTCAGGTTTTTAGGGTTTTTAATTTTTTAAGGATTTTAAGGGCCTTTTATGATTTTAATGGGTTTTATGGATTTTGAGGGGGTTTAGGGATTTTAGGGGTTTTATGGTTCTTTGGGTTTTAGGGGTTTCAGTGTTTTTTATGTTTTTAGAAGTTTTTAGGTTTTTATTATTTTCTTATTTTTTAGGGTTTTTTATATTGATGGATTATTAGGGTTTTTTAGGATTTTTATGGTCATTGGGGTTTTTAGGTTTTTTAGGGGTTTAGAGTGTTTTTAATTTTTTATGGTTTGAATAGTTTTTTTGGGTTTTTATGGTTATTTTTGTTTTTAGGGAATTTTAGGGATTTTTAGGATTTTATAGAATTTAGGGTTTTTAGGTATTTTGAGGTTTTTATAGGCTTCTAGGATTTTAGGGTCTTCATGGTTTTTTGGGTTTTACCTATTTTTATGATTTTTTTTTTGTTTTTTGGTTTTTTAGAGTTTTTATTCATTTTATGGGTTTAAAGTTTCTTCAGAGTTTTTAGTGGATTTTTAGAGTTTTAAGGTTTAATAAGGGTTTTAAGGGTTTTTATGGTTTTTAGGGGTGTTAGGATTTTAGGGTGTTTTAGAATTTATGTTTTTTTAGTTTTTAGGGTTTCTATGTGTTTTTAGTTTTTTAAGGTATTCTTAAGGGATTTTAGAGTTTTAGGGTTTTTATGTTTTTAGGGATTTTTTAGGATTTTCTTGTTTTTTAGGGTTTTTTGGGATTTTTGGTGTTTTATGGTTTTTAGGGTTTTTATAGTTTTTAATTGTTTTTTTGGTTCTACGGGGTTTTAGGTTTTTTTACATTTTTAGGGATTATTTGGTATTGTTTTGGATATTTTATTGGTTTTTAGGATTTTTATGAATTTTTTGGGGTTTTCAAGGTTTTTAGGGTTTTTATGGTTTTTAATATTTTTGGGTTTTAAATATTTTCTTGAATTTTTAGTGGAATTTTAGGGTTTTTTGGGTTTTTGGGGGTTTTAATATTTTTATAGGTTTTATGGTTTTAAGGGTTTTTTAAGGTTTTAATGGTTTTTAGAGTTTTTAGGTTTGTTAGATGTTTTATGTGGTTTAGGGTTTTTAGAATGTTTTAACCTTTTTTTATTTGAAGTATTTTTAGATTTTCAGTGGGTTTTTATAATTTTATGGGTTTTAGGGTATTTATGGTTTTTATGGTTTTAGGATTTTATGGGTTTTCTGGGATTTTTTTTGGTTTTTTCGGTTTTTTTGGTTTTTAGATTTCTAGGGGTTTTATATTTTTTATATTTTTAATTATTTTAGGGGTTTTCAAGGTTTTTAAGGTTCTTGCATTTTTAAGTATTTTAAGGTATTTGTTAGGAAGTTTTTGGTTTTTTAGGGTTTTAAGGATTTTTATATTTTTTATGGTTTTTTTGGGTTTTTAGAGTTTTTTTTTATTTTTTTAGGGTTTTAAGGTTTTTTAGAGTTTTTAGTGGGTTTTAGGGTTTTAATGGTTCCTAAGGGGTTTTATGGTTTTTAGGGGTTCTGAGGGTCTTTTAGGGATCTTAGTATTTTTTATTTTTATGGGTTTTAAGTGTCTTTATGTTTTAAGGTTGTTTTAGTAGTTTTTAGGGTCTATAGTGTTTTTCACATTTCTTTGGATTTTTTGGGTTTTTCAGATTTTTATGGTTTTTTATGCTTTTTAGGGATTTGGAGTGATTTTAATATTTTTTTTAGGGATTTAGGGTTTTTAGAGTTCTTAGTGTTTTTAGTTTTTTAGGGTTTTTAAGTTCTTTTATGTATTTAGTATTTTCTTAGGCGTTTTCCACATTTTTTGGTATTTTATATTTTTAGATATTTTTAGGTATCTTTAGAATTTTTATGGGTTTTTTATTATTTTTAGAGATTTTGAGGGTTTTAGGGTTTTCCGGATTAGTAGGGTTGTTATTGGTTATTTTGGATTTTTAGAGTTTTTTAATGTTTAATGGGATTAATGGGTTATCAATGTTTTTTAACATTTTTTTTGGGTTTAAAGGGTTTTAAGAGTTTCAGTGGCTTTTAATGTTTTTTTTTTGTGTTTTGTAGGAGGTTTATGGTTTCGAGGGGTTTTCATGGTTTTTAGGGGTTTTAGTGTTTTTTGGGGGGGTTTAGTGTTTTATATTTTTTGGGGTTTTAAGTGTTTTTATATTTTTAATATTTTCTTTTGTTTTTCAGAGTTTTTATGTTTTTTAGGTTTTTTTTTATTTTTAGTGTTTTTTAAAATTTTTATGGTTTTTTTGATTTTTTGGGTTTTGTGGATTTTTAGGGTTTTTAATTATTTTGGGGTTTTTTTTAGATTTTTAATATTTTTATGTTTTTTGGGGTTTTAAGTTTTTTTAGGTTTCTATAGTTTTCCTAGGGTTTCTCAGATTTTTTTACATTTTTAGGGACTATAGGGATTCTTTGGATTTTAATGGTTTTTGAGTTATTTTTTTAGGTTTTTAGGGTTTTTAGGGGCGGTTTAGGTTTTTATATTTTTTTGGGGATTCAGGGTTTTTTTTGTTTTTTATACGGTTTTTAGTGATTTTTTAATGTTTTTAAGGGTTAAACATGTTTTTTATTTTTAGTGGGTTTTTAGCCTTTTTATTGGTTTTTAAGGGTTTAAAATTTTTTAGGGTTTTATGTATTTTTTGGTTTTTTGGTCTTTTAACGTTTTTTTAGTTTTTAGGGATATTATGTGTTTTTAGGTTTTCAATTTTTTTTTGAGGGGTTTTTAGGGTTTGTTATGTTTTTAGGGATTTTTAGAGATTTTTTAGGATCTTTATGGTATCTTAGGATTTTAGGGACTTTTAAATATTTTTTGGATTTTCAGGGTTTTTAGGGTCTTTTATAGATTTTAGTGCTTTTATTTCTTGAAGGGTTTTAAGTGTTTTTATGTTTTAAATATTTTCTTACAGTCTTTCAGGGTTTTCATGGATTTTTCTATTTTTGTGTATTTTTAGGGAATTTTTAGGTTTCTTATGGATTTTTAATGGTTTTTGGAGTTTTTTTGGGTTTAAGCGGCTTTTACGGGTTTTTTGGTTTTTTGGGTTTTTAGGGGGTTTTTTTGAGTTTTTAGATTTTTTACTATTTTTTAGAGTTTTTCAATTTTTTAGGATTTTAAATCATTTTTAGACTCCTTAGATTTTTTTTAGGTTTTTTATGTATTTTTAGCGTTTTTAAGGTTTTCAGGGGTTATTATGGTTTTAGGGGTTTTAGGGTTTTTAGTATTTTTTATTTTTTTAGTTTTATTGTTTTAGGGTTGTTATTGTTTTTGGATTATTTTATAATTTTTAGGGGTTATAGGGTTTTTATATTTTTTATTGGGTTTTTAAAGTACTTATGGGTTTTTTAGGGTTTGTTATTTTTTTGGGGTTTTATGGGTTTTCAAGTTTTAGGGTCCTTTAGATTTCTTTAGAGTTTATAGCGTTTTTAGGTTTCTTAGGGGTTGGAAGTGTTTTTATTTTTGTAAGGGTTTCTTGGGGTTTTTCTAGGTTTTTAATTTTGTTTACATTTTTAGGTATTTTTAGGGAATTTTTAGTCTTTTTTATTTATTTTTATGGTTTTAGATATTTTCTTGGTTATTTTGGGAATTTTATGGTTTTTGGGGGTTTTTGGGTTTTTATGAGTTTTTTAGAATATGAAAAGGGTCTTAGAGTTTTTAACTTTTTTAGTGGTTGAAAGGGTTTTAGTGTTTTTAGTGGTTTAAGGGGCTTTTGGGTTTTTAGGGTTTTTTATGGTTTTTAGGGGTTTTATAGTTTTTAGGGCAAGGAAGACTCGGGTCCAGGCTATTCCTGACACCCCCCAAAGTTTATTAAAGAAAAGAAAGACACTGCAGACAAGGGAGGGGCGGGGTCAATCAACCCACACCCAAAATCCCTTAACAAACACACACCCAAAGACTGCAAAAAAGAAAAGAAAATCTAAAAGAAGCACCAAGCTTCCATCAGCAACCCACCCCGTCACAGGATCTACCAGCCTTCATCGTCCTCATAGTTTGCACCATGGGGGTCTCCCTCGGCACCATAACCGAAGTCCGCATTAGAGACAACTGATTCCCATTCAGAAGAGTCATATTGCTTCAAGAAATTGGCATAATACTCCCTTAACCTCACCTGCTCCGCATTCAGTTGTTTCTTGGCAGCCCTTTCACCTCTTCCAAAGGCATTTTCCTTAGCCTTGCAGGATGCTCTTGTGGACACTGTCTTTATCAAGGAAGAGTAGTCCTTCCTCGGATTTCTCCTTTTTGGATCAACATGGATCCCAACATGCTTGTTTTCCTTCCCGGTGGCCTCCTCAAGCATGGCCCTCTCCTTAAGGACCATATCCATGTTGCGACCCATCCTACTATTATCCTCATGGACTTGGTCGGGAATGAAGGAGGATTCCTGGTTAAGTAGACAACCCTCAAGAAACCCACAAGAACCTAGACAGTCCTCCATTGTCAAAGTCATCTCATGAGCATGTGCAGGGTTGCTCTACCAAGGGCCTGGGTGATCCGGGGTGGAGGGGGCCTCCTGATTTAGGGAGTCAGAAGCCATACAAAGAGGGGACACCACATCGGCCAAGGCCAGCTGCAAATTCCCCTCATCCAATGGAGGCTCCAACCTATGATTTTCCCTTTTTTTCCCGCTCGCCAGCATCATTCAAGGGGCCAGTAATGTCTAGAATTGACTCAGCATTTAGAAAAACATCCTGCTTCTCACTTAGGATCTGTACAGCAAGCTTTGAACTCCCATCGTCAGCAACCGGAGTCCCTTTCTCCTCCTCTCCATGAATAATGCTTACCGTTCTCTTATCCATATCATAAACATCACAGTTGTGTCCAAGAGCCTTTAACTCCATTATCTCCTGCTCATCAACACCACCCGAGTGCCTAGTATTGTCCAACAGTTGATCAACTTCACTAGCCTGCTGGGCCACACCCCCTCCACCCCTCTCAGCAACAACAGCCTGCATCTCTCTCTCCTGAGCCTCGGACTTCTCACTCCCAACATCAACAAGTGGAGACCCTTGCACCTCCTCCTCAAGATCCAGCCCTTCAAATCGATTGAAGGTTGGGATGGCCTCCCTGCTATCAGCTGAGTTTGACTTCCCACCATTCGCAACCTCCCTGCATAAGGAATTCCCATCATCCGAGAGCTTCAGGTCACTCCTCAAACGCTTGAAGATGTTGGTCACCTTGGGTTGGCACTCAATGCCCACTTTACCTCCATCAGCTACAGATTTATTCCCCCCCCCCCCCGCACAACCGAAGGTCCCTCCTACACACAAGCATCTGACCCAAATATTCGGAGCCACTCCCAGAAGCAGGCGCCCCCCCCCCCCTCAGCAGCATTCCTTTTAAGCTTGATTGAAACATCCGTTGCAACCTCCGCCAAATTCATCTCCACCCAAGCCTGCCCTTCTTCACCAGGCTCATTATGAACTTCAGGATCCTTGTGAACATCCTCCCACACCTCACCCTGAATCTGCGTCTCTTCACCAGACACCTCCTGAGATCGGTCCAAAACACAACAAATACCTCCGCTATACCTACATTTCTAAGCACTATGACCCAGAAGCCAGCAAGATGAGTAGAAATCAGTCCACGACTCAAAGATCACTGGTTGTTTCCACCGAAGCTCCTCACCAACAGCAATCCAAACAAAGTCAATCGGCCCTTTAGAGGCATCAATCTCCACAAAGGCCCTTGGAGCAATCGGGTGACAAAGAGCCCTCGTTTGGCTATCAATGCATAAGAACCTTCCCACAAGGTTCCCCAACATAGAAATAATGGAGAAATTCTGAAAAGGAAGGGGAAGCTCCAGAAATCTAACCCATGTTGCCACCAGTGGTGAATCATGTTTCAAGTGCCAATCGAAGCTCCACTGGGAGAGGAAAAATCGGGCACCGTTGCATCTTCTTGGGGCCGCTGACTAGGCATGAACTAGATCCTCTTCTGAAACAAAACGAATCAAAATGTGACTGCTATCAAGAAGACCTACCGTAGCGCAATCTTGGAGATCCCATTGATCAAATACAAATCTATCAAAAACATCCACCGGAGGTCGCCAGTTTAAGAAATTAGCAACTAAGGTCAGCCTATGTAGGGTAGAGGCCTCGTTGAATTCCGCAATCGATAACCGGAGCTGTGGAAATCCTTCATGTAAGTCAGTCACCTTAGGGCATATCTCACTCCGTGGAAAAGGGGGAAGAAAGTCATGGATTGAGAAAGGGACAAAAGGACGCTCATCATCAAGAACCAGTGGAGGCCCCTCCCCCTCGGAGGGGGGAGGGCGAGGTGCACAAGCAATCGTCGTCTTCAAGGATTCCGCAGAAGGTAGCCATCGTGAGAGAGCTGAGCCGCCATCTTAACGTTTTAGGGGTTTTAAGGGTTTTTAATATAGTTTTTAGGGGGTTTTAGAGTTTTTAGTGTCATTTAGTGTTTTTATAATTTTTTTGGATTTTTAGGGAAAGGAAGATGCGAGGGTCGAGCTATTCCTACCCCCCCCCCCTAAATTTATTAGAAAGAAAAAAGAGACACAACAGACAAGGGAGGGGAGAGGTGAAATGACCCACACTCAAAAAACCCCTTACAACCCAAGATGCAAAAGACCCCAAAAAATCAAAAGTGAAAAAAGAAAAAAATACACAAAGCCAAGAAACCACCACCATCGTCCAGCATCAACCAGCATCTAGTAGCTCACAGCTAACCAATGACCAGCATTCAAAGTCAAACAGCAATCAACATCCAGCATCAGTACGATCATAAACCATAGCTTCAGCAACTCCCAACTCATCAGCAACCAACATCCAGCATCACAATTTCCATCATCCAGCGCATTCTAGCATCCAGCAGCACCACATCCAATCATCACAGCAACACAGCAGCAACAACACGTCCAAACCAACCATCCCCAGCAACCAATAGCACCAAAACCAACATTGCAACAAATCACAACCAGCTGCATGAAACCACAGCACGAGCACCGCAACAAAACGTGGACATCATTACCTCCCAGCAAACAATGACCAACAACTCCATTCACACCATTTCCAGCAACTAGCATGTCCTCACTAGGAGGATCCACTGCCAGTAAAATAGGACCACCAGCATCAAGGATTTATTTGGGGATTCCATAGTTTTTAGGATTTTTTATGTATTTAGGGATTTTAGATATTTCTAATGATTTTTATGTTTTTTGGTTTTTTAATTATTTTGAGGGTTTCTAGGGTTTTTTAGGGTTTTTATGGTTTTCACCATTTTTATGATTTTGGTGTTTTAAGTGATTTTAGGTTTCAATTGTTTTCTTAAGGTTTTTTTGGGTTTTTAGTGTTTTTTTATGTTTTTAAGTATTTTTAGGGCTTTTTAGGATTTTTTGGGGTTGTTGGGGATTTTGAGGGGTTTAAGGGTTTTATGGTTTCATGGGTTTTTGGATTTTTTATAGTTTTTAGGGGTTTATGTTTTTTAGATATTTTAATATTTTAGGGGTTTAAAGGGTGTTTATATTTTTTAGTGTTTTTAGGTTTTTATGGGTTTTTAGTGTTTTTAATGTTTTTAGGGGTTTTTGCGTATTTTATGTTTTTTATGGGATTTATGTGTTTTTAGGTTTTAGAGGGTTTTTTCATGATATTTAGGGGTTTTTGTGTTTATAGGTATTTCTACGGATTTTTGTATTTTTATGGTTTTTTAAGTTTTTTCGGGATTTTAAGTGATTTTATGGGTTTTGGGGGTTTATGGTGTTTTTTTGAGTTTTCTTAAGATTTTAAAGGTTTTTTATATTTTTTTAACATTTTTAGCTATTTAAAGGGATTTTGGAGTTTTAGTTGTTTTTTTATTTTTATAGGTGTTTAGGGGTTTATTAAATTTTTTATTTATTTTATGGATTTTAGGGTTTTTAGGTTTTTAGGTTCTATTAGAATTTTTAGAATTTTTAGGTATTTTAGTAGTTTATGTGTTTTTAGGTTTTTATGGTTTTATTTGGGTTATTCCAGGGTTTTAAGAATTTTACCATTATATGGATTTTTATGTCATTTTTATAATTTTTATGGTTTTTAGGGTTTTATGGATTTTGATGGGTTTTAGGGGTTTTAGTGTTTTGGTGGTTTTTTAGGTTTTATAGAGTTTTTTAGGGTTTTAAGGGGTTTTATGGGTTTTTAGGTTCTTAAGGTTTTCTTAAGAGTTTTTTTGGGTTTTAGTGATTTTACATTTTTAGAGATTTTTGGCCTTTTTAAGATTTTTATGTACTTTTAAGGATTTCGAGGGTTGTACTGTTTTTAATGTTTTTTGGTTTCTTAGGGTTTTTTTAGTTTTTAGGGTTTTCTAGTTTTCTTGAGTTTTTAATGTGTTTAGGTATTTAAAGTGTTTTTAGAGTTTTTATTGTTTTTTTGTGTTTTATTTGTTTTTATTACTATTATCAGTTTTACAGATTTTAATTATTTTTAGGGATTTTTGGGTTTTTAGAGTTTCTTGAATTTTTAGTTATTTAGGAGTTTTAAGTGTTTTTAGGTTTTTAATGTTTTCTTAAGGGTTTGATGGTTTTTTTATAATTTTAAGGATTTTTGGGTAATTTTTAAGATTTTATGATGTTTTAGTATGTTTAGGGATTTTGGTGGTTTTATTTTGGGTTTTTAGGTTTTTTAGGGTACTTAGGGTTTTTAATGTTTTTTAGGATTTTTAGGGGGTTTAAGTGTTTTTAGTTTTTTAGGGAATTTTAGGGGTTTTAATGAATTTTATGGTTTTTAGGGTATTTAAGGATGTTGAGGGTTCTTGTGGGTTTTTCAGTTTTTGAGAGATTTTATGGTCTTTTGGGATTATTAGGGGGTTTTTTAGTTTTTAAGGGGTTTTATGTTTTGATGTTTATTTTAACATTTTTTGGGTTTTAAAGGGTTTTTATAGTTTTTAGTGGTTTTTAGGGTTTTTAGCATTTTAAGGTTTTTAGGGGTTTTATGTGTTTGTACGTTTTTTAAATTTTCTTAGGGGATTTCAAGGTTTTTTGGTTTTTTATGTTTCTTGTGATTATTATGTTTTTTAGTATTTTATGGTTTTTTAGGGTTTTTAGTGTTTTTATGGATTTCGATGGTTTTTAGTATTTTTTAAGGTTTTTATGGTTTTTAAAATTTTTATCATTTTTTGGGTTATTAGGTGTTTTAAGTGTTTTTTGGTTTTTAAGGTTTTTTAATACTTTTCAAGGTTTTAGGGTTTTTATGTTTTTAGATATATTTGTTTTGTATTTTTATGTTTTTTATGGTTTTTTGGTGTTTTTATGGTGTTTTTGAGTTTTTTTTGAGATTTTATGTTTTTTGGGGGTTTTAAATTAGTTTTTGATTTTTAAGTGGTTTTAGGGTTTTTATGGGTTTTTTGGGGTTTTTAAGGATTTTTGGCATTTTTATGGTTTTTATGGAATTTTCAGATTTTCAGTGGTTTTGGGCTTTTTAGCATTTTTAAGGATTTTATGTGTTTTTCGTGTTTTTAGGTTTTTAATGTTTTCTTCTAGGTATTTAATTTTTTTAGGGGTTTTATGTTTTATGGATTTTTATATCTTTTTGGGATTTTATTTGGTTTAGGTTTTTCTTGGATTTTGAGGGATTTTAGAGTTTTTTAGGATTTTTAGGGGTTTTTTGGGTTTTTAGTATTTTAGGTTTTTAAGATTTTTTATTGTTTTTAGGGTTTTATGGTTTTCTTAATGTTTTATAGGGTTTTTTATGTTTTTAGGGATTTTTAGTGTTTTTTAGGTTTTTTATTTGGTTTTTGAGTTTTTGGGATTTTGAGGGGGCTTTAGGGTCTTGTAGATCTTTTGTGGGTTTTTTGGTATTTTTTAGGTTTTTTTCATGTTTTTAGAGTTTTAAAGGTTTTTTAGCGTTTTTAACATTTTTATGGGTTTGAAGGGTTTATTGGTTTTTTTAGGTTTTTATGGTTTTCATGGGGTTTTAGGTTTTTTAACGATTTTATTTTTTTTATGGTTTTTAGGGATTTTAGGTTTTTTCGGATTTTTTTAGGTTTTTTATCATTCTAGGGGTTTTGGGGGTTTTAGGTGTTTTTAGGATTTTAAGGATTTCTTGGGGGGTTTTCTTGGTTTTAGGGTTTTAGGGATGTTTATGTTTTTAGGGATATTTTGGCATATTTATGGATCTTAATTTTTTTTTGGGTTTTAGAGATTTTAAGGGATTTTAGGGTTTTTGGGGTTTTAAGGTTTCTAGGATTTTTAGCATTTTTTATGGTTTTTAGGGGTTTAAAGGGTTTTTATATTTTGATGTTTTTCTTATGGGGTTTCATTGTTTTTAGGTGTTTTTTATGTTTTTAGGTATTTTTAGGGTTTTTTTATATTTTTTAGGGTTTTATGGATTTTTGACTTTTCTTAGGGTTTTTGAGGGTTTTTGGGTTCAACAGTTTTTTTAGTTTTATTGGGGTTTTAGGGGGTTTTTTTGTTTTTAGGGTCTTTAAAATTTTTAGAGTTTTTAATGATTTTAGGGGTTTAAATGGATTTTATAGTTTTTATTTTTTTTTATAGGGTTTTTATGGATTTTAGGGGGGGTTTTGGGATTTATGCGTTATACAGTTTTAATGGTTTTAGTGGTTTTACTATTTTTTAGGTTTTTTTGGGGTTTTATGTGTTTTTATATTTTCTTAGAGGTTTTTAGGGATTTTAGGACTTCTAAAATTGTTAGGGATTTTTAGGCCATTTAAGATTTTTATGTTTTTTATGGATTTTTAGAGTTTTTAGGTTTTTAAGGGGTTTTTTGATTTCTAGGGTTTTTTAAAAAATTTGATTTTTTTTAAGGGTTTTTAGAGTTTTTCAACCTTTTTAAGGGTTTAAAGGTTTTTTTTTAATTTTAATAGTTTTAGCAGTTTTATGAGTTTTATTTCTTTTTATGGATTTTAGGGGAGTTTATAGATTTTAGGGGTTTTTAGTGTCTTTATCATTTTTATTGGTTTTAAATATTTTTCGGTTTTTATAGTTTTCCTATGAAAGTTTCAGTGTTTTTAGGTTTTTTATGTTTTTTCTTAATTTTTATGGATTTTTAGGAATTTTATTGGTTTTTAGTGTTTTGGGGTATTTTGAGGGGTTTTATGGTTTTTAGGGGGTTTTACGAATTATTGGAATTTTTTATGTTTTCTTAGGGTTTGTGAGTTTTTAGGTTTTTAAGCTTTTCTAGGGGTTTTTCAAGGTTTTTAGGATTTTTTACGTATTTCTGAATTTTTATAGATATTTTTATTTTTTTTTTGTTTTTAGTGGTTTTTTGGTTTTTTAGGGTTTTGAGGGTTTTTGGGTTTTTGGGTTTTTTTGGGATCATAGAGTTTTTTTGAGTTTTTAACGGTATTTAGAGTTTTTTACAATTTTATAGGTTTAATGGGGTTTTAGAGCTTTTAGTTTCTCTTTAGATTTTTATGGGTTTTTAGGATTTTTAATTTTTTTATATTTCTAATGTCATTTTGGTTTTTAGGGTTTTTAAGGTTTTTTTAGGTTTTAAGGTTTTTTTTTTTGGTTTTATGTGTTTTTATGTTTTTATAATTTTCTTTTGGGTTTTTTGGATTCTTCGGGTTTTTTTGTTTTAAAGGAGTTTCATAGTTTTTTCTGAATTTTTATTATTTTCTAGGATTTTTTGGGATTTTTAGGATTTTTAGTTATCTTAATATTTTTTATGGTTTTTATGGTTTTTACAATTTTTTTGAGTTTTTTAGGGTTTTATGGCTTTTTATATTTTTTTATCATTTTTAGAGGTTTAAGGTTCTTTTAGAGTTTTTAATGATTTTTAGAGGTTTTTATGGGTTTTTAGAGTTTTTTAGGGTTTATGGGGTTTTATTTTCTTTAGTGGTTTTGTTGGGTTTTTAGGGGTTTTAAGGGCTCTCTGTGTTTGTAGGTTTTTTGGGGTTTTAAGTGTTTTTAGGTCATTTAGGTTTTCATAGGGTTCTTCAAGGGTGTTATGGTTTTTTATGATATTTGGGATTTTTTTATGATATTTATGGGTTTTTTTTGGAATTTTTGGGATTTTGTGGATTTTGAGGGGTTTAAAAGTTTTTAGGGTGTTCTGGGTTTTCAGTGTTTTTAGGTTTTTTAGGGCTTCTTTGTTTTTTTAGGTTTTAAAGGTATTCATAGATTTTTTAAATATTTTTAATTTTTTAGGGATTTTCATTTAATTTTTTATTATTTTTATTATTTTTAGGGGTTTTAGGGATTTTTAGGGGTTTTAGGGGTTTTTAGGGTTTTATGGGTGTTTTGGTTTTTGTGGTTTTATGCTTTTTAAGTTTTTTATATTTTTTAAAGCTTTTAAGTGTTTAAAGGGTTTTTATATTTTTAATGGTTTTTAAGTGTTTTATGTGTTTTAAGGACTTTTTAAATTTTTAGGGGATTTAATTGTTTTTAGGGTTTTACGGTTTTTATCATTTTTTAGGTTTTTTGGAGTTTTAATCATTTTTAGGTTTTTAAGGTTTTCTTTGGAATTTTAAAAAAAAAATTATGAATTTTTATGGATTTTTAGTGTGTTATGGTTTTTAGGATTTGTAGGGATTTTATGGTATTTAGGGTTATTAGTGTTTAATGGTTTTTTATGTTTTTAGGGGTTTTTTGAGTTTTTTAGCGATACTAAGGTTTTTAGTGATTTTAACATTTTTATGGTTTTGAAGGTTTTTTATAATTTTTAGTGATTGTTAGGGATTTTTTTGAGGTTTTCGGCGTTTTTCTTGTTATTGGGGGGTTTTAGGGTTTTCAGGATCTTTTTATGAATTTTTAGGGTGTTAGATTTTTTTTATTTTTTAGTGGTTTTAATTTTTCTAGTTTTTTAATGTTTTCTTAGTAATTTTCAGGGTTTTTTGGGTTTTTACATTTTTGGGATTTTTAGGTTATTTTAGATTTTTTTATGGTTCTAGAGTTTTGTAGGATTTGGATGGTTTTTAGGGATCTTTAGCGTTTTTTGGGATTTTAGTGGTTTTATATAATTTAATTTCTTTATGATTTTTATGGGTTTTCTGGTGTTTTGGGGGTTTTATGTTTCTAGGTATTTTTATGGATATTTACGATTTTTATGGTTTTTAGTCTTTTTAGGGATTTTGGGGGTTTTAAGGAATTTTACGGTTTTTAGGGTTTTATTTTTTTAGTTTTTTAGTGGTTTTAAGTGGTTTTAGGTTTTTATGATTTTCTTATAGGTTTTTAGAGCCATTAGGGGTTTTACATTATTAGGTATTTTTCAGGATTTTTTAGGTTTTTAGGGTTTTTAGGATTTTTTAGGATTTTTAGGGTTTTATGGTTTTTTTGTGTTTTAGGGGTTTTTTGAGTTTTTCATGGTTTTTATGGTTTTTATATTTTTTTATGTTTTTAAGGGTTTGAAGGGTTTTTAAATTTTGTGGTTGTTTTGAGGGTTCTTAAAAAAATCTAAGGTTTTAGGGGACTTTATGGATTTTAGAGTTTTTAGGGTTTTTTAGCGTTTTTTGTGTTTTTATGTTTTTTAGTGATTTTATGTGTTATTAGGGTGTTTTCATAGGGTTTTTACGTATTTAGGTATTTTTAGAGATGTTTTTGAGATTTTTATAGTTTATTAGAATTTTTTTGGGATTTTGAGTCATTTTAGGGTTTATTAGGGGTTTTAGAAGTTTTATGGTTTTGTTTTTGTTTTTAGGGTTTTTTTAGTATTAAGGGGTTTTAAGGTTTTTATATTTTTTTTGGTTTTAGGGGATTAAATGGTTTTTAGAGTTTTTCGTTTCTTTTATGGTTTTCAGGGGTTTTGGGGATTTTTCAGGTTTTTAGTGGTTTTACGGTTTTTAGGGTTTTTATCATTTTTAGGGAATTTTTAATGTTTTTTGAGTTTTTAGTATTTTCTAGCTTTTGAGGGGTTCTAAGTGTTTTGAGGTTTTTAAGGTTTTCATAGATTTTTTCAAGGTTTTTAGGTTTTTTATGTGTTTAGGGATTTTTAGGGATTTTTTTATTGTTTTTTTGGTTTTTAGGTTTTTTTTATTTTGAGGGTTTTTACGGTTTTTAGGGTTTTAGGGGTTTTTTGAGTTTTTAGGGTTTTGAGGGTTTTTAGAGTTTTAAGTTTTTTTAGGGTTTAAATGTTTTTTAGTGTTTTAATAGGTTTTTATGGGTTTTTATGGTTTGTTTGTATTTTAGGGTCTTTAGGTTTTATTAGGGTTTTTTTCCGTTTTTAGTAATTTTTATGTTTTTAGGGGTTTTAAGTGTTTTCAGATTTTTAAGGTTTTCTTACAGTTTTTCAATATTTTTAGGGTTTTTACATTTTTAGGGTTTTTTAAGAATTTATGGGATTTGTGGTTTTTTGAAATTTTTTGGGATTTTGTTTCTTTTAAGGTTTTTTATATTTTTATCGTTTTTAATGTTTTTAGGTGTTTAATGGGTTTTTAGAGTTTTTAATTGATGTTTAGTGTTTTATGGGTTTTAAAGGGTTTAGGGGGTTTTATGGTATTTCATTTTTAAGGTTTTTAGCATTTTTACGGTATTAGGTGTTTTAGGGTTTTTAGGGTTTTTAGTGTTTTATTGGTTTTTAGGGGTTTTTAGTGTTTTATGTTTTTAATTTTGTATTAATGTTTTTCAAGGAATTTAGGATTTTTTGTGTTTTAGGGATTTTTTACTATTTTATTTTTTTATGGTTTTTGGGTATTTTGAGGGTTTTAAGAGGTTTTTATTGATTTTAGTAGTTTTATGATTTTTTAGGATTCATTAACATTGTTAGGGTTTTAAAGGTTTATTATAGTTTTTAGTTGTTTTTTGGGTTTTATGGATTTTCAATGTTTTAAAAAACATTAGGGGTTTTATGGTGTTTAGTGTTTGTAGGGTCTTTTATGGATTTTAGGGTTTTTTAGGTTTTTTGAGGGTTTTAATTGTTTTTAGGTTTTTAATGTTTTCCTTGGGTTTTTTAATGTCTTAAGGGTTTTTCAAATTTTTCATAATTTTTGAGATATTTTTAAATACTTTTTTTCATTTTTAGGTTTTTTAGGGATTCAGAGGTGTTTTGGGGTTATTAGTGTTTTCTAGTGTTTTTAGCGCTTTTAGGGTTTTTTGAGTTTTTAAATTGTATTTAGATTTTTATGGGTTTCTTTGGTTTTTTTATGTTTTTTGTTGATTGTTAGGGATTTTTAGTATTTTTATGTTTTTAGGTTTTTAGAGTATTGAGGTTGTTTAGGGTTTTAGGGTTTTAATGGATTTTTGTGTTTTTATGGTTTTTTAGTGTTTTAGGGGTTTAAATGTTTTTATATATTTTAAGGGTTTTTTGGGTTTTTTTGGTTTTTTGGGTTTTTTGGGTTTTTTGGGTTTTTAGGGTTTTTAGGGATTTTTTGAGTTTTTTATCGTTTTTTATGATTTGTATATATTTTTAACATTTTTATAGGTTTAAATGGTTTTATTTTGTTTTTTGGGTTTTTGGGTTTTTATAGGGTTTTATTTTTTTAGGTTTTTAGGTGTTTTTTGGGGATTTATGGTTTTTAGTGTTTTTTTAGGTTTTCATGGGTTTTATATGATTTTAGGATTCTAAGGTTTTCTTATGTATTTTTAGGGATTTTATGTTCATAAGGATTATTAAGGCTTTTTAGGGTTTTAGGGGTTTTTAGGGTTTTTAGGGAAATTTATGGGTTTTTAGGGTTTTTTAGGGTTTTTGGGTTTCCATGGTTTTTTTGTTTATAGTGTTTTTAAGGGTTTGTTATGGTTTTTTAGGGTTTTTTGAGTTCCTTATGTTTTAGTGATTTTTACTTATTTTTTAGTATTTTAATGTTTTTAATGGTGTTTATTGTTTCTTAGTGCTTTTAGGGTTTTTAAGGGTTTTAGGGATTTTGCAGTACTCAGGGAGTTTTGGGGATTTTTTGGGTTTTTAGGGGTTTTTTTGAGTTTTTTAGGGTTTCTATTATTTTATGGAGTTTTTAATCGTCTTTATGGGATAAGAGGGTTTTTAGAATTTTTAGTGGGTTTTAGGGTTTTATGGGGTTTTAGGTCAAATAAATTATAGGGCCTTGATATTCTTAGCCCTCCAAAATGTATTAGAAAAACCAACAAAACAAGTGAGGGATGGGGTCAAAACCCCCATGCCCAAAAGGGAAGCAAGTCAGTCAACATCACCACCAAAGTCATAAACATGGGTTGCACTATATGGGTCACCATCTGCACTATAGCTAGGAGCCACATCACTAAATCAGAATTCAGTGTTTGCCCTTGTGTCCATCAATTCCCACCCAGACTCAAGATCCTCCTGAAGATTGAAGAGCACCAGATACTTCTACCTAAGTATTTCTTCCTCCGAGGTGTGTGGAGTCCGCTCTTGTTTGTTTACTTTGACATTCAGTTTAGTATCCTTTGAGGAAACCCAGGTAGCCATGGGTCTAAGATGACTGGAATAATCCCTCTTCGGCCTCCTTTTTGTTTGGGGGGGTAGAGGTTAAACCTTCAACCCGAGCATCCTTCCCATATAAGATGTTGTCACATTCCACACTTAAGACCCCTTATTACCAAACCTATTCTCACACCTAGTCAGTAGAGGATTGAGAACCTGTCCATTAGACCTAAGGTCTTTATCACCAAAATTAAACCCTGCATATTTATTTCCTTTCCCATTCAGAAAGGAATCCCCAATAATAGCCCTCTCCCACGTGATCTGAGACATATTGTAGTTGATCCTATGGTCATACTCAGCCAAAACGCACCTAACTGTTTAGCCTCATCCATATCACAAGAAAATTGAAAGTCATTCATCTAAATTTCTCCCAGAAAATGATCTTTCTTAAATTTCACAATTGGACCAGTCTCACCTGGAGCCTTTCCATCCAGCTCGTGATCACCTGGATGTTCCTCCATGACCATGTCTTCCAGAACCACAGAACATGCCTCATCAGCAGAGGCCCCCTCATACACCACCACATCCAGCTGCATGTCCTGAGCCATACCTTCCTCACCAGGGGTGCCAGTATTCCCAGGAAGCATGTGTCCATCCACATCCTCAGCACAAGATTCACCAACCTCCTCATTGTGAACTGATGGTGGAACCCACACACCAGCCCTCCCATTTCCATTGAAACTATGGATTATCATATAAGAGTAACCCACACTCTGATCAAGGGGCCATCAATAATTCACAAGGGATACTTCTCAACCAAATTCTGCTCATGCCAAAACCGAGCCACCTCCCTCTGCTCAAACACCTCCCCCAACTTAGCCACCCTATTGCATAGCATCTCCACAACTGACTCAACAGAGTCAAGACACTCGAACCTATTACTCAGAGAGACACTATCCAGAACCGGCAACTAATTGATACCAGCCAGCCCATTGTTGTTGCTCAAGGTCACTGCTACCATACTCAAAGGCCGATTCAGGGGTCCCTCAATCAGACCCTTCTCATCCCCAAACCCACCCATATCACCCTACTCATCCACCTACCCCTTCTCAGCCCCCTTAAATTCACTACTGCTAGTATATCCACTATTTTTCTCAAAGTAACTCTTTCAGAATTATGCATCACCTCTTCACTAACCCTTTACTTTCCACTAAAATACCTAGCAATCTACAAGACCATTCCACATGAAGCTTCTACTGCCACCTCCTTATAACACCCAACTTTAAAATTAGTTTTCAAGCACTCAAAAATTTCACCAACCTTTGGCTGGGGAGGGAATTGTTTGGGTTCTTTCAGCATTGCCACCTCCTGCAACTCCACCAAGGCATGACTTCCTTCACTAGACTCCAATTGAACTAGATTCAAACCACTGTTTTCCCTGAAACTGCACCTAAAATCTTGATCACAATTCATAAGTTTCCAACAAGAAGAACAGAAGTCGGCCCATGACTGAAAAAACCAACGGTTTCTTCTAGTGGTGCTCCTCACCAACAAAAATCCACACAAAGTCAACTAGATCCTTAAAATCATAAATATCAACAAAATCCCTATGAGCAATATGGTGGAATAGGGACCGAGTCCTTCCATCCATGCATAAGAACCTTCCCACCAGATTCCCTAACATGGAAATAATGGATAGATTTTGAAAGGGGAGGGGAAGATCTGTAAATCTAACCCAAGTCGCAAACATCGGAGAGTCGCAATTCAAGTGAAGATCAAAACTTCACAGAAATAGGGAGAAAATGGAACCATTGCATCTTCAAGGGGCCTTGAACCAGGGAAGGATAAGGTCTTCCTCAGTTGAAAAGTGAATCATGATATGAAAGCTATCAACAAGACCCACCACAGCATGATCATGGAGATCCCAATGCTCAAAAATGAACCTGCCAAATAAATCCACCAGAGGGCACCGATTCAAAAATCGAGCAACCAATGTCAAACGATGCAGAGAGGAGGCTTCATTGAACTCCTATATCAAGATATGTAGTTGTAGATGGCCTTGAAAAAGGTCAGACACCTTAGAGAAAATATCGATCCATGTAAAATGAGGCAGCAAATCAGGACATGAGAACGGAACGAATGCATAGTCTTCATCAAGAATCAACGGAGGCCCCTCCCCTGTAGAGGGGGGAGGGAGAGGCGTGGAATCCATCATCGTCGTCAAGATTGTTGAAGGCGAGGGGACCAGACATTGTGAGAGTATAGATGAGGTTCCATCTCCTATGGAGTTTTAGGGACGTTTAAGGTTTTTAGGGGTTCTTATGGTTTTTTGGGTTTTTATGGTTTTTAGGGGTTTTAGGGTTTTTAGAGTATTTAGCATTGTTTTTTTGTTTTTAGTGTTTTTAATTTTTTTGGGTTTTTTAGGTTTTCTTTTTTTTTCATGGTTGTTAGGATTTTTTATGTTTTTAGGGATTTTTTGTGATTTTTTGGGTTATTATGTGTTTTTAGGATTTTTAGGGATTTTCAAAGTTTTTAGGGTTTTTTATTGTTTTAGAGTTTTACGTTTATTAGGTTTTAGGATTTTTTTTATTTTTTTGGGTTTTTAAGGGTTGTTATAGTCTTTAAATGTTTATAGTGTTCTAAAGGGTTTTTGGAGTTTTTAGTGGTTTTAGGGATTTTAGGGGGTTTTTTGGGGTTTTAGGGTTTTTTAGGTTTTTGTGGGTTTTTATAGACATTTAGAGATTTTATCATTTTTTATGTTTTTTTTAATTGTTTCTATATTTTTTAGGATTTATTTTGGGTATTTAGGGTTTTTAGGGTTTTTTATGTTTTTATTATTGTTTTGTGATTTTTTAGCAATATTATAGTTCTTAATGTTTTTATGGATTTTGAGGGTTTTTAGGGATCCTTAGGGATTTTATGGTTTTTATAGTTTTTAAGTTTTTAGGGGTTTTAAGTGTTTTTATGTTTTTATGTTTTTATGGTTTTCTTAGGGATTTTAAGGGTTTTAGGTTTTTTTACATTTTTTGGGATTTTTTGGGCCTATTTTGGATTATTTATGTTTTTATGGATTTTGAGGGATTTTAAGTGTTTTATTGTATTTAGTCTTTGTATTTTTTTTAAGGGTTTTTATGTGTTTTTTGAGCTTTTAGGGTTTTTAGAGATTTTAATGTTTTTAGGGGTCTAAATTATTTTTAGAGTTTTTATAAGTTTTTAGGTTTTTTATGGGATTTTATGGTTTTTATGGTTATTATGGGTTTTTATAGTTTTTAGGGTTTTATGGTTTTTATGGTTTTTATAGTTTTTAGTATTTTTTATGTTTTTTTAGGTTTTAAGTTTATTTATGTTTTTTAGGTTTTCCTAGGGGTTTTCAGGGTTGTTTGGGTTTTTTACATTTTATAGTATTTTTAGGGATATCTTAGGTTTTTTATATTTTTTAATGTTTTTAAGTATTTTGTGGGTTTTATGGGGTTTTAGGGTTTTTATTGTTTTTTGTGATTTTTTTATAAGGTTTTTAGGGATGTTAAGGTTTTTTAGAGTTTTTTAACATTTTTTGTGTTTAAAGGGTTTTTAGAGTTTTTAGTGTCTTTTAGAATTTTTATGGGTTTTAGGGGTTTATTAATATTTTAGGTGTTTTATTATTTTAGGGATTTATAGTGTTTTTATTGTATTTTAGGGTTATTAGTGTTTTTTATGTTTTTTAGGGGTATTAAGTGATTTTAGGTTTTTAAGTTTTTCTTCAGGTTTATCAAGTGCTTTATGGATTTTTTCCTTTTCTGGATTTTTGTGGATTTTCTATGATTTTAATGGTATTTTAGGGTTTTTATGGATTTTAAGTAATTTTTGGGTTTTTAGGGTTTGTAGTGTTTTTAGGGTTTTTAGGGTATTTAGGGGTTTAAAGTGTTTTTTGGTTTTTAAAGTTTTTGTAGGGTCTTCTGGATTTTTTTGGGTTTTTTACATTTTTAGGTAATTTTAGCACTTTTTATAATTTTTTTTGGATTTTTATGAGTTTCTAGGATTTTTATGGTTTTTATAGTTTTTAACTACCTTAATTATTACCCAAATCTCAGCTTTATAATCACATCCACTTCAAATAAAGTATTATAATAAGCCCTTCACAAATACCTTGTAGGTATAGAAGACCCCACCATACTCCGAGGGGTACAACTAAGGCCACATAGTCCATGTTGACCATGATCCATCATGTAATCAGGGGAATCCATCAGATAGATTTTAAAACCATTGGCTTTTTCATCTTTCCAGAAACTCCATGAAAAAGCGATAGAATAAGATCATTGACGTCATTAGCCATCAAACCTATTTGTATGTGAGATTCCTCTAGTACCACATTGTAGATTTTCACAACTCCACCACCATTGAAGGAGAAAGGTTGACAGTTTAAGGTCACCGCATTATGAGAATTCCAAATATAAAGACTGTGGCAGCAGCACCTACAAGTAGTGGGTTGTGCACCTGTTTTCCGCACTACATCTCCGCTAGGACACTGATCAGATCAAATAGTGAGCCATTCATGCTTTAATCAAACTTGAACATATCCTACATATGAGCCCACAGTTCGGCAGAAAATTTCTAATGAAGGAAGGTGTGCTAGATGTTCTCCTCAGACCGCAGGCAGAGGTAGAAAATGGAGGCCAAATTCCAACCAGTTTTTTCAGACGCTCTTCAGTTGGCAGCCTGTTCCTACAGAGTTACCACAGTAGTAGGTGACTTGGAGGTGGAATTAAAGATGATTTGATTTTTAATAGCCAAGAAGGTGGGACAATTCCTTGTAGACATTTAAGCTGGTAGAATTGTTGTATAGTAAACTGTCCAACCAGGTTCAGTTTCCAAATGAGGGTGTCATTTTCCATGAAAATGTACCTCTGTATCAACAAGATAATATGGTCTGGAAGAGACACATGTTGTTCTCTAATTATTTGAATGAAATAAACAATTGACATTTCATACAACTCATGGGGAGGTGCCACAATTTCAACCAAGGTAATTTCAAGACAGGTAGTTTTCCAAAAGTTTAGGTTTGATTGTTTTTACAGAACCCATTTAGAGTGGGATATAATGTCCTTATATTAGTATGAGTGTAGTATATATAGAGGAAGGTATATAATCGATAAAACCACCACAAAGTATCCACATGAACCTCTCATGAAGAAAATCTAGACCATAATCATTTGGATTGACCAAATTCCAGTTGAACATTCCAATAAGGGCATCATTAAATTTCTTGAGATCCTTAATTCTGAGCCCACCCAAATCAACATTCTTAGTACAGTCTTTCCAAGCCACAGAGACCATATTGCTTTCATAATTTTATCCCATCCAATAAAAGTTCTTAAACTTTGAATTTAAGCTTTTAACATGGCTAGTTGTCCATCTATAGTTGGAAAATGCATGAAAAAACATGGAGGTGATGACAGATTTGATCAGACAAACCCTGTCGGCATATGATAAGCATTTACCTTTCCATTTGGCTAGTTTTTGGGTGATTTTGGTTGATATGATCTCAAGGTAACACGTTTTGGATTACCCCCAGAAAATAGGGACACCCAATTATGTAAAGGGGAGTCTAACTCTTTTCACCCCAAGTAATATGGAAAAGCATAGTTGACTAGAGGTTGAAACCCCTTTTCCGAAGACAATGAAGGATTTATTCTAAATAATGGATTTCCCAAACACACTTTCATAATGATAGAAGATCATTCTAATTGAAGATAATGTTTTCTTATTATCTTTTTTGAATAGAAGGATGTCATCTCCAAAAAGAAGATGTGATGGAACATGAAGGTATCTCCTTCCCATTATTGAGTTGTAAAAACAAGACTGTGAGAGATTATTAATGTATTGACTCATGTAATCCTTAAAAATCACAAAAAATAATCCTGAGAGTAGGTCACCCTACCTAATTCAATTGGATATTTGTAAGAAACTCTTTGGGGGTCCATTGATAATCATAGAAACCCTGGAACTAGTCAAAATAGTGTTAATCAATTTGATGAAAGTGATGGAAAATACATACTTTCTAAGAAAATTTAGGATGAAACTCGTCTTAATGGTGTCAAAGGCCTTTGAGAAATATATCTTTAGGGAAAATCTCTTATTCTTTGTTTCCTTCCACATAATATTTATTCTTTCTGAGGCTGTGTAGAGGTAGGTTTGAATGATCCTCCCAGGAACCAACCCAAATTGATTTGGGGTGATAAGATCCCACAAAATATTCCCTAAACTGATGACCAAAATTTTACTTATAATTTTTGGAATAGTGTTCCTAATGGAAATTGTTTGGAAATCCCCTATATTAATATAATTATCCTTATTTGGGATCAAAGAAATTAAATTGGAATTAGTTCTATGCGGGATTGAACAAGATAGAAACAATTCCTTTAATGCATTGCATAAAGACCCAAAAGAACTTGAAAAACTTGTTTCTAAATCCATATAGTACCAATTAACTATCCATGTTCAAAGAAACCAGGGTAGATTTGACATCCTTTTCAAAGGTGGCATCCATTAAGGCCTTGTTCCAATGATAATCAATGCATGGAATAATAGAGTCAGATAGAATAATAGAATCAACACCATCATCATTGCATAGTGCCTAAAAATAATCTACAATGTAATTAGAGATTTCATTCACATATGTGAAAGTGGATCCATTTATGCAAATGGAATTCAGGTTTTTCTTAGACTTCTTATCCCTGTGTAGATGATGGAATAACTTGAAATTCTTGTCCCCGTATTTGAGAAACATAACCTTAAATTGATTCTTTTCAAACCTCTTCTTAAGATCCATGAGGTCATCCATCTTGGAATAAAGTTATAGCTCCTCCAAGGAAGTCATGTGCTACTACTGATTGGTAATTTGGAAAAGGGAAAGATGAGATTCAGCAGCCTTAATTTCATCATCCAACCTAGAAAAAGAGCCCATGCTCCACTCTTTTAGAATTCATTTGTTTCTCTTAATCTTAGAGGCCACAATAAAATGTGGGCTTCCATTAAAGGTTCAATTACAGCCATTGATAACCACTTCCCTACACCCAGGAATTGTGATCCAACTATTTTTAAATTTAAAGGGTATAGGGAATGACCTTGTAATACTACCCCTAAATCAACAACATGGGGATTGTGATCCGATTTGAACATGGGAAGAGTGAACCTAGATATATCCATAAGGTAACTCTAGTAAATTATTCGAAAGAAACACCTATCAATATTATTAGCTTGTCTTAAATTAATAGTGATCCTTCCCCATTTGAATGATTCTCCAATAATAGGTACCTTAGTGAGGTCACATTGGTCCAAGAAAGAAGAGAAATCCTCTAAAGAAGTATGGGAGAAGTTAGGACCAATATTCTCATCTGGTCTCAGAACAGTGTTGAAATCACCAATAATAATCCAGTTTTGGATTATAGTCTTATTTAATTGAGGAAACTTCCTCTAGAGGTACCTTCTCTTAGTGTGCAAGAAATATTAATACACATAGAATAGGGTTAAGGTGACATCCTGAAGGCAGATTGAGTGGTAGACAATTTGATAGCTTTCCTCATAAGAAATAACCTAGACATCATCATGCTCCATTATCCATAAGGTTTCCAGAGCACTATGATCCCTATTATGTGAAACAAGAGAGTATCCAAGGTTTTCCAACTAAATGCCTTCCAATTTTCAAAATTCATCATGGGATCATCAATCCCTATGAGAATTGTCATATTGGAGAGAAGAAAGTTCCTAAGGGCTATGACTGTGGGAGAGTTCCCAAGCCTTTGACAGTTCCAAAACATGATCCTCATTAAGAACAGGATGGGTTTCCCCTCGTAGGTTTAGAGGAGGAGATTCTTACATTCCCTGTACCTTTCTTCCCTTTATTCTTGGAAAAGTATACATGCTTCTTTGTGGGTTTAGAGTCAATGTAATGATCCCTCCAGTAGGTTTTGTTTTCAGGATGCTTTGTGAATTTAGGTACAATGGAGTGCTCCATCCGGTCACCATCATCCTGGGCCTATGAATCCTCAAAAACATTACTCCAAAAGACCCCAATAAGTGGGATGAATTGATTCAAGGTGAAAAACATTTCTTTGGAAGAATCCAGTTTACTCATCATAAGCCCATATGAGGACACCATAATGAAAGATTTTGTTCTTAGATCAAGCATAGGTGATCTCTCAGGAGTGAACACATGATCCATAGTGGCTCGAGTTCACTAGCGTGCCTTAGAAATGAATAGAAGGGGACTCAATTTCCAAAACTGGTGATTTAGTGGACAATCCAAGATCAGGGGTAGTCACCTCAACTAGTTGTGCACTGGACTTTCAAGTAACATGAGGCAGAGCATGGCCGAAATTATTTCCCTCAGAATGGAGGGAATATTTTTCATTAACAACAGGCATAGAAACCTCATACACAAGAAATTGTGCATCAGATCCCACCTTTCCCCTACATCAACAGTAGGACATTCCAGTATGAGACCTTGCTAGTTGAGGTTTCCATGATTCCCCTAAACTAGACTGTTGGGGGAGTATAAGAGTTTATAGGTTGCGCCTATACTACAAGAGCCATAATATGAACCAATCTAGCAGTGAACTCAACAAGAGCGGGTTCATGAGGAGGTTTCCTAATGGCCAAGTCCTAGTGAGGTTTATCATAGATGCCAAAAACTAGCTGTAAGTGCTCTCCAGTATGATCAGTCACACCTTGAAGTTGGGGTGGGGGTGTCCAAAAGAACATGAAAATTGGTTCCCTTATCTCATAAATATTAGCTTGTGAGAGAATATGTGCAGCAGCACTGATGGGAGTAGGGTCCAAAAACTAGCTGTTGGTCAATTTCACCAAGACAAAAGTCAAAGGGACCATAGGAGGAGTCTGTACAATAGTTCCCTATTTAATAGAGGGCTCAGGGGTGATCCCCTTAGTTCTAGTAGTTTCATTCTGACAGTGAATGGGGTCCTGGTGGATAAAGGGATCAACAACCTTAGATTTTGTATGAACATTTCTTTTACCTATCCCATAATTATTCTTACATATGTTGGCATCATACCCCTACAGATTACAGATTGTGAAAGCCTATATTATTCTACACTCTAAGAGTATGTGAACAAATAAATTTCAATTGTGACAAAATTTGGGCATTATTTCTTATTGAATTTCTAAGGTGAGACTATCCTTAAGGTTACTAAGGAAGACATCCTCATCCATGGTGCTCACTGTATCCACTTCAAAAAGGACCTTGTAATAATGTCCATACCTTAGGTTCTCAGTATCCTTATCAATACTGATAGGAAATCTAACCAAATAGGAAATGTCCCAAAGAATTTAGGGGCTCCAATAGATCTAATTCAGCTTACAGATATGGATCCATACATGTGTGAAGGTGTTTTCACAGTAGAGGGATCAAAATTATTATCCCAATCTTGATTATGTAGAAGGCATGGTTTGATACTAAGCTATCCAAAGCCCCATTCCATCCTTTTCTAATCATATGAGGGGAATACTAGGTGGTAGTAACCTCTTCCCATGGATGTCATCTTCCTTTCAATAAATCCCAAAATTTCACAAATTCGTTTGTTAATATCAGTAAATTTCCAAAGAATCTCCCCTTTTAGGGTCATCAGTCTCACGATAATAAAAAATGGTATAAGCTTATTCTCTATTCTACTGCAAAGCAATTTGAAGATTCATGAGACACATTCCCTTTCTGGTTCACATTAATAGTAGAAGGAACACTAAAATCAGTGAAATTAAGCAAGACTAAAATTTCACCACCCCCTCAAAATTCAATTTTGAACTAGACACCTCTAGAGCCTTAAAAATACCATCTAGATTTGAAGTAGTAGATTTGAAAAGATGAAATAGGTCCTTGTGGATGATCAACTTCGGCTGAGCTAAGGCCAGATCCACAATCTTTCCATCCATGGGAATCATGATTTGGGATTGTGCATGATCCTCACAATCTTCTAGTTCCCCTCCTCTTTTCGTCCTTGTTAGGTTTTTAGGGGTTTTAAGTGTTTTTTTGGTTTTGAAGGTTTTCTGAAGGTTTTTCAAGGTTTCTAGAGTGGTTTAAGATTTCATGGATTTTTAGATATTTTTTTGGTATTTTATGGTTATTAGGATTATTTTTTGGATTATGAGGGTTTTAGTGGTTTTTAGGGTTTTAGGGTATTTAGAGTTTTTTAGGTTTTTTTGTTTTTTTAATTATTTTTGGGTTTTTATGGTTTTCTTAGGGTTTTATTAGTGTTTTAATGGTTTTTAAAATTGTTAAGGTTTTTTGGTATTTTTTAGGGTTTATATGGTTTTTTTGGTTTTTTTGGGGTTTTTGAGTATTTTGAGTTTTTATGTTTTTTTAATGTCTTTAATGTTTTTGGTGGTTTAAAGGGGGTTTAGGGTTTTTAGTGGTTTTTAGGGGTTTTATGTGTTTTTAGTGTTTTAATGGTTTTTAGGGGTTTTTATGGTTTTTAGGGTCTGTAGGGTTTTAGGTGTTTTAGCATTTTTTATATTTTTAGGGGTTTTAAGTGTATTTAGATTTTTAAGATTTTCATTTGGTTTATCAGTTCTTTTAGGGTTTTTTAAAATTTTAGTATTTTTAGGAATTTTTTATGATTTTTACGGTGTTTTAGGGTTTTAAGGATCATTTAGGTTTTTGTGGTTTTTAAATTTTTAGTGTTTTTTAATGTTTTTAGCGTTTAAATGGGTTTTAGAGTTTTATATGTTTTTAGGGTTTATATGGGTTTTTTGGTTTTTTAAGGTTTTTAGGGGTTTTAATGGTTTTTAGGTATTTTTTGAGTTTTTATGGTCTTTTTGGGTTTTTAGTGTATTTTGGATTTGTAGGGGTTTGAATTATATTTAGGTTTTTAAGGTTTTTAAAGGATATTTTAGGAGTTTTTTTTTTTTTTTTGAAATTTTCAGTGATTTTTTTTTGGATTTTTATGGTTTTTTATGTTTTTTAGGGATATGTGGGCGTTATGGTTTGGGTTTTTTAGGGTTTTTGGGGTTTTATAATCTTTAAAGTCTTTTAGGGGTTTAATGTTTTTTTTGGTTTTTTATGTTTTTCATAGGGTTTTTTTTAATTTTTAACAATTTTTAGGGATTTTTAAGGATTTTTATTTGTTTTAGGGTTTTTGGTGATTTAGAGGGTTTTGGGGTGGTTTTTGTGTTTTTATGGGTTTTTTGGGTTTTTCGGTATTTTTTCTGAGTTTTAATGGTGTTTAGGATTTTTTAGTATTTATTAACATTTTTAGGGGCTTAGAGGGTTTTGGAGTTTTTTTGGATTTTAGGGTTTTTATTGTTTTTTATGGTTTCTTCATATTTTGAGGGTTTTTAGGTTATTTAGGGTGTTTAAGGGAAAAAAGGTGCAGGACCAAGATATTCCTGGCCCCCAAAAATTTATTATAAAAAATGACAAAACCAAACAAGGGAGGGTTTATGGTGTTAACAGTTTTTAGTTTTTTTATACATTTTAAGGTTTTAGGGGTTTTAAGTATTTGTAGTTTTTTAATGCTTTTAGGGTTTTACATTTTTAGGCTTTTAAAAGGATTTTTAGGATTTTTATATTTTTTAGGGTTTTCAATTTTTTGATGGTTTTTAGGGTTTTTAGGATATTCTGGTTTTTGTGGGTTTTAGTTTATTTTTTTAGTTTTTTAGGGTTTTAAATGGTTTCCAAAGTTTTGAATATTTTTATGGGTTCAAAGGGTTTTTAGGGTTTTTAGTGGGTTTTAAGGTTTTTAAGGGTTGTTAGGGATTTTTTACAGTTTTTAGGGGTATTATGATTTTTTATCTTTTAGGGTTTTTAGTGTATTTTAGGTTTTTAAGGGTTTTAAATTTTTTCAGGTTTTTTAGGTTTCCATAGGGTTTTCATGGTTTTTATGGTTTTATACGTTTTTATGGATTCTAGGTTTTTCTAAGATTTATATTACTTTTTGGGGTTTTTAGGGATTTTGGGGTGTTTTGGGGTTTTTTAGGGTTTTTAGGATTTTATGGTTTTTTTTGGGTTTTAGGTGATTTTTTTTAGTTTTTTGGGTTTTAATGGGTTTTTAACTTTTTTGGGGTTTCAAGGAATTTTATTTTTTTACTTTTTTTTAGTGTTTTTATGGGTTTTTTTATGTTTTTTGGGTTTTTTATTTTTTAGGGGTTTTTCGGGTCTTGGGGGTTTTAGAGTTTTTTTTAAGGGGTTTTATTTTTTTTAGGATTTTAATGTTTACTTAGGTTTATTCAGGTTTTTAGGATTTTTAATTTTTTAGGGATTTTAAGGGCCTTTTATGATTTTAATGGGTTTTATGGATTTTGAGGGGTTTTAGGGATTTTTGAGGTTTTAGGGTTTTTTGGGTTTTAGGGGTTTTAGTGTTTTTTATGTTTTTATAAGTTTTTAGGTTTTTATTATTTTCTTGTTTTTTAGGGTTTTAGGGTTTTTTATATTTAGGGTTTTTTAGGGTTTTTTAGGATTTTTATGGTCTTTGGGGTTTTTAGGTTTTTTAGGGGTCTAAATTGTTTTTAGTTTTTTATGGTTTACATAGTGTTTTCAAGTTTTTATGGTTATTTTTGTTTTTAGGGAATTTTAGGATTTTGTGGCATTTAGGGTTTTTAGGTATTTTGTGGTTTTTATAGGCTTTTAGGATTTTAGGGTCTTCGTGGATTTTTGGATTTTACATGTTTTTTGAATTTTTTAGTGTTTTTTGGTTTTTTAGAGTTTTTAAGCATTTTAGGGGTTTAAAGTGTCTTTAGAGTTTTTAGTCGGTTTTTAGAGTTTTAAGGTTTTGTAAGGGTTTTATGGGTTTTATGGTTTTTAGGGGTTTTAGGGGTTTTAGGGTGTTTTAGAATTTTTGTTTTTTTTTGTTTTTAGGGGTTCTATGTTTTTTTAGGTTTTTAAGGTTTTCTTAAGGGATTTTAGGGTTTTATGGTTTTTATGTTTTTAGGGATTATTTAGGATTTTCATGGTTTTTTAGGGTTTTTTTAGATTTTGGGTGTTTTAGGGTTTTTAGGGTTTTTAGAGTTTTTAATTGTTTTTATGGTTCTAAGTTTTTTTAGGTTTATTTTACATATTTATGGATTATTATGATTTTTTTGTATTTTTATTGGTCTTTAGTATTTTTATAGATTTTTAGGGGTTTTCGGGGTTTTAGGGTTTTTATGGTTTTTAATGTTTTTGGGTTTTAAATAGTTTCTAGAGTTTTTAGTGGAATTTTAGGGTTTTTATAAGTTTTTTTTGGTTTTAATATTTTTAGTGGTTTTATGGTTTTAAGGGGTTTTATGGTTTTAATGGTTTTTAGCATTTTTTAGGTTTTTTAGATGTTTTATGTGGTTTTAGGGTTTTTAGAATTTTTTAACCTTTTTTTTATTTGAAGTATTTTTAGTGTTTTAGTGGGTTTTTATCATTTTTTAGGGGTTTTTAGGGTTCTTAAGGTTTTTATGGTTTTAGGATTTTATTGCTTTCAAGGGTTTTTTTTTTGGTTTTTTTGGTTTTTTTGGTTTTTTGGTTTTTTTGGTTTTTTGGTTTTTTGGTTTTAAGATTTCTAGTGGTTTTATGTTTTTTAGATTTTTAATTTTTTTATAGGTTGTCAAGATTTTTATGGTTCTAACATTTTTTGGTATTTTTAGATATTTTTTATTATGTTTTTTGTTTTTTAGGGTTTTAAGGTTTTTAATATTTTTTATGGTTTTTTTGGGTTTTTAGGGTTTTTTTATTATTTTAGGGTTTAAATGTTTTTTAGAGTTTTTAGTGGGTTTTAGGGTTTTAAAGGTTCTTAAGGGGTTTTATGGTTTTTAGGGGTATTGAGGGTCTTTTAGGGGTATTAGAGTTTTTATTTTCTTATGGGTTTTAAGTGTTTTTAGTTTTTAAAGTTGTTTCAATGATTTTCAAGGTCTTTAGTGTTTTTCATGTTTCTTGGGATTTTTTGGTTTTTTTAGATTTTTATGGTTTTTATGGATTTGGAGTGATTTTAGGATTTTTTAAGGATTTAGGGTGTTTAGAGTTTTTAGCATTTTTTGGTTTTTAGGGGATTTAAGTTCTTTTAGGTTTTTAAAGTTTTCATAGGGTTTTTCCATGTTTTTTGGTATTTTTATATTTTTAGGGAGTTTTAGGTATTTTTAGAGTTTTTATGTGTTTTTATTGTTTTTATAGATTTTGAGAGTTTTAGGGTTTTCAGGATTTGTAGGGTTTTCATTGGCTTTGGATTTTTAGATTTTTTTTTAACATTTTTATGTTTTGGGGGGGTTTAAAGTTTTTTTAGGTTTTTATAGTTTTCTTAGGGTTTCCCATGTTTTTTTACATTTTTAGGGGCTTTATGAATTATTTTGTATTTTTATGGTTTTTGAGTTGTTTTTTAGGTTTTTAGGGTATTTAGGGTTTTTTAGGTTTTCATATTTTTTAAAGGATTCAGGTTTTTTTTGTTTTTTATACGGTTTTTATAGATTTTTTAATTTTTTTAAGGGTTAAAACGTTTTTTTTATTTTTAGTGGTTTTTTATCCTTTTATTGGTTTTAGGGGTTTAAAGGTTATTAGGGTTTTATGGATTTTATGGATATTAGGTTTTTTAACGTTTTTTTTGTTTTTAGGGATATTATGTGTTTTTAGGTTTTTATGTTTTTTGAGGGGTTTTTAGAGTTTGTTATGTTTTTAGGGATTTTTAGGGATTTTTTAGGATCTTTATGGTATCTTATTATTTTAGGGACTTTTATATATTTTTTTGATTTTCAGGGTTTTTAGGGTCTTTTATAGATTTTAGTGTTTTTGTTTTTTGAATGGTTTTAAGTGTTTTTATGTTTTTATGTTTTTAAAGTTTTCTTACGGTCTTCCAAAGTTTTCATGGATTTTTATGTTTTTGGATATTTTTAGGGAATTTTTAGGTTTCTTATGGATTTTTAATGGTTTTAGGAGTTTTTATGGGTTTAAGGGGGTTTTTTGGGTTTTTTTTGGGTTTTTGGGTTTTTTGGGTTTTTAGGGGTTTTTTGAGTTTTTAGAGTTTTTACTATTTTTAAGAGTTTTTCAATGTTTTTAGGATTTTAAATGGTATTTATAATCCTTATATGTTTTTATCTTTTTTATGGATTTTTAGTGTTATTAAGGTTTTCAGGGGTGTTTATGGTTTTAGGGGTTTTAGTGTTTTAGCATTTCTTATTTTTTTAGTTTTTAGTTTTTTAGTGTTGTTATTGTTTTTGGATTATTTTAGCATTTTTAGGTGCTCTAGGGTTTTTATATTTTTTATTGGATTTTTAGGATACTTATGGGTTCTTTGGGTTTGTTATTTTTTGGGGGTTTTATGGGTTTTCGGGTTTTAGGGTCCTTTATATTCCTTTAGAGTTTTTAGTGATTTTAGGGTTTTTAGGGGTTGAAAGTGTTTTAATGTTTTTAAGGGTTTCTTAGGGGTTTTCTAGGTTTTTAGTGTTGTTTACATTTTTAGGTATTTTTAGGTCATTTTTAGTCTTTTTTATTTATTTTTATGGTTTTAGGGATTTTCTAGGTTATTTTGGGAATTTTAGGTTTTTTTGGGTTTTTTGGGTTTTTTTGAGTTTTTTAGAATATGAAAAGGGTTTTAGAGTTTTTAACATTTTTATTGGTTGAAAGGGTTATAGAGTTTTTAGTGGTTTTTAAGGGTTTTATGGGTTTTTAGGGTTATTTAAGTTTTTTAGGGGTTCTATAGTTTTTAGGGGTTTTTAGAGTTTTTAGTGTCATTTAGTGTTTTTAGCTCTTTTTTTTGGTTTTTTAGGGATTTTAAGTGTTTTATGTTTTCAAAGATTTCTTTGGGGATTCCATATTTTTAGTATTTTTATTTTTTTTGGTTTTTTAATTATTTTGAGGGTTTTTGTGGTTTTTACGGTTTTTACGGTTTTCGCCATTTTTAGGTTTTAGGTGTTTTAAGTGATTTTAGGTTTTAATGGTTTTCTTAAATATTTTCTGGGTTTTTAGTTTTTTTTATGTTTTTAAGGATTTTTAGGGATTTTTATGATTTTTTTTTGGGGTTTTGGGGATTTTGAGGGGTTTAAGGGTTTTTATGGTTTCATGGGTTTTTGGCTTTTTTATAGTTTTTAGGGGTTTTATGTTTTTTAGATATTTTAACATTTTAGGGGTTTAAAGGGTGTTTATATTTTTTTAGTGTTTTTAGGTTTTTTATGGATTTTTAGGGTTTGTAAGGTTTTTAGGGGTTTTTTCATATTTTAGGTTTTTAAGGGGATTTAGGTTTTTATAGGTTTTAGAGGGTTTTTTCATGATATTTAGGGGTTTTTATTTTTATAGGGATTTCTACAGATTTTTTTTTTTTTATGGTTTTTTAGGGTTGTTAGGGGTTTTAAGTGATTTTATGGGTTTTGGGGGATTTAGGTGGTTTTTCTGAGTTTTTTTAAGATTTTAAAGGTTTTTTATATTTTTTTAACATTTTTAGCTGTTTAAAGGGATTTTAGAGTTTTAGTTGTTTTTCATATTTTTATGGGTTTTTAGGGTTTTATTAAAGTTTTTAGTTATTTTATGATTTTTTGGGGGGTTTAGGGTTTATGTTCTTTTATAATTTTTAGAATTTTAGGTATTTTAGCGGTTTATGTGTTTTTAGGTTTTTATGGTTTTTTTGGGTTATTTTAGGGTTTTAGGGATTTAACCATTATATGGATTTTTAGTTCATTTTTATAATTTTTATGATTTTTAAGGTTTTTATGGATTTTGATGGGTTTGGGGGGGTTTAGATTTTTGGTGGTTTTTTAGGTTTTATAGAGTTTTTTAAGGTTTTAGGGGTTTTATGGGTTTTTAGGTTTTTAAGGTTTTCTTAAGAGTAATTATGGGTTTTAGAGATTTTAAATTTTTATATATTTTTTTCCTTTTTAGGATTTTTATGTACTTTTATGGATTTAGAGGGTTTTAGGGTTTTTAGAGTTTTTTGGGTTCTTAGGGTTTTTTTAGTTTTAAGGGTTTTATGGTTTTCTTGAGTTTTTTATGTGTTTAGGTATTTAAAGTTTTTTTAGAGTTTATAGTGGTTTTTTGGGTTTTATAGGTTTTTATTGCTATTATCTTTTTTACGGATTTTAATGGTTTTTAGAGTTTTATGGTTTTTAGGGTTTTTTGAGTTTCTAACATTTTTAGTTACTTAGGTGTTTTAAGTATTTTTAGGTTTTTAATGTTTTCTTAAGGGTTTGATGGTTTTTTTATAATTTGAAGGTTTTTTTGGTATTTTTTAGGATTTTATGATGTTTTAGTATGTTTAGGGATTTGGGTGGTTTTATTTTGGGTTTTTTGGGTTTTCAAGGTATTTAGGTTTTTTAGTGTTTTTTAGGATTTTTAGGGGGTTTATGTTTTTTTAGGTTTTTAAGGTTTTCTCGATGGTTTTGACTTTTTTAGGGAATTTTAGGGGTTTAAAGGATTTTTATGGTTTTTAGGGTATTTAGGGATGTTGAGGGTTCTTATGGGTTTTTCAGGTTTTGAGATATTTTATGGTCTTTTGTGATTTTTAGGGGGGTTAGTTTTTAAGGGTTTTATGTTTTGAAGTGTCTTTTAACATTTTTAGGGTTTTAAAGGGTTTTTAGAGTTTTTAGTTGTTTTAGGGTTTTTATCATTTTAAGGTTTTTTAGGAGTTTTATGTTTTTTAGGTTTTTTAAGTTTTATTTGTGGATTTCAAGGTTTTGAGTTTTTTTATGTATTTTGTAATTATTAGGTTTTTTAGTATTTTATGGTTTTTTGGGGTTTTTAGTGTTTTTGGGATTTCATTGGTTTTTAGTATTTTTTTATGGTTTTTACAGTTTTTAAAATTTTTAGAATTTTTTGGGTTATTAGGTGTTTTAAGTGTTTTTTGGATTTTGTGTTTTTTTAAAACTTTTCTAGGTTTTAGGGTTTTTTATGTTTTTAGATATTTTTTGGATTTTTATGTTTTTATGGTTTTTTGGTGTTTTTATGGTGTTTTTGAGTTTTTTTGAGCTTTTATGTTTTTTGGGGGTTTTAAATTGGTTTTTCAGTTTTTAGTGGTTTTAGGGTTTTTATGGGTTTTGGGGGGTTTAAAGGATTTTCGATATTTTATGGTTTTTATGGGATTTTCAATTTTTCAGTAGTTTTTGGATTTTTAGCATTTTTAAGGTTTTTATGTGTTTTTAGTGTTTTTAGGTTTTAAATTTTTTCTTTTGGGGTTTCAAAGTTTTTAGGGGTTTTATGTTTTATGGATTTTTATATCTTTTTTGGGATTTTATTTGTTTTAGGTTTTTTTAGGATTTTGAGGGATTTTAGGGTTTTTTAGGATCTTTAGGGGTTTTGGGGTTTTAGTGTTTTAGGTTTTTAAGAGTTTTTATTGTTTTTAGGGTTTTATGATTTTCTTAATGTTTTACAGGGTTTTTTATGTTTTTAAGGATTGTTAGTACTTTTAGGATTTTTATGAGGTTTTTGGTATTTTGGGATTTTGAGGGGGTTTAGGGTCTTGTAGATCTTTTATGGTTTTTTTGGTATTTTTTAGGTTTTTTTCATGTTTTTTGAGTTTTAAAGGTTTTTTAGCATTTTTGAAATATTTATGGGTTTAAAGGGTTCTTTGAGTTTTTTGAGTTTTTTGAGGTTTTTAGGGTTTTAATAGGGTTTTAGTTTTTTTAAGGATTTTATTTTTTTAAGGTTTTTATAGATTTTAGGTTTTTTAGAATTGTTTTATGTTTTTTATCAATTTAGGGGTTTTTTGGGGTTTTATGTGTTTTTAGGATTTTAAGGTTTTCTGGAGGTTTTTCTTGGTTTTAGGGTTTTTAGGGTTGTTTATGTTTTTAGGGATATTTTGGCATATTTCAGGATCTTTATTGTTATTTAGGGTTGTAGGTATTTTAAGGGATTTTAGGGTTTTTAGGGTTTAAAGGTTTCTAAGATATTTAGCATTTTTATGGTTTTTAGGGTTTTAAAGTGTTTTTGGATTTTTGATATTTTTCTTAGGGGGGTTTTAGGGTTTTTATGTGTTTTTTATGTTTTTAGGGATTTTTATGAATTTTTATATTTTTTAGGGTTTTATGGATTTTGAATGTTTTTAGGGTTTTTCAAGGTTTTTGGGTTCTATGGTTTTTTTAGTTTTATTGGGGTTTTATGAGTTTTTTGTTTTTTTAGGGTCTTTATAGTTTTTAGAGTTTTTAAAGTTTCTATGGGTTTAAATGGATTTTATAGTTTTTTATTTTTTATAGGGTTTTTATGGATTTTTAGGGGGGGTTTGGGATTTATGGGTTATATGGTTTTAATTGTATTAGTGGTTTTAGCGTTTTTTAGGTTTTTGGGGGGGTTATGTGTTTTTATATTTTCTTAGGGGTTTTCAGGTTTTTTAGGATTTCTAACATTTTTAGGGATTTTTAGGCCATTTAAGATTTTTATGTTTTTTAGGGATATTTAGAGTTTTTAGGTTTCTAAGGGGTTTTTTTATTTTCTAGGGTTTTTTGAAATTTTGAGAGTTTTTAAGGGTTTTTAGAGTTTTTCAAAAAAATTAAGGGTTTAAAGGTTTTTTATAAAATTTAATAGTTTTAGCAGTTTTATGAGTTTTATGTCTTTCTATGGTTTTTAGGGGTGTTTATAGATTTTTGGGGTTTTTAGTTTTTTTAGAATTTTTATTGGTTTTAAATTTTTTTCGGTTTTTATGGTTTTCTTATGGAAGTTTCATTGTTTTTAGGGTTTTTATCTTTTTTATGAATTTTAATGGATTTTTAGGAATTTTATGGGGTTTTAGTGTTTTTGGGGATTTTGAGGGGTTTTATGGTTATTATGGGTTTTTACCAATTATTAGAATTTTTTATTTTATCTTGGGGATTATGAGTGCTTAGGTTTTTAAAATTTTCTAAGGGTTTTTAGGTTTTTTTGTATTTTTTATATTTTTCTGAATTTTTAGAGATATTTTGAATTTCTTTGGTTTTTAGGAGTTTTAGTTTTTTTTAGGTTTTTGAGGGTTTTTAGGGGTTTTGTGTTTTTTTTGGGATCTTAGAGTTTTTTGGAGTTTTTAATAGTATTTAGAGTTTTATTTACAATTTTACAGGTTTAATGGGGTTTTATAGTTTTTAATTGTATTTTAGGTATTTTAGGGGTTTTTAGGGTTTTTAATTTTTTTTATATTTTTAAGGTCTTTTTTGTTTTTAGGGTTTTTAATGTTTTTTGAGGTTTTAAGGTTTTTTTTTGTTTTAAGTGTTTTTATGTTTTTACAGTTTTCTTTTGGGTTTTTGGGATTTTTAGGGTTTTTATGTTTTAAAGGATTTTCAAGGTTATTTTGAATTTTTATTATTTTCTAGGATTTTTTGGGATTTTTAGGATTTTTAGTTATCTTAATAGTTTTTATGGTTTTTATGATTTTTACTGTTTTTTTAGTTTTTTAGGGTTTTAAGGCTTTTTATATTTTTTTTATCATTTTTAGAAGTTTGTGGTTCTTTTAGAGTTTTTAATGATTTTTCGAGTATTTTATGTGTTTTTAGAGTTTTTTAGGGTTTTGTGGGGTTTTATGGTCTTTAGGGGTTTTTTGGGTTTATAGGGGTTTTTAGGGCTTTCTATGTTTTTAGGTGTTTAAGGGTTTTAGGTGTTTTAAGTTCATTCAGGTTTTCTTAGGTTTCTTCAAGGGTTTTAGGGTTTTTTATGTTTTTTGAGATTTTTTGTTTTTTTAGGAAATTTTTGGGTTTTTTGGGATTTTTTGGATTTTGAGGGGTTTAAAATCTTTTAGCGTGTTTTAGTTTTTTAGTGTTTTTTATGTTTTTTAGGTTTTTTAGGTGTTCTATGTTTTTTTAGGGTTTAAAAGTATTCATAGAATTTTTCAAGGTTTTTAATTTTTTAGGGATTTTCATTTAATTTTTTATTATTTTTATGGTTTTTAGGGTTTTTAGGGATTTTGAGGGTTTAAAGGGGTTTATAGGGTTTTTAGGGTTTTTAGTAGTGTTTTGGTTTTGTGGTTTTATGGTTTTTATGGTTTTTATAGTTTTTTAACGCTTTAAGGGTTTAAAGGTTTTTTATAGTTTTTAATAGTTTAGGTGTTTTATGTGTTTTAAGGACTTTTTAAAATTTATGGGCTTTAATGGTTTTTAGGGTTTTAGGGTTTTTAGCGCTTTTTAGGTTTTTTGGAGTTTAAAGTGATTTTAGTTTTTTAAGGTTTCTTATGAATTTTAAAAAAAAATATATGAATTTTTATGGATTTTACTGTTTTATAGTTTTTAGGATTTTTAGGGATTTTATGGTAATTTAGGTTTATTAGGGTTTCATGGTTTTTTATGTTTTTAGGGGTTTTTTGAGATTTTTAGCGATTTATGGCTTTTAGAGATTTTAACATTTTTATTTTTTTGAATGTTCTTTTATAGTTTTTAGTGATTGTTAGAGATTTTTTTTGAGGTTCTAGGAATTTTTATTTTTTTTGGGGGGGGGGGGTTTAAGGTTTTTAGGATCTTTTTAGGAATTTGTAGGGTGTTAGAATTTTTTTTGTTTTTTAATGGTTCTAAGTTTTCTAGTTTTTTAGGTTTTTGTTAGTAATTTTCAGGGTTTTTTGGGTTTTTACATTTTAGGGATTTTTAGGTTATTTTAGATTTTTTTTATGGTTTTAGAGTTTTATAGGATTTTGATGGTTTTGGGGGTTCTTTAGGGTTTTTTGGGATTTTTGTGGTTTTATATATTTTAATTTTTTTATGATTTTTATGGTTTTTCATGTGCTTTAGGTGTTTTTACGTTTCTAGGTATTTTTATGGATATTTACGATTTTTATGGTTTTTATTGTTTTTAGGGATTTTGGGGGTTTATGGAATTTTTCGGTTTTTAGGGTTTTATTTTTTTAGTGGTTTTATGTGGTTTTATGTTTTTATGGTTTTCTTATAGGTATTTAGAGTCATTAAGGGTATTACATAATTAGGTATTTTTCAGTATTTTTTAGGGTTATAGGGTTTTTTGGATTTTTTAAGATTTTTAGGGTTTTATGTTTTTTTGGGGGTTTTGGGGTTTTTGGAGTTTTTCATGGTTTTTAAGAATTTTAGATTTTTTTATGTTTTTAAGGTTTTGAAGGGTTTATAAATTTTTTGGTGGTTTTATGGTTCTTATAATTTTATAAGGTTTTAGGGGACTTTATGGATTTTAGGGTTTTCGGTGTTTTTATGTTTTTAGTGATTTTTTGTTTTATTAGTGTTTTAATGTTTTTATAGGGATTTTATGTATTTAAGGATTTTTAGATATTTTTTAGGATTTTTATAGTTTATTAGTGTTTTTTTGGTTATTTTGAGTGTTTTTAGGGTTTATTAGCGGTTTTAGTAGTTTTATGGTTTTGTTTGTGTTTTTAGGGTTTTTTAGTATTTAGTGTTTTTAAGGTATTTAGAGTTTTTTTAATTTTTAGGGGTTTAAATGGATTTTAGTTTCTTTTATGGTTTTCATGGGGTTTGGGGATTTTTCAGGTTTTTAGTGGTTTTACGATATTTAGGGTTTTTACCATTTTTAGGGAATTTTTAAGATTTTTTCAGTTTTTAGCATTTTCTAGGTTTTTAGGGGTTCTAAGTGTTTTGAGGTTTTTAAGGTTTTCATAAATTTTTTCAAGTTTTTTAGGTTTTCCTATGTGTTTAGGGATTTTTAGGTATTTTTTATTATTTTTTTGGTTTCTAGGTTTTTTTTGGATTTTGAGGGTTTTTACGGTTTTTATGGTTTTAGGGTTTTTTTAGTTTTTAGGGTTTTGAGGGTTTTTAGAGTTTTAAATGTTTTTAGGGTTTAAATGGTTTTTAGTATTTTTAGTGGGTTTTTTTGGTTTTTTATGGTTTTTATGGTTTGTTGGTATTTTAGGGTCTTTAGGGTTTATTAGGGTTTTTTTGCATTTTTAGTATTTTTTATGTTTTTAGGGGTTTTAAGTGTTTTTAGGTTTTTAAGGTTTTCTTACAGTTTTTCAGGATTTTTAGGGTTTTTACATTTTTAGGGAATTTTAGGGATTTTTAATATTTTTGGGATTTATGGTTTTTTGAAATTTTTCGGGATTTTGGGTCTTTTACGGTTTTTTTATATTTTTATTGTTTTTAATGATTTTAGATGTTTAATGGGTTTTTAGAGTTTTTAATTGATGTTTAGTGTTTTTATGGGTTTTAAAGGGTTTAATAGTTTTAAGGTATTTCATTTTTAAGGTTTTTATCATTTTTAGGGTATTAGGGTTTTTAAGTGTGTTTAGGGATTTTAGATTTTTTTTAACATTTTTATGGTTTTAAAAGGTTTTTAGAGTTTTTAGTGATTTTTTAGGGTTTTTTTGGATTTTTAGTTTTTTAGGGATTTTATGGTTTTTAGGGTTTTTTATGGTTTTTAGGGTTTTTAGTGTTTTTTTGGTTGTTTAGGGGTTTTAGTGTTTTATGTTTTTAATGTTGTATTAACGTTTTTCAGGGATTCTAGGGTTTTTTACGTTTTAGGGAATTTTTAGTATTTTTATGTTTTTTATGGTTTTTGGGTATTTTGAGGGTTTTAATAGGTTATTATGGATTTTAGTAGCTTTATGATTTTTTAGGATTCATTAACATTTTTAGGGTTTCAAAGGGTTCTTATACTTTTTATTTGTTTTTTTAGGTTTTATGGATTTTTAGGGTTTTTAAATTTTTTAGGGGTTTTATGGTTTTTAGGGTTTTTAGGGTCTTTTATAGATTTTAGGGTTTTTTAGGTTTTTTTAGGGTTTTAATTGTTTTTAGTTTTTTAATTTTTTCTTTGGGTTTTTCAATGTTTTTAGGGTTTTTAACATTTTTCATAATTTTTAGTGCTTTTTAAATATATTTTTCCCGTTTTTAGGTTTTTTAGGGATTCAGAGGTGTTTGGGGGTTATTAGTGTTTTCTAGTGTTTTTAGCACTTTTATGGTTTTTGAGTTTTTAAATTGTATTTAGATTTTTATAGTTTTCTTTGTTTTTTTTATGTTTTTTGTTCATTGTTAGGGATTTTTAGTTTTTTTATGTTTTTAGGTTTTTAGAGTATTGAGGTTTTTTAGGGTTTTAGGGTTTTAGTGGATTTTTTTGTTTTTATGGTTTTTTCAGTGTTTCAAGGGTTTTAATGTTTTATAGGTTTTTAAAATTTTTATGGTTTAAAGGATTTTTATAGTTTTTATGGGTTTTTAGGGTTTTTAGTATTTTTAAGGTTTTTAGTGGTTTTATGGTTTTTAGTTTTTTTAGGGTTTTTGGGGTTTTTAGAATTTTTTAAGTGTTTTTGGATTTTAAGTGTTTTTAGGTTTTTATGTTTTTCTAGGTGGGATTCTGGTTTTTTTGGGTTTTTTAAATTTTTAGGTATTTTCAGTGTTTTTTCAAAAAAAATTGGTTTATAGGATATCTAGGGATTTTTAGTGTTTTAGTTTTTTTAGGGTTTTTATTCTTTTTTAGGTTTTTTGTGGTTTTAATTTTTGTAGGTTTTTAAGGTTTTCTTAGGAATTTTTAGGTTTTTAATGTTTTTTACATTTTAAGGGATTTTTAGGGTTTTTTGGATTTGTATGGGTTTCAGGGTTTTTAAGATTATTATGTTTTTTTGGTGTTTAGATTTTGTTTTAGTTTTTATGGTTTTTATGGGGTTTTGTTGTGTTTCTTAACATTTTTAGGGGTTTTATGGTTTTTAGAGTTTGTAGTGGGTTTTAGGGTTTTATGGGTTTTTAGGTTATTTGAATATTTTTATGGGTTATTATGGTTTTTAGGGTATTAGGGGGTTTAGGGTTTTTATGGTTTTTATCATTTTTAGGTTTTAGGGGTTTAAAGTTTTTTTAGGTTTTTATGTTTTTCTTATGGATTTTCAAGGATTTTATGGGGTTTTACATTTTAAGGGATTTTAGGTATTTTTTTAGGATTTTAATATCTTTTTAGGTTTTTTGGGATTTTAAAGGGTTTAGGGTTTTTTAGGGTTTTTATGATTTCTTAAGTTTTTAGGGTTTTTGAGTTTTTTAGGGTTTTAAGGTATTCTAGAGTCTTTTAATGTTTTTAGGGGTTAAAGGGTTTTTTTAGTTTTTATTAGGTCTTATGTTTTTTAAGGGGTTATAGTGTTTTTTATGGTTTTTTATGGATTTTATGGATTTTATGGTTTTTATGTGGTTTGGGGGGTTTCTAGGGTCTCTCTGGGTTTTTAGTAGTTTTTAGTTTTTTATGGTTTTATGTGTTTTTAGGTTTTAAAACATTTCTTAGTTACTTTCTTGTTTTTTAGGGTTTTAAAATTTTTTAGGAGTTTTTAGGACTTTTTTAGGATTTTTATGGGTTTCTAGGGTTTTTAGTCATATTGATGGTCTTTTGGATATTTAGGTTTTTTAGTATTTATTAGGATTTTTATGTGTTTTAAGTGTTTTTAGGTATTTATGGTTTCATTAGGATTTTTAGGGTATTTTACATTTTTAGTGATTATTAGGGAATTTTTTTTTATTTTTTTGTATTTTTTATGTTTTTAGGGATTTTGATTTTTTTAGGCTTCTTTAGGATTTTTAGAGTTTTTATGGTTTTTTCGGTTTTTAGGGTATAGCTTTATTTTTTAGGGTTTTTATGTATTTTATAATTTTTTAACATTTTCAACAGTTTAAAGGGGTTTTGATGTTTTTATTCATTATTTGGTATTATATATATTTTTTGGTTTTTTATGGTTTTTAGCGTTTATTATGGTTTGTAGTGTTTTCTTATGATTTTAGGGTTTTTTGGTTTTTTTGGGCAAGGAAGATTCGAGGGTCGGGCTATTTCCGGCCCCCCCAAATTTATTAGTAATGAAAAGGAGACACAGCAGACAAGGGAGGGGAGGGGTCAAACGACCCACACCCGAAAACCCCTTACACCACTCGCAAAAGAAAAGAAAAATAAAAAGTACACACAAAATGAGAAAAGAAAGATAAACAAAAGCAAAACCAACAGCATCTCCCAGCCAACTCGCAACCAGCATCCAGCACAGGGTCTACCAGCCATCTCCACCATCATCATCATAATCTGCACCAGGGGGTCTCCCTCAGCACCATGGCCAGAGGCCGCATCAGTTTCTACTGACTCCCATTCTGAAGAATCATACTGCTTCAAAAGGTTGGTGTAGTATTCCCTTAACTTCACCTGGTTCACATTCAACTGCTTTTTAGCAGACTGCCCCGCCTTACCAGAGGAGTTCTTCGAAGCCTTGCTGGAATCCCTCGTAGAAACCGTTCTTGGAATGGAGGAGTAGTCCTTCCTTGGCCTCCTTACTTTCAGAGCAGCGGCGCACAGATCACCATGATTCCCCTGGACAGGTATAACAGAGTCCTCCTGGTCTAGAAAACAAGAGGTGGGAGGTGGAAAACACTCCCTGGACAGGCCCCCAGCAAAATTCTCTTTCCCAGGGAGTATGGTCTTGTCCTTTAAAATCTGGGCCATGTTGGATTTGATCATAGATCCATCATCCGAGCCACTCTCCCAGAGCATCAAGCACTCGGATTCCATTCCCTCCTGCAAAAGAGAAGGCTACAAAGCCAGGTATTTCAGAACCAAACGTTTGGAGTTCTCATCCACACTGTCCCTAATCATCCCATCTGCAACAAAATTAACATCATTTTCTCCGAAGGAAATGAGCACCTCCGAAGCATCCACTGTGATCGGAATAGGTTCAAAGGATTCTGAAGCGTTCATCAAAGACCTGGTGAGGATACCCCCATTACCCTCAACCTGGGCAGCATTCACACCATTCTCAGTCTTCAGATCGGCCCTCGCCTTATTCTCTCGTTCACCGGCATTATCAAAGCTCCCAAAAGTGCTCAAAATCATCTCGGATTCACTAGAAAATTTCTCCAAACTCCCTCCCCCCTGCCCAGTAGCAGGCACATTAGCCAGCACCTGAGAAGGAGACTTTGCACTCCCAGCATCAGACACCAGAGGGTTCTGGGACACGCTCCCTCCACCATGCCCAGTAGCATCGGCCTGCACCTTATTCTGTATCTGTTCAGCAGACATCTCGCCTCCCGCATTGTCCAGGGGCCCCTGCACCTCCTCCTCAAGCTCCAGCCCAGTAGAGGCCTCCATGCCAAGAGAATTTCCAGAATTCGGAAACTGCAGATCACTCCTCAAGCACTTGTAGATATCATGTACCTTGGGTTTCGGTTGGCACTGGATGGCCATTTTCCCATGCGCAACCAGAGGACTAGCATGCACAATCTGTGAGTTCAGTGGTCCAGAAACCAAACCAGGAGTGGATTCCACCCCCTCAGCAAGAGTCCTCTCACTCCCAGTTGAAAAATCCATAGCAACCTCCTTGGCATAGACCTCAACCCGAGCCTGACCCCCTCCATCAACCTGCATCAAAACATCCCCAGCCGCGATAGCCTCCTGTTCCTCAAAAGCAGCATGACTTGTAGGGTATTCAGCCACACCAGTATCTGGATCCAAAACTACCATATTGGGTGAGCCCCCGACCACTATCTTAGTAAATGATTATGGAGCCACAACAGGAGGCCCAAGCACAGAGGGGTCGCTTCCATGTCGGCACACAGATGCAGTGTGGCCTAACTTGCAGCAAGTTGAGCAGAAGAAGACCCAGGATTCAAAACAAACCTGTTGCTACCACCGGAGTTCATCTTCAATCTCGACACAGACCAAGTTAACCAGGGGTTTGGACACATCCACCTCTATGAAAATCTGAGGCGCAAAGGGATGACATGTAGTGCTCGTCCGCGCATCCATACACAGAAATTGTCCAACGAGATTACCTATGACCCGAAGGATAGCCGGATTCTAAAAGGGGAGCGCAAGTCCAGGAAGAGTCACCCACAAATCCACGCTTGGGGGATCACGATTTAAGTGTAAATCAAAGCTCCACCAGAACAAGTAGAACCGAAAACCAGAAACAATTTGTGGCTCCACGACCCAGGCTGAGATCAGATCATCCTCATTCCCAAATCACACCAAAAAGTGTCGAGCATCAAGTAACCCTACAATAGCTCTTTCACGGAGATTCCAAGAAGAGGAAACAAACCTATAAAAAACGTCGATAGGAGGCCGAATCATCCCAAACCGAACCACCAGCGTCAAATCCAGAAGAGAAGAGGCCAAAGAAAGCTCTTGAGCAGAAATCAAAACCGATGGCACACCGTTCTGGCATTGAGGGACTTTCGGGCAAAGCGCTATCTCAGGAAAAGGAGGGGGAAACTCCTACTCTGCTTTTAAGTTTTATTAGGTTGTTAAGGATATCTTAAGTTTTTTCAAGGTTTTTAGGATTTTTTACCTTTTTTGGGATTTTAGTGTTTTTAAGTATTTTTATGGTTTTTAGGGTTTTATGGATTTTGAGGGTTTTTAGGCTTTTTAGGATTTTCTGGTTTTTCTGGGTTTTTATGGGTTTTTTGAGGTTTTTAGGGTTTTTTATGATTTTTATATTTTTTCACATTTTTAGAGGTTTAAAGGGTTTTATATTTTTTTTTTGTTTTTTGGGTTTTTATAGGTTTTTAGTTTTTAAGGTTTTTAGGTGTTTTTAGGGGTTTTATGGGTTTTATGGTTTTTTGCATTTTTTTAGGTTTTCATGGGTTTTATATGATTTTAGGATTCTAATATTTTCTTATGGGTTTTTATGGGTTTCATGTTATTAGGTATTATTAGGTATTTTTAGGATTTCTATGGGTTTTTAGGGTTTTTAGGGAAATTGATGGTTTTTTAGGGGTTTTGGGTTTTCAGGGTTTTTTGAGCTTCTTATGTTTTAGTGATTTTTACTGATTTTTTAGTATTTTAAAGGTTTTTATGGTGTTTATTATTTCTTAGTGTTTTTAGGATTTTTGAGGGTTTTAGGTATTTTGTGGTATTTATGGGTTTTTTTGGGGGGGTGGGTTTTGAAGGGTTTTTCTGAGTTTTTAGGATTTCTATTGTTTTATGGAGTTTTTAATAGTATTTATGGGATAAGAGGGTTTTTAGAATTTTTAGTGGGTTTTAGGGTTTTATGGGGTTTTAGGTTAAAGAAATTTCAGGGCCTCGCTATTCTTGGCCCTACAAATATATTTCAAAAAAACCAAGAAAACAAGCGAGGGATGGGGTCAAACAACCTACACCCAAAAGGAAAACAAGTCAGTCAACATCACCACTAAAGTCATAAATAGGGGTTGCACCATATGGGTCACCATCCGCACTATATCCAGAAGCTGCATCAGTAAATCAGAAGTCAGTTTCTTCCCCTGTGTCCATCAATTCCCACCCAGACTCTAGATCCTCCTGAAGTATGAAGAGCACCAGATACTTCTCCATGTGTCTTTCTTGCTCTGAGTTTCGTGGAGTCCGCTCCTGTTTGTTGACTTTGACATTCAGTTTAGCAGCCTTTGAGAAATCTCAGATATCCATGGGTCTAGGATGAGTGGAATAATCCCTCTTCAGACTCCTTTTGGGGTGGTAGAGGTGAAACCTTCATCCCGAGAATCCTTCCCATATAATATGCTGTCACTTTCCACACATAAGACCCCTTATTACCATACCTATTATCACACCTAGTCAGCATAGGATTGACAACCTGTCCATTAGACCCAAGGTCTTTATCACCTAAATTGAACCCTGCAGATTTATTTCCTTTCCCATTTAGAAAGTAATCCCCAATCATAGCCCTCCCCCACATGATCTAATCCATATTGGAGTTGATCATGTGGTCATACTCATCCAAAACGAACCTAACTATTTAGCCTCATCCATATCACAAGTAAATTGAAGGTCATTCATTTGAATTTCTCCCAGAAAATGATCCTTCTTAAATTTCACAATTGGATCAGTCTCGCCTGGAGCCTTTCCAGCCAGCTCACGATCACCTGGAAGTTCCTCCATGACCATGTCTTGTAGAACCACACAACATGCCTCATCAGTAGATGCCCCCTCATACACCACCATGGCCACCTGCATGTCCTAAGCCATTCCTTCCTCCCCAGGGGTGTCGTATTCCCAAGTAGCATGTGTCTGTCCGCATCCTCATCACAAGATTCACCAACCTCCTCATTGTGAACAGATGGCAGAACCCGCAGACCAGCCCTCCCTTTTCCACTGTAACTAGGGGTTTTTATATAAGAGTCACCCACACTCTGATCAGGGGGGGAATCCATAATGCACAAGGGATACTTCTCAACCAAATTCTGATCATGCCCAAACTGAGCCACCTCCCCCTGCTTAGACACCTCCCCCTACTTCGCTACCCCCTTGCAAAACATCTCCACCAACTGACTCAACAGAATCAAGACACTCGAACCTATTACTCAGAGAGACACTATCCAGAACCGTCAAATGACTGCTACCAGCCTGCCCTTTATTGTTGCTAAAGGTCACTGCTACCCTTCTCAAAGCCTGATTCAGGGGGCCCTCAATCAGACCCTTCTCAAGCCCAAACCCACCCATCTCTCCCTACTCATCCACCTACCCCTTCTCATCCCCATTCAATTCACTACTGCCAGTCTTCCCACTATTTTGGCTCAAAGTCACTCTTTCAGCATTGTGCATCACCGCTGCACTAACCCTTTACTTTCCACTAAAATTCCTAGTAATCTCCAAGACCATGCCACATGCTGCTGCTACTGACACCTCCTTATCACACCCATCTATCAAATTAGTTTTCAAGTACTCAAAATTTTTACCAACCTTTGGCCAGGGATGGAAATGTTTGGGTTATTTCAGCACTGCCACCTCCTGCACCTCCACCAAGGCCTGACTTCCTTCATTAGACTCCACCTGAACCAGAATCAGACCACTTCTTTCCCTGGAAACGCACCTACAATCCTGATCACGATGCTTAAGATTCCAACAAGAATAACAGAAGTCTAACAACGACTCAAAAAACACTGGTTTCTTCCAGAAGAGCTCCTCACCAACATCAATCCACACAAAGTCAACTGGATCCTTATAAGCATAAATCTCAATAAAATCCCTCTAAGGAACATGGTGGGAGAGGGCCCAAGTCCTTCTGTCCATGCATAAGAACCATCCCACCAGAGTCCCTAACATTTAAATAATATATATATTTTAAAATGTGAGGGGAAGTTCTGGAAATCTAACCCAAGTCGCAAAGATCAGAGAGTCGCAGTTCAAGTGAAGATCAAAACTTCACTGAAATTGGGAGAAAATGGCACCATTTCATCTTAGAGGGGCCACGGACCAAGGAAGGATAAGGTCTTTCTCAGTTGAAAAGTTAATCATGATATGTAAGCTATCAACAAGATCCACAATAGCACGATCCTGGAGATCTGAATGCTCAAAAATGAACCTTCCATTTAAATCCTCCAGAGGGTGCCAGTTCAAAATTTGAGCAACAAGTGTCAAACGATGCAAAGAGGAGGCTTCATTGAAATCCTAGATCAAGATATGTAGTTGTGTGTGGCATTGAAAAAGTTTGGGAACCTTATAGAAAATCTAGATCCATAGAAAATGAGGAAGCAAATCAGGATACGAGAACGGTACGAAGGCACAGTCTTCATCAAGAATCAGCGGAGTCCCCTCCCCCGTAGAGGGGGGAGGGAGCGGTGTGGAAGCCATCATCATCGTCAAGATTTCTTAAGGTGAGGGGATCTTCCATTGTGAGAGAGCAGAGGAGGTACCATATCCTATGGGGTTTTAGGTACATTTAAGGATTTTAGGGGTTCTTATGGTTTTTCGGGTTTTTCGGGTTTTATGGTTTTTAGGGTTTTTAGAGTATTTAGCATTTTTTTATTTTTAGGGTTTTTAATTGTTATTTGATTTTTTAGGTTTTCTTATGTTTTTTCATGGTTGTTATGATTTTTTATGTTTTTAGGTATTTTTAGGTATTTTTGGGATTATTATGTGTTTTTAGGGTTTTTAAGGATCTTCGATGTTTTTAGGGTTTTTTAGTGTTTTAGAGTTTTTACGTTTATTAGGTTTTAGGATTTTTTTATGGTTTTTAAGGGTTATTAGTGTATTTCAATGTTTATAGTGTTATAAAGGGTTTTTAGAGTTTTTAGTGGTTTTAGGGGTTTTAATGGGTTTTCAGGTTTTTTGGGTTTTTTGGGGTTTTTTGGGACATTTATAGATTTTACCATTTTTTTGTTTTTTTGGTATTTTAAGTGTTTCTATATTTTTAAGGATTTATTTAGGGTTTTTAGGGTTTTTTATTTTTTTATTATTGTTTTGTGATTTCTTAGGAATATTATGGTTCTTAATGTTTTTAGGGATTTTGAAGGGTTTTAGGGATCATTAGGGATTTTATGGTTTTTATAGTTTTTAGGTTTTTTAGGGTTTTAAAGTGTTATTATGTTTTTATGGTTTTCTTAGGGATTTTAAGGTTTTTATGGATTTTTACATTTTTTGGGAATTTTAGGGCATATTTTGGATTTTTTATGTTTTTATGGATTTTGAGGGATTTTAGGTGTTTTAGGGTTTTTAGTCTTTGTTTGGTTTTAAGGGTTTTTATGTGTTTTTTGAGTTTTTAGGGTTTTTAGATATTTTTAATGTTTTTAGGGGTCTAAATTATTTTTATATTTTTTATTATTTTTTAGTTTTTTTATGGGTTTTTAGTGTTTTATGGTTATTATGGGTTTTTAGGATTTTTAGGGTTTTTAGGGTTTTTTATGTTTTTTAGCATTTTATGTTTTTTCATGTTTTAATTGTATTTATGTTTTTAGGTTTTCCTAGGGGTTTTCAAGGTTTTTTGGGTTTTTTTTACATTTTATAGTATTTTTATGGATATCATTGGATTTTTATGTTTTTAAGAATTTTTTGGGTTTTTTTGGGGTTTTAGGGTTTTTATTGTTTTTGGGGACTTTTTATATGTTTTTTAGGGATGCTAAGGTTTTTTAGAGTTTTTTAACGTTTTGTTGGGTTTAAAGGGTTTTTAGAGTTTTTAGTGTCTTTTTGGATTTTTAAAGTGTTTTAGGGGTTTATTAATATTTTAGGTGTATTATTGATTTAGGGATTTATAGGTTTTTTATGGTATTTTAGGGTTCTTACTGTTTTTTAGTTTTTTTAGGGGCATTAAGTGATTTTAGGTTTTTAAGGTCTTCTTCAGGTTTATCGGGTGCTTTAGGGATTTTTACCTTTTAGGGACTTTTTTGTATTTTCAATGATATTAATGGTATTTTAGGGGTTTTATGGATTTTCAGTATTTTTTCGGGTTTTTAGGGTTTTTTAGGGTTTCTAGTGTTTTTAGGGTTTTTAGGGGTTTAAAGTGTTTTTTGGTTTTTAATGTTTTCTTAGGGTCTTTTTGATTTTTTGGGTTTTTTACATTTTTAGGTAATTTTAGCGCTTTTTATGATTTTTTTGATTTTTTATGAGTTTCTAGGATTTTTATGATTTTTACGGCTTTTAGGGTTTTTAGGGATTTTTGGGTTTATTGGGGTTTTTTATTTTTTTTCTGTGTTTTATCGGTTTTTATTGTTTTTATTCGGGTTTAAAGGTTTGTGTGGGTTTTTATAGGTTTTTATGGGTTTTTGAGTTTTTTGGGTTTTTAGGGGCTTTTAAATATTTTTAGGGTATTTAGAGTTTTTAGGTTTTTTAGTTGTTTAAAATGTTTTTAGGTTTTTAATTTTTTTTCTTAGGGGTTTTTATGGTTTTATAGGGGTTTTTATGTTTTTAGGGTTTTAAGGCTTTTTTAGGATTGTTGTTTTTTAGGGTTTTTAGGATTTTACGGTTTTTTAGGGTTTTTAGTGTCTTTTAGGATTTTTAGGTGTTTTAAGTGTTTTTAGGTTTTTAAATTTTTCTTATGGTTTTCCATGATTTTTATGGTTTTTTATTTTTTTTAGGTATTTTTATTTATTTTGTAGGATTTTTATGGTTTTTTATGGTTTTTAAGGATTTTGTGTGATTGTAGGGGTTTTTTATCATTTTTATGGTTTTAGAGTTTTAATGGTTTTTTATATATTTAGCGTTTTTAGTTTCTTTATAGTTTTTAATTTTTTAGTGGTTTAAAGGGTTTTTAGGATTTTTATGGCTTTTAGGGTTTTTTAATGTTTTTAGGGTTTTTATGGGTTTAAAGGATTTTAGGGTCTTTATCATTTTATGTTTTTTTATGTGTTTTAAGTGTCTTTAGATTTTTATGTTTTTCTTGTGGTTTTTATGGTTTTTAGGGATTTTTATGTTTTTAGGTATTTTTAGTGATTATTTAGGATTTCTATGTTTTTTAATGTTTTTATCCATTTGAGAGGTTCTAGGTTTTTTATGGTTTTATGGGTTTTGGGGGTTTTATGTCTTTTTATTTCTTATGGTTTTAAGGTATTTTAGAGTGTTTTAACCTTTTGGGGTTTAAAGGGGTTTCTTTTAATTTTTAGTAGTTTTAGGAGGTTTATGGGGTTTTAGTATTTTTATGGGTTTTGTTGATTTTAGTGTTTTTTGGGTTTTTAGTGTTTTTTGGGGTTTAAGTGTTTTTAGGTTTTCTGGGTTTTCTTAGGGTTTTTCATTGTTTTTAGGTTTTTTTTATGTTTTTATGGATTTTTTAGGATTTTATTATCATTTTTAGGGGTTTTAGTGTTTTTAGGGATTTGGAGGGGTTTTAGGGGTTTTAGGGGTTCTTAGGGTTCATAGGATTTTTAGGGTTTTATGATTTTGTTTTTTTTTTGTTTTTAAGGTTTTCTTAGTATTTTTCATGTTGTTTAGGGTTTTTTATATTTTTATGTATTTTTAGGTAATTTTTAATATTTTTATGGTTTTGGGGGATTTTAGGATTTTTTAGGGTTTTTCGGATATTTTTTGGTGTTTAATCCTTTTATGGTTTCTTTGGGATTTTAGAGTTTTTATTAGTTTTATATTATTTTTAAGGGTTTTTAGGGTTTCTTAAACATTTTTAGGGGTCTAAATAATTTTTAGAGTTTTCAGTTGGGTTCTTTTTTTTTATTTGTTTTAAAGTGTTTTAGGGGTTTTTATGTTTTTTCAGATTTTTAAGGTCTTTCATGGGTAATTTGAGTTTTTATCATTTTTCAGGTTTTTAGGGGTTTTAAGTGTTTTTAGGATTTTAAAGTTTTATTATCATTTTTCTGGTTTTTTAGTGTTTTTATGTTTTTTATGGACTTTTATGTATTTTTATGGTTTTTTTGTTTTTAGGGTTTTTATGGATTTTGAGGATTTTTAGTAATTTTTAGGAGCTTTATGCTTTTTTTGGATTTCATGCTTTTTTTATTTTTTTAGGGTTTTTGGATTTTTTTTTTTATATTTTTAGAATTTTAAGGGTATTTTAGAGTTTTTAATGGGTTTTTATGGTTTTTATGTGTTTTTAGGGGTTTTAAGGTTTTTAGGGGTTTTTGGTCTTTAGAGTTTTTTAGAGTCTTCTGGGTTTTTAGCATTTTTTAGGTTTTTAGGTTTTATGTGTTTTTAGTTTTTAAGGTTTTCTTGGGGTTTTCAAGATTTTAAGGCATTTTTATTTATTTTTTTGGTATTTTTAGGTCTTTTTAATGATTTTATGGGTTTTAGGGTTCTTTTTGGTAGTGTGAGGGTTTTAGGGTTTTTAGGGGTTTTATGGTGTTTTAGGATTTTTTACATTTTTAGGGATTTTAGGGAATTTTTTTATTATTTTTATGGTTTTTTGGATATTTGGGATTTTTGAGGGGCTTTATGGTTTTTTAGGGTATTTAGGGTTTTTATGGTTTTTTGGGGTTTTTTAGTTTTTTTATATTTTTAAGGTTTTGAGGTTTTTTAGATTCTTTTAACCTTTTTAGGGGTTTAATGGTTTTTTATATTTTTTACATGTTTTTATGGTTTTTATGGATTTTTAGGGTTTATAATATTTTTAGGGTTTTGGGTTTTTGGGTTTTTAGGTTTTTAACCATTTTGAGGCTTTTAGGGGTTTTAAGTGTTTTTAGGTTTCTAAGGTTTTCATGTTCTTTTTAGGGTTTTTTGAGTGTTTACATTCTTAGATATTTTTAGGGATTATTTAGGATTTTTTTTTGTTTTTAGAAGTTTTAAAAATTTTGAGGGTTGTTAGAGTTTTTAGGGGTTTTATGGTGTTTTAGGTTTTAGGGGTTTTTTTTGAGTTTTTTGGTTTCTTATAGTTTCTCGTAGTTTTTAAACATTATTAGGGGGTTAAAGGGTGTTTAAAATTTTTAGTGGTTTTTAGGGTTTTATGGTTTTTTAAGTTTTTAGGGTTTTTATGGTTTTTAGGTGTTTTAGGGTCTTTTAGGATTTTTAGTATTTTTAAGTTTTTAGGAGGATTAGTTTTTTTAGTTTTTTATGGTTTTCTTTTAGATTTACAGGGTTTTTAGGGTTTTTTACATTTTTAGGGATTTTTAGGGATTTTTTAGGAATTTTATAGATTATTTAGGGTTCTAGATATTTTTAGGGCTTTTAGGGTTTTTAGGGGTTTTAGTGTTTTTAACCATTTTTATGCTTTTAAGGTATTCGTAGGGGTTTTCAAGTTTTTTATAGACTTTTACATTTTTAAGTATTTTTACGGATTTTTAAGGGTTTTTTTGGGTTTTTTTTTTGTTTTTTGGGATTTTGAAGGGTTTTATGGGTTTTATGGTTTTTATGGTTTTTTTTGTTTTTTTGGGTGTTTTTCGTTTGTTAATGTTTTTTACAGTTTTTTAACAATTTTAGGGGTTTAAAGGGTTTTATAATTTTAATTGTTTTTAGGATTTTTATGGGTTTGGGGGGGGGGGTTATCAAGGTTTTTATGGATTTTTATAGTTTTTAGGTTTTTAGAGGTTTTTAGGTTTTTAGGGCCTTTAACTGTTTTTTGGTTTTAACGGTTTTCTTAGGGTTGTTTAGTTTTTTTATGGTTTTATACATTTTTAGAGATTTTTAGGGCCTCTTATAGGATTTTAATTATTTTTTAGGGTTTTTTGGGATTTTTAGGGGGTTGGGAGTTTTATGGGGCTTGCGGGTTTTTTAGGGTTTTTAGCATTTTTTATGTTTTTAGAGATTTTAAGTGTTTTTAGGTTTTTAAGGTATTCTTAGGGTTTCTCAATGTTTTAGGGTTTTTTATTTTTTTAGGAATTTTTGTAAATTTTTATGGATATTTATGATTTTTTTTGGGTTTTAGGGGTTTTGAGGCGTTTTAGGGTTTTAGGGTTTTTTTGGTGTTTTAGGGTTTTTTTAATTTTTAGGGTTTTGATGTTTTTTAGATTTTTTAAACATTTTAAGGGTTTAATGGGTTCTTAGAGTTTTTAGTGGTTTATTAAAGAGTTTTATGGGTTTTTACGATTTTTATGGTTTTTTCGGGATTTATAGTTTTTAGTGTATTGAAGGTTTTTTAGAATTTTTTAGGGTTATTAGTGTTTTTTTGGTTTTTTATGGTTTTTATTTGTTTTTATGTTTTTATGGTTTTCTTAGGGGTTTCCATTTTTTATAGATATTTTTACATTTTTTGGATTTTCTAGGAATTTAAAGGGTTTTAAGTGATTTTGGGGGGGTTTTATGGTTTTTAGGGTTTTTAGGGTATTTTAGGGTTTTGAGGATTTTTTAAGGTTTTGAGGGGTTTAATTTTTTTTTAGTTTTTTAAGTTTTTCATAGGGTTTTTTCGGTTTTTTTGGGTTTTTATGTTTTTAGTGATTTTTACTGATTTTTATAATTTTTACGATTTTCTAAGATTGTTAGGGATATTGAGGGGGTTTTGTGTTTTTAGTGTTTTTATAGTTTTTTTGTTTTTTGTATTTTATGGGTTTTCTTGAGTTTTTTATGTTTTTTAAGGTTTTTTCGATTTTTTATATTTTTTAGGGTTTAATTGGTTTTCAAAGTTTTTAGGGTTTTTAGGGGTTTTTGGGTTTTTAGTGGTTTTTAAGAGTTTTAGGGGGTTTTATTTTTTATTGGGTTTTTAGGTGTTTTTAGGGTGTTTAGCATTTTTTAGGTTTTTTGGGGTTTTATTTGTTTTTATTATTTTAAGGTTTTCTTAGGGTTTTTCAGGGTTTTTAGGGGCTTCATATTTTTAGAGATTTTTATAATTTTTATGGTTTTTTTGGGGTTTTAAGGATGTTTAGGATTTTTAAGGTTTTGAGGGGATTTAGGGGTTTTATGGTTTTTTTATTCTTAGTTTTTTTGATTTTTTAGGGGTTTCTAGGTTTTTAGAGTTTCTAATGTTTTTAGGGGGTTAAAGGGCTGTTAAAGTTTCTTGTGGGTTTTTACGGTTTTTATTGTTTTTAGGGTTTTTATGATTTTATGGGTTTTTTGGTTTTTTGAGTTTTTAGGGTTTTTTGTGCTTTTTTATTTTTAAGGGGATTTAAGTGTTTTTTGAGTTTAAGGTTTTCTTAGGGTTTACAAGGTTTTTAGGGGTTTTTACATTTTATGGATTTTTTGGGGTTTCAAGGTTTTTTATAGTATTTTTAGGTTTTCAGATATTTTGGGGGGGTTTAGGGGTTTTTAGGATATTTATGTTTTCTTGGGTTTTTGTTGTTTTTTTTTTACTTTTTTAGGGTTTTTAATGTTTTTTAAAGTATTGTAAGGTTTTTTAGGGTTTAAATGGTTTTTAGAGTTTTTTTTGGTTTTTTGGGTTTTTAAAGGTTTTTATTTGTTTTAGGACTTTTATGTGTTATAGGGGTTTTAGGTTTTCTAGATTTTGTAGCATTTTTTAGGATTTTTGGGGTTTAATTTGTTTTTCATTTGTTAATGTTTTCTTAGGTTTTTAGGGGTTTTAGTGGTTTTTATGATTTTAGGGATTTTTTATGAATTTTATGATTTTTTAGGGTTTTTAGTGATTTTGAGGTGTTGCAGGGTTTTTATAATTTTTATGTTTTTTATGGTTTTGGGGTTTTAGGGTTTTTTTATATTTTTAGGGGTTTTGAGGTTTTTTAGAGTTTTAATGAATTAAGGGGTTAAAAGGGTTTTATGGTTTTTATGGGTTTTAGGTATTTTATGGGTTTTTAGGATTTTTATGGTTTTTTGTGGTTTTATGGTTTTTATGGGTGTTTAGGGTTCTTATAGTCTTTTATGTTTTTTAGCATTTTAATGTTTTTAGGGGTTTTGATTTTTTTTAGTTTTTTAAGGTTTTCTAAGGGGTTTTTCATGTTTTTTAGGGTTTTTTATGTTTTTATGGATTTTTAGGGATTTTTTATGATTTATATCAATTTTCAGGATTTTGAGGGTTTATAAGATTTTTAGGGGTTTTCTGGTATTTAGCATTTTTCGGTTTTTTACTGGTTTTAAGTGTTTTGGTTTTAAATTTTTTTAGGGATTTTACGATTTTTAGAGTTTTTTATGTTTTTAGGTATTTATATGTGTTTTTAGGATTTTTATGGATTTTAGGGTTTATAGGGATTTTTGGTTAATCTAGGGGTTTTTTGGTTTTTTGGTTTTTTGGGTTATTAGGGATTCTTTTGAGTTTTTAGGGTTTTTTAGGGTTTTTTATAGTATTTTTCCATTTTTAGGGGTTTAAATGATTTTTAGTGTTTTTAGTGGGATTTAGGGTTTTTTATATGTTTTTAGGGATTTAAAGGTTTTATGGGGTTTTATGGGTTTTAGGGATTATAAGGTTTTTAGGATTTTTAGCATTTTTTAGTTTTTATGGGTTTAAAGTATTTTTATGTTTTTAATGTTTTCTTATAGTTTTTCAAGGTTTCTGGTTTTTTAGAAATTTTTAGGGATTTCAGGATTTTTATGGTTTTTAGGGTTTTTAGGGATTTTGATGGTTTTAGGAGTTTTAGATATTTTATGGACTTTATGTTTTTTTGGTTTTTAGGGATTGTTTTGATTTTTTTAGGGTTTTTATAGTTGTATAGAGTTTTTAACGTTTTAGGGGTTTAAAGTGTTTTTTGAGTTTTTAGTGGTTTGTGGGTTTTATGGGTTTTATGGGGTTTTAGGGTTTTAACTTTTTAGGGGGTTTTATGGTTTTAAGTGGTTTTAGGGTTTTTAGGTTTTTTAGGTTTCATATGTTTTTATCATTTTTTAGGATTTTTAGGATTTCTACAAGTTTTTAGATTTATATGATTTTCATAGGGTTTTTCATGATTTTTTACTTTTTAAGGATTTTTAGGATTTTATGGTTTTTAGTTTTAGTATTTTGAGGTTATTTATGGCTTTTTAAGGTTTTTTGGGTTTTTAGATTTTATAGGATTATTAGGGGTTTTATGTATTTTTAGGTCTTTATGTTTTCATTAGAGTTTTTCAGGGTTTTAGGTTTTTTATGTCTTTAGGGATTTTATGGGATTTTAAGACATTTGTGGTTTTTAGGGTTTTAGAGATTTTTGGGGGGGTTGGGGTTTCTCTGTTTTTTAGGGGTTTTTATGCATTTTGGGGGGTTTTAGTGTTTTTTTTATTTTTTTTGTATTTTAAGGTTTTTAGAGTTTTTTAATTTATTAGGGGTTTAAAGTTTTTTTTCTCGTTTTTTGGGTTTTTAGGGGTTTTAAGTGTTTTTAGGTTTTTAAAGTTTTCTTATTAGTTTTTAGGGTATTTAGGGTCTCTTATATTTTTAGTGATTTTTACTAATTTCTTAGGTTTTTTAATATTTTTTGGCATTTTAGGAAATTTTAGGGGGTTTTAGGGGTTTTTTAGAAGATTTAGGGTTTTTATGTTTTTTTGGGGGGTTTTAGGGGTTTTTTGAGTTTCTTAGTGTTTTTATGGTATTTTGGAGTTTTTAATGTTTTTAGGCATTATAAGGGTTTTTATAGTTATGTTGTGTTTTTTCATGTTTTTAAGGTTTTGGGGGGTTTTATGGTTTTTAGAAGTTTTTTGCGTTTTTTGGGTTTTTAGGGATTTTTATGGTTTTTAGTATTTTCTAGGTTTTTAGGGGTTTTATGTGTTTTTTAGGAATTTAAGGTTTTCCTAATGTCTTTTAGGGTTTTTAGGGGTTTTTAGGTTTTCAGGGATTTTTTGGGATTTTTTATAATTTTGATGGATTTTGAGGGTTTTTAGGCATTTGATGGTTTGGGGTTTTTTACCAATTTTATGGTTTTTGGTATTTAGCATTTTTAGGTTTTTTCGGGATTTTCATTTTTTTTAATTTTTTTAAGTTTTTCTTATTTTTTTCATATTTTCAAGGTTATTTATGTTTTCGGGATTTCTAGGTCTTTTTTAGGATTTTTATGGGTTTTAGTGTTTTTAGGGATTTTGAGGGTTTTGGGGTTTTGGGGTTTTTAGGGGTTTTTTGGGGGGTTAGATTTCTTTTTAGTTTTTAGGGGTTTTACAGTTTTCTATAGTGTTTTTAACATTTTTAGGGGTTTAAAGGGTTTTAGAGTTTTTAGTGTATTTTTAGGGTTTTTATTTGTTCCTATTATTTTTTTAATTTTTTGAAGGGATTTATGGGATTTACGGTTTTCAGTGTTTTTTAGGGATTTCAATGGTTTTATCAATTTTTAGGTTTTTAGGGTTTTTAAGTGTTTTTATGTTTTTAGGGTTTTTTAGGGGTTTTCGGGTTTTTTAGAGTTTTTTTATGTTTTTAGTTATTTTTAGGGCTTCTTAGTATTTTTATGGTTTTTAGGGTTATTAAGGATTTTTAGGGCTTTAATGGTTATTTAGTGTTTTTAGGTTTTTTTGCTTTTTTAGATTTTTGTTGAGTTTTTTAGGGTTTTAAGGTGTTTTAGATTTTGTAAATGTTTTAGGGATTTAAAGGGGTTTTAGTGATTTTTATTGTTTTATGGGTTATTTAGTTTTTTAGGGGTTTTAAGGTTGTTAGGTGTTTTTTGGGGTTTTTTTGGTATTTTAGGGTTTTAGGGTATTTTTATTTTTTATATTTTTTAGGGGATTAAATTATTTTTATGTTTTTAAGGTTTTCTTAGGGGTTTTTAGGGTTTTTAAGATTTTTAACGTTTTATTGATTTTTTGGGATTTTTTAGGATATTTATGGTTTTTATGGTTTTTAGGGATTCTGAGGTTTTTTAGAGTTTTTAGGGTTTTTTAGTTTTTTTATTTTTTTGGAGGTTTTTATTGTCTTTTTGGTTTTTACGATTTTTGGTAGTTTTTAGGGTTTAAAGGTCTTTTGATTTTTTTATTGTTGTTAGCGATTTAAAGGGTTTTATAGTTCTAATTTTTTTAGGGCTTTTTATGGAGTTTTAGGATTTTTAATGGTCTTTTTGGGTTTTGTGTATTTTAGGGGTTTTATGGGTTTTAGGGTCATTTTAGGGTTTTTTTATGGTTTTTAGAACTTTTTAGGTTTTTTAGGGATTTTAAGTGTTTTTAGGTTTTTAATGTTTTATTAAGGGTTTTCAATAAATTTATGGCTTTTTACATTTTTTGGGAATTTTAGGGATTTTTAGTATTTTTATGGTTTTTTAAGTTTTTAGGGATTTCGATGAGTTGTAGGGTTTTATTGTTTTTAGGGTTTTTATAGTTTAATTAGGGTTTTACCATTTTTTAGTTTTTTTAGGGTTTTGAAGTGTTTTTTGGTTATTAAGGTTTTCTTAGGGGTGTTCAGGGTTTTTAGGGGAAATTCTATTTTGAGGGATTTCTATGCCTTTTAAGGATTTTTATAGTTTTTAGGGTCTTTAGTGTTTTTATGATTTTTGGGTTTTCTTGTTTTTTGTGATTTAAAATGTTTTTTTTTTTTTGAGTTTTTTTGGGGTTTTAATGTTTTTAGAGTTTTTTTAACACTTTTAGGGGTTTAAAGGGGTTTTGAGTTTTAGTTGGATTTTAGGGTTTCTATTGGTTCTTAGGGGTTTTATGGGTTTTTATGGTTTTTAAGTGCTTTTAGGAATTTAAGTTTTTCTTTGGGTTTTTAGGGGTTTTTAGAGATCTTTATGTTTTTAGAGAGTTTTAGGGATTTTTTATGAATTTTATGGGTTTTTGGGTTTTTGGGTTTTTGGAATTTTGAGGGTTTTTATGGGTTTATGGTTTTAAAATGTTATTATCTTTTATGGGTTTTAAGTGTTTTAGGTTTTTAATTTTTTTTCTTATGGTTTTTCAGGGTTTTTAGGGTTTTAGGTATTTATTATGTATTCAGGGATTTTTTTGGTTTTTTTTAGAAATTTTATGGGTTTTTATGGTGTTTAATATTTTTAGGGATTTTGGGGGTTTTTTAGGTTTTTAGGGTTTTTAGGGTTTTTCTAGTTTCTTCTGCTTTTAATGATTTTATTCGTATTTTGTAGGGGTTTAAATGTTTTTTTTGAAATTTTAATATTTATTAGGGTTTCAAGGGTTTTAGAGTATTAGTTGTTTTAATTTTTTTATGCGTATTTATGGTTTTTTAGATTTTTATCAGTTTTTATGGTCTTTAGGAGTTTTTAGTGTTTTTATGGACTTTTCAGGTTTTTAGGATTTTTTTACATTTTTATGGATTTTTAGGGATTTTTTAGGGTTTTATGGTTTTAGTGATTTTGAGGGTTATGATTTTTAGTGTTTTTTTTGGTTTTTTTGAGTTTTTTAGGGTTTTCAGGTTTTTTAGATTTTTTTAACATTTTTTGGGGTTTAAGGGGTTTTTAGAGTTTTTGATGTTTTTAGGGGTTTTATGGGTTTTTAATGTTTTTATGCCTTTTATAGTTTTTAGGGGTTTTTATGGACTTTTAGGGTTTTTAGCGTTTTCTAGTTTTTTGGGGTTTTAAGTGTTTTTAGGTTTGTATGGTTTTCTTAAGTGTTTTCATGGTTTTTAGGGTTTTTACATTTTTAGGGTTTTTAGGATTTTTTTAGGATTTTTTTAGGATTTTTTCGGTTTTTTAAGGATTTTGAGGGGTTTTAGGGATTTTTATGGATTTTTAATTTTTTAGGTTTTTAAGTGTTTTTAGATTTTTTAGCGCCATTACGTACTTTTAGTTTTTTTTAAGGTTTTATTTAGGTTTTTTAGGGTTTTTAGGGGGTTTTACGCTTTTAGGGATTTTTATAGGCTTTTAGGATTTTTTATGTTTTTAGGGTTTTTAGGGATTTTGAGCTTTTTATGGTTTTTCATGGTTTTTTTTGGTTTTTTGGGGGGTTTTAAGGATTATTTTTGAGATTTTTAGGGTTTCTAAGGTTTTTTATAGTTTTTTAATGTTTTTACAGGCTTAAAGGGTTTTTATATTTTTAGTGATTTGTACGGGTTTTATGGGCTTTTACGGTTCATTTGGTTTTTTGGGTTTTATGGGTTTTTATGGGTTATAGGGGTGTTTTTGGGTTCTTAAGGTTGATAGGTGTTTTTAGGTTATTTATGGGATTTAATTATTTTAAGGTATTTAAGGTTTTATTATGGGTTTTAGGGTATTTTGGATTTTTTACATTTTTTAGGATTTTACTGCTTTTTATGGTTTTTAAGGTTTTTTATATATTTTTAATGTTTTAAGAGGTTTAAAGGGGTTTTTATGGGTTTTAGGGTTTTTATGGTTTCTTGTTTTTAGGGGGTTTGTGGTTTTCTATGATTTTAAGCGATTTCTAGGTTTTTAGGTGTTTTAAATGTTATTAGGTTTTTAAGGTTGTATTTTTGGTTTTCAGGGTTTTTATGGTTTTCTACTTTTTTTGGATTTTTAGGATTTTTATTTTTTCTTCAGGTATTAGAGATTAGGGTTTTTTATGGTTTTTTAGGTTTTTTTAGGGTTTTTTGGGTTTTTAGGGGTTTTATGTGTTTTCATGTTTCTAAGGTTTTCTTAGGGCTCTTCAGGGGTTTTTATGTTTTTTCCATTTTTACATATTTTTAGGGACTTTCAAGGATATCTTTGGGTTTTTAGGATTTTTATATTTCTATAGGATTTTAATTTTTTTTTTTTTTGAATTTTATTCTCTTATAGTTTTTTATATTTTTAGTTTTTTTTTATGTTTTTTATGTTTTTAAGGTTTTTGAACTTTTTTAGCGTTTTAGGGTTTAGAGGGTTTTTAGAGTTTTTAGTGGTTTTAGGGTTTTTATGGATTTTAGGGGGTTTAAGTTTTTAGGGGTTTATGGTTTTTATAGTTTTTAGGGTTTTCTAGTGTTTTAAACGCTATTTTGGTTTTTATGTGTTTTAAGTGTTTTTAGGTTTTTATGGTTTTCTTGGGTTTTATGAGGGGTTTTAGAATTTTTTTACATTTTTAGTGATTTTTAGGGTGTTTTTAGGATTTTTTATGGTTTTTTTTGATTTTTAGGGATATTCAGGGTCTTAGGGATTTTATGGTTTTTACAGGGTTTTGGGTTTTTAGGGTTTTTTTAGTTTTTAGGGGTTTAAGGGTTTTTAGAGTTTTTACAATTTTTAGGGGTTTAATTTCTTTCTGGTTTTTTAGTGAGTTTTTATCATTTCAATGGGTTTTTGGGTTTTTTAATGTTTTTAGTGGTTTTTATGTGTTTTTAGGTTATTTAGGTTTTTTATCATTTCTAATGTTTTTATGGATTTTAATTGTTTTTAGGTATTTAAGTTTTTCTTAGGGTTTTTCAGGGTTTTTAGGGATTTTATTTTTTTACAATTTGTAGGTCTTTTTAGGAATTTTATGGTTTTTATGTTTTTTAGGGATTTTTAGGGTTTGTATGGGTTTTTACGGTTTTCAGGGTTTTTAGCGTATTGAGGTTTTCAAGGGTTATTAAGTGATTTTGTGTTTTTAAGGTTTTTTAGGGGGGGGGTTAGGGTTTTTATGGTTTTTATTCTTTTAGGTATTTTTTGATATTTTTTGGATTTATTCTTTTTTATGGGTTTTATGGATTTTGAGGAGTTTTAAGTGTTTTTTAGGGTTTTAAGTTTTTTATAGTTTTTGGGTTTTTAATGTTTTTTAGAATTTTTAACGAATTTATGGGTTTAAAGGGTTTTTAGAATTTTTAGTGGTTTTTTAGGATTTTTATTGGTTTTTATGGTTTTTACATGTTTTATGATTTTTAAGGGTTTTAGGGATTTTAGAATTTTTTAGGTTTTCTAGGGATTTTTTGAGTTTTAAGGTTATAAAGGTTCTCAAAGGTGTTGTAGGGTCCTGACAATTCTTCCAAGGGAAGAAAATACCCCCCCCCCCCACAATCACTTTGCAAGAGGAGTGAGTATTCCTACAAGTATAGCAAGGTGAATAGACTCAAATTGAGTTGCAGATTTCATAAGAAACTTGAAGGAATTCAAGTTTTCAAGGATTGTCAAGTGGCCCGCATACCATCACCGAGAACGGTTCGCAGACCGCCAGGATCATGAACCACTAGGTACGCGGAATGATCTGCGAACCACTGGCCCGCGGAACGATGGCCAGCTAACCCAGCCGACCGCGAACCGCGTCGCTGAAGGAATCGTGCGCACGAAGGCCCTCCACGTACAGCCCCGCGAACTCATCAGTTCGCGGATAATGAAAATGGGTAGGGTTCCGCAAACCATTATCGCATGTTGTGGTCTCCGCAAACACCGGTTGACTGAGTCTTCCATGGGTCAGGATATCTCCTCATGGGCCATCGCAAATGGAGCCACATGCCCATAGATACAATTGCCCTGATTCTCTATAAAAGGAGAACATAATGAATTGAGAAGACACAGAGAAAAAGGGCGATGAGACGGACAAAGAAAGCTTGAAGGGACTCATAGGTTGGAAGAAAGAGTTCGAAGAAGATTCAGGCTTCAGTCTTGATTCATCGACAAAGCCCGGATGGCAAACCACGCTCCCTGCAGGTACAGCTAGCCGAGAACCATAAAATGTGGGAACTTAATAATAAAAAGGTAACCTCAAACCATATACTTCTCACAGATGAACTCCCATAAACAATAATCCCTTGAACCCTCCTTTAATATGGTGTTATGCTTAGTGTACCACTACACGGACTAAACCCGGCGCCGCATACTGCATCAGTACGCTGATGGAACTCAAAGCGGCGTGATGGGCTTCGTACAACTATGGTATACAGTGGACTATACCCATGCCCACGTACCGCATCAGTACGCAGATAACCCCTCTTCCCGCATACCACTATAGTATGCGGAGCCTCCCCCATCCCGTATAAGAAATCGGTGTTGGAGTTGGTGGTCTAGAACCAATTACTTTGTACTTTATTCATTAAATAAAAGCCTTATCACATCTTGATTGTTCTTCTACGTGACATGTCATGTGATAATGTCCTAAGGACAGCTGTTGCATTAAAGGGTCGTAGCAGATCCCTGCTATGATGAGAACCCGGAAGTGCCATAACACTGTTCTTGAATGTATGTTCTATGGCCGGATGATATTATTTGAGGGACACAAATAATACAGGTCATTAGGGGTGAGGACTCATAAAACATTGAGGCACCTTCTCATGGTGTGCGCCCTTGGTAATATCCAGGAGGATATTATGAGAATGAGACTCTCCAGTAGGAAATCCACATTTCATAGTGTCATTGGATGTTCCTATCTACAGACGTGTGTATTGATCCTTAGACTTTAAGATTATTATTAATGGGTATTACCACTCACGCACTTAGATGTATTGACGAAAACTGTGACGACACACTGTTCGCAGCGAGGTAGGATACGTTGGGTGTGTCACGAGTAATATCGCATTAATAGATAATGCGAGAAAGGATTTGTCCCTTCCGTTCCATAACAGAAGTAGATATCTTAGGCCCTTTGATGGAATTGATATAGACTAAATAAATCCATGGCCATGGTAAGGTATGGGCAAGTTCAATTCCAGGAAGTCAAAGAAAGAATAATCAAGCACATGGGTTGATGGCACTAGCATGCAACTCGCTTGATTGGAGATATCGAGACAAAGAGATTATATTACACGGTAAGCATTCGTAGAAGGTAACACGTCATTGCGGTGTTAACTTATTTCTCTATGGTTGCCTTGGCGTGTTGCTAGACGCTAACCTTGGAATTTAGGCAGGCTCAGCCTAATGCCATTGAGAAAGAGGCCTAGAGGGCCACACACTAAGTGTGTCCATGTATCTCAGTTAAATATTAATTTAACAAGTTAAATAAATATTATTCATGACTGTGGTTTAATAATTATTTAAGGATGTCTGATCGCATTTATTTTGACACTAGTTGTTCGAGAGAATATATTGTGGATGAAATAATATATTTATTAGCGAGTAATGCAGTTAAATTTATTTAAGAAATAAATAGTCATTACTTAAAGTCTAATAAATGTGGTGCAGAAAAATGGAAAATAAAGGTACACGCCGTGTATATTAAATATACACGTCGTGTAGTTTTATGGAAAACAAGTACACGCCGTGTATTAATTATTACATGCCGTGTAGTTTTTCTAGTTGGGATTTTGAATATTTAATATTATTTTATTAAATGATATTTATTATAATCAGCGTGGGCGCATGTCAATGAATTAATAATTCGACATGGGGGGTTTCAATAAGAGTTAATGAAATAAATAAAACGCGTAACGCGTTTATTTATTATCATAACTCTATTAACCTCAAACATGATTATAAATATCCTCACAAACCCAACATTTTGAAGAGCCATTGGTTGTGCACAACGGATTTGGAAATACTCTCAAGCCAAGAGATAATTCTCTTTCCACCAAGAACGCCCTCAAGTTACGAGAGCAAGATCCTCCACCGGATCAAGGCGGTCAAAGGCGGATATCACAAGCGAAGGTTCTTCCGCGCTAGCACTCGGAGATCCCTTTGGCGACGTCCGGAGATACGTGACACACGTGTGGATCACCGCTAGAGGAATCCTACACTTGGATTCTACGACGCAACGACGGATCACCGAATCGTGATCGGACACATCAACGAAGAAAGAATTCCAACAAGGTAATTCTTATGCATTAATTAAATTAATTATAATCAACATATGATGATCCGCCTCGAGGGTTTCAGGACTCTTCTTCTTTTTTCGTTCTTCGTTCTATTCTGAAGATTCGGCGTTTTATATCGTGACGGATCTCCGATTGAACGTTGTTTAACGTTAAAATTAAAGTTGGGCAAACCCACTAACGCGCTTCCGCTACGCCCGGAACCTTCAAGTGGTATCAGAGTGGGTCATATCGTTGGTTATAATTATTTAGTTTTTCGTTGGTGATTTACGCATTTAATAATTTAGTTATTTCAATTCATGTTTAATCGTTCTGAAAATCTGAATCTCGAGATCTGTTCTTCCTCCCTTGTTTCTCATTCACCTCACAGAAACAGATTTTTCTTTTAATTTTGATTAAAATAAAATAGAGGAACTCATACAGAGGAGCCAAATGTTTCTGGCCGTATAACACCAGAATACACAGCGTGTATTCGGAAGTACACGCCATGTAGTCTAGGTTCAATGCATTGACTGATCCGCCAAATCAGGCCGTGTATTGGATTCTTTCTAAGAATTTAAGACACCGTGTGTTGACCAGAAACAGGTGGCACACGATTTCCGGAATACACGCCGTGTGGTCCAATGAACACGGCGTGTAGTCCCTTCGGGTTAGGGTTGGGTCGTGTACTCCGTACACGGCCTGCCTGGCTGGAAACCGTGTAACACAGAAACTACACGGCGTGTGTCCCACTGTACACGCCGTGTACTCCGAAAATTTCCAAAGTACATTAACACGCCTTATCCCCGGGCGTGTACTTCGGATGGACAGTGAAGAAAAGTACACGCCGTGTAGTCGGAACTACACGCCGTGTACTCACCCAAATTACGCAGATTTATTAAAATTTATTATTATATTATACAAACCCTTGAGACGTGTACCATGGTGCAGGCGTAAAGATGAGGCACAACACGTGATAGGTGTTTTATATATATGTGTTTAATTTAACATATGCGTAATAAATGGGAATTCACCGGGTTTCCTCCAAGGTACAAGTTACGTACAAGGATAATTTTAAATGAATTTATTTGTTTAAAATTATGATGGATGAGAATCTCAAGGAAATTCATAAAATTGATTTAAGATAAAAGGATTGATTAATTAAAGATAATTAATTGATTCGAGCGTGATTTATCTTAAACAAGAACGATTAAATAATTGAATGCTAGTTTTATTTATGCGTAAATATCGTTGCATGTATGGGTGATCATGAGCTAGACCGAGACCTTTGTATGAGAATGGTTTCTTTTAATTTATTTATTTAAATTAAATTTGTTGGTCTGCGAGCCATCTCCTCATTAATATGTAGGGCCTGTGCGCCCAAGGATTATTTTATGTAAAAACCCCTTTTTACTCCTCACCTGCGTGTGAGATAAATGCATATGTAATGGATGGAGCTCCCAAGCTAGTGGAGGCGGCTCAAGTCAGGAGCCAAGGTGAAACCAATCCATGGAGATACAAAGGTGGACAGGTGGAAAGTTGTAGACACAAACCCGAAAGGTTCAAGGTGTTTCTCCCCTAGGTCTTGGGTTAGTTTATCAACCGCTAGATAAACTAACCAATAGAAAATCTCATGATCATACCATTTATTTTATTTTTGTCAGTTGCATGGTTTATTTATTGTGGGTGTGTTGTCACGATCACACAATTAATGAATTAAATGAGCATGCAAGATGGAACTAAAATAAAATTGGCTTATACATAAATATTATCTTAGACATGGTTAATCACTTAAGTATATCCCACTTAATATTAACAAGCATGTAATCAAAGATAATACAATAGCAATTTACGTATAAGGATAAAATCCCTCAAGATAAATATTAAGTCGGCATAGCTTTCCATAATCTTGGTTAGAATCGAACCATAGTTCAAATTGCTTGACCAACCCTAGTTGGGGTGATTTCAATTATCGGGGAATTCTAATTCAAGGTTTTGGGTTGACTTGACTTGGTTCGCATCAAGGGTTGACTGCCACAGCAGGACTTGGTGTGAACAAGAGGCAAAGGTTGATGAAATCCAAAAAAAGGATTTCAGGATTGGGGAGTCCACTCAGCGGATCAAGGAACTGTGAGTTAATGCAGTTGGCATTTGGAATGCCTACCTAAAACCCTTCAAGTTGTTTGACGAACCCTAGTTGGGGTAATGAGAAGGGCAATATGGATCCTTGCCACTATAATATTCACGCAACAGAATATTCCGAAGTCAATGGTGAGGGCTATTGGATTTCGATAAAATAGTGGGAGACTAATAAGTATTAATTTATTTGTCTCAATTTTATAATAAAGTATTAAACCTTTGCTCATATTAATTTGTAGAAAAGGCAAGAAAATGACGTGAAACATATCATTGCGCACCATACTCGAGAAAGAAAACCTTCTCACCAGCACCAATTTCCAAGAGTGGTAGAGGCGTTTACGCGTCGTCCTTCGCCACGAAAGGAAATTATATGTGCTGGAAGAGCCTATTCCAGATGCGCTTGGAAAAGAGGCTAGTGATGAGGAATTATCTCTTTACATGAAACACATGGATGATGCCACAGATGTCCAGTTTTTCATGCTATCGTCCATGTCTAATGAGATCTTGAAGCAACATGAAAACATGGATGCATATAGCATGATGTATCACCTTAAAGATCTCTACCAAGAGAAGGTGAGACATGAGAGGTATGAGATCTCCAATGCTTTGTTTACCACGAAGCTTGGAGAGTCTGCGCCAGCTGGGCCTCATGTAGTCAAGCTTATTGGCTACATTGAACGCTTGGACATCTTAGGGATTAAATTCCCGAATGAGTTGCGTACAGATCTCATCCTATCATCACTGCCCAAGACCTTCTCTAGCTTCATTGTTAACTATAACATGAGCGGCAATGAGAAGAGTCTATCGGAGCTTCTGACCTTGATTCTCCAGGTAGATAAGGACATGGGGCGTGAAAAACCCACGGTCTTTATGGTGAACAAGAAAAGGAAGGACAAGGCAAAGGGGCCAAAGACTTATAAACGGTCTGAAGCCCCCGAGCACCGTCCCTCCAAGAAGGGGAAGATCCAGAGGCAGGTCAAGGAACGGGAGGCAGTGTGTTTTGCATGTGGCAAGCAGGGCCATTAGAAGAGGAATTGCACCCAGAAGCGTGGGGACGCTAAAGGTGCGTTCGTTATCGAGTGAAATCTTTCTATTTCTACACATTGGGTATTAGATACAGCTTGTGGGGCTCACATCTGTATTCAAATGCAGGAACCAAGTAGATTTAGAAAGATCGCCAGAGGAGAGGTGGATCTTCGAGCTGCCAATGACGCAAGGCTGGCTGCGTTGGCTATTGGCGACTATCACCTCTCATTGCCAACTGGCATGATTTTGGTTTTAAAAAACTGTTATTTTGTGTCTAGTGTTACCAAGAACATAATTTCTGTATCTTGTTTGGATATGGATGGATTTATTTTCAAGTTTGGAAATAAGGGTTGTCTCTTTTATAAGAACAACGTATGTTATGGTATGGAACATTTGAATAATGGTTTGTATGTATTAAATTACGAAAACCAAGTGTTGGCAATCGATAACGAAACAAACTCACATGAATCATACATCACCCAGTTATGGCATCACCGCCTTGGTCATGTGAATGAGAAGTGCTTGACAAAGCTCTGCCAAGATGGCTATTTAGACTCTACTGAGCTAAAACCACTTGATAGATGACACGCTTGTTTACAAGGAAAAATGACCAAGCCGCCTTTTGGTGGACAAGGTGAAAGGGCCACAGAGCTTCTAGGATTGGTACACACAGATGTGTGTGGACCATTTCCAGTAGAAGCTAGAGGTGGATATTCTTACTTTATTACTTTTACTGATGATTTGAGTAGATATGGCTATGTCTACTTAATGAGGTATAAGTCAGAGTCCTTAGAGAAATTTAAGGAATTCAAGAATGAAGTAGAGAATCAACTTGGTAAGAAGATAAAGAAGCTTTGATCGGATCGAGGTGGAGAATATCTGAACCAAGAGTTCATCGATCTTCTATGGGAGTCTGTGATTCTATCTTAGCTCACTCCTCCTTATACACCAAAGTGGAATGGTGTTAGTGAAAGGAGGAACTGCACCTTGTTGGGCATGGTGAGGTCGATGATGAGTCATGCGGATCTTCCATTATCCTTTTGGGGATATGAATTACAAACTGCAGCATACACATTAAACCGAGTACCATCTAAGGCGGCAAATGGAATTCCATCTGAGTTATGGAATGGAAGGAAACCCACTTTGTCGCACACACGTGTATGGGGATGCGAGGCATTTGTTAAGGCCTTCTCAGGCAACAAACTAGCACCTCAGGGCACGAATTGTATCTTTATAGGATATCCCAAGGAAATGAAAAGATATTACCTATATAACCCCCAAGACAAGAAAGTGATTGTCGCCAGACAAGCCGTCTTTCTTGAGAGGGAGCACATCCTCAAGAAGGATAGTGGGAGCAAGATTGACTTCGACGAAGTTGATGCTCAAGATACACAGGAGTTGGTACAGGAACAAGTTCCACAGGTCCCTGTGGAAGAGGTTCCAGAAACACAAGTACTGCGTAGGAGCTCAAGAGAGGTAAGGGAACCAGAGAGATTTGGTTTCCTAGTCACCGAGGATGGTGAATCATTATTGTTGGAAAATGATGAACCTCTCTCCTACAAGGAAGCAGTAGAAAGCTTAGAAGCTGCAATATGGCTAGAAGCTATGAATTCTGAGATGGATTCCATGTATCAGAACCAAGTTTGGGTTCTGGTCGATGAGCCAGTTGATGTAAAGCCTGTTGGATGCAAATGGGTATTCAAAAGAAAGCTGGACATGGAAGGTCAAGTTAGCACCTATAAAGCAAGGCTAGTGGCTAAAGGATTCAGACAACGTCAAGGAATTGACTATGATGAAACCTTCTCGCCAGTTGCCATGTTTAAATCCATAAGAATCATACTTGCCATAGCAGCTTACCATGACTACGAGATTTGGCAGATGGATGTCAAAATAGCATTCCTTAACAGGAACCTTCAGGAAGATGTCTATATGACACAACCAGAAGGGTTTGTGACACCAGGTGAAGCCAAACGGGTTTGCAAGTTGCAGAAATCTATTTATGGATTGAAGCAAGCATCCAGGTCATGGAACATTCGATTTGATGAAGCCATAAAGGAATTTGGTTTCATTAAGAATGAATGTGAGCCATGTGTTTATAAGCGGTTTAATGGGAATGCGGTCGTCATCCTAGTGGTATATGTTGATGACATATTGCTTATTGGAAATGACGTACCAGCCTTACAGTCAGTTAAGGACTGGTTGAACAAGTGTTTCTCCATGAAGGACTTAGGAGAAGCAGCCTACATTCTAGGGATCAAGATCATTCGTGATAGATCCAAGAGGCTGCTTGGACTAAGTCAGGGTGCATACATTGACCAGATACTAAAGAGATTTAGTATGGAAAAATCCAAGAGGGGATTGGTTCCAGTGTCACATGCCTTACATCTTTCTAAGAAAATGTGTCCCCAGACACAACAGGAGAAAGATAGGATGAGCAAGATCCCATACACTTCGGCTATAGGATCCATCATGTATGCCATGTTATGTACCAGGCTTGATGTTGCCTATGCACTGAGCATGGTAGGCAGATATCAAGCAGATCCAGGAGAACAACATTGGACTGCTGTTAAGACTATCCTTAAGTATCTGAGAAGAACTAAGGATATGTTCCTAGTGTATGGAGGAGACGAGGAGCTTGTCATCAGAGGGTATGCTGATGCTAGTTTTCAAACAGATCAGAATGATCTGAAGTCGCAATCTGGATATGTTTTCTGTCTAAATGGAGGAGCTGTGAGCTGGAAGAGTTCAAAGCAGCCAGTTGTCGCCGATTCTACAGCGGAGTCCGAGTATATAGCAGCTTTTGATGCAGCCAAAGAAGCCGTTTGGATTCGTAACTTTGTCCAGGAGCTTGATGTGGTTCCTAGCAGTAAAGATCCCATTACATTGTATTGTGATAATACTACAGCGGTGGCTCTTGCAAAAGAACCAAGGTCACATCAACGGACAAAGCACATACTCTGGAAGTATCACCTCTTGAGGGATTTCTATCAAAGGGGTGAAGTTGCAGTGAGCAGAGTATCCACGGAAGAGAACGTGGCGGACCCCATGACTAAAGGTCTATCTCAGCAGAAGCATGAATATCATGTGAGAGCTAGCGGTTTAAAGGTTGTTAGCAGTTGGCTCTAGTCCAAGTGGGAGTCTGTTGGAGTTGGTGGTCTAGAACCAACTACTTTGTACTTTATTCATTAAATAAAAGCCTTATCACATCTTGATTGTTCTTCTGCGTGACATGTCATGTGATAATGTCCTAAGGACAGCTGTTGCATTAAAGGGTCGTAGCGGATCCCTGCTATGATGAGAACCCAGAAGTGTCATAACACTATTCTTGAATGTATGTTCTATGGTCGGATGATATTATTTGAGGGACACAAATAATACAGGTCATTAGGGGTGAGGACTCATAAAACTTTGAGGCACCTTCTCATGGTGTGCGCCCTTGGTAATATCCAGGAGGATATTATGAGAACGAGACCCGCCAGTAGGAAATCCACATTTCATAGTGTCATTGGATGTTCCTATCTACGGACATGTGTATTGATCCTTAGACTTTAAGATTATTATTAATGGGTATTACCACTCGCGCACTTAGATGTATTGACGAAAACTGTGATGACACACTGTTCGCAGCGAGGTAGGATACGTTGGGTGCGTCACGAGTAATACCGCATTAATAGATAATGAGAGAAAGGATTTGTCCCTTCCGTTCCATAACGGAAGTAGATATCTCAGGCCCTTTGATGGAATTGATATAGCCTAAATAAATCCATGGCCATGGTAAGGTATGGGCAAGTTCAATTCCGGGAAGTCAAAGAAAGAATAATCAAGCACATGGGTTGATGGCACTAGCATGCAACCCGCTTGATTGGAGATATCGAGACAAAGGGATTATATTACACGGTAAGCGTTCGTAGGAGGTAACACGTCATTACGGCGTTAACTTCTTTCTCTATGGTTGCCTTGGCGTGTTGCTAGACGCTAACCTTGGACTTTAGGTAGGCTCAGCCTAATGCCATTGAGAAAGAGGCCGAAAGGGTCACACACTAAGTGTGTCCATGTATCTCAGTTAAATATTAATTTAACAAGTTAAATAAATATTATTCCCGACTGTGGTTTAATAATTATTTAAGGAAGTCTGGTCGCATTTATTTTGACACTAGTTATTCGAGAGAATATATTGTGGACGAAATAATATATTTATTAGCGAGTAATGCAGTTAAATTTATTTAAGAAATAAATAGTCATTACTCAAGGTCTAATAAATGTGGTGGAGAAAAATGGAAAATAAAAGTACACGCCGTGTATATTAAATATACACGCCGTGTAGTTTTATGGAAAACAAGTACACGCTGTGTATTAATTATTACACACCATGTAGTTTTTCCAGTTGGGATTTTGAGGATTTAATATTATTTTATTAAATGATATTTATTATAATCGCATGGGCGCATGTCAAGGAATTAATAATTCGACATGGGGGGGTTTTCAATAATAGTTAATGAAATAAATAAAACGTGTAACGCGTTTATTTATTGTCATAACTCTATTAACCTCAAACATGATTATAAATATCCTCACAACCCTAACATTTTGAAGAGCCATTGGTTGTGCACAACGGATTTGGAAATACTCTCAAGCCAAGAGAGAATTCCCTTTCCACCAAGAATGCCCTCAAGTTACGAGAGCAAGATCCTCCACCAGATCAAGGCGGTCAAAAGCGGATATCGCAAGCGAAGGTTCTTCCGCGCTAGCACTCGGAGATCCCTTTGGCGACGTCTGGAGATACGTGACACACATGTGGATCACTGCTAGAGGAATCCTACACTTGGATTCTACGACGCAACGACGGATCACCGAATCGTGACCGGACACATCAACGAAGAAAGAATTCCAACGAGGTAATTCTTATGTATTAATTAAATTAATTATAATCAACATATGATGATCCTCCTCAAGGGTTCCGGGACTCTTCTTTTTTTTTGTTCTTCGTTCTATTCCGAAGATTCAGCGTTTTATATCGTGACGGATCTCGGATTGAACGTTGTTTAACGTTAAAATTAAAGTTGGGCAAACCCACTAACGTGCTTCCGCTGCGCCCAGAACCTTCAATCAGTACACAGAATGGGGTGTTTTCAGGAATTATTTCCTCCAATTCCAACCACACCCCTCCACTACCGTCTAGTTCTCCTTGGTCCCTCCATGAACCAGTCCTCCAACATCTGGAAAAATCTTCCTCCAAAGCCACCGTACCCATATGATCAGACCATCGGGTGCATCAGCGTGCCCCTTTGAGTCTACATACACATGGTAAGCGGAGTCGTGAAGGCTCTCCCCACAATGGAGAGGGCTTCAGGAATGTCTGTGGGTCTACATTCCTATGGTAACCCGAAGTCCAACCTTGGGATGTCGACGTGAACCTCCCCATTATAGGGATTAAGGGTTATCACTTACTTTTCCATTCAATGGGGAATAGTGATCAGTCAAATGAGTTATGTCCGCTTCTCCTTTTGACATGGACGAAACTCCTCCCCTTCCCAGAATATATTCTAGGGCCCTCCCTCTGAGGTAATTCCCCAATCTTTCGAGGCCAAGCCTCATGACCTTTACTTTCATTTCACATGGAATGTTTCATCGCTTTGCGCCCTCACCCACGGTATCCCCGACCTCTTCCGCTATAGGTTCTCCCTCTCCCACAAACAAGAGAGGAAGCATGTGCTTTGTCGAATCTTTCACATCCTCTTGTTTCTCATATCGAGAATGAATCACGTGGGCTTAGAGGTTTGTAATGATTAAAATATCCACATCATATGAACTATGAGAACTATGATTCCTAATCAAACCAAGATACATAGGACGCCTACCTAAAGGCCCCAGCTCAAAAGGGTTCCCATCCAAAAGGTTTCACCCAATCATATCTTAAATGGGCAGCTCCTTCGTGTATGACCCAACACACATTCGAACTACATGGATTCTGATTCCTCTCCCGAGTATATGTTGGAAACCCATCTTATGGGTCTGATCCCAATATAAAGTCACCTTCCATCCCCCCTGGATGACGATGAACTCCAGAGCGCCTTATTATATGGCTCAAGTCAGCATCACCTTTGTAGCATCAAATATATGCATGCCTACGACGATCTTGAAAACAAAGGGTAGCTCATGGACACACTCTTCAAGAATGAATCTAGGATTCCTAAACATATGAACACAACTTAAATCTATAAGGGATTCCCAGAACAGGCAACAATCCTCCTCCAGAAGGGTGCGGTGAGTCTGACCTCCCATACTCTCGACCAATGGAGTTCTTAAGTGTCATTGGCTGAATCATCAATCAACGAGCACCTTCCTTTGGAATGAAGGTCCATTAATCATGGATACCAGGGTCATTTTGTGTTTATGGATCCATGAATAAACCCGTTGGAGACCATCTGATTAATTTATATCCAAGGAGGACCGATTTCACAAGTACTTGACCCTATGAAATCTCCCGCTGGGATCATCTGACTCTGGAACCTCCTTTGCAGTGTGAAAGGGGTGAATTGCCCAGTCCCCATAGGTTTAATCAAACCTCCGTTTAAAGGATAATGATTTCGAATGGGTCGAAACAAAAGAAATGGTGAACTTGAAAGGAAACCGTCTCCGAAAGAAGAGGCGGGTGATGATCCTCGTTGGACCATTTCATCATCACCCTAAGCGCGCCACCTCGGAGGCGGAACAAAAATGGTGAACCCGACGTGAATTTTTAACCAAGGTGGAATTTCTACCCCAATGATAACAGACACAAAAGGATATTGCATGTCAGACCATTTTTTTCTCCCCATGTGCGCGCCAAGCGCACCACCTTGGAGGTGGAACAAAAATGGTGAACCCAATGTGAATCATTAACCAAGGTGGCGGTTCTACCCCCAATGATAACAGACAAAAATGTATATTGCACGTCAGAACATTTTGTTCTCCTCCTGTGCGTGCCAAGCGCACCACCTCGGAGGCGGAACAAAAATGGTGAACCCGACATGAATCCTTAACCAAGTTGGTGGTTCTACCCCAATGATAATAGACACAAAAGAATATTGCACGTCGGACCATTTTGTTCGTCCCCTGTGCACGCCAGACATGCCACCTTGGAGGCAGAACAAAAATGGTGAACCCGGCGTGAATCCTTAACCAAGGTGGCGGTCTTACCCCACTCAAGCCCATTCGCCCCACAACAAAAAACAAGGAGAGGGGAAGGAGGCCAAGTTGAATTGCCAAATATGAATATGATTAAAAGAATTCTACTTTGATGAGGTTATGTGGTCTGTATGTCATATATATGTCGCAGGTTCCCGCAGAGTAGCCTTCGATCTAAATGACATCTCGATGACCGATGCAGACACATGCATCAGCGATCCCGCAGGCGTCCGAGGCCCCAATGAAGAGCAGGACCCCCTCGCTTACCTAGCATCTCCAACGCTGGGTATCCAACACGCTGTTCAGGAAGTACCACTAAAATGGTACTATCCCCATGCGGGAGGCCACGAGACAAGCCCTCCAATCTGTGAAGACTCACCAGGCGCCTCCTCAGCCGCAACTGAAACCCTAGCACAAGGCGGATCTGGTGGTCTTCTCAACCCGTTTCAAGAGCCTGTCCCTGAAATGTGAAAACAAGTACATCCCTTACCTTAGGGAGGCAGATGAAGTCAATGTTGACAACTTCATCTTAACTGCACAGAGGCTCTTCTCACAGGCCCCCGCCAGAGAGCATCACTGCCGACACTGGATGACCAGGCCTCCTCATGCCAAAGAGGACCTTATGCTGAGGGAACCTGCCGAAGTCCAGGAGACCTGGGGCCCTCGGGTTTCCCACCAAGGGAGGAAAATATATAATCAGGAACACGCTATCACCCTGGTTCCTAAGGAGCAGCTCTGTCGTACTAACGCGGCAGCATTCAATGGGCAGACACACGACTATGCCCCCTCCAATCAAGCCCACCACAGAAATATGGTGACACAATATGAGAACATGCATGTTCCTGCTAATGCTCTCTGGTCCCGCCGTGCAGACAGAGCGGCAAAATACAGGCAGATGAAGGTATCTTTCAATGCAGAACAAGCCCGTCATCCAAATAGGGTGACAACCAGCTATACACAGGCAAAAATACCTACTGATGTGTATCAAGCTCGCCATCCAAAAATAGGGCGGAAACTAGCTATGCGCAGGAAAAAATATCTGCTAATTCATTTCAAACATGCCATCTAAATAAGGCAGAAACCAGCTACATATAGGCACAAATACCTGCTAACACATATCAAGCTCTCCATCCAAATAGGGCGGCAAGAAAATATGAGCAGAGTCAAATTCCTGCGGATGCATACAAAGCACGTGAGACAAATAAATTAGCAAGATAGTAGATGAAAATATCCTCTCGTGAATATAAAGACCACCAGTCAAATACGATGGCAACTGGAGAAGATAACTGATGACAGACTCGTTCCTCTGCCCCAACACAGGAGAACTGCCAGTATCTACTGGAAACTCATAGAGGACCGGAGCAGGGACAAACTCCTGCTCCAACATTGGATTGGGCCTTCATATTCGTTCCAGCCAAATATGTATCCCAGCATATCTTAGAAATGATGGAAGATCAGACATCGATCCTAGACCATATAATCCAAACATGCCAAGATATCATTGCATTAGCGGAAAAGGCAAGAAATCATGCCCAAAACCCGGCTTTCTCGAACGAAATGACTCACTCGACAAATGAGTTGGTCACCCCGGAGCAGTTATGCATACTTGCTCTAGTCCAGGAGGGTCGATGACCATATCCCGTGATACACGAACAACCAGATCGGGAACAAATACCTGTTTCATTTGGGGGATGTCGGTCCAACGTGGTGGCTGCTCCAGGGCGGGCATATATCCCTACCAAAACTCAATATTTCTGTCGGCATATCCCGACGACATCACAGGACCCAACAAGATAGGGACCCATATATGAAGGCTATTACCAACAGCAGATGGCCCCAGTTACCCGCAAGAGAGTGCTCAAAGATAAAATGTGCCAAAGGAAACCTAAAAATGAAGAGTACATACATGATCCTGCTATGCTGGAAGTTGGGGTTCTTGATGCCCTCAAACATATATCAATGAAATCTCATGATCCTATCAGTACATTACCAAATTATGGAAGTGGTAGTAGCAGTTGTGAATGTCCTCCCCGCAATGTTGCTACCAGCAGCTCTGAAGGTCCTCCATAGAGCACCCATGGGGGCTCACTCCATGGGCCAATAATGGTCGATCACGAGAGCCTATCTCCTGATGCGCGTTGGGGTATCCCTCCCCTCGACCTGAAGATAAAATGAAAAGAAGGTCCTCCCCTTACTTTCATCCACCCTGATGGTCCTCCATAGGGTATACGCTGCAGATATGCTTCTCCTTATAGTCGGACGTCGAGTTGTGATGGTTGTTCTTGCCATGATGACAATCATTGCGAAGGCCCTCCCCACAATTTCAATTGCTATAAAGATACTCCTCATAGTAACGTCAAGAAACGAGAAGTTCATCCCCTCATTGAAGTACATCCTGAAGCCCCCCCACCCCCCAAGATGTGCACAACAAAAGTTCTCCCTACAGTCAGGTATCAAGTCATTATGGTAGTTCTCGCCATGATGACAATCATCGCGAAGGCCCTCCCCGCAATGGAAGTTTCTATGAAGGTCCTCTACATAGTAACATCAAGCAGCAAGAAGGTCCTCCCCTACAACGACCCAGCAAACATGGTCCATTTTTTATAAAAAAATATTTCACTTATTTATTTACACAACCCAAGATCGCAAAGGTATAGAATTTTAGAGATTCTGAATACATTTGGAGAATCCCCAACAAAAAAAACTATGAAAAACTAAACATTACAAGGGACAAACACCTTAGTGATGCCTCAGCCACTATATCACTTCTACATGTCTGTAAGCCCTATTAAAAGAGATTTTGAAAACATAGGGTTAGCATCAAGAGCTCAATAAGGGGTTTTCAAGACAAAAAGGAAACCTGAGTTCAAAATGTAAAACACGTTATAAATTCTGTTAATGCATGCTTAGGGAAACATATAACTTTTCATAAATGAACACTTTAATAAAAAGGATTTCAATTTGGACATACAACACTTGGAAAACCCTCATTGATCTTTCTTAAAGTAAGAGTAATTTTACTAAAAGACATAAGTATTCATAATAAATTCTTTAAGGCAACTTGATTCATGACATGGAATCTAGATTCACCCCCGATACATGAAACATGACATAAGCATGAGTCATGGGATCATTGCACATGGAGGATCATGAGTCATGGATCATTGCACATGGATTAGCATGAGTAAACTCTCATTGCACATGATTTAGCATGAGTAAACCCTCATTTCACATGGTTTAGCATGAGTAAAACCCTCATTGCATGTGATTTAGCATGAGTAATCCTCATTGCAAATGATTTAGCATGAGTAAACCCTAATTGCACATGACATATCATAATAAAAGATACATATGTATTCATTAACTAATGTAAATATGAGTGCGTGCTCATGGATATATATATATATATATACACACACACAAATAAAAATAACCATAACACTTTGAAAACCATTTCATACGTGTATCTTGATAAACTACATGATTATGTATGCAATAGTTTTGCCTAAAAGATACATGTACACGCATTTATTCACATAAGCATTAGTGTTTGAATAAAATATCATCACCTACTCATGCATACACACATCAATTAAAAATGACATAAACACATTCATTCATATACAAGGTAATATAAGTATATATATATATATATACACACACACACAGACGTATGCATATTTTTTTGTGTGTATAAATATGCAAGTATACATGTCTCAATTAAAACTATTTCATATGAATTGAGATATATATATATATATATATGGGTATATATATATATATTTATTATTTTCATACATCCACTTGTTTTAAAGATAAATATATTAACTCGATAACCTTGCTTACAATCTTAGGGATTAATTTAAAATTCAAACAACATTAATTTAATTTTTTGGAAGAGAGATTTGCGGCCAGCTGTGATTTAAAACATTCCATGACATGTACATTCATAATAGTAATATCAAAATGATATTATTTTGAAAATATAATAGCAACTCATATTTATAAGAGCCTGACTTATGTTCTTTAATCATTTAAATAATATATATTTTTCTTTATAAAAATATTCTTCACGAACCAAAGTAATTTATATATCTAAAAACATAACATGGAACTTTAAGGAATGTTATAAAAGGTTCATCTATCCATCTTGAAAACAAATTAAATGATATTATAAATACACCGTTGATAGACTAATAAGTTTGAATATGAAGACGTCATATTCACATGTGGCTTAAAAATATTAAGCATAGCCAAAATTCCATTTTTCATCATCAAGAGTTAGCAAAAAATTATCTTAACGGTCGTTAAAATTTGACCAAAAAAAGAAATTGGAACAAGTAAAAATTTGACCAAAAAAAGAAATTGGAACAAAAACAGGGGTTTCATATAATGCTAGAATGTATTACACAAAAGTCAACTGCTTTGTAACCAAGAAAATAATTGCATAGAAAATGAAATTTAATACTACTCGTAATTTTGAAAACATAAGTAAAGGTTCATAAATTAGAACCCCTAAAATAGTGAAAAAAAATATTAATTGATCAGTCGTCAAGTAGTAAGTAGTAAATACTAAAAAACTGACTAAAATCATTTGGCATAAATTACATGATATGTAGAAACATGTTTACCAAATGAAATCTCGTACGTTGCAGATGATTTCACCACCGAACCACATCAGGAAAAAGAATTGCACAACTCGGAGGATTAAATACCACCAATTTATTTAAAATGATGACAACACAGAAATAACATGAGACATTTAAATATATATTACAAAAATAATGTTCTCTTACCTTGCAGGTGACACTACCACTACGCAACAGGAAAAAAATGAAATTTCATATCTTGGGAACAATTTCTAAAGCAAGAGGAAAATAATTGATTTGAGAGTATTTTTCCATACCATGGTAAGTACACACGATTGATCACAGCACCATAATAAGGGGCTGAAACAAGGTTGCAACAGCGAAGAAACACAACAAAGAAATTGTTTAAAACACATGGGATAAGATTAAAAATCAACCTTATAGTATGAACACAGGGCAGTGAAAATGGAAGATCCTCCCAACAGCTACAACAAGGATAGGCAGAGGCTTATATGGAAAAGGCGGGAAGATTCACCGGTCTCTTTTTGCTCTCAACGCAACAGGGTCTTACATACATCCAAAACTGGCACGAATGAAGGTAACGTGCCCCCCAGATTTAGCCTCGCAGATCCTTAAATACCCAAACATCGAACCCCAAACAGAAATTAAAACCCGGTTAGTGTGAACCCCGAGATTCTCTACCTGACATGAAATCCTACCCATCCTTAAAATATAACCTAATTCGGATAGATAGGTTATCAAAGTTGGAAAAAAATTAAAAAATAGAACTCAACTCACTGTCAGTTTCTAGGAATCCGAATCACCATCATAATGGGGGGATTTGTTGGGGCAGCGAAACTTCGTGGTGATTGAAAACACACAAACAGAGGAGAAAAACAAAGAACACGAGAGATTTAACGTGGTTCGGCAGTGTGCCTACGTCCACGGGAGAAGGGAGCCAAAAATCTTATTCTCTCCGGATCAAAACGTCGGAGGATACCCAACAGTACAGATTACAAATCATGGGATTTAGAATCCCGTTTTAAAGATGGAGCAAACCAACCCTTCAAGGGTTGGTTGGGGTTGTTCATCAACCCTTGACGAAAAACCCTCCGCTGGCTGCATCAACGCTGGCTGTCGCCCACCATGGAAGACCCACAGCAATGTAGTTGCCGACCAAATGGGTTCCGCTGATTTCTCCCTTAATTGGGAGTGGCCCCCACAAATCTCCCCCTCACGACCAATTTGGGGTAGAAGCTTCACCTGCAGTCTCTTTGCAGGCATTGAAAACTTCATCAGCAAATCGAACACGCTTCTTCACGCCAGATGACGTGGCACTTCCACCATCTTCACTTGAGATCGGGATGACTGTGGTCCCCATCAAATGATACAACCCTTGAGACTCCTTCCCAGTAAATATCGCTGCATCCCCACGTGAGACTTCCAACGCTCCACCTGCTATGAAAATCTTGAACCCTCTCGCATCGAGCCTACTCAATGATATCAAGTTCTGTCTCATCCTCGGAACAAATTTCACGTCAGCCAGTTTACGAACTCCTCCATCGGGTGTCTTCAATTTCACCGTCCTGACTCCTCGAACCTCGCATGTTGACCCATCACCAAGTCGCACCGAGTCTCGCACCTGCTGAAAAGTATCAAATGTACCTCTCGTCGTACATATGTGTGCCGAGCTCCCCGAATCCAGAACCCATCCGTCTTCTTTTGAATTTTGAGCCCGCTCGTTCTTCCTTCTCAGAAAATGACAATCCCACTTCATGTGCCCATATCTTTTATAGTAATGACACTGCACTTCTCCCCGTTCAACTCGCTCATCTGAGTGCACGCTTCCCGTTGTCACGCAGATTTCATCATCTGCATATAATCCTGTGATGTTCACATCCTCCTCTTCAACTTTCTTCTTCCGAGAAATGTACCGTTTGCGCTCTCCACAATCACTTTTATAGTGACCCTTCTTCTCGCACCAGAAACACGTGATTTCTCTCAGATCACGTCCCCTGGATTTTGGCCGCCATTCTTTACCTCCTGACTGTCGATGTCGGATCCTCCCACGCTGAGCATCTCGCATCGCCATGATTTGATCACCTGAATGCGTCATGGGTCTTCGAAATGTTTCCGAATCTTGAAGCGATGCCATCACATCGTCCAGCTTCAATGTCTCCTTCGTTTCAACTCTGTTTTCTTCACCGTTTGCGCCGTCGGAATCGTCTCGCCGCCCTCTTCCCGAATCTTCCCTCGGAAAAATTTTCCGACCACTTTCAATTTTCCGGCCACCGGAAAATTTTCCGTCGCCTCGCCGGTTCACCTCTGTTCGCTCCGCCTCGCCTCTGATACCACTTGTTGGGCAGCGAAACTTCGTGGTGGTTGAAAACGCACAAACAGAGGAGAAAAACAAATAACATGAGAGATTTAACGTGGTTCGGCAGTGTGCCTACGTCCACGGGAGAAGGGAGCCAAAAATCTTATTCTCTCCGGATCAAAACGTCGGAGGATACCCAGCAGTACAGATTACAAATCATGGGATTTAGAATCCCGTTTTAAAGATGGAGCAAACCAACCCTTCAAGGGTTGGTTGGGGTTGTTCATCAACCCTTGACGAAAAACCCTCCACTGGCTGCATCAACGCTGGCTGCCGCCCACCATGGAAGACCCACAGCAATGTAGTTGCCGACCAAATGGGTTCTGCTGATTTCTCCCTTAATTGGGAGTGGCCCCCACAGGATTCGACGGAGGATGCTTCCACAAGCAACACGACGCTTGGAGTCGTCACGAGTTGCCAGCGCGAATTTCAGGCCGACCGAATGCCGGTGGAGTGTGTCGCATTCCTCCGCATGAAGCCATCCCTGAGTCATCAGATTCCGAAATAGAACTCACCAATCACAACACGACCCTCGTCGAACACTAGTGGAGCCCCCGATTTGAAATTTTAGGCCGCGATTGAGGATCATGGCTCCTTGGGGAGGTCGACAGCGCACTTAGGGAAGAAGAATGGTCACGGGGAAGCCTCCAAAACCCGATTTCCCCATTTTCACAAACCTATCATAAACCCATTTTTTCAACGTTTTTAATAATTCTTTATCATTAATTATTTAACTTTTTATCATTATTATAACACATATATAAATATATTAATAAAACTAATAATTGTCCAAAAACACATTATTATTTCAAAGTAATATATATATATATATATATTTCATCCAAAAAAAGAAATAAGTGTCATTTAAAAATACATGTAGTTTATTTACATTATTCTTAAGTAATTAAAAAAACACTCATTTCAAAGTAAATATTATTCCAATAAGTATGGTTTATATAACTTAAGTTGTTTTAACATTACACTTTATATGAATTAAACATGGTTAAAACATTATCTAGTTTAGCTGACATAAATTTTATATTCAAAATAAATACTCATTGAGATTATAAATCCTTTTTATGTGTGTATTTACTTAAATAGAATCCTTTTAATGTTAATTAATCACTAAAAACATATTTATATACCTATATATATATATGTGTGTGTGTGTGTGTATAAGTGGGTAACAGTTATTTTTGGTTTCATTTATTATTATTTTATTTTAAAATTACTTCAACGGTTATATGAAACGGTCGTTTTATGTATAAATACGTAACCTAACTCGAAAAATTTGTAGATTCTTTTTCCACCAAGATGAGGCCTATTTTTACATTCTTTCATGCTCTTACCCTTTTTCTCTTTGTTGGATTTCTACTCAGGGAAGATCCCAAAAGCACGGGCTACAATATCGTCGTCATCATGTTTGTTATGAGTTGTCCTTATTTGTTGTTAATGATTGTTATAGGTTTAATATTACCTTCTTCTTAGTCTGAGGGTATGTTTCTTGTATCGTTCTTAATGTACTGCTGACGCACGCCTGTTGTAAGGCGTGACAAAAGCAATTTAATTTTCCTAGTGCATCATAGAGGCTGACCATGGTCATCTCTCTTGAAGAGCATTTTCAGCTGTTAATTCACTTAATCTAATTTAACTAAACTAATTCATTTTGGTTGTTTTTATTTTATCTAGGAATGAAATACAATTTAATTAAAATAAAAGATAAAACTAACATGAAATGACAAAATGCAATTAATTTAGAAAGAACTTGACCATTATGGGTTGGTTTGTGGGTTCCATCATTATCCTTGTTGGTATTTAAATTAAGTTTGATAATACAATTATGAGATCTCATATGACAACCCTGCTTTTTATTACAGACTTAAACATGATTTATTACATAAAACTTCACTTGATACAACAAAGAAGATCGAGAGGCTTAGTGTCTTTGGGGCTTAGGATCATTACATAAAAACTTAAAACATGAAATACAACATCTTTATTGTAAACTTCCTTTACATGACCACTACATTCCCTCGTACTTAGCATTGCATGGGATAACCTGAGGACATGCATAAGAAAATGGTGATCTATAAAGCCCAGTAAGAGAGTACACATGGAATAACATGAGGAGTACAATACATGTTAGACAATAGGCATATCAATAGAGCATATAGGAAACATGAACAAAAAGGCATGATAAAGCATGATAATCACAACATGGAAATGTGGCAACAACACTTAACATGGAATTAGCATGAGCCAAGGCTCATTGCACATGGAGCATGAGTAAATCCTCATTGCACATAAAGTACAAGTAAACCCTAGTTGCACTTGAATTAACACGAGTCAACACTCATTTCACATGACGTATCATGATACTATACTTTACCCAATGCATTGGAGCGCTATAAGGTCGCACCCTTCTTAAACATTTCATTTCATGCATAAGTGTGCCACATGGATCATAAAACATGGATTCATAAAACATAATCATTTATTCCACAATAAAGGAATGTGAAATTCATACATGAAACTTTACAATCAATAAGTAAATGTGCATTAAGGTGAATACCCTTGATGGAGAAATGGGCATGGTATTCACTACACAATGACATTGGCTTAGAAAATCGGTGCGATTTCAGCAGTGTAACGACGTGACATAAGAATTCATAAAAACGGTTGATGAGAGAGAAAGGGGTTCCTCATCATATTTACATGTAATTTACAGTAAGAAAGTCATATAGATACATGTCCCAACAATTTTAATGGAATTTAGATTCATGATACAAAAGTATTGCTTGAATGTAAAAGAGGAGAGAGAAGTTCCTTTCGGAATTTTGGCATAGTAACGGGTGTACATGGGAGGCATTTAATGAGAGAGAAAGGGTCTCTCATCATTCAAACATAAAGAGGGCAGTATGAGGGAGGTGGAAACCATACCCCAACATTAATAATTGAAATAAAAAGGGCAAAACAACTTAAAGAAAATTGGACAAAAATGAGAACGGAAGAAAAAACCCTTACTTGGAAGTGTGCTTCCAAAGGCTAGAGAGAGGCTTGTGAGAGGCTTCTTGGGATCTTGGGGAAACTTGGGAGGATTCTAGAGAGAGTAGGGCAGAGTTTGGACGAAATCCAAGGGCCTTGAGTGAGAAGGAAGTGGGAGCTTGGGTGAGTTTATATAGGAAAGGTGAGAGAATTCTTTATTATTTAGGTTTGAGACCCCTTATATTAAATTAATCCAAACCACAAACCATCCCATGGTTTTTGCCCATGGTTTTTGGAAAAGGTAAGAGGAAAACAATATTTTATAAGGCCAAAGTCCAAACTTCTTAAAATAATAAGGTTTCTTATGTGGAGGTGAGTCACACTCCCATGGAAATTAATTTAAAAAGGCAAAGTGTTGAATAAGTCTTGAGGGGTCCATTAATGCTTTGAAAAGTAAGTCAAACAAACCCAAAACCACATTATTTTAATTTTAAAACATATATTGGCCGAACATAAAGATCATAGTATTTTATTACACCACTATTGGGTCATTATGATGTCATAAAACACATTATATATTTAAACGGTATTTAATTTTTACCCAAAAATTTGATTGTCTCAGAAAATTATGAAAAATTCACCGTTGGATAATTTAGACATCTTGATTCAAAAAATAACATTTATTTTATCTAGATAATTTTCTAAATATGTGAATTTTCACTTTTAAAATAAAAACCGACATTTATCGAAAATTCACGGGTTTTGATAGAAATGGCTTTCAAACCTTAATAAAAATTTTAATTGCATTCATAAAATTATAAGATCATTTATATTTAATAAAAATTAATTTAATAATATTATTATTATTTTATTAAAATATTATTTAATTAAAAAAATCCCTTAATTTAACAAAATAGATTTCTTAATTAAATAATAACTAAAAACACCATTTGTACTTTAAAAACTATTTACAATGTATCAAAAATGACTAGAAATTATTGTAAAGACCCGTAAATTTCAAGGAAATTTTTTTTCTTAATTTTCTTTGGAATTTTACAAGAACGCAGTTTCTGATGGAACCTGATTCCGAGGCCCGGTGTGCCCGGAATCATTTTTGGAAGTTTGGCTCAGGGTACGTTCAGTGAACGAACGAGCGGGTTTTTCTAACTTTTGAACCGGTGCTCGGAATCGAATTCTGAGGGCACCGATGGAATCGCAGCGCCGGTGTTTTCTTAGAAATGCCTCTTCCGAAGTTGCATTTGCTCGGGTGTGGTTTTTAATTTTTGGGCTTAAGTTAAGAAATAAAATAACGTGGTACGACAAACTTTATTTTATTTCACTTAAAGCCGCTTAAAGCCACTTAAAGCTGCTTAAGCTGAGTTAAAGTGGATAGGGTAAAATTCAAAATATCCTACCCTCTTGGTAGGATATTTGTGAGGTGGGGCCCGCACGAGCCCCACCGTTTCTTTTCCGTCAAGTAACGCACCCGCGAAAACCCCTATTAAATAAAAGTCAACTTGGGCGTTTTCTTAAACAATTAAACGCTCCTATTAATTGGGCGGTTTATTCGTTGAAATTAATTCTATGAATTAATGGGTCGTTACTTAGTTTGTTTTTCGTTTGTTGGCATGTAATAAAATAAGACCAACATTATTCTTCTTGAGTGTTGTTCGTTGAGAGGATTTGACAGAAACCTTAAGTCTTTCATTCTCGTTCGCGAAGAACACGAAGAACGTGAAGAACGCCGGCCTCCAAAGAAGGGCGACGAAGAACGCCGAGCACTCGGAGATCGATGACGCGACGTCAAGTACCGCGACACCGACGATTCTTCTCCCGCGACGTTCTTCTGCGACGTTCCTTCATCCGTGACAAATCTTCGATCATCTGTTGAGGTAAGAGATTGCGGACCTTTTTATTCTTTGTGGTTTATAGCAACAACAATGATTTAATTGTTATAATTAAATCTGTATGTTCTTGATCCTCGGAGTTCGTCGACGCAACACCGTATACCGCGACGATGCGACGCCCTTCCGCGACGCGACGATCCTCTTCTTCTGCGACAATCAATTCCGCGTAGAATGCCCATTCGACGACTTCGACGAGGTAGGGGTTTGATTCTTAAAAATCCTTGTGATTTATACCCGCGACGTTTGTTAAACTTTTGTTGTGTTTTTTTTAAACCGCTAACGCGGTGGGTACGAACTAACGAACAAGTCCGAACTCACCGCACTTTTTCGTTCTTGGTGCGCGAAACGGCGGATGATGACAAACGGGGCCGCAATGGCGATTTGAGGGCCTGGCAGTGAAGAATGGGACCCGGGAGGAGCTACGGCGCAGACGGAAGTAGAATCGGACCACCGGAGAAACTTCGATGGCCCGCAGAATCCACCGGCGGCCGACCAGACCCACGACCGCGCAGGTCCGGCGACACACAGGACATGGCAAAGCCGCGTCCGCTGACCAAGAACGGCCCCACGCGGGGCCGCGACACCTCATCTCGTGGGGGCAGCGCGCCCCGCGGTTCCTCCGCTCAGCCGCTCGGTCGAGCCGAGCCGGGCCGACCCGTCGGGCCGGGTCGCGCCCAGGCCGGGCCGGGTCGCGCCAACCGGGTCGGACCCGGACCCGGGTCGGGTCGACCCGGTCCGGGCCAGCCCAGGGGGGTTGGGTCGGGTCGGTCCGGGCCCAGACCCCCCGTTTCTGAACCTTTTCGGTCTTTTGCTCATAACTTGAGTTACGGGCCTCCGAACGATGCGTCGTCGGCGGCGATGCGATCCTTGGATCGAGACGGTCGTTTTGGTATATCACACTCAAGATTTAGGAATACCTTGGGTTCGGCCGGGTTGGTTCATACACGAAACCAACCGGGCTCTCGGAGCGGAAACGCTCATATCTTGAGCTTCGGACGTTCGATTGACGTGCCGTCGACTTTGTTGTATTCCTCTAAGTGAGACGGATCTTTTGGCATACTCCGCCCAAGGTTTGGACGCAGTTGGAGTATGGTCGGGTTGGTTTTGCCTTAAAAACCAACCGGGCTCCTGGGACGAAAAAGCCAATAACTCTCAAACCGGATGTCCAATTGACGCGCCGTCTGCGACGTTGAGTTCCTGTTGACGATACAGAACTTTTGGATACATCAACTTTGGACTATGTGTCAGTTGATGTATCAGCCTCTCGGATCGTGGAGCGGACCCTCCCGAACGAGCTTGCTGTGTGCGGGAACCCTAGAGCTGGCTGCGACTGCTACTGTGATGACGACGACTGTACAGAGATCCTCAGTGGATTCGACGACGACGACTACAGCACTCAGCAATCCTTTGTGGGTCAGTGCTACCGATCCTGTGTGGGTCTAATCTTGTGTGGGTCAGCGCTCAGCGGTCCTGTGTGGGCCAGCGCCTACAGGTCCTGTGTGGGCACGATCCTGTGTGGGTCTTTGCGGGGGTTAGTTACCTATTGATCCTTTGTGGGTCAGATCCTTTGTGGGTCATTTCGGGGGTTAGTACCTATCGATCCTTTGTAGGTCTGACGACTTAGATGGATCAGTGATCATCTCTATCGTCATTCGAAGAAGTATACCTGTGTGAGCTGAATCCTGTTTACTCTCCTTTGTGGATTGTGTTGTGCTATCCTATGTGGATTACGTTTTGCTTTCCTTTGTGGATTGTGTTGTGCTATCCTGTGTGGATTTACGTTTTGCTTTCCTATGTGGACTGGGTTGTTCTTGAGCTCGGATGTTGGAGCCGAGTGAGAATTAATGACTTAGGTATATGTATGGGCATATACCTAAGCAGTGTCGGATGTTACTTCGTGATTGTATCTTTCCTTTGTGGTTATCCTTTGTGGATTCTGGGAGACCTTAGGGGGTCTCGGGGTCCCTACTGAGTAGCTTATACTCACCCATGCACGGGCTATGCCCGCACTACGTTGTGTTGGTTGCAGACGACGGACAACACTGGTCGTGGTGGAGGCTTGTGGAGCAGGACGATACTTGGAGGTGGACCACTGGGCGGGGTGTACTAGGAGCGGACGGCTGGACCGAGGAGCTGTGGAGGCTATCTGTACTCACCCTTCAGGTGGGGCTTCCAGAGGACGGCTCGATGTTGTGGCTTTTCCTTTCAGTTGCTATTTTCCCCTTTCAGTTGTACTTTACAGTTGGGCTTGTATTTCTGGCCCCCTTTACTTTCAGCACAGCTTGTTTCAGTTTTTACTTAGTGTTTTACTTCCGCTTGTACTCTGAGGTGTATGTTTACTTTTATAAAGGCAATGTCTTCCCTATTACCGGGATTTACACCTTTGGTGCTAGTCGCCAACCCCTGCCTATGGAAGGCGGGCTTGGGGTAGTCACGGAACGGGCCCCGAGGCCGGGTCGTGACAATTATATTGATTAATATATACAAAAATAATGTACATGAACATAGTACTACTTATTTGTTACATAACCCCTTAAAAACAGCCGCATAAGACCTAAGGGTAAGGTGTGCGATGGTGACAGACTCTTGGGGTGGTTCAGATAACATCGCTCGAGTGGTAATTTCAATCAACTTCCACTTTTCCCGTAGACGGTCACGTTCGAGCTTGACATGATGAAGCTCCGCTTGGGCTTGGTCAAGGGTGAAGCCAAAAGACGCCACCTCTTTTCCGAGCTCTGACAAATGGGCTTCGTATGGGGAAATTCTACTGGATGAGGTCATCGCTTCCTTTTTCTGAGTAAATTGGATTTGTTAAAGTCCTATATTTATACTAATCATGTGATCAATGTTCAACGGCTAGATTAGCAACGGTCAAAATTCTTAACATAAAACCAAAGAAGTTGACATTTTATATAAAAATAAAGAGACATTTAATTAGATCAAGATGGATTTCTATTAATGAAACTTTGGGTCGTTACAATATTCCCCCCTTAAGAAATTTTGCCCTCAAAAATTTCCTTTTCCCACACTAAAACAAATGTGGGTAACTCAACTTCATCATATCCTCCGATTCCCAATTCGCTTCTTTAAATTTGTGGTTTCTCCACAACACCTTGACGAGGGGCATTGTCTTATTTCCTAGAACTTTTTCTCTATGATCTAAGATCTTCACTGGTTGCTCCTCATAAGAAAGATCGTCTTCCAATTGTACCACCTCAGAAGAGAGTACATGTGAAGGGTCCGGTATGTACTTCCTTAAAAGGGATATATGAAAGACATCATGTACTTTGGTCATAGTAGGTGGAAGTGCTAGTCGATAGGCCACAGCCCCGACATGATCAAGAATCTCGAAGGGGCCGATGTACCTTGGACTTAACTTCCCTTTCTTTCCAAACCTCATGAACTTTTTCCACAGAGATATGCGTAGAAACACCATGTCTCCAACTTTAAACTCAAGGTCTCGTCGACGATTATCTGCATAACTCTTCTGTCGAATCTGGGCTGCCTTGATATGTTGCTGAATGGTTTTCACATTCTCCACTATTTCCTCAACCATTTTTGGTCCAAGCAGCTTACGTTCACCGACCTCATCCCAACATGCCGGTGTTCTGCACCTTTTCCCATATAGGGCTTCATATGGTTCCATTTGGATTCTTGAGTGGAAACTATTATTATAAGAGAACTCAATCAGAGTAAGATGTTGATCCCATCCTCCATTAAAGTCCATTGAGCATGCTCTCAACATGTCCTCAAGTGTTTGGATAGTCCGCTCGGATTGGCTATCAGTTTGAGGATGATAGGCCGTACTGAAGTTCAGTTCAGTATTCAGAGCATGTTGAAGACTCTTCCAAAACTTAGAAGTGAATCTTGGATCTCGATCAGACACAATAGATAGTGGTACTCCATGCAGCCTTACCACTTCCCTGATATATATCTGTGTCAGTTGATCCAAAGAGAAATCCTCCCAAATAGCAATGAAGTGTGCAGTCTTTGTAAGATGATCCACAACAACCCATATTGCATTGTTTCCTTTGGATGTCCTCGGAAGTCCGGTGACAAAGTCCATGGTGATGTTCTCCCATTTCCATTCTAGTATGGGTAATGGTTGCATCATCCCCTTAGACTTCTGCCTCTCTGCCTTCACTTGCTGACACACCAGGCACTTTGATGTATATTCAGCGATCTCCTTCTTCATATTATCCCACCAAAAGTTTTCTCGGAGATCTCGATACATCTTTGTGCTCCCTGGGTGAATAGAGAAATTCGAACTATGTGCGTCATCCAAAAGTTCCTTCTTCAGCTCCGGACTTGATGGAACACATAGTCTTTTCCCAAACCGCACAATTCTTGCTTCATTAACATTAAACTCTGAGGATTTCCCCTTTTTGATAGCTTCCACTTTTTCTTGAATTCTCACATCATCCTTTTGAGCATCCTTTAACCTTTCCAAAAGAGATGGTTGAGCAATAATTTGTGAAAGGATTGATGATGTTCCCTTATCTATGATTCTCATGTCCATCTTCATCAAGTCTAAGAAGATTGGATCCTTCTCAATTCTCATCATTGATAGAATCGCTGGATCCTTTCTACTTAGGGCATCTGCCACCTTGTTCGCTTTCCCAGGGTAGTAATGTATTGAACAGTCATAATCCTTGATAGGATCTATCCATCTTCTCTGGCGCATATTAAGCTCTTTCTGTGTGAATATATATTTAAGACTCTTGTGGTCAGTATATATCTCACATTTCTCTCCATAGAGATAATGCCGCCAGATTTTCAAGGCAAAGATCACCGCTGCAAACTCCAGATCATGCGTTGGATAGTTTCTCTCATGGATTTTCAACTGCCTTGAGGAATAAGATATCACTTTATCATTCTGCATCAGCACACATCCTAAGCCCTTCTTCGAAGCATCAATGAATACCACAAAAATCTCCCCACTTGTGGGTAAAGTGAGCACGGGTGCAGTGATAATCCTCCTTTTCAACTCCTTAAAGCTTTCTTCACATTCATCACTCCAAGAAAACTTTACTCCCTTTCGAGTTAACTTGGTAAGAGGGTTGGACAATCGTGATAAATTTCTCACAAATCGTCGATAATATCCAGCTAACCCCAAGAAGCTACGGATATCCGTTACCGATGTTGGCCTCGGTCATCCCTCAATTGCATCTGTTTTGGAGGGGTCCACAGATATCTCATTGCTTGTGATGATATGGCCCAAGAATGTGACCTCCTTCAACCAGAACTCACACTTGATGTACTTTTCATAGAGCTTCTCCTTGCGCAAAGTCTCTAGTATAGTTTTTAAATTCTCCTCACGATCCTCCTTGGTTTTGGAGTATATTAGAATATCATCTATAAAGATTACCACAAATTTTTCAAGGTAATCTCTAAAGACACTATTCATCAAGTCCATGAATATTTCTGGAGCATTGGTGAGTCTGAAAGGCATTACAATGAATTCATAGTGCCCGTACCTTGTACGAAAAGCAGTCTTGGGGACATCTTCCTTCTTCACCCTTACTTGATAATATCCCGACCGCAAATCCACCTTGGATAAGTATTGAGCTCCACGTAGCTGATCGAACAAGTCATCAATTCGTGGGAGAGGATACTTGTTCTTTATCGTGATTTTGTTAAGTTCACGATAATCAATGCAAAGCCGCATTGACTCATCCTTCTTCTTGACGAAGAGGACTGGTGCACCCCATGGTGAAGCACTTGGGCGTATAAACCCTTTATCCAGATTCTCCTGTAGTTGTTTCTTCATCTCTTAAAGATCAACAACAACCATTCTATATAGAGTCTTGGACATTGGTAGCGCCCCAAGTATAAGTTCAATTGAGAACTCAACATCTCTTCTAGGAGGAAGACCAGACAGTTCCTCAGGAAACACTTCAGCGAATTCCCTTACAATAGACATTTCTTTAAGGATGGTTTCTTCCTTGGACTCAATCATCTGAGCCAGATACGCATGCTCATAGGGTAGTAATATCCATGCTTGAGATGATGGAGATAAAGGATATTCATCTTCCTCCTGACACTTGTAAAGAATCGGGGGTCGATTCTCAATATAGAGTGTTATTTCCCTCTCCCGATAATTTATGTTCGCTCTATATAAGGAAAGTCAATCCATGCCAAGAATTGCATCAAATTCCACCAGAGGGAGTATGACGAGGTTCGCCGGGAAATTCAATCCACAGATTATAACAGGGGAGGACTTATACTCATGAGATGCAATGATTGCCCCATTTTCCGTACTCACCGACATCTTCACTTCCATGATTTGTGGTGGTACTGGGATTTTTCTACTAAACTTTCGAGATATAAAAGAATGCGTAGAACCTGAATCAAAAAGTAAGTTTGTTATTCTTGAATGAATAACTAGCGTACCTGTCACCACTTCGTTGTCGGGGTTCACTTCGGCAGAAGTAATGGAAAAATCTCTTCCTTGTTGTCTTGGAGGTTGTTGGTTGCCTCAAAAAACCCTTGGATTAGGGCACTGATTTAAAAAATGACCCAGTTCTTTGCATTTGTAGCATTGAACAACGTGTTGAGGTTTGAACGGAGCGTTCCTCTTCTCTGTCGCAGCCACGGGTCTTTCTTGCCAACAGTTAATAGTTAGGTGCCCTTCCCTTCCACACCTGAAGCATTTTCTCATCCCCTTAAGGCAATTTCCAGGGTGCTTCTTTCCGCACTTTTGGCAAGTGGGGTGCTGGATATTTTTAGCACCGTTGGATTTATCCATCGTACCACCAATATTGAAGTCCACCTTACGCTTCTTGTCCCCATGATACCCCTGTGATTCCCCGATCTCCATTTCAACCTTGAGGGCACATCGGACAATTTCCTCATAGCTGTCGAAGTTACGGATCACTAATGTTTTCCGCAAGCTAGGCTTCAGCCCACCAAAGAAGCGGTCAACCTTGCATTCGGGGGTAACGACAAGGCTGGAAGCGTATCGTGCAAGCCTTGTGAAGTTTTCCTCGTACGCTCCAATAGATTATTCATCTTTTTTCTTGAGGGAAAGGAAGTCCCTTTCCATCTTAAGCCGAAGGGTGCGTGGAAAATATTTATCGAAAAACATCTTCTGGAAATCCTTCCATTCCAATGTCTCGATCTCCTCCTCAGGCTTCGTATTTTTGATCAACGTCCACCATTGATCAGCTTCACCCACCATACGATAAGCCGCCAGGAGAACCTTTTCTTGTTCAGAACATTGAAGGATGGAGAAGATCTTTTCAATGGAGTTTATCTATTGTTTAGTGATCGTGGGATCAGATGATCCACTAAAAGTAGGAGGCCTTTGTCTCATGAAGCTCTTGATAGCGACTTGTTCTTTCTTATGGGGGGTTGAACGTTCCTCTTGACCCGTGTTTCTATTCAAAACTTGAGTTAACTGAGAGAGAAGTGTGACAAAGTTTGTGATTCCCGCTCCCATTGGATTTGACATCTCATTAGTACAGTCATCACACTGATCTTCACAACGGTTGTTAGCCCGAGTCCTCCTATTACCAGCCATTGGCTGGAATAAAAGGAAAGTTAGGGGTAACACATAAAGGGTAATCCAAAGACAAAAATTGATAACTCATAAATAAAATTTTATTTCCTTAACTCATGAGTCTATAGGCTTCAATATAGGCTTTTCATGATCTACTTTCTAACATATATTCGTAGGAGCATTTTTTTTAATTCTCTTAATAAGGGTTCATACTAAGCTTGTGAATTTATCAAAACATATCCCACGGGAGTGTCGTAACCAAGAGTGCAGCAAGGCCCGTTGTCGTGCACCAGTTCCCGTTCGAGTCTAGCTCAAAGCGGTGTTTTCGGGTTTTACCCCTAGGATACATCTGTGCCAGAGCCGCCTCTACCTGCTCGTATCCAGACAGGGATGTATTTGTTTGATAAACCACTTACTCAGTACTTACCAAAACTTAGGGATGTTTTTATTATACTTATTCTTGTATCTAAGGCTCTACTAGGGTTTCCTAATCCCAAAAATAACTAAACATATCCTCTGATACCAACTATGACAACCCTGTTTTTTATTGCAAACTTAAACATGATTTATTATATAAAAATTCACTTGATAAAACAAAGAATATCGAGAGGTTTAGTGTATTTGGGGCTTAGGATCATTACATAAAAACTTAAAACATGAAATACAACATCTTTATTGTAAAATTCCTTTACATGACCACTACATTCCCTCGTACTTAGCATTGCATGGGATAACCTGAGGACATGCATAAGAAAAGGGTGAGCTATAAAGCCCAGTAAGGGAGTACACATGGAATAACATGAGGAGTACAATACATGTTAGACAACAGGCATATCAATAGAGAATATAGGAAACATGAACATAAAGGCATGATAAAGCATGATAATCATAACATGGAAATGTGGCAACAACACTTAACATGGAATTAGCATGAGCCAAGGCTCATTGCACATGAGCATGAGTAAATCCTCATTGCACATAAAGCACGAGTAAATCCTCGTTGCACTTGAATTAGCATGAGTCAACACTCATTGCACATGACGTATCATTATACTATACTTTACCCAATGCATTGGAGCGCTATAAGGGCGCACCCTTCTTAAACATTTCATTTCATGCATAAGTGTGTCACATGGATCATAAAACATGGATTCATAAAACATAATCATTTATTCCACGATAAAGGAATGTGGAATTCATACATGAAACTTTAAAATCAATAAGAAAATGTTCATTAAGGTGAATACCCTTGATGGAGAAATGGTCATGGTATTCACTACACAATGACATTGGCTTAGAAAATCGGTGCGATTTCGACAGCATAACGGCGTGACATAAGAATTCATAAAAATGGTTGATGAGAGAGAAAGGGGTTCCTCATCATATTTACATGTAATGTACAGTAAGGAGGTCATATAGATACATGTTCCAACAATTTTAATGGAATTTAGATTCATGATACAAAAGTATTTCTTGAATGTAAAAGAGGAGAGAGAAGTTCCTTTCGGAATTTCGACATAGTAACGGGTGTACATGAGAGGCATTTAATGAGAGAGAAAGGGTCTACCATCATTCAAACATAAAGAGGGCAGTATGAGGGAGGTGGAAACCATACCCCAACTTTAATAATTGAAATAAAAAGGGCAAAACAACTTAAAGAAAATTAGACAAAAATGAGAAAGGAAGAAAAAACCCTTACTTGGAAGTGTGCTTCCAAAGGCTAGAGAGAGGCTTGTGAGAGGATTTTTGGGAGCTTGGGGAACCTTTGGAGGATTCTAGAGAGAGTAGGGCATAGGTTGGATGAACTCCAAGGGCTTTGAATGAGGAGGAAGTGGGATCTTGGGTGGGTTTATATGGGAAAGGTGATGGAATTCTTTATTATTTAGGTTTGAGACCCCTTATATTAAATTAATCCAAACCACAAACCATCCCATGGTTTTTGCCCATGGTTTTTGGAAAATAGAAGAGAAAAACAATATTTTATAAGTACAAAGTCCGAACTTCTTAAAATAATAAGGTTTCTTATGTGGAGGTGAGTCACACTCCCATGAAAATTAATTTAAAAAGGAAAAGTGTTGAATAAGTCTTGAGGGGTCCATTAATGCTTTGAAAAGTAAGTCAAACAAACCCAAAACCACATTATTTTAATGTTAAAACATATATTGGCTGAACATAAAGATCATAGTATTTTATTACATCACTATTGGGTCATTATGATGTCATAAAACACATTATATATTTAAACGGTATTTAATTTTTACCCAAAAATTTGATTGTCTCAGAAAATTATGAAAAATTCACCGTTGGATAATTTCGACGTCCTGATTCCAAAAATAACTTTTATTTTATCTAAATAATTTTCTAAATATGTGAATTTTCACTTTTAAAATAAAAACCGACATTTATCGAAAATTTACGGGTTTTGACAGAAATGGCTTTCAAACCTTAATAAAAATTTTAATTGCATTCATAAAATTATAAGATCATTTATATTTAATAAAAATTAATTTAATAATATTATTATTATTTTATTAAAATATTATTTAATTAAAAAATCCCTTAATTTAACAAAATATATTTCTTAATTAAATAATAACTAAAAACACCATTTGTACTTTAAAAAACTATTTATAATGTATCAAAAATGACTAGAAATTATATTCATTAATATATACAAAAATAATGTACATGAACATAGTACTACTTATTTGTTACATAACCCCTTAAAACAGCCGCATAAGACCTAAGGGTAAGGTGTGCGATGGTGACAGACTCTTGGGGTGGCTCAGATAACATTGCTCGAGTGGTAATTTCAATCAACTTCCACTTTTCACATAGACGGTCACGTTCGAGCTTGACATGATGAAGCTCATCTTGGGCTTGGTCAAGGACGAAGCCCAAAGACGCCACCTCTTTTTCGAGCTCCGACAAATGGGCTTCGTATGAGGCAATTCTACTGGATGAGGCCATCACTTCCTTTGTCTGAGTAAATTGGATTTGTTAAAGTCCTATATTTATACTAATCATGTGATCACTGTTCAACGGATAGATTAGCAACAATCAAAATTCTTAACATAAAACCAAAGAAGTTGACATTTTATATAAACATAAAGAGACATTTAATTAGATCAAGAGGGATTTATATTAATAAAACTTTGGGTCGTTACATCTCATTCATGAATTACTATTCTTTTATTTTTTGGTGTGAAATCTTGAATGCATTTAGCAATCTTAACTTCACCTCCTCCTATAATAAAGGTTGATGGCACACCTCGATCGAGAGTGTGACATATTCCAAGACCTGGCTCCATCGTATGTCATTTCAATCACTGAATGGCCCAACTCCATCATATGAAGAGCTTGTATACAGTATAAGGGAGGTGAAATATTTAATAAAAGAATAAAAATGAGTTTGAGATCAGTGTCGTAGTGGACGATCGCCACACCCGTGCACATCACTCTTGCTCATCATAAACTTAATAAAACATCAAAATTTAAGCACAGAATAAATGAAATTTACACATACCTCCCCCAGGCCAAGTCTCAGGTTAACCCCTCATTTTTGAGGGTGAGAGGTCACAGTGGATAATATGAGAAGACTAAAAGAAGAAAAGAAGGAGAAAAGATGAAGAAGGAAACGAGGTGGATGGGTGGACACAGAAATAAAAACAATGCATGAATTTTTTTATAAATCTAAATTACAACTGAAAACTAAAACAAAAATAAATAAAATAAATAAATAAAAATTAAATGGGGAAGAATTGTGGCTGGCCTCCCTCGGTGGAGATCTCCTCCTTTGTGCCATGAAGAATGGGATGGAGAATGAGATGCTTTGAGAGGGAGGAGCTCTACTCCTTTTATATCCAGAATTCGTCCCATGGATGTTGACGCCTTTTAGACCCATTAAATGACATCTTCACGCGTTTCACCCTTCTTTAATGTTGTTCATAATTATCTTGGTCGTTTCCCCTCAAAATATCAACGTATTTGGACATGTATTCCGAGAGTTATGTCTGTTTTACTCTGACCATTTATTCTGTCCAGTCAGACTCTCCAAATCACAAACCTCCAGATTATGATGCTTTAATGGCCCCTTAAACGGAAAATTAATGTGGTCTTTCCTTAATGAAAGATATTCCCCAACTCCTTATGCGTCCATCCACCGAATTCCAAAACAATTGGGCCCACCAAGAATTAGTTATGGACGCCACACCAAAAATTGGCAGAACTGTAAACAGTTTTCTTGAGACAAATTGTGAACTTCTTTTGAGCTTCCATATGGTCGATTCAGCTTTTGGTCCAAAAATATTAAATGAAGCTCTGGATGTTTAGAATATGGAAATAAAATAATTTTTCAATTTGGATTAGTGTAGTAAATGTTATGGCTAAAATACAGAAATGATTTAAAAGAGTTAAAAATATAGAATGGGCCATTTTTACTGTTAAGCTCAAAATAACACCAATATCATAAAAATGAAGCGATTCATCTTAGAGTAACACTTTTGTGGGTTTAAAAAAATGAAATTCAATGTAAATTTAATTGAATATATTTGCACTATCAATTCCCCCACACTTAGCACTTGGACTCCTGGACAAGTAAACATCAAAATCAAATCAAATCAAATCCAAAACACATACCAATGAGATCTACCAAATCCATACTAAGAAACAAAAATATATCATACCTCGTCAAAAAAATTATTTCAAGTTCTCCATTTTAGATTATATAATATATTTCCATTTCTTTTCTTATCCCATGCACACAAAACACCTACCTCACATGAATTTTCTCTCATCTCACAAATGTAAATGTTCAACAAGGCTTTTCTCATCCAAACTCACACAAGAGTCACCATAGGCTTGATAAATTCCTAATTCTCCACCCAATGTGATTCAAGGACATGTGTTTATCATGAGGAATTTTCAGGGTTGTTCTGTTGTTTTTGGTTGGTAGGATTTAGATGTTAAAAATTCTGAGGCCGAAAAAGGAGGGCTTAGCCCTTTTTGAAGCAAAATTGTAAGATTCTAATTTTCACTCAAACATGGTCTCCTTCTCTTCCCCTTTGTAGAAAATCGGCTCTGTCATCATGAGAAATCAAGGAAAGTTCATTACATTTAGCATTTCACCAGCAAAAAAATCTTCTCAAACATTTTTTTTAAAGCTCTAAATAGGTACATCTTTCTTTTTACATTGGAAGCTCCAAAAAGGCACAACTTCTTTTATCATGAAAGCTCCAGAAAGGCACAACTTTTAAAAAAATGAAATATTCAGTAGAAACATCATCTCTTCAACATTTTATATTCCACCAAAAGTATCACCAAATGAGGTAGTACACCACAAGACATCTTTCCCCCATAATTAAGTTCAACTAGATCATGCAATTTCACTTCAAGAGCAGGTTGGATAGGGAAAATTGGCTTGTAATGTGGCTAACCTAACAGGCTGTTCATGGATTCTAGGGGTTACAATGATTAATGTATAAGGTATGCCATAATGAAAATGATTATTTTGAAAAGGGGGCCTACACCCAAATAAATGCCTCAATTATTTAAAACACAAGTACCTCAAACCCTCAAGTTTTGATAGGAATAAATCAAATTCTAGTTAAAACAAGCATGTTCTAGTTCTCTCAAGAAATGAGATGAATGTAAAGAATATGAAAAAAATGGTAAAGAAGCCTCAGAGGAATGTGATTTCAAAAATAAAGACAGTGAGATGTGGTATTAGATTTTAAAAATCAAAGTACTTTTCATGAAATTCCAAAAGATTTGAACTTGAAACAAAGTCATTTCAGCATTCATTTATGCTCAGTTTCATGGAATAGATTGGTTAAATCATTAACATGGGTTTCAAAAATAGAAATGATAATCATTTTAGCTCAAAATTTTTGACAACACACTAAATGCACAAATATCTGGAAAACCAGTTTTTTATAAAAAAAAGTAAACCAAACAAGAAATGAAAATACAAAACTACAAAGGTTCCCTCCCCCACACTTAATTGATGAATTGTCCTCAGTTAATTCAAATGGATTTAACATGTAAGAAGATTTTTGATTGATTCACAAAAAAGAATTAAGTATAAAGGAGAGGTACAACCTGACTTATTCGTAGTGCAACATTGAGTTAAGCTCCTAAGTGTTGCACTATGAAAACCGACAAAAAAATAAAAAAATAAAACATAAGATTTTTATTGAAAGAAAAAAAGTAGAAATAAAATGAGAATAGAAGGATAGAACTTGGTTTAATCCCCCAAGTGGTCCCTAGGTTTTGACTACCTCCAAATGAGAAGTTCTAATCAGTTATCCTCAATCTGATTGTGGGTGAAGTTTCTTGCTCATGAACCAACAAAAACGTTTCCTTCCAGGATGAACTTCTTCCTTTTTCTTGAGGACTCCATGTATATAGCATATCAAGTCCACCCCTACTGTAATGAGATACAACTTGCATGGTGGGTTTAAGACAATGAATGAGTCCTCCTCTTTATTGGGTTCCACATGAACAACATCTTCTTTATTCTCCAGTGGTTGCTGGAGGTATGATACATCTGTGGAAAAATCAAAGGGAATGTCAGAGTTTAATTCTATTTGAAAAAATTGAAGCATGAAGAATCAATATCAAATTCTTCCCTTTCAAAGTAAGTATCTTGTGTCTCATTTTCCTCCAGAAAATCCACTTTGATCTTCTCATGTACTCCCTCCATTAAATGTTCAACAGGTTTGGGGAGCTCTAGATGTTCCTCCATGGACGAATCTTCTTTTTCATCATCTTCCTCCAAGGAAATACATGTGTTGGATGAATCTGAAAAATTAAAATAAGGGGAGGTAATACTCAATTTAGTTTCAACAAAATCAAAAGATAGTGAGTTTATTAAAATATTAACTCCCTGAGTTTGTTCAGCTTCAATTGTTTCTTCAATGGGAGGTGCCTCTTGGAGTTGAATTTCCCTAGATAGAGGAAGGTAGATAGACTCCTCTATCTTATCTTCAAATTACACTGCTTGGTTGGTTTCTTCCTTTAATGTTTCTGAATCATCTACATTATTAGGGATGGGGGGATCAATTAGTTCCTCACACTCGTTCCAAAAGTTATCTAGATCTTTTTGATCTCCTATATGTATTTCAGCGGAAAAATATTCTTCATCAATCTCCTCCATCATTGAATGAGTTGGGCACAATGGATCATCATTTAATTTCATCAAGGCCTCTATGGGTTCTTCAATATGAAAGATAAGTGGGGATAATTCTTCAACCAATTTTTCTGTTTCTGGTTCTTTTTCTGATTCTAGTTGTTGATCTTGGGATGCATGTGCTTGTTCATCTATCCACTCTATTGTACTCTCGAGGTTTTTCACTGTTTGACTAATTCTTTCAAATTGGGATTTAAGATCCTTGTGAACTTCTTCTTCTTGGTGTTGTACTTTGACCATTTATTAATAAAATTCCGGAAAATATTCTTGAAGTTCAATAAATTCTCTAGCATAAATTCTCTAGCCAATCCCTCCAACATTGGGTATTCAAGGTTCTCTTTAAGGTTTTGAATGAAATCCTTGAATTCGTCCTCCTTGATGTTTTGGATTCGAGCTCCCCGAATTTGTTTAGCCAAGAAAGAAATTTTATACTCTATAGACCAAGGTGATTCAATAATTGGTTCTCGTACTTGTGGGTAATTGTTCCATGAATTAAAGAAATAATCATTTGAAAACAACATTTTAAAAGATTTTTTTAATTTTTTTCAAAAAATTTGGAAAAAGTCAAATATTTACAAATAAATTGTGGCACAGCCTCCCCGGAAATGGAGCCAAGTTTTGACGCATGCATGTCGTAGGGTGTGACAAAAGCAATTTAATTTTCCTAGTGCAGCATAGAGGCTGACCAAGGTCGTCTCTCTTGAGGATCCTTTTCAGCTGTTAACTCACTTAATCTATTTTAACTAAACTACTTATTTTTGGTTGCTTTTATTTTATCTGGGAATGGAATAAATTTAATTAAAATAAAAGATAAAAATAACACGCAATGACAAAATGAAATTAATTTAGAAAGAACTTAACCTTTATGGGTTGGTTTGTGGGTTCCATCATTATCCTTGTTGGTATTTAAATTAAGTTTGATAATTCAATTATGAGATCTCATTCATGAATTAATATTTTTTTATTTATTGGCGTGAAATCTTTAATTCATTTAGAAATCTTAACTTCACCTCCTCCTATAATCAAGGTTGATGGCACACCTCGATCAAGAGTGTGACATATTCTAAGACCTGGCTCCATCGTATGTCATTTCAACCACTGAATGGCTCAACTCCATCGTATGGAGAGCTTGTATACAGTAGAAGGGAGGGAAAATATTTAATAAAAGAATAGAAATGAGTTTGAGATCAGTGTCGTGGTGGACGATCTCCACACCCGTTCACATCACTCTTGCTCATCACAAACTTAATAAAACATCGAAATTTAAGCACAGAATAAATGAAATTTACACATACCTCCATCGAGCCAAGTCTCAGGTTAACCCCTCATTTTTTAGGGTAAGAGGTCACAATGTATAATATGAGAAGAATAAAAGAAGAAAAGGAGAAAAGATGAAGAAGGAAACGGGGTGGATGGGTGGACACAGAAATAAAAACAATGCATGACTTTTATTAGAAATCTAAATTACAATTGAAAACTAAAACAAAAACAAAGAAAAGAAATAAATAAAAATGAAATGGGGAAGAATTGTGACCGGCCTCTCTTGGTGGAGATCTCCTCCTTGGTGCCTTGAAAGAATGGGATGGAGAATGAGATGCTTTGAGAGGGAGGAGCTCTCCTCCTTTTATAGCCAGAATTCGTCTCCTGAATGTTGACGTGTTTTAGCCCCATTAAATGACATCTTCACGCGTTTCACCCTTCTTTAATGTTGTTCATAATTATATTGGTCGTTTCACCTCAAAATATCAGCGTATTTGGACAAGTATTCCGAGAGTTATGCCCATTTTATTCTGGCTATTTATTCTGTCCAGTCAGACTCGCCAAATCGCAAAACTCCAGATTAGGATGCTTTAATGGCCCCTTAAACGGCCTATTCACGCGGTCTTGCCTTAATGAAAGATATTCCCCAACTCTTTGCGCGTCTATCCACTGAATTCCACAACAATTGGGCCCACCAAGAATTAGTTATGGACGCCACACCAAAAATTGGCAGAACTGTAGACAGTTTTCTTGAGACAAATTATGAGATTCTTTTGAGCTTCCATATGGTCGATTCAGTTTTTGGTCCAAAAATCTTAAATGAAGCCCAAGATGTGTCAAATCTAGAAAAGAATGAATTTTTCAATTTGGATTAGTGTAGTAAATGTTATGGCCAAAATACCGAAATGATTTAAAATAGTTAAAAATATGAAATGGGCCATTTTTACTGTTAAGCTCAAAATAACACCAATATCATAAAAATGAAGCAATTTATCTTTGAGTAACACTTTTGTGGGTTTAAAACAATGAAATTCGACGTAGATTGAATTGAATATATTTGCTCTATCAACTGCTTTGATAAACAAGGAGTTCTTTTTTTTTTGTTTAAGATTTATTTAATGTGTTTTACTAAGATAACTATTTATATACGAGTTATCGAGGCGTTACATTATACCCCCTAAAAAAATTGCATCCTCGCGATTTGATTATATACAAAAAAACACACAAAAAATTAACACATCTTCAGGGTTTCTTTCCTTCCATTATTTAGCATTACTCATTGCTCATTATCGCGTCATTCACGGAGATCGAGGGTCCACCTAGTGCAACAATACCTCAATGCACTTTCAAAGTCTTCCACTTCCTTAGTTGAAACATAGTCCATGCAACTTGGATCCTACTGATGGAAAATATGATGCACTTTTTGAAAATAATTGTTTCTAATATACAGTTTCAGAACATCACCATGTCCCATATTTGTTTAAAATAGTCTAACAGAGTCAGCTTTGAAATTTTCAAAATTTGGTTCTAATATATATCCTAAGTTTCCAAAAAGACCGAAAGACAAGACTATATAAGTATAGGCTTCTCGGAGGTCTCCCTCTTCGATAGCTATTCTAAAATCAAATAGTGCATCATAATCTCTAGATAGGGTGAAGTATTTTTCTAATACCCTGATGGTACCTCCCTTGCTGAGAAAGGTGAGAGAGTTGGGAGCTTATGATTTGATCACATGTGATCCATGATCCTTGATGATTCTGTGGTATAGAGGAGATGTTTGATATGTTGTAGAGTGTCTTGTAGGAAAGTTGGAAATTAGAGAAGGTTTCGATGTTCTGCAAGGTTGACTTCGCAATAATTATTGCAAGTCCTCGGGAAAGGACAAGAGTGTTGTGCAAAGTTCTTCCCCTTCCATCTCGAAACTACCTTTTTATCCTGCTGACGAAACATATCAGATTTTAAGTTACTCTTGGACATGATACTAGATGGCTCTAAGTCTAACGATTTATTACTCCTTAATGAAAAGGACATAGGAAAATCTATGAAAGGTATTTAAAGGCTCGGAGGGTATCTCCGTATCCAGACTTCTAAAGTTATCTAAACCGCGGCTCTGATGCCAAATGCAACGACCCAACAAACATGATCCATTTTTTTATAAAAAATATTTCACTTATTTATTTACACAGCCTGAGATCGCAAAGGTATAGAATTTTTGAGAGTACAGATACATTTGGAGAATCCCTAATAAAAAAACTAAGAAAAACTAAATGTTACAAGGGACAAACACCTTAGTGAGACCTCAGCCACTATCTCACTTATACGTGCTTGTAAGCCCTGTGAAAAGAGATTTTGAAAATGTTGTCCTAGAGGAATACTCAAGAGGGGGGGTGAATTGAGTACCTATTAAAAATTTCTAATTAAAATATTTCTATTAAAATCCCCCAATATAACAAACAAGTTAAACTATAGTGAATTTATAAGGATTGTAAGTTTTCAATTAGTTTCTCAAATATTGATTATTTCTCAGTTAAATTAATCTGATGATTAAGTTAGCTTTTGAAACTAACCTACTGGTTCACAATAAATACAATCACTTGCTAGTTTAACTATCAGAATTGCTTTAAAAACAGATTTGTATTTCAAAGAAGTTAACAGCGGAATATTGAAAATAGTTTAAACTAAAATAAGATGCACAATAGTTTTAACCAAGAGGTTCAGTCTCAAGCTGAGACTTAGTCCTCTCAAACAGTTTATATATAACTTTGATTCACACCCTGGATCGGGGTTTACAACAGTACTCAGATTGTCCAGGTCCTCAGACCTCCACCACAGTTCTACGTGGGAAAGCAACAACAACAACACACAGGTTGTCCAGGTCCTCAGACCTCTACCACAGTTCTACATGGGATACACAAAGTTATAAAGAGTTTGGTGTGAGGATTTCAGTATCCTCCAGTTCAGGTTAGGAGTCAGTGTGTGTCCAAACAGACAGAAGTACACACTGCTCCTAATGTAATAAAAAAATGATCATAGCAGAGCAATAATATGGAGATGAGTTTAGAAATCTCTTGTGTGATGTCAATGTAGCTCTGGACTCGTTTGGATTAAAGCAGATGAAGCTTTGAGTCCTTCTCTGGAAGTTGTCTGGAAAACAAAGTGTCGTGGTTCTGTTCCTTCACTTCCAGTACAGGTGTTCAGCTTGAATGTGAGAGTATTCCTTGTAGCACTTGAACCTCCTCTTTGAACTTTTGTTCTTGATGTGTATGAGTGTTATTCGAGTTCTTCGAGTGTTCTTCTTTTCATGTACGTGTGTATCTTCTTGTATATATCTCGTATATGTATTATGTTCTTCCTTATGTATATATCTCTATATTCTCCAGTAGCTCGATATTCCTTTTATTCCTTGAGCTCTGACAATGAGAATGATTACCTTTTACAGGTACGAGGTACGGTTCCCTGAATGCCAACAACCTTGATTAATTAATAGCAGTTGCATTGAATTAAGAAAATATGACTGTTAGCATTATATTATTAATATTGACAGAGTATAGAGTTTGAGTAATAGTGACTGGTTAACAGTCATCTTCCATCAGTAGCTCTCTGTCGGTATACTTGAAACGGTAGCTCTTGTAGCAGTAGCTCATGTATCAGTAGCTCCATATGTTGGTAGCTCTATGTATCGGTAAACTTCTGTCGGTAGCTCTTCCTCGTTATCAGTAGCTGTTATCATCGGTAGAGGTAGCTCTCTCTATCATTAGCTTCCTCTATCGGTAGCTCGTATCAGTGGACTTGTATCGGTGAACTTGTATATTAGTGACCTTGTCTATCAGTAGACTTAGTCTATCAGTGGACTTGTCTAACAGTTAACTTGTATTAGTGAGCTAGTCTGTATCAGTCAGAATTATAACTATCAGTGACTTAAGAACTTAAATGCTTACAAAGTAACTGCTCTATGCATATTAGTTCCAGATTGAATTAATATCATACTTCATCATTGTTAAACATAAATAAGCATTGATTAATATATTCCATGATATTATATGATTATTTTGACATCCATACTAACTCTAGAACATGAAGGCATAGTTATGAAACATAATTATTATATAGATAAGCATGATATGGGATTATCAAAACACATCTAATCATATTTGAGATTATCAAAACAGGTGAGTCCAACAGAAAACATAGGGTGAACGTCAAGAGCTCAATAAGGGGTTTTCAAGACAAAAATGGAAACCTAATAGAGTTCAAAAGGTAAAACACATTATAAAGTTTGTTAATGCAAGCTTAGGGAAACATGTAACTTTTCATAAATGAACACTTTAATAAAAAGGATTTCGATTTAGATATAAACACTTGGAAAACCCTCATTGATCTGTCTTAAAGTAAGAGTAATTTCACTAAAAGACCTATAAGTATTCATAATAAATTCTTAAAGGCAGCTCGAATCATGACATGGATTCTCGGTTCACCCCCGAGACATGAAACGTGACATAAGCATGAGTCATGGGATCATTGCACATGGAGGAGCATGAGTATTGGCTCATTCCACATGGATTAGTATGAGTAAACTCTCATTGCACATGATTTACCATGAGTAAACCCTCATTGCACATGATTTATCATGAGTAAAACTCTCATTGCACGTGATTTAGCATGAGTAAACCCACATTGCACATGATTTAGCACGAGTAAACCCTCATTACACATGACATATCATGGTAAAAGATACATATGTATTCATTAACTAATGTAAATATGAGTGTGTGGTCATGAATATATATATATATATATATATATATATATATATAAAGAAAAATAACCATAACACTTTGAAAACCATTTCATACGTGTAGCTTGATAAACTACATGATTATGTATGCAATAGTTTTGCATGAAAGATACACGTACACACATTTATTCACATAAGCATTAATGCTTGAATAAAACATGATCACCTACTCATGCATACACACATCGATTAAAAATGACATAAACACCTTCATTCATATACAAGTTAATATAAGTGTGTATATATATATATATATATGTGGGTATATATATATATATATTTATTATTTTCATACATCCACTTGTTTTAAGGAGAAATACATTAACTTGATAACCTTGCTTACAATGGCTTAATTTAAAATTCAAACAACATTAATTTAATTTTCTGGAAGAGAGATTCGCAGCCAACTGTGATTTAAAACATTCCACGACATGTACATTCATAATAGTAATATCAAAATGATATTATTTTAAAAATCTAATAACAACACTCATATTTATAAGATCATGACTGATTTTCTTTAATCATTTAAGGAATAAATATTTTTCTTTATAAAAATATTTCTCACGAACCAAAGTAATTTATATATCTAAAAACGTAACACGAAACTTTAAGGAAGGTTATAAAAGGTTCATCTCTCCATCTTGAAAACAAATAAAATGCTATTATAAATACACTGCTGATAGACTAATAAGTTTGAATATGAAGATGTGAGATTCACATATGGCTTAAAAATATTAAGCATAGCTATAACAAAATTACATTTTTCATCATAAGGAGTTAGTAAAAAAATATCTTAACGGTCGTTAGAATTTGACCAAAAAAAGAAATTGGAACAAAAAAATGGTTTTCATATAATTCTAGAAAATATTACACAAAATTCAACTACTTTGAAACCGAGAAAAGAATTGCCTAGAAAATGCAATTTAATACTAGTAATTTTGAAAACATAAGTAGAGTTTCATAAATTAGAACCCCTAAAATAGTGAAAAAAATATATTAATTGATCAGTCAAGTAGTAAATACTACAAAACTGACTAAAATCATTTAGCATAAATTACATGATACGTAGAAACATGTTTACCAAATGAAATATCGTACGTTGCAGATGATTTCACCACCGACTCACATCAGGAAAAATAATTCCACAACCCGGAGGATTAAATACCACCAATTTATTTAAAACGATGACAACACCAAAATATCTTGAGTCGTTTAAATATATATTACAAAAATAATGTTCTCTTACCTTGAAGGTGACACTACCGCTATGCCACAGGGAAAAAAATGAAATTGCATAGCTTGGGAACAATTTATAAAGCAAAAGGAAAATAATTGATTTGAGAGTATTTTTCTCATACCATGGTAAGTACAAAAGATTGATCACAGTACCATAATAAGGGGCTAAAAAAAGGTTGCAACAGAAAAGAAACACAAAAAAGAAATTGTTTTATTCAGGTGGAATAAGATTAAAAATCACCTTTACAGTATGAACATAGGGCAGTGAAAACAGAAGCTCCTCCCAACACCTGCAACAAGGAAGGAAGAGGCTTATAGGGCAAAGGTGGACGATTCACCGGTCTCTCATCGCTCTCAACGCAACAGGGTCTTACAGATATCCAAAACCGGCGTGAATGAAGGTAATGCGCCCCCCAGTTTCAGCCTCGCAGGTCCTTAAATACCCAAACATTGAACCCCAAACAGAAATCAAAACCGCGTTAGTGTGAACCCCGGGATTCTCTACCCGACGTGAAATCCTACTCATCCTTAAAATACAACCTAATTCGGATAGATAGGGTATCAAAGCTGGAAAGAAAAATTAAAAAACAGAACTCAACTCACTATCAGTTTCTAGGAATCCGACTCACCGTCATAATGGGGGGATTCGACGGAGGATGCTTCCACAAGTAACACGACGCTTGGAGTCATCACGAGTTGCCGACGCGAATTTCAGGCCGACCGAATGCCAGTGGGGTGTGTCGCATTCGTCCGCATGCGGTCATCCCTGAATTATCAGATTCCGAAATAGAACTCGCCACTCAAAACATGACCCTTGTCGAACACTAGTGGAGCCCCCGATTTGAATTTTCCGGCCACGATTGAGGGTCATGGCTCCTTGGGGAGGTCTACGGCGCGCTTAGGGAAGAAGAATGGTCACGGGGAAGCCTCAAAACCCCGATTTCCCCATTTTCACAAACCTATTATTAACCCGTTTTTTTTCAACATTTTTAATTATTCTTTATCATTAATTATTTAACTTATTATCATTATTATAACACATATATAAATATATTAATAAAACTAATAATTGTCCAAAAACAAATTACTATTTCAAAGTAATATATATATATATATACTTCGTCCGAAAAAAAAAAGAAATTAGTGTCACTTAAAAACACATGTCTTTTATTTACATTGTTCTTAAGTAATTAATAAAACACACATTTCAAAGTAAATATTATTGCAAAAAGTATGGTTTATATAACTTAAGCTGTTTTAACATTACACTTTATATGAATTAAACATGGTTAAAACATTATTTAGTTTAGCTGACATAAATTTTATATTCAAAATAAATACTCATTTAGATTATAAATCCATTTTATGTGTGGATTTACTTAAATAGAATCCTTTTAATGTTAATTAATCACTACACAAACATATTTATATACCTATATATATATATATACCTATATATATATATACCTATATATATATATATACCTATATATATATATATACCTATATATATATATATACCTATATATATATATATACCTATATATATATATATACCTATATATATATATATATATATATATATATATATCTATGTATAAGTGGGTAATGGTTATTTTTTGTTTCATTTATTATTATCTTATTTTAAAATTACTTCAATGGATATATGCAATGATCGTTTTATGTATAAATACATAACCCGACTCATCAAATTTGTAGATTCTTTGTCCACCAATATGAGGCCTATTTTTACATTCTTCTATGCTCTTACCCTAATTCTCTTCGTTGGATTTCTACTCAGGAAGATCCCAAAAGCACTGGCTAAAATATCAACGTCATCATGTTTGTTATGAGTTGTCCATATTTGTTGTTAATGATTGTTATAGGTTTAATATTACCGTCTTCTTAGTCTGAGGGGATGTTTCTTGTATCGTTATTAATGTACTTCTTTAATAAAGGAGTTCATTGTTTTTTTAAGATATATTTAATGTGTTTTACTAAGAGTCGCAATTTATATACGAGTTACTGGGGCGTTACATCCCCTCGCTGCAGCCCACCCGGAAGGTCCTCTCCATGGTATACACCGTAAAAACATTCCCCATGGTCGGTCATCAAGTCGCAATGGTAGACCTCGCCATTGCAACACCAAGCGCGAAGGTCCTCCCTACAACCAAAATTCTTACTGGCAAGAAGTCCCTCCCCTTTTCGAAACAAATATGAGAAAGACCTCCTATGCTAAGGCACTCAGAAAGATGGATTCAGACACATCGACCATTCCATCTATAACGAGTGATATTATTTCTCAACCAGAGGATGGATCGGGGCCACGCTCATCTTCTGAGCCACCCTCACGCCACCCACATATCAATGAGGCTCCCATCAGGCTGGCTTCTTGGAAGGAAATTATTAATAAGCAGTCAAGATGGGCATATCAAGTAGAGGAGACTCTGGAAGAACAACAATAGGATGTGTTTCTTGTGAGAAGACAACTAGCTAGGGATAATATATCAGTGATGTATTGGCCTACGACCACTTCTCACTTTGACATACCAGAAGAGTTTTCTGGGGAATGCACACATGACATTCGCCTCAATATATGGACAACTCTTCGCCAGCTAAAAGAAAAAAACATACCCTACAAAGGGTATGAAGAACATGTCAACATGTTAGGGGAGCTTCGCTGTCTCATTGACCTGGAAGCCCTCCATTCAACACGACAACCACAACCATAAAGGCGAAAGAAAAACCTTGAACTGTATTTCCTCCATGCATTGCATAATTTGCATCGCCTCATTGGCGACGCTTCGACTAGAGTTCACATTCGGGGATGGGGAGAACATGGAGCCCTACACTTCACCCCTTGTCCCATCCATCAGGCCCCATTGGAAATGACATCCTACAATGTCATCACCCAAAGGAAGAAATCAAGTGAAACCCCTGCTCAGGAAAGATGGGATACTCAACAAAAACCAGCCCGGAGTAAGTCTCAAAAGCGTTAGGACTGAAGAGATCAAGCCATTGAAAAGCTTACGAGTCAGGAAACCAAGAACGTCCAGTAGGCTTCCTGAATAAGAGAATCCAACCAGAAAGTAGTGATCATGTCTTCAAAAGACCATAGACTCCACACAGGACCAATTCCATATTCATCTCACACCCATGTAGGAGTACGTGAAATTGAAAAGGTTGCAATAGCAGTGGCTTCCACCGTAATGTGGGAACAACCCCAACCCATAGGGGTGGGGGCATATTTAAATCAAAATGCACCCGTAAGACCAGCAAATCTATAATGTAGTGCATCAATGGAAGAATGGGAACAACCCCAGTCCACAGGGCTGGGGGAATTTTTACCTCAAGTCCCCACACATAGGACACCCGTCTTCTTCTGTCTAGGAAGAATGATGGACAGAGGAGCTACCCGTTCCACCCTTTCTCGTGGTTTTCACCCTCCGAGACAAAAGGTGCATTATGAGGTCAGACCAGGCTCCCTTCGGGTCAATATTCACTAAGAAACACAAATAATACCGTAGAATGGAAGGAGAAATTCCAATAAAGGGTGCAAGAAGACTTCCTACCATTCGGACCAGGGTACACCACCCCCAATGCGGTATGTCTCAGTGAACGTGGTAAACGTCAACCCTACAGATCTCACAGGAAATGACGTAGAGGGATATGATGTGATGGAATATGGTTCCCTCCTAGAGGCATCCCACACTAAGACTGATGGTGTGCATACCCAGAACTATAGAGCGGTCCTAAATTTGGGTGCCCCCTCAGTTAATTTGTCCCTACCTCCCTCACGAAACCCCAACAAGGGGAATAATAAATCCAAGGTCGTCTAGGACCCGCCTTCCCCTACCCCTATAAATATGTCCCTAACTCTTTAGGAATGATTTGGAAAGTAGGAGGAAGAAATGAAAGAGCTCAGGAAAATTAATGCTGAGCTACATCGAGGGAGCTACCTCGCTAAATGTGTTTCCCCTGCCGAACGTCAGCAGGTGCTCCCAGAAGGGGTTCCCTTGTCACATGAACTCATCCCAGAGAATGAAGCCATGTTCGAAGGCCTGTCCAATCCGACATTGGGACTGACAACCTACTTAAACCCATCCCCGAAAGGATATAAATACTTTCACCGCTATGAAGGAAACCATAATATATTTAGGTAAACCCACAAATGATACCTTCAGTTGGGTATCAACCCAAAATTCCAGCAGCACCGACACACCCAGTCTTGGCCAATGTCGCACCAGCCCAAGCTCAAGCCCAATAGGATATGCATCAAGGGATATTGAATACCATCTAGAAATTAACATATCAAATAGAATCCATGGAGGGGCAGCGTGATCCTGCACAGTTAGAGTGCAAACCCTACCCTGAGTGGGTGAGAAATATTCTGCCACCGCCAAATTTCGGGAATCCTCTATTCTCAGTATTCAATGGCTCGGGGGACCTAGAACAACATTTAATTCACTATGCCTCTTACTGTGACCCCGTGATGGGCACTATAGAGTAGTAAGAAGCTATAAAACTCAGGTGCTTCGTATGAACCCTGTAGGGCTTGGCTTTCGTATGGTATACTAGCCTACTAGCTAACTCAATCATAGGTTGGGAGGACCTCCGACAACAGTTTCTATTCTATTTCAGTTCAACGCTTCCTAAGACGACAGTCAATGATCTCATGAACTGAAAACAGCGAGAGAACTAAAGAGTCTCATACTTCATTTTCAGATGGAAAGGTCTGACTTATTCCTTGAACCGGCCACTTCCCTAGGATGAAATGCTCAACATGTGCATCGATAACCTTCGGGATGATTTGTGAACACTTCTTATCCCAGTGAAGTACAGAAGTGGGTTTATAGATTTCTATTCCATCACCAAAAGAATAGAATACTCCTTGCAACAGACCAATCTTAAGTCCTGAGTGCCCCTATCAGCCCCTGGGAAAGGAACGAGAAAAGATGAAGTGGCTTCTGTCATGCTTAAGCCACCCCCGACACCAGCTCCAGTTGCAAGGCCCCCACCAAACTGTGTCGGACCCCCTAGACGCCAACAACCACCCCCACCTTGGCAAGATGAGTGATGGGGTTCTAAAATAAATTAGTTCTAATAACAAAGAAACAAAGTCTATTCATTCCAAGATGACTAGTTCCACGACTATTTCATAGCCACCATAAATTGAAACTTTCTCCGGCTACCAGAGCCAAAGTGATCCAATGAAGTGGGCCTTGAAGAATGTCCAAATTATTGTCCCTATCAATGGATATTGGTACATACGATCTAGTATTACTTTGTTTTCAAGAATCTCCTACAAAATATTGTGGATTCTCAGCCAGTCAAGTTGTGCCAGCCACAAGCACAAGTGTTATATGTTTCCACCTCAAACTCAAGTGAGAAAGAGGAATGGAAAATAGTCGCCAATAAGAAGGAGAAATATTTTGATAATTGGATGACCTGAAAGACCATCAACTGAGTCCATATCATCCTCCAGGCATAGTGGAAACAACCAACTATGCCCCTAAAATCTCCCAATACATCATAACCGTTATCCTCGGCCCCGCATCCCTCTAAAGGCCAGAAGGGCAGAAAGAAGGAGGGAGAAGATGAGTTGACTCCAAATATGAAGTAAGTGTTGACACTTTCGGACTTCATGCCAATAAACTTGGTATAATGGGAACCACCCCGCCAAATGGTACAACGGGTGCCGCCCCACTAAACGACACCATTAGAAGGAGACAATCAGACATAAACAGTATCAGACCAAGAACTGATCTTCGGATCCATTAATTTCATTCATTTTATGGAACCATTCTCAAATGGAGAATATGTCCACAAAACTGAATTTCCTACACCCAACCGGAGTGTGAAAGGAAGAGTTTATAGAGTCTGGAGGTTTCCTAGAAGGTATAATCATGGAAGGAGTCAAATTCCTGGCCACGTCATAAGTCAAATTGTTAACATTGTGGAATGACCCTCTAGCAGACACAAAAAGAACTGGAATGCTCCTTCGCTCCCGTCGGAAGAAATCTAAGCCCAGTTATCTTGGAATATCCATCAGGGGAATAAAAAATATCAAATCTCCCAAGGCATGCAGGCAAACCAGTTTGGATAAACATGGAAAGAAACACAGCACCACCGACCCCAGTCATGGAGGTCAAACCCTCTATGTCCAAATCCTGAACCCCTAAAGTGTCAGTGAAAGAGAAACCCTGAGCCAGGAAGTGCTGACCTTTATATTAGAAGTATTATACTCTAAAGAATTTGGATTTAGTAGTCAAAAAACTGTCGATCTTAGATGCGTTGAGCCTATCCCAGATCTTAGGGAGGCACTCATCGAAGCCTTACTAACTCCCTAGGAGTTTGAGGATGAAGTAGCATAAGACGAAGTCTATCGAATGAAGACTAGTCCCAAAGAATTTCACATCGTCATCTCCTTCACAGGCAGGGAAGAAGACTCCATCATGAAAGGGAACATCAAACCCTTATATGTGTCCAATAAGGTAAATGGAATTGACGTCTGGAGGATCTTCATCGAAAATGGATCTGGATTCAATCACCTCCCACTGCGAACACTTCATCAGTTGGGCTATGATGAAGATAGCTTGACACCCTGCACTACAACTCTACTGGGATATGACAAAAGCGAGCAGAAATCGTTGGGATGAATCAAGCTTAAAACTAGGCTTGGAGACCTCATGTCGGATTCTGAGTTCTTGATAGTATGGAAAAATACGACCTTCAACGTATTGTTAAGGAGGACCTAGCTACATCATCACGCTGGAATTCTGTCATCATACCATCAGTGCGTCAAATATTGCACTAATGGGAAAAACGGGACATCGAATACCGATAAATCCTCGTTTGAGCCCAATGAGTCGCATTATATCAACACAGGGTTCTATGAATCAGAATAAAAACATATTTCAGCCAATGAAATTGATTGGATTACTACCCCAAATGGATTGGAAATGGCTCCTGCCGACCCTCTCCACCAGCTTGTGGAAGAGTACGTACTACCCATCAACCATTTTGAATGCACAAGTGAAGTCCAGATGCAGACTCAATTGTCTTCATGATCTCTTTTGTGGCTGCTAAGTCTAAAGACCTAGAAGAGTAGGCCGACTCCCATGATGTTAGGAAAATCCCTAACAAAAATGCTCCTGACCCATCCTCGGGACTCCATACTGCCCTCGCCTTACTCACCAAGGTGAAAGATGACTTCTCTCTCAATGTTGGAGAGTTTTTCTCGAGAACACTCTCTCCATAAAAAGAGTAGGAAGAAGAATATGATAAAGATGATGAATAGGATGATGAAAAATAAGAGGAAGAAGACCTCAAAGACTCCCCTCCTGTATTCGAAGAAGGTGTCTCCACCATAATCGATGAACATAAGAAGATAAATCTGGGCACTAAAGATGACCCGATGCCCACTATGATTAGTGTGGCTATGCCTTTCAAGGAATAGGAGGCATACACCTCATTCCTAAAGAAGAATCAAGATGTGTTTTCCTAGAACTACACCAAAGTTATAGGCCTCGATCCTGAGGTTTCCACTCATAATCTGGGCTTACTAGAAGATCATCGGGGCTATAAGCAAGCATCCAGAAGGTCCCACCCGACACATTCTTCCAAAATAGAGGTAGAAGTTGACAGGCTGATCAAATACAACTTTATACAGGAGGTTCAATATCCGATCTGTTTGGAAAACATAGTCCTTGTCAAAAAGAAGAATGAACATATTAGGATATGCATTGACTTCAGGGACCATAATCCAAATTTCCCAAAAGACGATTTCCCAATCCCGATCACATAATTTTTGATCGATGAAACCACCTGATATGAATCCCTCTCTTTCATGGATGGATATTATAGATACAACCAGATCTAGATAGCTTGAGGAGATGAAAAAGCTACCACTTTTAGGGCCCCTCAAGGATTGTTCTATTATAAAGTGATTCCCTTTGGTCTAAGAAATTTCGGAGCCACATATCAATATGCCATGCACCGCATATTCAAGACCTTATTGGGAAGATGCATCGAGTTTTATTTCGACGATCTAGTGGTTAAATCGTGACATCGCTCAAACCCCCTAGAAAATCTTGAAATTTTCTTCAACAAGTTGTGACAACACAATTTAAATATGATTCCCCTAAAGTGTGCCTTTGGCGTTACCTAGGGAAAATTCCTTGGCTTTATTGTACACCATAATGACATCAAAGTCAACCCAAAGAAGACAAAATCCATCCTTGGAAAGTCCCCTACTTGTAACCTCACTGAGTTGAGAGGTCTCCAGGTGAACCTCACCAACATTCGACGCTTCATGGCCAACCTAGAAGGTAAATTATTACCTTTGACCAGGATCATGATGAAAGGAGTTACGTATGAGTGGGATAATGATTTCTAAGAAGCGTTTGACAATATAAAATGATATATCCTATGTAAACCGGTTTTGATGCCACTAGTTGAGGGGAGACCACTCATTTTGTATGTAACCGCCCCGGAATGGTCATTTGGAACCTTTATCATGCATAAGAATGATTCTGGCAGTGAGAATAAACTCTATTACCTCAGTCGTACAATGATTGATGCTGAAACTGGGTATTCAAAAATTGAAAAGAACTTCTTAGCCCTAATCTTCATGGTTCAGAAACTCTGACATTACCTGCAGCACCATGAGGTCCAACTAGTCTCCCGCTGCAACCTGTTAAAATATATCCTCAAGCATCCCATGCTAAATGGATGCCTATCATGATGGGTGTTCATACTACAACAATTTTACATACGATACGTTCCCCAAAAAGACATAAAAGGTTAGGTGTTATAAAACTTCCTAGAAGTGAACCCCTCAGAAGAAACAACACCGTTGGATGCTGAAATTCTGGATGAAGATGTGTTTTCCGTCTAGGAGGACCCCCAGATAAGGGAAATTTACTTCAATGGTTCTTCCTGAAGCCTGATAGGGAAAATGATAGAGGATCCCAAGCTCAACAAAGTGGGGTTGGGAATTATACTTCTATCCCCCAAAAGGGCCATCTTGCCTTACTCTTTCCTGCATTCAGAAGGGTGTACAAATAATGAATCAAAATATCAAGACTTCATTACAGTCCTAGAACTGACACTTCATGTGCAATCCAAACACCTATAAATAAAGGGTGATTCAGAGCTAGTCATAAAATATGTCAGTGGTGACTATGCCATTAAGAAAGAAGTATTGGTTCCCTTGATGAACCATTTTCGACAACTGATGATAGAATTCCCATCATAACCAATGTTGAACTATGTCCCTTGGTCACAAAATTCCCAAGCCGATGCTTTGGAAAATGTAGCCACAACCTTGGATGATAGAGATTGGAATGAAATGGTCATTAGCATTTCCCACCGTCGAATGGTCTTGCCATTTATCCAGAGAAGTATGGAGAAAATTAATGAAATTAGCCCTGTTTATAAGCCTTATGGTCACACCACCAACTGGATGACGCCCATTGTAAATTACCTTCGGAAGGGGTAACTCCCATCAGATAGGGCTGGAAGGGATAAGGTCCAAAGATGGGCAGTCAATTTTTCCCTTTACAATGGGTTAAACCAAGAAAAGGTTCTCTACAAACCAGGCCTTGACGGAGTCCTTCTCAGGTGCATTGATGGAGAAGAGACTATTTTTGTCATGAAATAAGTGCATGCCAGATCTTGTGGAGTGCACCAATAAGCAACCAAGATCTCTCACCAAATTCGAAGGCTTGGGTATTACTGGACCACTATGATTCATGATTGTGCCATATTCACAAAAAAGTGTCATTATGGCTAAGTTAATGCCAATTTCATACACCAACCCCCAGAGTTACTTCATACAGCTAAGTACTCCTGGCCATTCACTGCCTGGGGGATGGATTCTGTGAGACCATATCCTCCCACTACAGCCAGACAGTTCAAGTTCACACTCACAGTGACTGACTTCTTTTCCAAATGGGCTGAATCCATACCCCTTAAGGAATTCATGGTGAAAAACATCATTTGCTTTATGAAGGCCAACATAATTACTATATTTGGTGTCCCTCATACAATACTAATGGACAATGACACCAACTTATGCTCTGCTGAGTTGGAAAAGTTATACTAGGAGTATAGAATCAAAAACCAACCATTCATCCTACTACCACGTGGAGACCAATGGGAAGATAAAGAATTTCAAAAAAACCCTATCCAACATACTCCAAAATATGGTTGATAAGGATAATAAATTGTGGCTATATAAGCTCCTTTATTATTTTTGGTCTTACCGAACCACAACCCGCACCGCAAACCAGGCAACCCCATACTCACTAGTATATGGGGTAGAGGTTGTTTTGCCTATTAAAATCCAAGTGTAGTCACTTCGTGTGGACATTTTCAATCAACTGTCCATGGAAAAGAAATCCCAGAGACATTTTTATGAGTTGGAGAAGCTAGGAGAAAAAATGATGCACACTCTTCACTAATTGGAAATCTACCAAAATCAAATTGCATGAGCCTTCAACAAAATGGTTCACCTTCGATCTTTCCTAGAAGGAGAAATGGTGTTAGTCCTCAAAAACTCACTGATACTCAAGAAGAATCCCCCAAAGCATGAACCAAAGTGGGAAGGACCATATGTCATACATAAGGTCTATTCCAATGGAGCATAAGCGCTGATATCTATGGACAAACAACTCATCATGGCTCCCACAAATGAAAATTTCTTGAAGAGGTACATCTCTTAATAGCAATTCCAATGCCAGGGTCCAAACTCTAAGACCTTAAACTACGAGTAATAATACCCCCATGTCATGGTCCAAAATCTAAGACCTTACACTATGAGTAATAATACCATGAAGTCATTGTCCAAACTCTATAACCCTAAACTATGAGTCATTTTTCCTTCCACATGATGTTAAACTATAAGGAACTCGTCCCTGAAACATGAAATTAAACTATGACCCATGTCCTCACTGTAAGACGTTAAACTACATGGCACAAAACATCCTAATCAAATGACAATAAAATGCATGATCTCTCACAGAACTACATACGACATGATTCCTGCCCTTGCAGGATATGTAGCGATGCCTCAATCCTCAATCTTGGCCTAGCCCCCACCAAGAAAAAAAATCCCCCCCATCATATCCTCTACCTCCCAACACTTTCTAAGGAAACCCTATGTCCACTCCTTATTTCTCATATCGAGTATAACTCACGTGAGCTTAGGATCAGTGGAAAGGATTATCTTATGCAAGAAAGTTATAGAGAAGTATGGTAGAAATGACACTCATAGAGAATGAAACAAAAATGTCCCTACCCCTATGTCTGAGCCAGATCGGTACAGGGAAAGTACAGAACTATGTATGGATTGATTTCTGTACATGTAGGATACATAGTGACACCCGGATTTGACATCCCTGCCTAGCCACCGTCAAAAATAAAAAAAATTTCCCCACGTATCCTTACACATGGAACGATCCAAATCGGTAGAGGGAACGTTCAAAACTACATGTGGATTGATTCCTGCCCTTTCAAGATATGTAGTGACACATGGATCTGGTATTCCAACCCAGCCACCACAAAAAAATTCCCTTTTCCCCGTGCATAGGTCATAATTGTAAGGGGAGTCCATGAAAGGTCCTAATTGCATGACAATAAACTAGAAACTCTTCAAGAGTCATGTGTGGCCCAATTCTCAGTTTCACGAGATCCTGCACATGCCGCCTACTCACGAGAAGTCAAAAGATCCTGCTTCCCTCTATACATATGAGTCAAACCTATGTGGAAGCTCCATTAGTTCATATTTAATCATGGTCTGGGTATTCTCACTTTCCTAAGCACATATTTCCTGTTGGTCAAACTCCATACTCCGGGGAAACCTGTATCCCCATAATCATTCAAGGCCATCTGAGATGAAAGGCCAGTGTCCTACGAACACCTTTTCTTGACTATGCACATCATGCCCCGGAGGCTCTGCATATGTTTCCCACAAAAATTTCGGTCAATCAAAGGAAAATTCAAACCCAGGAGAGTTCTATCCCATCTTAGTATGCCCAATGGATTCCAAGCCCCACGTCATCCCTCCTTATTCAAGTTTCCCCTGGGACTATGGTTTATACTTTATATCATCACTCACGTCTATGGAATGATGAAATATTTTGATTACGATTAACTCAAAACTATTAAATATCTTTATAAAAATATAATCTTCCTTACTGCATGACTCTAAAATTCCCAACATTAAGTCCTCACCGAATGACATTAAACTATGAGGCCAAAATTTTCCTTTTTGTATGATGTTAAATTTCATATCAATGGTTTAAGCCCAAAGTGCCCTTCGATGTTGATTTTTCTATTCCTAGGTAGTGACACAGAATCCTCAAAATACCTTCTTTCTCACACCGAGCATAGATCACACGAGCTTAGTGATATTAGCAAGATATCCACCATGAAATTATAGAAAAACAACCCAGGAATTTGGTCCTAGAAGCATGAACCTAAAAGGCATGTCACGGTTCCCATCCCTGAGAGGAACCCCACATCCTGTTCATGCGAGGTTAAATGGCCAGGTACCCCAAAGATTGGATGAATGACTCACCCTGATTTTGAGTCAGATCCACGTAAGGGATACTTGATTCCATGAGTAAATCACAGCCCAAATGTCCCCAATATGTTTGGATACACTCCTTCCATATCCCAAACTCCATGCTCTGAGTAATATTGAATCCCCATAACCCTCCATGTTTATCTGTGATGGAAGGCCAGTGTCCTGTAGACACCTTTTCTTGAATTTTCACATCATGCCCAGGAGGTTCTGCATATGTTTCCCACAAAAATGGCCATCAATCAAAGAAAAATTCATCCCCAGGAGAGTCCTCCAATCTCAATATTCCCAATGGCTTCCAAGACTCATTCCATCCCTCCTGATTCAAGGCCCCTCAAATTCAAGGTTTACATTTTTCTCACTAGAAACATCCTAGATATATCAGAACATGTAGGATTGATTCATCTCTAGTCCCTTTTGAGGTTTCTAAAGATACCCCATCCATATGTGTAAATTTGATCCGCAAACAAAAGAATAATGCCCCACTCATTTCTCAGATATTTTTAACTAAAATTACCATTTTTGTGTTCAGGTGTACCCCTTTTCGAAGGTCACATACCATATTCATAAAGTTCCAAATCTTTATAATCCTTCATAGCCATTGGAGACAGAAGGCCAATGTCCTATAGAAACCTTTTTGGACTATGCACATCATTCTCCAAAGGCTCTTCATATGTTGTCCACAAAAATGGCCGTCAATCAAAGGCAAATTTGTCTCCAGGAGAGTCCTTTCCAGCTTTCGTACGCTCAAATGACAATCATGTTCTGTCACACCCCCAAATTTGGAAAACTTATGGATAACGACTTACATAACTTCCTCTTTATAAATACCCCTAACATAAAAAATAATTTTAACTGAACTAGTCATTCATCATCTCTCCCCCACGCAAGTAAGAACCATGTGGGAATAATTGACCCCCCCTCAAAGCCAACATGAATGTCCCTAATGTTTCTAGACAACACTACTCAGGCCATCCACCCACTATGGATCCCAACATTAAAATAAATTAAAAATGTTGAAAATCCTACCAAGCCATCGGAAGTGGAAGGCCAGTGTCCTGCAGACACCTTTTATTGACTATGCACATCATGCCCCGGAGGTTCTGCATATGTTTTCCACAAAAATTCTCATCAATCAAAGGAAAATTTGTCCCCATGAGAGTCTTTTCCTACCTCTGTATTCCTAAAATGGTTTCTGAGCCTCATGAAGGTCTAGAATTCAAAAATTAAGGGTCAAGAAAAACCCCTAATCCATGTTTTAAGGATATTAGAACATTCTCGGCTGACAATACTGAATTGGGGACCTTTCCCTGTTAAGTTTGGTCAAAGATCTTAGAACTAAAACATCAGTAATAAGTTTGATCGGCAGGACTGTGAACTTCCAGTGAAAATGATTCCATACTTACTAGAGGGAAAATCCACAGAAGGTACCTCTAGGTAAAAGTTGAGTATTGGTTCGTTAAAAAACATTGATCTGTCAAAAAAGGCGTAAAGCTTGTTTGTTTGAAAATATGCAAAGGGTGTCCTAAGAAAAATTAAAGTTATGCCTGCTAATCCCATTCCAAGAAATCTTAGGAAAAAATTAGGGTAATAATGAAAAAGACATAAAAGTTCGTGAGGTGTTCCATAAAACATTAGTAATAGTCAAACTACGCTCGCTGAGTCCTGAAACTCAGGAAAAAATTATAGTCCGAGTCAATTATTTTAGTTTATTGGTTTCAAATCACGGTTTAAAAATTAATACCTAATTGAAATTATGTTTATATGATTGATTATGATCAATTGACATGATAGTAAAAGTTAAAGAAAAAGAATTTAAAGGAAAATTAGTTTCATTGAGTTCAACAAAAATAAAGGAGCATCCCCAGTTCAGAGTCTCCCCAAACTATCAAATAAAAAGGAAGAGTACATATCATGATTTGGGGAAGGAACTGCAATAATTATTGGTTCACCATTTCTAGAAGTATAGAAAGTGATTGCCGCAGGCCATCAATAATTTGGTCCAAAGAAGCTCTCTCCTCCGTTTCAGCCTTGAACGTCAGACACACCTGCTCCAAAATGACTTTAAGGTCCTGCCCTTTATTCTATAAAGCTTCATAGTTGGCATGTTAAGAGGCCAATTTATATCTCAAACTTGTTGTACGGGCTTCACACTCCCTCATCATTTCATTTTTTGTGTCCACCAAATCATTCTCCTTCACCTCCTCAGCCGTTATATAATCAAATTCTTTCAAAGCATCTCGGAAGGTTGCCAATTGGTGATGGGAAGAATTGAACTTGGCCAGATTGTCCTCACAAGAGGCAAGGTCTTCCCAGGAAATGAATATTTGGTAGATAAGGTGGTGTAATTTCCAATAATCGAAGCCGCTGGAACCCATCTCAGTGAATAATTGCTGAAAATTTCCACCCTCGTCAGCAAAATTTTCCATAGGTGTCTCCAAGGAAAGAGCATATAACTGGCTCCATGACTCTTTTCACACTGCCTGGTGCCTCCTCATGGCACCAGTACCATGATCCTCCACTACAATGTGTCTATAAGAAGGCAGTGTTGTCACATGAGTGGGAAGGGACCTAAGATAGGTCACCCAAGATGGGGAACTCCCTTTTCCCTTAGATGGATCAATTGTTGGAGACGGATGTGGAGGATTAGCCGCAACTTCCATGATGATCGGTGATACTCTGCTGGTGCCGACCTCATTAATATATTGGGAAATATCCGTAGGAGGGGAGTAGTCTGAATCACTCCCCACTAAGATAGTTTGTACTGATGAAGCCCCTCCCAGACGATTCTGACGATGAACTGAGTGTATTCTTACCACAAGGGCAGGAATAGATGGTGTATCCATCATGGATGCTGTAGGGACATACATAGAAGGCATAGTTGTCACACTCTACATAGTAGAATGAATGTTTAGCATTATCATTGGGGAAAGGATAGGGTGGGGAATGGATAAAGGTTTCGGCACCTTCCAAACTTGTTTTCTCAGCATTCTATTAGGGTAACAGGCCCTCCATAGTTGGTCATACTCCAGCGACAAAAAGGTGGATCCTGCTGTGTTAGGAATGATAACTTTCATATCGGCACCATCATGAATCATCATAATCCATAACTGGTGATGAATTATGGTATTTGACTCTCCCCTTAATTGAACAGCCGAAAGCAGCGTAGTCTTTTGAAGGCATCCAAATTTCATGGTGAACCAGCAGGGGAGGTATGGATCACAAATGACTACTCGATCTATATGAGTGGTGAGCATCCCATCCTGAAGTGTAATGAGGTATGAGAATTCCTCCAAAGAACCATCCCTATCACCTCTTAACAACCCATGAGGCATAGGATATGGTGAAAATAAGAAATGAGAAGCGTCATTCAACATCCCAACTGCATCAATAAATCTTAGAGTATTATGAAGAACAATGAAAATGTTGAGAAGGTTGGGTTGAAAGTCAGAATGAGGAACCTTTGCAGTATACCGGTATTCATAACAGGGGAAGTTTTCTTCCATCCACCTGTACAAAAATTGAAACAGTCTGCTTAGACGGTGTGGGGGCCCTACCTTCCTATATTTGTCCCAACAACTCATAAAGTCGAGCGAGAGTTGAAATGGAAAAATTAATAGGCTTACCCTCTACCAGCGTGGTCTCCATCATCACAGTATCAGCCCAAACCCCAGTATAGACATCGCGGGATGAGAAAAGACATCCACTAAAAAACATGGAAAAGAAACCTGCTAACCTAAGCACAAGTTATACATTTGGTTGAATCTCATATCCCCATGTGGAATATCATCCCGCTTCAAGGGTATCACAGTATGACCCTTGAGTATGGAAGGATTGACAGGATGGGTGAGTTTGACTATGGAAAGACATCATCTTGGGTCCATTCTCCTGAAAGAATAACCTAATTCATGCCTCAAATGGGATAAGAGAGCGATCCTTGAGGGGATGATCATGTAATCCATCTTCCATGACTAATAAACTTATTGTCAAATGGGACACATGGTCAATGTCATTCCAAGTAGTGGCCATTAGGAGAAACTCGACGTACATATCTCCTAGGACGGGGAGTCCTCCAAGCTGATGGATATCCCATAGGTTTATCCCCACTTCCCCATCCAATAAGTGGATGGTGTTGGTGCTTGAACACCAGCGGCTCAACAGATTTGGAAGAATTTCTCCTAGGGATAAGACTACAAACTGAGAAACCCAGGCTGCCTGATACAATACCACCACCTCTAACTGGTTGGGGGACTTCAAATAGGTATGATGTACCCAGAATGCCCAGGCCTACTCATCGGAGAAACATACTCTGGCTATCAGATCCCACTTTGTTCTCCACCCGCTGTTAGGATTTTCTCGGGAGATGCTGATAATGGATTGGTACTCTTGGGCGCCTAGTCTCGGGACACCATCACGACACCTGCAGTTTCTCTGAGACCATTCAGAGCCTCCTAGTATAAATACATTCCCTTGAATTGGAGTGGTGATGAATTCCCCTACTGGGGAAATGTTGGCATGATCATGTCCTTACGGTGACTCTAAGAGGATGGAAGAGGTATTAAGATCAGCCAATGGTAGAGGAAAGTCGTTAGGGAGACCAAAGCTGTGAAGTGAAAACTGTACAGATAGTGGATATGCTAGGAGCTCTGGCATCAATAAATCCTTTAAGAAGCTGTCATGAGGAATAATGTTGGCTCGAATATTATCCTCACTATTCCCTGCCATATTCACCCTTGTCTTCATCTATTTTATCACATCCTTTAAAGCAGGCATTGTAGCCTGCATAGGAAGATCCAAAAGCTGACAAAAAGTCAGTCCAATTAAAATTGTTGGATAAAGGCTATGGAAGAATGACTAAAGGACTTAAAACATGTCCGCATAAGGCCCCATGTACTATTTCCATAAATGGTACGTGGTAAGTGCATTCCGCATACTGTATGATACACAGAAGAAACCCCGCATACAACTACGGTACACAGATGCATTTCACCGTGTACATCCATAGTACGTGAACCATCCATAAGGAGTTGGTTTGTGGATCATTGGCTAGTGAAGAGAAAGGTTCATAGAAGATGGATACCGTGAACCTAGTCCTCAATTAAGTTCATGTTTAAGAATCGTGGGTTAAAAGTTTAAGTTCAGATTATCATTTCTTAAAGTTCGGTTCGCCGAATAAAGTTTGGTATGTGGACACATAATCCGTGTAGCTTCCTCCTATGTAGAATCCCAATTTTAATTATAAAGTTCCACAATTCCATTCATGAAATCTAAAATATGGTATACGGACAGCAAAATGGTGAGAAGATCAGTTTCACGGTACGTAAGAAGTAGTTCCCAAACATGATTTTCACAAGGGGCATGGTACGCAAATGTAGAAGAAGACAAGGGAAGTTGAGAGCACTTTTCACCATGAAAAATGGTAAAAGACAAATGGAATGGGCCCCTATATACAGGTGTGGTCCCATTACCAGTCCCATATGTTCTGCCATGAACCATTTCAGTTCAGGACCTCTTCTAGCATCGGAATAGTCCCCTTTTTGTTCCAAACAGACCCCATTCTGATGGGGGCATTTGTAGGGTCCTGAAAATTTTTCCAAGGGAAGACAATGCCCCCAAAATCACTTTTTAGGAGGAAGTGAGTATTCCTAAAAGTATAGAAAGGTGAATAGACTCAAATTGAGTTGAAAATTTCAGAAGAAACTTGAAGGAATTTATGTTTTCTAGGATTGTCAAGTAGCCCATGTACCATCACCGAGAAAGGTTCACAGAACACCTAGATCAAAAACCACCAGGTACATGGAATGATCTACGAACCGCTGGCCCACGGAATGATGGAAAGTAAACCCAGCCGACTGCGAATCGTGTCGCCGAAGGAATCGTTCTCACGAAGCCCCTTCACATACTGTCTCGCGAACTCATCAGTTCATAGATGTAGCGAACGGGCAGGGTTCCCCAAACCATGATCATGAGACATGGTCTCCGCAATCACCAGTTGACCAAGTCTTCCTCGGGTCATGAAATCTCTTCACGGGCCTCCAAAAATGGTGTCACATGACCATAGATATGATTTCCCCAATGCTATATAAAAGGAGCATAGAATGAATTGAGAAGAAACAGAGAAAAAGGGTGATGAGATGGATGAAGAAATCTTGAAGGGGAATCATAGATTGGACGAAAGAGTTCGAATAAGATTCCATCTTCAGTCTTGATTCATTGGAAAAGCCCTAATTGCGAACTACACTCCCCGCAGGTACAACCAGCCACGAACCATAAAACATGGGAACTTAATAATAAAAAGAGAACCGTGAACCTAAATGGTGAAACTGAAAACCATATACTTCTCATGGATAAACTTACCACAAATAATAATCCCTCGAACCCTCTTAAGATATGGTGCTCTACATAGTGTACCGCTATGCGGACTAAACCCGTCTCCGCGTACAACATCAGTACGTGGATGGAACCCAAAGCGACGTGATGAGCCGCATACCACTATGGTACGCGGTGGACTATACCCATGACCACATGCCGCATCAGTATGAAGACGACCCCTCTTACCACATACCACTACGGTATGTGGAGCCTCCCCTATCCCACATAAGAAATCAGTACTCAGAATGGGGTGTTTTCATGTATTATTTACTCTAGTTCCAACCTCACCCCTACACTACTGTCCAGTCCTCCATGGTCCCTTCGTGAACCAGTCCTCTGGAATCAGTCCAAAGCCTCCTCCAAATCCACCAGAACCAAATGATCAAACCATCAGGTGCATCAGTGTGCCTATTTGAGTCTATATACCCATGGTAAGCAGAGTTGTGAAGGATCTCCCCACAATGGTTCGGGCTTCGGGAATGCATGTGGTTCTACATTCCCATTGTAACCTATAGTCCAACCATGGTATGTCGACATGAACCTCCCTGTTCTAGGGATTAATGGAGACCACTTGATTTTCCATTCAATGAGGAATAGTGATCAGTCAAAGTAGTTTTGTTCGCTTCTCCTTTTGATGAGGAAAAAACTCCTCCCCTTTCCAGAATGTATTTCGGGGCCCTCCCACTGAGGTAAGTCCCCAATCATCTGTGGTCGAGCCACATGACCTTTAATTTCATTTCACATGGAAAGGTTCATTGCTCCTCACCCTTTCCCATGGTCACCTCGACCTCTTCCGCCGTAGACTCTCCCTCTCCCACCAACAGGGGAGGAAGCATGTACTTTTCTAAATCTTCACATCCTCTTGTTTCTCACATCGAGCATGAATCATGTGGGCTTAGAGGTTTGTGATGATTACAACATCCAAATGATTTGAACTACGAGAACTCTGATTCCTAATCAAACTAGGATACATAGGACGCCTACCTGAAGGACCAATATCAAAAGTGTTCCCATCCAAAAGGGTTCACCCAATCATGTCTTAAATGGGTAGCTTCTATGCGTAAGCCCCAACACACTTCCAAACTACATTGGTTCTGATTCCTCTCCTGACTATACGTAGGAAACCCATCTTATGGGTCTGATCCCAACATAAAGTCACCTTTTATACCCCCTGGATTACGATAAACTCCATAGCGCCTTATTATATGGCTCAAGTCAGCATCACCTCTGTTGCATCAAATATATGCATGCCTACGATGATCTTTAAAACCAAGGGTATCCCATAGAAACACTCTTCGAGAATGAACCAAGGATTCACGAACATATTAACATGACATAAATCTATAAGAGAGTCCTGAAACAGGCATTAATCCTCCCCAAGAAGGGTGCGGTGAGCCTGACCTCTCATCCTCTCGACCAATGGAGTCCTTAAATGTGGTTGGATAAATCCTCAATCAATGAGAGCCTTCCTTTGAAAATAAGGTTCATGAATCATGGATACCAGGGCCGTTGGGTGTTTCTGGCTCCACGAATAAACCCGTTGGAGACCATCTGAGGAAGTTATATCCAAGGAGGACCGATTTCATAAGTAATTGACCCCATTAAATCACTCACTGGGATCATCTAATTGTGGAACCTCTTTCTCAATGTGAATGGGGTGAATTTCCCAATCTCCATGGGGGTTAATCCAACCTCCCCTTAAAGGATAATGATGCTGAATGGATCAAAATAAAAGAAATGGTGAACCTAACAGGAAACTGTCTTTAGAAGAAGAGATGGGTGTTGATCCTCATTGGACCATTTCATCATCACCCCAAGTGCGCCACCTCATAGGTGGAATAGGTGTTCACAAAATTTTTAGGGTTTTTTAGTTTATTTTGTGATTTTTAAGGATTTTTTGGATTTTTATGGTTTTTGGATTTTTAGGGATTCTGAGGGATTTTAGGATTTTTAGGGTATTTATGCGTTTTTTGAGGTTTTAGGTTTTTTTTTGAGTTTTTAAGGGTTTTAATGTTTTTATATTCTTTTAAAATTTTGATGGGTTTAAATTGTTTTTAGAGTTTCTAGTGGTTTTTAGGATTTTATGATGTTTAGGGGTTTATTATAGTTTTTAGTGGTTTTATGTTTTTATGGGTTTTAGGGTTTTAAGGTATTTTAGATATTTCAACATTTTTAGGTTTTTTGGGGTTTTAAGTGTTTTTAGGTTTTTAAGGTTTTCTTTGGGATTTTTAGGGTTTTTAAATTTTTATGGATTTTTAGGGTTTTTATGATTTTTTATTTCTTTTTATGGTTTTTATTGTTTATTATTTTTTTTGGGTTCCTTAGGGTTTTTAATGTTTTTAGGGTTTTTAGAGTTTTCTAGGTTTTTAATGGTTTTTAGTGTTTTTATGTTTTCATTGTTTTATTCAGGGGACTTTTGGGGTTTTAATGGTATTTATGATATTAGGGATTTTTTCTTCTTTTTTATGATTTTATAGATTTTTAGGTTTTTAGGGATTTTCAAGATTTTTATGGTTTTCTAGCATTTTTGGGTTTTTTAGGTTTTCTGGGTTTTTTTTAAAATTATATTTTTTAGGTTTTTTGAATTTTTTTACATTTTATGGGTTTAAAGGTTTTTTAGAGTTTTTAGTGGTTTTTAGGGTTTTTAGGGTTTTTAACATTTTTTAAGATTTTTAGGGATTTTTAAGGATTTTTATGGTTTTAGGGATTTTGAGGGTTTTGTGGTATTTTAGGGTTTTTTGTGTTTTTAGTGTCTTGTAGGTTTTCTTGGGGTTTTAAGTGTTTGAGATTTTTTAGGTTTGCTTAGGGTTTTTAGAGATTTTATATTTTTTGGTATTTTTTTGGATTTTTAAGGATTTTTATGGTTTTTAGGGTTTTTAGGTTTGTTGATGGTTTTTAGGGTTGTTAGTGTTATTAGAGTATTATGGTTTTTTGGGTTTTTTTAGTTTTTTTGGGTTTTGTATTATTTACTGTTTTTAACGTTATTAGGGGATTAAAGGGTTTTTATAGTTTTTAGTGGGTTTTATGGTTTTTATGGGGGTTTTAGGTTTTTAAGGCTTTTAGGGGTTTTTTGTTTTTTAGGGGTTTAGGGGTTTTAGGGTTTCTTTCATTTTTTAGGTTTTTATGGGTTTTAGTTATTTTTAAGTTTTTAAGGGTTTATTATGGGGTTTTAGGTGGTTTAGCATTTTTTACGTTCCTAGGGATTTTTTAGGGATTTCTTAGTAATTTTACGATTTTTAGGGTTTTTAGGGATTTTGAGGGGTTTTAGGGTTTTTTAGGTTTTTTATGGGTTTTCAAGGTTTTAAGCATTTTTTTCATTTTTTGGGGTTTTAAGTGTTTTTAGGTTTTTATGGTTTTTTAGGGGTTTTTAGTTTTTAAGTATATTTTAAATTTTTAGGGATTTTTAAGGATTTTAAAGGACTTTTATAGTTTTTGGGTTTTTATGGTTTTTTAGAGTTTTAGATTTATTTTGGTTTTTTATGATTTTTTTAGTTTTATTGGGTTTTTAAATTGTTTTTTGAGTTTTTTTTGGGTTTTAATTATTTTTTTTAGTTTTTAACATTTCAATTGGTTTAAAGGTTTTTTTTATAGTTTTTAGTGATTTTATGGTTTTTCTGAGTTTTTATGGGTTTTAATGGTTTTTATGGTGTTTATGGTTTTTTACAGTTTTCTAGGTATTTTAGTGTTTTTATGTATTTAGGGATTTTATGTGATTTTAGGTTTTTATGGTTTAATTATGGGTTTTCAAGTTTTTTTTGGTTTTTTATATTTTTAGGGATTTTTTAGTATTTTAATGGTTTTTAGGGTTTTTAGGGATTTTGAGGGATTTTCGGGCTTTTAAGGGTTTCAGGGGTTTTTGAGTGTTCTAGTTTTTTAATGGTTTAATGTGTTTTTATGATTTTTTTATTTTATTATGGGTTTTTAGGTTTTTTAATGTTTTTAAGGATTTTTAGGTATTTGTAGGTTTTTATTGGTTTTTAGGGTTTTTAGGGATTTTAAGGGTTTTTAGGATTTCTATGGTTTTTTGGGTTTTTCTTGAGTTTTTTAGGGTTTTAATTTTTTTAGAGATTCTATTTTTTAGGGATTTAAATGGTCCTTATATTTTTTAGTGAAATTTTAGGGTTTTTAGATTTTTTGAGCTTTTTAGGGGATTTTAGGGTTTTATGGATTTTAGGGTTTTTAGGGTTGTTAGCATTTTTAGATTTTTTATGGGTTTTTAGTTTTTTTAGTTTTTTATGGTTTTATTATAGTTTTTGGGTTTTTAACATTTTTTTGGGATTTTTAGGGGTGTTTAGGGTTATAAGGATTTTGAGGGGTTGTAGGGGTTTTAAAGGATTTTCGGGTGTTTATCATTTTTTAGGTTTTTAGGGATTTTATGTATTTTTATGTTTTTTAGGTTTTCTTAGGGGTTTTTTAGGGTTTTTAGGGGGTTTTATGTTTTGTTGGATTTTTATGATTTTTATGGTTTTTATGAATTTTGAGGGTTTTTATGAGTTTTGTGGGTTTTTTAGTGATTTTAATGTTTTTTGGAGTTTTTAGGGTCTTTATCGTTTTTTATAATTTTTAACATTTTTAGGGGTTTAAGGGTTTTTAGAGTTTTTAGTTCTCTTTTAGGGTGTTTATGTATTTTTAGTGTTTTAAGGGTTCAGGTTTTTTTTGGTATTTATTGTTTTTAGGGTTTTTAAAGTTTTTTTTGGGGGTTTTAGTATTTTTTTAGGTTTTTATGGGTTTTAAGTGTTTTTAAATTTTTATGATTTTCTAAGTGTTTTTTGTCTTTTAGGGTTTTTTTACATTTTTAGGGATTTTTAGGTATTTTTTAGTATTTTTATTGGTTTTAAGTGTCTTAGGGATTTTTAGGGTTTGTTGGCGTTTTAAGGGTTTTTATATTTTTCATCGGGTTTAGGGGTTTTTTTGAGTTTTTTAGGGATTTATGTGTTTTAATAGTTTTTTAATGTTTTAGGGTGTCAAAGGGTTTTTAAGGTTTTTAGGGGATTATGGTTTTATTTTTTATGGGGTTTTAAGGATTTTAGTGTTTTTTGGGTTTTAAGGGTTTCTAGGTTTTTAAGGTTTTCTTCTGGGTTTTAAGTTTTTTAGGATTTTTTACATTTTTAGGGATTTATAGGTCTTTTTAGGATTTTTATTGTTTTTAGTGTTTTTAGGTTTTTTAAAGGTTTTGAGGGTTTTAGGGGTTTTAGGGTTTTTTTGGGTTTTTAGCGGTTTTATGGTTTTTTCAGGGTTATAAGTGTTTTTAGTTATTTAAGGTTTTCTTAGGGTTTTTATAGATTTTTAGGGTTTTTTATATTTTAAGTTATGTTTATGGTTTTTTAGTATTTTAATATTTTTTATTGTTTATAGAGTTTTTAGCATTTTTTAGCATTTTTTCCTTTATGGTTATTTTTTTATGTTTTTAGAGTTTTTTTGTATTTTTATTGTTTTTAATGGTTTTTAGTGTTTTTTTTTATCATTTTAGGGATTTAAATGGTTTCTTAAGTTTTTATTTGGTTTTTAGGGGTTTTATGGGTTTCTAGGTTTTTTAGGTTTTTAGGAGATTTTATGATTTTTATGGGTTTTAGGGGTTTTTAGTGGGTTTTTAGGGGTTTTAGCATTTTTTTAGGGTTTTAGGGTTTTTTAGGGGATTTAGAAATTTTTTAGGGTTTTAGCGGTTTTAATTTTTGTTATGTTTTTAATGTTTTCTTAGGGTATTTTAGGGATTTTTATGTTTTTAGGGATTTTAGGGATTTTTATGTTTTTAGGGATTTTTAGTGTTTTTAGGGTTTTTATGGTTTTAGGGAATTTTAAGGATTTTTAGTTATATTTAGGGTTTTATGGTTTTTTTTGTTTTAATGTTTTTTTGAGTTTTTAATGTTTATATGGGTTTTTATATTTTTTTAATGATTTTATGAGTTTAAGAGGTTTTATATTTTTCAATGTATTTTTAGTGTTTTTATTGGGTTTTAGGTTTTTTTGTTGTTTTTAGGAGTTTTTATGGTCTTTAGGGATTTTTAGGGTTTATAGGATCTTTTAGGGATACTATCGTTTTTTGATTTTTAGGTTTTTAAGTGATTTTAGGTTTTTATGTTTTTCGTAGGTTTTTTCTAAGTTTTTTTCTTTTTTTACATATTTCGGTGTTTAGTAAATTTTTAGGATTGTTATGGGTATTTGTGATTTTTTAGAATTTTGAGGGTTTTTAGAGGTTTTAGGTATTTTTTGGTGTTTTAGGGTTTTTAGTATTTTTTAGGATTTTTAGGGAAGAAGCGGTGTGAGGCAGGGCTATTCCTGACCCCTGCAAAATTTATTAAAGAAAAAGAGACTCTGCAGACAAGGGAGGGGAGGGGTCAATCAACCCACACCCAAAAACCCTTAACAAACACACAAAGGGACCACAAAAAAAGAAAAGAAAAGAAAGAAAAAGACTCAAACCATACACAACGACATCATCATGTCACATCCAGCCAATACCAGCATCCAGCAGGACCACATCCAATCATCACAGCTACACAACAGTAGTAACACATCTAAACCAACCAGCCCCAGCAACCAACAACACCAAACAACATCCAGCAGCTCACAGCCAACCAACGACCAGTATCCAAACTCAAAAAATCCAACATCCAGCACCTCCCAGCCAAACAACAACCAGCATTTCGGAGCACAATTTTCACTAGTCAGCTTCTCTTTGCCAAAAATATCCACCACTAGAGTCATAGAGCCGCTTCCCATCCGCAACTCCCAGCTAACTAGTAACCAGAGTCCACCAGTACACCTTTCATCACCCAGCAACTTCTCACAAATAAGACTCACATCCAACAACAGCAAACCACCGGCACCAAAATCACCAGCCTCCACAGCAATCATCACCTCCACGCTAGCCAGATCCATAGTCAACAGCACATAACCAAAGATAGAAAACATAATACACCCACATTTTCCATCCCACCCATTTCTAGAACCACCACCAGTATAAGCAAGAACAAGAACATCATCAAAGCTCAGCCATAAAACAAAAAACATTCCATCAAGTCACACCTATCATCAAGACCAGTGGAAATAAATCACTAGCATCCAAGACAAGGGCCATTCCGCAGCAATACGAGACAACCGCATGCAATAACACATGATAATTTAGAATTCATGTCTTGCAAAAAACTCATGATCCAACAGCAATAAAAAATCACAACTAGACCAAACATCATCACCGTAGTGGCCAACAAGAACACACAAAGCACCTCTAAAGTCCAACATAGCATCCAACATGCAGCAAAAATCCAGAAGATCGACATCAACATGAAAATAATTAAGTCAAAAACAAACCTGTGTCTTTGCAACAAGCGTGAGCTTCCAAAAGCAAAACCACCACATGCCTCCTATCATCTGCCGGAGACCGCCGCAGATCCAGAAAACCTAGAAAAGCCACAATAGACCTTCCAAACACAATTTTGGAAGGACCGAAAAATCAACGTCACAGAAGGGCCAAACACAAAACTTGCCTCCCCGATCGAGGATCGCCACCGTCAGATCTGCGGATCTTGAGACCCTAGAAGCATATTCCAGAGCTGTCACGGCCGCACCACACCGCTGTAAAAATCCATCCAAAACAAAGCCTACAAGAGCCGGGAAACACCACCGGAGCCCAGATCTATCGAGGAGACTCCCCGACACCCACAAACGCTCCACCAGCCACACGAACACCACTCCATCAGAGAGGCCAAGGTGGCACCTTGAAGGTCACAACACCGCGCGATCCACGAGCCGCGTGAGGAAGGTCGCAAGCACTGATCCACGCCAGCATGCTTTTAGGTTTTTACAGTTTTCTTAGGTATTTTCATGATTTTTAGTGTTTTTTTTAATTTTTAGGGATTTTAGTGCGTCTTTTATTTTTATGGTATTTAGGGATTTTAGGCAGTTTAATCATTTTATAGTTCTTTGGGTTTTTTGGGTTTTTAGGGTTTTAGGGTTTTTTTTATTTTTTTAGGGTTTTTAAGGTTTTTTAGAGTTTCTTAACGTCTTTTGAGGTTTAAATGGTTTTTAGATTTTTAAATGGTTTGTAGAGTTTTATGGGTTTTTAGTGTTTTTATGGGGTTTTTTATGGATTTTATTAATTTTGGGGGGTTTTAAGGTTTTAGGGTTTTAGTGTTTTTAGGTTGTTTTAGTGTTTATAGTTTTTTAGTTTTTTAATGTTTTCGTATGGTTTTTAGGGTTTTTTATTTTTTATTTTTGATTTTTAGGGATTGTTTAGATTATTATTTTTTATGGTTTTTATATATTTTGAGTGTTTTTAATGTTTTTATGGGTTTTATGATATTTTTGGGTTGTTAGGGTTTTTATGGGTTAGTTTTTAAATGTTTTTAGGGTATAAAGTGTTTTTAGAGGTTTTAGTGGTGTTTAAGGTTTTTTATTAGTTTCAAGGAGTTTTAAGGGTTTTAGGGGTTTTTATGGATTATAATTGTTTTTATGGCCTTCTTAGGATGTTTTTGGATTTTCAACAATTTTTTGTGGTTTTAGGTGTTTTAAGTGTTTATAGGTTTTTATGGTTTTTTAGAGTTTTAGGATATTTTAAATTTTTAGGTATTTTTATATTTTTTAGGATATTTATGGGTTTTTAGGATTTTTAGGGATTTTTTTGGGTTTTTTAGGGTTTTTAGGGTTTTCTTATGGGTTTAGGGTTTTTTATATTTTTTAGGGTTTTTATGGTTTTTATGGGTTTTATGGTTTTTATAGATTTTTGGGATTTTTGGGTTCTTTATAAGGTTTTCAATATTTTATTTTGGGTTTTTAGGGGCTTTAAGTGTCTCTAGGATTTTAAGGTTTTCTTAAATAATTTTAGGGAATTTTAACGCTTTTTGGGGATTTTTATAGTTTTTTAGGGTTTTATAGTTTTTGAGGTTTTTTTGGTTTTTTATGGTTTTAAAAGTATTTATCGGTTTTTTGGGTTTTTATGGGTTTTTAGTGTTTTTAACATTATTAAGGGTTTTAAGGGTTTTTAGTGTTTTTAACATTATTAAGTGTTTTAAGGGTTTTTAGAGTTTCTAGTGGATTTTTTGGGTTTTAATTGGTTTTTATGGTTTTTTATGGTTTTAGGGGTTTTAGGATTTTAAAATTTTTTGGGGTTTTAAGGTTTTAAGGTTTTAAAAATTTATTAGTTTTTAGGGGTTTTAAGTATTTTCAGGATTTTAAGTTTCTCTTAGGGTTTTTTTAGAATTTTAAGAGCTTTTATATTTTTATGGATTTTAGGTATTTTTTAGGATTTTTATTGTTTTTTAAGGTTTTATGGATTTTGGTGCTTTTTAGGTTTTTAGGGTTTTTAGGGGTTTTAGAGTTCCTTAGGGTTTTAGGGGGTTTTAAGTGTTTTTAGGTTTTTGAGGTTTTCTTATGTTTTTTTCTGGGTTTTTAGGATTTTTTATGTTTTTTAGGGATTTTTGGGATTTTTTTTAGTATTTTTATGGTTTTTTAAAGTTTTTTTGGGATTTTTTAGGATTTTTAGGGGTTTTAGGCTTTTTATATTTTTTTGGGATTTTTGGAGTTTCTTTAGGGTTTTAGAGGTTTTTAATGTTTTTATGAGTTAAAAGGGTTTTTAGAGTTTTTAGTGTGTTTTATGGGTTTTTAGTGGGTTTTAATATTTTTAGTGTTTTTAATGGTTTTTGGTGTTTTTAGGGTTTTTTAGGATTTTTAGGGTTTTAAATGTTTTTAGGTTTTCTTGGGGTTTTATGTTTTTTTTATGTTTTTAGAGTTTTTTTAAGGGTTTTAGGGTTATAAATGGTTTTAAAGTTTTTTTAGAATTTTTAGGTGGTTTTTGGGTTTTTATTGGTTTTTAGGGTTTTCTAATGTTTTTAAGGGTTTTTATGGTTTTTATAGTTTTTCAAAATTTTTAGGATTTTTTTGGTTTTTAGAATTTTTAGGTTCTTAGGGGTTTTAAGTGTTTTTTTATTTTTAAGGTTTTCTTAATTCTTTTCAGCGTTTTTAAGGGTTTTTTATTTTTAGGGATTTTTCGGAATTTTATGGGTTTTTAGAGTTGTTAGGGATTTTGACTGTTTTTAAGGTGGTCTTTGGTTATTTAGAGTTTTTTTTAATGATTTTTTTTTTGTTTTTTAACATTTTCTTAGATATTTTTAGGGGTTTTTATATTTTTTAATGATTTTTTAGGATTTTTATGGTTTTTTGGGGTTTTTAGGGTTTTGAGAGTTTCAGGGTTTTTTTTTGTTTTTGAGGGTTTCAAATGTTCTTAGTATTTTTAGTTTTTTTGGGTTTTTATGGGTTTTAGGGGTTTTTAAGGTTTTTAGGGGGTTTATGGTATTTAGGGTTTAAGGGTTTTTAGCATTTATTATTGTTTTTAAGGATTTTATCAGTTTTTAGGTTTTTAATGTATTATTACGGTTTTTAGGTGTTCTTATGTTTTAGAGGGTTTAGAGTTGTTTTATGATTTTAATGATTTTTAGGATTTTTAGTGGTTTTGAGTGCTTTAGGGGTTTTACTATTTTATAGTTTTTTAAGGTTTTTAGTGTTTTAAGGATTTTAGGGGTTTTAAGTGTTTTTATATTTTTTAGGTCTCCTTAAGTTTATTCATAATTTTTATGGTTTTTTATTTTTTTGGAATTTAATGTCTTTTTAGGGGTTTTATGGTTTTTAGGGTGTTTATTGTTTTTTAGATTTTTTAGTTTTTTGGGTTTTCATGTTTTTTTGGGGGGTTTAGGTTTTTTTGGTGATTTTAATGGTTTTTAGAGTTTTTTATTTTTCTTAGAGTTTTAAATGATTTTATAGATTTTAATAGGGTTTTTTGGGATTTTATTGGGTTTTAGGGGTTTTAAGGCTTTTTATGGTTTTTAGGTTTTTTAGGGGTTTTTGCATTTTTTTAGTTTTTTAGTGGTTTTAATGTTTTTTATCTATTAAAGGGTTTCTTAGGGTTTTTCAGAGTTTTTAGGGTTTTTTATATTTTTAGGTATTTTTTTATGATTATTATGGGTATTTAGGGTTTTTTAGGATTTTGAGGGTTTTTAAGGTTTTTAGGGTTTTATGGTTCTTTTAGGTTTTTAGGGGTTTTTAGAGTTTTTAAGGGTTTTAAGGGTTTTAAGGTTTTTTAGATTTTTACACCTTTTATTGGATTAAATGGTTTTTAGATGTTTAGTGGGGTTTTAATGTTTCTTTGGATTTTTAGGCTTTTATTGGATTTTAGGGGTTTTAGGATTTTTAGAGTCTTTTATGGTATTTAGCATTTTTTTGTTTTTAATCTATTTTTAGGTTTTTAAGTTTTTATTAGGGGTTTTCATCATTTTTAGGGTTTTTATGTTTTTAGAGATTTTATGGATTTTTCAGATTTTTATGGGTTTCTAGTATTTATAGGGATTTTGAGGGTTTTGGGGTTTTTATGGTTTATTGTTTTTAATGTTCTTCAGGGGTTTTTTTAGATTTTTAGGGGTTTTGAGTGTTTTGAGTTTTTTAAGTAGTTCTTATGGATTTTTAGGTTTTTTATGGGTTTTTAATATTTTTATGGATTTTTAGAGCTTTTAAGGATAATTATGTGTTTTTTGGGTTTTTAGAGATTTTGAGGGGTTTTAGAGGTTTTTTTGGGTATTTTTATTTAAATTTTTAGTATTTTAAGGTTTTTTAGAGTTTTATAATATTTTTAGGGTTTTAAATGTTTTTTAGATTATTTTAATGGTTTTTAGGGTTTACATGGTGTTTTTGGCCTTTTAAGGTTTTTAGGGGTTTTTAAGGTTCTTTTTATCATTTTTAGTGTTTTTATAGATTCAGGGTTTTTATCATTTTTTAGATTTTTAGGGAGTTTAATTTTTCTTAGGTTTTTAATTTTTGAGGGTTTTTTTGGAGATTTTAGGGTTTTTTACATTTTTCAGGTTTTTTAGGATTTTTATTATTTTTAATGTTTTTTTGGGATTTTGAGGGGTTTTAGTGGTTTTTATGGTTTTTAGGGTTTTAGTGTTTTTATGTTTTTAAGGTGTTTTATGTTTTGTTTGTAAGTTTTTCTTAGGGTTTTCCATAGTTATTAGGAGATTTTACATTTTTAAGCATTTTTAGGGTTTTTTAGGATTTTTATGGTTGTTAGGGTTTTTGAGGGTTTTAGGTTTTTTATGGTTTTTAGGGATTTCACAAAGTTTTTTTAGGTTTTTAGTATTATTTTGAGTTTTTTAGGGTTTAAAGGTTTTTTTAGGTTTTAAAGTTTTTTTAGAGTTTTTAACGTTTTTATTAGTTTTAAGGATTTTTTGAGTTTTTAGTGGTGTTTAAGGGTTCTTATGGGTTTTAGGGTTTTATTGTATTTAGGGTTTTATGGTTTTTATGTTTTCTAGGATTTTTATGGTTTTTAAGGGTTTTATAATTTTTAGGGTTTTATGGGTTTGATGTGTTTTTATGTTTTTAAGGTTTTCTTAGTGGTTTTTAGTGTTTTTAGTGGTTTTTAGGTTTTTAGTGATTTTAGTATTTTTTGGATTTTTATGGTATTTTAGTGATTTAATGGCTTTCAGGGTTTTTATGGTTTTTTTGAGTTTTTAGGATTTTTTTGAGTTTTTTAGGGTTTTAATGTTTTTTAGAAATTTTTAACATTTTAGGGATATAATAGTTTTTTATAGTTTTTATTTGTTTGGGGATTTACGGATTTTTTATGTTTTTAGGGTTTTTTATGGTTTTTAAGGGTTCTTAGAGTTTTTAGGATATTTTTGCATTTTTATCATTTTTATGTTTTTAGGTGTTTTTATTTTTTATAGGTTTTTAATTTTTTCATATGGTTTTTTCCGTTTTATGATTTTTTATGTTTTTAGGTATTTTAGGTTTTTTTTGGGTTTTTAGGGATTTTGAGGGTTTTTATGGTTTTTATGATTTTTTATGTTTTTAAGGGTTTAATGTTTTTTATGTTTGTAAGGTTTTCTTTGGGTTTTTCATGGGTTTTATAGGTTTTACATTTTTAGGGATTTTTCAATATTTTTTAGAATATTTATGGGTTTTTAGGGATTTTGAGGTTTGTTAGGGTTTTTATGGTTTTTATTGTCATTTGGGTATTTAGGGTTTGTTTAGAGTTTTTTAACGTTTTTAGGGGTTTATAGTATTTATAGGGTTTTTAGTTGTTTCTTTGGGTTTTTATTGGTTTTTTTATGTTTTTAGGGGTTTTTATGATTTTTAGGGTTTTTAGAGTTTTTTTTATCATTTTATCATTTTTTTTGGTTTTTAGGTTTTTTTATGTTTTCTTAGGGCTTTCAGGAATTTTATGGTTATTTTTGTTTTTTTATTTTATGTAATTTTTTTATTTTTATTGTGTTCTAGTGTTTTTAGGTATTTTGAGGGTTTTTAGGTTTTTTTAGTGTTTTTAGGGTTTTTAGCATTTTTAGGGTTTTCAAGGCTAATAAGTTTTTTTAGTATTTCATGATATCCTAAGGGTTTTTAGGGTTTTTAGTTTTATAATGTTTTAAGGTATTTTTAGGATTTTATGGTTTTTATGGTTTTTAGGTTTTTAAGGATTTTTTAGTTTTTTTAATGTTTTTTATGGTTTTTAGGGTTTTGTGGTTTATGTGGGTTTTAGCGTGTTTTTTTAGATTTTTAGGGTTCTAAGGTTTTGTAGAGATTTTTTACATTTAAAAGTGTTTAATGGTTTTTTTAGGTATTTATTGGTTTTTAGGGTTTTTACAGTTTTTATGGGTTTTAAGGTTTTTAGGGGTTTTAGGTTTTTAGGGTTTTGGGGTTTAATGTGTTTTTTAGGTATTTTAGGTGTTTTAATTCATTTGAGGCATTTTGATTTTCTTAGGTTATTTTAGGGTTTCTAGGTTTTTTTTATGTCTCTATGGAATTTTATGGATTTTAGAGGATTTTTATGGTTTTAGGGTTTTTATGGATTTTGAGGGGTTTTAGGGTTTTTTAGGATTTTAGAATTTTTTTAGGTTTTTTTTGGGTTTTTAGGGTATTTTTTATTTTTAGGGTTTTAAGATTTTTAATTTTCTCAGGGGTTTAAAGGGTTTTTATTTTTTTTTTCAGGTTTTTAATGGATTTCTTAGGTTCTTAGGGTTTTTATGGTTTTTATGGGTTTCTATGGTTTTTAGGGTATTTTAGGATTTTTATCATTTTTTAAATTTTTAGGAATTTAAAGTGTTTTAGGTGTTTAAGGTATTCTTAGGGTTTTTCAGGGTATTATGTGTTTTTTACTTTTTTGGGATTTTTAGAGTTTTTTAGGATTTTTATGGGTTTTTAGTGGTTTTAGGGTTTTTGAGGGGTTTTATGGTTTTAGTGTTCTTAGGGGTTTTAGCCTTTTTTTATGTTTTTATGGGTTTTAACTTTATTTAGATTTTAAATTTTTTCTTAGTGTTTTTTAGGATTTTTAGGGTTTTGAACATTTTTAGGGATTTTTAAGGCTTTTTATAATTTTTATGGTTTTTAGGGATTTTGACGTTTTTTACAGTTTTTAGGGTTTTAATGTTTTTTTGGGGTTTTAGGTTTTTTTGAGTTTTTTAGGGTTTTAAAGGTTTTCATAGTTTTTTTAACTATTTTAAGAGATTAAATGGGTTTTAGAGTTTCTTTGTGGGTTTTATGGTTTTTATGGGTTTTTATGGTTTTTATCATTTTTTAGGGTTGATAACAGTTTTTAGGTTCATAGGGGTTTTAAGTGTTTTCAGAGTTTTAAGGTTTTCTTAGTAGTTTTCTAGGTTTTAAGGTTATTTATATTTTTAGTTTTTTAGGTATTTTTTTTCAGAATTTTATGGGTTTTTTTGGTTTTTATGGAAATTTAGTTTTTAGGGATTTTTATGGTATTTTTGGGATTTTAGATATATTTTTTTGTGTTTTTAGGGTGTCTACAGTTTTTTGGAGTTTTAAAATTTTTTTAGTGATTTAAAATATTTTTATAGTTTTTAGTGGTTTTTTAGGGTTTTAATATTTTTAGCGTTTTTAACGTTTTTTTGGAGTTTTTGGTGGGTTTTTTGAGTTCTCTACATATTTTAGGTTTTTTATGGTTATTTATGATTTTTATAATTTTTAGGGATTTTAAAGATTTTTATGGTTTTTAGTATTTTTAGGGAATTTGAGGGTTTTATGGTTTTAGGGTATACAGGTATTTTGAAATTTTAGGGTTTTTATAGTTTTTAGAGTTTTTAGGGGTTTTAAGAGTTTTTAGGTTTTATATTTTTCTTAGGGATTTTCAGGGGTTTTGAGGGGTTTTTTTTTTATATTTTAGGTTTTTTTGATTTTTATGATTTTTATGGGTTTTTAGGGACATTTAGGGGTTTTAGGGTTTTATTATTTTTTAATGATTTTTTAATTTTTTTTGGTTTAGAGTGTTTATTGTGTTTTTATTTGATTTTTATGGTTCTTAGATATTTTTATGGGTTTTAATGTGTTTTAGGGGTTTTATGGATTTTAGGGATTTTAAGGTTTTTAGAGTTTTTTAGTGGTTTTAGGGTTTTCATGATTTTTTAGATCTTTTAGGGGTTTTAAGTGTTTTTGGGTGTTTATATTTTTTAGCGTTTTAGGTGTTTAAAGGGTTTTTAGAGTTTTTAGTGATTTTTTTGGGTTTTATGGGTATTTAGGGTTTTCAGGATTTTTACACGTGTTTATGGTTTTAAATTTTTTTGATTTTTTAGGGTTTTTTAGTTTTAGGTTTTGAGGGGTTTTAAGTTTTTTTATATTTTTAAGGTTTTATTAGGGTTTTCGATGTTTTTAGGGATTTTTGGGATATTTTAGATTTTTAATGGGTTTTGAGGATTCTAAGGGGTTTTAGGGTTTTTTATAGTTTTAAGTTTTTATGATTTTTTTTGAGTTTTGGGGATTTTTTTTGAGTTTTTAGGGGTTTTTAGAGTTTTCTAAAAAAATTTGGTGTTTAAAGGGTTTTTAGAGTTTTTGTGGGTTTTTAGTGTTGTTAGAGGTTTTAAGGTTTTTATGTTTTTAGAGGTTTTATGGTTTTGAGGGGTTTTCATGGTTTTTATGGTCTCTTATGGGTTTTTTCATTTTTTAGGTTTTTAGGGGTTTTAAGTGTTTTTAGGTTTTTAAGGTTTTCGTAGAGTTTTTCATGGGTTTTAGGGGTTTTTACATTTTTAGGTATTTTTATTTCTTTTTAGGATATTTATGGTTTTTATTGGATTTTTAGAAATTTTTTGTGTTTTTATGGGTTTTATGGTTTTATAGTTTTGAATGTTTTCAAAATTTTTAGGGGTTTAAAGTGGTTTTACAGTTTTTAGTGGTTTTAAGATTTTATATATTTTTTGGGTTTTTTATGAATTTTTAGGGATTTTAAGGTTTTTTGGGATTTTAGGGTTTTTAGGGTTTTTAGGGTCTTTTAGGGATTTTTAGGGTTTTTAGCGTTTATAGGTTTTTAGGATATTTAAGTGTTTTTAGGTTTTTTAGAGTTTTTAACGTTTTTTGGGTTCTAAAGGGTTTTTAGAGTTTTTAGTGGGGTTTTAAAGTTTTTATAGGTTTTAGGTTTTGTAAGTATTTAAAGGGTTTTTATGGATTTTATCTGCTTTAGGGATTTTAATGTTTTTTTTATGATTTTTAGCATTTTTATGTTTGTTAGGGGTTTTAAGTGTTTTTAGGTTTTTATGCTTTTCTAAGGGGTTTTCAGGGGTATTAGTGTTTTTATGATTTTTGGGAATTTTTGTGTTTTTTTTGGGATTTTTTAGGATTTCATTATTTTTATAGTTTTTATGATTTTGAGTGTTTTGGGGTTTTTATGCTTTTTAGGGTTTTAGGGTTTTTTTAGTTTTTAGTGTTTTTTTGTTTTTTATGGGGTTTAAGTGTTTTAGGTTTTTAAGGTTTTCTTAGGGATTTTTACATTATGTTTTTAGGGATTTTTCAGTATTTCCTAGGGTTTTTAGGTTTGTGGGGTTTTAGGGTTTTTGAGGGATATATGTTTTTTTGGGTTTTTAGGGGTTTTTTTTATTTTATTTGGATTTTTATGGTTTTTAGAGTTTTTAACATTTTTTATGGTTTATGGTGTTTTTAGAGTTTTTAGTTTTTTGTTAGGGTTTTATGATTTTTTTTATTTTTAAGCCCTTCAAGGGTTTTTATGGTGTTTAGGGTTTTTAGAGTTTTTAAAGATTTTAGGTATTTTATGTTTTATAGGTTTTTAAGGTTTTATTAGGATATTTTTGGGCATTTAGTGTTTTTTATTTTTTAAGTAATTTTAAGGTTTTTAGGTTTTTTTATGGTTTTAAGAAATTTTTAGTGTTTTAATGTTTTTGGGATTTTTAGGGGTTTTTGGGTTTTTAGTGGTTTTAGTGTTTTTTAGGTATTTTAGGGAAGAAGAGGTGTGAGGCCAGGCTATTCCCGACCCCCCTAAAATTTATTAATAAGAAAAAAGACGCAGTAGACAAGGGAGGGGCAGGGTCAATCAACCCACACCCAAAAACCCTGGACAACCCACACGAAAGACCCCCAAAAAAAGAAAAATCAAACAAGAAACACACAAAACAAACATAGGATAAAACTGAAAAGTCCCCAACATCATCTCCCAGCCAATCAAAAACCAGTATCCAGCAGCATCAAAACCATCAGCAGAAACTTCAACAGCCCAGCTTCACCACCTCTCATCTAAGCAGCAGCCAGCATCCAACACCATGATCCAATATCACAATTCTAGCAACCATTTTCTTCTCTCCAAGCAAGTACACCTCACAACCCATCCCATCAGTAAGAAGCATCCAACACCATCACATCCACCAACAACACAAAACCGAAAGCACCAAACTAACAAATGCAAGCTTCATCACATCTCGTCCAAGTAGCGAACAAACCTTAGCACCATTCTATCACCCATCACCTCCTTGTCAACCAGATCCACTACCAACAACATAGAACCTACAGCATCACCGAACCCCATCACCTCCTCACCAATAAGATCCACCTCCAGCAATGCAGAACCACCAGTACCAAACTCACAAACATTAGCTTCAACCCATCCCAGTACATCAGCAATCACTAGCTCGCACCACCATTTCCGAAATCCAGCATCTCTATCTGCATCTCGTAATCAAGCAGCAACAAACAACCTAAACCTCTCAATGGCACACACCAAGTGCCATATCAACATCAAATAATCTAGACAACCCAGAGCCAAATCAACAAAAAAATCGAGTTGAATGTCCCTAACCATATGAAGTGCACGACTAAAACACCAATCCACGAGCAGGAAAATCCATAGTAGCAGATAAAGGAAGCACCCGCAAAACCAAAAAGACCTAGATCCACAAGCCACCATCTTAACAGAAAATCATGGGATCCACATTGTAGAAGAAAAAACATACCGAGTCAGGATCTCCATCTGAGAAGAAACCAGACACCAAAGCAGAAAACCAGTATAGTCAACCGACTATCGAAGAGGCCCACCCCTGTACCGTTGATGCAGATCCCTCCGAAGATGAAACCCACGACCCCGCTGCAGCTTCTGAAGGTCCTGCCCAAAGGAGACGAGCACACCATCACCAGTCCATCAAAAATCCCTTTGCATCCACCAAAAGTCGTCTTGAGTCTAGAGGAGCCAGCAACCCTGACCAAGAACCACATCTTCCGCCATGAAACCACAGATCGCCGTCGAGACCCAATGCCAAAACGTCCGCCCTTTGCAAAAGGGGAGGGAAAAAGATCTGAAATGACACAACACAAAACACCCAGATCTATCCCACTCCTTCATGGATCTGTCGCACCACACTCCGAAAAGTCCAGATCTGTACCACCGGATATTCAAGGTTGAATCCTCCATCCGAATACGACACCCGATAACCTTCCGCAAAACCACCGAAAAACTGGAATAACCAAGCCACCATAGGAGGGAGGGGCCACTCCATGAAGGCCAACGCAAAGGAGGATGAAGTAGAGGCACCTCCTTTCTAGAGAAGCACCATGAGAGGAACCATCGCAGGGAAACGCGAGAGGAACCAGGAGACACGACCGCCATCTTCGATAGGTTTTTTTAGTTATTTTAGGGTAGAAGAGGTGTGAGGTCGGGCTATTCTGGACCCCCACAGATTTTATTAAAGAAAAGAGATCCAGTGGACAAGGGAGGGGCAGGGTCAAACAATCCACACCCAAAAACCCTGTAAAACTCACACAACCCAAAAGGCCCCAAAAAGAAACCCAAAAGACACACAAAACCAAAAAAAATAAGAAAAACAGAAATGACCCAAAAGAAAAAACTAGTCAATAAACATCTACACAAAAATCAAAAGCAGAAGTAGATCCATGCGGTTCACTCACCACAGCAAATCCAAAGGATGCATCATCTCCATATGGATCCCCATCATCACCATACCTAGAGGAAGCATCTGATTCCATTGACTCCCATTCAGACGATTCATATTTCTTGAGAACATTGGAGTAATACTCCCCGAGGTGATGATCCACAGTCCACCGCACCTTGCCATCCATTTTTTCCTTTTCCATTAAAAATTTCCTTACCTTTGCAAGAGGATCTTGTGGACACAGTCTTCTGCAAGGAAGAGTAGTCCTTCCTTGGCTTCCTCCTTTGTGAGTTGACAGGAACCCCAACGGGCTTGTCTCTTTTCCCAACGGCTTAATCAAGCAGGGACCTCTCCTTAAGGATCATATCCATGTTGTGATTCATTATTCTATTATCCTACTCTTGGTCAAGAAAGAAGGAGTCTTCTTGGTTAAGAGAATAGGCAATAAGGACCCCTCCACACAGCATGCTAGGAACCGCTTCAGGTGCCCTAGGAGCCTGCCCATCCAACGCCTCCAACCACTCGGTCAAATCCGCCTTGGGGCTTCCCTTCCAGGGGCTAACTGGGTGGTCCACCAGTTCTAGATCATGCGCCAGGGAATCCTCATGTACCTCCATTAGTGGCTCCATCCTCTCCCCCTGTGCAGCAGCATCCCCTTGTCCATACTCATCCCCCATCCCTGTGCCATCCCCCTACTCTCACCCCTTTTGTTCCTCAGACCACCTTCCCTGATCAGCCTCCTCCTCCAACTTATTCACTGGCACCTGCACCACCACCTCCCCCTGCTCAGTCACATGGTAGGAAGCATCACCAGCATCCCCCTCAAATACCGCCTCAGGCTTAATCAAATCCATTACAGTAGACCCGCAACCAGTCACACCTTCATAGACATCCTCCCCAACTGCCCCCCATGCAGCTACTTCCCCTTCTATATCAGTACGTCCAGAATGCTCAATGATGTCACTAGCTACATAGCTGAGAAAGGGGACTTGCACATCAGTGCCTACAGATGCCTTCTCATTACCAGCGAGTGTCACCACCAGCACTCCATTGAGCTCCAAAGGTTCATCCCCTCTCGTATGACCCGTAGATCCATATACTGAAACACTGACATCATCCGTAGATCTGTGATCCTCACCCTCTATACCAGATAACATATCACCACAAGAGTCATGTGACCCATTACCCCTATCCTCACAATCAGCTCCCTGAGGCCCAGAGCAAGTATTCTGCATATCTTTTTCATCAAAGTCACTCGCCAACTTTGCTCGCACAACATGAAGCTCCTGAGTCAACTCCTCCGAAACCAATACATCAAACTAATTGCACAAGGGTACACCATCATCTCCATCATGCACTATAAAAGGTTTATCAGAATCTCTAGCCACCTCTAGAACTCCAGGAATGGGAGAAGGCCCAAGCAGTTCCATCAGCTACAACTCCACCATCCTCAGACTCTTGGCTCCTTCCACAGGTTCCACCATGCCCATACTGTCCACAAATACAAGGTCACATTTCAGAATATCAAAGACATCAAAGACCCTCAGGTTAGAAAGGGGATGTCGTTAAACCTACAATAGAACATCTCTGACCACGATAACATCATGATCCTCAGCCAGATCCTCCCTGTGCGATCCATAATCCCCCCTGGGAGGCGCATCCGTTGTCATACCATCAAGTGGAGCATTATGCCACTGAGAAGCAGGATTGACAGGGCAAACACACATACAAGAAGAGGAATATTGGCCTGTCTATGACTAGATGAGAAAAAAGGCACCCAGGATTCAAAGCAGACCACCTGGTGCCACCAGATCTCGCCTTCAATCTCAATACAGAAAAAATTAATCGGATCTTTGGACACATCCACCTCAACACAAATCCTTGGTGCAACTGGGTGGCAGACAACACTTTTCCGAGCATCCATACACAGAAATCTACCAATGAGGTTACCAATGATGTGGAGGATGGCTGGGTTTTGGAAGGGCAGGGTGAGACCAGGAAGGGTAACCCACAAAGCCACGCTCATGGGATCACGGTGTAGATAAAAGTTAAAATTACAGCGAAATAAATGAAACCGAAGGCCATCAGCAGATCGTGGAGAAAAATCCCAGACAGAGACAAGATCCTCTTCATTCCTAAACCGAATCAGAAAGTGTCGAGTGTCCAACAATCCTACAACCACCTATTCACAGATATTACAAGAATCAGTAACAAACCTATTAAAATTATCCACAGAGGGTTATATCCTTCCAAATTGGGCCACCAGCGTGAGATCCAGTAGGGCGGAGGCCATAGAGAACTCTCAAGAAGAGATCTAGAATGAAGGAAAACCATTCTTGCAGAGGGGGACTTTGGGGCAGACATCAATCTCTGGAAAGCAAGAAAGCTATGCTGGATCTGAAGAAGGAGAAGAGGGAAGCTGCGGGGAAGGCCGAGCCACCGCCTCCCATGGCCAGGGAGTAGGGCGAGGCGACCTTGAAGAAGCCATAAGCTATTCCATCATCAACCTCCATGACCATAAGGGGAGCGCCCATCACGAGAGCTCAGACATCTCCATATTTTCTTTAGGTATTTTAGGTGTTTTAAGTGTTTTTAGGTTTTTAATGTTTTCATAGGATTTTTTCTGGTTTTTAGGGTTTTTTTATTTTTAGGTATTTTTAGGGATTTTGATGTACTTTGATGCATTGTTAGGATTTAAAGTTGTTTTAGTGTTTTTAGTACTTTTTAGGGTTTTAGGGTTTTTATGGGTTTTTGGGGATTTAAGGATTTTATTTGAGTTTTTTGGGTTTAAAGGAATTTTTTATTTTTTTAATGATTTTAGTGGTTTAAAGGGTTTTTAGGTTTTTTAGTGGTTTTATGTTTTTTAAGTTTGTTTAATTTTTTTATGGTTTTTATGGGTTTTATGGTTTTTAGGGTTTTTAGTATTTTTATCATTTTTAGGTTTTTTAGGGGTTGGGTGTGTTTTTATATTTTTAAGGTTTTCTATAGGGTGTTCAGAGTTCTTAGGGTTTTTAATGTTTTAGTTATTTTTTAGGATTTAAATGGATTTTTATGGGTTTAATGTATTTTTATGTTTTTAGGGTTTTTAGGGTTTTTATGGTTATCTTGGGTTTTTAGGGTTTCTTTAGTTTTTATGGGATTTAAGTTTTTTTTGGAGTTTTTTTTTATCATTTTTTAGGGTTTAAAGAGTTTTTTGATTTTTTAGTGGTTTTTGGTGTTTCTATGTATTTTTAGGTTTTTTTAATGTTTTTAGGGATTTACAGTTTTTAGGGTCTTTAGGGATTTTAGAGTTTTTTAGATTTTATTTGGTTTTATGTGTTTTTTGGTTTTTATAGTTTTCTTAGGGGTTTTCAGTATTTTTTGAGTTTTCTTGGTTTTTAGTGATTTTAGGGATTTTAGGGATTTTATGGTTTTTATAATTTTAGGGATTTGGAGAGGTTTTAGTAATTTTTATGGATTTTATGGTTTTTTCGTGTTTATAAAGTTTTTAGCTTTGTTATGGGTTTAATGTTTTTTAGGTTTTTAAGGTTTTCTTATGAGATTTCAAGGTTTTTAAGGTTTTTATAATTATTAAGGGTTTTACTAATTTTTAATAATTATTATGGTTTTTAGGGTTTTTATGTATGTTGATGGGTTTTAGATCTTTTTAGGGTTTTTTGGTTTTTTAGAATATTATGATTTTTTTGTTTTTTAGGTTTGTAATGGGGTTTATAGTTCTTTTTATGAAATTCATCATTTAGAATGTTTTTAGGGTTTTTAAAGTTTATTAGGTGTTTTTGTGGTTTTAATAATTTTGAGGTCTTTTTAGGGTTGTTTAGGGTTTTTATAATTTTTAGGTTCATTAGGGGTTTAAAGTGTTTTTAGGTTTTGAAGGTTTTCTTAGGTTTTTTTAAGGATTTTAGTTTTTTTACATTTATTGAAATTTTATGGGTTTTTATGGTTTTTTGGGGGTTTGTTATGTTTTTTGGGTTTATAATATTTTTTAGAGTTTTTAACATTTTTAGAATTTTAAAGGGTTTGAGTGTTTTTAGTGGTTTTTAAGGGTCTTTATGTGTTTTTAGTGTTGCATACCATGTTTTTGGATGAGATTAAATTCTAAAGGAATGAGAATTTTATCGATTGGTGGATGGGAAGACCTTTAAACCAAGTTAAAAAAATGAAATTCTGAGAGTTGGAACACTCATAATTGAAATTTTTATACTTTTATAAAGGCCTAAGAGGTGATACAGGTGTCCCGATGAGTTTCAGGATCACCAGATCTGAAATATTTAATCTAGAAGAGGATAACTGGGGTGCATGGTTTTTCTGAAACTGTGTGACCCTTCAATAGAAACTATACATCCTGCTCAGAGGGGATGAGAGTGTCGCACGGTTTGGTCAAACCATGCACACCAGGACGCTTGGTTGTGCAGCTTGCAGCTGGTCTTCAACATAGGGAAAACACATGGTTTGCACATGGTTTCCCAAACCGTGTTCATAAATCATGTGACCTACCTTCTTGGGAAGTGGCACTTGCATGGTTGGTGCATAGTTTGGGAAGTCATGTGGAAAAACTGTGTGCCTAATTAATGGGGATATAAATTACCTAAATAACCCTACCCCCTTTTATTTTCTCCCACTACTTTCTTTCTCCTTCATGCGCCCTAGGGGGATCCCTCTCGATCTCCTTATCTCATCTCCCTTATTCGACCTCTATTTCGAGCACCGTTAGGTGCATTGGATAGTCCCTGAAAAATTCTATAAATCCTTCTTCCAATTAATTAATTTATATTAACCTAAAATTTTCTATATTTGTGTGGCCTAATTTACCATATTTTCACAATTTTCATCCATTTCTTTGATTTCTCGCAAACCATACTAAATAAAATCTCTTTATTAGACAAGTGGTGGTCTATTCTATATAGTAGGTGTCCATAGATGTTGCCTTAAAGTATTTGAGTTTTAAAAATTGTGTCACTGTTCCACATGCTGTTAATTCTGTAAAACACCTATTCAATGTGATGTTTAATTTTTTGAACCTAATTCCTTAAGTTTAGTAACCCTTGTTTACTAAATTGGTCTTGTTAATGGCCATGAAACTCATATTTAAACCACCCTTAAGGTGTTACCCTTAGTTTATTTTAAATTAATTACTGGGTTTATAATAAAACCCATCAATGAGGGGCACTATCTTCTAAAATATAATGGGTTAATTAATTAGATTATAGAATATGTGATAACTCTATAAATTACCCCTTGGTAATAAATCCTCTTCCAAGCGGTTGGAGCCTAAATCTTATGGAACGAGCTTGATGAATTTGTATAGAATGTTTGTTAGCCTATCCTGTTAGCACCTCATTCATGTATGTTGTCTCTTCCATAGTGTTTCCACCAAGCCCTAGTACATTTATTAAATTCTTGGAATTCCTTGGAGACAAAAAGTACTCCTTAATCAATTAAACATATTTGTCAGGCCAAATCACATGAATGAGTTCTGTACCTCCTTGATGCCTAGTTATGATGACTTGTTATTACATCATAATATATCTACATAGGTTCACCTCAGTTAGAGAATTTTTGACTCAAGTCGAAGCATGTATGATTAGACAGGTTTCTATGAGGAACTTAATCTGACTTGCTATGTTTATTTATTTATTTTTTTCTTTCATTATACCTGAACACTTTCATACATTATATACACAGACTGGATTAGTATTTAGACACTATTGGAGGTATCCAGCTGAGTATATCTCACACTCTTCTTAGGCCTCCATTGAACTGGGGTACCCAAGTATATCCTCTTGTTAATAGGTCTAGGATTATTTGATGATTTTTTTGATGTTTTTATAGTATTGGGGAATGTGGATTATAGGATTGAGCTTGTACTTAGGAAGCTCATATAGTTAAACCTTTGTGATTTTGTTCATTTTTAAGTATTATAATGCATGCTATATTTTATTTTTCTTATTCTTATAGTATCATCTTGGAATTCATGCATGGTTATACATATTTAACATTGTCCATCTTTATTTAGTTGTAATATTTATCTTCAGCTACTGACATTTATTATTTTTTCTTCTTCTATTGTCTGTTGTTTCTTTATTATTATACCACTGTGATACATTGATAATGAGGGTATATTATCCCCTCCATACCACCATTAGACCCTTGTTTCTAGTAGCAACCTCTATCGTATGAGGAGGCATACTTGGGGCCATATGGAGACTGGTCTGTCTACTGGTCATATAGTCAGTCGGGTTGGGATGTTACAAAGTGGAATTAAAGATTTTTTCCATTGTATTACTATTTGGGGTTGGAAGATATGAGACTAGTATAGTGTTGGTGCTTGGTAAATAGTTGTTCCTGGGAGTGATCAACCCACATATGTGGAAAAGTCCAAGTGGATCGGGATGGGATTGTTATTTGTGTTGTTCATTATTACAACTTACTATGATTTTACCTGGAGTGATAGTGTACTTTCCAATTCTTACTGATTTATAAGATTTATGGTATTTACCATTATCCCAATATGGAAAGGAAGTATCATTATATACATCATTATAGACACATAGAGATTCACCTTCTAGGAATATTCCATGCCATGTAGATTGCATTGTTAATCTATTTGAAATTGTTGATGTGCCTTATGTGTTATTTTCCTACCTATTATACATACCATGCTAGTAATTTTAATAACATTCTTAGTTTTACCTACTTAGGTAATTACTTAGCATGATTTTCTTTAAAATATAATGTGCAACTTATCTAGTTTTCTTACATGTACCACATGTTTCTGTATTTTAATTATCATTCCTTTCTTGTATACAAGTATTGGATTTTCTCCCTACTTATGTTGTGGCTTACCATGTTTATTTTTCATGCTTCTAATATTTTTCAGCATGTATACTTTTATTTACATATTGTGATATCAAACTTTATTAAATTTAAATGTACAAGTGAGTTAAATAAAATTCTAGCATCAATCAAAGTGGTGCTTTCCTACATATATTGATTGGGAAATTTTATTTGACTAACCAATTATGACATGTTTTAATCATAGAACATTGTTCGCATGGGATGAATCATTACTGATAGTGATTTCTTAGGATAAAATTTTAAATTTATCAAGTGTATGGGTGATTAAGAAATTGGGAGTTGGTAACCCACATAATCAAACCATTATATAATAATTCAAAATACCTTAAAAACATTGTAAAAGTAAATGTTGTTAAATTTTATCTGCAAAATGAATTAGTTTATTTTATAAAGGCTTTTAATTCTATTACTTTTCGATGATGACCCATGTGACTAAATTTTTAAATGCATAACTATACTAATTAGGTCTGTTGGGGAATATTGTTTATGAGGTAGTGTTTAATTGACCAATATAGGTTGGTCATGATGCTCTTTGCTTAAGAGATAAACCCATTATTGGTGTATTAAAAATATTAATATTTCAAATAATAAAATGGTGATGTATCTTCATAAACAATGAATTACTTGAATGGGACCCTTGTAGGTCGCCGTTCTTTTTATGTGTATAATACTAAACCCCATGGGGGTATACTTATGCCATGATATGGCGATCATTTAAAGGGTCCACAACCATTTATATGATTTTACATATAAGTGTATGATGGAATCATACTTTAACTTTAATTTTTAATTATTAAAATACCTTTTTAATCTACTTTTAGATTTATTTATATTAGGCCTTGGTTAATTAAAATTACAATTACAACCTAATGTATGTGTTCCTCTATATATTACAACTGACATTTTATTTAACTAACACAATTTTGAAAGCTTATTAATAAATTATTGATGATTAAAAGGAAGTTAATAAGATAAATCGCCTTATTATGATGGGATCTTAATTAAATAAATTATATTTAAAATGAAATTTGATAAAATTATTCATATTCCTTATTGTTTTTTCAAAATAAATACCTTGTATTAATGTTTTTACTAACTAGTACTTAACATTAATTTAATCCCTAAAATTATTAAGCAATTAAATTTGAATTAAAGTAATGACTTAAAATGAAACATGTGGTGGTGTTCTAGTTTCAACCCTTATGTATGGGTAGTTTTGATGTTGCCTTGGATGGATACCTTGAAACAGGAACTTGAGCGTTAACCATGGGGCCATATTTTATAACTCGAACCTAAATGATAGGCCCTTAATCCTAGTGACCTATTGTAGGAATAACCTCATTTTAGGTTGATGTTTTATGATTTATTAAGGGGATGGACCATTGTATGTAGTAACCTCAGGTCTTTAAATACCTTGCTATTTTCTTATGAAAATTTCTGTTGTGAGGTCCTGTTTGGGTGTTTTTTCCATCATGAGACTCGTAGCTTTTAAAGATGACCCTTGTATCGATGGGTGGTCACTCAGTGTTTTGACCCTCATTACGATCATGAGCATCATGTAATTCCCAATATTAGTAGGATATACATGTAGGTAATGGTTAGTTTCTTAGTAGGTCATGCGACCCTTCTTCTTCAGCTTTGGTGTTGGATGACTCAAGGTGCCTTTATCTGAATTAAAAGTTGAATGGATAATATTACATGGGGATAATTCCTTCTATGGACCATTAGCTACTGAAAAAATAGGTATACTAAGTCTACAGATGATATAAAGTAAGTTTCGTTTTTCTAGTGAAACATTGAGGCATAACACATTGGTACACTATATACCATTGAGTTGCTAAATGGTGCAGCGAATCGGTTGAGTTCGGTGAGAATTGTTAAAGCCTTGATTTTTTGCGATACAATTTTCATTCATCTTTAGAGTAGATATATATGGTCATTAATGTAATTTTAACTCATCCCAATGATTATAATGATGTTCCAATGTGGATCAGGTATTTTGACATGCCGATCAGTTATTTAGTCTAGGATTTTATTCCTAGTGTTGTGATGCCCGTGGAAATAAATCAGGAGGATAGGCACATGTACATATAAATATGAATATGATCTAGAACTTTTAAGATACTATTTTTTTTTATATTTTTGGTTAAATTGTTGATAAAGTGTGTTAGAAACCTCTAGGTACAAGATTTAGTGGTCAATGGAGCATGTTTCATGCGGTTAGTTTACATTTCTAGTAAATTTGATGACAATAAAACTCCGAAGGTAGGGAATATCGCATCAATCTGGGTAAGATGTGTCCTTCCATGTAGAATAACCCAACCAATAAGTACCATTTTTAAATGATCAGTTTTGTTTTTGAATTTTATGGGCCTGGTGAGTTTCGAGTCATGTCGATGATTGTAAGGTATCACAAAAACGAATATTTAGTTGTGTTAGAAACCTTTTAAAAAATAGTTTTTCATCGATATAATTTTTGGGTTTTTCTTGAGTGATCACGGGATGACTTAGGTGATAGGGGGAATCAGGGTCTGGTAGTGATGATGCATCACCAAGTGAAGCCGATATTCTATCTAATGAAGTCAACTAGTAATGGTTTTATTGATCTTTATTTCCATAGTTAGAGTATGGTTGGTATGAAACCATACTGATCACAAAACCTTGAGTTATAAGGAGTATCTAGGGTCCTTTGAAGATTGTTAAATCCTCTTTATGCACTATTGTCTCAATGATGATCATGTACCCTATCTTGACATCTTCTGGATACACAAATATAGCATCAGTTATACACAATGATAAATTCTAAAAATCATTGGGCTTGATAAGTGGTATCTATTGGAGTTTCACCCTAGAATTGTATTGGTTATTGATGCATGGTTATCCCTAAGTGATACTGGGGTTCTTAATTAGAAATTCCTTCAATGGACTCATGAACACCAGTCATTTCCTTTGACTTAATCTCTAGACAGATGCCACTTTGGGAACAATGAGTTTTCTTGTTACATGGAAGCTTGGGTTTTACCGAAGTCTCACTTGTGAATGTTGGAGTACAGTTTTCCTTGGATGAGATACTTGGACTTTAGTTGATTATTCTAAGGTTACCCTAACTTCTGTCAGGACTGGGTACATATGTTTTAAAGGTGTTGATCAAAGTGTGGAGGATCATGTTTTCACCCATTTTTATGTCGAGGCATGAATGTTTAAGGTGAACATATAGATGGAGAAGTAACTGGAATCTAGTTATGGGATACAATGAACGTGTTCAAAGTAAACACAATGTGCATTGGATAAGTACTTGCATTTAAAGTTATGATATGTAAGATGTATAAGAAGGGTGTTTTGAGAAAGGTCAACTGGAAGTGGCTAAATGGTTATTTTCTAGTTCCATCCAAAGAGGTGAGTAAAGAATTATTTCATGCATTCGATCAGGTTAAGATGGGTGAAATGTAAATGTTGTCCAAGTATTTTCATGTAAATTTTATCTTGAATAGGATAAATGAGTTTGATTGGGATTAGACCATTCATCCAATTTGGAAATTTTCTGAGAGCGTCGTTAGAGTACTACAAGCATGTTTAAAGGGGAAATTTAGATGGTGGAAATACAGGGACTTATAATTGGCCCTTTTTCAATGATAAAAACTATAGTGATAATTTTCCATAGGATGGTTGCTTAAAGATATGATGTTGTGATTGTGTCTCAGGATGGATGAGATTGGGTAAGATCCATCTCAATGTTTTAGTTTGGAGTTAGATAATTGACTAGAGTTTTCATAGCTTATGTACTATATGTTTACGTGTTTCTCAAAGGTGTGTTGGGAATTTAAAAATGAAACATGACCATTTTAATGATACTTCACAACATGAGAAGGTTGGTTGTAGTTTTCATTGTTTCCCTAAGGATTATTGGGGATGAAAACATTTAAGGTGGGGAGATTTTAGTGTCCCATGTTTTGTACTAGAGGAAATTCCAAAGGATTTCAAATTTTATCAATTGGAGGACATTCTGGCATTTAAACCAAGCTTCAGAATGAAATTTCAAGAGTTGGAACACTCAAAAATGGTGTTTTTAGACTTTAATAGAGGCCTAATAGGTTTAATGGGTGTCTCGATGATTTTTGAAAGCAACAGACCTGAAATATGAAATCTGGAGGAGGCTGATTGGGTTGCATGTTTTGTATGAAATCATGCAACCATTCAGCAAAAACCATACATCCTAGTCATAAGGGATGAGGGTGTCTCTTGTTTTGGTATAAAAGTGTGCACCAGGCCACATGGTCGTGCGACTTTATAGAGGTCTTGAATAGAGGAAAAATACACTATTTTCACATGGTTTCTTATATTGTGCACATGAACCATGCAACCTCCAATCTGGGGTACTGACACTTGCATGGTTGGCACACAGTTGGCCAACCCATGCGCCTCATTAATGGGATGGAAATTATCTAAATGTCCCTTCAACCTTTTCTTTTATCTCCCTCCTTTATTTCTTATTTGTGCGTACTAAGGGGATCCTGCTCGAGAACTTCCTCTCCTCTCATAGGGATGGGAAGATCACCCTCAAACTGACCTCCATTTCAAGCGTCGTTAGGTGCATTGGATATCCCTAGGTAAGTCTATGACTCCTCCTTCCTCTTTTCATCATTTATCATCCCATCATTACTGCTATCTTCGTGCAACCTAATTCACCCTATTTTCAGGATATTCATCTATTTATTTAATTTATTTTGAACAAGATGAAATTATGCCTTGTAATTGGACATGTGGGTCATCCATGGTATATGGTAGGTATTCTACCACAATTACCTTAATGTCTTGGTGTTTTATAAATTTCTTCATTATTCCACATGCTGGTAATTCCATTAAATGCCTCTTGAATGTGATGTTTAATTTTTTGAACCTAATGCCTTATGTTTTGTAACCCCTATTTACTAAATTGGACATGTTAATGGATATGAACCTCAAATTTGAAATAACCTTAAAGGTGTGACCCTTGTTTTTATTTAAATTAATTATTTTTTTTATAATAAAACCGCTCAATGAGTTGTGATGTATTTTAAAACATAATGGGTGAATTAATTAGATTGTTGATGATGTAATAACTGTCTATGTCATGCCTTGTTTACCAGACCTATTTCGAGTGGTTGTGGCCTAAATATTATGGAATGAGATTGATGAATTTTTATCACATGTTTTTTATCTTATCCTATTTAATACCTCTTGTATGTATGGTGTTTCTGGTATGGGTTGTACAGCTAGCCCACATACATTTATTGAATGCTTGGAATTCCTTAGTGATGGAAAATACCACTTAATCAATTAAATAGATTTGTACATGTGACATGCTCTAGTGCATGGACCCCTTTTACTTTATAATTGAAATGAGTAATGGTTTTGGCCCTCCTTCTGGATAGAAGTTAAATGTCTAAATGATTAAATAAATTGTATACACCATAAGTGATACTAAGTTTCATTTTTATAAAACTCCAAGGATGGGCTCATGTGTGGTTGAGACTTTACACCGGGAGCGATACATGCTATATCTTGGACCAGATATTAGTAAGGGTTATTTACCTTCATATGAGTGATACCGGTTCCCAGTGGAGAACCTATGGATGGGTTTGCTGAAAAGATGGTTACACCATGCCATGAGTGATACTCAGACCCCTTTGTGACATATCAAGGACGAGATCGAAGGGGGAATGTTTTAATTTATGTCGAGAGTGATAACTGGGATTCCATTTATGGATTATCATGTATGGAATCCTTCAGCTTTGGATAACTGTTGTTCCCCTGGTACAATACATGGGCTCCTTTATAAGTTTCACCATCGATGGGACCAAGATTTTGTTAATGGAATACCAGAGATTCCACTTTTAATTAAATGAAAATTGGTAATTAATTAAGGTAAAGGACTTGTATACTACAGAGAATGTCTGGGTTTGATCCCTCCTTGTTTCTTAGTTATGATGACATGTTATTACATCATATTTTATCTCTATAGGTTCATCTCATTTAAAGAAATTCTACCTTAGGCCGAAGAAGGTAAAGTCTGCCACGTGTCCTTGAGAAAGCTGATCCAACTTGTTATGTTTATTTATTAATTTATTTTTGTTCTTTAATTATACATGAACACTATAATATATTATATACACAGACTAGATTATAGTTTAGATTCTATTGGTGGTGTCCTACTAAGTATATCTCACACCTTAATCAGGCTTCCATTACACTGGGGTACCCAAGCAGATCCTCTTGTCCGCGGGTCCATGATTATTTAATGATGATTATGTTGTTATGCTAGTACTTTGGAGTTAGGATCACAAGACTGAGGTAGTAATCAGGATTCTCATGGTGTTAGGCTTTTGGATTTTTTCATTTTTTTGTATTCACTACAGGAAAATTTCCGTTTAGCGGTGGTTTTAAAAACCGCCGCTAAACGTGTTTCGGGTAACCACCGTGAAAAAACCGCCGCAAAATGCCATAATTTTTTTATTTTTTTTTATTTTTGAATTTTAATTTTTTTCGAGGATTAGAGGCGGTTTTTTAAAAAACCGCCGCGAAACAGTGGCAGTTTCAGTAAAACCGCCGCGAAATTAAAGGAAAAAATAAAAAAAATGAGAAACCCCAAAATCACTAAAACAACCATATCTTTTGATCCGGGCGTCCGTTGGAGCGCCACGACTAGTCAAATCGAAGCTCATGAAGAGATCTAGAGGCACATATAATCAAAACCATAAGACGGTCTAAGGTGTGGAAGATATTAGAGTTAAAATAAAGTTGAAAAAAGTTCTCCAACTTCAAATGGCCATAACTTTCGGTCCGAGAGTCCGTTTGGGCTCTACCACATATCAAATCAAAGCCAGCGAAGAGAGCTACACCCCAGTTCAACAACAGATAGCTTTTGTTGTGTTTTTCGTCCCCAAAAACCCCTCCGAAGGCATCTGAAACCCTGTTTCCGTCACCAGTGTCCCGTCAAACTTGTCTTCAAACAGACCTAACTTTCGATCCACGTGTCAGTTCGGACTCCTCCACCTGGAAGACCA